>CM069433.1:154219835-155683944 GCA_035610365.1 Aquatica leii
AGAACAGTGTGACTTTTAATTCCGTATATATATAATGGTATTACAACAGTGCTTGTAGTCCTCGGTGTAATCCTTTAGTATTACTATGACTATGATATTTTTAACACTTATAGATCAAATAGATACATCTAACAGATTATAAAAAAGCAAAAATTGCACACTACTATTAATTATTCTCTACGACAAAACTTAACTTTCTTTGTTTTTAATAAATCAGAAGTAATTAAACCTTCCTAACTTCAATACGATTTTAGATACTTTTTTTTAAATTTTTATTCCAACACTATTATCCTCTTTTATCTCATTCAGATAATATTTTTCTAGCTGATCTTTTAGACTAAATAATAGTGTTTTCGCTTTTTTTACTGCAAAAATCTAATTTTCTAAACTTATAAATAATGTGTAATTTTCAAAAATGTTTTAAAATAGCTTTTTCTAGAAAAATTTGGAAAAGTGGTATGACGTCAAATCTCATATAAACAAAGTATGGTTACAAACTAATGATAAAATATAATATTTTTATCTATGTTGCAAATCGAATGAAAGCTGAGTGGTGTAGTGTGTTGAGTGCTTAAATCTTGTTTATTACGCTAATGGAACCGGATTTCAAATTCTGGTAACATCTAGAATTTATAACATCCGGGTAGGTTCTCCTTTCGGGGTCTAGCAAACTTGCAAGGTGTACTTATGCCAAAACATCGCTGTTACATTTCGTCGTTCGGACTTGGCATTAAACTGTAGGTGTAAAAATACAAATGCATGAAAATGAGATAATCGGGAAACTGCTACAGCGAAGTATATAAACCGAAATATGTATGTAGATATATAAATACAAATCGAATGTGTGTTCCCAACGTGTTTTGTTTTAGTTTCTTTTAAGTGTCTGGTTTTATTGTTTGTTTGGCATCTTAAAATATTATGTTTACCCGATTAAGTAAATAATGTTATATTATGTGAGACACAAATACTACTCTTATAAATGCCCCAAATAAAAAATTTGCATTTGCACCGAACGATTATGCAAGGCAGCCGTTGCATGTAAAATTTAAACGTTTATCTTACTTTTCATCGACATCTAAGCATATCGAATAATTGTTTGCACATACTTTGTGTTCTAGTCAAACTATGTAAATACAGTAAGATATATGTCTTATTAATTCGAGTACCGAACAGCACTTGTTTACTCATCAGCAAAGACAATTTAATTAAAATTCAACCTTTATGAAAACACCCTACTGACACTAATTTTATAATATATTGAAAAAACTTTTTCTTCTTCTTCGTTTAGCTGTTTTTAGTCTATGACTATAAGCTTTTCTAATACTCTTCCAAATTTTTCTATTTTATGCAACGTTGTACCAATTGAATCCCGTGTTTTGGATGATACCTACATCTTTTTTATGTATCCACGGTTTCTATCTAGTTACTGTTTTACTCCATTTATGTTGGTCTCTTCCAACGTGCCTGGTCCAGGGCCATTTCAGTTTTGTGGCTCTTACTGCTACATTTGTTGGCTTAATTATATCTTTGATTCATTTGTTTGTTTTAAGACCTCACAATGTGATTACTAAAATTACTCTTTTTATAGTTCTTTGGTTAAATTTTAGTATTTCCATTATTGCTTTTGTGAGAACTTACGTGTCCGCTCCATATTTTGTTATTGGTACCACGCACCAATTATATGGATCTGTTTAAATCTTGGTCGGTATGTCCAGAGCTGCCTATACTCTATGAGTACAAGCCTCCCCAATACTTTTCCAATTTTTTCTATTTTGTGTAACGTTGTACTAATTGAATCCCATGTTGACTTACAGCTCTTCTATGTATCCACGATTTCTATTTGGTTACTCCTCCATTCCATTTATTATGGTCTCTTGCAACGTACCCGGCCCAGGACCATTCCAACTTTGTCGCTTTATCTTTAATCCATTTGTTTGTTTGATCATATTGCTATGTGATTCCCAAAATTATTTTTTTTATAATTTTTATATATTTTTATTAGTTATACGGTTCTGTTTAAATCTCAGAAAGTATGTGCATTGCAAAGACATCTTTTAATTTATTGTATGCTGCCAATATCAATGTAATTCGATGTTCGATTTCTTTGGCTTGGTCTGTTTTTCCTGCAGTTATCATCTGTCCCAGATATTTATAATGCTCTCCTTTTTGTATTTGACTTATATTTTGATTTGTGTTTGATAATATATGTGCGTGGTCATTTGGTTGATTTGTCATATACTTAGTTTTATCAAGGTTCAGTTCGAGTCCTATTCTGCTTGTTACCCTTTTCGCATCTAAGTTCATCTCTGTTAGTGTTTTATTTAAATTTACTAATGTTATAACATTGCCTGCAAATTTAAATGGTTTAGCTAGTTTCCATTTATGCTAATATTCTCATTACTCTAATTTAAGTGTTTAAATCCGCCTTCAATTACTAGTTAAATAATTTTCTTTGTGTTACCCTATTTTGTTATTGTATTGTCTCACTTGTATTGCATATTCATATAGATTAGATTGAAAATGTTCGCATAAAGATGGTCTATTTTCAAATTCAAAAGCCTTCCTATAATCTAGAAAAACTAGATAAGCATGATGTATTTTGTTAGCTTTTCTATAAATATTTTTACCGTATGTAGGTGTTTAATTGTATTGAAGCCCTTCCAGAATTTGGCTTGCTTTTGTGTTTGATAAAGATCTAGTATTGCCTCTAGTCTATTGATTATTATTCTTGAAAACGTTGTTAATTGGGCAAAAGCTTTCAAGAGTGTCTCTGCTTCTCTTATTAAAAATGAAGTTTTCTAATGCATTCGTCCAATTAATCAACGCATAGATTGAACAAACTAGTGATACGTTTTCAAATAATAAAGTAAACTGTGCAATAATTAACTTATAGATTCTAAATTTATCATTTGAAATTATGACTTTATCTACTGCGTACAGGGCAATTAGATTATTTCAAAATTACATGCCTTTATAAAACAACCGATAGTACGGCTGATTTTTGTTGTTTGAATCGTTGTTAACGTTCTTTTTTATTTTAATATTAGAATTTTAAAAAAATTAGCAATATTTTCAAAACAAGTAAAATCTAAACTTTGGAAGACTAACAGATATGAATCAGTAAATTTAACTTTTCTTAGAACAAAACTGATTTAATTTAAAACAACTTTGGTATTTAACTATTTACTTGCACAACTGTATGATGATTACCACTTTTATATCCTATATCAGAAAAGAGGCACATCAGTTAATATATACATCACAAGTTTAAATCGGGCGCTGACCATTTTAATTAATGGATATATTTTAAGAAGCTCGTGGTGTTTCTTAAAACTTGAATAACTTACATTAATTTGTTATTAGTGATTGTCAACCTTGTTTTGAGTAATATTTACTACTTGTTCTATTGTTTTGTAAGATTAAGAAATAACAGTTACTAAAACATTAAATGACAACAGTGCAACGGTCACTCAAGCGAGTAACAGATAATTGGTGGCAAAGTTACAGCAGACGACTTATTGCTAAATAACAGATAACTGAACACTAAATGTTTATTTTGGTAACTGTGAGTTTTGTTAGATTAATTAATAAAATACGTGTTCCGGTTACGTCAACCGTCTCTGGCTCTATCATATTTTATATTGTTATATTTTAAAACACATTTAGAAACCAATCTGTTACTTTTTAAATAACAAACTTTTAAGTAACAACTCATTAATAATAATTTTTATGCAATTTTTATTTCTGTACTGATTTCTACTTTTAACAACAGTAAAAAATGAGTTAAAATTTTTAAAGAAAATATTTTTTCCAGAAAAATACTGATCAACTTCCTCTTCGATGTGGCGTAATTCCATCTCCAATAACAACCTTAGAAACTCAACAACCTATCACTACTGGCAATACAGCTTACGATTGGTAATTTAAATAAAAACTTAATATTAGGTATTTATTAAACGAGAAACCAAATCAACATTGCAATTTAATGTTTAAATGTCGTAACTGTGAACCTTTAAAGTATTTCCATCGAAGAACTGATAACGTACAAGGAAAGAAATGTAGTATTGTTAATAGTAGCTATTTTTAAACAAATTTCTCTATATAGTATAAGTGTTGCTCGTTGTCCTTACCTTTATATAGTAGATCTATTTATTTATGACAGTAATAAACAATAACAGGAAATAGAAAATAGTGATCTCAATTTTGTTATACACTACTATTAGAATATGTTTATTTTTTGTATAACGTTTTTTATGTAATTGTTATTTTACAAATAATTCTTAACATTGATAAAAACCCACATTGGGCTTATTCTGCATAAAATTTATATCTGTAGAAGTTAGGATAAGCGTTTTGTCTCTAATAATACGTATTTTATTTGGCCCAAGAAAGTGTACCTAGCTTAAGGATATAATTTTTCTAAGGCTTATGCATTGTAAAATAAAAAATAAGCTCACAACTCACTAATCCAATGTCGATGTTTATATATGTACTAAATTTAATTATTTTAAAAACATTAAACGATATATTCGAGGTCTTACTCTACATCCATCTACCTCGTACTATTTTTAAAATACCATCCCTTTTGGTTTTTGTAAATACGCTTATTTCAAAATATATGTTTATCATAATTGTTAAGTAATTGTTTAAATAAGTAGTGTAGCAAAGTTAATAGTATAAAATCTAATGTTAGATTTTACTACAATTAACTTAAACATTTAAGATTTACTTTTAAAGATAACTGATATTATTTGCTATTACATTTTGATAATGTTCGATTCCGTATTGTCTCTAAAAGTAAATCTCAATGTAATTCAGCTAAGTGACATCCTTAGTCGATACATATCTGATAAAATATTAAGCAGTTGTCAAGGCAATTGCCTACATTATAAATAGCACCATGTAAATTTATGTGTTAATTATAGAGATGCACTAAAATATGTTACTGATATTGGTTTTGTTTATTCAAATTGTCCTTTTCACACAATTACACAAATGATGTCATTTAGTGCTTACAGCTCAAAATATAATTCGTTTATTTTTTTGTTACATATATTTAGAAATTTTTACTTTTGTTGCAATTTATGTAATCTTTTATTTTTAGTATAAATACCAGCTGACAAGTTTTCGATAGTCTGATTTTTTATAGATTTTGAAATTTAAGAAAACTAACAGAAAACTATACCTATTTTGAGTACGATAATGGTCAAAAAAAGCCCTTAGCAATAATTTTAGAAATTTTAATGTTTTTCGTAGCACAACTTCCTAATCTAAAAAACGTTTGCACTATAAATATAAATATGAAGTATAAAGATTATTAAACTCACAGTTTTTTTTCTAGAATTTTTTTTAGCTACTAATTAGTTGTCAAAACTTCGTCTTTCTCTTAACTAACCCGAGAAATTGTTCCATATTGATTTCACATATCCCTGAAAATCGCACAAGCAGAACTAGAGTTTGATGTGCTGATAATACTATGCTCATTTAAAATCTCTGAAAGGTAGAGATCTACCAAGCCGAATAGCTTAGCTTGTGCTCAAGCTTTTTAAAAATAAAAGCTTTACTCTAACGAATTGAGAACTGCCTTCTTTTATTTTTTTAGAAGCCGGTTGATAAACACTAAGTTTTGACATATAATTTTTCAGTTGTCATTTTGGACATTACCAACACAAATTTTTGAATTTAGGTTATTTTTTTTTCGCCTCGGTACTTGTTTACTTGCAGAGTTTTTTTATGGGAAGAAAACGCCAGCAGTAATTTATCAGATCTTTTTGCTTTTGCAATGTTATAAAGGAGTTGAAAGGATCAACTGTTTAGAAACTTTACAATAATTACTGAAATTAGCATATTCGACAAATCAAATAATGGAATTTATCAAATAACACAATTACTCAATTTGCAATAACAATATGCTCAAATTATCTTAAAAAGTTAGTATTTATTACTATCGATCAGTTTTTTAATCTGTATGACAATCAAAAAAGACCAATTATTTTTTGGCATTCATCAATAGTTGCCAGATACACATGCATGTAATCATAAACACTTTGTTCTTATGTTATAATAAATAACACTAGATAAATATTAGCAAAACAATCAATTGTTACAAAACTAGTGAAAATCACTAGTTTATACATTGAAAAAAATTACATATTTAAATTTAATTATAAGTAAAAGCACTTAATCACCATTATATCTCTGCAATTGACTTCTTGTTTTTCTCTACAGTGTCATTTTCTTAAATAACAAGATTGCTAAGATACAATACATTTGTTTTGTTGACAATATCCTAGTATTGCAATGTTTCTTATATTTAAACAAATTTGTAGTAAATATTGTTGTAGGTACCATATTAGATTTATTGGAATAATTAAATTAATCTTGCATTTTTTAAAGGTAACTGTTCGTTATAAAAAGGTTAAAATAGTTTTTACTCTAAAACAATAGTATTAAAACTACTATAATTAAATGTTTTTATTACCATTTTAGTTTGTAAAGCTTCATTGTTAGGAATAGCACCCATTATAATTACAAATTAGCTTTAAACATTTACAAAGTTACCTTCCTTGTATGTAAATGACTATAAAGATAAAAACGTTGAAAGCTGATTTTTATACCCGCGTAATTCAAATAAGTTTTAAATAAACCGCGGGTTAAAATCATACCGTATAAACATTTTAAGGTAACAATGTCAATGCAAATGTAAAAATGCCACCAGAGTGAAAACTCTACTATACTTCCATAATGCACGAAATAGGGACGAATATTTAAAAGTCAAGAATTAAATAATAGTTACACTTATAACTTGTAGTATAAACGCTAACAAATTAACATAAAATAAATACAGAGTTTTGTCATATGATTTTTAATTGACATTTTAGGTGTTAACAACGCAAGTTTTTTAATTCAGGTTATTTATAGTCAATAGCAGAAACTTCAGCTTGAAAAGCGTATGCATATTTACTCAAAGTCAGCGAAAATTGCTTCGCATGGTGCTTGCCTCCATATACTCCTGCTCCGGTACCGTTGCAATTTTTGGCTCCATTTGTGTACCAGATAGTTCCTTTAACCGCGACCGAGTACATGTTTTTTGTCCACTCGTCTCGTAACTGTATTATCACTTTAAATTTCTTTAAAATGTAATAATTTTTTGTGAAGTCGGATCTCATAGTTACGATTGTTTCTTCACGCAGCACGTTGTATATACCCGGTTTATTTTTCTCGGTAATTAACGCGTGTTTATTAATTTGAAGCCTGTGTGCTGCTTGTCTTGCTTCCATCATTACAACGAAGTGTAATGGTGGAAGTGAAAGTAGTGCTTCCATGTCTGATGTACCATGCCATTCTGTATACTTTGCTTAGCTTTGCAGCTGTGCTTTTCAGGTTGGTTCTTTTACCCTATACAAGCGCGCCGTATGTGATGATGCGTCTTGTTACCACAGTATATAACCATTTGGTCATTGCGGGTTTCAATCCCGATGTGTGCCCGACCATCCGTTTGGTTGTATTAAGAACCCTAATGGCCTTCGTTGTGACTTTTTCTAGATGAACATTGAAAGTCAGTCCCAAATATTTGACTTCCTTTGTCATCAAGAGCGTAACTCCGTACATCGTAAATAGTTTTATGTTATTTCCATCGTTTGGTAAACGGAACAATTGCCGTTTTAGTTGGGTTCACTGATAGTCCCTCTTTCTTGTATCATTTTTTGACGGTGTTTAGTGCACTTTGCATTATGTTCGATACAGTTGTCCCAAACTTCCTGTTTGTGATAATGGTGAGATTGTCGGCGTATTTTAAAGCAAATACCCCGCCGTCTTCTAGTTCTTGTAGTAGACCGTCTGTGACAAGGCACCACAGTAGGGATGATAGCACCCCGCCTTATGGGCAGCCGCCAGCCACTTTGGCTCCCGCTGTGCTACCGTACAAAGTAACTGTTAACGTCCGATTCCTGAGCATTGAGTTGACCCAGTTTTGGATTAGAAGTGTAATTCCTTTTTTCTTCATTGCCATTGCAATTGAGGTAAAGGTAGTATTGTCAAATGCTCCTTCAATATCTAGAAAAGAATCCAATGCAATATCGTTGTATTAGATTGCATTTTCGCATCTGCTTACTAGTTGGTGAATTGCTAGTTTGCAAGATTTTCCAGTAAGCATACTGGTTTCGGTGCAGAGGCGAAGCTTTTAGTGCCCTGTCCCTTATATACCTGTCTACTACTTTTTAAAGTATTTTTATACTGAAAGAAGTTAAGCTGATAGGTCTGTAAGATTTGCCTGGGCGTACGTAGATCTCTCTGGCTTTGGTATAAATACCACCTTAACAATCCGCCAGCTATTTGGTATGTGCGAAAGTGCTAAGCTGGCAGCACATCCTTTTTGCAGCATGATGGGATAAATTCCATCTGCTCCTGGAGACTAAAAGGGTTTAAACGTATTGATTCCCCATTTTAGGTTTTCAGGATTGATTATTTTTCTCGCTAAGTCCCAGTTTTTTTTGGGTGCCCGTTTGTTTAGTACCTCTAGGTCCTGGTGCTCAGGAACTTTAGTTAACGACGAACCCGTGAAGTGTTTTTGCAGTAGTTCTTGCAAAGTACCTTCAACCGAGTCTGTAAGCTTTTCGTTTTCAATCAATAAAGAACCAAGTTTTTTGGAGTCGAGAATTTGTAGGTTTGTTTTTTATGTCCCTACAGTACCTTTTCCATGGGTCTCTCTTTGCCTTTTTAATGGCATTGTGGTATGATGCAAGGCTGGTTTTGTATTTATCCCAGTATCAACTTTTTTTGGCTGCATCAAATAGCCTTCTTTGCCCTTGCTTTGTCAAGCTCCCTGCTCCACCACATTATCTTGTTGGAGGTTCGTTTGACAGTTTTTGGGCAGCTTGTTTCAAGTACAGGTTTTAATGAATTAACAATACTATCCGTCATTAGTTCTAGCTCGTGCGTTGATCTTGCAACTGTGAGACAGCCCTGATTTGACCCGTTAAAGTTTCATTGAACAACTCCCAGTCGGTTTTTCTCAGTTTTCTTTATTCCATTACGAGTTTCCTGTCTGATTCAATGTTGAATCGAATGTATCTATGATTAGATAAAGAAGGTTCATCTGATACATGCCATATTTTTATCACTTTCCTCGTTTTTGGACTAGCAAGCAAGGTCAAGAGCTTCACTGCGCGAGACAGTTATAAACGTAAGCGCATCTCCGTTATTTATTATGTCTAAATTGCCTTTTAAAATAAATTATAAAAGTTTTTCACCTCTTGGATCGATTAGCATCGCATCCAAGAATCAGCGGTTTGTTGGCCCCACTGTTAATCGGCTTGTGGATTTCCTCCGGCGGCGGTGATCCTGTCTGGTTGTAGGGGAGGCAACCGGATTCGATAATCAACTCCCTCCGGTTGCCTTCTTCTACTACAGATATTTTGGTTGCCACTAGGTCTCTAGAGCATAAATCCTACAGTGGCATAAAGTGTAGTGCATTTTTGACAATAATGCATGTGCGAGGGTTGTGCAGAACCTGGGCCGCAAGCAGCCATTTACCGGGACAGTTTAACCCTTTTATTGTTTCCTTGTGGATCCATGGATCTTGGACAAGGGCAATGTCAATATCGTGTGTCACGATATAAGCACTAAGAACTGCTGAAGCTGCCCTACAGTGATGGATGTTTATCTGAACCACGTTCAGCATTGCCGTCGGCAAGTCTTTATGGCTCTGGATTTACATCCATGGCCTTGTGGACATCCCTTGTAACATCCGGTTCTTCGTTGTCTTTTTTGGAGTCGGCTAGCACTCGAAGAATGATTCTTAAAAATTTAAATTGATTGATTGACGCTTCCACATTCTCCCAGGACCCTTTGTCCATAAACAGGACGCATTAGTTTCTTTTAGGATCTGGTTTAGAGTTAACCACCCGCTATGTTCTGGTACTGATGTTATTCTATACCGATATTCTTTTCAATAGGGTGGCCGGTTCCAGTGCTGTTCCCGGGACCCAAGTGATAACCTTTTTGGGTGCATCTTTAGTTCCTTATGTTCCCCCAGTGGTTTCTTAATATTTGACGCGCCGACTAGCCATTCTCCGGTTTCTTCGTCTGCGCACGTTACATTCAGAAATGCCCCTTTATGAGTACAATCCTGAAAACGCGGAGAAACTTGTCCCTTCTCCAATTCGTCAATCCATCCAAGTATTGAGGTTTTTATGATCTCGGATTTTTCAGGATTGATAGTGTTTTCAGGGAACCCTTTTGGTATGATTGCAAGAGCAATTTCCGTCAGAGCGTCCCTGAATGTCTTTTTTTGGGTTCTTTCGACCCCTCGACTTTGCTTTACCGGCCGTCTCTGTGACAGCGGTGTGCTACTAATAGAAATGTTTTTGCGCCCATGTTGTTCCGGCAGTTAGTACAGTTGCGTGCGCCGTCTGGTGTAGCTGTTGCGTTCCTGACGTCCCAGCCTTTGCTTCTTGTATAGGTGGGCTTTGCTCTCGCGTTTCTGCCATTGAAGTGGAACCGGTTGCCTGCGCTCCCGATTCTCTTTGTTTTTTAAACTTTCGCCTTGCCGCCCCCGAAAGCTTTTTGGGCTTTTCGGGTTCGCGCTCTGCGTCAGACGTTATTTTTGGTTCTGCCCAAAGTTCCCGTCTTTTTTTAAAGTTTGGTTTGGTGGTTCCATATATGTTCCACGAGTGTGGAAAAGAAAGTCGCCGTGCGCAGTGGCCCGATACGCACGGAAGGCTATATACAACGTAGTCTGCCTGGTGCCTCGAAGTTGGAACCAGTGACGACTGGTCTTCTATCCAGTCACGCATCTATCGGCCTGGTCCTCTCTACCTTAAATTTAGGTTTTTGATGAGGTGAGACCCTCCCTGCACAGCTTGCTCGTAAGACATGTCCACAGCAGCAAGAGGTTTGTGATTGGCTGCCGTGCTTGCTGATCAAAGTCAGCAGAATAGCAGCAGGCATCGTTATCCCAGTGTTGGCACTTGCCACGACGCTACAATTTGAGCTGAGAGAGCTGGTTCGCGTGACAGTAGTATTGGAGTACGTACGGATTTTAGGCCACAACTCTAACACTTGCCAAGGTATACTGAGTTGTCCCGGGTCAGCTGACAAAACTGCGTACCGTTACATCCTATTTACCCTCCTATCCACCACCTGGAGACGCGCCCGATAGCTAGCTCAACCCACGAGATACAAATCGTTAATTAATACTTAAAATATTAAACTTAAAAACTTATTATTAGGTTGTCTCGATTCCATAAATGTTGAGTTTGGAGTTTGAGTATTTTGGTTTTTCTACAGTAAATTCATTGCCGATATGCATGTGCAATTCTCCGAGTTTTGTAAATATTATATTAGCGTGAATTCTAAAAAATCTAAAGTTGAGATTAGCCAATCTAGAGCGATTTCTTTATAAGAAATCTCGGTGTGCAAAATTTATGCTATTATTTAATTTATTATGCAACAAGAATCAGCGTATTATTTAATAGTCATAAAGAAAATAAAATACTTTTTTCATAACATTTTCTGGGTTAGTCATAAACTATTACTATTCTCTTTGACTGTAGATGTAATTTAAAAAAAAATGCTTTTTTATAAAATTCGAAACATTAGGGAATCTTTTAAAAAAGAATAATAGACAAGTTTTATAAAGATTTTAGAAAATTTGATAAAAATTTGCAACTGTTTGAAGAAAGAATAAATGAAATTAATTGTCATGGTGAGAAGAAACTACTTACAAGTTTATGATTGTACCTCAAAAATTTGATTGTAATGTTTGATGATACATCTATTACAAACAATTTGACGCCGCAACTATAGCAAATGGTTAGAACTATGACCAGAAAGCGACGTCTCTAATAATGGCATTACGTGAAGAAGCGCTTGAAATATTGCAAACTGTCGTTGACTATAATCAACAAATTTACGAACTGTTAATCTCACTGCTAGAAATTAGAAATGGAGAACAGCAACAGGTATATTAAGCTCAAATGAAAAATTGGTTACAAAAAACAGCTGAGAGCTTTTAAAAGTGTGCACCTGACATTGCCATACTCACACGGTTTGCATATCCTACAGCAGCAAACAATTGGCTATTTAAACTTTTGCAGAAGGTCTCTGTAACCGCAAAATACAGCAGACTTTACGGTTAGTTTTACCTAAAAAGTTAGATGACGCTTTAATCCATGCCTTGAAGTTTGCAGCAATAAAGCAAATGTTGCATCGAGGCAACCGTAACTTCCGTTGCGCTGCAGAAGTAACCGCGCAGACACAAGAAAGTATCGAGAAAATACTGGGACAAGTGTTTTGTGAACAAGTATCCCGTGAAAGAGAAATGACGTGCTAGAACTGCGGTGAAATGGGCTACGTACCACGACGTCGTAATAAACTTAAAAGAAGACAAAAAGAGCGCCCGGATAACTAGAACAAGTTGACCAAATGGAGAGCAACTTGGTTGAAAAGGAACTACCAATTGGCAGAACATTAACACAGATTAAAAACACGATGCCAATAAGAATCCTGAATATCAGTTCAGATTCGGTAATACTGAAAGAGAAGACCGTGGTAGGCCAATGTACCCTAGTATTGCAAATTGTAGGAAGCGTAAATTCTATAGCTATAATCTTCAAAGAAGGCATGGTTTGCCGCCGAAGCTGCAGATGCAATGAAACTGTTTTAATGAAGTTTATTCGTAAACCATCGAGAGGAAAGCCGAAGCTGGTCCATGTCGACCGTCTAGCCTCTATTGTAGCGATAACAACGTTGCCCAAGATCAGGTTCGAACAAGAGTGATAACAAAAAAAACTAAGAATTAAGTCGACGTAATGGATTCTGATAAGTTCAAAACATGCCCATTGATTGCTATTTTTTACTCAAGGAAGTTGCGGAAATGGATAGTTTTTTGTTCTTGATACTAAAACGTTCCCGAATCTTCAAGGATATTTGAGGTGATTTATGAAACAGACAGAATATCCTAATCTCAGATAAAGCAAAAAAGTTAAAGACAATTGAAAGAAATTTAAGTTTGTCTTAAAAAGAAGCAAGCGTGATCTTAAATAATAAGCTTTATTTCGTGTTTTTATGCGTATGCCAGTGCAGATAAATAGAAGTGACAGTAGATTATCTTATTGCGAACGTGTTTCAGTGATATAAATTATTACTAAGTTAGTTTTATCGAATTTAGTTAATTGTAAAGCTTATTAGTGCTTGTTGTATTGTGTTTTAGTTTAGTCAAATTAATATAATTATATAATTATTAGAATGAATAATGAATAATAACATTTAGCTTACTTATTCAGTTCAAGACCAGAATGAATAAATCATTTACGTGTAGTACACTTAGCAATTCACGGTTCTTTAAAAAAGACACGTCTGAAATCATATATGATCTGATTCAGCAATTCATTTGTACAAGCGTACTCATTGAAACATAGAGTT
Organism: Aquatica leii; assembly: GCA_035610365.1. Taxonomy (NCBI): domain Eukaryota; kingdom Metazoa; phylum Arthropoda; class Insecta; order Coleoptera; family Lampyridae; genus Aquatica; species Aquatica leii. Next base: position 154,233,261 of record CM069433.1, read on the forward strand.
TTCTAATTCTGAACATATTTATGCAGTTATTTTATAACAATGGACAATCGCTGTTCTATGTATGCAGTCGAGTGTATAGAAATTGAGAGAGTAATGATGCAAATAACAAGTCCTGTTAATATGTCGACTTATGGCATATTATTTTCAAAAAACCCAACTCCATGTTAGCATATTTGTTTTTGTCTATATTTTTTTTAAATTTGAAAATCCACTACAACACTACTTTCAAAAGTAACATTCCTTAATATCGAAACTATTAATAAGCCCAAAATAAAACCTGCACTTGGGTTTTAGATAAAATGTGGATATAGCTTTTTTCTTAAAATTTTCCATAAATGTATCAGCAACAACCGGTGAAAGCAAAGAATCCATTGCGGTTCCTGATGTTTGTGAGTAAAGCTTTTCTCGAAAAGTAAAATATGTAGACGTGAAACATTTTTTGATAATAGGTACTATGTCGCTTAAAATATTGTTCTCGTTAAATAAAGATCTGATAATGTTAATTGAATCAGGTACCGGCACGTAGTTAAACAAAGACTTGAGATCAAAACCAGAATGTCAGTCGGTTTATAAGAGATTTTATAAGTAAATGAATTTATAGCGCTGACAATAGGTCGAAGAAGAATATTAGAGTTATAAATTTTAAGTAATCCATAATATCAAGGAAATTTAAAATCTTTCGGTGAAGTTTGGAAAGTATTAAAAGAATAGATGAACAAGGATGTGTTGTCTCACCATCAACCTTCTCAAAAATTATTGGTAATGATTTTTTTTGTGTATAGAGCTGCTTTCTTAAGTTAACCCAAAAATCTTCAGAAAGAGTTATGTATATTATCTAACCAAGTTGTTAATAGCTAAAACAATTATAATAGAGAAAGTATTAAACAATCTATTACAAATTTTACGTCTGCGAAACCAAGAGTAACATCGGAATCTATGTCTCAACCAGTGTCTATTGCTTATCTGCTTTATGTCAAAGGTAGCACGGATCATTGACAGTTATATAAAATTTATTCTAAGAAAACTGATTGGCAATCTCAGAGTTGCTCTGGCGGTTGTGTACAAATGGCACAGTTGATCAAACCAATTTGTTTCTCCCTTCGTTTTGTTATAATGTAGTATAGTATGTAGTATTTTTTTTGGGGTGTGCGATAACAATGAAAGGTCTTCTGAGTAGGCGAAAACTGAAGCCGGCGGTTCTTTGGAAACAACCTTTATTTCTAACGATATTTCACGCTTTTATTTCTGGATTGTACCAGTGATTGTCATTTTGAAGAGAGGTTCTAGCATACGTTGTAACATAAAAATAAAAAGGAACCAGTTGTCACAGGTTATGCTCCGATTTGTTCCGTGAATTGGCGTCGTAACTTTACGAAAATAATGTTCCGATATTGGATCGTTACGCACTACAGTTCCGGTTTTTCTCAAATATGAAATACCATACATCTAAAATAAGAACATAAAAAGTGTTGATAAAAAAATTATGCTTCCAATAGAAAACTCACCAAGTAAGACGTGCAAGCGTCATTCAACATGATGATTTTTAGTCCGTATTTGTTGTCCGTACAGTTGCCAATGAAGATATCCCATACTTCGTGAATAGGAAATACTCTATTTTCAGCTTGTCGAGTTCGTTTTGTTGTCTAATTGTAGGCACGAGAAGAGGAACATGAATCTTGCTCTCGTCATCACAACGATAGAATGTTAGACCATAATTAATGCGTAGAGACGTGATTCAATTTCCATAATCTTCCATGATACAAAATTCTGAGGAATGCCTTCAATTAATCGACGTTGGTGATACGACTGCAACTCTTTGTTTTCAGCGATCATCTGAACACCAGTTTCTTCAAATTTCAAATTCGTGCATTCAACGATGATATCGAATAGTTCGCTTGTAAACAAAACGTCCCAGAATTCGCTTACTGTTCGGTAATTTCTTGCCTTACCTGTCGGGCCAGGTACTTGCACAGTCACAGGCGCAGTTGCTCGACATATGAAATAGCAGATTCATACACATTAACCAAACGAAAGACGAAGAGCGATTTCTATAAAAAGAATATATTGAGAGTTATTTTTATACCTGAGCGTCTCTTGTCAAGCTGCTTGTGCCACACGTAGCCGTTGGGTCCCTTCAAAATAAAAGTGAATTGGCCTCGAGCGCAAGACTCTAGCACACGAGCAGATTGAACAGCGTTTTCGGTATCTGTGTCGTCATTTTCATTTATGAAATCACTTTCTTTGGATCACATATTGACTTGATAAAAAACTTTACGATTCAGTCATATTTACATTACGTGAAGTAATTTCACGCAGGAAAAAAATCACTTTTTACGAAAAAAATACGTGGTAGTCACACAGAGGGTCAAATTGACCCCAACTCGCGCACGGTCTTCTATGATCGACTGCCACGAAAGAACTGCTGTTGCGATTTGGTCGACCCTAGTTTTGTCTTACAAAGAGAACACCAAAGCACCGTTAGAGGGGAGGACAGTCTTCTCAGGCGCCAATAACTTATAGTAATTCTAGCTTAAAATTGCATTTGGGGTTATTTTGATCACGGGTAACCGCGAAAGGTTCAGGAGCATCCCAGATGTAGTTGTCTGTAATAACCTTATAAGTCAGCGATGGCAAAACACGTGCTAAAAAATTAGATAATCTATTCAAATAAATTCTAGTTCTATCGATCGGAAGCCGAAACGAAGCGAAACTTCACGGCGCAATCAATCAGTTTGTTCCAAGTTCTGGAGATGTCCTCTGCGATGTGTGACAAAAGCTCAGTTTGTATTATTACGACAACACGGGAATTATCCAGAATAGAAAATTGTAATACGAATGAAATTGGTACCAATTCTATAAGCTTAAACAACACAATGACAAAAAAATTATAAACGTTTTTGGAGATCAACTTATGATATCGCATTAAGCTTACGCAAAAAAATATTACAATAAAATACGACAAAACAATTGTTTATTTCACACACAACAAAACTCAATTGTTTTTCTTATACACATCAATTTATTCATAAATAAAGACGAATGATTCGAGCACGAGTATAGAACAGAATAAGAAGAAACAGAAACTAAGCAAAGTTAAGAATACAAACAACAAATTTAAAATAAGGAAGTTCGAACATAAAGAATAAGAAAAGAACAAGTTACAGTTTTTGTCAATTTTACATTCAAACATGTCATCTTTTCAAAACCACCTATATAAACTCTCAATGACATGTACGACAATTTATACTGAAGTAAAAGTTTAAACCGTTGTATCAAACAATCATTCTTTTTTGTTTTTTTATACACATTAATTTACAAACAAGGAGAAATGATTTGTGTACGTGTTGAAGAATATAAAAAAAATTGAAAAGACATAGATTAAGAAAAGTTAAGAAAATAAGTATTACTCACAGAAACAATTAAGAAAAGAGCTCGTTACACATTTCGCAAAGTATTTCAAAATCACACATTACGCAAACTCTTAATAAAGTTTACTAATCTATTAAATTAAAAAATTTGTACAAAACGACTTAACACTAATTTATGACAACTTAAACTTTAATTGGAACACTGTATGCGTTCTTTGACGGCCGAACCGGATTTTTGGAATGTACTTCTTCCGAAGGCAAATCCTCTTCCTGTGGGTCACATTTGTTACCAGCTTCATATGTGTATTCTCTTCGTGTACCTTCCGGATCGATATATCCATATTTGCCACTAATAATACAATCGGTTCCTATAGTTTCTTCTTTAAATGTACCATCTTCGTTTTCATAACCCCATGTAATGCTACCGTCTTCGTTATCTGTGCGATATTTACGTAAAATTTGTACTGGTGGTTTACGGTTTTTAGTGCGCCGGCCTTCGTCATCTAAGTGTTGGGGGACGGGTTTGGGATTTGCTACTACTCTGACTTTTTGTCTTGCAGGCTGAGGTAACTGAGCTGAATGCGACGCCTGAAAAAACATTTATAATATAACACAATTTAACTTTAATGGAAATGTACCTGTTGTGGAGCTGGCCGAATAGGTTGACGGAATGCAGGAGGTTCTTCATCTAATTGTCTTAAACTTTGACGTACTGGAACTGGTAATATTGGAACAGGCCGCTCTGGTCTAAATTGTATAGGTTTTGGGAACGGAGTATCATCATCTGATGATTGTTTAAGACTAGACTGCAACGATGATACACTTAATCTTCCGCTATCTTCATCTAATTCTATTGATCTGTTATCATCTTCGGGTTCTTCGCGGATAGGAATCGATATTGGAAGAACATTTGGTATTGGTTTGCGAACTCTTATTGGAAGTGGTACATTATCCGGATTTAATATTCTTTGGGGTCTTATTGGTTGAGGTCTGTTAGACGGAAGTAAAATAGCACCTGGTATGTTTAATCTTGGTGGCAATTGTGCTTCTACAATAAATAATTCCAGCACTACCTGTAAAAAGTTAATAAAACAAGGAAGGTATTATTTATAGATAATGCATTACTATTGATGCTTAAATTCTAAGAAATATAATTCTAAAGTCGTTTCAAATGAATTGAGGTCATTGTCTATTAAAGCCAACACCTTGATATTTTAATAAATCTCGTTGACTTTTAAAAGATTAAATAAACGAGGGCGCTGAATTATCACCATTCGCTTGAATTTTGATTCATGTTAATCAAAACAATAATAAAACGATAAATTAATAGAAAAAATAACTAACTGTATTGAAAAAAGAATAATTAAACTAGCCTATGAGTGTTATTAAAAAATGCAAAGAAAGCGTAACGTAATTACCAATATCGGTTTTATTTAATCACGTACAAATTTGTGAGCTAGCGGAATTTTTACATTGTTAATTTCACTTTCATTCTTTCTTATGCACCAACATCAATGTCAAGCAGGTTTCTAAAGTACATTCACACTAAAATTAAACACTTAAATGCTTTTATGTAATTTATAATGCTTCAAAAATTGTTAAAGTTCAAATGTAATATGCAATATTAAATTCATAGTTACAAAATTGTTGTTAGCCTAGGGATAGTTTCGTTAAAACTTTACGTTTGCCATAATTCGAATAATTTATAATTGTTTATTACATAAAAGTACAAATATCCTTGATTTTAAATTACTATGCCAAATAATTAGCTTTATAGAGAAAGTAATTTTTTTACATATAAACTTATGTAAGTGCATATTTAGTATTCCAAAAATATTACAAGGAAGCAAATGTTCAAGTAAAGGTTAAGCATTAAAATGGTGACCGTAACAATTTAATTCACTTCCTGATTCTTTTTTTTTATAAAATAAGAGCAAGTAGAGAAAGTCAAGGTTAAAAAATTCTAAAACTTGCAATTTTTAGCTAGTTGTTTTAAAAATATTCCAAATTTTTGCAACAAAAAAACTATAAACTGTTAACTATAATATTAACTAAAGAAAAAGTAACTCACCAGTGATAAAAAATAAATAATTTTCTTTACACTCATTTTCACTAATTCATAATTTCATAATAACTGAAATAAATATTTTAAATCGTTTTATATATGACACACCCCACTTGCATTCCACCCAACCCAGACCAACAACATCCACTTTCACACTCTATGGTGTTTCTTTATTTTCTGTCTCTTGTGTATATGTATCAGTATTATTTACTGTACTTGACATAAATACCAATTTTAGTGAAATTATTTGAATTTACTGTTATCCATTTCCTATTAAATCGGAAAAAATAAAAAAAAGCATTACATCTAAAAAATTTGGTAAAAATGTGTTCTATATAATTTAGTACAACTCATCCTGTATACATAAAAATATTACCTAAGAATCCAGTTTAATAGTCAACCTTGACTTACAAATTGGCAGTTTTCTTTAATTATTTGCAAAAGCATGCGTTTCCCTATTGACGTAATTAAATATTTTTGAAAAAATAATTGGTATTTGTGGAATTTTAGAAATTTGCCAATTCATTATAAATTATATAAAACGATCTAACAAAGTAAGGTACAATAACACATGCGTGCAACATACAATAAAATATTTAAATAAAACAACAGATTTTCTGACTTCTCTTTTTTAATAAAATAAATGTATGGTGCATATGCTTGATATAAACATATATTTAAATGTAAATCAAAATTTCTAGAAATTACAATTGGATTAAATCGATTTCTCGACTTTCTACGCATCTGTACTTTTTTACTTTCTCGTACTTAGATCAAAAACGTTTTAACCCTACATTACTTATAATTATGAAATAAATGTAGATCCAAAATCACGTACGTGTCGCATTTCTAATACAAAGAAAAAATTAACATATATTAATTTCCGCGAATTAATTAACTTGTTTCAAAAACAGTTTATGAATTTTTTATGTTATTTTGTAGTACAATATTTGACAAATTTTAAACCAAGAACAAAAATTTCCAATTTTAGCAAGCAGAAGCAATTAAATGTCATGGTCACTGTTAACATGGGAAAGTATTTCAAAACAGATAGAATTAAAGATCAAATATTTGATTACTAGGAGATATTACTAAACAGCAGTGAATAATAGCAGTTGCAATAAACAATACAGAAAAGAAGGTGAATGACACTAAGTACATTGATTATCTAATAGGTCTAAAACATACTAAATAAATCATAAAAAAAATATTAGTTCCGACAGTTTGAAAAAGTTTAAATTTATATTTGTAAGCTTTACGTAGATTTTATAAATTAATCGTCTACAAATCCTTAATCATTCGCAATATAAAACTAAAACGAATAAAAAGCAAGTAGTAAAAACGAGACGATTCAAATTGAAACATCTTTGTAAAATGTCAAAATGTAGTCAGAACATGTTCGTAACTAATTGGCTCAATAAAGTATATTGTAAAGAAATCATTTATAACACGATTAAGCAATATTTAAAGAAAAAAACTTTGTTAAAATAAATAATTGTTACTTTTATATCCAAAGCAAAATTTATGGTTCAGGAATGTTACAATTTCTTGTATAAGTGAGTCTTCCAATAACAACAGTTTTCTATATTTGCCATTAATTGATTGTGTAGCACTTAAAAACAAAGTTTCAAAACTGTTTACATCGGTAGGTCGTCCAAAACGTAACATGCTTATATCTGTAAAAAAGCTGAATAAGTACAAAAATGAAAATAATATTTGATTAATTTGTTATATTCGAGGTTTTTAAAATTTTTCATTCTTTGAAATTGGAAATTCAACGCGGAGTACTATTTTATCTCAACGCTATACACGTTTAATAAAAATATGTTTGTTTTAAACATTTTCTATCTTTTTGCGGGGCATTGGAAAATGTTTTACAAAGCACTAAAGGCTTTGCCACACAGAAAGCGTTGCATCATTCCTGCTACACACACGGTGTTATGACTTAGGGCTACTTTCCTGAACGCGACGTCAGCCATTCGGGTTGTGGAAAATTACAATAGTCACGCGCGTTACTGACGTTCTCGTTGTCTCTTTTTTCAGTCACAGACTTTCAAGATCGGTGAAGAAACCGAGAAACTAATTGAACAAGTGAGAAAGTTCGTTTATTTGTACGATACATCACATAATCTGTACAAAAATGTGATGAAAAAGGCAGAGGCGTGGACATTGGTTGATCTTCGATTGGTGGCATTTGTTAGTACGAGCGCTTGCATAGACTCGATGGCATCATTTTCCGTGAGATCATTGGCTGAATGTTTTAGGTGAACATTGTTCTTCATTATAATGTAGTTCTGCAAACAGGTAGCAGCTTTAACTACGCAATCTGTTGTTGAGACTCCTGTTTCTATTAGTCTCAAAAATACACGCCATTTTATTGCCAATAATACGAACGCATTTTTCACAACGGGTTTGTGTACTGAAAAAAATTTTTCTTTGACTATTCCAGCTTTGGAACACGGCCACATTAGGTATGTTTAAAGTGCGAAGCCTTGATCACTGAAGATGACATGACGCATGAAAGTATTTTTGACAGGTAGTGGCTTTGTTCGGAGAATATTTTTTCTATCAATGTATTGCCGGTATAAAGCAGAATTTCCAAGTATAGCACTGTCCCTATGTCGTCCATAACTTCCGATGTCAACTACTATAAACTTGTAAAAGGGGTCCATCACTGCCAACACAGTTCGGAAAACTCCATAGTGTTACGTGGCAACGTCTATACTTTTAAATTTGATTATATTTGCCTTGCGCCGTTGAAGTTAGATATCGTTCTAGTATTCTTATCAATATTTTGCACTTTGCACGTTTATAGGTGCAACACAGAAAATCGTACTTATTTAAATTAATCTACTTGCTAATTCTTAAAGTAATGAATGGCGGACTAGACACAAATGTTTAATAATCGCTGTACTAAGAACAAATGTCTTAATGTAAAATGTACCACTGTTTCGAGTACCTAAATTCCGAGTTTAAATTGGTAATTGATCTACTGGAAGATTACAAGATATCAACACCGGAGAGAGACGTCCATCACGTCAGAAAGATAAGTTGTCATTGTCCGCTGTAAGTGCAAATGCAAGATAAGTTAATATTCTTTGTGCTTGTGAAAACTTATTTTATGTTAGTTACTTACAAACAATATTTTGATATACGTAGATTTTAAGACCTCAAGGTGATTAGATTTAGGTTTCCCAATAAATAATTAATTTTTACATATTATTGAGTGTTATAAGATTATGCCATTCACTACATTTTTAATGACTAGATACAAATAATCTGATTGCTGAGGTCGATTTTTTTTATACTGTTTAGCCTATTCAGTCGATCCACTGCTTTAATTTTTTTTATTCTGGAAGATAGGCTAACAAATGGTAGCAGAGTATGGTTTTCTTTCATTTAGGTGGTCTACCTTCTCTGTCATACGTTTATATTAATTAAATTTTGTTTCTGTATTTCATTAATTCATAGCGTTATGTCTTATTTTCTATTTGCATTCGTTTAGGAATCTAAATGCCTCCTGTAACCCGAAAAGCTATTAAAGGCGATCTTATTTCCGCTGCACAATTAAACACTGAAGTAATGAAGGTTCAAGGTATTGAAAATTCTTCGCTCGAAGTGGCGCTTCAGAGGCTAAAAGTTCACATTTATCGGTTCCTAAAGCTTTAATAAAAACTAAAATTTAAAAGGCACCTGCTTCTAGATCTCGAAGGTCCAATTTAGAAATATCGTTGCTTTCGGTTGCCACCGATCTAAGGTTAGCTCATTGAACTGACTAAATCTGTAAATGAAGTAACCGAAAAATTTTCCGTTTGTAAGATGAATAAATTTTCTGTTGACTCTAATAAGTTAATCTCAGGTATTGCAATGTGTAATCACAACGATCCCGAAACAATTATACTTTTCATTGAAGCAGTAGAAAAAATTCTTAAGCTCCCTCATATCGATAAAGTTTTTTCACAGCTTTAACCGTTAAAATCGACGAGCAAATTTCTCAGTGGTGGGCTTCGGTAATAAAACTTGATTGGAATCAGATTAAAGCTATGCTTTATAATAAATATGTCTGCAATGCAGATCTTGTTTTCCTGCGAGATTTTTTTTTTAAATACGGGTAAAACCCAAAGAGATACAAATAAGATAGAGTAATAAAAATAATATATAACTTATAGACTAAATACATATTAATAAATTGTACACTAAAAGAAAAAACAATAAAAACGAAAAATATTAGTTTACAAACATAAATTAACATATGCTTTAATAATATAATAATCAATGATATTAACTGACAATTAAATTAAATTTGTAAAATTAGTTGCTATAATACTGAATATCTAGTTTAACTAATTCTTTTTTTAAGTCATTTCTAAACTTCAAACCACTGTCAAAAAGTTAATGCTTGGATATATATTAGCTGTATTCATCAGTCTTTGAAGTGGAGAATGTTGGAGGTAATTAGTTTTGCTAACTTTTAAATAGAACATATTAACAAAACGAAGGTTTTTGGCTGGATCATCCGAAGAATTTATAATTTTGTAAATTTTTAAAACATCGGCAAACAATAGTATATTTGAATGTTTAAAGACTTCTCTAATATCATTAATAAAAATCAGAAATAATAACGGTGCTAGATGAGCACCTTGTGGAACACCAGAGTGAACTGATATAGGAAAGGAAGTGAAACCTTTGTATTGGACTATTTGAGCACGATTAGAAAGATAACTTTCTATCCATGCAAGTAGTGATCCATGAATACCTATATTGTTTAGTTTATTAATTAAAATGTGATTAACACAATCAAAGGCTTTTGCAAGCCTTATAGATTGAATTTTGAAATAACATGAGATTAGTAGTAGTTGAACGATTAGGATAGAAGCCATGTTGTTCTTCTGCAATAATATGTTTAAGTAAAGGACACATAGTTGAAACAAGAATTTTTTCAAACAACTTAGGAATTTCAGACGATTTTGTTACTGGTCTATAGTTAGAAATATCGGTTTTTCTCTTATTTTTGTAAATAGGAGTAACAAAACTGGTTTTCCAAATGTCAGGAAATATTCCTGATGATAAAGACTTATTGAAGAGAATCTGGATTGGATAAGTTAGAACATAACAACACTTTTTTAACAAAATGGCAGGATCAGGACCACACTTTGTTTTGTAATTTAAATTATTAAGTTCCTTTAATATATCAGAAACAGTAATGTTTAACTTAGATAAGTTAATAACGTTAGTAGAAAAACTTGTCGTTTGGTGTTGGGGAGAACAATTGCTTGTAGGTTTATACACAGAACCAAAAAACTTTGCAAAAAGATTCACAACTTCCTGCCCATTGCTACTTTTATGTAAACCAAAAGTCATTTCAGATGGCAAACAATTTTCACCTTTTTGATTTTTAACATGGGTCCAGAAGTAATTAGGATTATTTTACCTTCAATATTGTCAATGTAGGATTTATAACACGTAGTTGATAGAAGCTTACATTTACTACGTAATTTAGAGAATTTGTGATAATAATCGAGGTTTTTGGTAGACTTGAACAATCTATGATACAATTTTTTTTTCCTTATCATTTCACGCAATGAAGATGAGTACCAGATAGGAAATGCCTTTTTGTTTTTATAAACACGTTTTATAGGAACAAAATATTGACAGCCTTTATACAAAATGTCATAGAAGCAATTTACAGCCTCATTTATACTTAACGACATAAGAAAGTCCCAGTTAATGTTAGACAAGTAATAACTTAGATCTAGATAATTACCATTTTGAAAATTGTAGTAATAATAATCGTAATTTAGAGATGGTTCATAGCATGTACGCTCAACACATATTGACAAGGAAGGATGATATTGGTCCTCAGGAACCAATGTATCTAAGCTGCGTTCTACCTTTGTATTAGCTAAATTACTAAAAACTAAGTCAAGCGATCTGCTATTACAATTTTTTACACTATTAAATTGAAACATATTCCACATATTTAAGCACACACATAGATTTTCAACACTTGTAGATTTTGAACCGCACACTGAAAGTGTATTATCTTCGTTAATGTTCCATGATACATGAGGCAGATTCCAGTCACCCACTAAGAAAATGTCTGTGTTCATGTGAGTTTGTAGAATGTTATCCATTGTATTAGTTATTTTATCATAGTAATCTGAGTTACTATCAGGAGGAGCATAAATGGAGGCCATAATAATATTTTTATGTCCAATATTACATAAAACAAATAATTGCTCAATTTCAGAAAAGGACGTAGGTAATACTTTAGAATAATATTTATTATTTATGGCGATTAGAACTCCTCCACCTCTTTTGGCAATTTCATATGGTCTATCATTTCTATAGATGTTCATGTTTGAAATCCCAATTCAGCACTGTATATTTCCGGTGTAAGCCAAGTTTCCGTTAAAACTATAATATCAGTGTTTGTTGACAAAGTTGCAGTTTTTAAGTAATGTAATTTAGTACGAAGTCCTCTAACATTTTGGTAATACATCAGGATTTTAGACTGAGTATTATTAGGGTTTTTTAGTTTTTTAGTGAAATTATTTGTGGCTGGCCATAAATGTACTTTATGGTTAAATTTTCTTCACCATTATCTTGGCGTTCCTTTAATTTGGTACGAAGATTTGCAAGATGTTTTAATGGCATAGGGGTTTGATCTTGTTTAATATTTATATTGTTAAGAGACTTGATTTTGTGTTTATTTTTTAATATTTGAATAGCATCAGCCGAAGATGGTAACGTAACTTTAAGAGGTTTCGGCTTATCGTTGTTGAATTGTTTCCCCAACCTCTGAAGGCGAATGTTTCCGGTATCTATATTGGAGATTTCTTTAATTAAATTAGTAGCAATGGTTTTATCATTAGCGGATTGTGGATCGCTTTCTTCTATGTTGTAAATTACAATATTATTAGCACGACGCTGCCGTTCAAATACTTCATGTACAATTGCATCGGGAGAGTATTCTTCTTTTTTCGTGCAATTAGATTTCTTAAGTTCATCAGTTTGTAATTTTAAATCCAAAATTAACTTTTTTAATTCAATAACTTCATTATTACACTTTATACATTTATTGCAAAAGTATCAAACTCTTCTATCTTTAGCAAACACACATTGAATTTCACTTCTCGATAACCCCGAACACGTAGAATGTAAAGATAATTTACATTTATCGCAAGAAATTTCTTTATCTGCGTTTACGTTATCATTGCAAACAGAGCATTTATTTATAAGTGGCATAATAAAACGTAGTAGCTTATTGTAAATAATAAAATACCAGCCAAAATACAGAAGACGGAAAAAATGCGTGTACACTTCACTATTGATATTGCACTTGATTTATAAATCGCAAACAAGGTGTTCATGAATCGTTCAAAACCTTTACTTCGGATATCAAGTCTAAAGCAGCGGCATTAAATTTGGATTATTCCGAACCTCAACTAGTTTCTACAATGTGGGCTCATTGCAATAAGACAACCTTCGACATTGTCAAATTTTTAATTGAACCTTCTACGTTTAGGGAATTATATGGTACAATCCGAAGAATCGAAGCTATAATTAGACGGGATAAGTCATTTTCTCAACCTGAAGTATCAAGTATCGAATCTCAGGTTAGTGTTTCTTCGGAATTGCAGTCAGTTTTAACTAAAAACAAAACAGAACATTCAAATCATTTAACGCGTTTTTGTAGATACTGTTGATCGTATGGTCATCTTATAGCTAATTGTCGAAAAAGAATTAATAGACAGAATAATTATCCAAAAAACTAATTTGCTGTTTTTAACTCTAGTTTTAAACATTTTAGTTCTAATTGTATGCCAGTTATTTTTGTTGAAACTGCACATTTTAAAATATTAGCCTTATTTGATTCTGAGGAAAACCATAATTTTATATCTTCGAAAGTAACTGCTAAGTTGCTTAGGATGGAAATCGTTAATTGTGTTTCAGTTAGCAATATTACCCGATTTGTCTATAGTAAAGATCGAGAAAATGGTTAAATCTTTTATTAAAATTTTAAATTTATCATGGCCTTTAGAATTTCTTGTTGTCAATAATTTTAATTTTGATGTTATAATTGGGGTCCCTTCGCTTTGAAAGATTAATGTTGTGTTAAATTTTTCGGAAAATCATGTTTCATTTAAATTTAATAAAGACGTTAAAATTCCATTTTATGAATACAACCAAAGAAAAAATACTTCTTCTGTACTTAATTTGATGTGTGAACTTAAATATGACCTTAGTGGCAATCAACGTTCTGAAGTCGACAATCTTATTTCTTCGTATTCAGTTGTTTTGAGTAAAGAAATGGGTATGGATACTGGTTTTGAATTGAATATTTGCATTCAATCAAGGTGAATTCGGATGAAACAATCTTCAGAAATTACTTAAATCCTATTAAACAAAAGGAACTGGATGATCACCTACAAGATCTTTTACATAAAGGAATTGTGCGTCATAGCAATTCTCCATACACGAGTCCGTTTTTTTTTGATTCCAGAAAAAGATTCAGGCAAACGTCTTGTCGTTAACTATCGTGCTATAAATAAAATTATTCAATATGACCCATTTCCTCCTTCTAATCAGCAAGCCATTTTTACTTATCTTCAAGGATCCAAAATATTTTCTATATTTGATATGAACTCTGCGTTCCATTAAATATCGTTAACAGAAGAGTCAAAAAAATATACAGTTTTTGTTACGATGACGCAACATTTAGAGTATAACTTTTTGCCATTAAGATTGAAAATAAGTCCGACAGGGTTAAATAGACTCATTGCGCATAAGTTTTCAGATTTTCGCTATAATTTTTTTGTTAATTACTTTGACGATTTTATTATTTTTTCCAAGGATCCTAGTGAACATATAGCGCATCTCAAAATTGTGTTAGAACGCTTTCGTTTATGCGGTATAACATTAAATCCAGAGACAACAAAAATTGTTATGTCAAAGCTTCGTATACTAGGACACATTGTTTCATCTGATAGAATTCAAATTGATCCATTACGTATTGAAACTATTTCCCAACTACCAATTCCAAAAAACGTCAAACAAGTTTAGCAGTTTATCGGAATCGTATCATGTTCGAAATGTATTGAAAACTTTTCTGAAATTGTCGCTCCTTTAAATGAATTATAAAACGACTACCTGATTTCTCACAACAATTTATAGTACGAACCGACGCTAGCAACATCGAAATTTCCGGAGTTTTGCTTCAAAAATTTGAAGATGGTATTTATCCCATTTATTTTATATCTCGCAAACTGTCTATTACCGAAAGAAAATATTCTGTTTTTGAAAAGGAATCTCTAGCTGTAATGTTTTGTTTAGAGAAATTTAAGAATTATATTACTGATTCACATTTTATTCTTGAAGTTGATTATGACGCTATTCGTTGGCTTTCTAATCATTCTTCCCAATTATCTAAATTTGGCAGATTGCTTCTTAAACTTTCAAAATTTAATTTTACCATACATCCCATTCCCGGTTCCTTAAATCATACCGCCGATGGGTTATCTCGGCTATTTGACAATGATGAATTTATACACCTCAAGGATTGTCCCAATAACTCACGGGTTATGTTGAACTCAGTAGTTAAAATTCCAGAGTTTTTTATTTCTATCGAAAAACATCAGCAATCTGATGAATCTTGCGAACTCATTTGTAACCGCATAAAGAGCAGTGAAAAAGTAAATAATTTTGCGTTAGAAGGCACTTTGTTGATTTGTTTTGTTGTTAGGAAAAAACTCAAAAGAGTCGTTCTTCCAGAAAAACTTAGGGATGTCATCATCTTTTATTACGATGATACTAAGATAGGTAATCACAATTCTATTCTGAAAACTTACCGTTCAGTTGTGAGAAGATTTTGGTGGTATGAAATCTATAAGCATATTAGAAACTATGTTTCTATGTGTCACTTGTGCCAAATATGTTTTTTCAAATACAACCAATTTATTTTATTGTCTGTTTCTTCTTCTAGTCAAAAAAGCAATCCTTGTACCTTTGAGCAAACCTTGAGTGGAAGAGGCATAAAGACTCATGCATTTCTGTTATGGCAGTATCATTTTACTGAGACTATTTAATTAATTTACCAGCACTCATCACATTATGAACGAGAGTAGGCTAGAGTCACCACTTCTTTTGATTGAAAAATCTTTCCAAAGGCTTTTGCATGTAACTTTGGCTTATCAAAGTAACGATTCAAAGTTCAAAGCACACCAAACCTTTATTACTGTCTCAACAGTAGGACACAAAGACAAATCTTGCATTAACGCGCAATAATTTGACCTACTTTCTTTCTGTAATTTCATATATAGTTAATAAAGCCTAAAAAATTGGAACTAGCGTTCCTGTAATATCAAATAAAATTAAAAGAATTTTGAGTTTAATACTAGCCTCATATTATGGTTCTGACTGGAGTAAATACAGATCATTGTGCTATTTTGCAACTTTACTTTAAAAAATTGATCAAAAGCACCATTCAAAAGCTCCAGAAGAAGAAATAAAGTCCAAATGCTGATACAATTGAACAAAGCTACGAGTTTTAAAGTTACTTTTGTGTTTAATTACTTGTTTTCAATTACAGTTTCATAATTGCATGCAAACAAATTGGGGAAAAACGTATTTATTTCATTCAGTTGCAAAGTGCGACATATCCATATTTGTTTTAGTTTTTTTTCTCGGAAACTATAGCCTAAAGATTTTTTGAGCTTGTAAGATAAGTTGCCAAACACCATATAACTAGGTTTAAACAAATTATTATGTTATCCTTAGAATTTTGTCTGTCGAAGTTTTGCGAGCTTTTCTCCAATTGCGTTTATTTGGACATGTCGCACTTTGCATCTATAAGCTACATATAAGAAATGTATTTATATATATTTTTAAGACAATAGTTTCTATGTCGATCACATGCAAATTTGCTCATGTTATGCAAGATGTAAACTGAATAGTTAACTTATAATATATTTGTGTAAACAGAATGTTTTAAACCAAAGTTTACGTTTGCATTTGCACATGAAGTTACTTGCGATAATAGAGAACATTTCGATTTTTAGAAAATATTATATTTCCATTATATCATAACTGACGTTTACAAGAATGGTAATTAAAAGTAGATCCGTAAGTAATTAACGAAGAAAAACACTATTAAAGCTGATGATTTTTGAATTATTCCGAGTACACAACGAAGCCTGCCGAAGTGAGTGTGACGTCACTAGATCCTTCGATCACTATTATGGTAATGTATAGCCTGGCTTTATATTAATTTTCTTAATTTTGTTGGTATTGTATGTGGTTTTAGCGACATTTTAGTGTAGATTTTGTGCTTATAGTTGTTGTGAATACGTGATGTTGTTGATAACGTAATTTTCATCTGTAAAAACGTAATAATAGCAAAATAGTTTGTATAAAATAACGTTAGCTTTTGCTTTAGTTGTACTAATAGTATAGTTATAATTTTAATACTATTTACAATAAGTACCTATGGTTCTGATTTTAATAAGTAATTAAATTTAATCATTTAGTTAAATAGGTTACGTAGGATATCATACGTTTTCGTTTAGCAGTAGTTGTAATTATTGAATTCTTGAATACTTAGTAGTAATAATAATAATAATACTAACTGCATCAATTAGTGTGTTTATAAGTAGTTAATACTAACAAAATCACATTTTGTATAAAAATTTATTTTTTTGTCCAAAAACAAGTAAGTATGTTTCTCCTTGATATTTATCCAAATAGAGCATTATACTTTAAACATAAATTTATTCATTAGCAAATTTTAGGAAGACAAACACCTTAATTGGATTTTTTTGGTGGTGCTAATACACATATCCATATAGCACCGAACGTCCTATGGGCGTCCGTTTAGTGTCCACTACAGGTCCATTGGTCCACAAACCAAAATTGGACGTACTATGGACTTTTCGACGTGGACGTCCTATGTACGGGTTACAAAATACGTCCTATGGACATTCGTTTAGCGTCCATCTAGACGTGTGGACTAAAACTGGAACTACTATGAATATATGCACTTATGCTTTGAATTTATCAGATTAAAAGTATTTTTGAATTGAAGATTTCTCTCTAAAATCTAAAATTTCCCATATTAATTGCTATGATGTTTCCTCAAAGATTCTACGTAAGTTTGTATATTAATATAAGGTTGCTATTGAATCCAAATATTGTTAGAAAATAATACAAAATAAGTTTAACCAGTTAATTTTATACTAGCAGTGAACAACGGTAAAAACGTCGTTCGCAAAGAAGCAAGGTGGATTGGATTTCAAAATCCCCGTTCTTTGACAATTGCGACGTTGTCAAGTATTTGTTTAATGTTTGTTATATTGAATGCGTTTTAATTTTTTTTAGTAAAGAAAGTTTTTCTCAAAGACATGACCACATTTTATTTTTAAAAAAGTAATTTCTGATTCTACTTAATATATAGAATTTTACCATTCTGGAAAAAATCAAATTACTTAATGCAATATACGACTCGTACTAAATGCTCAATTTGGCAACTTTCGCAATCTCTGTCTTTGGCGGGTATAACCTTACATTATTTTGTGAATTGTTTGTATCATTTGAAACTGTAGTAAAGAGCTCCGTAGAATATTGTTTGAGTGTATTTCATGTATTTCCTACCTAATGATGGATTGATAAGCTTAGCTGCATGCATTGAATTTAGCTTAGTAGGTCTGTAGGAATTGTATTTTTTCTCACATTGCATTCCAACAAAATTTGGCACACAGGTATACGTCACTAATTATATATACCTGTTTTAGGTTCTTTGTATAATAAATAATAAAATGAAATAAGTACAGTTTAATCTAAAAACGGCACAGCTTTCGAATGTAAATAGGTTAAATTAATTTTGTAAGCGTAACTCATATAGAAAAGCCCAAGTGAGGTCAAATATTATATTGCAAAGTTTAAATTCAACTAGCGAAACTCTTGTTGTTTCTAATACTAATTCTGTTTGTGATATTTCTGAATGTTGTGAAAACATCGAACTTCATTTATACGATAAAGTGAATCAAGATAACATAAGTTTGTCATGTTCTAACTCTGTATCAGGCTTACCTATAGAAGGAAATGAGCGAGAAAATACTGTTGCGTATTTATTTATTAAATACTAATTTATTTAAACGATTAAAACTACGTTTACTTATTCTAGAAATATATACATTTTTAAATTAACCGAACTAATTAAATCTAATAATAATATTTAATAAAAACACTTACACTATAATTTATATCACTTAAGATAAGATAACGTCCTCGGATTTCACACTTGTTTACACTAATTAATTCTTTCTTACGTATTTATAGACATCGGCGAATCTTTCTCGAGCGTTCCTCACTTTTCGCTATAACTTCTAGAAGATAGATAACAGCCTTCTAGAAGGTTCTTGCGTTTGTAAGTAATTTCTTGAACGTTTCACTGCCCCCTTCTTAGAACTGTTCTGTCCCAGAACAGGAGACTGGATGCCACACCGGTAAAAGGGATCGTGGCGATAGCGGCAGCTTCCTCCATTTCGGCAACTTCCTTGACCATAAAAGTAACAGTCAATGGACTTTTCCTGACCCAATACTCTCCTCGGTTGGTAACTACAGACCAACACTTGAATGCCTGTTCCTCGGAAGACGACCTCCAACATGTTTCGAACTGTCCTCCAATTCAGTTGGTCTAAGCCACAACCAAGCTTGGGTACTGCCAATTTCTTAACATGATGGAACTCCATTTGTCTCTTGAGACTCCATAATGTTCGCCACAGATCTTTGTATAACGGCTTGACACGTGAGTATTTCTTGGTGACCAGATAGAAAACAAAGCGTCCGTCACCACGTAGTCCTAAAACCTTTCCGACTGCCGGTTGCTGTCTTCGTAATTCATCTAGCTGTCCAAACTTCTTTTTAAACACGACTGCAACCCCTTTGGACATGTCAAGCTCCTCGCTCACGCAATGTGCGATGGCGTAATCTTTTTGTGTCTGGAACAGGTCTTGTTGTTCCTCGGTGGTAACTCCGAACCTAGCTTTTCCAGAACCTCCGTATAAGTTCATAAACTTTTCGAACTCCATTTCTTCGATTGGATTCCTGGTTCTGCTACTTATTACTCTGGTTCGGACCTGAACTTGCGGATTGTGGTTATCGCCAGCAAACGGGGCTAGACGATCGACGTGGACCACTTTTGGCTTGCCTCTGGGCGGTTTTCGGATGCGGTATATAACGTCGTTAATACGCTGCACGACTTCATAGGGGCCCTCCCATTGCCTTTGCAGCTTCGGCGACAAACCACGTCTCCTTTGAGGGTTATACAACCAAACCATATCGCCAGGTTGAAACCCACCATATTGCGCCTTGACGTCATATCTTGTTTTCATCCTGTCGCTGGCAATTTGTGTGTTTTTACGAACCTCTTCATGTACTTCGTCTAGCCTCTTTGCCAGCTTGCTGACGTAATCTTCTCCAGCGACTTCTTCTTCCGGTCTTCGTCCAAATTGAAGATCGCATGGTAATCTTATCTCACGACCGAGCATGACACAGGATGGTGTTTGGCCTGTGCTTTCGTCTGCGACTGTAGCTGCTTCCTGGTTGGGTATGGCGTAAGCCTCCGTCCATTTCGTGAAATAATCCATTGCCACCAGGATGTATTTATTTCCCGAATCGGATTCTGGGAACGGCCCTGCGATGTCAATCGCAACTCTTTCCAAAGGGCTTCCTACGTTGTATTGTTTCATGGGTGCTTTGCGCTTTCTCGCTGGACCATTTCCTGATGCGCAGACTGTGCATTTACGGCACCATTTCATGACGTCCTCTTTGCAGTTCATCCAGTAGAATCGTTCTCGCACTTTACCCAACGTCTTCTTAATGCCAAAGTGTCCTCCTGATGTCCCATCGTGGAGATGCTTCAACACTTCGGTCACCCTGCTCTTCGGCACTACCAGCTGTAGTTTATTTCCCGTGCCCTCGGCACTTTCTAGGGATCGCTTAAGAAGACCGTCTTCTACTATCAAGGAGTCCCACTGCGCCCAGTACGCTTTGATATTTTTGCCCAAAGCACTCACTTCTTCCCAGGTTGGTCGTCGGCCGCTTTCTTTCCAGTCGAGGAGTAGTCTTATTTCAGGATCGTCTTCTTGTTCGCGACGTAACTGCTCAGGTTCCCACTCATCATCAACCATAGCAGTTCTCCGGAGGCATTCGACTTTTTCTTCCAGTCGCGAACAATGGCTGCAGTCCGCCGGACATGGTCTTCTGGACAAGGCATCAGCGTTCCGATGACTGCTTCCGGCACGGTGTTCCGTGTCGTTGTCATACTCTTGCAGTCTCTCGATCCATCTTGCTACTTGTCCTTCTGGGTTACGGAACTGCAGTAGCCATTTTAAAGCGGCGTGGTCTGTTCTCAGTAAGAATTTTCGTCCATACAAATACTTGTAGAAATGTTCGATGGACTTAACGACTGCTAACAGCTCCTTCCTAGTCACGAAATAATTCCTTTCTGGCCTAGACAAAACCTTGCTAAAGTACGCGATAACCTTTTCTTGTCCATCTTGAACCTGCGAAAGGACCGCGCCTATGGCCATATTGCTTGCGTCGGTATCCAAAACAAACTTTCCATCTTCTCGTGGATAACTCAAAATCGGCGAAGTGACTAGGGCTTGTTTCAGTTGACTAAAAGAACTTTCGCAGTCTTCATTCCATCTAAATTCTGCTTTTTCTTCAGTTAATTTTGTTAATGGTTTGGCAATATTGGCAAATCCGGGGACAAATCTTCTATAATAAGTGCACAACCCAAGGAAACTTCGGACCTGATGTTTGTCGATCGGTCTTGGCCATGCTTGCACTGCTCGGATTTTGTCTGGGTCAGCCCTTACTCCATCTCTAGATACGACGTGGCCAAGGTATTGAACTTCCTTCCTAAATACGTGGCACTTCTTTGGGCTCAGTTTGAGGTTAGCCCCACGTAATCTCTGGAACACTTCCTTCAAGTTGTTCAAGTGCTCTTCAAACGACCTTCCAACCACGATCACGTCGTCCAGGTAAACCAAGCACGTCTTCCAAGACAATCCGCGCAAGATGGTCTCCATCAAACGCTCGAACGTTGCAGGAGCGTTACATAGGCCGAAGGGCATTACAGTGAACTGCCACAAACCAGTTCCGATCGTAAAAGCTGTTTTTCACGATCCTTGGGTTCTAATTCTACCTGCCAGTATCCACTCTTTAAATCTAACGTAGAAAACCACTGGGATCCTGACAGGGTGTCTAGCGTATCGTCAATTCTGGGTAAAGGGTAGCTGTCCTTTTTGGTCACGTCGTTTAGCTGCCTGTAGTCTACGCAAAACCTCGTTGATCCATCCTTCTTCTTCACGAGTACCACTGGGGATGCCCATGGACTACTTGAAGGTTCAATCACGCCTTCTCTCTCCATATCCGTAATTATTTGTTCGGCTTCTTCTCTTTTCGCCAAAGGAAGTCTGCGTGGATGTTGTCGTATCGGCCGAGCGTCTCCGGTTTTAATTTTATGTTTCACCACGTTAGTTCTTCCTTTGGAGCCACTCTCCAGCGCGAACACATCTTGGTACTCTTGGATCAACACTTTAACTTTAGCCAGCTGGTCTTGGCTGAGGTTTTTGCATTTGGTGGTAAGAATGTCCAATAGATGTTGTGGACACTTCTTCAGCGACGTATCTTCGTTCGACTTCACGCATCTCACAATTTGTGATACTGGCGTGCATTGGCCTACCACGGTCTTCTTTTTTAGCGTTACAGGATCTGAGTTGATGTTTAAGATCCTTACTGGCATCGTCTTCTTTACTCGTACTAAAGTTCTGCCAACGAGTAGTCCCTTTTCAACTAAGCCGCCCTCCATTGGTTCAATCGCGCGTATGTAGCCTTCCCGGAAACTTCCATCCAGGCGTGCTATCACCACACTTTCAGTCCTTGCAGGCAGAGTCACGTCTTCACTCAATAAGACTCGCACGGCTGCCTTCTCTGACGAATGAAAAGGAATTTCTTTATTGTCGATCTTCAGGACATCGTTCTTCATATCCAAATGGAACCCATACTTCTTTATCACGTCCATTCCCAGGATAACTTCTTCCGTGATGTCGGCTACCAGTACTTGATGGTCGAGTACTCCATTTCCCAAACCAATGGTTACTTTGACTTGTCCGTGAGTAGGTATTTCGTCGCCCGTCGCTGTTCGAAGTCGTACTGTTACTGGTGATGTCTTCTCGTTTTCCAATAAGATGTCAGGACGAATGATGGTCTTCGTCGCTCCCGTGTCAACCAGTAACTGGACGCTTCTCCCATTGATCTTTCCATCGAGATAAATGCTATGCAATTGCTCTCTAGGCGATGCCATTTGGATTGTAACTTCCGGAGTTTGACTAGATGAGATTACTTTTGTTTCTTTCGCTCGCCTCGTTCCAAATTTTCGAGGGCTCTTCTAGTCCTCTTCTTAGGTTTGGTACGATGCCGTCGTACATGGCCTATTTCATCGCAGTTCAAAGCTGTCACTCCTCTTTCCCGAAGTATTCGTCGCGCTATCTCCTCGATGCTTTCCAGTGTCTGCGCGGGTACTTCTGTAGCACAGCAGAGTCTATGACCATCTCGTTGCGATGCTTGTTTTGCTGCTTCAAACTCCAAAGCATGCACCAAAGCGTCATCCAATGTCTTGGGTCGAGCTAACCGGAGAGTCTGCTGTGTTTCGCTGTCTCGAAGGCCGTCTACAAAGGTTTGAATAGCCAATTGCTCCAAGAAGGTATCTGGCGCTGTAGGATACGCAAGCCGTGTTAGTCTGGCGATGTCAGCCTCAAACTCTTGAAGACTTTCGGCAGCTTTCTGAACCCGACTTTTAATTTGAGCCTGGTATACTTGTTGAAGATGAGCATCCCCATATCTCATTTCTAGTCGTGATATTAAGAGTTCGTAATTTTCTTGCAGGTGGTCCGGAACAGTTTGTAAAATTCCAAGTGCTTCTCCGCGTAAGGACACTATTAAAGACGTCGCTTTCTGCTTGTTGCTCCAACCATTAGCAGTAGCTGCGGCTTCAAACTGCTTGTAGTAGGTTGACCATGGAACTTTACCATCAAAATTCGGTGGTACAACTTTGAACTTGTGAGTGTTTTCTTCTCGATGGTCTATTATTAAATCTTCACTCGTGACGCTTCCTTCACCGTGACAATTCAATAGGTTCATTCTTTCTTCAAGCAGTTGTATTCTTTCTCTCAATTTTTTCTCTATCTTGTCTTCTATGGTTCTTGATTTTTCATTTAACTTCTCTTCTATTATGTCATTAACAGAATCGCAAATTTCTTCTTTTAAGTTTAACATGTCTGCTTAGGTTTCCTCTTGAACAATTTTAATTTGATTTTCTATGCTCGTTCGTATTTCTTCTTTTAAACTTCTAGAATTTTCCAACAACTTTTTTTTCATTTTTCTAGAATTTTCTTCCATTTTTTGAGAATGTTCGGAGAGTTTTTCTTCAATTTTCTGTGAATTTTCGTAAAACTTTTCCTCTATTTTCTGCGAATTTTCTTCCATTTTTCTAGAATTTTCATCAATTCCTGACCATTTTTGATTGATTCAAGAAATTCAAATAGCTTTGCATCCATTTTAACTGCTTGCGAACGCGTCACCGGCATAAATTTAAATATAACACGAATATAAAGTTTAAATACACTACTTATTAAAATGCAGTTTTTATATAACACAAAATTTAATAACTATCCACTTGTTAATATTAAACCACGAAAACGAATCGCGATCATGCACTTGTTAAAAGAAAAAGTTTAATAAACACTATATTAACTTTATAAATAAACACGCGTATCGCGAACAGTTAATTAAATGTTCTTATCACGGAAGCGATATTAAATTACTTAATGGTATTTACGCTAATAAAAATCGCGGACTTCACACCGTGACACCACTGTTACGTATTTATTTATTAAAAACTAATTTATTTAAACGATTAAAACTACGTTTACTTATTCTAGAAATATATACACTTTTAAATTAACCGAGCTAATTAAATCTAATAATAATATTTAATAAAAACACTTACACTATAATTTATATCACTTAAGATAAGATAACGTCCTCGGATTTCACACTTGTTTACACTAATTATCACATACACGATTATTCTCGAATTATTTATGTAGACAAACACGTGCTAACGATTTATTTTCACTTGATAATCTTCTTAATACAGCTGCATTCGCGTTTCGACAATAACTGACCTACGATTTCTTTCTTACGTATTTATAGACATCGGCGAATCTTTCTCGAGCGTTCCTCACTTTTCGCTATAACTTCTAGAAGATAGAAAACAGCCTTCTAGAAGGTTCTTGCGTTTGTAAGTAATTTCTTGAACGTTTCAATACAAATGAGTCAAAATTAATTTATTTAAAATCAAATGATTATAGTTTGGGTACAGAAGCTTTTGGTCAATATATAGTAAAGTGAGCAACTCACTTTCAGATTTCTCACGTTGCTTTAAATCTTTTGTTATCTTCTATTAATACTCATTTTATTGCTAATTTGCCTTGTGATTCAAGAACATTGCTTAATACAATCCGGAAATTAAACATACAGATTGTTGAACCTGAAAATTATTATCATTTTGCAGTTTCGGTGGCAGTTCTTGAATAAATATAAATTTTTAAATAGTTTAGATTCTATAAATATATCCGTAAACGTCGATGGCCTTCCAATTAGTCAAACTTGTAACAAACAAATTTGCTGCAGGCTACAGCTATTTCGGGCGGGGGAAAAAAATAAAATTTTCTTGAAATTAAATGGATTGCTAATAAGTAAGGAATTTTTTCTCTAAAAACGTTTGTACAGTATTTATACTATTACACTTTATAGAAGCGGCACTTAAGATTTTTCCAAACTGTTCGGAGAAGGAAGCTGAGGTGACCATTGCTAAATGACTCCGACGCTGCACAGAACGTGCAAAACAAGTGTAAACAATTATTTTATTTAACCGGTCATATTATATTTTCTTTATTTAGTTGGATGTAAAAAAAAAGTTGGTCTAAAATTATTATTTGTATTTTTTCACCCGTCAAATCAAATCTACGTATAAAAATAAATTTAAAATATAAAGACCTACCTGTCACATGATAAGCTGTCATTAAACTTTACTACAATTGAGCAACAAACCAAAACATGTTAAAGTTATGTATTAAAAATCTGTGGCTTTAATAATTATCAAATTTTATTTAGTCAAAATTTAATGTTATTAATCCTGGTGCGGACTTCTTTATTCTATTTTGTTTTTGTTCTATCAATAGAATAAATGCAATATAGCCTACTCCATGGATGTTTATTGGACATCCATAAAGCGTACATCAGTGAACGTCCATAAGAAATTGCAGTATGTACTCTTCATGAATGTCCATTGTTGTGACAAATGGACACTGAATGGACGTTCACTGAACTTCCATAGGACGGAAATAGACCGCTAGTGGACGTACAGACGTACATGAATGGATGTCTACTGTACGTCCATTGGATTACTTGTAATCTTGTAATGCAAGACAGTAGTTGTAGCTTTTCGAAGAGAAAGGTTTCATGCTAATAAATTTAATAATAATAAATTTAAAGTGCCTAACATTAAGGAAAAAAGTATTTACTTGTATATTAGACGGAAGAAAATCAATTTTTGTACAAAATGTGATATTGTTAGTAGCAACTACTTATAAACACACTAATTGATACAGTTAATATTGTTACAAATTTATTATTAAAACTAATTTATTTAAACGACTAAAAATATGTTTTACTTATACTAGAAATATGTACACTTCTAAATTAACGGAACTAATTATATCTATTAATATTTAATAAAAACACATACTCTATATTTATATCACTTACAAGAAGATAAGATAAAGTCCGAGGATAGCTTCACACAATTGTTTACACTAAAATCACGTACGAGATTATTCTCCGTTTATTTATGTACACACGCGCTAACGACTTATTCAACTTGAATAATCTTCTTAACACTGCTGTGTTCGCATTACTGCAATAACTGACCTACGATTTGTTTCTTCGGTATTTATACACATTTGAAAATCCTTTTCGAGTGTTCCCTATCTTTCGGTATATCTTCTAGAAGATGGATAACAACTTCCAGAAGGCTCTTGAATTTGCAGATAACTTCTCGAACGTTTCAGTATTATTTGTAAAGATATTTATTGTGAAAAGTATTCAAATTATAACTGTACTATTAGTACAACTGAAGCAAAGATTTAGGTTATTTTATACAAACTATTTTGTTAATACTACGTTTCTACAGAACAAAAATCACTAAAACCACAACAATAGCGTTTGAAGGATCTAGTGACATTATACTCACTTCGGCCGCCTTCGTTGTGTGCTAGGAATAGTTCAAAAATAGCAGTAATTTATTTACTTATATTTCCAACTATAAGTATTTGTTGCGTGGTTTTTATGTATAGCATACATACGCGTCCTATAGGTTGCCAGAAAATATAATTATTTTTTTTGTTTCCGTAACAGTGAATGTTCCCTATTTCAAGTCATGTTTATCCAATGTTTCACAAAGTACTTTTTTTATTTAGTCGGCTGTTTTATTATTACTCTCTACAAAACTTAGTAATTTGTTTTGTATGGTTTTCTCAAAAGTAAAATATGGCACACATATCGGAAACAATTTCCGATTTCTCTTATTGCTGGCATTCGTAGAAATCGCAAAAAACCTGTAACATTTTTAACTATAGTGGAGTCGTCAATAACAGTTGTAGCTTAACGAATGTTTAACAGTGTGATATATCTAAGTAATTTCTGTGACTGACGTTTTCCACATAATGTGGTCAAGATCATGATTAAAAGTAGAGGTACCTGTTGCCTAGAAATAGCTGGTTATATTTCTTGCAGCGCGATTATTCGCGATCTACGAGTGAGTACTTGTTTTTCAGTGCCTCGCCACATCATACGTTTCACCATGCGTAATATGAAACTCTTTTTTACACAGTCATAATAAGCTCGATACTCGTTCGATTCTACTACTCTACATTACGCAGGCAATTTTGTATTGCATTTTGTCAGGCGATGTTTTACTAGTTTGGGATTCTTTATTCATTTTTAAACGATGCTAATATGTAGAGTTTAAAACACATAAATAGTGCAGACATAAAACATCTCAAGATAATTTTTCCATATTATGAATTGAAGTATATTTTTATTTATGTTTGGATCACGTTCGCATGGTTTGTGTGATATATTGTGTTATCAGCATACGTACGTTCATTAAAATCTAAAACTACTGTGTTTACTGGGATAATTAACTCCAATACTTAAAAAAAAAACAAAGAAAAGCACTGTGGTTTGTTTACTGTAATTAAATTACACAACTCACAGCTGTGTTTACGCATTCATTCTAGCTTCATTGATTAATAGCGACAGAGTAAAAGAGATGAAAGAATACGTCGCTCCCTTGTGCGCGCTTTTCTTTTGTTTCATTTTGCGTCGGGCGGTTGGCCAGAAAACACTTCCTTGTCAGCCTGTGTCACCCGCGCCTTCGGATCCGCCCCGCACCGCATCGTCGAGTAATCACCGAAAATCGGGATACTTAATTTTGAACTAGAAAGGGGGACAGTGCCCCCAAAGTCGGAACGTCTGGCAACGCTGTTTAATAGCTAGTGGTCTGGGGTGTCGCAAAGCATACTTAGTGATTAGCAGAAAGTCCAAACGGAATAAAAAATCATTTGATAGCTAACGATTTATTATTGAGAAGCTTAAAGCAGCAGGCCACGTTTCTTTCGATAGTTCTTTTGTGTGACAGACTTTTGACGGAATAGTTTTATTACGGTTGGCGACATTGTAAATATGGTCACAATTATTTATTACTAATACGCACACGTTTCTAATGTTGACTAAGGTTACTGTGAACTGATCTGTTGATTGTTTGCAAACATCACGTAAACTGATAACGTTGGAATGCAAATGTAGCAAAATACTAACAATTTTTACATACACATTACAGTAGTTCTCAAAACGTGGCTTAATTTTGCTGCACTTTTGAAAAAGATATAAACCTAGCAGTTTAGATCTAAGTGATAACCCTATTTTTTCGCACATACTTTAGTAACCGGTTGTGTTTTGAGAGTTGTTATTATTTGTATATTTTTTTAAACTATATTAGTTATATAATACTGATTGCGCAAAGTATACAAAAGCATTAAGTTCAGTCGAAAGACTACGACGTGTTGCGACCTTTTAAAAATCAGTGACATTCCAAATTATGAATCGTGCGTAGAAGCTCTACCTGAAAAACATCTTCCTCTTAAATATAAATTATTTAACTTATCACAACAAACAACCTTTTAGATATATTTTGTTTTCTTATCGACAATGGCACTGCAACCGGATCTAGTCAAATATTGACTACTATTTACCCTAAAAATATGTAAATTATTTATTGTTAATAATACCTTATCATGAATTTGCTTCAAACGCTGACTGTTTTTTCATGTTAGTTTCTTGATACTTACGTACCTATTTAGCCTTTGTTTCACTTTCTACTGGGCTACATTGCTGGCTACAACATTGGCATGGTCTCCCATCCCTTAACACCTTTAAGATCTTATTGTATTAACTTTATTTATGTTTTTTAATATTAATATTTTAGATTTTATTACTGGCAAACAAGAACACGTTTTGAAAAATTATATATAGGTAATTTTTTATTTTTATCTGAATACAGTATCTTATCTTTATTTGGTTGTATAACAAAAATGAACTTTTTTTATAAAAAAAAAATAGTAAGTAAATACTTATTAGGATAAGTCCTTAATGTAAACGTTTAAACATTTGACAAACACAAAGTTTATATTATACTAATTTTCACTTGCGTTTACTAAAATTTCGATTCAACTTACTTAAAAACACTAAGTACTACTAGAAATAGTAAAAACAAACATTCCATGTTCTTTGATAAGCACATATTTATACATTCCTACTTTAAATATATATTATCGACATGTTTAGCAAACATTTAATATAATAAATAATTAAAAACCAGTAATCTATGTGTTACTATTCTAATTATATTTTGCCAAAATCTAGTTCAGTCTTTTAAAAAACGAACAAACGGCACTATCTTACTTATCTTAAAAATATGCGAAGCGTTAAAATGTCCTTATAATTATTGATAAACCTTTAAAGCTAAAGTTACATACGCATTGCAACAAAAAAATACTAAATTGGTATTAACTACATTAATTGTTTTTAAAAACTACATTACACTGAATAAGTACCTAAAGTAGTTAAGACAATTACTATTTTAATAAATTATGAAAACGCTAAAAACTTGCACTTTATCGGTAAAAGGAACGTTAAGATATGTTTATTTAAGGCTGCTACTATGAAACTTCGTGTTTACAGATTTTTTTTGCTGTCGACATACGTCTGCCTGTATTTTGTTGTTTAATTGTTGCATTTAAAGGTTCGTTACCAGTTTCAGGTAATAACAGAACCGTAAGGCCGCCAATTATACCGCAAACACCTAACACCGTCATTGGAACTGAGGAATGAAAACTTTTCTAAAACGTTATAATTATATTCAATGAATGAACTATTTTAGTGAAGTCTTACTAGCTCCCATAGGTAGGGTACTAATACAAGTGAAATTCCAGCACTAACGTTACTAGCACCGACACCGATATTTCGGATTGTTGTTGGGTACAGTTCTGCAGTGATTATTGGTGCCATAACGTTTGTGGAACTAACTGAAAATTTTCCAATCATT
The DNA here is from genome assembly GCA_035610365.1 of Aquatica leii. Classification (NCBI taxonomy): domain Eukaryota; kingdom Metazoa; phylum Arthropoda; class Insecta; order Coleoptera; family Lampyridae; genus Aquatica; species Aquatica leii. Next base: position 154,263,490 of record CM069433.1, read on the forward strand.
GTTAAAGTAGTTATGATCCACTGTTCAGGATAAATATACGGCATAGGCGCTATTAATAAACATGCAATGCCAGCAATTAAAATTGTCAGAGACAATGGCCAACGCCTGCCTAATTTTAAAAGTATAGGTATTGTGACCGCAATCGCTGGTACTTCCACCGCTCCAGAAATAGTCTAAAATTTTTATGTTGCATACATTTTATACATAATACTTTAAAACATACCGAATTAATGTACAAATCACCTCCAATGTTTCCCAAGTTAAGCACAATGCCGTAATACAATAAATAATATACAAACCAGATAATGCAAAGTAAAAACGTAGTCCTTCTCATCCTAGGCGTTCTAAAAAGATCTAAAACACCTGCTTTTTCAGTTTGTATATCTGGTTCAGTAAGTAATAATTTGTCCAAATTAGGAGGCAGCTGCTTTTCATTCGTTCTTGCTGCACTTTGCAAAATCGTAACAACTTCTTGAGTGCGACCCATTGCCAAAAGCCATAAAGGTGATTCAGGTATAACCCACCTAAGTAGTATTTAATGACCCATCAATTTTAAATAAATGTTTGTTAATACCATAATCCAAGAATTAAAAATCCGGGCAGTGAAATGGCTAGTTGCAGTTGCCTCCAATCTCTAATTAACCACGCGATACCGGAGATAGTCATGTATGATACAGCTACTGGAAACAAATACGATACTCCAGCTACTATTCTCCATATGCCTCCAACCAACTCAACCGTTAGCACAAAGCCACTAAAAACAACTGAAACCGAAATAAATCCAAGAAGCGTTCTTACTACAATATACATTTCAAACCATGGCGTTATTGCTATTATAGTCCCTAAAACAAAAACATTTATAATAGCAATGTGAAAAAATAGTGGACTTACCAAGCAGTGCTTGTAAAAACACGCACATCATTAAAGTCCGTTTTCTTCCATATTTGTCAGAAATTATTCCACCTACTAATCCACCCACAGCTACACCACAAAGAAATGTCATTTCTGCCAGATTTATTAGATGATAACGGTCGCAAACTAAATTAAAATCTTCTATTAAGGTTCTTCCTATAATTAAAGTTTTGTGTTACTAATTGTTTAAAGAAATAAAATGAATGCTTATACAATGTTAATTTGTATTGAGTAAAGGTAATAAAATTTATTGTATTACAATTAACGTTTTTTTAACCAACTCATTAATAGCATTGTAAAGATACTATAAAAAAACAAAATTAACGAATCTTTTGGAATTTTTTTGATAGTTATAGTAGAAGCAAATAAAAACAAAAACTTGACAAAACGTTATTGTATGTATTCCGAAATCGTTTGAAAAAAGAAAAAAAAATTTTTTAGTTTTAACGTCAAATCGTTAAATATCAGTTTTGACATTAACAAGTAAACAATACATTTTTAATAAGTCTAAGCATATCTTATATAAACAAAGTTCATTATAAATAAGTGCAGTAGGAATAATAACTGTTTATTAGTTGTTGATAGTAACCAAGAATAAACAAATTAAATTAAAAATTTTTATTTAAAAATTTAAGTAGATAACGAATTTTATTTTTTTTTCTGATAATTGATAGATTAAAGTTTCACTGAATAAAAAACAAATTCTTTAATCTTATATCGCAAAATTTTAGCGAAATATGAACGTAAATGTGCACACTTCAACAGCAATATATGCAACCCAATATACAACAAATGAAAGAATACATAAAGAAGTAAATTTTGTGGTAATTTTCGTCGTGTAATAAAAATAGTTTGTTTTGTCTGATACCTTTGCATACACGAAGTGGTATTTTATATTCAATTAACACTGCCGCCAGCTTTAATTATAATTGCAGAGAATAGTTATTTGTTTAACTACATTTTTATTTTTTACCACATTTGTGACTAAAATTTATTTGTAGGAAAGTGAAACAAAACTATTTTTTTGCTCCTAAGTAAAAGTACATATATGTGGTTGTCAAAAATCTCCCGATAGTCCCAGGCTGTTTTATTTTATTTTATTGTTTGTGAATAAATAGTCTAAAGAAACGAAAACATTCGTCATCTTTGATAATTTAAATGTCAAACTTATACATAATATTTTTATTTTGTATTCATGAAGAATGTAGTAGTATTCATAATAGAACGTGCCGTGTGTTTAACAAGAGATATTCGCATTTAGAACCCATGAATAAAACAAATTTTACAAAATCGAAACGAATTTTCAACAGGTTTAGCTTCAATGAATGCCAACAGAAAAGAATACTTGTATGTTTGTTGCATAATTGCATAATGCTTCAAAATACAGTTGAACTTAGTGCAAACATTTGGGTAATATTTAAATTATAAAGCATTTGGCATTCCAGAAGTTAATTTGACGGTTTCCTTTTTAAATTTCCGACGAGCATTTTAATAAGGTATTACAAAACCTAATTTTCAACAATTTAAATACTGTTAAAAGTCGATTTTAGCTATACCTTTTTCTACACAAAAATTTAATTCAAAAATGTTTATTATAAAGATAAATTAATAAAACCTTTTCAAAACCCATAATTGTTTTAGAGAACATATTAGAAAGGTCGTTAATTTTTAGTTACTTTAATCACCATGAAGATGTAGATTCGATTCGATTTATATAAATTCATTAATACGGTGCTAATTAATTCAAAATTTTGTAGCCTATTTGAAAATGAAAATCTAATTTTTGTACAGAAAATTTCAACACATGATCATAAATATATACCATGCACAAAAATGAATAAGAGTTTATACATTGTTTATTCGATAACAAAGCGATGTTTACAATAACAATAAGCAGAGGTTATTTTTTTATGTAGTAGTACATTGTCTGTTTTACAATGTTATCAATTCATGCATAACAGTTATTGTCAAACTTGTATCCGGGGATCATTAAAATCCTAGTTAAGATCATTATACGACAATCCTTTATTTTTTTTATACAGAAATAATTGTAATGATAGAAATTCTATGGAACGCCGTTTTACTTTATATTGTCCGTTTTTATAAAATAACTTCTTGTACACATTAAAAATGTTTGTTACAATTTAAATGTTACTTTGAAAAATTTTAGGGTAGTATATTGTAATTTGATTTAAAATGTTACTTGAATAAAAATAAATGTTAAAATTGAAGTAAGTAACATTACAAATTCTCGAATTTTCACAAATAAATTAAAATGCTAGAATAACTTTAAGCAACTAACATTTTAAATGATAGAATTAAAATGTTAGTTGATAATTTTAATTGGTCGTTTTATCAATAGGTGGCCTCATTTAGAACAACAATGTACATGTACTTCCTTATACTGAAATAGTTTCAAGAACTACCACCGATCACAGCGACGAATTAAAATTATCATCTAACATTTTAATTCTATAATTTAAAATGTAAATTGTAAAAAATTAGTGTAGCATTTATATTGATTCATACAAATTAATTGATTTCTAATGTTATTTCATTTATTTTCAACGTATATTTTTATTTAAGTAACATTTTAAATCAACCAACAGTTAAAAACATCAAGTTTTTTAAACATTTTAAATGTGGAAAAAAGCAATAATATACATTTCAATTAAATCTTTTAGTTACTTTATTGTTTTACTATTAAGTACTAAATTTGTTTTGCTACAATTTTAAACAAACTTCAGTTTTTATTAAGTTTATTTTCATGTTTGTCTATTTATTTTAATACATTAAAACTGTTTGTTAAACAAACTTAACACATTTAAATTGTTAGCTAAAAACGTATGTACTAATTTACACAAACTTTTGTAACAATCATATTAAACAGTTTAATATAAACTGAGAAATAAAGTATATGAACAGATATTTGAATTCATGTAACACTTTTTATTTAACAAATACAAAAATAATCGTATAAATTGTAGAATTAAAATGCATGTCGAATTAAAATGTTACATGAATTAAAATGTTTGTTGATAATTTTAATTCTTCAATTTTAAATCAAGAATTATTATTACCAACAAACATATTAATTCTGAATTAAAATGTCTGTTGATAATTTTAATTCTTCAATTTTAATTGGCGCTGTGGGTTGCGGAAGTTGTGAGTACTCTAACCAAACTATAGTGCAAGTTTAGCTCCGCAACCCACAGCGCCAATTGAAATCAAAGAATTAAAATTATCAACAAACATTCTAATTCATGTAACATTTTAATTTGACATGCATTTTAATTCTACAACTCAAATGATTCTTTTTTGTTTGTTTTATAAAAGGTGTTACAGGAATTAAGGTGTTTGTTCATATACTTTTTTTCTCAGTTTAAATTAAAGTTTTTAATGTGATTGTTAGAAATTTTGAGCAAAATGTATTGAATCATTAAATACGTTTTCACTAAACAATTTAAATGTGTTAAGTTTGTTTAACAAACCATTTAAATGTACTAAAATAAATAGACAAACATAAAAATGAACTTAATAAAAATTGAAGTTTGTTTGAATGCAACGGAATTAAATTTAGTAATAAAAAGCAAAACGGCGTTACATAAAATTCCGTGTTTTCTGAAATATTTCCAACTTTGCTAATATAAAAAGAAGTTCAAAAACATAACTCTTCCTTTTTGCACTGAATAACAAAATATTTTAGGAACTTTGCCAAACCGGTTTTATTTTTTTCTGAACGGCGTCCAATAATCATCAAAACAACTTTTTGTTGGTAATATGTAACGTTATTGTCTCAGCATTAGTACATAAGAGAAATTGGTGTATTTATTTCAAGAACAATAAAAATTGCCATCATGAATTTAAATTTTTAGTGAGTCTGATTAAATGATTTATATTTCATAGTTTGATTCCAAAAACACATAAATGTTTTTGAAAAATATGCACTAAAATAATGTTTTTTTAATTAAATCTTTAAATTATCATAATCAGTCCTCTTTTCCTAGAAGTCATGTTACCGTCAGAATAGTTTGCGTTATTAGAAATGATATCATAGAAGTTTTAAATTTAGTTGTGTCCACTAAATAAAAAAAATGATTCAATTAACTTAAAAACATTGCATTTCGCAGGTGTTTTGCTAAATACCTTATAACGACGACAGATAATCCCCTCTTAACTGTAATGCATCTTATTTTATGTATTATACTTTAAAGATTAGTGGTTTTTTTTTTAATAAATCTCAAGTAGTTTGGTTCAAGTAAGTACAGTGCACGCCGCTTATTGGAATCATGGATAATGTTATCACTTTATTAAAGAACGGACCGAACGTATGCGACACATAGAAAAAACATTGTTTATAGTATTCACAATTTTGGTTTAAAAAGTCTATATAATTCACGCACGTATTTAAATCTAATGTTTAATTGATTAAATACTATGTCAATTACTTTATTAAAAAACTTCTACTTCAAAACATTCTTTACTATTTTGATTGGACTCATCCACTTGTGGTACGTCAACGAATTTTTTACTCGACGCAATCTCTTTTTGGGGAAACAAGGTTCAATTTACAATTTAGTTGATAATTCAACTGTCTCGTTTTTAACAATATCACAATTATTTCTTAAGTTCTGGAATTGGGTTAGGAGTGAAGACAGCATCTCAATTGATTGCTCTACATCTTCTTGAGTAGCATTTTGGAGGCAGTATTAATAGGTTCCAGTGCTTTATTTTGTACAATTATCAAGATAATGGTTGAAAATTGTTCAAAATAAGTGATCAAACTTTTAGGTTTGCGTTGCTCGTCTTGGCTTCTTCCGTCTAATTTCAAGTAGGTTAATATTTTAATAAAATTAAAATAGTGAGAACGTAACGCGTCAAGACCATAAACACGAGAAGACCACCGTGTTGGACAAGTTGGTAATTTCAACCTCTCACAGTTAGTTGTAAACGATACTAAATGCTGATTTTGTCTCGATGTATAAGAAGTTGGAAACGATCGATTGGAAAACATGTATGACCAACACAGATCCTAATTATAATGTAGCAGAATTTTACCGTATTTTACACGAAATTTTTAAGGAATTTGTTCTTGTAAACACGAGCTCAAACAGTTACCCAGTATGGTTTACTAAATCCATTATTAACAAAATTAAAAAGAAGAATGTGTCTAGAAAATCGCATCTTCGAACTAAATCTAAACAACATTTAAAAAATTACAGAATTCTTCGTAAATTAATAAAAACTAAAATTAAAAAAGCTTATAGTGAATATTTAAATAATTGCAACATAAACATTACGTCGAATCTAAAGTTACTCTGGTCATTTGTTAATTCGAAAAAGGGATCCAGTTATGTTCCATCAACAATGTCTGTATCATTTACAGACGTTATTACCGGTGGTCAGGCGATTTGATGCGTATTATTCAGACAACGCATTATTTATTCATAATTATGTTACCAACCTAAAGGCAATAACAGTTAGTCAAGTAGTTGATGTTACTAGACAAATTGGGGGTATTTCTGCTGAACCAGATAATGTACCAGCCTATATTTACAAAGGCTATATGGAATTTCTATCCAAGCCATTAACTTATATATATAACCAATGTTTAGCCAAATGAATTCTTCTTACACTATGGAAAGAATCTAGAATTATACCTCTACACAAATCTGGAAATCGTTCAGTTGTCAAAAACTATAGGCCAATTTCAATTCTCAATATGCCAGCAAAAGTATTTGAAAAGTTACTGTACGGACATATATTTAACCAAATAAAAAATACAATCTCGCCAAGGCAGCACGGATTTTTGCCGAAAAAATCCACAATATCCAACCTAACATGCATGAGCCAATATCTCTGTGAGAAGATTGACTTATCCCTGCAAGTAGATGTCGTTTACACTGGTCTGTCCAAGGCTTTTGATACTATCAGTTACATCCTGTTAATCAAAAAACTATGTTATATGTACGGACTATCTAGAGATTTATGTTTATTATTAACAGATTACTTAAACGACAGATACTGTTCACATTTAATAATTATAAATCAAAAGTTTCTTCCCACATCGGGATTTCCTCAAGGCAGCAATCTAGGACCATTGTTATTTTTACTGTTTTTTAATGACATAGTTAACTGTGCAAAGTCTTCGGAAACGTTATTATATGCAGATGATTTAAAAATATTTAAAGTTATTAACGATACTGATTGTGCAAATAATCTTCAAGAAGATCTAGATAGTGTAGGGAACTGGTGTTCCATAAATCAAATGAACTTAAATGTAAATAAATGTTTTGTGATGTCCTATACTAGGAAAGTTTCTCCTATAATGACAGCTTATAATGTTAATAAATCTGTGTTACTATATAAAAAAATTGTATGTGACTTAGGTGTATGGTTTGATGATAAATTACCTTTTTCTAGTCATGTTATTAACACTGTTAAAAGTGCTAACAGAACTTTAGGATTTATTATCACGCTCACAACACAGTTTACATCAACATCTGCAATCAAGGCATTATACAACCACTATATAAGATCTAAGTTAGAATATGCTATAGTAGTTTGGTATCCATTTTATAAAAAATATAAAACTATGTTAGAAAATGTTCGGTATAGATTTTTAAAAATAAGATATCGTCAAAACAATATGTATCTTATACATCAACATGAATTTCTAAATAACTTTTACAGCGATATTCCAACAATCGAAGAAAAAAATAATGTAGCAGTACTGTGTTATTTACATAACCTGGTGTCAGGTAAAGTCGACAATTAATACATATTAGGAAAAGTTGGTATCAGGGCACCTAAAATACATAGCCTAATAAAATGTTATCTTTTCGTTGCTACTCCAAAAACAAATTGTCTGTTAAATGCTCCAGTTTTTAAAATGGCAAGCTTGTATAATAGATTACCTGACAACATAGACGTATTTATATGTAATTATGTACAAAAATTAAAAAAAGAAATTGAAACTTATGTAAAAGAAAAAAATAGAGTATGATGTTAATCTTTAGAATATGTACATTTTTTTTTGTTCTCATATTTTAAACATGTGTAATTTTATTTTTGGTTGCTCTGTAATTGGGCCTTTTGTGCCTGTTGAGTAATAAACATTATTATTATTAGAAAACGTTTTTATTACTCAAAATATTCTAAACATTGTTTCATGCAAATACACTGTTTTTAAATTTTTAAAATAGTTTTATTATTATAAAACTTATTGACTAAGCATTGTATGCTTATTTTTAAGAAACATAAAAAAAGAATAATTAAATGTTCTTGAGAAACCAAATCGAAGCGATCTTTTGGGATGCACTAACTTTGTCTAGCGTCATCGTGCAATAACAGAAAGTGCCTTTATACATTCCTATAAACACAGTAACAAATCATGTTATTAAGTAATACTTTTTTTTGCTTACTTATCTTGCACATAAATGCAAAAGTTTGCAACGAAGTTATTTGGACATATTCTAATAGACCGGAAAAGTAAAATTTTCGACCGATTATATTGCTTGCAAAATACATCAAAACGAACGGAACCACAAAAACAATATTTCATATATATTTTTTATAGCAAACATCTGATCCAGTAGCTTAGTATTAACTTTTAAAACAGTAGACTTGACATGTCGCTATTATAATTTTTTTTGTGTTCTTTTGTTTTACGTATTTTTCTAAAATGTTCCGTACTGAAATGTGTCATTTTATATAAAATTCAGTACGATTGTACTGAAACGGCAGCACTGGGGATATTGTGGAGCCCCACTGAAAGAAAAAAATTGTAGTTTGTAACTAAAAGTTTAGATATATATTACATAAAAATTGTGACTACTGAACAGTTTGCTGCCATACCAAAACTTATGTTGCTATTTTAGTTTAGGAGATTTCAACAATGGTTTAGTTAAATATGATTAAACAGATTTTGTAACAAGTAACCACACTGTTGAGTAACATCAAGCAATCTGTTTTGTTAAAAACAGAAATTTAGTATATCTGAGAAATTCAATACGTGCAAGAAAAGAACGCATATATGCTTATCAAAAAACAATAACACATAATGATACGCACTGCGCAGCAAATCCTGCCTCAGTTCGGGAAATCTCAAAAACGAACTTTCATTTTTTATCATATCAACACTAAAATGTTGTATCAGTGATTTGGGAAAAACTAAACTTACTTTATTATAGGCATATTTGTGTACCTAATTTTATCTATTACAATTTTTTTTTATTTAACGTGCTGCCATTGCACATGACGAATATAGAATTTTGTTATTATTCATGTTTCACATTCTTGTATAAATAACTAAACTAATCTTGAAAACTTGATAAATTAATTGAGTTGAATTTTACTAATTCATTTAGTAAACTTAGGCTAGTTTTACACCCAATAACTAAATATATTTTTTGTGCTGCCAACATTGTAAACGTCAATATTCGTTCGTTAGTATAGTTACGTAATGAACGAAAAAAGCTCTAGGGTGGCAAAATGAAAACTAGGAATCCACATAAAAGTAAGTATTCAAAGTCAATTAATATATTATAATGAGTATGCGACAGGTGGAAAAATCATTTTAAAAATCTTGAAATTCAGTTAAAATTGAAGAAAAACGATGTTAAAGTTGATGTCAAATCTGACAGATTTAGTAATAAATGTAGTACCAACATATTATATTTCTGTTGATTTTTTTTTATTTTTTCCAAAAAGAATGTAATTTTATGAAAGGCAACACAAAAAATAATGTACATTACTCTCGTCGAAAGAATCATAGCATAACTCACTCACATGCAACGCTCGGCCGTGCGGCCTCGCGTCGCATTAACGTTCGTTATGCTATTTCTTACTTTCGACTCTTGTTACGTAAACTACTATTCTTATGTAACTGTTGATTAAAAAACAACAAAAACATTTAGCAATATTACCTAAACAATCTTCAACTAAATATGCTTTGTCTTCACAACCTAACAAGTTTTGGAATTCTAACAAAACTTTATTTTCCAGCAACAAAAGTTTATTTAAAAGTGATGTAACAAAAGTAGTTGGGTAAATCATTTTTCTCAGTGCCTGCAGAATCCGATGCAACATGAGACTTGATCACGTAAGCACAGATTACCTACGCGAAAATACTAATAATACATTTTTTCCACTACTAGTTTCATTATTACAGTAATAGTAGGTTGTGAAGTTGTATTTCTTTAAGCGCAGGTAAATAATATTTCATTATTAACCAGTGGTTAATAATAAACATATTTACATTTTTTGATAATACTATAACACTTTAAAAGTTTAAAAGAAAAAAAGTTTACGAAACTGTCTACCAAGAGCAAGAGATTTTATTTAATACTAATTTAAGTTTTTAAATCGTTTAAGTAATAAATTAATTTGATTTTAAAAAGTAAGTTATTTGAAGTTCGCGCTTAATTAAATGAATTAAATATATTTAAGATATAATCAATGCTTAAAACAATTTTAGCAATAAAAACTTACGTTATCTGTTTAATTTTGTAATTTAAATCACAATTAAGAATTACGTCAAAATTAATACTATTAAACTAATGACAGCTGTCAGAATCACTGACTTGATTTTTAATTTACAATTAATATCTTAAATGTTAAATTTGATTTAGTTACAGTTAGAAAGGTTTTAATAATGCTAGTAGTGGAAAAAATTGTATATATACATCGGTTGAGAAGTTCATTATAACCTGCGCGATTTATATCCCTCGACGCTTCGCGTCTCGTGATACAATCCATTGCTTAAGTTATAATGATACATTTCTCAACTTTGATATATAATATACTATTATGAAATCAATTAGACCGACTTTTTTTTAAATTTTGATTTGTTAGAAAAGAATTAAATGTATTAACTATTATGAAGGACGAATTGTCACTAATTTATACTTAATTGGTATCGCACACCATATATATACTACACCGTGGTCGCATACAACCCTTGCCTAAGCTTAATCATTGATTGTAGTATGATTGTAGGATACATATATTTAGCAATTACTTTAATGTTGGTTGGTCAAGATTTTAGATGCCAACAAAAGCAAATCTCAAAGATTACAAATTTATAAAAATATCGATCCTTAATCATTAAAATCAGATTAAAAAACATTGGTTTAAAAAAACTTTGTTGTAAATAAAGATGCCTAGAATATTTTCAAATGCCGAAAGTGCCGCAATGCATGATGTTCATGGTTTCTACGACGGAAATTGGAACGCTGAATAACAGATTTCTTGAAGCCTTTGACATTGATAGAACGATGCAATCTGACAAATCTACATTTTTTGCAGATAGTTTAGCACGCACGCTCACCCAACTGAAATCTACTGGATTATTAGGTTTAGAGTCGCCGTTAGAAATTATAACATTAAATTGCAATAGCGGTTAATACAATAATATATTGATTCGTAGGAACACTAAATGTATTGAGGCTAGAGGAATACACAAAAAATCAATTTTTTTAATAGTATGTTAACGTTTCTACGACAGTCTAAAATTCTAATTTTGCCAAATCCTATTGATGCTTTAGTGTCCGTTTCAATTAAAAAATGTTTAAAAAGGTTTACTTAATAACAAATTAACACTTCTATTAAAAAGATTCACAATGATGATTAAAATGACAAATTACAAATTTTACAAACATACATAACGCCAAATTTAAAATCTTAACACGGTATAGTGAATAAAGATCATATGATTTAAATTGATAACGTATAAAAAGCATGTAAACTAGAGATGCATTGAAAAAAAATTGATAATTGCGTTGTAATTATAATTCTCTTTTTACGTAACCAATACAACGTGCTTTACATAACAAGTAGTTAATTCAAGGTAATAAACGTGTGAGAATAATAATAAGCATTGATAATAAGTAAAGTAACGACAATCACTCAAAACGTTATCATTTATACTAACAATGTCATTCATAAAAAATAAACACATTCATGGCATACTTAAAAATAAAAACATATATATGTAGTAGTACATCGATAGTTTCCAATCAAATAAATTTCAGATAAATGCCAAAGTTAGCGTAAAAATGATGTCACAGTTAACGGTATGACTACGGTACAAAACATTTAATACCGAGATTGTGAGTGGTGACTACAGTTGTATTGATCAATATAAAACTGAAACTGACTCTTTGGTTGAATAAGAAATACTCAATGTATAAAAAAATGATTGTTTTGTGTCAAATGTACATATGGGCCCATGCTTCTTAAAACATTTATGACGCCTCTCAATTGATACATTTTCCACAAAAATAAAATTGCATGTCTTACAAACAAATACCTTTCTGACTGGTATTTTACTAGAATTTTACAATTATGAAAAACTTAAACAAGAATGGCTGTTATATTCTAAAGAAAAGAATTGTGAATATTGTCTTTATTGCAAAATGTTTAATGTTGCAAATTACGCGAAAACCATAAAATTTAGTAATGATAATGAGTTTAATGATTGGCATCATTTTAAGTGAACAATCGTTTTTCATGCTCTTCAACAAGCTTCTTGTTGCTAGTTCAAAGAAAGCAAAGGAAAAGGGGTCGAACTTACAATCAGGATATACCTTAGGATATACTACGTGCTGATGTAACGACCTTACATGCTGAAGCCGCTGTCTGCAACATGATCAGTATGAAAATTCAACTTGGCAGGTAATTTTTTTATCTTTAGATCATTCTAAGTCATCTTCAAAAATAGTCATCATTTCTAATGATGTCATCCGCCCGAGTTCGATTTTAAATTCCCATACTCCAACCCCTCATGCTTTCAATTCTCAAACGCAAGCGGGAATAACTCTAATAATAATGTCACTGCCACGGGCTGCTCAAAATTAAAACCCAAGTTAAAACCCCTATTAAAATGGTCGGACGAAAAATATTCCAGAAACCAAAGGAAAAAGCGACAAAAAGAACGGACCTCAGAACAGACTGATGAACATCAATCGAAAATTACGGAATATTTCCCTTATTTGGTACGCAGCTAATTCAAATGTAGAAGAATAATTTAGAGAAAGCGTTTCACATCGTAACAGTGAAACACAATACCTCGAAGATGCATCAGCTGGTACAAAATATAAAACAGCACAAACTACCAACAGTTTTTTACAATTATTACTCGGCATTTCTATCAAAAATATTCGAAAGACATTTAACCACAACACTTACGATGATGTCATTAAAGAATTGATTTTTTACATTTTATACATTGGTCCACTACTATATGAAACTCTTCACATCAATTTACTTATATTTTTCCATCGATTACATGCTTATATACGCGAAAGACTGGTAGACAGTATTCGGAAGGTGTATTTTACTTTGAAGAGCTTAACAAATTTTTAGAAGATCGCAAATTTAGATTAGTGAAGATGACACACGAATAACAAGCGCAGGATGATTACATTTTAAGGTTTGTTTTGCCCTTAAAGGATGGCATTCTTGTAACAAATTCCTTTATGACCACCTCTGCAATAAAAATCCAGAGTTATTTTTAGAACTGACAACAAATTTACATTCAAAGATGTTAATTCCAAATGAAAGTACATAGGAGAAAAGACAAAAAAATTTAGAATTACTGTAATGGGCTACTCGTGTGACGGAGATACGCGCCTGCTAAAAGCAATGCGTTCTAATTCCGTATTGCCTACAAATTGACTGCATTCAAATGAACGATTAAACCTCAGATTTAACAGATACTGGAAATCTCAGTGGAGATGACAAATGCAGTTGCAGATGCAGGTTTATATTTCTACGAGAGAAGAAACTTTTCTTTTTTCAGTTTCCAAATGTAGATACTACAAACAAAGATATAGAAGCCGTTGTTCAACGTGCTATGTCTGAATCAACAATACTGGATCATTAAGAATTACAGTGGATGAGAATTCTATGCTTACCTTGTCGATCACATTAAAAAACAAGGATCTACATGATACGGTGAAACGTCTTCACAACGATGAGGTGTACAACGAAATCGACGATATTCAGCTGATGAATGTGCATAACAATGTTAGTCTGCACAATTCAAAAGCCAGAATACTGGACGAAGAGCGCGACGATATTGAAAACCAATACGTTCAAGAATAGAACGATGTACTTGATGAACTTTGTGCATATTTATTTAACTTCTCAATCTGCGTTTTATTCGGGGAACATTTACAGAGCAAGGATATTTGGGGCAAGAAAACCATCGCCGACCGTAAGTTTCTACAAGTAATTGTAAACGAGAAGCAATATTTAATTAATTGGCTTTTAGAGGAGAAACATAGTAGAGTTGGCAGCGATCGGATTGGGCGTTTTATTTAGGTTAAGTCGATATCGGCTGGTACGTCTGCATCCACAGATAAACCACACTTTGTTAACAAAAAAAAATAGAAAGACAAGATCGAATGTTACAAACCAGGCTCGAAATTAATCTCATTCTCAGACAAAGTAGAGTAAAGAGCAGAAGACGAAGCGTTCAATCAACAAGTTCGGGAATAATAGTAACATGCCTTTTCTCAGAATCGGAAACAGCATCATCTGAACACGTCCCTAATGACTTATGTGATGACGACAGCCTTAACGATATTGACGTTTGTTTGCAGAAAAACGATCAAGTGAACAGTCAGTAAAATTGTATTAATTCTTGAGCCATATGCCAGGAATATGGCAAAACTGAAACCTGGTACAGATGTGCCTCCTGCGGGCAGTGGGCACATAGGAAGTGCACTGGTACAGATTCACCGCAAAATTACGTTTGCAATTGTTGTACCGCGACTGCCTCAACCTGTGAGAACCAGGTGGTAAATACTTACGAGTACTTATAAAAAATTCTTTTTTAATCTTATTTTTAATTAAATAACAAAGAAATTCTTATTTTTGTTTTTAAAAATATATTTTTTGTTTCTAATGTTTTTGAAATGAATGTTTTGTACAGTCATCTTCTCTAGTACGCAGATACCTACCTAAGTTTATAAAGTATCAACCGAGTTAATAGAAATCTGTAAGACAATTTGGGAAAATCGCGAAAATTCAGATAATGGAAGTTTGAGAAAATCAAGGGAAGTCCTAAAGAAATCAAGAGAAATCCTAAGGGAATCAAAGAAAATCCTAAATAAATCAGCG
The DNA here is from genome assembly GCA_035610365.1 of Aquatica leii. Classification (NCBI taxonomy): domain Eukaryota; kingdom Metazoa; phylum Arthropoda; class Insecta; order Coleoptera; family Lampyridae; genus Aquatica; species Aquatica leii. The sequence continues at coordinate 154,278,529 of CM069433.1, forward strand.
AAAATCGGAAAAAATCCTAAGGTAATCATAGGCAATCTAGTGATATCTAAAGAAAATCGTAGGGAAATCCACGAAAAAAAGAAATTTGGTGAACAAAATGTGGATTGTGATTTGCCCCTCGGAAACAACAACTTAACATTTTTCTCACTGGACTGTACGCCTGATGTTAGCCACTAAGAACTGATTTACTATGTATCAGATTCGTCATTTTAAACAATTTGGAAATTAGCATAGAAATAAATTTCCTTGCTTTCTGTTTCGTTACTGATTTTTTTTTGTTATCAATGTTAGAAAATTATGGATTAGACATTTTTAATTCACGCGGTCAAGGCTATGACAATAGTGCTAATTTTAACAGTAACCATAATGGTTAACAAAAACATTTAAATATCGATACAAGGGTATTCTTTGTACCCTGTTGTAACCACAGTTTGTACCTTGTAAATTTTTTTCTACAGTTCAAGAACTTTATGACTTTTTCTCTGCTTCGACCCATCAATGAGCAATTTTGAAATGCTGCAAAGCATTTGCAAAAAATTGGCGTTGTATGCATGATAATTTTATGGTTTATTGCTTTAATCAAACACAGTTTCCAAAAATTCACAAACTCAAAATTTCAATACTGTGCAAGGAGTGCTAGTTTAAATAACTTAATTAATTAAAAAATGTTTATATAACAGATGATTTATTAGAAGTAAAGAAAGTCGCCACGTTATTAGATATTGACCCAAAATTTAAAGATAAAGGCGTTATAAGAAAACTGACAAAAGAATTTAGTTACAAAGGTGACGATCCAACACAAAATTTAATTTAAAAAAAATTAAAATTTAGGAATTAAAATTTAAATTTAATATACGATATGTTACCAAAATATTTGCTGCATTTTAAAAAAAAAATTATGGAATATTACGGAATTTAGTAATTACTCTGAACAGCTAGAGTTTCGTACAATACTCGAGGGTATATTAAGTGGCAAAAATAAAAACGAATTTATAAATGGAAAAGAACGTATGTGAGCAGTGGCGGCTTGTGAGGTCAGGCTTAAGGTGGCCTACATTTTCTAAAATCTTTGTTGGTAATGTGAACGTTTTTAGATATTATTATGGCATTATGTAAGTAACTACCCAAGTGTTTTGAAGTTTTATCGGCTCCATCTGAATAAAACAATAAACATGGGAAACAAAACAAAGCATTTATTTATCACATCCCCATACCCACTTATTTTTCAAAAGACTTCAAAAATGGAAGGTGGTTCTCAATTCGTCAAAATATACATTTGTTTTTAATGTATACAATGTTCCGCGATTTTTCTTTACGACGCTGACCGGTTTTGATTATTTTTTTTATCAGAAAGAGAGTAACTTGGTATTTTAATTTGGTCAAATTCGGACGATGGAATCTATAAGAAAGTGATCAAAATATCAAATTTACATAAATCCCAATAAAAAGTAAAAAACAATGATTTAATTTGTTTATAATCAAACGACGGAGTTTTCATTTACATGAAGTTACTTTTTGAAGTCGATGCCAAACACATTCGTGTTAAATTTATTACAACTGCCAAAAATATTGGTAAAAATTAAGCTGAATCCTACGTCAATGTCATAATTGGCATCGACTTCAAAAAGTAATTTTACGTGAATAAAAATTTCCTCGTTTAATAGTAACTAAATTAAATTTGTTTTTTACTTTTTAGTTTTTTTAAAGCCGATTGTTTTTTTTTGTTATAAATTGCACTAGAAAAATGCCGTGTATAATTACGTTCGCAGTTTTATCTACTTGATTTAGTTCCATATTTGGAGTAATCTATCCGAAATATTTTATTTCATTTTTTTCTGCTAACAACAGTCCTACGAATTCATTTTTAAAAACAGGTTTTACACTATTTTTTGCATCTTTCAAAAATTACGTACAACAAATATACAGTTTTACTGAGAATACGTCGTACACGTTCTACAGATCAACCGTTACTGAACCTCGGGCTATTATAACAGCGCAAGCGTTTTTGAACTCCAAAAGTTCTATACTAAAAACTGTCACTTATTCGTCAATTACTACCCTAATTACATTATTCTTATACAAACACTGTCGTGGCGTTACAATTATTGACGATGCCAATCTCCATTGCCACAGCGTAGATTGTTTTACAAAATTGTTAAATACTTTTTACGTTCTACTATGGTTCAAAAACGATTGGAAAATCTTGCTATCATTTTAATTGAATTTAGTTTAATTTAAGAGCTAGACATTAAAACGTTAACACAAAACAATTTAAAAAAAACTGTTGTGGTCACCACACGACTTTCCTATAAGGAAGATGAAGTTTGAAGTAATACGTACACGTTTGTATTGCTTTTCTAGCATAGTTGTGCGCCTCAATATTACTTACCCCTTTAGTAAATCAATAAAAAAAATCGTGGCATGCAGGATTCGAAACTATATTATACTTGTGAATTCATTTTTAATTACAAATTAAATATCCGATAAACTGTTAATGTTAGAAATTTTTTTATTTGAATAAATTATTAGGAAGAATTAACTCTATAAGAAACTGTAAAAATAATCCAAATAATTTACATTGGTACAAAATTTTATAAGAAAATCTGTTAGAAATGGCGGATATACCCACTTTCGGTTTTTTATCAGTCCCATCTTTTAATAGAACCGAAAGAATATGAAAAGGCTTCATACCAAATTTCAAGTTACTAAGAGTTTTGGTTCGAGAGTTATCGTTACACACAGACACTCAAAATTTTTTTGTCAAAAATACATTTTTCTGATTGATTCAGGAGACCTTGAAACGTACAATTATGCAATAAATATTTTTTTAAAAATTGCGATCGCTATACGTTCCTCATAGGAAAGTAAACATAAAACGCGTAACGTCCAGTTTTATTAAAATATGTCCTAATAACTTTTGCATTTATGTGCAAGATAAGTAAACAAAACAAGAAAAAATTATTATTTAATAACAGGATTTGTTAATTACTTTCCTTTAAGGAAAGTATGGCGATCGCAATTTTTTTCAAAAAATTTTACGTTTCAAGGTCTCCTGAATTAGAAAAATGAATTTTTGACAAAAAATTTGCGTTTCTGTGTGTAACGATGTACCCACGATAACTCTCGAACTAAGAGTCCTAGTAACTTGAAATTTCGGTTCTATCAAAACATGGGTCTGATAAAGTAACCGGAAGTGGGTGTATCCGCCATTTTTAACAGTTTTTCATATATAATTTTGTCCGTATGTAAATTATTCAAATTATTTTTACAGTTTCTTATAGTTAATTTTTCCTAACAATTTATTCAAATAATTTTTTTTCTAACATTAACAGTTTATTAGATATTTAATTTATAATTTAAAGTGATTTCCATATATAATCCTAGGTTCGAATGCTGCCTGCGACGATTTTTTTAAGAAAAAATAACGTTTTCTCTCTATATTCTTTTAACTTGTTTATATTCGGAGTGCTGCATCTTATTTAAATTATCTTTGGATGTACCCACCATAACTGTCGAACCAAAAGTCCTAGTAACTTGAAATTTGGTATGGAGCTGGCTTTTTATATTCTCTCTGCTTTGTCAAAAGATGGGTTTGATAAAGAAATCGGAAGTTTCGCCATTTTTAACAGTTTTTCTTATATAATTTTGTACGTATGTAAATTATTCGAATTATTTTTACTGTTCCTTATAGAGATAATGTTTTCTAACAATTTATTCAAATAAAAAAAATTCTAACATTAACGGTTTATTAGATATTTATTTTGTAATTTAAAGTGAATTCACAAATATAATATACTTTCGAATCCTGCCTACGACGATATTTTTTTTACTGATTTAATAAAGCGGTAAGTAATATGGAGACGCACAAATATAAGGGATTGTCGATATGATCTTAATAAAATCGAAGAGAAAAATTTCAAAAAAATTATAGCATGGTAGGAAATCAATACAAACGTGTACATATCACTTCAAAATGCTTTTATGACATCATAACCTTAAAAAAAGTAACAAAAACTTTTTTTTTGTTTTAAATATATTAGTCTTATTCCAAAATTTTAGCAAAGTAGTTTACATTTAATAGTTTTAAAACTTTATAAGGTTTACGTAGAATCTATTTAATGACGTGTTTTGCAACATCGACAACGAACATATATTTTTCATTTCGTCAGATATCTTGTTATCAAGCGTTAAATGTGGTTATATCCCAAGGTTATATCCGCATAACTCGAATTCGTATAAAAATCTATACGTAATTGTTTTTTGGTTTTCGAAATTATTGTAGCAGTAAACAGTAAATTATGACTCGCGAATAGCAGAAGTATACAGACTAAATTGCTGACGAAAAACAAATAAGCTAATATTTTCTACTTTTTTATAATAAATAAGTAAAAAAGTTAAATCACATTAAAATCTACGTAGTTATTGAGTACTTCTTAAAATATGTTTGACAAAGAAATCTTTTCTGTAGGGTTCTAGCAAAAATTATACCACAGTTATAAATAACTGCAAATAAGTATAAGAAATACACAAATATAAGTTAGCAAATTATACTTTTAGATATGGTTCGACATGTTTTCTCAACAAGAGGGGGGTGTTGTTAAATAAACAAACATTTGGTTTTTTTGATTTGTCGTATAAAAGTATTTGGAAATATGAAAAAAATTTTAGCATTTTTAAATCAAAAAAAGCATCTAATCTGTAATCGATAAATTTTAATAGCCGTTACTAAAATTTTGATTTACACTTACCATCGTCCTCAAACTCCCATTTTTCGCAAGAAACTAAGTTTTTGTTGAGATTTTTTATAAGTTGAAAACTATTATACACACTAGAATTTAATTCACTAATGTCAATTATAGAACAATGATCAACAGGTTGTGTATAGTTCACCCACAACTCGGGATCAACATTTTCAAGATAATTTGGCCGCGCACACCACAACTTCTTCTCAGCCGCTTGAAACGTAAAAGCAAATATATGCCAGGTACATGGAACATTAACAAGAGACAAAAGAAAAGTCAATTGTAGTTGCCACCTTCCATAAACACCTATACTTTTTGAGATAATATCATCTTGCTCCTCTACGTCATTGGTTCTTTCTTCCAGACATGCTGCAAAGAAACAAAACAATATTAGTCATTTGGTCAACACAAGCTCATTATTTACTTTTCTTGAATATTTTGTATAGTATATACTCTATTAGAAAACGTCCAAACTTCTTTATCCATTTTAAAATAAGATACTGAGATAACTCGTTTATATTCGCACACGAAAATAAACTGGAATTAATATTTACTAAACTAAATTTTACAATTCAGAAAATAAATGCGATAACCCTTTAGATATCAACAGCATATGTGTCAATACTAGGCCAAGGGAACATGTTTTTATAAATATGTTAAGAATGAAATTATGACTACTATAATAAAGACTCTCGTAAAATATTAAAAGTTAATACATAAAAGTGGTAGGGGTACGTTGTTTTACGTATGAAAATATATAAAATGACAAAAATCGTTCTTCGACGCAATTGTTTGTTTTAATTGGTAGATAAACCGTAAATAAAATTTATATTTGTATATACCTATCATGTACTGCAAAATAAATGATTACGACATTGACATTGACTAGTAATTAACAAATTGAATAAAAATATTTGTGGTTCATATAATTATTGTTATAATTCAGAATAGGCAAATTTGATTTTAGACAAAATAAAAACTTTAAAAACTTTTATTTTTTAGAAAAATTACTGATTCTGAGTTTTATCACAACAGATAACAATCTGAAGCAAACACAAACTTTTGTTACTACTTCTATTTTAGAGCCATAATGATGTTTACTATGAAGTCTAACGAAACGTCAGATATAAAAAAAACAAACTCAGTTTCAAGCCGTTATCCTCCCTAACAAAATTGGCAAGAAAAATGATTGATAAATTACTGAACCATAAGATGTCTAGCGAAACATAGAAATATGCCAAAAACTGATATTGTTTTCGCCAATAATGTTTTTTAGTTTTTTACTGCCGGCATACAAGATGTAAACTGTTATAAATAGTAACAATTCAAAGATCATTAGGGGAAACGAACTTCCGCGTAAGATGATAGTCTACTGTACGTACAATAACAAGTAGTAAACAAAACATTAAAAAATATCGATTCTCAACAAGTATATTGTAAACACGATTCAAAACAATGAATCTAATAACTTTCAGTAAATAAGGAGTTTTTCATTCGCTATCAAATTTAACTAATCTGAGATCTTTTTTGACAGTATAACATTTTTATAAATTCAACATTGATCAAAAAATAGTATCCACAATCTCACAAAAAAAATTTTCGTTTAGTTTCAAATGTTGATATACCCAACAAACTATTTTTCAAGTCAGTAGTTTCATTTCTGAATAGTTAAATACCAAGCGATTTTTTAATAAAAAGGAAATTAACAAAGTTTGAAATTGTTTTTACTGTTTTTCTATTAAGAAAATTAATTAAAATTTATTCATTAATATAAACTTTGTAATATTCGGATAATCTATACACTAATCACTCTGACATCACCAAGGATACATAAAATAATATTTATGAAAAAAAATACATCGCAAATTTAAAATATTTCCTGAATAACATTACTATACTTGATATATTAACATTTGTTATTGTTATGACGTAATTTTAATAAACCAAAATATTGTTAGCACAATAGCTTTTATTAATGAACCTAATTATATAAACAAAACGGATATTGTGATAAGTTGTTGTTCATGTAATGATAAATTTAACACTCTGTGCGTAAGCGTAACCAAAATTGAATAAAAATCATAGAATCATACAGTGCTACTTACAATAATTACCAAAACACTTAATATGCCTAATTAAACCATACATTATGTGTAGTGCTTTTTATAACAATTATTATTGTTTTAATTATAGATGTTAACGCAACTGGCAAATTTGTTTTTTTTTTTCATCCAATAAGAGCTATTTTGGCTTAGATTGTAAATTAACCTCTGTGTTAAACCAAGTTTTTTAAATTGAAACTCTACTAGATTTATTTACAATTTTTAATTTTTTGCCAACCGTTTTCATTCAACTATTTCGTTTTACACAATAATTATACAACAGCTTTGTCGTAAGCATACCGCATGCTGACTTTTTCAGTCACGTAAATGGCGTTTATAATTGCGTGACATACAACGCCGTAGCAAAATTGATGACCAGTATTTAACAAAGTTACTTCTGAACACTGTGTTTTTAGATTCATAAACGTATACATTCAAAAGCAAATTTGTTGATTAAATCTATTAAATTAAAATAGTTTTTTTAAGTTCAACAAAATAATTATTAAATATTAACAGGATATACAGTGTAAATCATTTAGTAAGTAACTGAAGGGACTATTAACATATTTACTTCTTACCCAGCGGCGGATTTAACTTAATCGAGGCCCGTGGCGTCAACAAAAAATGAGGCCCCTTACCACCAAAAGTCAAATCTTTTTGTTATTATAGGTACTTTAACTTACATGCTAACAAATATTTCCGTTTAATAATTTTTCAAAAAAAAATTAAATAAACAATATTACATGAGTTAAATAAAAAATATTAACCAGAGGAAATTTAAAAATATAAAAAACGACAATTCTAAAATAAATTTAAAATACGTAATGACAATAGCGTATGTTTATATAGTTGTTGTTCTTGATATTGATAGTGTTAACAAAACCTCAACTTTTTTATTACATCTTTAGAACTTTTTTATTTATATTTTTTTATACTTTAGTTCTAACTTAAAACAAAAACAAATGGTTTAAAGTATGTTCATCTAAATCATGTCTTTTATTTAATTTTGTCTGGACGTTAACGATGTGTAGTTCCTGAAGAAACTAGTTCAATTGTACTAGTATTTTCAGTGAATTAATTACTAGTTCTCTATTATAAAGTGAACTACTACTTTAATACGTTTGTTCTTTGCGAATCTTGTATTAGTCACATCACACAATTCTAATACCGTCAATATTTTTCTCTTCTAGACTGCATTGGCATTCGTTACTTTGATGACAATACCTTGCGTAAACGATACTATAAAGTAAGTGTTCATATAACTGTTTTATCATGTTTTGCAGTTGCTAATTAATATTCTTTGAAAGGTGTCTACAAAAGGGATTACACAATCGGTTTTCCGTTCAATTACAACTTTTTAACTAGACTTGCTAACTAATATTACTCATTTTCAACACATTTTCAATAAAATTCTTAATTTGAAACGGCGTTTCAGTTTTTAATTTATTAGGTCCCAAAATACCGATGCATCGCGCGTTGGTCCCCTAATTGAAATACGAAACAAAATACCAGAGTTAAATGTAAATCTGCACCACAAACTTTGTCTTATTGTATTATGTTATTTGTTTTGATTCAATAGAAATAATCATCGCAAAAACATCTAAAGTAAGTTTAGTCTTTATCACTATACAATGATTTAATGTTTTTTGTTTTGCTTACAACTTTTCGATAATTTAAAATATCCATGGACTCGCCATATTTTTTACTAAAAAGCAACGTTTTCTATATATTTACAATCATTTTTTCTACAGCAGGAACCGTATTTAGTTTATTTCCAACTCCGTCATTTTGTTTGTTAATACTTTTTTTTGTGTTTTGTTGGGTAGGGATAAAATGCTAAATGGAAACATTATGACTTTGGTCTGTTTCACATATATAGTTATAACGTATGCACCCAGAAAAGTTTTCACTTCTAAAATTTCACAAGCATCTGTGTTATAAATAGGTGTATTATTATCGTTGTTTTTGTGAAAGCCTTCCTGGGGTAAGCATGGACTCACATTTATGCGATGATGTTGATTTTCCCGTAATCTCATGGCGATTTACGATACCGCCACATATTGGACCAATTTGAAAGGATTCATGATTAATCCATTACCTTCCGCTTGTAACGTGTAAATTCCAACTTCGAGCAAAAATCCGCCTGAGAGTAGGCAACTTACCGTAATATATTTGACCTCGAGTCGTGTTTCTAAGTCACGCTCGTGAGGGCGCTCGAAGGTTGTTGGCCATCTACAAACCTCATTTTTATGCTGTCATTTGGTTGAATAGGAACGTGAAAACGTCGGAGAGGTGAGATACATGGAATTTCTTTTTCATCTTTTAACATCTACTACAACGACGCTTTATTTTAGCATTTGAGAGTAAATCCGACTAAACGTTTGATGCGGATAAGATCAGCGCGATGTATTTGGCGGCCAAACGCATAAAGTGGGTTAGTATTTCACACGTGGTTTAGAAATGGAGGCGTATCAACTAATTCTCGCTATTTTAGCTTCTTGGTTCTTACTTCTTAGTCCGTCGTCCTTAGTTACGTCTTCGTTGTTCTTACATCTGTAATCTGCCGGTTGGGGTTCTACCATAGCTGGGGGAATTTTAGTATGAATCCGGTAAAAATGGTGGACGCACTAAACCAATGCGAATCGTAGACAAAAAGGGGAAACAACAGGTCCCAGAGGATCGTTGGCGCTGTGCAAGCGAGGTATTTATAAAATCTTTATCTTCGAGTCGCGGGAGACTCGCTCACTGTCGGCCTCATTTCGTTCACACGCTACAGACTTCTGTTATCGCTATACGCGGTACGTGTTCAGTGAAATCGTAAATCGCTTTTCTTGTCGACGAAAATTATTGTAAATTTTTCGGAGTAAGAATGATGAATATTCTTTGTAACGGACACAAGAGTGAGAAATAATATCTAAAGTAATTTTGTTTTTAACCGATTAAGTTAATTACCGTTAGTAATTGTAATGTACTTTTGTAACTTTATCTTATCAGAGTAATTATAATGCATGTTTGTAACTTGTCGATTTAAGTTTAAGAATATCTAACGTCAATTTTGCTGTAAAACATTAATAGTATTTTATTCACACGGTTATCCAACGCCTTATCTTGTAATGGTTGATTCATTACAATTATTTATAGTTACTTCCAATTAATAATTTGTGTCATATAAAGTATTTTGTACTATCATCAAGGGTAGAAATTTGGGAGCTATGCCGTCTCTCGGAAACTAATTATTTGTTACACTGATTACCGGTCGTGCTGAACTTGATCAAGGTCAACGGGCGGTATTGCTTACGTTAACGCGATTACGTATTGCTACGATCTACAGTAGCCGCGGTGATACTTGTTTATAACAACTTGTTAACTTCTGTTGCTCCCAGAATCTATTTTAGGGACCTGCTTTATTTATGTGTAATTTATATATATGTGGTTACTATTTTCTTGTTGGGGGTTATGTAAATAATTAATAGGGATTATACCAGTGGCGTAACCGTCGAGGGGTTTTTTTCTTCCGTTCCGGAAGGGGGCTGTGAGTCAATAATTTCAATAAATGGTTATTGTTGATACAAAATATGTTTCTTTTGGGGGACCTCGGGTCTAGGCTCTCCTTTTCTCCTACCTAGACTAGATTTCTGCGATACAAACATTTCGAGAAGAGGTGGCGCACTTGGGCATTCAGCTTACCGAAAGAAAAATTGGTGAGGCTAGCCGAAAGGTAAGCAACAACATCTCGGTAATTACGTTTAAGTAATATTATTCTTATTTCTTTCTTTTCTCCACCTTCCCCATTAGATCATAATAAATATTGTAACACGCTGGAGACTATAATTCGAAGCACGTACTAAAAGAGGCTCTTGATTAATTAAGCCAATTCCAAAACAATCTGGAAGAATTAGCCCTATCTGTACTTCGTGTGATATTCGAATAACTTTGGAAGCACACCTGCATTAGGAATAGTAAAGAACCACTATGATGCTTGACGCATTTGAATACGATTCGTTGTTTGTCAATAAGCTATTTAATTGTGATACAATCTTATGTCTGATTTTACCTTATTTTGTAAGCGATTGTGTAGCGGATGTTTGGAGCGTGTCGATAGCTATCCACATGACTTGGACGAGCGTAAAAACTCCTTTTTCTTTTACTTGTTAGTAATTTCCCAAGTAACAATTTTATGTTTTATAACCTTTGAGAGAACGTTTACAAAACAAAATTTTTAAAGCACCTTTTGTCCTAAGAACGTAACTAAAACGTTCTTACAATAGCTATAAATTAATGCAAAATGGTCACATATTTATAAAACATATTCGTTTTTTAACGTGTTTTATAAAGCCAACAAAACACTGTTATGGGATAGTTACGTAAACGTTATATATCAATTACAAAACAGCTTCATGAATATTTTATAGTTGGTTGGCTCTTTAGTACAATAGTTTTGATGAAGTTAGAAAACATTTTTGTAGTGTAGAGCGGTTGTAGATATGCTGGCAAATCAGGTGGTTTTCTATTACGCCAGTATATCCGAATTATTTTATAACTATATTTAACACAATAATTTTGCGCTTTAATAGTAGTATTACTCTATAACTGCTTTTCTCTTATTTTTATAACTAAGGCTTTGTGTCCTTTTAATTAACAGTTTTATTGGAACTTCCGTTGTGAGTAATCTGATCCAGAAAGCAAAATTGTTATATAATATTACTAATACATCCATTATATAACGTAGTCACATACTTTATTAAAACAGTTGTATAAAACAGTTCTAAAATGATAAATGACATAGCTATATAGCTATTATAAATCAATTAATATTTGTAAGGGGTGAATGTCTTATAACCAATATTATATAAACGTTTACAAAACACTTTTATACTAATCTCATAAGCAGTTTTATAATTTTGTTGTAAGAACGTTCTAAACATCGATTTAAAAAACAATTTTGAATAGATAACAAAATAATCTTCCAGGCAACTTTAATAGAACCATTTTACATTTAGAGAGCAACAACATAACTACAATAAAATTGAAAAGTTTTCTAACTTAAGAATTATAAAACCACTCTATTACTTGGGTTGTGAATTTGTCAAACGTGAAATACGTTCGACATAAATATAGCTATTACCACAATTAACGCATGCAGATTTTTGTTTTTACAGATGCAATTTACGCTAAATGCGATTTGCAACGGGTGTGAAGTAACTAGTTTTGCATTAAATCAACAATGTACTTCGATAACTTTATGTGTGGAGGGCTAACCTCCGGAACTTGTATCAACGGTATAACTGTGATAGTTATAGAGTTTCTACTACAATATATGTACCTAATTCTGCGTTGATTACGTAATTCTTTTAACTTTTATCCTTTCCTTTTCTCATTATTGAAAAATAAATATATTTGTCGTTATAACCAGTGTTTTGTCATTTATTCTATTTCAGCGTTGGGTGGGTTTAAACGGTGTCTATGGTTCTAGTTTCTAATCGTTTTAGCGCCTTTTTAATTTGTCTTCTAATTTAGCACCACAAAGCTTATGACCCAAATCTCCGAATCCAACTGAGTTAGTCGCTAACAATTTACGTTGCAAGAAAAACCCTCGTAACACATTCTTACTTTGGTTTTTATCTTAAACGCCCACCTTTTAAATCCGTCGCTGTTCTTACCCGAAGTTACTCAATAAGCGTATTAATAAAAACCAAAAAATTTCTTTTGTAATAATAAATAGTAATATGGGATAGCAAGTAAATAATAAACAATGAAAGTTCAGCAGAATGTTATTACTTCGCATCAAGCAACATTGTTTAATACATTCAAACAAACTTCAAAAAATTTCTATTTAAAAATATTATTTTTATAAAAAATGAATAGGTGTAAATTGTAAATACGATTAGGTAAATAATATCTGTTACATCCGTTATTGTGGTGCATATTTAATTTAAAATTTTTAACAATAAAAACTTTCTTTTGTACACAAATGTGTACCTACAAAATGTATACAAGTTTCTTAAATAATTTTATCAGAATAGATTTGAAGATCTTTTTTACCGTTAAAAATTATTTAATTACCGAACTCAACTTGCTTACTAAACGATTTATAACTACAAGAGCCTAATGAAATTATAGCCGAACTGCCGGAGTAATTACTTTTCAAATGTTTTTAATTAGTAACCGACTGATTACTAAGCGATTCTACTGTATATTTATAATATAGGTATAATTAGAGATGTACAGTTTACTAGGATTCAGAACATGGAGCTGGCAGACTCGGTAATAGCTTTTATATCTTGTAATTTCTTTATTAAGAAAATTATAGCTCTACAAATGCTTTGTACCTTAATAGATTAACAAATTTTTTCTACCGACGGACAAATACAAAGCAACTATCAAAAAAAAAACGTTTTTTACTTTTACAGCACATGGACTCTTGAGACCCAGTCTGTTTCTAAACAACTATGTGTTTGTTTGCCGTCAAAGTAGTTTGTATATAGATGTCTCAATTTGTGTACGTCTTAGTAGCTTTGTATTAGCCTACATCTGCAGATTGCGACTTGCATATTCAAAATGGTATTTAATGCTTTTTCGGAAATATGCATTTGGTTGCTCTTAGTTTGTAAAGTGTTTTGTTACAGTTAGATTGGAGCCAAGTGAACAAAAACGTAGATGTGTTATTGACTTTGAAGAAACTGTGTTACTATGGGCCACTAAAGCAGACAAGAAGCCATGCGGGGAAGAAAAGTTGAATTATTCCGAAATTTATTTAATTGCTAGTAATAACTCTGATGATAGAATGAACGTTCCTTTTAGCACATCCGCAACTGACAATTTGAATTTTCTTGACCTTGTTATGTTACAGTTTTTTATGACTGAAGCAATCTTACATGAAATCGTAAACTGTACGAATTTATAAGGTAAAGGACTGCATCGTTACAAGAAATGCGTGTTTTCCTCGGTTTACTTATTCAAGCAGGAGTAGAACGAAGCTGAGACATTGCCGATCCCAGTTTCGTGATATCAAGCAATAACAAAATATATAAAGTTCGTTGATAAGAGAACCCGCAAGTTACGTCTAGAAACTGATAAATTAGCAATAATATCTTATAGCCGGAACCTTTTCATTGAACAGTGTAAGACGTACTATACCTGATCAAAATGTAACTATCGCTAAACAGTTTGTTGGTTCTCAAGATCACTGCAGATTTATACAGTATATCCCCAGTAATCCTTGAAAACTGGGCTTGATTTCGAGTCAAGCTTTTAAAAACCAATCTAAGCCAGTGAATCCGTAATCATTCTACAAACGAAACAAATGTAGGTATTACCAATAACCTATACTAATTCAAACAGAAAGAAGAAATTTTTTTATAGAAAAATATTCACCTAACAAAAGACCTTTTTTAGAAGCTATAAATACTAAAGAAAAAAAGAAAAAAGTTCATTTCTTATCAACCATAAAAATTTGGTACTTACTCGCAATAAAAACAGAGGCTTTAATCAGAAGTATTACTATAACAATCATTAAAAATCGTGGATCAAAATCAAAACTGTGTGGTCAACGTCAAATATTAGACTACTGATACTTTCTGCCAGATTTGTACACTGCTGTCTTTATAATTTAAATTTAGGAGTCAACGAAATTATCACTAGTGCGCAAAACGTTCGACAATTCTGTTAGACCTTGACAATGGCAAAAATTAATGCAGAAGCATAAAGCTTTACTGACCAAACTGGTAGTTTTTGTGATCATACGCTTTGTTAAACATGACCAATGCCACCATTTGCTACGGATCACAGGATCGATTATGGCAACCCATCCGTGATACTAAATGTTATTATTGTTTATTATCTGAGTGGCTATAGAAATTGTAAAAAATATCAACAATTTTAATAGTAAATGCAATTTATAACTATTTTTATTATAGTCATGGTATTATGTAACATTGTTACTCAAAATCCACAAACATTTTCTTTCTAATAAAAATCAGTCTTACCTAATTGCGGCGATTTTTCTTTGATAACATTTGTTTCAAGTTTAGAATTTACTCAGTTGACAAATTGACTCTTTAGAAATTGCTTGGTTGAGTTTTTATTGTTTGTTTTAAAGTTCATTGAATTTTGGTAACTCTGATGAAAACCTTCACAACAATTATTCAAACGTTGGCAACTTCAAATGATCTCATCAACGTTGAATGGTGATTTTACACTCTCGATACAACCCACCTATAAAAAAACAAAATGAGCGACTCAAAATAAAACATAGATCAGACAATACTAGACGCAAACTAAAAAGAAAGAATAACTATTACTCACAAAGACAAGTTATCTTTTTATATGTACAGAATGAACTAATGCACTTGGTTGAAAGCATATGGAACACTAACAATACTTCAGCGGCAAATTCAGATGTGAATATAAAAACAAACGCTCAAAAAAAACCTAGTATTTTACATTTCCAAAACTGCTTTACAATTTAAACAATTATATACATTATTTTCACATTAGAATGTAATATGTATTTATGTGTTTTTTTAATTTGAGTAATTTATTTAACGAAATCCTGTGTAAATTGGGCGTTGTATTCAGGAGTGGACCTTTTAAAACTTAAGTGAAGCGAGGGCTTTGAAAGCTTACGAGGAAAAAAAATAATTTAGACAAACACTAATACCTCAAAATCTAAAAATCTCTCACAAATAGTTTGATGTTTATGTTGACAAGTGTGCAAAAACTGCCAAAAACAATTTACAACAGCGAACAATTAAAGTTTATGACAGTTAAAAACAATAAAGTGTTTTTAATGTTTACAAAAAGTTTCTGTTATAGTCCAACTGATTTGTATCAAGGATGTCCAAACTGGTATCTACAGATGGTACTTAACCCGTCAGCACGCGCGCGTGGTTAAAATTTACCCAAAGCATATTGTTTTTGATCCTCCTTTTCTTAATTGAGAGGAACTGTAAGTCCACCCCTATGAATTCCAAGAGTGGACTCGTCTGGGTTCATTTACGATGGAAATTACTTACATTTGGCACTTGAGCCGTCACAGCTTAAGCTTAAACATTGTCTGGGTATTTTATACCCACGCGTGCCTACTAACGGAAGTGTTTTCAATTGTTTCTCAGGAATATATTTTGCTACGCGCAGAGGTAAGGAATTTGTAAAAGCGTTGTTTTATTTATTGAATTTTGAATGCAATATGTTCTTCTAGCTGCAAAATGAATTCTGGTCCATCTACATCGCGTTGTGATTAGAAACGGCCATTATCTGAGCATGAATTGCGTGAAGTAGTAGCCAATATGTTTTCTTAAGACGACGACGTTGATGATGAGGTAATAGTAAGTGAAACTGATGATTCTGAGGTAGATGAGCTGTATGAAAGTGACGATCAGACTGATAGTGATCAAACTGTTGTTAGTGATCTTGCAGCTGATTCTGATTCCAAAAGCAATTTGCAAATTAGTCAGTCGTTATTATCTGGTTACAAAGGAAAAGATGGTACAATATCGAGCAAAACTCCACCAAGATGTGGTCGCACTCCTTCATATAATATTATTCGTTCAGCAGCTGGTCCACAAGGAAACGCAAGAAATGCAAATACTCCAATTGATGCATGGAATAGCATGATAGATAAAAAAATATTAGACCTTGTTGTGAAATGCACAAATATATATATTGAAAAAATTAGACACCGGTTTTCAAGACAACGAGATGCGGAACTAACTAATGTAACTGAAATTGAAGCCTGGATGGGACTTTTATATTATGCAGGTGTACTAAAAGGATGTAAACTGAATGTAAAGGATTTGTGGTCGACTGATGGGAGCGGTATCAATATATTTATTGCAACAATGTCCATGAAGTGATTTCTTTTTCTGTCAAGAACCGTGAGATTTGACAATGTACACGACAGGTCAAAAAAAAAAAGAAAAGCGATAAGTTGGCACCAATTAGGGAAGTTTGTAATTTGTTCTAGAGAAATTTTCAAGCAAATTATACGATGGGCGCATACGTAATTATCGATGAAAAATTGGAGCCATTTAGGGGCCGTTGCAGTTTACGGCAATATATAAAGAGCAAACCAGCAAGATATGGAATCAAGCTTTTTTGTTATCTGATGCAAACACATATTATACTGCAAACTTTGAAATATATGCCGGAAAGCAACCGGAAGGCCCACATGCATGTAGTAATAAACCATCTGATATTGTGCTACGTATGACAAATTACATAAGTCAATCCGGAAGAAATCTAACCATGGACAACTGGTTCAATAGTATTCCTTTATTTCAAATTGTACTGAAGGATCACAAAATAACTTGTGTCGGAACACTTAGAAAAAATAAAGCCGAAATACCCAAGGAATTTATTGTTACAAAAGGAAGAGAAGTCAGTTCAAGCTTTTTTGGATTCACCAAAGATATGACACTTGTATCATATATTCCCAAAAAAGGAAAAGTAGTTGTACTGCTCTCAACGATGCATCATGATGCCACAATTGATCCCGACACAAGAGACAAAAAGAAACCAGAGATGATTTCATTTTACAATTCTACTAAAGGCGGAGTAGATACTGTAGATGAGTTATGCGGCAATTATTCTGTATCTAGAAAATGTCGTCGATGGCCTCTTACCGTCTTTTTTGGGTTTATGAATATGGCAGCAATAAATGCCTTGGTTATATATAGAGCCAATATGAATGACGATAAACCTATATCACGCAGACATTTTTTGAAGGATATAGCTTTGAAACTCACTTATGACCAGTTGCAAAATCGTAGATTGATAGATACACTGCCGTCTAATCTAAAGTTAATTATTCAGATAATTAGTTCTAAAGATAAGACCAGTGAGGAGCCTAGACAAAAACGTCCAAAAGTTCAAAAAGGACGATGCGAAGATTGTCCGAAAAAGAAGGACTGCAAAACTCAAACTTCGTGTATGCATTGTGACAAACTAATTTGCAAAGAGTACGTCAATCCTTTGTGCAAAACATGTTTGGAAAAATCACAGAACTATCTGCAATCGATAGAGCCAGAGGAAGTTAGTGATTGATATTGAGTAATACTCGTAATTCTTTGTTTGATTTATTTTTTATTAATTTTTTTTGTACTTTGTCTAAGTTTTTTGAATAAATTTGAGTTCTTGCGTACATAGCAATATATTATTTAATTAGTTGTGGACCATTTCAAGCCTATTCCTTGCTCTTTTGCATAGTGAGTAAAATTTACCCGGCGCGCGTGCTTGCGTCAGAAATAGAGGCGCGCGTGCTGACGGGTTAAAATACTGAAGTAGCTTGTAATTATCAAATTTATTGTCTTGTCAGTAGCAGACAAATAAAAATCGTTAGTGTTGGAAATCCAAGTAGGTAGGTTTAGTTTACTGTCAAATTGCGAAATGATGCAAAACACTGATAATGATAAAAAAAAGTAAATATTTTAAGTGATGCAGATACAAATGATCCATTAATTAACACTGAGAATGATCCCGCAAATGTTTCATTGAATGATGTAAATCGAAATAGCAACATACAAAATCTTCAATATGATACCACTGAGCATAAATTGGAAAACTAATAACAGTGAAAATTGAAGAAGAACATAATTGTTTGCTGACTTAAAAAATAGCTTAAAGAAACATCCTACATGACATCTACAAACGGCGACTGTAGGTTAAGGTTAGACAAGAATGAAAAACGCAAAAAAATTCAAAAAGATACTTCAGAAGAGTTGATGAAAAGAAAATTTTTAATTTTAAAATTTTTCAAAATCGACTAGCTCTAATTGCAAAAGTTCAATCGTATTAGTATAGAACTTCAAACAAACATGGTGTAGACAGCACACTTAAATAAAAAATTTAATGTTACGTGTAAACAAAAAATGAAAAAATATATACGCTAAAAATTTAACATATAGATCTTATTCTCATTGATAAAGACCAGTGCGACATTTGTTATGGAACTACTAACATTACAAGTTCATAGTTTATCTTTTTATACTCTTAACAATCATAAAGTTGATCTTTATGTGTGATATGAATTAACTTGAGTGATTGATGATCCTGTTTGATTGATTACTTAAAATCAGATGACTGCATCTGCCATTCTTAGTGATGTTTATAAACACAACCGTACAACTTTTTCTTGAAAAAAGGCATACATTGATGGTAGACACAATACATTCTGCACGTAATAGTTTTTTTTTGAACCACTTATTAACTCTGCATCAGATTACATGCCCAAAATAATAATATATATATAACTTTTTTTCGGAGCGAAAAATATAATTTAACAAATTAAACATTTCAATTAAAGCTACTTAAACTATTTGAAACTGAAAAAAAATTATGAATCTAATATCAATCGAATATAAACCAGTTATATATGTTACGAAACTTTGTACCGGTAATTACATGAGTATTGATCTTGGTAATGGTCATAAATGTCACGTACAGTTATAAAATAAATAAGCAAGGTTACAATAATTTAGTATCATACAAATTAATTTACAACAATAAATTAAGTTAGGTACATGAAATAACATTAAATAAAATAATACCCAAAAAAAACAATTTAGATAAATGTGTTACATATGTGCTACTATCTTTAAAGTTACAATTGATACGCAAAAACGTTGTCTTTCCCACGAGAACTTTAATTGATAATTACGCATATTGTGAATTATTTTTAATATTCGATGAATTGTGATTGTTCAGTGTTACGTGCGTACTACAATTAAGCTTTTGTAATTATTCAATTTATGATTAACCGCTTCTTTAGTTATTGACGACAAAAAAATTATCAATATAAAAACATCAGGATATATCTAAAACTAATAGCATTATATAAATGATATTAAAAACGTAAAATCATACATAATTTTAATTATGCAAGAACCTGTATCTGTATATTATTATTCACATTAGTAACGGAATTTCAGAATTTATTTACCTCGTCGTCATTGTGGAAGGTCGATCGGTTTAATGAATCTTGTTGCATTGGTCTCTTTTTAGGCGGTGTTAGACCGGAAGTCTTAAATCCCAAAACGAATGTTTAACAGTTGTTCAACGAACCACCATGGAAATAGTTCAGGCTGAAAATAAATAATGTGAGTACAAGTATAATCTTAATCAAAATAATTTAATTAGGCGAGATTTTAGAAACTAATTGTAGTGCCAAACACGAAAGAAAACACCTACTGCTTTGTCCTAACCATCCTAGCACACAACGTTTCGTGTGGCACAATATTAAAAAAAACTTTAATGCCAAAGACAAAAAGTAAAATGATAAAAATCGTACTGATCTAAAAAATCTAACTTGACTATATTCCAGATTAAGTATAAAAGCAGAACTAATCAAGAAAACTCAAGTATCTATTTCAACTCCATATTTTCCCAAATTAATTCTACTAAATCGGTTCTCGCAATTGCGGTGTCTCTAAAGTGTCATATCTCATAAAGATAATTTATTTATTTAATTTTTCTGAAAGTTATTAGCTTGATACTAAGCCTACGTTATATCTAAAATACAAAGACGCATTTTTTTAGTCTCCATTGCATAGATACAATCGAAATAAACCAATACGTTTTTATTTAAATGATGATCACAGGTTACATATTTTTTTAAATTGGTCAATTTAAGAGAAGTACTAAACAAATTTAGAAAATAAGAAATTACTGTAGGTATACATGTTAATGCTTTAATGCGTAATGTAACAAATACAGCATATCACATTTAGAAGAAATTAATAAACCTACTATTTTAGTTATTACCGTATGTAAAAAAAATACGAGGCGGTTAGTGTTATAAACTTAAGTAAAGTCCGGCTTAATAATAAGTTAACTTACTTTGGCAGTTTGTTCATATATAAATTTATTTATATATTTTCTTTTTTTTGCGGATTTCAGTGGTTCTCTTTTGTTATAGGAATAAAGTGATGAACAGTGCATAGAGACTACCAGAGAAAAGTGAAGGGGCGTACCTACAAAAACTTTAATGAAGCTAAGCTGCAAAGAGCTTTGGGTGCAGTTAGCGCGCTACAACTCATCCAACAGTATTCACACCTGCGGGTAATTAATTACTTACAAGGATTTTAGTTACAGTGAGCAATTGGAAGTTGCTGTTTAACAAAGCCAACATTCGCAAATTGATCCGGAAATACTTACAAAAAAAAAGAAATTTAAACAAAATGTGCCTGCACATCATTATCTAGGAAGGTTTATGATTCGGAACAATTTAAGTATCCGTTTGGCTGCAAGCATAAAACGAACACGTGCGGCGATCGGGCCAAATTAAATTGTCAAATTTTTTGATAACGTTAAATATGAACTAATTTAAAAAGTGGGTTTTCAAAATGTTATTGCTTAAAATTAAAGAAATTGAAAATCTTGGTAAAAATGGTCGATTCTGAATTGCAGTAAGTAAAAATGTGTCTAATAATTTAAAATCTGGGTGATGACAAAAATGCCCAATGTACTATCCCAAAGAAAAGCTTAATTGATCTGTTTCAATATCTACTTGGTTGGAAAAAGTCACTGGAATACGTGGCAAAAAAAATAAAACCCGGTAAGCAACTTAAAGTAGATGCGTCTAAATCAAAGCTCCAAGAACACTCTAGTAAACACACACCTATACATGAACCAGTCGACGGCCTTTCAGGGACTAGGTGTATCAGTAACCTAGAAATTAGTTTTTAACAGTAACAACAAAAATAGTAAAGACAGCTTCTACAAAAATATCAATACAAAAACAAGCAAAAAGCGTTGTTAAAACTACAGATGACATCTGCGCAGTTTAGAAGAATTACATAAGCTCTAATTGGATTTCAGTAAAAGCAAAAAATGGATTTGTGGAGTTTGCATGTGTACTTTTATAGCCTCAGAATTGAGATAGATAGCTGGAACAAACTTAAAACTGCCTTCATAATTCATTATTTTTGGTGCCAAAGACGGTTTAATACTGCCCTTACATTGGCGCACATTAGATTGTCATATGCTGCCGAAGTATCTTAAAAAAATCTACCTGCTTGGTACTCCACAATTTTTTTCCCCAATATGCGTTGATGAAAACGAACCATATTTAAGTGACTTATTGTCAATTAGATATAAGGCATAACGCAATTTTAAACAGTTTGATTTACCAAGCGAACTGTGACTTAAAGGAGCAAAATAGGTCAAAGCCTGCCAAACACGATTACTTAAAATTTGTTTTTACGTACCTAAAGTATTATGTCGTTATTAATATAAGAAACAGTCAACAAACAATTACCATTTTTTAAGATGAATTACGGTCAACTGGGGCGCGATTAATTTCAAGGGGCGAGATTCATAATCACATAATTCTTTTTAGTTAATTCAAATTTCGCGCTATTGGTAATCTTTAAATATCCGCGATGTGATAACATTAAAGTGCAAGGATTTGTGAGCATTTTCAAGCCATGCGTTGGCTGTTGATTCGTGTATGAATAATTTTAGTCTGCAGTTGAAAAAAAATGTTTTTTGTGTGTGAAAACTAGATGGATCGAGAATTGGTTTCCTTTTAGTGCAAGATTGAATTCTCGTTAAGGTATTGGATATTGCCTTGTTATTATTACTTCAATTTATAGAAAGTAGTACTATGCTTAAAAGAAGCTGGCGGCAGCCATGTTTGTTATAAGTTTTTGTTTAATGTTTTTTTAAAAACGTATTGTTTTTTTCAGTTTCGTTGACAATATTATTTCTATTGCAGGTTCTGTTTTGTAATTTTATAATGGTTTGAAAAAATCTAGGAGCACGAACCTATCGTAATTTTCCAAGTGAAAGGAGGCCCTTAAAAAGTACTATCAATGGTCAGTAAATAGAAAGCTGTTAAAGAATTTAGTATCTCATATAGAAAATTATACAACAAACATCATGGTTTACTTCATAAAAAACTGGAGGACAACCTGTTGTTACAACAGACAAAAGAAAACGATTATAAATGCAGCTGCCATCTATAGTGATTGGAGCATGCCGATCACAATGCAAGATCTTCAAATAATCGTAAAACATTTTTGGATCGTCGCGAGTTCAGATTTACAAATTTAAAAATAATATGCCAGGAGCCGATTGGGTAAATTCGCTTTTGAAAAGACACAATACGGATGTAGCTAAGAGACTGGCTGAAAATATAAAAAAGGTTCGAGCTGCGGTCTTTGTAAATACAATTAAGGAATATTTTACAAACCTTTCCGAGTCAATTAAGAATATACCGCCGGAAATTTGTTTAAATATGACGAGACAAGTTGGGCAGACGATCAAAGAAAAAACCAAATGCTTTGTAGAAGAGGAATTAAATAGCCGAAAAATATTATCAATTTAAGTAAAAGTGCAACAAGTGTTATGTTTTGTGGTTTGGCATCTGGGATATTAGGTCTGCTTTATATTATATACAAAACAGATAATATCTGGGATTGGTGGACTGAAAAAGGTCCAAAAGGAAGTCCATATTGCTCAGATCGGTGTTGTTCTTCTGGCACTAGATATAAAAGGTCAAAAATTGGTTCGATTGATGCATAAATGTTCACAGATTGGTTTACTTCAACATTTTTGTCCAATGCAAATATCCTGATTTAGAAAAAAATTATAATCGAGGATAATTTAGCAGCGCATCTCACTGATGATGTGATTGATCTGTGTCGTCAAAACAATATCGCATTTTCGAAAAATTCGACACGTTTGACACAGCCGCTCGATGTTTCATTTTTTAGAACACTAAAAAAGAAAATTTATTGCAATATAAAATTGAGAGTAAAAATTCATCATCCCTCAGGGAAGATTTTTTAAGTCTATTAACTCAGGTTCTGCAAGAGATGGACAACTTTGAAAAAACGGAGAAACAAATTCTACACATAATTTTATAAAGAGGGATTTAATCAGTGGTTTTCGGCATGTGGAATTTATCCGTTAGAACCGAACAACGTTTTAAATAGTTTATCCGATGAAAAAAGCGTCGAACTATTCGTAAAAATTTTGAACAAAACGAATAAAAAAAGGTATAGTACAACTCTAATTTGAATTGCAATTTTAAAGAAACAACGATTACAAGTAGCCCTAGGTAAAAGTGTAGCCAGAGATAGCAGTGATGAAGATCAAGATTTATTAGAAACATAAATGGACAATAAACGCGAGCAGGTTGATGATGCAATATTTGACAATAGATAAGTGGAGAAAGTAGAATATAGGTTAATACGCAAAAATTAGAATGCGGAACGTTTGTTCTGGTTAAGTTTAAAGCAGGCAAGAGAAATACTGTAATTTACTGGAATGTATTGTGCGACAAAAATTGCCTTATAGAACATTTAAAACGATGCGACTATAAAGTATGGACCCATTGAAAAAAATCTTTAAAATAGATAAGAACGACGTTTTTGATGTCAGCCTCAGGGTATTGTAGCCATCTTACCAAACCCAGAAATTCAGCAAAATAGCAAGAAATTTACTAAATAGTGAAACGTTCTCAAATTCAAGAGCTTTCTCGAAGTTGTTATCCATTTTCCAGAACATTTACCGAAGGATGTGGAACATTCACGAACGTTTCGCGAAAATGTATAAATTCGATGCAAACAAATCAGAGGTCATTTATTTCCCGTAATTCAAAGACGGCAGTGTTAAGAAGATTATTCAAGTCTAAATAAATAAGTGATTAACGCGTGTGCGATAAATCTACGGTGTATAACCTCGTAAGTGACTTTAATGTAAACAAGCGTTAGTGTTTAAATAAATAGAAGTTATCCGCGGACTTTATCTTCGTGTAAGTGATAGTACTATACATAAATTATAACGTAAGTGTTTTTATTAAATATCCTTAGATTTAATTAGCTACATATTTTTAGTATAAATAAATTAGTAATAATAAACGTTACAATACTTATTTTTATAAGGTGTTGATGTGTATGAATTATAATAGACCAGATATCTTTTTAGGGGTTAGTTTGGTTATCTTTACTTTCTTATGTAGTTCGTGTCTGTAAATTTTTTTTGTTATTCTATTTTTTACTTTCCTATGAGGAAAGTATAGCGATCGCAATTTTAAAAAAAAATTTGCATAATTTTACGTTTCAAGGTCTCCTGAATCAGAAAAATGTATTTGTCTGTGTGTCTGCGTGTGTGTAACGATGTACCCACGATAACTCTCGAACCAAAAGTCTTAGTAGCTTGAAATTTAGTATGGAGCTGGCTTTTCATATTCTCTCGGTTCTAGCAAAATATGAGTTTGATAAAGAAACTGGAAGTGGGTGTGTCCGCCATTTTTAACAATTTATCTTATATAATTTTGTACGTTTTTAAATTATTCGAATTAGTTTTAGTTTCTTATAGGGACAATTCTTCCTATCAATTTATTTAAATAAAATGTTTTTTCTGACACTAACAGTTTATTAAACATTTGATTTATAATTTAAAGTGAATTTCATTTATAATCTAGTTTTGAATCCTGCCTATGACAATTTTTTTTAGAAAAAAATTCCATATCTTGGAAGGGAAAGCAATATATGTTAACAACAACATTTTTTTCCAATATTCTTTAAACATGTTTATACACGGAGTGCCTTACCCTCCTTACATTATCTTTGGATGTATCCACAATAACTCTCAAACCAAAAGTTTTAGTAACTTGAAATTTGGTATGGTAATAATAATAAAGAAACCGGAACTGGGGGTATCCGCTATTTTTAACAGTTTTTCTTGTATAATTTTTTACGTATGTAAATAATTCAATTTATTTTTACAGTTTTTTATAAAGATAACTCTCTAGCAATGTATTCAAATAAAAATGTTTTCTTACATTAACAGTTTATTAGATATTTTATTTATAATTTAAAATAAATTCACAAGTAGGTTTGAATTCTGCCTGCAACGATTTTTTTAGAGAAAAAAATCTATATCTTGAAGGGAAAGCAGGATACGTTAAAATAATAATTTTTACCGATTTACTAAAGGGGAAAGAAACATCAAAGCGCACAAATATAGGGGCTATTTGATATGACAACATAAGTTCAATTTGCCATATTTCGTTTATATCTCAATGAAATCGAGAAGAAAAATTTCAAAAAATTTGTAGCATGCTAAGAAGTCAATACAAACGTGTACATATCACTTCAAAGTGATTTTATCACAACATAACCTTAAAAAAATATGCAGATATTCCTTCATCATTCTTTATAGGAAAGTCGTGTGGTAACCACACCAGTTTTTTTAAATAACTTAATAGCTCATCATGTTAGTGTAGAAATTAGACTTTAGACGGACATAAATATGTTTGGAATTGCGTTAAAGATAAATATATGACTCATAAAAAAGAAAAAAACTTATCAATCTTGCCAAGTTTGACGGTACATATTTAAAAAATACATAACACTTTATTATTATTTTACTTCAACAAGTATCTACCATAAATCACCTATCTAAAGCAAAAATTTACCTGGTCCCGGCATATTAGTTATACAAAGCTTTTAAGCTATTAAAATTTTGAAAAGCTTTTAGGTGACGCCGTAGTTTTGATCCTGGACTTCAATTTCTTTGTATAAAGCCATTCAATAATGATAATAATATCTTCCTTTTGTGATGCCGTTTAGATTATGATCCCCGAATAACAAACCAACTTAACAAAACAATTGTTTTACAGTCATTTCGGATAATTCCGCTGTGATTTTTCACAGATTGATTTTTGTCACACGTAGCAGTGCACATTTTTAGACCCTGGAATAAACGTTATTCTACTTCATGTGGCAAAAGTTCGATTTGTAAGAAATCGACCACATCGGAATTATCTAGAATGAAAAACTATAATACACAAGTAACCGTGAAAAACCTAAATTTTACTAAAACAATATGTTGATATTAGAAAAATAATACATTTTCTGAAACACTAAGTAGCTATGTATGTACCAAGGGCGTTATTAGGATGATTACGGCCGGAGGCCAACTTAATGCAGCTCGAGGTCCTCTGACCCGAGGGATGTATGTTGCTCGATGAGCGTAATCATCCAGTAACGTGAAATATAAAACTTTAAAAATCTTGAAAAACGTAAATAAACGAAAACATCCAAAAAACAAAAAAAGCCTAGTTCAACAAATAGTAATTTAAAGGAAGTTAGATTCTAATCAAAAATTAAAAATAATAATAAATTAAATTTTACTCTTGCTTTAATAAAAGAAAAAAAAATCATAAAAATAGAGACACACTTACGTACGAGGGTTGCTTTTTATATTTCGGGATTGTGTATAATGTATGTGCCAGAAATCTTGAAAAAAAATAAAGAAAACCAACCTCCAAAGACAGATCATTCTCTATTATGACAATGCAAGCTTTCTCAGATCGGCTTAAACAAGCGACTTTTTGAAAACTCAAAACGGCGATTTGATGGGTCATCCGCCGTATAGTCCTGATTTGACATTTAGTGACTTCTTTTTATTTCTTTATATCAAGAATAAATTGTAAGGGATGGGTTTTTTGACACCTTAAGTAGAACAAGTGTTTCAAAATTGTTTCAAACGCATGCAAAAGTGTTAATCTTCATGAAAAATATTTAGGAAAACAAATAAATTCTGAAATAAACAGCAGCTTTTGTATTAAAACATAAATACTAAAAATCTATTTTTAGGTACTGTATTTTCAATGTATATTTTTGTTTAGATTTAAATGGTAACTAGTTTTATATTTTTTGATATTAACTAGGACAAAATAAACACGCATTCGTTTAAAATTCGTTATAAAAATCTTTAAATTAAATACAATTTAAAATAATTGTTTTTATTCTATAAAAAAACCAATTATGTTATATTCTATTTTAGGATATCAACTTTTTTAACGAAACAATAGCAATAAAGAACGTAATAAATTATTAAGTATTAATTATAGCTCGATTGATAGCACTGTCAATAACTTGATTTTATTTATTTATTATATACTTGATACAGGTAGATTTGATTTAAATAACGCCTAAGTAAATATAGTGAAAACCGACTTAAAAACAATTAATTACTGCAGAAGCTGGTATAAACAATTTGATTTTTTATGTAGCCGATTAAAATACAGTATCAACCAAAAATATTATTACATTCACATCAGTAATAAAATTTAAAATTTAAAACGTAGAATTACAAAATAATAAACTCAATACACTTGAGATTGTTACTTTTTACCCTCTTTATATTTAAGTTCATTAGAATCGCCGTCTGTCCAAAAACGTTTAATGATACAAACAAATAATATTGTACATAACTTACCCTAATATAATACAAAAAAAATTAACGCGCAATGCAATTTTTGTTATACTATTTAAATAAAAATACGAAACATTGATCACGCTATAATAATTTGATAATACGATTAGATACAATTAAGTTGTCATTAACGTAAGGTGAAACAAATTCTAAATAAATACTACGCCTAGAAAAATATTTAAAAATTATTTGGCACCTCGAACTTGCGATAAAGTAAAAATATACACTCAACAAGAATTATGTGTTCCTGGTTCAACCTGTCATGTAACTCATTGTTTCAAACTATTTTGGCACAACTTCTAATCTACACAAATAAGATACAAAACTTACATGTCATATTTCAGGCAGTGCAACTGAAAACAAATGATTAAATAAGTTAATGCATATTGTTAGCGTGTAAAATGAGTTCAAACTTGATTTATTTATGTATGAATTGTAATTATTTTAACTTATGAACACTTTAAATATGTATATAAACGATACAGAACAAAACAATGACTAAAATATAAAACTTACAAAATGTACTTTAGCTTGTATAATAATATGAAACTAAATTGACTGTAATCATATTATCATATACAGAACACGGTCGTAATCATTATTTACTGGCAACTACATTTCTTTAAACATTAAATATTTATGATGCCAATAATACTATTTTTATGATATTAGAAAACATGTGCTTTACTGAACATAAAGAATTATTAAAATAAATGTATATAGTATAGGTATGTATACATATGTATACCGACCACATGCCTTCATTTATTTGTGGTTCTAAAAATACAAAGGAAATTTATGATTTTCAGAAAATATTATAGGTACTCATACAATAAAAAATATTTAATTTTATATCTATGATAAAGTAAGTGAAATATAACAAACAAAAAAATTTCATAAAACACAAATAATCTACTTATAGATAAATTAAATATTTACGCACAAATAAGTTTGCATAAAAGTTCTACTAATAAAAAAAACTAGACAGAAGAATTCGTTATACCGTTTTCAAGTCAATCAATGCAGAAAAATGAGGAATTTCTGACGAAAGATAATGCACAAAAATAAATTCTACAAAATACATTTTGGCTTTCTGCTTTAATTCTATTCTAAAATAATACACTGAACACTACGTATTGTATATCTTTGAATAAATAAAGTCAAATATTTATTTGCAAAACGTATTCATACGACATTTTTCTGTTTACCTTAATTTTAAAGACTTATACAAATAAAAGCTGCCAAAATATTACCAACATTATACAGTGGATTCGCAACGCACTTAAACCACATATCATCAACAGTACGTTGTAACTAGGATGTATACAATAATGTTGTATATATAGAGCAAAACAGCTACCTATTTGCAGAAGTTTTTTTGTTAATTAAAAAAACATACTTCAGAAAACTAAAGAACAATGTAAAATTATAATTTAAGTTAGATGTTTAAATTGCCGTTCGTTAACGATTAATATTTTCACGTCTATACAAATAAATATTAGTTCTTAAATAACCATACAGAAAATCATGCAAAGGAGTTAAATCGGTAGATTTTGTCGGTAATTCTCAAGATTTCCATCTAATACACCGATTAAACAATATTTTAGTGAGATATTCACGAACTGAACGCGCATAACTGGTGAGTACACCAAATTTTCCGTAACCAAATTCTGAGATTCTGACTACACTAGAATTAGTTCAAATTGGAAGAAACCTAGTACTGTTTACTCTCCAGCGTTTCGACAACAAAGTATTCATTTAGGATTTGCACTAGCAAGTTTTATCATTGCCTTACAAGATTGTGCGCGATTTCTTCCACAGTAATTTTAAAACAGTTCTATAGTCAAAAACTACAACTTATTTGTTGAACGCAGTATTATCTTCTCAAGTTACAGAAAACAGTATATTTTAAGCTGGACTAAAAGAAACTTATACAAAATTTGTTGAACTAGGTGATGGCAAAATAACAGACGAATTATTAGTCCGTCTTTCCTACAACATAAAAATAAAGAAAAACCGTACAAAATATGAAATAATTCTAGATATTGCTTTGAAAACAAATGCAAAGAAATTTAAAAAAAACTGAAATTGATTAAACAAGTTTGTATGAACGATTTTTCGTTAAAAAAGTTTAGACCTCTCTAAAACAAGCCAAAAATATGCGGTTTCCGATGACTCAAGATTTCTCCTGAAAAGTAACTAATATTCAAATGAATGTACATTATATGGTTTACCAAAAACACGCAAAATTATGTAGGCTCTTAAGAGATCCAAAGTTGTCGCAACATAACATCCGAGTAAAATTATTTATTAATAAAACGAGCTGTTTTTTTCCTTGAATGAAAAACATTTCTTAGTTGTCTAGATCTAATCTACATTTCAATAAGTATTAAATTTAAGTTAAGTTAACTCCTGACTTCCAAATTTTTGAGCATCTGGGAATACTACCACACCTCACTTTTGGTGGAAATTATCAGGGAATCTTAGATAAAATTAAAACAAATGTTAACTCGAAAAAAGTCCCTGATTTTGACCTAATCACGGGTGAAGCTTTTAAACAACTTCCCAAAAAAGCTCTAATAAAACTTACTTATCTTATCAACGCATGTTTCAGATTAAAGTACGTTCTTAAGATGTAAAAAGTAGCAGAAGTCAGCATGATTCCCATCACCTTATATCGTTGCTACCAGTCATCTCAAAATTATATGGAAAAATGCTCTTAATAGACTAAAACCTAAAGTAGAGGAAAAAAACCAAATTAATAAGAAGGCTCTTATTAATTTGGTTTTAAAGAAACTTACTCTACTATTGAACAAGTACATAGGGTTACAATGTCATTGAAAAGTTATTAGAAGAAAGAAAAGTATGTTCCATCGTCTTCCTCGACGTTGCTCAGGCTTTTGACAAAGTATGGCATAAAAGCTTGTTTTATAAACCCAACCTGTTTCTGCCACAACAACTTTCACAGCGTCTGCAATTATATTTATCAGAAAGATACTTCAGAATTAAACGCGAAGATGCTTACTTATATCTGAGCACGGGTACCACAAAGTAGTGTGCTAGGTCCAGTACTCTATCTAATACATACTAGTGATATCCCAAATCTTGAACACGAAACAGTAGCAACATAGGCTGAAGACACCGCAGTTATTGTCGTCGGAAAAGACAACGTACAGGCTACCGAAAAACTCCAAACCTCTATTAATAAAATTAACATCTAGACTAAAACTTGGCGAATCAAGTCAAACAAAACATCTACGTATCCAGATCAACGATATCCAAATCTCCAATGCTGATTAAGCTAAATATCTAGGAATGACATTAGACGCAAGACTCAAACTAAAAAAAATGTATTGGTTTCTAAGAAAAAACTCTAAATTGTCTACATATAACAAACTGTTCTTATACAAGCAAATAGTAAAACCTATTTAGACCTACGGCATTTAGCTCTGGGGTTGTGCGAGCAAAAGCAACATACAAATAATCCAACGTTTCCAGAACAAAGTACTAAAGAACATATTTGATGCACTCTAGTACTGCCGAAACAGAGACATCCATCGGAATCTTCAAATAGAGACTGTTGATCAAACCATCGCTAAATTTGTCAGTACCCACGGACAAAGGTTACTTAACCATGTAAATGTTAACGCCATCCAGCTCTTAGATAACACAAGCTTAGTAAAAAGACTTAAGAGGATCAAGCCTTTTGAGTTAGTGAAATAGTTATACTGTAAAGCAGAACATTGTCCTACATATTATGTTTAGTGTAGTAAAGTTATTGGAACACAAGGCAAACTAGTGAGTAAGATAGTTTTAAGAATTATCAAACGTAGCAATTTAAGTTGCTCATTGATATACTTAAAAGATCAGATTGTCATAACCTTATAGGATCTTGTAACGAGTATCTTAAATAATAAAATATATATATATATAAACGTTGAATCTGAACAACTTCTTTAACAGTTTTGCTTGCGGCTACTATTTTCACTTCTGTCGTTGCTATTGCAGTTGATGTCTGCTGCCGACTAAGCCAACAAAAGAACCCATTAGCAAATATGCTCAAAACTTCTGAAGATCAACGTCCTATAGTATCATCGCCACCATAATCTGCGTCACTGAAAACTACAATTTTTTCCGGGGCGCTTAGTTTATAAATCAAAACCATCTCACTAGTACTCTCTAAGTAACGATAACAAAAAAACGAAGAAAATGTGGGTTTAGTTAAAACGTGGCTGGAAGAGAAAGATTGGAAATGATAGAAAGTAAACGGAATGTACAGTTTGCATAAGAAAAGAAAAAAAAGGAAGAACGCATGGGGGTACAATATAATAGTAAGAGAAGAATGGGTGTTAGAAAAAGAGGAGAATAAAAAGCAAGAGCAAGGAATAGTAGTAAATTAAATATTAAGGGAAGATGAGGGTGAATATACGGAGATAACAGAGTATGGTCAAGGAATGAAACAAACAATAAGGAAGTTGAAACAGCTACTGATTAAAGAGGAGAGAAGAAAATGAATAATAGATGGGTACTTTAATGCAAGAATTGGAGAAGGTGGGGGTATGATAATGAATGGAGAGGAAATAAAAAGAATAACGATGGAAAAAGCATTAAGCAAGCAAGGTAGAGAGCTGTTGGAGTTATGTGAAGGGAAGGGGTGGACAAAAAAAGCTGGCAATACATTAAAGAACTAGCAATTCATGAATGTAGTTAGTTGAATTAGAAACGTTTTAGAATCCTGGCGACTTACATCCCAGATACAAAAAACACATTTTTCGATTTACGCTAATCCAAAAAAGTCAAATAATACAAATCTCTAAAAAATTCTTTACATAAACTTTTAGCATTAATTGAACAAAAACTTTGCGTATTTTTCTTATATATTTTTATTACTGTTGCTTTATTGCTTATTTAAAGCCTTAGCCAAAAGTATTTACTTTTTAATTTGAAAGGTTATATTCAGTAATGGTAAAGACAGTTGGTAGAGTTGGATTCAATACTCTAAAGCACATTTAAGAGAAGCTTTTAAAAAACTTGAACACAGCATATTTTTTTCATTTAAACTACCAAAAAGAACTACTTAGAGGGAAAAACATCAAAGTGACCTTCACTGCAATAAATAAAATAGCCGCCAATTTCTCAAAATCAAAAGAAACAAAAACACCACTCGAGGAACCAGGGGTCTACCACATCCCTTGTTCATGTGGGCTTGCTTACATAGGACCAACGGAGCGCAACATACCTACCAGATTAAAAGAACATAAGGCGGATACAAAGAAACATAACACAAGATCTGCTGTTGCGGAACATTTCTTAGAGACCGGTCACACAATAAAGTTTGAAGAGGTAACAATGTTGGCTAAATCCCAAAACTTCTGGTCTAGACTATACATGAAAGCTATCGAAATCCAGAAGTACGACAATTTCAATAGGGATAATGGAATCGATCTAGCGCCAATATGGAAAAACATGTTCCGGAAAACTAATGAATCGAAACCGTCACGAACCACTGACCCGAACGGCGTAATATAAAGGCTTGTCAGGATCCTATACTTTCAGTTTCAGTATTTTTCTGAAGAACACAGAGACATGACTGTCGAAACGTTAAATATTGTAAATTTTTCAAACTTTGTAAGCTTCCTAAGTTTTATTAATTTCGCGAAAAGTGTAAATATGGACCGCGGTTCAAAACCCGAAAATATTTATTTGTTAAAAAATCATGGCCGCGAAAGCCTCAAAAATAATATTATCCGACTCTACGAAAAGGAAGTTTTCAAAATTGTACGAAAATTGGAGACACTCAGGAGCAAACGCCAACGTATGCTTGCTCAATTAGCAGATGTAGAGACCAGGAGATTGTCCCAGGTTTTCTGCAAATATAGCATCACATCAAGACCAGAATGGGAAAGCATATACTGCGAAGATCCAGCCGAGGCTTGTTAAGGGAGAGGATACACGAAACTAGACGCTAATTAGACCAGAAAACTACAGAGTTATTTTCAGTCCATTCACGACTGGCCAACACAATAGATTGGACAATCTGGGATTTGATCGACAAACTATCTACGGAAAAAGCAATAAAATTTGAAGAGGCAATAAAGTTGACTAAATCCTAAAACTTCTGGCCTAGACTATACAAGGAAGCCATTGAAATCCAGAAGTACGACAATTTTAATAGGGATAATGGAATCAATCTAGCGCCAATATGGAAAAACATGTTCCGGAAAACTAATGAAACGGAACTGTCACGAACCACTAACCGAACGGCGTAATATAAAGGCTTGTCAGGATCCTATTTATTTGTTACCAAAAATAAAGCCATAATCATCTGTAGACAAATTGGAAGAAGATATTTTACGACAAATTACAGTGGTCAACAATAAATTTGCTAGAAAGATTCTATTTGCAAAAATTTTTATTTTATTATTATTTATAAACTTGACGTTGAAGTGTTGGCAATTGCTGTTAGCAATTTGCAGTTGCCGTTGACGTATCCGTTGAAAGTTGAGAATTGTTAATTTATAAAGTTGACATTGACGTT
Organism: Aquatica leii; assembly: GCA_035610365.1. Classification (NCBI taxonomy): domain Eukaryota; kingdom Metazoa; phylum Arthropoda; class Insecta; order Coleoptera; family Lampyridae; genus Aquatica; species Aquatica leii. The sequence continues at coordinate 154,313,139 of CM069433.1, forward strand.
GCGAATGGTTGGTCTTGTTATTAAAATTAAAATTAAAAACAACCGTAAAATATTTTCGTAAACGTTTATTTACCTTTTAATTTGTTTGGAGAGATTTAGAAATAAAATGCACAAAAACAATTCTTGGGGCGTTGGAAAAAATGGAAAAATTATTAAACGTAGGGTTAATTTTTGCAGCTTACTGCGTATTGCCAACAGTCAATTAGAATCATATGATTAGTTTAACAATTTTCATTGGTTGATTTCCAACGTTAAACGGCAAAACTTAAAACTCGGTCTCTGAACTGCATCGAAATGCAAACGGCAAACAACAGTACCAACTGTCAATATAAAAGTGTTTAGGGCCAACCCTAAATATTAAAGGGTGAGCTTCAACTGCAACGGCTAACCACAATTTCAACGTCAAGTTTATAAATTGGGCTTTAGTATAGGAATACTATGACGTTTATGAAATACTGTGGGTAATATAAAACATAGTTTTATTAGTTAAGAACACAAACAATACAAAAGAAAAATGTAGCATCACGCGCAAACTTAATCTTAGGTTATAGATGTATGTAGATTATTTCTTAGTAGCTAAAAGACCGTAACAAAAATAAAGTTTCTGATGTGAATACAAATTAAAGAAGACCGTTGTTTAATAATGATTTTTTCTTTTAAAAAATGATGTCGTACATCGATATGTTTGGTGCAATCTTACACCATTCAATGCTAAATTTTGTGTACTTTGATTGTCCACATGTAACAGTATCGGATCAGAGTTAGCACATAACTCTTGACTCAGTTCACAAAACCACAATCCTTCTTATGTTGCTGCCGACATAGCCATATACTCCGCTTTGGTCGATAATAGGGCTACAATAGGTTGTTCCTTGCTATTTCTAGAGCCGTTCTTAAAATACTTATACCCAGCGACTGAACGTCGATCATCTTGGTCGCCGACCCAATAAGCGTTACAATTTCATCCTATTAAAGCCGGCCCTACATCTATGTTTTTTACTAAACTCAAAGTTATAATTAATGGTTTCTTTTAAATACCTTAGGATACGTTTGACAGCTGCGCAATGTGCAGATCCAGGGTTCTAATTAAAACGGCTAACGCAACTTACTGCATAGCATAGATCTGATCGAGACATTTGTGTGGCAAACAATACACTTTCAACTGTCTCTTGATATGAAATATCTTCTACCTTTTACTCTTCTTCCAAAGTTACTGAACACTCTTCTTTTCAAAGTTTTTTGCCTACACACAATAGAGTATCTACAGGATTACAGTAACTCATGTTGAACCTACTTAAAACTTGTTCTATATAAAAACCTTAATTGATCCAAATTTTATTTTTGGATCTGTCTCTTGTTATATTAAATTAGCTTCAACAATGTACTTTATTTTAAAATTGTTTCTTTAAATAATTTTTACTGCTTGATTATTTGACAATAAGATCATATCATTTACGTATATTGCCAAAACTAGCTTGAGTTTTTCTGTAATTTTATTATAAATACACGAATCGGTTTTGGATTGTTCGATACCAATTTTCTTAAAGAAAAGATCTAATCTTTAACTCCAACAGCTACTTGTTTATCGGTATGACGAACTGTTCTGGAGGAATCGTATAAATCTCTTCACTCTTCAAGGTGATCCCTTGTAAAAAGGCTGTAACTGCATCTAGCTCTGGTCAATGTCAAGATCATGTTCTGCATCAAATACAAGCAAATATCTTATAGAAGTGTATCGAACTGGAGGATACGTTTCTTTAAAATCGATACTCTTTTGTTTTAGGTACTTTTTTGGCGCCTTGCGGTCTTAGACACTAAATTGGGATAAACTTATTCTTCTTTCTCTTTTTTTGAAAAATCTGCTTCAGTTTATTCTTCAGAAGAACTTGAATTATTTGTATTCGAGTTTTCTTCTAAAGCTCGTCCGCCAATGTAGATTCAAGAAAATAGAACGAATCGGAACCTTTTTCATTTTTGATAAACTGAACGTCTCTGGATAGGAATACATAATTTTCTTCGTTTATTTGCAGGAATATATGCAAAATCTTTGAATCCAAAACGTTTGGTATGCTTTCTTGTTGCTTTTTTACCACTCCACAGTTCTTCAGGAGTTGTTCCAACACACTTACTTGATAAACGATTGAGTATGTAGACTGGTGTATACACTGGTTCAGCTCATAACACATTCGACAACCCTACTCCAATTAATGAACAACGAGCCTTTTCTATAATTGAACAATTGAACCTCTCACATATTCCATTCCGTTCATAAACGTAGGGTACTGACGTTTGATGTTGTATACCTGCAGCCTTAAAGAGGTTTCTGATTTCTTTTCGACACCATTGTCTGTTCTAAAGGTTTTAATCTTCTCGCTTGTTTGTGTTTCTGTAAAATGTTTAAAGATCTTAAAATATTCGAAAACTTGGCCTTTGCTTATTAAGCAATAGTTGAAAGCCTGGTGACTGTAGTCATCGAAAAAAGTAAGAACATAGCGAAAAGCAGATAGTGAATTTTTCTGCATCAGTTTGCGAAGGTCTGAATGTATCAACTCCAGTACTCTTAGCAATGATAAAACAATTGCTTTGAACGGTTGACGGTGACTTTTTTCAAATTACACAAACTTCGCAAATAAAATTTGCTGAAATTGTATTAGAAAAGTCAATGCCACTAACAACTCCATTTTTAAATTTATTCGGACTAATCGAATTAACATGTGTCAATCGCCTGTGCCACAAAGTCAAACTTAGCATCGTTGAACCAAAAGTTGTGGTTGACGAGTATTTAAACAGATTAACATTAAAGATAGCAGTTGTGATCAGTTGGTCTGATGAATTAGAAATCTTTGCACCAACAAAGTCAAACAAATACAGTGTTTCCTTTTGTGACAATTTGACTTACTGATAATAAATTGATATTCAATTCAGGAACAAAATATACATCATTTCTTGGACGAAAGATGTTTTCTTATTTATTGACAATAACAAGCTGACATTACCAAGGGTACCCGTAGACATTTCTTTATTATTGGCAGTAGTGATAGTTAATTTGGCAGATTTTCTTTCTTCTATCTTGAAGAATATTTTTGCATGCCACTATGCGGAACAGCCAAAGTGTAAATATCATACCATGTCATCTTTTTCATACACAGTAAATGCAGAAAATAAAGCGTTCCTAGAATTGTTTTTCTTCTTGTCACAATTACTTGTAAAATGATCATTAAAATTACGCTGGTAATATCGAACACCTTTCGATTTTCTATTTTTAACTGAAGCACTGACGCTACATACCATCAACATCGAAATAAAACCATCATTACCAAAAGGCTTTTTTATTGACACAGTAAGTTAAAAATAATTTATTTAACAAGAATATATCACATATTTTTAGATTAGTGGAAATGGTGTTTACCGAACAACCACAACACCTTTATTGTTGAGGCCTATTTTTGTTCGGAAATTCGCATTGAACAAGGAACATGGGATTATTCCTACCAAAATTGCTAGGAACAGTTTCACGAGCAATTTCCCAATGACGAAATCAATATGATTCTTTTGCACAACATATTCGTATAGTCGGAGTCCAAAAAAAACTCTGCGACAATTGCCACATCAAACAAATCTATCGTTTGCTACATGTCAGAAAGCTTGCAAGAAAGTCTTGCAATTACACCCATTGTAGATGAATAGTAGAATATGGTCAGCAGAAAACCCTCATATTTTTATAGAAACATCACTTCATCCGTATTGGATTGTGGTTGGCAATGTACCGACGTAGGATCATTGGTTCAATTTTTTTAAAGGAAAATATTAATGCAAACACTTATAGAGAGTTAATTTTGGATCCGTTTATTAATGAACTACATGATGATGAGTTACAACATTGTTGTTTCCAACAAAATGGGACACCGCTCACACTCTAGAATAACATTAAATTATTTACGACAGATCTTCGGTAACCGATTGATAATGAAAATAGATGGCCTCCACAATCACTCGATTTAACACCACTGGACTTTTTTGTTTGATTTTTTTTTTAAATGAAGTACATTAACAGCGTCTACATACTTTAAAGAAATGCGAAATGCGATTACAGTATTAGACGGCAAGTGTTACATAATGTTTTTAACAATATTAAAAAAACCAGTGAACCTGTGTTTAAATTTTGATGGACAGCATTTTGAACATATGTTGTAAAATTAATTGTATAATTTTTTACATTTGTTAATTACACTGTAATTTAACTTCTATTGGCCTTATGTTTATAAGTATTTAAAATTGTGTTCTGTCTTATAAATTAAGCGACAAAATAAAATTAGATCTTAATAACTTTATCATAAATTTAACTACTACTAAAATATTTTGCGCCGTCTATGGAATGTTAATACTTAGTACCAATTTTATAAAATTATCTGATGAGCGCCAAATTTAAGCGCCCTTCAATCATTTACGAACATAGTGTATTTTGTTTACTTGAATAAAAACAATCCGATTGCTATCTTGTTATCAAGGTTTAAAATAAGCAGGTAACATCAACATACAGTAGTATTAAAAGATCATGCTAAACTATAATTCGGCTTTGTACTCCGGTCTGATGATTAATTTTATTGTTTTATTGACAATCTTGTTTTAATAGTATCTTGCAAAGTAGCTTAATTATGACAGCTTTTCACCTAAATATTGTTTAAAAACTAAATGCCGCAAAAACAGTGTTTAAATGATCCAGGTGCTTTTTGTTATGTTTGTGGTAAGGTCACAGTTGTGTCACAACGTAGAAATATTACCCCTGAATTAAAAGAAATATATCTTTTTTATATTTTGGCTTCAAAGTTATTTTCAGCTTTTTATGTATTTTGCTTAACATGTGTAACAAACCTGAACAGTTTTCTGGAGATAAACCTTCAATGCTTTTTGCTATTTCGATGATTTGGAGAGAATAGGCGAACCACATGAATTATTATGCTATTTTCGTCAATTTCCAAACAGTGTTTCAAAATGTATGGATCAGTGGATTTCTCTCTTTGACATAGTAACAGTTTGCCAGTGCGAATATCACTGAAGAAAATAACTGACTGAAAATTTTTTATTTTATTGTAAAATATCATTTTTAATTTAATTTTTTTATTATAGATCTGAAAATCTAGTACTAAGTTTGTTTAGAAAACTAAACCTTGGTTTATTTAAATCAGTTTTAGCCACCTGTTATGTTAAAAGTGTTTTAGTATGATGTTTGTCCCCTGTATAAGATTTATTCTCGGAACGCCCACTTTCCACTACATTGATGTGGCGTTGAAAAGTTTTTGACGTCGTAGTTCGATGAAAGAAAGATCATTTTTCCGGTAATGTTGGAATAACGCAGATATCATCTAGTGTTGTGTGCGCCCAACGAGGTTTTCATTGTTAATGATTTACGCGCATTCATGTAAGTATTAGACAAAATATTGTTGCGCCTTTAGCAAAAGTTTCTACAAGTTTAAAAATTTGTTGTTTATTTTTGTGGTTTAATTTAATTCCGTAATTGTCTGTAGCGGGTTTCCATATCTCCACACGTGTTCTTTGTCTGTGGAGGTAATAGGGGGTTAATGAGAAAAATTTCCATGATGACGTCACGTTACTGCAGCTAACGCTATCTACCCTTCGAGTGGTTGGATGCAATTGTCACCGTAATAGAGTGAACAGTTAGCGAAATACTTGTAACCCCTTTTTAACCTGTTAATAAAAAAAAATAAATAAATGAAGATGTTACACACTCACTGGTTGCTCTCGGTTGCTTGGGAATGCTTGACATGGTCTGCTCCCTTTCGGTCGAAACAATGAGGGAAGGAATTATAAGTACTCAAAAAGAACAACAATAATAGGGTGCCATCAAATATTATTCAACCATTTAAAAATTCGAGAAAAAAATTTAAAAAAACATTGGACATTTTTAATAACCTTGTATGGTTTCCAAGTAACAAAACTAAACAACATACACGGGTATATAAAAGAAAAGCATTTCTTGACATGCGTTCAAAGAAATGTTAGTTATATTTTAGCAAATTTTAGGGAATACCGAGAAGATGCTTCCAGTTAGCAGCAGGCTTCGAAGGAAAACTAAACTGTGAGTAACTTATTTCTTACGTTAATTCTTTTTACGTTGACAGGCAGTTGTCCACACGATTGTACGCAGATGTTATAAACTTATTTGCTGTCGGAATGTAAAAGTTAAGCCAAGATCTCTTGTACGACGTTTTGCCTAACCGAAGGCTTATTTAGTATATTGTCTGTGACACCGACCTACGTGCTAGTGTTTGATCAAATTTATATAAATATAATTATGTATCTAACGTGAACTGCTGTCTGTGATACAATAAATAGACTCTGTGTTACCACTTCTGTCTTTACATTTGTTCTATTACAGCTTCGGGTAGATTTAAATACTCCCACCCTGGTCTTTCATCGTTTTGGCTCCTTTTTAAATTTATTTTATAATTTAGCACTGCGAAGCTGACGACCCAAATCTCCAAACCCAACTGAGTTAGTCGTCGCTCTTTTAAGTGACGAGAAAAATCTCGTAACAAGTCATTAAGTTTGTGGTCAACAAATTTCATTTTGTTGAACAGTGTTATACTTTTGCAGAAATTCATTATAAGAGGTTAAGAATGTAGGCGGAATTTCAACGTATATGCTTTGGATTGTTGTAATAATATGAATAACAACAATAGTACTTTTTTAAAGTACGTTTCATAACAATTAATATTTACACCGATTTCTATATAAGTTTCTGTGATTACTTTATGTTATTAGATTTGCAATTCAGACTCTGAAACAGTTTTCAATAATCACCAACACGTTTATTTAAAAATAATAATTTAGAATACATTTAAAAATTTTGGTTTAATGATAAAATTTTAATTTATTCGATTTTAGTACAAAATTAAGTGTTAATAAGTGACCTTAATCAAGCTAAATTAAGCATCTAATTAAGAGTTTATTAGCAGAAGGGTTTCACATTTCAAAGTCAATAGAGTTTGTATATAAATGTTATACTCTAACTGCGAGAGATTAATTCAATTTGTTGTTACGTATCTACCAATTATATGCGGGTATTCAATAAATTTGTTGCATGTAATACTGGAAGCTATTGTGACAGTACATGCTTTAATAATGTAATTGTAATTACAGTGTTAAATCGTAATGATAGCAATTTTGTAAATGAGCGCGTTGACCTAAAAAGTAAGAAAGCAATACAGAATATTTTCCATTTTAAAATATGTATAATCGAGGTTAAATGTTTTTATCAATGATAATTTGCGAACAGCGTGAAGTAATCATTTCTTGTGGTGCAGTTTAATCTCCTAATATTTTTTTTGTGCAATAGCATGTTTAAGCTAGTTTTTTTCGTTAATAATTAACGCCATAACAAAATTGTAAAGCACTTAAAAATATGAATGTTAAATTATATGTATATTACATATAGGAATTTTGAATGATTCATTAATAAATAAGATCGAATTTAACCTTTCGAATCACCTAGTAGCGATTGAGTGTTCAAATATGATAAAGTTTACCAATTTTAATTTTATTTATTAAGTGAAAATGGATATTAAATTTTAGCGTAAAGTTTGCAAGTGCCAAATCAAAAACAGTTTCTAAAAATAGTTTCCAAATAGTTTTGTTTTGTTTATAATATAACAGAACATTATATTTGTAATAAACAATTATAAACGAAATTGTTTAACTTTGGTACATTTTTCAGTAGCACGTTAATCTGCTTACCTGAGGGCTATGCTTTTTAGACAACAAATCGAAATAAAACCACAACTAGTATAAATCTAAAACACTTAAATACTAAAACTGTAAACTTGAAGGTTTTGTGCTATACATATAATTGAAGACATGTTATGTGACAATAAAAATCAACAAATTAAACAAGAAATATTAACGTATCTTGTTTTTTTAGTTTGGTTCTAGTTGCTTATCAGTAACTTTTTAAAAACATAATAATGCTTCTAATATTTACTCATTTTTTATCTGTATGTATGTATGTATGTACGTGAAAATTTAACATCTAGAGTCATTCGATATGAAATGGTCTAATTGGCAAAGCCGGGTAATTTTAGGTTTTGGTCAAACTTTAAGGAAATCTTATTTAGGATTCCGTTTCCGCTTGACTGAGTTGAAACATTTTACAAACATCATTTCTTTGCTTAATTCTCTTTGGCTGTAAAAATTTCTCTACTAGTAATAACTATACGTTGAAGGTGGCTTTTTAATAAGAAAGATAATAGTTTTAAATAATACGTTTCTTCAAGATAGTCAACCTTACTGGAATATGCGACCCATAAATTTGTACTGCGCACCAGAGGTCGTTAGTATAGTTTTGTACTGAACTGGTTTGTTACGTTACTGTGCAGTGTACTGTAAAATATTGCAAACAAGATTGTAATGGTTTCCTTTAATAATGCTAATATTTAAATACTTTCTTAACAATATTGCTCGTATTATAAATTAATTTATCTACATTTGCAATTCTTTATTGCTTTAGGCATAAAATTTAAGTAATTAATCATACGTACAATGACAACGTTATATAGGAGTTAAAATTTTTATAGTATGCTATAAAACTTGTCAATGTATTTGTTTTGCATTGCTGTTACGTTAATTAAAAAATCTAGTTGTACAGTTTCTTGTACATGACAAACTGTATTTAGGTAGACTATTATTTAAAACATAATAATTTTTTTCTGCGAGAGTACTTTACTAAAGGTAGTAACGTAAATATTTAAATGGTTTGCTATGTAAATACAATGAATCCTATTAAAATATGCCGGAACCATGTAAATTTCTCGCTTTATGCAAGATTCCGTTTTGTGAAGTTTTTTTTTTTTAATTATAAAATAATTTATTTTAATACGAACATTTTTTTAAATAAAACTTGAAAACATTTATTTAATAAATATATAGGTAAATGTTATGCATTTTTAAATGTGTTTAAAAAAATTAGTCGTTTGTTGACATTTTTTCTACGGTTCGTTTTTCTATCTCGGTGTTAACTTAAAAAAAATTATTAAACAGTCGCTCTTGCCTTCTAAACTCAACAGAAAATTGAATGTGTGTGAAATAATTTATATATATAATCACTAAAACTACTACCGTATTAACATTTGATTCATCTTTTGTTTCAAAATCAAAATGTTTTTGAATTTTTGTAAACGTGTTCTCTTTATAAATAATGTGTTATTAAAACATTAAACCGGACGTTAGTTATTTTTTGTTTGTTTCCTTTTATTATTACACATAAATTAACTACAAAATAAAGAAGGAACTGTTTAGGAATTAGTTTTATTTAAGCATTCCTTGTGATTAATTGTGCTTTAAATAGTTTTGATACCTTTTCAGCTTGATTTTAAATTTTTATTTTCGGTTGCTTTTAATATTTACGGTTTGCAGCAAATATTTGACCTTTTTTGCAATTTTGAATCGGTAATACAATTTTGACTTTCTATTACTATAATGACCCGGTTTTTGTTTTAAAATGAGTAATACTGTGGCGTGCCATCGTTGTGCTTATAGAAATTTTAAAAACTCTAGAAAAAATTTTTCGTGTATGAGTTTTTATCGATTTCCTATAAATAACGACGAAAAGTGCAAAAATTGGTTGACAAATTGTGGAAACAACGTTGCTACTACGTACGAACAATTCAAGTTTACGTTTCAATCTATTCGTTAAATTAGTGGAATTACGTTAGACAAAAATTGACCCATCTTTGCTTCTCATTTTTTCCTCTGGAGAATGTGTTGATGCGTTATCTAACAGTAAACACGCTCTCATTGAAAGTTTCTGTTTTTTAGAAACGTTTTGATTTACGAATATATATCGTTAAATTACATGTCTAATTTAATAACATTGGTGATTACATTTATTGTCATACCTGAGGAACAAAACGGTTAAACGAAATCATTTCAGAAATATATTTGTAATTTCTACTCATCCGCTTTCACCAGCGTTGCAACTTTCTTCTATATTTTTTTAAACGGTGGTTATTTTGTTTTTGTTACGAAATTTTCCGTTTTCTTCATTTTTTTAATTTTTCCGTTAATTCCGTTAATTGTGATACGGTTTTTCCGTTGTTTTAAAAACAATTTATACAAGGAGTTTTTGCATTTGTGAAAGTTTTTATACTTCTAAATTTACTTTTTTTCTAAAACATTTGTCTTTAAAAGCCTAATCCTATTTTAATTGTTGTAGATTTTGATATTCTGCATTTTTTATTTGTACTTTGTCACTTAGTCTAAACAAGTTTGTATTATTAGAAGTAGATAAATGAGTAGATAAAAACAGGTAAATATTGATACTTATATATTAATTTATTATTAACTACATTTTAACAATCACATATTTTCAAAATATGTTTTCTGTTTGTGTTTATAATTTTTTTTAAAACGCATATTTTTAGATATTACTATTAATAATAATAATTCTCATTAACAACGTTTATGTTTTTGAGAGGCGCAATTATTCATTAAAAATTGAATTAATTATTATTTCTTCTGTAGTGTTCTAAATATGATAGTCAATTTTGTTGTTTTTTTTTAATATAAATAGTTCTTCAGTCTGATTTTAAAATGTCATTACGTACTTCTTATCGTGAACGAAATATATTTTAATAATTCTGTAATATTTTGAAAATGATCCAATTAACCTTTTATTTAAATATGTAAAAAAATGCTATTCTAAAGTAATCGAAACATTACTTTTTTTAATTTCACGTAACGTAGATATGTCCACAACTAATAATGATATTAACAAAGGCTAGTTTTTACGTATACACTTATTAAATCATTAGATTAATAATAGTAAATATGGGAAAGTCTAGACGAATTTTATTGGTATGCAATGCTTTCATAAAAAAACACCTTGAAAAAAAAAACAAAAGAGCAGCTAGCATTATCGTTGTATTATAAATCGTTTTGTTTTCCCGGAATTTTGACTATCAAGTCTTGGTGCGCTGTAATGTGTTGTAATTAGTTTCTTATTTAAGGGAATGATTGTACAAACGGAAACTGACGATTTTTTAATTCATCAGCAACGGCTCCGTAAAGTATGAACCCATCGCAACAATTTTGAAAGAATTTGTACAAAAGCTGCTTCAAATTTAGCGTACGATCCTCCTCGGTTATTAAAGAGTTCAAGGAACAATTTTATGAACGCAAAACTAAATGTGTTTGTGCACAATATGAAAATTGATTGGTTCAATTTTACTAAGACATTTTATATTGACTAAAGCAACAACGTTGCAAGATCAATGATATTACAGAGAAACACGTAGATCCGTCCAATTTTCAAAAAAATCACGTTAAATATGCCGCCTGAGTATTTAACAATTTTGTATCTGCAGAAATTCAGAGCGCGTTGACTGCGGGCCAATGAAAAAACGATACAGCTTTAGACTGTGTCCTTTATTGAAAGAATTATTGATGTTTTCGATTGCTTGAATAGTTCAGCTGTAACTGACCGAAATCTTTATAAACGTAAATTTTCGATATATAAAAATCTTCCCTACCAAACATTAAAAAATTTGTTGAAATATTTTGACACTATAACATTTTTTGAAAACGGCAAGGAAATATATCTTGAGTAGAAGGATTTCAATGGACCATAAATGCGATTTTAATGTTATGAGAAGATTTAAAAATGAAGGAAATCTGTATTTATTGACGTCAAGGATTAATCAAAATCCATTAGAAAATTCGTTTTCAATGATCCGTGTTAGAGGAGGATATAATTCCCAACCATCTATTCTTAAATTCAGAATAGCGTTACAGCACAACGTGTACATTCGTTTACAAATACTAATTCAACAAATAGTCTGTAAAATGAATAGTGACGAGTTATCTAACTTAAATGAAACAATAAATACCAAACCTAAACGACAAAAAAATAATCGTAGAAAAGAAAAAGGATGGCAACTTTACAACTGAAAACATGGAAGTGTCGTTTTCACATGACGAGAATGTTAAAATTTCTTTAGAATCTTGTTCCATAGCAATTGCGGGTTATTTGTGACACTATTTATATAAACAAATTAAGTGCAAAAATTGTAAAAAATATATATGTGTTGATAAAGCAAACGATATAAATGTGCTTGAAACATTAATTGTAAATAAAGATTACAGTAATTCAAAAGATGTTATGTTAAAAATTCTTTAGTAAAAAATTTATCCTCGGTATGCCTACTTTTCGTTGTTGGACATCCTCTAACGTTCTGTACGCCCAACAAAACTTTTATTGTTAAGTATTTCACACACCTCCACGTGAATCGCAATCAAACATTGTGGCGATCTGAGCGAAAGTCTTTATTAGAAGCGAGAATTTATTTCTTGTATTGTGGTTTAATTTCATTCTCCTATAATTATCTGTAGCGAGTTTCCATACCTCCACCTGTGTTCTTTATTTGTCGAGTTGATAAACACATGTTGCAATTGGAAAATTTCTATGAAGTCACGTCACTGGAGTTCACTCCACTTACACTTTTGAGGGATTGAATGCAATTAGCATTGTATTGAAGGAAACAATTACCGAATTTACATCCGCATTTGCTTATTTTCAGTGATCGTATGAATTAAAAAGGAATTTACTTGTGATAATACCGTATGTACGTTTTCTTTTGTGTTAGAGCTAGTCCACTATCTGAGGAATCCTAATTCTAAGTATTACACTTTCAATTTTAAATTCTTAGTATTTTGGTAGTAATGTCGATTGTAGAATGACCGTACGTACATGTTAATTATTAACACAATTAATTAAAAAATCGTATTGTTATATTATTATACGGTGCACTCTGATTCTCTAAATCTTTGATTTTCGTACTTTTGTATTTTAATTTACGGATTTTAAGTCATTCCTTCTCTGAATGTAAAAGTTAGGCCGGCTAGGTTACTTTGCTGTACGACGTGTTGCCCAGTCGAGAGCGTCGTTTATATTTTGACTGTGATACCGACCTACGTGCTAGGGTGTTATCTTCTTCTTCTTCTTCAAACTACTGTCTGTGATAAAATAAATATAGATTTTGTGTTATTACTTTTGTCTTGTCATTCGTTCTTTTTCAGGTGCGGGTGATTTGAACGGTGTTTCTATTACCGTACAACTGAGTTAGTCGTCGCTCTCTTTTAGTTACGAAAGAAACCACGCAACAAAGAAATAAGATTTTTATACAAACCAACTTCAGTATTTATAAAGATTGGGTACAATCTATTAATTTTGTTTAATAAAGAAACAAATAATTGGCAAAAATTAAACAACAGTTAAAAAAAATTTAAGGCGGACAGAAAATTCGTAGTTAATTAAATGCAAATCACATAAAACAATAATTATTGACAAACTGATTGAAATGAAACATCAGAGAAAATTGGTGAGTTGGTAATAACAACACTGGCACTGGCGAGAATGTTACGACACTTAAAAAAACCTCGTCTTTAGATCGGAATCTTATCAATGTAGAAGATGTATAAATATTTCCAAATGAGTAATAAAAAACGAATGTATCTAAGTATTTAATTTATTTTCGGCAATGTTAATTATTGTATTTGATTGCATGTAAATTTGTATCACTAACACAAATTGAATGTAAAACAGTTACATACAGAAATTATAATTCAACCATTTTTTCACTTAAAGCTTTTAGAAAAATTAATAAAAAAAACAGGTACCTTAATCGACATCGCAGATTAACGTGTTTAGCTTTTTTCTATTTGATACAATATCGTGTTAACCAATGAGTAATTAACTATTGTCAAAATACTAGTTATGTGTCATTTCCAATGTAAGAAGTTAGTACTAATTCTATATTTAACTTTATTTTTTTATGAAAAAATCTGAAGGATATTTAGCAAAATCTTACTAAAAAGTACTAAAATCTAAGAGACTTGCATATTTTAAAGGGTACTAACTAACTTATTGTGTTTTATTTAATAAAAAGCAAATATTTTAGGTAAAATCATATTTCTTGATTTTCTAACTGTTTACAGGAAGTAATCTGCAGTTATAAAATTTATATTTTCAACAAACATTGCAAAAACTTTCTTAAATTACAACGATTAGTTTACTTGTAACTTACTACAGTAAAACCGGTCGTTTGTAACACTTTTGAAATTCCCCAATTATTTCAATAAACATTATTATTGTAAATAAAATACTCTATTATATATCTAACACTCCCTGTGTTTACAAATACCTACTCTTTTTTACACACAATTTTAATTAATGGTTGCTACAAAACCCCATTATTGATTTATATTATAAAATATTGGCGTGGTTTTTTCGTATTTAATTTTTATATAGATCGCAAGTGTCCAATAATTTTTTTTTCTCATTTTATAACATGGCAACGTGGCATCAGTGTTCAATACGCCACCTCTAATCTGCAGTTTAAACTTAACTACTATAGTTAAAGTGTTGACCACATTAAAGTAAACAAAAACGCAATTATACATGCATACAAGTATTGCATTCTTATAACATGAGTTGACTGTCTTTAAGAATATTTTACTCAACGCTTTCGGTCAATACAAAAATTATCAATATATGCTATCATAAAGATTTCTTCGTATTAGAAGCAGAGTGGCATTTTTTTACTATTTCTCACGGCAAACGCCAATGTAATGGTGCAAGAGGTACAATTAAAAGAACCGCGAAAAAAGCAAAAACAAACTGCAAATCATGGTATATTAACCCTCGAAGCAATGTTCGACTTTTGCTCGAATAACATTTTTGTTTTATATAAGTGTGTACGTTCAAACTGTTGAAAGGTACCAGAACTTATCATAGTTTTGCTCCTTTCTTTCACTGCCAGTTGATAGTGTGTATGTATGTAGCTTCCGATAATTCGGATATTGTCAATATTGTCTTCTAATAAAAAATAATGTTTTATTTCAAAAATTTCAATATTGAATATAAAACAGAAAATCACGTAAATTTTTTTTATAAAAACACTAAGAATGAAAATAACAAGACGACCAAAGCAGGCATTTGAAGTTAAAGCTGAAAACTAAAAATCCTGGGAGTTTCATATTTTTATTTCGTAGTTTACTGCTACTACGTTCATATTCAGGTCTGAAGAACGCCATTTTTTCGAATATCCAAATCCAAGCAGATATTTTTTTACAAATTGTGCATCGTTCGGGTCAGTTGTTGATTTTCTTTCTTCTAGGATATAAAAAAACGTATTTTCAGCAGTGTGTCATTACTAAGCGGCATTAACTCAGTGAATTTTTGAAATGCACGCAAAAACAATTATCTTTCTCCTTTAAAAATTCTTCTTTGAACGTATTATGGTTATCTCTAATAGAAAAAAATTTACAGCTAAAGAAAATAAATCATTAAAGTGATGTTTTTTAAATATTTTAATTCTGTCAAAGTTGGAACACAACCTAATATAGGGCAACGATTTTTTTTAAATTTTTAGACGATTTCACATGGAACGACTCAATACTAAAATGTGTAATTAAGCAATGCATTGTGTTTGTAAACATATTTAACAACTGTATGGAACGCCGTTTGTATGTTAAGTATGAAATTTAAAAAACTTACAAATAAAGAGCAAAACGGCGTTCCCTACAACTGGATAATGTTAATTTTTAAATTTTAGCATTAGATTGTTTTTGTTGATTTTATACTTATTATTTCATCATTACTTATTACTCGTCAACTAATAAGCAGCAACTTATACCTTATCGCTTACATCCGAGACAGTCGACTGATAAGTGCTGATACAATAATCCCATAACTAATTAACAAATTACAGGTGATTATCACGTTAAGCGAAAACAGCGTTTACTTGAAAAAATCCTTTAAATGTGAAAAGTGCTAGTACTTATATAACTTATGTTGTATTTTCAACACGCAAGGTAAATAAATGCTTAATGAAGATTTTAAAATATGTAAACTGTAAACCACTTAAAACTGTAATTAAACATTTACATATTTTTTCTAATATATTCTCAATTTAATTTTAAACCTTTCTTATCTAATTTTTATGTATGTTAAGGTGTGGTTTAAAGTAATATTAATATAAAGAAACTATCAAATGTTATTATTTTTAAACAATTACGTGTTTAGTATACATATTTTCAAAAGTTTTATGATACAATAATTATAGAAAATATTCGTAATGCACGAACTATTAACTTTACAATAAGATGAGAACGTCTTCCAGGTTTGGACCGCGTCATTGTTGTAACCCAAGTTACCAATGTTTCGCCCACTTCCGTAAGGAGCTTCATCAGGGCGTGAGAGAAATCGAAGAACTCAAACAAGCAACCAAAATCTAACTAAGAACTTCTCAAAAATTAGGTAATCAACTTGTAAACCAAGCCATGTTCTAAACTCTGAAAAGGTAAGAAAGAAAACGATAAATTTGAAAAAGCAAACAAAAATCTAACAAAAAAACCGCTACAAAGTTAGGTAATCAACTTGTTAGCCAAGCCAGATTCTAAACTCCATAGAAGTGACTTCAGAAGAAATAGTGGGCGTTGGCAAATTCGGTTACAACAATGACACGGTCCAAGCCCGGAAGACGTTCTCATCTCAGTATAGGACTCCGATCGTAGAAACCTTCGCTATTATATTAACTTTACAATAATGGGCCGAATAAAATAAAAATTTACATACATAGTTCTCGGGTTTCAATTTGGGACGTTATCAATATTATTGAAGTGTAATACTTTATACAAATAGTTTTCCATCGATTCCTCCTGGACTAATGAGACTCCACATTTAAATAATTAGAAAAAAAACAATGACATTTTATCGTTTTAATCTGAGAAAAAGCTATATAACAGTCAAAGTCTAGTAATAGTCAAGACCCCAACACATTAAATCAAAATCTTCAAAAAAAAATATTGAAACGTAACAGCTTTTCGGCAAAGAAATGTTGTGTAACAAAACTTAAACAAAAAATTAAGTATGCATACAAATGTTCATAAATGTAATTAGCTAAATGTGTGTACTTAACAAAAACTACAAACGTATAGAATATTTAAATGAATGTAATAGTAATGTATCTGTTTCATATTATTTTCTATGACATAAGAATTATTTATATTTTATGGCGTTCTCATGTACAACCGGCTTGTATAAAAAATAATAACAGGCAATGTGACTGGTTTAGAAAATGTTATTATATTAACCTCGTATTTTTTTTTAATCGAAAACACGTCGTAAACTTATCTTTGACAAAAATCTGAGAATGTAGCAGTAGTTATAGTACGAACTCAATCAATGTACCTGACCCAAATCTTAAATCATGCTTCTGTCATCTAAACATGTAGAACCCCAATGTCAATTAACTGGTGCTAAGACTTCCAGTAAGTGTAATTGCGATGAAAATTACGAACACTTTGCATCAAGGCGAAATTAATTAGGTTTATTTCCAACTTTTAATTCTTTTCTAAGTTCAAGTTACAAAATTTAAAACGGTAATTGTAACATTCTTGGTTTAAAAACAATTAAAAAAAACTACACCTGACGTTTACGCGGTTGTAACTCGATAATTCGTATCAAATAATCCACAACGTAATATTGAGAAAATTCTATTTTTCAAAGCGGAAAAGTTTTAATCACAACAAAACACGTAATTAACGTTGCGTTATCGTTGCCCAAAAAGTTTATTACCAATATAAAATTTTATGTTAAATTCAAACACTCATAAGCATTTATTTGCGTTTGTAGTCAATAGGTCACTATAGCTACTATTTTTATTATTTTTTTGTCATCATCGGCCAAATTAAATGACTGCGTAGTCGTGTTTAACTTTTGTTATATTCGGCATTTAAATATAAGAGATATACTTAATTTGTAAAAAGTTATAATAGGAAGAAAACGTAGACAATGTTTATGAGGTAATCAACAATAATTTAAATTAGGGTTTATTAACCTACTTGACCAATTATGATAATGATATATAAATATTTTACTAATTATAAGTTACATAAATATTTTGTAGCTTCATTTTTATACATTTTAGTATGTTAGTAGGTTGCAACATATAATCTTAATTTTTACACAAAAGAAAAAAAAATACTTACTCTTTTTTGAAATATTGCACTTTAGTTTTGATTAATATGTATAACGATTCACATTATGTTAATCACGTCATAAATCAAGTCACAGTTTGATTCGGAAGTTAGTTGTTGAATGCTGACAGGCCACTAACTTGCTATTCTAAATGTACGTGCTTACATAGATATTGCCAAGCTTTGACAATCTCCCACAAGCTTCATTAATTTTATTTTAATTAATGTAACCAGAAGTGCGTGAATAAATACAATTTGTTTTAAAAAAGCATCAAATTTTTATATTTCCTGTTTTTATTAATTATTTGACTTTTTATGCCTGGCAAAATGCATTTAATAACATTTGCTCTTTTCAAAGTAGGTTATAAAAATCTAATTCATAAGATCCTTGAAAGTATTCTTTACGGCACTAATAGAATAAAAAATATTTTAATTACTTAATCAAAAAAGGCCATTTTATACAATATTGACACTAACATTTGGTTGCTTCGGTGTAAAATTTTTTATGTATCAAGTTAGATGTGATTTCTTCAGTTTATAATTTGATTAAGATATCCGTAATGCTTAAGTTAATTTTATTAAATGGTCTAAGTACCAATTGGTTGAATAAACACTGCGTTTTTTAACGTACTTGTCGTGGGTGCAATAAAATGCTTCTGCATTGCATACAATTTTGTTAAATTATATTAATTAATAATAGTACGACGGATATGAATATTTTTTTAGATGACATACACATACAAGATTTGTTTTCGCATTTAGGCGAGATACTAAGAAATAGCTGCTTACTTTGTTTTATTTATGTAATGTAACAACAATACCTACTAGTTCCGTCTACTTATCATAAAAGTTTCCTGTTGGCAAATTTATTTTCGTGTGGGATACAAATTGTGTTTTGTATGTTTAAAACATTTTAACTCGAAAAATCAATTTAAATACTGATAAAACTTTTACTGTTTTTTTTGGACATCAATTTAGGTAATCACAAAACTAAAGATAAAACTGCATTCAAAATTTATTCAAAACCATTTTTTTACAATAAACAAATTCATGATGTCTAGACGCATCCAACTGCAATGTTTACAAGTTCAAACCTTTTTAAATTAGTCATATCGACCAAATAAAAGAAGTCAAATGAAATATTAGTTTATTTAACTGTGTAATTTATTCTTTGCAAAAAAGTAAACACATTTTTGTGCTTTTTTAGAATTATTCAACATGAAATGTTAATTAAACCAACTATTTTTATTACGTGTTTGATAAAGTACCGCAAACACAAGATTTTATTTTTATATAAAAACGGCGTACGATTTATTTTGATTTTAAAGTTAATAATCACAATTCATTTGTTTTAATTTCTTTACAATTATTATTAACATTAATACATACTAAAATATATAAAAACTAATAAAATAATAAAGTAATTAAAAAAACGATAAAATCAATGCAAGGTAAAATTAACCGAAAGGTTTTACAAGATTTTTTGATGTATTAACATTGTTGTTTCTTAAATATCGTTTTTGTACTGTCAACATCGAAAACGTCAATATTCGTTCGGTAGTGTAGTTACGTAATGAACCAAAAAAGCTCTAGGGTGGCAAAATAAAAATTAGGAATCCACATAAAAGTAAGTGTTCAAAGTCAATTAATATATTAGAACGAGTATGCCACAGGTGGAAAAATCATTTTAAAAATCTTGAAATTCAGTTAAAATTGAAGAAAAACGATGTTAAATTTAATGTCAAATTTGACACATTTAGTAATAAATGTAGTGCCAACATTATATTTCTGTTGAATTTTTTTTATTTTTTCAAAAAAGAATGTAATTTTAGAAAAAAGCAATACAAAAAATAAGGTACATTACTCTCGTCGAAAGAATCATAGCATAACTCACTCACATGCAACGCTCGGTCGTGCAGCCTCGCGTCGAATTAACGTTCGTTATGCTATTTCTTACTTTCGACTCTTGTTACGTAAACTACTATTCTACGTATGTATGTAATCGATTTTAAATTCTTAAATCAATAATTTTTTATGTAACTTGTACACTTTGTTTTATGCATTTCTACGTAATTTGCGGTTATTGTATTGAAATGTACTTACATTAATGTTATTGTAATTGTATTGTAAGTTAATGATAAAGTGCCATTACCCTCTGAGATTTTTTGTTGTTGTTTGTAACTAAGATTCCTTTATAACAACTAGGTATTACCAAAATTATAGTTCTCGCATTAGATCAATATACGGTTGTTGCTTGTAATACATCGTTTTTACCAACAGTTGTTTATTAGTATTTTATTTACATTTATCTTTTACATAATTTGAAAAAAGTTGTAATGTATTGTCAGCAATTCCAGAATTTTTCTTAACCCTTGGATGCACAACATGGGCCTGCCTTCCCGGCGATATCTTTTGTACATTATGATTTTGTAATTCTTTTATTAACACAAATTTGGTTTTAGAAATGTCTTGTAGATTAATATACAGTGCACGCCGCTTAATAGAATGATAACAATATCCGAAATTCGGAAAAAACAAGTAAAGGTATATTGGTTAAAAACAGTAAATACATACAGCGTGTATCTGATTAACAGGTTATTAATTTAGAAGGTGAAATCATAGCATCAATACAAACAAACAAAAATTTCATAAAGCCTTTAAAAAGATTAAAAATTTTGAGTCAAATAAATTGAAAATTACGGACCTGTAGCATTAAATAGTTCGTTGACACCGTTAATAAAAATATAATCCAAAAATAAATAACGTTATGATGTTTATCCACTGTTCTGAAAACAAAACATTTATTTTCAGTAATTTACTGATACTAAAAATATATAAAATAACGTTATTACATAAATTACTGTTCATGTCTAAAGGCAAACCTCAGAAGAAAATTGATATTATAAACCGAAATTATGATTATTATAAACTGTGTTTTTTTTATATAGTAACATAAGTTCGCCTCCTTCTTTAATAAAATGATAGCATTACCCGACTGATAACATTATCCGTATTTCCAATTAGTGGCGTGCACTGTATTAACACTTTTTTTTACCGACATACTTAAATGCAAAAAAAATGTTTTCTACAGTCACCTTGGCTTTATACAACATGGGCCTCGAAGGATCAGTATGTTTCTAAACAGCAGTAAAGTAACAAATTTTAAATATAATTTATTTGAGGCACGATTAAAACGTAAACTAATTAACTCTAACGATATTTACATTACATTAATTTCTATAATACTATCACTAGATATTTATGTCCGCACTTATTATTTATCTACAACTGGTATTCGTTTATGTCAACAACACGCATAAGACGTTATATTTATCTTAGCACACGCGATAAGCACTAAATTTATTTGAACCGACAGTCTTCTTCCGATTCAATTTGAAAACTGCTTCAATCTTTCTTCGAATGCTTTCATATTCTGTTTCTATCTGCATTCAGAATGTTTTTCAATCAGCGTTCCGAAGTTTCTAAATACTCAACTTGTGCACGTGTGAGTTGCTGCTTGTATTTTCAAATAGTATATAAGTGCTTGGTGAAAAAGATGAATTTAGTTGCTCTCAATTTGTAAAGTGTGGACAAAAACGTAGTGTCAGATTTGTTGATGATGATTTTGAAAAAATTGTATTAGCATAAGCCAGTGACGCAGACAAGCAACCATCCGGTAAAAACAGCGTAAATCGGATACTGCAGAGTTGACGAAAATTTCGGAGAAGAATATGATTAAAGAATTATTTAAGTCCTAATGAGGATGGATTAAACGTTCCTCTTAGCATATCCGCAGATGATAATTTGGCAGTTTCTCGACCAGCAACAAGCAAAGTACGTAACCACAATATTATTTGTCGCCCTTCTGGTTGATAAAAAAATATATGAGGTTTGAAGTTGTTTATGACATGGAGGGATGGTGATTTACAAGCAATTTGTACTTCTTTGTGTTTACTTATTTGAGCAGAAGTAGAATGAAGCTGGGACGTGGTTGTTCACAAATTATTTTTTTAAAAACCTCATATGTTAGTTTTTCAATACAGAGAAAAAAAAAGATATATAAGGTTCTATGATAAAAAAACTCGCAAGACACCTTTAGAAACTAACAAATCAACAATGATATCTGGGATCTTTTTATTGAGCAGTGTAAAACTACAAAATATAGCTTCAAGTTATGTTGGATATGTAAATCTAGATCCGACTACGCTATCGATAGCATGATTTATATAAGACGGTAAATCTCCGCGTAAAAATTTAGGACTTGAAGTTGTTCAGACATGGGTCCATAGTGTTCAAATTTTTTTTTACAAATGTTCCATTAGCTATTCATTTGTTAAAAAAAGACATGGCAGTTGCAGGCATATAAAGGCAAAGCACACGAGACACCTAAAAAGAACTAAAACCGTCTAGAGATCGCCCAGTTTATTCTTTGATGTTTTAGAAACAATGTTCTTATAGTAAGGTACGATGCCTAAGAAAAATAAATGTGAATTTCTGCTTAAGCATCATGTATCACGGCACCTCTATCAGCAATAGTCTCAACAAAAAGTCAAGTCAAATTTTATATTGTAACGAAACGAAAAGTGTAGTAAATTAGGTCATTTGACCCTCCAAAAAATGTATTATATATTGTATACAAAAATCTTATCAATAAAATGTCATGTCATCGAGTTTTCATCCGTTACTTTTCAATGCCAACATGTTTGCATTTTGGAATTTTTGAATAGTTGGTTTTTGGTTATTGTCATGGTTTTTGTAATGTTTGTTAGTTGCTGTAACTATGTTTGTTTTTTTAAATCATTTACATAATTAGTTTTTTGTTATTTATTACTTTTTACAATTGACTCTGTTTTTGGCGAATCATCACTACTTGTTTTTAGTTTTTTTGACCTGATGAAGGCGACACATTAGTCTACGAAACGTTGCCTAAAAAAATACACTAAGTAGTGTTTTTTCATCGCCCTCTCCTACTAGAACGATTTCTTTGTCAACTTCGATTAACAACTTGGTAACTCCAAATTATATAATTTTGTTTTCATTTTACTGATCGGGCTACTTAACCTACAGTTATTATTGTAAACAACCTAATTAAAATATCGCAAAATAATACACGGGCGAATTTATTTATTTATTTTTTATTTAAAAATGTCAACTAATACAATTTATGTAACCTTGTAAAAATCTTTTCTTCTACGATTTTATTGTTTAGAAAAAAATCAGGCAGTAAAAGAATTTCGATTTCATCGGTTCAAAGGTAGACCGGTAATAGGGGCTATTACCGGTCTACTGTTGATACATTATTATACGTTAATATAAGTATTAACAATGTATCGACGAAAAAAGTTTTTTTTCTAAAGTACTTAGCCAAATGTTTCTTATTTATAAGATTTTTATGAGCTCTTCAAAGATGTAAGCATTAACTTTTTTAGACTTGAAAAAGGCTAAAAACCCAAACAAGTTTTGAAAATGTAATTTTTATATTTTTTAAACTTTAAATAAACGATAACATGCTACAGAAAAGAGAGTTGTGGTACTTTGATGGATGCAGTATATAGTAGACGAATTAAATTTTAATGACGTTCTAACAAAAGAAAACGATTAAAAACGATGAAGGCACACTTAAATATTAGAATACAAATAGTAAAATCTTTGAATTTTTAGATAGTCCAACATGCAATTATTTCATTACTTCAGATACAAATGTATCGAGTTGCTAATTTTAAGTCTAGACTTCGGTATGGTTGGGTTGATATTTGAAGAGCTCGAGAATATTCGAAGCGATTTAGGAAACAAGCAGAATATTCAAGTAGAAAATAAGGCAAAAATATAAAAAATAATGTAGATAATTGACTGTGTTTATAAATTTACAGTGGCGGTGACATATAATTTATTGTAAATGTTTGTTTTTATTATACTCTTTTATTATTTAAATGTATATAAATAAATACTTACCCCCACATCAGTACTACGCAGGTATTTGGATATCAACAACTTCCATAATACGACTTTCAAAACTTGCGAAGAATGTAAGCTTAAATGCGTCGACGTGTGTTTGCTAAACTTTGGCCTTGACTACGTTTAAAGATACTCGATTGGAATACAGCACACAACAACTCTCAAATATAAGAAAACGCTGAAAGCGGATTTAACTTTGACTGAAAATGAATTATTAATTATGATCTTCAAATAAATTAATTTTAGCTGGAGGCTTAATACGAGCAGTAAAGCATAGCAAAATTAATAACGCTTAAGACTTAATAAATGATAAAAATTTAGATAAAAATTACGTTATACAATTACAACAAAATAAAAAAAAATTTGACGTTGCAATTTAGTGCAAGTCAGCCGCTTCGATCAACGATATTTCACAGGTATTCACAGCTGTGCAAAGTTTGAATCAAGTAAAACCCATGAGGTCATTAATCTCACATTAAGTATAGTAGCTGAATTGTTCTATTAACTATCCGGGAAATACTACTTCCAGCCATAGTAAGGAGATTGAATAAAAGACCTCCAGTTTTTGTCAAATTTGCTATAAACATTTTAAGTTAACAAAGGCAACGTGGCCTTCGGCGAGGGTCAACTAAATCTCCTTAATTCCGTCAATATACGTAGAAAGGCTTCAATTTAGTAAAAGCGTAATAGCAATAATTGACTATAAAAAATTACATTAAAAGAAAATTACTTACACTCAAACACACAAAGCTTCTGTCAAAATCAAACCACTCACAGTGACTTAAGACAGGAAAATGGCAACCGGCGCAAACTCCTTCCTTCCCCGTAGGTGTTAAATAAAAAATAATTCATTAGTGAGGTATGCGACCAGTGGTGTGTCAAGAATTGTACTAAATTGCTTAAAAGTGCAACGTTGATACGAATAATACGTAACATTAAAAGAAAACTAGCATTGTCTTAATATTAACTTTTTAGAGTTTGTCCAACCAAGACGTGCTTTGTATTCTGTTAAACTTTGAAGTTGTTGCCCAAACCGCGTATCTGCTCTCTAATATTAGTAAGCAATGCACTTGCTTTCAATTATTGTATACTCATAAAACCTATTGATTTTTGGTGCTTTACACGGGGGGTCTCAGCACGCATTTTCAGCGGGACACATTCCTCCCGGTAGTTCCATACAACGAGTAGTATTTTGAGGTAGCAGCAGTCAACAATTTTTTCTAAAATTTTGTATACTTGACAAAATGACCAGACAGTAATAAATGATAAGCTACGAAAAATTTCTCCACTTGTACAAAAATATACATATGCACCTAGTAAAGAAGTAGCACCGATGAATTACTTGTACCATTTAGAGGTCGTATAAGGTTTTGACAATATATAAAAAAACAAGCGCTAGAAGTATGGCATCAAACTGTACAAATTATGTAATACCGGTGGGTACACACACAATTTTAAGGTGTAGACCAGTAACGATAAGAATGCGGACGATAGTGCTTCTATAGCAGTTGTACTGCAACTGATGGAGAATCTACTAAATTCTGGTCGAACATTATACTAAGATAATTACTATACAAGTGTAGATTTGCCAACAAAATTAATAAAAAGACAAACTCACCTTGTGGGTACTATTTATTCAAGACGTTGACTTCTGCTATTGTTGTTAACAAAAAAATTAAAAAAGGAAAAATTGCTGTAGAAGAAAGTGACACCCGTATTGTCATGCTGAAGTGGAAAATTAAACGTGATGTCGCAACGTTTACCACCAAGCATAAAGCAGTAAAACCTAGAGGTGGTGAAAAAAAAGGCCACCGCAATCGTAAGCTACATCCAATCCAAGAGCTATATTGATCTTTCAGATAAGCTCAAATCGAACTCCCACTGCCTTAGACGAGAAAACAAGTGGTATAGAAGATTAGCCATCGAGTTGATTTTTTGTTCTGCACTAGTTAAATCTTTTTTGTTCTATAAGGAGGTAACACAACAAGCAATCCAAATTACCGAATACAAAGAACAGCTAGCTACTTCGTTATTGTATGGGAACGCTAACCAAACAGATCCCGACCCAGAAAAAGAAGAAGAAGTCGACGAACATGTTTTAGAACACAGCAAACGCAATCGTTGTGTCGTTTGATCTAAAACAATGAAACAAAAAAATGATAGAATTGCTGCGGCAAATAAGTGTTCCCGTTCGGTATGGAATGTAGAGTTTGCAAAAAAAAATGTTGTGTACCTTGCTTTTTCGAAGAACGCAAGGTGACAAAAAATGTTAATTTTTATATTTTACTAGCTGTACCCTGCCACGCTTCGCAGTGGCACATTGTAATTGAATGGTTGACATTTAATGTAATTATATTTATATACATTAAAAGTGAGGTTAATCTAAAATAAATAATATTATTACTAAATAATATAATTACGTCCACGTGTTAGATGTAATAAAAAAGATATAACCACTCACTTCTGTTAGAAATTCACTTGAATTATAACAAGTCCTTTTATTTTGCCTGTCAGTTAATAATATTTTTACTGTCCATCTTTGATATAAAATATAACCTCTACTTACGATTTGGTGAAAGGCGCAGTTCGATCACAATACTATCATACCAAAAATTCTTGATTTAAGTGAATAATGAATTCAGATTGTATAATAATCAGAATCAGATGCAAATTTTTTTGTAAATAAACAATGTAATTGGGAACGAAATTGTTTCTCATGTGACTGCGTCATTACTATTGCGGTTGTCATGTCAGCGAGTGTTTTCCTCGTTTATGGCAGATGGCGCGGTCACTGGTACACAGCTGATCGTTAAAAAAACTGTTTTCTCGCGGTCGCAGATATGTGACTGATGCAAAAAATAGATAAAAACAATCCTTGATGCGGATTTTATATCATGTTAAAATTTCAACTCAATCGGTGCAGAACTTTTTGAGTTTTTGAAGCGTACACAAACCAACATAACATTTTTATATATATAGATTATAAAAAAATATTATCTTAAATTTTGTTATGTTTATTTCTGTGTACTACGTAAATCCCTTCTTACTTTTTGTACATTTTTTCTCAGACCACACCAAAAGCATATTTTCGTAAAAATCACCGTCCGGCGCATACTAAGCGATTCCTTAGACGACTTTGATTGGCTCTCAATTTAATTAGTGCAGTGACATGATACACCGCAGAATACGCGCCGTCTAAATGCACTTCTGTCGTGTGGTACAGCATTTGTCCCACATGCTGTGCTAATATCAAAAAGAGTATAAGACACGTGTTGTTTCATGCCGTACACAACGTGTTAAATGCAGTGACATTTGTAGTACAAATTTACGGGGAAGCTAATTTTTCATTATAATTTTATTGAAGGCCGTGTTTTTAAAATATACTTAGGTACATATAAATAATAACATACAATAAATAACAAAGATATGAGATTGATCACTTCGTACCAAATGTCTTCTCATTAAGAGAAATGTAATCATTTTTAGATCTAAACATGAAAAGTAATTTAGTCAATACTAAAAAAAACAACAAGCTTTTTAAAGTTCAGTGTAATTACCCTCATTTAAATGACCTATACCTACATATCATAATAATGTAATTATAAAAACTAATGAAACACATAGAACGCTAAAACTAAATATTAGACACACTAGTACACTAATTAGCATATTAAATTTCTTTCTAATAACATTGATCCTTGTAACAATTATGCTAAATATGATTTAACAAGGATTTTAGTTGATATCAAACTTCCAACCTTCAAACCTAATAATATCTACTTTAAAAGCCTAACACTTAAACTTTTGTAAAATTATATAAAATGTAATTTTAGGTAAATTTAACTTAAGAAACGATTATGCTCCACAATTCGTAAATATCTAAAATGTTTGGCTCTATACGAATTTATTAAATATCAAAATTAGTTTATTAATTTTATTAGATTAGACGTTCATCAAGTTTGTGTGCTATATTGTTAGTAGTACTCACAAATTTTATTTTAGTTTAGAATACTACTTTCTATTCATTAGAAAAATTTTAATTCATTAGTTGTTTACTTTCATAATTTTTACTCTACATAAAACAACCAGCACGAGAATTAAAATGCTACTGTAGGTGTCCGTTTATCGCGGCTAAATTAAAGATGCAGTTAAAGCAGGCTCTTGCAGTAGTATACTTTGTGACATACAAAATGCAACACCAAGAAGGCGTTAGAACTTTTGGACCAAACTTGGCAGAAATTTTTAATTAGTGAAACGTAGTAATTGATTAAAATTTCATTCAAAATAATTCAGCAACTATAGAAAATTTGACGTTTTACTTGTTGCAATCGAAATTCTCGGGTATATTTCTTAAGAGAAGTCAATTCCGGTATTGTTTTTGGTTGCAATTCTTTTGTTTTTGTGTTGTTCTTTGCTTTTTGAGGCTGCGATTATGTCTAGAGTGCGGCAACGTAATTATCGACAACTAAGTAAATTCGACAAAAGTTGCATTATTGGCTTACATGGAAGTGGTTTTTCATTCAGAGAAATTGCTAACCGTCTTAAGCGCAACGAATCTTCTGCAGAACGGTGTTATCAAGCATGTCTAAAGAAGGTCAAAAACTTCGTAGACGAGGAAGGCCAGACAGACAAAAGTGATCCAGTACCGCCATCTTCGATTAATGGCATTAAACGACCAATTCTCAAGTAAAAGATTAATAGCCGATTAATGGTTTCGAAACAAAGGAAGTCCTGTAACCCTTCGTACAGTTTAGCGTCGAATTAGAGTTTTTGGTTTGCGGTGCTATCGACCACATCTTCTGCTTACGCTGACGGCTCGTCATTGACAGCAACATTTGAAGTGGTGTACCTTGCGGCTGGATTAAAACGTGGAATGGCATAGGGTGGTTTTCAGTAACGAATCCCGATTCTGCTTGGAAATGCACGATAGTCTCATGATGGACAGGCATAGACGTGGAGAACATCGCAATGTGCAGTTTTCTGGGTGTTATTTTATGGGGTGCTGTTGTTTATCGAAGCAGGTCGCAGTTCGTATTCATCCTAGCCAATATGAATGCCCACCGATATATTGATGAAGTGGTAGAACCCCATATCTTTTGATTCCTCCAAGAACCGAATTTTTGAACAGGATAATGCCGGTCTCCACATTGCAAGGCATTTTATGGAGCGCACCAAAGTCGCTAACGTCAATATCTTGCCGTAACCACCCAGATCTCTTGACCTTTCGCCTATCGAACATGTGTGGAACATGATGGATAGCAGACTCAAGTAATTAGCCAATCCTCCACAGGCACTAACTAGAAGCTCTCCGATATGAATTACAGATTGCTTGAGATGCGATACCCCAGGAAGAAATCGACGTGGTTAAATCCATGCCAAGTAAAGTGCGGGAGTAGGAAACTAATAGAGGTGGTCCAACACATTATTAACAAAAAATGCCTTTATCTTTAATTTTTTTGAAATGTTTATAAATAACTACCTTGGACTAGTTAAAAATTTCTGCCAAGTTTGGTTCAACAACTGTAACGCCTTCTTAGTGTTACATTTTTTATGTCACAGTATATTTTATAAAAAAAACAATGTTGCTTTGACAAACTTTCAAACGCTGTTTTTGCATTTACGTTCAATAAATGTAATCGACATAGACTAGCTATAAAAAGAGTAAGTAAGAAAGATTCATGGATATTTTATGATTAAGCTACCAATTGTTGCACGACAAGTTAAAAGAGCAACTGTAAATAGCTATAAAGACAGAAAGCGTTGTTAGTTGATTTTAAACCCGCGTATTTCAAAATAGTTTCGAATAAAACTGCGGGATAAAACCACAACGTAAATACATTGGAGTTAAAGCAATATCAGTGCAATTGTGCAAATACCACCAGAGTGAACTACTCGACGACCATTTCCCCTTTTTGGGACTTATCAGCAGTAGAAGAACACTTTAATGTATTCCCACAATTGGCTCAACAAACCTTATAAAACTTTGTTAAAAATGCATCTTTAACACTAGAACTACCACTAAAAGTAAATACCTAAAAGCGTCACTTGTGGTCAAATTGGTTTTTTTCTATAATTTAATAGTCAGAAATAAACTTCATTTTGAAATAGTATATTAAAAAACCAGCTTCATAAGAAACAATTTTTCTGCAGGCCGGCGCCGCCAAGTTTGTAATGACAAAGTGCAAAAAAATTCCTTATGAAACAAGTTTTTTTAAACAATTTTTTCTATTTTGCATAAATTTCACATTAAAAAAATAAATTTGCATCTTAGTGGTATTTAATACCATATAAAATTCTTGGTAACATTTTTTCAGAACTTCAATTTCAAAGTTTTTATGTGTTCAAATCAATTCAAATTAAAAGGTAACAAAAATTAATGATGAAAATGTTAGTTGTACTTCACCTGAATTAAGACAGATAGCTGAAGCCACCGTTAACAATTTACATTTGCGCTATCAAACCAATGGAGGGCGACTTGGTTAAAAAAGGAGTACTGGTTGGCAGAATAGTAGTACAAGAAAAAACACGGTGCCAGTAAAGATTTTGAAAATGAAGTTATGTTGCCAAAGAAGTACCCACAACATTTATTAGGCATTCTTACCTTCAAGTGCCAAAACCTCAGACAATATTAGTTGCTTAAAGTTAAAGCGTTGATCCAGCAGTATCAAGATGTGTTTGCTCTGGAGAGTGGCTTAAAAAAAGAACTGATGTGATGTAACACAAAATAAATACTGAAAACGCTCGGTCGATTTGTCAACATCCACGCCGACTTCCTTTGGCAAAACCAAAAGAAGCCGAACAAATAATTACACATATGGAAACAGAAGTTGTGATTGAACCTTCAAATAGTCCATGGGCATCCCTAATGGAACTAAAGAAGAAGGATAGATTAACAATATTTTGCGTAGACTACAGACAGCTTAACCAAACTTAAAAACAATAGTTACTCTTTACCAAGAATTAACGATACTATAGACACCCTGTTAGGATACTAGTGACTTTCCACCTTGTATTTGAAGACTGGTTAGTGGCAGATAGAAAAGTCAACTTTTACGATTGTAACTGGTTTGTGGCAGTTTACTGTGATGCTCTTCAGCTTGTGTAATGTTCCAGCAACATTCGAGAGTTTGGTGGAGACCATCTTGCGAGGACTGTTTTGGAAGACGTACTTGGCTTATCTAGACGACGTGATTGTGGTTAGAAGGTCTTTTTAAGAAAATTTGAACAACCTAAAGAAAATGTTTTAATGACTCCGTGAGGCAAATGTAAAACTGAACCCAAATAAATGCCACGTATTTAAGAAAGAAGTGCAATACCATGTTTATGTTATATCTAGTAAGTCTGAGGAGTGCAAGCATGGCTAAAACCGATCCACAAATATTTTGCAGTTCCTTTGGGTTGTGCACCTATTATAGACCATTTGCCAATATTTGACAAAATTGACTAAAGAAAGAGCAGAATTTAGATGGAATGAAGATTGCGAAAACGCTTTTTATTAACAGGCCTTAGTCATTTCACCGATTTTAAGTTATCCAAGAGAAGACGAAAAATTTGCCTTGGCAAGGTTTTGTCCAGACCAGAAAAAAATTACTGTGTGACTAGGAGAGAGCTGTTAGCAGTTAGCAGTCCATAGAACATTTTTACAAATATTTCATAGGCAAAGATTTTTACTAAAAACGAACCACGCCGCATTGCAGTTTCTTAATCTATTAAGGCAAGTGGCAAGATGAACCGAGAGATTGCAAGATTATGACTATGACACAGAATACCGTGCCGGAAGCGGTAATCGGAACGCTGATGTTTTGTCCATAAGACCATGTCTGGCAGACTGCAGCCGTTGTTTGCGACTTGAAGAAAAGATCGAATGTTTCCAAAGAACTGCTATGGTTGATCATGACTAGGAATCTGAGCAATTGCTTCGCGAACAAGAAAACGATAATGAAATAAGATTACTCTTAAACTGAAAAACAAACGGCCGACGACCAACCTGGGAAGAACCGAGTGCTTTAATTAGAAACATCAAAATACACTGGGCGCAATGGGACTCCTTAAAAACAAAAGACGGTGTTCTTAAGTAATCCATAGAAAACTTTGAGGGCAGGAAAAACAGACTGTAGTTGGCAGTGCCAAAAAGCTAATACATGCAAACAGGACTCCGACCGCAGACGGAACAAGCGCTTTTATTAATTATGAAGACGGCGTCCAATGTTTTGCGACGTCACGTTGTTGTTGTTACATAAATCGAACGACGAATTTGAATAACTACATGACGATCGCATGGTGACGCGACGCATCTTTTAAATATCTGCATTGTCAATTTTCGATGGTGGGTTATGCGCCTACTATGGTTGTAACATGGAATCAGAGATCAATTGTAAAAAAGGAACCTGAAGTAACCGTACTACATCCAAGGTAGGCAGCAAGCTTCCAAGTTACCCATTTTCGACACGGGAAAGTGGTGACAAAAAATAACGATTCGCCCCCGGATCAATTAAAGGGCAAGTCTGATGCTAGCAGCAGCGGTGTTTCCAATAGCGTACATTAAAATTGCTGAGGTTAAAAAGCTCATAGTCGAAATTAATCGAGTATCTAGGTGGAGATCGGTAATGTTACTTTGACCAAATTAAAGTTTTTAAAGCAAGCTAAACTAAGGTCGTATAATACGTGGAATATAAATCAGACTTCTGTTCTATTTTGTTGGTTTTTGTGGAACGCATAGAGGTAATTTTATGAATGTTTCTATTTTTGACTTTTTGAGAAGTTTATAGGTTACCATATACTAACACATTTTTTTTAAATTTGAAATTATTATGTTTTAGTAATTAACATTGTAACAGAAGACTGTTTTTCTTTTATGGCAGAGTGGTAGCGTGCATTGTCTTTAACAATTATTGAGTTTGGATCCAAATTAGGTAATAATTTATCATAAATGAATTTTTTTAACAAATCCGCGGGCATATTGTTTTGATAATCCGCCGATTTCTTCTTTGTTGAAAATACTAAACCTAGATTAGGAACGAATCCGTTTTTTGTTCCGGCATGGCATGTATAAAACCACTTTCCCTCATTGTGCAATTTACATTTTCTATAGAATCATCTGCCAGGATCGTTTAATACCACCTATAAAATGAAATTTAAAATCATGAAAAATTATATCCACCAGAGACGTACCTTTTTCAAAAATTCAAGTTTCATCTAAGAAAACAAATATTCGAGGCAAGTTCAAGTTGGCTGCATTTGATTCCAGAAACGTGGTTCCTAAGACTACAATGTGAGATTGTTTACAAAGAGCACGTCTATTGTCATCTTTTTTATACTCGAATCCACATATCCGTATTAAGTGGAACAAACTTGTTTGTTTTACTTCGTATCCATGCCTTTCCGCGTACATACTCTAGACCGATGATTTAATAAGGTTTTTGACTTCGTGCGAAGCATCAACCGTTTTTCGCTTTCTTTTGATATGAGATTTATTTGTTGTGCGTAATATCGGATTTTCGAAACACTCAAAAACATCACCGACTCTACGATGAAATTATTTAACCTCCTAACTGATGTATTCGAGAAAGGTGTTTGAATCCTTCAAATGTAGGAGATGGCGAAAGAAAACACAACTTACAGTGTTTTTTGCAGGCGACGTTTCGTGAACCTGTGTGTCCACTTCATCAGACCTTTATGTTTAATAAATGAAAAAAACAAAATTAACGAAACGTAAATACAACTCTGGTGAAGAAACAAACTTTTTAAACGAATAACTAGTTGTAAAAAACTGAAACAAAACAAAATAAATCGTTTACAGAAACTAACAACATTAACAAAAACCAAGTCAAATGTATAAAATCGACAATTTACTTACAAAAAACTAAACAAATAGTGATGGTCCGTCAACACAGTCGTAAAAACTTAACAATGAAAACAAAACAGGAAAAAACATAAAAGATGTGAAACTTAAAAATAACATATGTAGAACGAGCTCACTAACATCACACAAGATTAAAGAACAATAATTATAAAGTAAAAATGTTGGCCATGCAAGATAAGTGAAAATTTTCGAGGTCATGACATTTTTGTGATTAAATTATTGTAAACATTACTGAGGTTATTAGTGCCTGTGTTAAAATTCACATTGTTATGTTTGGTGATAAAAATCATCTCAGCAATTAGTCTTTTATTAAATTTAGGTTCCACATCTAAGATTGTAGGATTACTAAAGTCAAAATGATGGTCCGTATTGATGTGATGTAAAGCCAAAACCGATTCTGCTTTCTTGTTTTTACAATTATATTGATGTTTTTAATGCGATTGATGGTTTTTTGTTTAGTTTGACCTCATAACATTTGTTGCATCCTGTGCATTCAATTTTGTATATGACATTGTGTTTGTCGTTTAATTTTGTTTTATCTTTTATTCTGGTGTTGTATATCGTATTGTTATTATAGGTCACTATTTTTAAGTTAGTGTTTTTTAAAATCGGAATGAGTCTTTTAGTTAATCCAGGAACGTATATGATTTTAGTGTATTCGTAATTAGATGTAGTGTTAGTTTGGGTCGATAGTGATGGTATGATATTTGTGTTGTTTGTATGAAATAAAATTTTGTTAATTAGGTTATTAGGGTAATTATTATTTTTTAGAATGTTTTTTAAGATGTTAAGGTTTTTTGAATGAAATTTTGGACTACTTAAACTAATGATTTTGTTTTTCATAGATTTGATAATGTTAAGTTTTTGATGGTGTGGATGTTTCGATAGATGGTTAATGGTACGGTTAGATGCTATAGGTTTAGTGTACCAATCTGTTAACAAATAGTTGTTATGTTCAATTAACCTAATATCTAAGAACGGCAAGGACCCATGACTCTCGATCTCGTAGGTAAAACTTAGATGTGGATCAAAACTGTTAAAGATGTTTAAAGTGTTAAGAATCTCGTTCTGGGGTATACAAGCGATGACATCGTCGATATAACAAATCAAAAATGTGGGTTGGAAAGTGAGTTTATCAAGTACAAACTCCCATAAGTCATGCATGACTAAGTTAGCTAAATCGGGAAATGCTGGATTGCCCATTGCAGTGCCAAATTTTTGTATATAAATATTGTCTTTAAACGAGAAATAGCTGGAGTCAAAAAGGAATTTAATAATGTCAGTAAATAGTAAGTATTCAAGTAACGTATGACTTTTAAGCTCTCTCCAGTATTTATGGATTAATTTCAGAACTAGTTTTTTTGTGATGTTGGTGAACAAAGATGTGACATCGAACGAAATTATACAATTATCAGTTGGAATTATAATGTTTTTAGTTTTATCAACAATTTCATGTGAACTAGATATATTGTGATTAAACATATAAGAAATGTTATTAATGATATTAGAAATAAATTTAGACAGGTGTAATTCGGTGCACCTATGCACGAAACAATCGGTCTAATAGGATTGTCGTCTTTATGTGTTTTAATTAATCCATAAAATTTAGATGGTGTACTGGTATATGTGACTATTTTTTTGTAAGTAATTAGATCAATACAATACTTACAAAAAAATAGTCACATACACCAGGACCCAAACGATGACGACCACTGCGAGATCATGGAAACGCAAAAACTATAAAAAGAACAAATGGAGATTTGCTTGTTGGAATATCGAAACCTGGAACGCCAAAGACCAAGAAATACTGATAGATATAAATAAATTACAAATAGATATCTGTGCATTATCTGAAAAAAAAAAGAAAAGACCAAGGAACTTCTAGATACCAAAACTATTTACTAGCATACAGTGGAAAACAAAAAGAAGAAAGAGCCTCGTCAAGCGTGGAGTGCTGATTCACGAAATACTTGAGAAAAATATAAGTAACGTAACATATGTAAATGACAAAATTTTAACTGTCGAGGTAGAATTTGGAAATTAATTAATATACGTAATATCACTTTATGCACCAGATATTAGTAAACCGAAATGTCAAACTGAAGAACTTTACTGTAAATTACAATCAGTACTTGAGGAACTACCAAAGAATTTTAAAATAATAGTAACGGGTGGCATAAAAAAATTAAGTTATTCAGGGCAATTAGCAACGATTCAACGAAGAGACAATTAACGAAAATGGAAAAATGCTAACTGAGTTCTGCTGTCACAATGAACTACGTGTGAACAACACATTTTTTGATCATAAACCACAACATACATACACTTGGTCGAGGACAGAAGTTCGTTATAGATTATATAATTACAAGCAGATCAATACAACCAACACAAATTTTAGACATCCGAACACTGGCATCAACAGATGTTGGGTTCTGGCCACAACCTTGTATTATGTAAGATACGCATTAAACTACTGCCATTAAGAAAGAAAACAGCAAACATAATTAAGAAACTTAACATAAAATCAATAATGAATGATAACAGTATGAGATTATATCAAAACAAATTAGAAAACAAAATACATATTAACTCAATCACAACAGACGATGTCAAAGAATCCTGGAAAAAAGTTAAAGACATCATAAAAGCAGCACAGGAAGCGCTAAGAAAACGAAAGGTGGATATAAATAAACGACCAAATATGAAACCATAGTTTACAAAAGAAGTAAAACTTCTATCAGAACAAAAACGAAAGCGTACATCATATACATATATAAACATCAAAACGCCACAAAAATATCAAAACTACATACAAATTAGAAACAAAGATAAATCTAAAATAAGAAATATTAGAAAAAAGCATTGGGTTGAGTTCATTAAAACATGGAAAATGACCTATATGGTTCACAAAAAAAATACTACTTAGAGGACAAAAGAAACCAGTAAACGAATATAAAGAAATAAAGGTAATAAATAAGACAGAATAGGAAGAACATTTTAAACAACTGTACAGTGCAGCAACTTTTACAAATGACAATGACGAAAACACATATGACGACAGTGAATTTATCATAACAGAAACACAAGTGGAGACGGCTAACAAAAATTAAAAAACAGAAAAAACCAGGGATTGATACGATAACTAACGAATTAATTAAATATGCAAAATGGGGGCCTTGCAAAATAGCTTACAACTTTTCAACAAACTAGTAAAGCGGCCTAGATCTCAGCGGTGAGAGATATCATATGGAATAACAAAGACATGAACGTTGAAAGTAAAGTTCGCATATACAAGAGATGCATTAGACCAATTGAAGGGTTTGGTGCAAAAAGGGTATAAGTGTATAAGTAGACAATTTGAGTTAGTGCTTTTATTATCGTTTTTGCAAAAAACATTGTGAGGTTTTAGTTTAGTGTGTTATGCTACTTCTCTAAAAATGTCACTGCTAAGATCAAAATGCACTTTGTATGTTTTTTGTACTAACAGAGGGTAGGTTTAACTTGACATATATGCGTTTTAATCAAAAATTTAAAAAAATCACTTGTACCCTTTTTGCACCAGACCCTTCAATTATGATTTATGCAGCGGAAACAAGAGCTGACACAAGTAGAACGAAAAATCTATTGCGTGCCAACGAAGTGAAAATACTCCGTAACATAACGGGGAAAACGAGACTAGACGCAGATGCAACAGAGGATATAGTCAGATGGAACAGGCAAATAGGACGAATGTGGAACGACCATGTACAGAGGATGGGAGGATGTTTTTTTCAGAAACACGAAAAAATAAAGAGACCTTAAACAAAAAAGAAATAAAAAATATAAAAAATTATTGACTACAATTTTTTAAATAATTTTAGATAAATTTCTTTTATAGAAGAACTTAAATAACAAATAAAAAAAAAATAAAAAAAGATACTTTAAAGATTTAAGCAAAAAAATTAAAAGAAAAACCTATTGCATAAAACTAAACCCTCAAATTAAAAGCAATATGCCAGAAAATTAAAGAAAAAAATTAAAAAATCGATGTCTAAATTTAAAGTAACAAAAAATAAAGAAAAAAAAAATTTGCGTGTTAAATAAATCCAATCGTTAAAACTTAAGAAAATAATTAGGTTTAATCAGTTTGAAAATTTTGCTCATAAGGTAATTAGGGAGAAGATGCCAAAGTGGGCCTTATAGATGTCGGCAAAATGTAGTTTACAGACATTCTTCATATCATATGTCGGTAAAGCAAGTGTCTCGAAATCTGTTGTGACATCTAACCAAAAAGTAATACTGTGTTCATGTTATCACGTGTAGTAAAAGTTTTTTCATCTTCTTACTATTTTATTCGAAAAGCTAAGACGGACATTATTATCCACTGCGACGAATTTTATGGAAAGAAGGTAGTTTTTTTATCTATTCAGGCGTTTGTCAATTCTATTGCAAGGAAATTTGGAATTCCTTCGAGAACTCTTCTTAAGCTTTCTTGAAAAAAAAACAATGCGCTTTGACTCTATTCTTAAATTGAATTTTATGCTGGTCGGAGGGTAATAACAACAATTAGTAAAAGTAGAATTTTATCTATCAAGGTACCTTATGTCAATCTTTTGATGTTAATTTTTGTGGTTATAAATTGTATATAAATTTTATCGACACGTGCTTGCGAGTTACCTATTTTTGCGTTTTTCAGTCCTTATCTATTGTCTTCCAGGGTACTGAAGCTTTACAAAAGGGGTTACTCACTGATCTACAGATGATACTGTTTGGGGCAAGTGTATTCTACTTTTTATATTACACCTGCACTTCAATGTATTTATACATTTATTCTAAAACGTCGATCCATGCTGGGCCAAGCGGTAAAATAAGTGCGGGGACACCAATAATTCGTAGGGTCGGGGTTTTGCTAAAAATTATTTTGAATTATTTGATACATGAATATTCAAGTGATAAACGTTTGCTGTGAGGTCAACAAACGCATGATGACGTGATTCGGAAATATCCCACTTTTTTTGTCATTTCAGTACAGTTGCCATTCTATAATTTTTTTTTGTAAAGAGATTCGAAAGAACGTTGCTTACGTTACGTTATTGGAGTGGTTAATTAAACCAAATTTATTCTCGTTTGCACATCTGACGTCACTCGTTCCCGTAAGATTGTTATAAGCAAAATGATAGCCCGCAAACGCGTTTAAACCACTTAATTTTAGCTTTTTATTTATATATTTTTTTCTTGCGTATCTCAATCTGGGGCATTGTTTTAATGATTTTCAAATCTACAATAAACTTTAACAAATCATTATTTAATGTATCGTGTTGGTACCACATATTTGCAATAACGTTAAGAGGTATATCTTCAAGAAAATTAAATACTATGTTTATAAAAATTCTGTATTTGTTTGTTTTCAAACGTTCTTCCATTACATCCATGGGTAATAAGGTCTTGTTAAAAATTTCAACCCAGACGTTGATATTGAATCTTTGTTGGAATGTACGTTGTCTAATCGCATGTGGATTTTGTAATGCTCAGGTATGATCATTATGGTAATTATTCATACCATCTCGCGTGAAGCACGTTTTATCGGACTACAGAACATGTGAAATAAAGTCAATATTTTGGGCATGTTGTTGCAATAACTAATTACAAAATGCTGGCCGTTGCTGAGCATCTCCAAACTGTAGTGCTTGAACATTTTGTCGATGATAACGATTTCGCTGTTCAAAGTACGCCATACAAAATTTAGCCTTGCATGTAAATTGTGTGCTATTCTCCAAGTATTAATTAAAGGATTGTCTATGACAGCATCAATGAAAGCTTCTTTCTGCACTACATTAACTACATGTGGTCGAATGGCTTTTGCTGGAATCTTTCCTGATTTTTTTGTACCGACTACCGTGCATTTCCATTGCACAAACCATATACGAAAATATTATCGGCGTACTTTTCAGTGCTATAAACGCAGATTTTATGTTGTTGCAATTATGAAAACCGTAGATAGCAGACTAACATGTGTATTTCTGCTTTGTTTCTAAACTGACTTAGGACGTTATGCATTAACCTACATAATAAAGTTGGTCGTATGTGAGTCCCGTGCAAAATCGATCGAGTTCGGGCAAAATCTATTGAATGCGCGCGTTCGAAAAAAAAGCTATTTAATTCCTAAACTAAACCATATCGCAAAAAAAATTAAATAACATTTTTTCCTTAAAATTACATCGACTTAAATCTGCCAAAGTTTGTGGGTGAGCTAATAAATCACCCTGTATACTAGTTAATGAAACAATAACGGTATCATAAATGTTTACTCTTTGCAATCAATTAAAAAGGTAGGTAGTATCACAATATAAATAATATTTAATAAGTATTACAGAAAATTTTCTCCGTTATGAACTTGCGTTTTCTTTGTGCAACTATAACAGTAGTTACAATTAGTGATCGGCAAATACACGTAAAAAGAATCCTCTACATATCTACGTAGAAAATAGGTATATAATGTAGATAATGCAGATTCTGTGTATAAAATGGAGAAAAAACGTTTCAAAAAAACTCCGCTTGTCTATAACTGTTGAAGTTAGATACTAGTCTAAAATAAAATGTTTAGGTAATGTCGTTTTCTATGAAAGACCTAAACCGTACCGAAACCGTTATCTTTAATTGAACTGAAATCGAAATTGAAATTTGTGCAAAATATATTTACTGAACCAGAACCGTTAGTTATTTTTTAGCGTTGAAAACACTTATACGGAGCTTGATTCGAAGACTTGTGTAAAGAAACGGATGAACCGCTCAGATGAAACAAATCTGGAACTTGCGGTGGTGCCAGATTTCACTTAATTTTGTGTATTTTTCGGATGCAATGTTTATTATTATTAAACAAGATATTCCTTATGATTTGTTTAATGTTTTAAAAATATAATAAGCCTTAATTTCGCTCAGCAAAGCTAAAAAATTATTATAGTAATTGCAGAATCAGATCCGCGGGAGCTTCCGCCTTGTACGCTGCAAAAACGGTACAATATAGATAAAAATTGCACGTAAACATATTTATAGAGCACGAAATTTTCTGCAAAAAAGTCCGCGGGAGGGTATAATTATATCTAATAGTTTAAGAAATACAGAATTTTAATGTAGTGTAAGACATTATCGTGTAACTTTGCACACTTGTATCTTCTAAACTATAGAAGGTAATGGTACCCTTCCGCGGACTTTTTTATAGTAAATTTTGTCCTCTATAAAAATGTATATGTGCAACTTTCCTCTATCTTGCAACGTTTTAGGGTAATAGTAATTTGTTATTGGGTTTACTTTATTCAGCCTGATGCTGTAACACTCTCGTTATACTTAACTACCAATCGCTATAAGATTTTAATGGTCGAAGATAACGATATACTTAACAATCACTGGTAAAATAAGTTTGTTGTATCGGTATTTTAATTATATCAATATGTCGCCCACTATCTTACAATCCTTATTTTGGAAAAAAGTATCGCTTTTAAAAAAACAAAGAGTGCTATACGACCGCCAAACGTATAAGAGTGAATAGGCTATAAGGCACGCGCCGTGCCGTCGTAAAACATCTAGCCGGTAGATTTTGAAATAGAAAAAATCCAGACTAAAACTACCTGGTATGAAATCAAATTCAAATGTTTGCTACGACCTCCATTAAGTGACGCACATTATCCTTCGATAGCCCCAATTTTCTATTAAATAATGGCATTAATTAATACGTTAAAGTATAAGCATCTTGTATTAATTCGAAACAAAACTGAGTTGCAAAAGACACCGTTACATAACTTACATCTTTTTTATACATTTTGTTTACGTAGTTACTTCAAACGGGTTGCTATTTTTGCCTAAAATTCTCCTTTACCTGTATGAAAGAATACATTTCTAACCTTACTTTCTTAAATACACGGTAAAACTGAAAATACTCTTTTTCTGATTGCATTTTCCAGTTTCTCGTATAA
This sequence comes from Aquatica leii, assembly GCA_035610365.1. Lineage (NCBI taxonomy): Eukaryota > Metazoa > Arthropoda > Insecta > Coleoptera > Lampyridae > Aquatica > Aquatica leii. Next base: position 154,354,956 of record CM069433.1, read on the forward strand.
TGCAACACCTAAATCCAAAATTCATTTTTTTATACAAAAAAAGCTCTCAAGCCTATACATCACAATCGTTAGGTTTATAACGGCTACCAAAACGCCGCCGTTATATCATAATCGTTATGGTTCAAAATAACGAAAGTGGATAACGAAAGTCGATATGAGTGGAACCGTTATAAGTTATATAGCATAGGTACCGATTAATAACAATTTTTATTCCATTTGTAGCATGCAGCGCCGCCCAATAACAAAACGTAGTAACATCTTAAAAGTAGAAAGGGGAACAACGCCGCTTTTAACAGATTTAGTAAAAAAGGGAAAAACCAATTGGCAGATATGGTACTGAGAACGTTCGTGAACTTGCCCAATCAGAAAAAAACTTTTTACGGGAGTTTTTCTTTTGAAAGGTCAGAAATTAGTTAAAGTTATTTGAATATTAATTCTATCGTTTAACGAGGTTTTTTGTTGTAAACGGAGAGAGCAAATTTAATATTTTCTTTTCTTTGTCTTTGGCAATTGACGGGTCGCTTATAAGATTAGTTTTATTTTTTTTTTTGCGCCGAAAGATCACGCTAAGAACACCTAGAGAATGTAATAAAAATGCATGTCGATTATTTCACGTCGCGAAATGTTTTCATTGCAAGTCCAGTCTGCTGTAAGTCTTCTTAAGATATGACAGGGTAATCGCAAACGCTACAAACTGTTGGAAAAAAAACAGTTTTTAAACTATGGATGCACATTTCCAAAGGTGAAATTTCCACTTCAAAACTTTTACATTTGAAAGGATGTGGCAATGTAGCTCGAATCCTACCATAACCTTAGAAGCTGTTGAATTGTGAACCGTTCTAAAACTCTGGTGAAGTCCAGTAATCATTTTGTTTTGTTTTTTTTAAAACGCGTGTCAACTAATTAAAGTGTCGCAAAACAATTGTCAAGGATCACGCGATATAAATTGTTTATTTAATCCGACCGTGTTCAATCAAAGTCTGGCAAACTTTCCACTTTGGCTTTAAAATTGATTGTGTCCAGAGAAAATTTTAAATTTTATATTTATCCGAATGCTTTTAACCGTATCTAAGCCAGCAGAAAATAGCAGTCAGTGGACGTGAGGCTGGATTTGTTCGACCTTTTCTTGCATAACATGCTTGTGAGCGCAATATGACTATTTGAGCTTTGCGAAGGTGATTTTTTGCATTGAAAATATATTGTGTCAAATAAAGTTCGATGTTTTGAGATTTTGTTGCTTACGTTGTGTTTCTTACCGTACATCGCTTGGAAAAAGGAACCTATGCGTTACTAACACAACCCAAATATTTCCTAATACTTGTTGCCTAAACAAAGCTTAGATTTGAGAAAATAAAAAAGTACGGCCATTCACGACATTAAAGCTTTGCAACCAAAACATCGCGTCTCAATGTTCGTGCCAACAATGGACTGCTGGTGGAAGAAAACCGCGAGTTTATAACAGTTTACTAAGCATTTTGTTAACGATTTGAAAAGACTAGCCCAAAATACTTATTTTTGTGCTTCTCTAAAAAAAAGTTTTAAAAGACATACCCTCCAGTTTGCAATCAATTCGCACTAAACTATTACATACTACTGAAACTATAAATGGGAAACAACAGCCGCAGGTGTTTGGATTTAGAGTTTTTAATACTAATTACATGCTATGATGTTCTTCAACTGCATGGATTTAAAATAACGCGATTGGGTTTCTACTTAGATATGTCACTGGAAACTACGTTTTATTAGCATGCAACAATTCTTGATAATAAGCGGTCTCGCTCATCATTTGTTATCACAAAAAATGCTCCATATGTCATTGGTGTTGCTGATTCATCATCTTCCAGCGATGAAGAGGTTATGAGAAACAACTCTCAGCCATTTCATGAACAAATGTTTAATACAAACAATTGGTGAATTATCATATGACTCTATTCTCGTTTAATATGAACCTAGAATACTAGTTATTTCTGTTTTTTAATCTATTTATTATATATATATACTTATACATACTTATTTTTGAAAATCGCAATAAACCTTGTTCATTATATTACGTATGTAATATTGTGTTTGTTTTCAACACCTTCCGATAGTTGAAAGATTTGCGATATCTGTGAATTTATTTGGTTTTATTTCAAAATTATAAATATTATTAAACGTAAGAGATCGTAGTTAGATATTAAAACTGGATAATAAATAATTTAAAATATTTAAATAATTAATAATTAAATAGTTTTTAATTAGCTAAAAAAATAATTAGTCCTTATGATATAGACTCAAGCAAGAAAGAATAACAAGTTACGATTTTTAAATAGGTCAGGCTCAAACTTGCTGACTTGTCAACACTTATTTGCTATTTATTACGTATTTTACACGTTCTGTAAGTGATTGCAGTATCTACATATAATTAATGCATTTTCTATTATTTTGGATTGTTTTTACACATTTTTATAAAAACATAAACAGAGGTTTATAACCAAATTATCTACCAGTACTCTTACATATAATATATTATTTTTCGCATTTGATTCGTATTTTCTACATTTTCTATATAATTTACATCTTATACATCAGAAGTGTCATGCAGAAAATAATCATTTCCTACGTGTCTTATTCAACGCGCCCACTACTACTTCCTATATGATGTTACGAGTTGAAATTCTGTATTTAGATAGACGCAGTAAAATAAGAATAAATCCCTTTTTTAGGAAATAAGAAATTTTTTTCTTGACCTAAAACTTCCGCAGCATTTTATTTTATCCAAAACAAACTACATAACATAATTATTAATTTGCATTTCACTATATGATTAATGAAATATTTCATAAAAAATTATTAAAACTAGATGTACATAATTGTTGTTTTTTATTAGTGTGTGTGAAACTGAAACTATAAAGAATGCGTCAGCGTACTTCTAACATATGTTAACTAAAGCTACAGGTTGCTGTTATTCCAACTATTGAATAATATTATTTTACCTATATCGAGCTATTGCTTTTTTAATGTTATGTTATAGGCTATAAATCTCTAATTTTATGTACTTTAACAAACATTGTATGAAAAATATATTAAGTCACATAAAAAAGTGCACGCAAAACCCAAATATTAATTTGTTCTTCATAAATATAAATATTGATTTAAACGTAGGCGCCGTGTATATACATACAAGATAAGTTAGTCTCTACCAACCCCCTAACGTGAAATTGTAATGGTCTGAACCGCACTGCTTCTGTGCCAATTTTAAATCGATAAACCTTTATATAACGTCATTCATTTGATATCTTCAAAATTTCCTAATTATTAGTAGTTTCTTTAATTGACAATAAAGAAAAAAATGTAAAAAAGTAATAAGTATACCTAGAACAAATAAGAAATAATGTTGGAAAGCGTCGTCGCAAGGTTACTCAATCAATTATTGGGAAAATATGTTGTGGATTTAGATACCGAAAATTTAAATGTAGGCATTTTTTCAGGACAAGTGCAATTGACGGATTTACAATTAAAACCGGAAGCTTTAGTACGTAAATACCTTTTTGTTTAATATTTGTGTGTGATTTTTGTATTGTAGTACGAATTAAATTTGCCTATACGAGTGAAAATTGGAACTATTGGAAAAATATGGTTAAAAATTCCTTGGAACGTTTTATGGAACGAACCGGTTATTGTGACAATCGAAGATGTGCTTATTACTGCCGAGCCAATTGTAACATATAATACCTATGATCAGGAAACAGATAAACGACTGTTGAGAGCGGTTAAAAGAAAACTGTTGTCTGGATTAGATAACGATAGAAAATTTATCGGAGGTCCTAGTTCGTTTTCTGAGCATTTACTGACAAATTTAATAAATAATTTGCAAATTAGTGTTGCCAATGTTCATATACGCTATGAAGACTGTGTCAGTTCAAAAGACCCCTTGGCTTGTGGTCTTTGTATTGGTAGCATTACAGCAGAAACGACTAATAAGTAAGTAAAGGTTTTTTTTTAATGAATTTTAAAATAACGTGCATTTTAGCAAATGGAAAGCTTGTAAAACGTTAAACAATGCGGATAGGTGTTATTATTTAATTAAAATAGAAGCACTTTCTACTTATTGGAATCCAGAATATAAAGGAGAGAAATGGGATATTCCATCGCAATATTACCAATGGAGGAATGTTATGTCTAGCAGCTTACAAAATTTTTCAATGAACAATCAGGAGTTTGAATTTGGTAACAGCACTAGCAACAAATGTTATTTAACTGACATTGATTTTTAGTGGTCAAACCTATGACATCAAAAGTAAAAATTACAATTAACAGATCTATCAACGGCAGTATAACAAAAATTATGAGTGATATTGTTATACAAGACTGCAACGTACAAATTTCTCACAAACAATTTAAATCTATAACCGATGTTAAGGATTCTTTAGATAGAATGTATATAAGTTGGAATTTTTTGTCTTTTAGGCCAACTGAGAGAATTTTGGATAACAAGCGTGTTTGGTGGAAATATGCTTATCAAGCATTGTTAGAACAAAGAGTAAGGCCGTATACGTGGAGCAGAATAAAAAAAGTTAGACAACAGTATAAGGAATATACGGAGGTTTATAAGAAAATTTTGTTGAATCCAAACGACACTGAGTTGAAAATGGATTTACAAAAATATGAAGATTATTTATCCATTGTTAATATTGTGATATCCAGAAAACATGCCACTCTATTAGTAAGTGATTTTATAATTATTTAAAAACAATCAACTATTTCAGTTAATAAATCTAATAAGCTGTTTTTTGTCTTTATATACTATATATTCCAAGTCACATAAATTTGATTTTAGTAATCATCGTTTGATACATCTTTTATATTTAAAATGTAAATCATCTTAGTAATTCTGCTAAAGAAACAAAACATTATATAATTTACAAAAATCAAATTATAATTATTTAATTTGTACTTTTCATTGTATTTGTTATATATATTTATTATTTTCCTTAAGTACAATTCTTTACTTATTTATCTAAACATATAAATTTCTGAATATTCTTATATATACATTTCCAAATAAAATTTTGCTTAAACTTCATTAAACGTTCTTTCAGGCAGTACCTAATATTTTAATATTCGTTTTTTTTGCATAATACAAATGAATTAAATTAAAATACGACATAGGTTTCTACGCATTTTTTTGTTGCGACCTCAAATTATTGGAATAAAAATTAGGTAAACAATACACTTCTATTATCAATATCCGCGTTTAATTTCCTTTCGGTTATCATTTGTGACGACGCCCCCACGTGCTCTGGTTAATTATCGTTAACTATTTAAATACGAGAAACACCCAAATTACTAAATTTTTTTTTTTTTTCATTAGTTTTAGTAATACCTGATATTGTAAATTTTGTTTAAATACATTCACTTTAATATTTCACAAATTAATTACTAATTAGTGAAACTTTTAATTGAAGATGTTTTACTTATTATGTTGTTTCATAACGGACTTAATTAATTAGACCATAGAAAAAAATTTCCTTTACATGAAAATATTTGTATTTTTTTCAGTGTATACTTTTGTTTTAATTTCCTCGAGTATTTGTTTTTTTTTAATGGAATTATACCAGTCTTTATGTTTTAAATCCGCCTTATTATTAGTTGATTTAGCACTTTCAATTCGAGCCATACTATCATTCCAAAAATTCCAAAACATAACGTCAATTATTATAAACCGAAGAACAAAATTATATATTATGTACACGTAAATTCAGATTTACTAAATTAAGGTTTCAGACTTAAGCACGGAATAGAATTTGATGAAAATAATAACAAATTATCTTCCAGTTTATTGTACACGTTATAAAAAAACGCTCTACTCTTAGATGATTCTTGAAAGATAATAATACTTGTAGCATAATCGAAAATTATATACATTTTAGTTACAAGCGGCCCCTGTACTTTTTGCATGTAGGTACAACATGTGTATGTAATTTTATTTTGCGAAAATATCTTAAAAAATTTATTACAGTTTTATTAAGCAAAAAACACCAGGTTTTTTAGTTATTAATAATTAACTAACATTTATAATTTACTGGCATTGTTTATTAGACATTCTTGAGAAGCCTCAACGTATATATAAGATTAATAAAACGAAAAAGGTTGTTACGCTTGATTTTTTTTCCATGATAATTACTTTTTTTTTAATAACAACTATTATAATTAAATTCGCAGTTTTCGTTATACGCTGGCAATTATGCAGATGTAATTAAAATGAAATCGAACACTACTTATGACCACATACTTGCTTAACACAATAACAACCTTCATAAGTGTTCATTTGGATTTCCTATTTTTCTAAAAATAATTGATGTAAAAAACGTAATTTCTGATAAATTATTATTACAGAAATCCGTGTTTTAGGTACACGCAGATACTTTTGGAGAGAAGAATTTTTGGTTAATGCTTCCATCTCCGGAAAGAACGGAACTTTGTAAAAAAATAGGTTACACAGAAGAAATTAGTTCAGAAAAAATACAGCCCATAGGTAAGATTTCGTCTGGGAACGTTTTTGTCCGAATTAAATTATCTAAATCTTATCAATTTGTTACAGAGCACAAACATAATTTCCGTATAGGAAACATAAGTTTATCGTTAATGGAATCAAAAAGAGAAATTTTGGTTTTAACAATGACGCAATTTATATTATCTGCACTTCCAAATTTTGAAGATGGTACATATAGAGTATTACTGAAAATTGAAGGAATTGTTGTTGAAGGTGCCAGTTTAAAAGAACATCTTGTTCCAATTATATCTTCCGAGCATATTCATAGCAGCCCTGCATATTTTTTTAAATTTGAAGCAGAAAAACATCCAAGTAAAAGTATTCCTGTATACACGTTCAACGGTGTTCTAAGCACAGTGGAAATTATTTATCAAGAGGTAAACGTTTGCGTGTTTTACAATTTTGATTACATACATATGTTGACAAGTCTATTTCTATGCAAAATAATATTGTCGTTGAGTCATTTTATTACTTAAAAATTTGATGTTAGGTAATATAGTATATTAGCTTTTCGAAAACGTTCAAACTTAATCGAATAGAAACGATCAATTCCATTAAATCACGTCATTGTACTAGAATAAAAAATTCATAAAATTGTATTGACAGATTCTCGATTAAAAATTAATAGCGTATTGTTTCAAATATATTACATGAACATGTGTACAGAAAAAAGTTCTCAACAAGATAACTACCGCGTTTATTTATAATCAATAAAAAACGCGAACACATAACTTCTGAGCATTGTCTAGAAATGACTCAAGTGTTTTATACATAATTTATTATTTATCTTATAACAATGTCAATGCAAATGTGAAAACGCCACCAGAGTGAACCACTGAACGATCGTTTGCCTTTTTGGGGCTTTTCAGCAGTGGGAGAACCTTTTACTGTATTTCTACAAATGCAACGTATTTCGCTCATATTGATCACATCATTTGTTAATATAAAGCTAGAAGTCTGTCAATGCATTTGTGGAAGTACAGTAGAGTGTTCACCCACTGCTGAAGAGCCCTAAAAGGGTGAAACGGTTGTCTAGTAGTTTACTCTGGTGGCATTTCCAGATTTGCGTTGACATTGTTACCTTACAATGTTTATACGTTGCGTTTTTAGCCCGCGTGCATCACATAAATAGTTAACAGGTTTCTTAAATCAACATTAGGGCGCAATAATTTTGAGAAGAGTAAAGCTACTCGTTCAACCATAGAAGTTAGATTCAAAAAATGGTAATTATAAACAAGAAGTTAAGATAGAAATTGTAGGAAACTTTTGTCATAGTTTTCTATTTTTTCTTACGCTTCCTATGTTATCTTTATCTTGCAACAACAACGAATTATCTGCAAGAGATAAACAATTGCAGAGATGTGTTAAAATTGAAACAGCGTGCACTAGCAGCAGAAACTACATCACCTATTCTACTTGGGGTTTAGATAACTGGAAAACCAACAGTAGTAGTTTATTTTTGTAATTTAAATCTACAAAGTTACCTATTACCAAATTTGATTCAACAATCTGAAAACTTAGCAGCATTATCAATTTTGGATCTGACAAACACATATTTTCAAGTTCCACTAACGCAAAACTAAAAATATCCTTTATCATTTCAGATAAGACGGGTTAAGTTGAACGGATATGTTTCGAATTATTGAATTGTTCGAATTTTTTTGAACGCTCATAGGTTTTGGGACTATTAAGCAATACGGTGGTAGGATTTCTAGAAGATTTATTAATATTGGCAAGAAATTGACAAGACGTACAAAAAAATTTCGAGCTTTGCAAAATGCAATTTTGATAATTAAACGAATACTTACAATGTTATTTTGGTGTACATAAGATTGAATATTTGGGTTGCCCGAATTGAAAAGATTTCTAGAAATAACATCGTTTTTTAGACCAATTAGTGGTTAAACGCAAAAGCAAACAAATGTTTTGTGAGATTATCAGAATAACAGACACCACAGCACATTAGCAAATTGGAACTAATGACGAATATACGATTACCGATTTTGTAGACGAATTTGAGTTTGAAGTAAAATTTTAAGAAGGTGAACAGATTGCACACGTAAAACTATGACCCGAGTTCTAGTAAAAAAATCGAGTGTAACGATAGAAGAAATTCATAAACGACTTAAAGTATACAGCATTATAAATGAAAAAAAGTAGATTTTGTCCATACAAAATTTGAATGTGAGAATAGTTTCTATATAACGCAAGGCAAAAGCAGATGTTTGAGTTTTTTGACCTTGCAGGGCACTTTGGTGTAGATAGACTAAATATGTAAAAACATATGCAGGAATAAAACTTTATGGAAAAAAAAACAAAATAGTGTGTTAACTGTTTGATAGTGAATGGCCAGTGAAAACGATACAGAAAATTACATCAACTAGTCCTATCCGATAGATCATTTTACAGAGTGTTTGCTGATCATTTATGATTTTTTATCAGAAAGTTCATAAACAAATACGTGTACAAATACCGACAATTTTAATTACAGACAATCAAAAAAACTTTTGAAAATTGGGAGTAAAAGAATGAAATAAAACGTGCAGTAATTAGTTCGCGACATCTAGTGGCAAACGGTGTACATTACACCAGTTAGAAGAAAATTGAATTAACGTTTAAACTAAGTGCAGAAAGATATGTATGTCATAAATAAAATCAAAGCAAAACTCATTTTAAAGCGTTATATAGTTTTATACCTAGTTTGGCAGAAGTTTATTGTTAATGTTCTAAAATTGAGTCTAATCAATTTAGTTTAAAACGTGGACTGTATAAATGTTTGCTTCTATTTTTTAATACTGCAACAACGAGAGTTTTAAAAAAAGCACTACTAATTGAAAATGCAACAACAACTGACGGAATTATCATTTTTTTTTCGCCTCCTCTTTTATTATATTATATTTAATTATTCTGAGCAAGCGCTAACCTTGGACGTTAATAATGTGACAATTAAATACATTTAGGAAAAGAATAAAAACTCAAAAGAAATGCGAACCGAAATTTGCGGGAGGTTCAGCAGGATTGAGAAATTCACGAAAATATCGTTTACGTAAGATCAACACCCCTGTCCCCTGAGAACCAACTAAAACAAAAAGAAAATACAAAAAACCATTTGGCATTAACTAATGTACAGTGCCACAAAAATATACTACAAGGTGCATGTCTCAACTATGAATATTTACCGAAATTTTCAAGCGGAAATTAACTACGAATCAGATTTCTAACATTTTACGAATGACGATGATAGACAGATGGAATTTGATGGCAAGACAGAAAAAAAGACTATCTCCAACCCATGAATTTTTTTTATATGAACCTAATGTTCTTCAGCCCGTTGATTTACAACTACATAATCAAATCGAAAATGATCAACATGCAGAGCTTGAAGAAATGCAGTCAAAAGGAACAAATAGTGAAAATAATCAGTGGAAGCAACTTACAGGAAATTACATGAAAATTACTTATTTTTGGTAAACATGGTGTTAAAACAGAAATAGCTGCTGCTTTGTTGGGCAGTGGCCCTATCGATTTCTTCAGTTTGTTTGTTGACAATGAAATAATAGATATAATGGTTGAGAAAACAAATATTTGTGCAACACAACTTTTGATGGCTCTATCGGACGTTCCTAGATATTCACGGTATCACGACTAGATCGCCAACAACTCGAAATGAATTGAAATAGTTTTTGGGAGTTTTGAGTTATATGGGACTTGTTAGGATGCCTACCATAAGACATTACTGGAGTACTAGCCAATTATTATAGTCAACTCTTCTTATTAGAAAAATAATGGCAAAAAATAGATTTGAAATTTTATTAAAGATGTGGCAGTTTACAAACAATTACAATTGTCTTAAAAGAGATCGCCTTCACAAAATAGAATCTTTCATTGAGAAATTTAACGAAAAATTTCAATCAAGGTATCTATCGGACCAGACAATCTGTATTGATGAAAATCTTATTCCTTTTAGAGGAAGATTGATTATTCGCCAATATATTCCACAAAAGACACATAAGGTATAGTATAAAAGTATTTAATTATGTTATGATAACGGATATAGAGAAAAGAAAATTATCCAGTCTAGAAATGGAAAGTACAGAAGTACACAAAAGACAAGGATTTGTTTTGAATCATTGAATATAACAAAGGAAAAGAATCTTTCGATTTATCTGATCAAATGACTAGCTACACTAGCTTCTTGAGACGTACCATCAAATGGTGTTGCCAAGTTGCCATTGAAGTTCTTTTAGGAACTTGCATACTCAACGCTTTCCATATATACAAAAAGCTAAAACCCATAGATGACAATCACACAATTTAAAAAGAAGATTACTTTGCATCTGCTGCCTGAGTGCAAACTTAATCAAAACAATCAAAATTATTGTTTCACAACGCAGCGGTCCATATGGACCTCCGCAGTCTGGAACGTGTTAATTGACGGATTATCACAGTATTTCAAAACTTTGTTGGCAGTACATGGGGAGTGATATACAATACACTACTGAAATTGAAGCCATTTATTATTTTCTTAGTAAAATACAAGGACAGCGTTTTAAATTTAATATTCTATCGTATATTTAACAATTTTTACTCATTTTCATTATATTTTAACAAAAACGTTGTAGCAGCTTCTAGTGCGAACGTCTTATGGTAATCTTCAATACTTATTTAAAGTCAGAGGTTATACTTACCTATGTTGGATTAATATATATCTCCTTACTGTCATTACTTCTTCTTCTGTAGCAGCAGCCCTAATTTTATTTATTAATTTGTCACATTTCTGGCATGTGTCTGATTATCAAAAGAGATTTTAAATTTCTCCATAGAAAACTTTCTAAAATATAGCTACTTACCAACAGGATTATTCTTTTGATTTTGTAACAATAGTGGATACTGTTCAGGCTCCTGTTGTTTTATGTACACTCAATTAAACAAAAGAGCTTGGATAGTTCGATTGAAATAGTTGGCGGTGTAAACTAGGCGATCGGACTTCATTCGTGGCCGTTCGCGATGTTCTTTAAAAAATTCAAATTAGACAAATAATAAACATTAACAATACCAGAAGGTCAAATTGAATGATTTGAACAGTCAACTGCATTTTATTTTTATGCGAAAGATTTTCGAATGTAAATAAAAGTTTCATATTGAAACAGTGCATTATAAACTTCGATAAGAATTAAGAATTCGTACCTTACAGCCAGACATTACCGCCATGCATGCGCAGTTCCTTCAACCGGACTTGTCCATAAAGAGGATTATAGAAACGTGTATTTTATTCTTCTGGAAACGTAATAATTTGTAATGTAAGGTACATGGTCCCAGATAATGATTATTGATACTTGTAACGGATAATTTATTTTCAAATCATGCTTGTAATAGAATAAACAAAGTTTTAACCTAAAAGTTTTGCAACACCCAAGAGTCTTCCTAAAGTCCTCAAAAAAGTTCTAAATAAGACTCAACGGGCTTTATTATCTAAATTTTAATGTGTATAACCACATTTACTACGTTTTAGATAAAGAAAAATGTCTAAAAAGAAGACCCTGCAGAGTGAAGAACAATTGAGGCAGTTTGCAACAGTATGGCTTTTAGTGCTGCGACTGAGACTAAGAAGAACTCTTCGAAACCATTTGAAAACTGACAGTCTCACAAAAAAATTAGCCGTAATTGTACGTTAAGTGTTGACCAAGAAAGTGAACTGTAAGACAGAATAATAAAGTTAGTTGATATTGATGTCCTTATAACTTACAAAGGTTTTAAACGATCTGTCTATTCGTATGTAGAAAAAAAGCAAATTCTGCAGAATTTTTCTAAAGACTCAGCTAAAGCTGCTAGAAAATAGGCCAGACTTTTGTTGAAACGACATAAGGATAAGTTAAATAAATCGTCAGTAATTAATATTTTAACAAACTGAAGGATGTCATATCTGAAATGGCAGTCACTGAGAAGCCCCAATGTATTTTTAACATGGACGAAAAAGGATGCCGACTAAATCTACATAAGCAGCAAACTGTAATGGCTAAAAAAAGGATCCATAAAAGTTCATATGATTGCAGAAGAATACGCAGAAAATGCAACTGTAGTTACGTGCGGCAAAGCTCTCAAACAAGCAATCCCCCCCATAATTTTGATAAAGGGTATCAGACAAGAACCGGAATGATCATGCATTTACTGTCGGGTTCAGTTATTGAATTGACTACAAAATGAAATATGACCACACAAACATTTGTAAAATGGATAGATCACTTTGCCAAATGTAAACCAGCAGGAAGAGTTTTGTTAATTTTTAATGGCGCATTGTCACATCTAAACTATATCATTGTTCAAAAACACCAGATTAGTTTATTCTGTTTTCGAAATAATACGGCCCATGAATTACAGTCAATAGATAAAGCAGTTTTTAGGCCTTTTGATGCGTCTTAGGATGACAAAGCGTTACTCTATTGGACAACTAAACCTGACCATACTATTAATATAACCCGTTTTGGACTGATATTCAGTAAAGTGTGGTTCAATGTAGATAGTGCGACTAATATATTCTCTGGATTTTGTGCAACTAGAATCTATCCTTACGATCTAAATGTCATCGCCGACACGGCATTTGTACCTACCGAATTAACAGTTAGACGAATAGTAAATAATGAGGATGAGAATAATCTAGAAGCCGCAGAAGTTTCAAGAAAATGAAGATCTGTTAGAAATGAAACTGATAGTCTGATTACTACTAACACTAGGAACTTCATCAATATTCTCGATGACGCTCAACCTCGCTCAAGCGGCATAAAAAGGAACATCCGTTTCCGAATCTTTATCAAATGACAGCAATTATTCCTCTCGATTTACCTCATCGTCTGAAGGCAAAGAGAGCTTCTCGGGAGTGAGTAAAGAAATCAAACCTATAAATACAAGTTTTAAAAAAATTGTACCAACACCTGACATCGAAGAAAAGGAAAGTTACACCAAAAAAAAATCTTTGAATTATAGAACTCAGAAAGTCACTAAAGTCCTGTTTGATGAAGCAATTAAGAGAAAAGCCAAAGCCAGAATAGAAAAAAATAAAAAACTAGTGAAAAATAAAAAGTTAGTTGAAAAGTGTTATTGCCATTTATGTCACGAAAATAGACAGTTGGATATGATACGTTGCTCAATTTGACACATATATGTACACGAGGAATGCGTGGACCTTACAAAAGAAGACAAGCCACCATCATTTCTGTGCCCTACCTGTTCATATAATTACCTATTATTAAACCGTTATTTTTTACTTGTCCGTTTTAAAGATTTTCAAAGATCTTTGTTCGGAACACATGTTTTAAGACTACTAGTTCCAAATAAAGTCATTTGCGATTTTTTTAAAGTTGGGTTTTTTACTACTGATTCTAATTCGTGAGTACTGTGCCATTTCTTGCCAATTAATTATACAGTAAGAGAAATAAAAATTATACGAGGTGTTTCCTCGTATAAAGACGTATAAAGACGTTTTTAATAATTTATTGAAGCACTTAAAATTAAGTCGGCTTTATAAGGCGCACTTACTTACTTTTTGAACAAATTTTATATAACAATCTATTAATAATATCGTGGATAAAAGACTATTGCTCTTAAGTTTTAATCACATTTTAAGTAGTTGTTTTTTTAATGTCTCTTTTTGGTCAAAATGTAAAAGAAAAGCAATTGTAATAAATGTTTTAAACAATTGCTAATACACTTATAAATACTTATTAGCAGTGAAATGATTTTGTGCCAAAAAAAGATATTTGCTGCATTTGAATAAATAAATCAAACTTAATGTGTCATTGAATTTTCACACGTTACGTTTTTTATGGGCGAGAGAAGTACCATCACTAGTATGATAAACAAAAAAAATGTATTTTTCCTGTCACTTATATCCTGCTTCACTATAATACGATAAATAATTGTTTTTATTGTGTGTTTAAGGAACGTCAATTAAGAACATTGAAGTATTTTATCTTTATACTCATTTACTATTTTTAATTTTTAAGTCGCTGTTATAGTTTAAAAAAGCTGACAACAGACGCCGTGGAAGAAATAATGTAATTGAAAATTTTCTTATTGTACCTATTACACCTAATTGCAGTGCAATCAAGTGATCAGTCATTTAGCGTTTATAATATTAGATTAAAATACAGATTATTTATTTAAAAAAAAAATAATTAAAGAAAACATTTTGTAACTACCTAAAAAAAGCTTTTTTTAAATAAGTTTCAATTCTCAATTCATACTTTACAGTAGGTCCAAAAAGATATTTCCTAGCGGTAACATCTAAATTGAAATTGAAATTTGATCGTAACTAGTAAAAAAAAAGTTATTTTACATGTTTATTGTTTTTATTTGTATTAAAGATACAATTGCAAGTATGACCCTCTTGTTTGCCGATGTATTCTTGCAGTCGTCTAGGGATTGATGCTACAAGAAAAAGTAGGTAATCATCACTAATCGTCTCCCAAGTAGTTTCAATGCTGAAAATTAATGGTTCGCGGTTTCTGGCGATGAAATTAGCTCCCTGTTGTTCCCGGATGGTACAAACGTTTCTATTATATTAAATCAGGGCGTTGTCCTGGCCATGATAACACATTTAGGTTATTTTGCTGTATCTAGTTTTGCACCAACCTGGATGCATGTGTAGGAACAACATCCTTAATGAATAAACTAAATTAATAATAACAGTTGAAAAGACTCTAACTAGTTATGTTATATTCTGAGTAATTGTTGGATTATTGTTTGACGTGAGTATTGTTATAGTGGAGAGATTCAAATAACTTTAAGTTTAAAGGAAACTCACTTGATGTAAGATGTAATCGTTCTCAGGATACAAAATTTTGACAGAAAGCTGCATAAGGTCTTAGTAATCTTCTGTATTAAGCCGGACTTCAATCACTCAACAAACGCCTGGGTCGTGGGAACTCATCCAACCCCATAGATTTATTGAAACGTGTCCGTTACACTTTTTGGAGATTGTGTAATTAACTCCATAACGACTTTTATAAGTGTGTCATTTGAACTTAAAAGGTTTTTTTTGTCGCTAAAAACAACACGATTCCAAAACTCCATCGATTCATTGATGTAACGTCCTACAAACTCTAAACGCCTTCTTTTATTGTCTTTGCCAAGATTTCTTTTATAGCTGCTTGATACTTTTTTATTCCAACCTCTTTCTTACGGTCAAATGGCATCTCGGAAATCCGACGTCGGCTAGAGCATTGCGGAAAGTTGTAATAGGATTTTGAGTAAGATATGCCACTAACGCCACATCCTGTGCTACCATAGACACTCTTTGTTTGCCACTATCGATGGTTCTTTTTATAGTGTGCTCGCTATACAATTTAATCGGATACGTCCCACAGCAAAATCACAAACTTTCGAGCAATTGCTCGAAGGCTAAGACTGCGTGCTAACTCCACAATGGTACTCGCATGTACAGGCATTATGCGCAACAAATAGTTTTCTGGAGAAACTTACTAAGTTGATGCTATATTTCTACTAAACCATAAATTAAATAAATAAGTAAATAATAGACCGACCAATTAAAATTTTGAGACTATAACAGCGACTAAAAAACTAAAAATAGTAAATGAATATAATGGTAAAATACTTCACTCTTCTTAATTAACATTTCTGAAAATACAATATAAACGATTATTCATCGTATTATAGAAAAGCAATATATAGGTGACAAGAGAAATACGAATTTTTTGTTTATCATACTAGTGATGGTGCCTTACCCGCCCCTCAAGAAACAAAACGTGAAAATTCAATAACACATTAAGTTTGATTTATTTATTCTTACGAAGATTATACGCGTTTCAATCGATACGTGTTAACAACAGTTCAAATAAATGTCTTATTTTTCTACTAGCGTCGCAAAAATAAAATTGATTGCATTAACGTTATCTGAAAAGATTGTTTAAAAATGCAGAAAAAGACTAAGAGCGCAAACATGCATTGACGAACAAAAGAATAAAGCGTCGCAATCAATTGTATTTATACACGAAAATATTTTGTACAAAATGCAGAAAATATATATTTTGATACAAAATCATACTACTGTTAGTACGTCTTTAAAAGTGTGTTAGCAATTATTTGAAACATTTATTATAATTGCCTTTCTTTAACATTTCGACCAAATAAAAATATTAAAAAAACAATTACTAAAAATGAGCAATAGTCGTATATTCACAATGTTTTCAATAGGTTGTTACATGGGTGTATTACAACAAGTTATTAATGCATTGTTTTAATATGGAAATCATTCAAAAATAAGAATATATTTTTTAATTTTCCGATAAACAATTTAACCTTCTGATATTGGCAATGTTTATTATTTGTCTAATTTGAATTTCTTAAATAGCATCGCGAACGGCCACGAATGATTTCGGATCGCATTCGTTAACAACCCTAGTTTACACCACTAACTAACGAAAGTGTTAGTGTTTAGATGACTGTACATTTAGTGCATTTGCGATACTGTCAAAAGAAGTGAAAGGTAATACTGATAAATGAATATATATATATGTTCTCATATTTTTGCATCTGTTCCTTCTGGAAATTTGTTAGGTTTAGTCTCATTTTTTCCCTTATTATCTACAGGAGGAGTTCTAATATTACCAGTTAACTGAAAAAAATTACATTGTAAACAAAACATGCATTTTTACTAATTTCAGCACCCGAACGTGTGCTTTGCCTCTTTTTATTAATCCCATACAAATACGCGTTTAGCAGATCTTTGGTAGGTATAAAAAATGGTACTACCGTTTTTTTTTGTTTATGGATAGCTATTACCTAGCTGTTTTTCCGGCTTATGGGCCCCACTAGCATTTACATAAGGCAGATTCCCACCACATCTATTTTTATGTGCATTTCTTTTCCACGTGGCTTTGCGCACAAGTTTCTTGCTTCCAATATGTGCTACGTTAGCGTGAACAAACTTCTTGGAAATAACTGCCAAAATCATCTGAAGAACTGCTTGGTAAACAGCGAGTTTTGGGGTTAAAATTTTCACTTTCAAGTAAATAACCTTTATCGCTGCCTGTATGAATACCTTCATAAGAATCGGGTTCACTAGCATTTCCACTGTCCCATAACATACTAAAAATTAATGTACGTCAGTTTTAAAATCGCTTAGAACCAGAACACTGAAAGAGTCGCAAGTCACAATACAGTGCAGAAACAGGCCAAGTCCTGAACGTAACCACTTCTTGCAGAGTATCCAAATCGGTCAACCATTTAGCCTAAAAATGCATTGAATTTCTAAGTAGTGAAACCGAACATGACAAAAATAATGTTTACGATTATTTAAAGTTGCCTATTTAGGCTCAAGAGCCCAAGATGTAAAAATAACTGAGTGTTGTCATATAAATGCGTACTATATCATCGTGCGATTACTTTATTAGTTGTACACGTATCTACTAAATTACTTTCTGCATTTTCCTTAAAAATCCTTGTGTTTTACCAAGACCGGAAGAAGTCTGTAAGCCAAGTATTTTTTTAATGAAAAACATTGATTACAATTATGTATGTGCGTTACCTAAAGATTCTTAACTGATTTTATTTCTGATGATGTAATGACCGTTATAGCAAAGGTTATAGTTAATAGGTCGAAATACGTTAAATAAATTTTAGTAATTGAATATTGACAAAAGTATTCCTTATTTATTAACTATAATATTTGTTTAAAAAAACATTAAATTGCTGGTCTTTATACCGTTGCTTTGAATAAATTTTATATTATCAGTTTTTGTTGACGTATTTTCAATACGTTATTAAAATTTTGGAATATAATAACAATTACTGTAATTCTTTAACAAAATTTAATTGTAAAACAGAATAATTCTATTCTGTTTATAACTCTAATTGTTAAGGATAACATTAAAAAGCAAATTACTATGTGCGGCAACACAAAGAACACAGATCTTTCATTGTAGTATTCCAATAATAACAAGTACCTAATATCAAACATGCGTGTATTGTAAGTTGCGTACTTTATCAAGTCGTTAACAATCACGTTATAGTATATGGCGGTATTAGGTTGATATAAGTAATATATTAGTCTATATCGGATGTATGTTGTTTTATTCGGGTTTTTGTAGTGATACTTATGAATTTTGGCAGCACATATTAGTTATTATATTACTTTTTTTATATGAATTCTCTGTTTGATTATTTTTTAAAACAAAAGATACTAAAGATAGTCAGATTTAGTTATTGCTATGAATGCACAAAGTTACAACGCATAATTTGAAGCTTTGTAATACAATATTACTTTTGTTTAAATCAAAAATGCTTTTAAAATACGTTCAGTCAACGTCTTAAAATTAAACAAATTTTAGTTAAAACCTTAGCTATTGTTTATCATAGTAAAATAAGTTTAATTTTGTGTTCAAGATCTCAAGTTAAAATAATCTTATATTTTTGTTGTAGTATGCTTTCAATGAACTTCAAAAATTTATGGAAAACAAATTAATATCCACTGAAAAAATCTATGAACTCATCACAAAAACTCCACATATGCTCTTTAACTTTATAAATAAAAAAATTGAAGATAGGTGGTGCTGTAATCTTGACATAAAGATTCCACATGTAGTGTGGCCGCAGAATGGTAGCATGAAAAAGTATGTCTCAAACCATTATCATTCCACGTTAAGTAATAATTAATTTTCTTAGAGGCGAAAACGTGTTAATTTTGGATTTCGGACATCTAACAATCAAAACCGAATTGTGCGAGAAAACTAATTTATCAGAAATATCTACACCGATGGAATTGGAAGAACAGTTTTACTCGCGTCTAAATGTCGATTGCAAAAACGCCCAGATTTTGTTTTGCGATGCTAGCGAAAATTGGAGGGATGCTCGAAAAGAAAAAGACAGCGATATGCATGTGTTACAAAAGACGAATTTTACCTCGACATTGGCTCTATGCTTCAAACCATTGCTCACGCTTCCTAGGTATAAGTTTAGCATAAACATACCTTCCTTTAAATTGAATGTATCCGAACGGAAAATATTTTTGCTAATTAAATTCTTTAATAAACTTACAAGAAGTAATAATAGGATTATAAACTCCGTCGTCTTAAAAACCACCAAATTGCACAATACATTAAAAAATGATCGTATTGTAATCAAATTTCCAAACAGTTATTTGGTTAAAATCAAAAACAACGTGAGAGTGTGGGAAACGCGAATTAAATACAAACTTAGTAAATCCGAAAAAAATGGTATTATTTTTAAAGATTCTCGAAAGAACGACGATGTCCGCCAAAAGGAAAATATGAATGAAGCTTGGGCCCGCGTCGTTGATCTTCCGGGATTAGAAGATAATACCTCACCGACTAATAGTATATTAAGATTGTTCCGTATTGTTATTGGTGACGTAAGTAAACAGAAGTCACAATATCAAACTTTTTAACAAAAATCTATTATAGTTTTCCATAAACTTTTCGCGATCAAGTGACATAACAGATCGACCTTATTTATTGCTGCGTTTGGTAACTTTTATGATGGATTACGCTGCTATGACTTATGGTCCAGCATATCAAATTTCAGTGAACAGTGTTTCTCTGACTGATAAACTTTATACAACGCGAAGTGGACAGTACTTAGATCTGATTCATAGTCCATTGCCGAGTAACAGCGACGTGATAACAGTACTATATAGAAGAGTAAGTTATTCACATACGCAACTGTTATCTTATACATTTAGTTTTAGGTGGACGCTAGTTGTCCGGATTTTTGGACACATTTCCACGGCGTCGAAACATCTTTAGTGGCCGATGTGGAAACTTTAAATTTATTACTTCATCAAGATGCTTTGCATACTATTATCAAATATACGCGGTACATGTATCACAAGTAAGTTATTATATTTAAAAAAATTAGTTTGTTACATCTATCTGTCTATTTATCTTAAACAACAATTTTCATACAAAGTCAAAAAACACAACTATTTCATGTACATTGTAAAAACACTGCTGACAATTTTTGCACGCTTCAAAAGTTAACAATTTATATTTTGAGATATTTTTCAAATCAACAAGAACTATAAACAATGTTAATATAGATCTAGATATAAGTACCTAACTTTTTTTGTTATTTCAGAATTTGCAATCAAACATCTCAAGAGTTAATAACCGTTTTAAAACTAGGATTTTTTAATCTTCGGCGTTTATTGCAGAGTAACGTAAAAGAAAGTCCAGTACCGCCAGGATCGGTAAAATTTTCCCATTCTGCGCATTTATCCAATTTAAAAATTTGTGTCTGCGATTCTGATTTTGACATTATTAACATTAACTTAACCGGATTAGAAATGGACTTTTTGTTTAGAGCAAATGAAAGATTTGTGTTTAGGTCATACTTAATATCTCTAAATGTTGAACATCTCTCTGAAGGTACTTTATACAATAAGGTAATATCAACTGACGAGGATAAAGTTTATGAAATGAAGTACGTAAGACACGCGCCAAATATACTACAGAAAAATGATATTTCGCCAAACCACGAAGACTTAACAACGGATGGCAGTTTCAAATTTCAGTTAGGTCGAATACACTTAACATTTTTGTACAAATTAATAGTACAATTGCAGGTACTTTTTTCTCACTGTTTTTTACCTCAATTTCATATTGTTTTTCAGAGATTTATTATCAATTTAGAAGCAATCGCTTTTATGCAAGTTATAGTAACGTTTCTAAAAACTTCTATAAATAAAGCTACAGATACGATAAAAGGAATTGCAAAAATTAACCTGTCCATTAATCTACATGGACCTATTTTGCTGTTTCCACAAAAATCTGACTCTCCAAATGTAGTAATATTTGATACTGGTAAGTGCTGTACATATTACTATAATAAAGAAAATATAATTTGTTAATTATGTAGGAGAATTGAACGTCGAAAATTTTTTTAAAGAGTATCCGCAAGAAACAATTGAAAATATTTTAATTAAACTAAAAGATATAACAGTATCAAGAGGAATTATGACCTTGACTTCTAGTCTTGAGATGCAGGTAAGCATTTTGCGTGACACATTGAAACTTGATTGACACATTTTTCTAAGCAAGATAGTTAATTGTTATTTAAATTAGAATGTATTTATAACTTATGTAAGCACTTAACAAACATAACGAAGATGCATCGATGAGCGAGCGAACAAACATTTACTTTCTTATCGAGCATACCAAAGATGTTTATTTTTGCTGCTTACTACGACGTCGATATCGCGATGTACGAACATACTTAAGATTTATGAATGAGTGCGGTTTAGATTACGGTCGGTACCACATCTATGTATAAAATCATTTGCTCTTTTATGACATCGCGCATACCAAAGATGTTTTCAACGTCACTTACCTGCCAGTCTAGAGCGATGTTAAAGCCAAAACAAAATAGTTGGTCTACTTTACACCCTGTGGCATTTGCTTGCTCTTTAAAAAAAAAGAAATTAGAACGAAGCAACATGCCATGGTTGTTTCGCTTTTTTGTATATAAAGGAAACTGGGGGAATTCCGGCCCTTGGGGTAACGGCGGCCCACGAATATCTCTACGGACTATGCGCGTGTTATGAGGGAACCATGATAGACCAGCTCGTTGAAATGCATGCACACTGCAATTCTAAATTCGTTGTCATAGAACGCTGTTATTGCGAGTTATTCAAGTTTTTGTTAAATTTACAGTTTTGTTATAAGGATTGTGCAAGTTTGAGGTATGTATCCGCTGTTGAAATACGAATAAGAATGTTTCAAGAATATTTACAGATTTAGTAATGTACATATAATGTTTGATACTAACGTGAAATATTAACAATAAACGGCAATAGTTTTTGTTGAGGAGACATTCAATAAATTTCATGTTGGGGGGTAATGCCGGTCACGTTTGCCGGGAAATAACGGCAGTGCTTTTTTTACCCCTAAAAAAATGTAAGAGTTGCCATCTAAATAAAAGGATGAAAAGATTTAATTTTTCTTATTGTAAATGCCATGAAACTATATAAGAAGTCACAAGACGTCTTGGAGCCAGGAAAATCTAAGAACTACCGCGCTTGTGTCGAAAGCCAGTGTTTTTAAAGGCCGAAGAAAATTAGATAGTGAAGCAAACAGTAACTCTGTCAAAAATGTTCTTGGGTGTGACACCAAAGATAATAAGAGAATGTGCATTCAACTATGCTAAAATAAACAATTTGAGAAACGGAAAGCAAGTTGAATGATCGTGATTGGTTGGAAGATTTCACAAAACGCCAACCGGAAATTTTTCTCAGAAAACCAGAATAAAAAAAATAAAAGGACGTGCCCTTATTTTTTAAGAATTTGAACACTATGATGGATAAAGATTTGTTCCCGCCTAAGCGAATTTTTAACGTCGACGAGACGGCTAACACAATCCTGCAACACCCCAGTAAAATATTTGCCAAAAACGGAAAAAAAATGCGCTAGTTTTTGTTATAAGTTTGGTATGTTGGAAGAGCCAACCGAATTTTTTTAATTTTTGAAGAGTTTTTGGAATTCTAGTGCTAAGTGTAGTAGCTAATGCAATTGTATCAATTCTACAATAACTGGACTTAATAAAATGTTTTTTGATAAGACAAGAATGTGATAACTGCGGTGTCAATTTGCTTTGACAAGAATTTTAATATTTTTTTTCCACGGTGCATCTTTATTTTCCAATCAATGACTTAAATGTGAAATCAGTAATATATTTTTTTATACAAACTTCTCTGAAAACAAAATTAGTTCCAAAATATTTTTATTTTTAAGCAAAACTTTCAAGCAATTG
The DNA here is from genome assembly GCA_035610365.1 of Aquatica leii. Taxonomy (NCBI): domain Eukaryota; kingdom Metazoa; phylum Arthropoda; class Insecta; order Coleoptera; family Lampyridae; genus Aquatica; species Aquatica leii. Next base: position 154,378,270 of record CM069433.1, read on the forward strand.
TTAAAGCTCTTCTTGATCAGTCGGTTAATGGCAATAACGCTGGTATTGCAACAAATTTTATCGTCTGTTTTAACATAATTGCAATTTACTAATTTATCTAATAAAAAATTTATTGAGCATCAAAAGTACTGCAAAAGCTCTAATATATTACCATGACACTACTACGAGTTTGTTCACGACAACCCAATCAAAATACAAACCGTTACCAGACAATTTTGAAAATGAAGCAAAAACGTGGTTCGAGAACTAGAAAGTCAAATCAAAAATAAAATATGAGCATTCAACGTTTATAGATTTGTTGATGCAATGCCAGTGACTTTTTTCTATTGGTGTTAAAAGCGGCAAAAATTGCTAATTGTTTCTTAGGAACTAAGTGCGCCATAGAACGTAACGGGTGATCGAGATTATTTGCAAGCTACGTGACTTGTTTGTTTGCTTTTTTTAAGGATATTTACTGTTTTGTCTATACTACAGCGTCACGTAGTTTGAGAGTAATCTTGATCTCACTGTACCTTCAGCACTGTGTGATGTAAAAACATGGTTTGGGTTCATTATAAACCGCGATCGAGAAAATGCATTGTGCATGATAATCGTAGGTACATTGAGAAATGATAAGCGTACATCGAGAAAAAAACTTGATATGAGACCAAGCTCTTACAAAAATATTGTAACTGCATTCGAAAGAAAGTCTAGAAAATTTGAGTTACTTTTTTCATCTACTCATACTACTACTTTCATCCATATGGGCTCCTTACATTTACGATGTCATAAATAACTAAATGTCAAAATAAAAATTCTATTGAAATAAAATTTAAAGTTTTAAACTAAATAAATCAAATTACGGAACTTTGTGTTACACAGTCTAGTAAGTTTGTTGACACCGAGAATAAAAATAAATTGTAGATTCTGTTATCGCGTTCGTGTGTTTATTTAATCCACTGTTGTAAGAACTCTGCATTTTTTTTAAGTACACGCTTAAAAACTACATCAAGAATAACGTATTTACAAGTGCAAATAAATGTAAATAATGTTACGGAGATATTATCTACGTTTAACTTTATTTGTTCGTCTAAGTGTTACAAATTAATTACATATGCATTACATTACATTCCTTTTACATTTATTACATTTCATTTTTCCTCTTCTCCTTTTAACTGTTTCCTCCTTCTGCATACTTCTTCTATCCACTCCGCCCCTTTGCTGTTTTCTCCTAAGATTTCCTCTATTTTCTTAACCTTTTCTCTTAACTCCTTACATTCATTCCTCATGTGTCTAAAGTTTTCCGTCTCTTCTCCACATAGTCTGCACATCTTTTCTTCCTCTTTTCTCTAGTATTTGTTTCCTAACTCTTCATTCCCACAACTGAACCTTGCTATCATTTTTTTCTTCTTGTTGCTTTTATTCACTTTCTCCTTTAGGTATTCTGCAACCCCTTCTCTCTTAATATTCTTATGATTCACATTATCTCTGTCCCCGTTTATCTTTGTCCATCTTTTCTGTTTTTCTATGTCCCTATATCTCCTTCCTATTTCCTCTCTTACCCCTACTCTCTCTTCCTTTCTTCTCTCGCGTACCCGTTTCTTTCATAATATTCTTCTCTGCCATCTTGCCCGTACTTCACTCTTCCTCCTTTTGTCTCTTTCCAACATTCCTATGGTATTTTGCACTCGGTTCTTTCCTTCAGTTTTTCCTCGTATTTTGTAGCTCTTTTTCCTGTCTCTAATCCTAATATACCCCGGTGTTTCCCTGTTTAGCCCTAATACCCATTTCCAGTATTATTTGTATCCATTCTACTTTTTTATACTCTTTCTACGTCCATATTTCCGTCCCATATATCACAACACTTTTTATTAGTTTCTCAAACAACAGTTTCTTTTTTTATATGTCCACCCCTAACAACCTTTCCCCTACACTTCACACTTGTCCCATTAACCTGTTTTTTTTCCTCACTCTTTTCTTTATGTGTTCCCCCTCTTTATTATTTTGCTTCATCGTGTAACCCAGGTATGTGAATTTCTTTACTTGCTGCACTTCCTCCTTCCTCTACTTTCACTCCTTTCTTTTTTTTCCTTTCTTTTCTAAATACCATTAGTTTTGTTTTCTCCGTATTTAATTCCATTTTTTTCATGTATTTTCCAGCGTTTTCATGATCTCCTTCATTTCCTCTTCTTTCTTAGCCACCAACACTATGTCATCCGCATACGCCAACGACCACACCTTTACTTTCTCTAGTACTGTCTCTCCTATCTGTTGTCCTTTCATTGTTTCTTCCAAATCCCCCGTATATACTGCAAACAAGCTTGGGCTCAGTGGGCATCCCTGTCTCAACTCTCTCTCGCTCTCCTTTCCATTTACTTTCACCCTGTTCCGCGTTTTGTTCGTAAATTTTCTTTATTCTCTCTATATTAATCTTTTATTAATTTTTTTTCTTTTCATGTATTTCCACAGTTTTTCCCTGTTCACCCTGTCGAAAGCGACTTTCAAATCTACGAACAGTGCCACTATTTTCCCCCTTTTTTCTCTAGCTCTCTATTCGCCAAGTGTTTCACTCTTCTTCCCTTTCTGAATCCCGCTTGTCCGTCTGGTACCAAACTCCTTTCCTCTATTTCCTTCTGTAACCTTCTTTGTAGCACTGTCGTGTATAATCTGTTTGCACTTTTGTAATTCTTCACTTTATTCCCTCTCTCAATCTTTCCGGGAATCCGTCCCCTTTCTATATTTTGTTTACTAATTCCTCTTAGCCTTGTATTCCATTTTCTCCTGCCGCTTTCCCTTTTTTTACTTTCTTTATTGCCTCTATTGCTTTGTCTTTTTTATGCTATCTCTATCTCGTTCTTCCACTTTTACTATTACTTTATTTTCTTTGTTTTTCTTCTCCTTTCTGATTTTGTTCTGAGCTCACTCATCTCGACCTTTGCTCTTTTATTCCTCTTTCTTGATCATTTCTTTTTCCATTACTCATTATTCCTTTTCTTTGCCTTTTTCTTAACATTCTTTCTTTTTTCGCCCCTCTCTTCAGCATCTAGTTTGTTGTCGTTCCATATATATCTTTCTCTGTCTATTTCTATTTTCATGTATCCTACCCATACTATGTTCATTATTTTTTTTTGTACTCTCCTTTCTTCCCATGTCAAATCGTGATTTATATAAATTTTTGTGTCCCTTAATTTTTTCTTCTTCGCCATCATCTTTTGCTTTTCTTTCCATTCTCCCATTTTCACCACCACCATCTCATTTTCTTTCTCTCTGTTTATCACTGTCACTTTTTTCACTTCTACTTTTACGTTTAATTTTTCTTTCAGCGTCAATATTAAATCCTTCTGCGTTTTTTTACTACTCCGCCATTTTATTACAATATTATTCTTCTTTTCCATCTCTCCTCATTTTCCTCTTTTTTCTCCAGTTTTTCTATTCTATCTACCAGTTCCTCTTTTTCTTTCTTCTACTTCTTTTCTCTTTCTTTTATTCCTTCCTTTATTTTTTGATTTCTTGCCTTATTCTTTGCATGCTTTTTTCCATCTGTTTCGTCATCTTTTTCATTAATTCTTTTAGTTCCTCTATTTCTTTCTGGGTTTTTCTCGTTCTTCTGTTATTGAGCTGTTTCCTTCGATTTCCTCGGTTATCTTTTTAATGTCCGGTGATCTTATTGTTATCTTCTCTTTTCCAGATATTTATTGTGTGTCCTTTTCCTCTTCTTCTCTCTCTCTCTTTAATTTATTCCTTCTTTCTTTGTATTTTTTTTAATTTGTACCGTTATTTAAATTGTTTACACAGTCTGTTCGTTTACATTAATCACAATTGTAAACCTCCACACTGGACCTAATTAATTTGTATTAAACGTATTTAATTTTCTTGTTTGTTTATTCGTACATATCCCATTTGTGTTTGGTATCAAATTTACATAATTTAACTACGCATCACATAAAAATAGTTGTACCGTTCTATTTACTATTATAGCGAAACACGATTCTGCTAAGCAATTGAATTTTAGTAAATTGATTTTTAAACACCTGCACGTCGCAAAGTTACTGATAGACCGATAGGTTCTGAAATGTTTATACAAAATCGTTCGCTTAATTTTTAAAAGATTCAGTGTAATAATGCACTTCTTTTGGTATGAGACTTACCCTTATCGCACAAATCTTTCATGTTCAAAACGACTTTATTTACACTTGTTTGTTGTAACACTGATTCTGTTTTTGCCTATACACTATTAAAGTATCTTTATAGTTTTTTTGAATTAAATCAATCGAATGTCAAATTCAGTTTTGCGCTCTTACGTGTTTATAAACAATTCACTTTTATTATAGACCCAAAACCTTTTTTTTTAAATCTGGACTTCACTAGCTATTTTTCTATAATTACTTCGTGGCCGATTTTCTATAACTTTTAATTCCTGCACGTGAATTGAAAATAAAGTTATAATTTATTTTTGCAAAGACTCGTTCTTTTACGGGTTTTTCTAATTCTAATAAATAGAGTAGTTTCTTTTTCCAACGACTTTTGTAAGTAGCAACAACATCTTCAGGGTCACATGGCAAAATTTAATTTTGAAAATTTACTGTACGCTAAAAGAATGTTGTAATTTGCTGTTGTATATACAGTAGCATGAACAAACCATAACAAATGGCGTATCTACCTTGTGGTAATTTCTACGTACTCAGTTAACCATTACATTAACAAAAAATTTAAAAAAATAGCACAATGATAAAAATAATATAGAGGATTTCTTCCGGTTTTATTCAGAATGATAACAATTAGTTTTGAACTATTTATAACATAGACGAGTCATGTTTATACTAAAAACTTCTTCTCGACAAGACGCATGCCTGCTTATGAAAAAATACGTGCGATTAAGTCAGTACAACAAATCATCAGAAAAAAGAATAAAATTTATAGGTACTGAAAAACCTAATACCTACTTTTATTTTGGCGCCGTACACAAATTTCTAAGAGTATCATTAACTCCATAGGCAAAATAAACCTATAAGCTAATGTCCACTTATTTAAACAAATAGGACTAAACTGAAAACTTTAGTTGCAAGTATCTTAAAAAGAAAACACTTTGATCAAATGTTTTAAAAAAATATACTCTACCTCAAGTAGAAACTATTTCTTAAATTTATAGTCGTTTATTGGAAATATACAAACAAGAAATTGTTTACGATTTAATGGCAAAAAATGTAACCGTCGCTAATCAAAGAGTTAACGAATACTAATATTAATTTTAATCTATCACTAAAAAATTAATCAACAGATGTAATCATGCTAAAAAAATTTCATGTTTTTAGGAAACCATGGTTGAGCCTTTACGTTTTCATCTAGATGTAAAACGATTTATAACTCATTCAAAATCACTTAAAAAATCATTATCGCTGGATGTAGATGGCGTTATGGACGGAATTCAAATCACGTTAGGTCAACGCGATTTGTCAATCATTCTGGCCGTCTACGTAGATAATATTGGAGAAGGAAAATTACTGGACTTAATACCAATAACTATTAAAAGTCCATCAGATATTATCGAAATTGACGACACGGTAAAAACACTGGAAGCGTTTTTTTGTGAACCTAAACAAAAAGACATTTCGATTCGGTTATCGATAGATGGAATTAAAATATTATTCTTTTTCGATTCGGGGGAATTGTTAAGTTCTCCTATTCGTGACCTAAATCACGGTTTATGTAAATTTGAAGTAATCGATATCTTGTCGTCGTTAGCTATTTACACCGACAAAAGTTTCGAAGGGAAATTATCCGTCGATGGGGTCTTAATTGAAGAATTGGGACCAGATGCCAATGTATACGACAAAGAGTAATTTTTTCAGTATTGTTCTCTTATATATTATAAACTGTCATTTTTAGGATTCTGCACTCACCGGTTGATAGTAACAAAAACAATAACTGCAACATTACTGTAAATAAACCACCAATAATAGATGTAACTTTTTACCAGAACAAATCTGGTGATAAATCAATCGACGTGATTATCGGACGCCTAAGTTTAAGTTTATCTGTTCCTCTATGTGAAAAAGTGGCTTTATTTGTTCTGGAATGTTTACCAAGAGAAAACATTGATTTGGGAATAATAAATCATGGTTACATAAGTGACGCAACTATCGATAACGCTGATTCTTTGGCGTACTCTTCTTCAAGCATAACTATAGCAGTAAGAATAAATAAACCAGAATTTTTGTTTTTAATCGAAACTACGTCTAACAAAAAGCGTTACTTTATTACAAAAGCTGAAATTTTATCTGATTATTCTCGTCATGGAACAAGACTGAACTCAACAATATCGTTGTCGGGATTTCACACGTTATTTTATGATCTGGGTTTAAACTGTTCAAGTCCTTATGTTGTTCTTAAAAGGTGCGATATGGAATTTTCGAAAACCTTTACAGAAGAAAAAGGTGAAAAAGTAACAACCACCGTTTCGTCGTTATGTATACAACTTTGTAGTATTGTTGTTCACTCTATTAATGATATACTACACGATATAATCGAACATTTTAAAGTACCAGATGTGCTACCAGAAAGTAAAGAAATTAAAACCCTTACGAAACCGGATGGCGAAGAACTTTGGGAAGCTAAAAAATTAAACGACTACATAACGCGATCAGAAGAAGATTACACTGAAAGCAAAATACACATAAAAGAAAAAGTTCATGAAATATTTTTATTGCCAAAAACGGAAATTATTGTTGTTTTAAAACTAGATGAAATTCCAGTTATCATTGTTAAATCCACAGTAGAAATGACGATGTATGATTGGAGTTCATTGTTAAACAGCACATGTGAATTAACTTTTCAAGTTAATTATTATAACGAAGGGTTGCAAGTTTGGGAACCGGTAATTGATCCAGTCGTAGCTAATGAAAACAATTATGTTCCTTGGGATATTATGATTAAAGTTTTCCAAGATAAAGCGTTGCCCATTTTAAATACAGCAGAAAACAAAAATAAAAAAGAAGTTGGCAAAACGAGAAAAACCAGTCCTTCACCATCTTCTACTGAAGATGATGAATCAAAAGATGACATGGTTTATCTACAACCTCCAAAAATGTATCATAACTTTAATAATAAAGGTATAAAAACTAGTTTATCTACTTTCTTAGATGAAACTGACTCTGAAAATGAAGATGGGGCCATGGAAAAACTAGCATCTGCAATATCTGATTTGTTCACAGGGTAAGTTAGTGAGTTTAATTAGTAGCGTAAACAATTACATATTTCAGAGACTGGAATGAAAGTGAGGAAAGTGACTATGAACACTCTAGTGATGCAGAAGATGAATCCGAAGATAATATAGATTGCAGAATACAAAGCGCAAGACCCAGTGTAGAGTTAGCAAAGCGTTTCAAAAAATCTACATATTTTTTAATAGATAGTAAAGAAACTCTTAATATAACTATTACTCCAGCTTTTTTGAAAGTGTTTAATGAAATTTTTACTGTCTATTCAAGTAAAACTTTATCAATAATGCCTAACACAACTTCTATTAATTTTTTTAACGATGTTGGTCCCAAAACTGTTATAGAACTTTATGAGTGCAGAGGCACTGAATCGTTAGAGAATAATGTGCTTATTCATACTAAAGCTTACGAAAACGAAGATTCTTGTCCTAACAGCCCTTCTAAAATTGTACACGAATTTACTGAAGATAACAATGATGATAAAGATAGGTAAGTTATTCCTACAAATTGTACTTAACGTAATTTTTTTATTTCAGTCTTATTGAAGAACTTTCTAAATTAGATTTAGATTTAAGTTATGATTATGATTTAAACGATACTCTACAATTTCCAACAGTAACGACACCAAAACTGTACGAAAAAGTCCATAAACATTTTCTAAGAATTCACGTTCCTGGATTTTTACCACAACAAACAAACTGCCCTAAGAAAAATTGGCAAAAATTAATTAGATTACAATCCAACTCCCACAGTCAAGCGTATTATCTTATTGCCAAACACAGCATTGGTAAACATAGAAGAACAGTCATTGTTAGTTCTCCATTGCAGGTAAACACAAAATAAAGTTTATTTTTAAGAGTACTGTAAAATTATATCAATTATGTTTGCTTATATGTATATTAAAAATTTGTTATTTGAACTATTTGCAACCGGCCATTATAGTATTAAATTAGAAATATAAACAAAAACATTCTTACTTTTTAGATTCGTAACGAAACATGTTTTGCGCTAAGTGTACTATACCAACCGTCTATATTACAACAACTCAACTTAGAACCGGTCGGAGATGTCACAAATCCTTTTGAAACGACAATGAGAATTACGGTGTTGGAGCCACACGAGCACTACAATGTTCCTCTGTATATAGCTTACCACTGTACACTGTTCATTCAACCAGCATATGCAGAGTAAGTTTTTGTAACTAAACTATACATTTTCTTATAAAGATTCTTTTTTTTTAATTCTAGAGGTCATTATATGTCTGAAACCGGATTATGGTGGAAAGATTTAGCCACTGAATTAGATGTTCCGCACCACATCACGTGCAAACCTAAATCAACATCAAATTTGGAAGTATTTGCTCTTAAAGTGTTACTTAAAAAAAACTTAGACATACAAACTCCACGTTTATACTCAAGTCCTAATTACATCATTCGTTTATTGCCTCCATTAACTTTTCAAAACTATCTTCCTTATATCTTAGAAGTTCAAAATATTGAATTAAAACAACAGATTAAAGTTGAACCGGCAGAAAAATCTAGCATCTACTCAATAGACTTATCTAAAGACCAAAAGTTTTTAGTAAAAGTTTCTTACTGTAATTTAGCTTGGAGCGGATTGTTAAACTTGACGACGGATCTTGACGAAAAAATAATTATGCTTTCAACAGACACAAAACTTAATGGCACAATCAGGCAGTTGCCTATTTATGTAAAAGTAGAAAAAGAAAATAATTACAATCTTTTCTTTTATGCGTCATATTGGATTGTAAATAAAACCGAGTTACCTCTACAATTTAAAGCAACGTCTAGTTCAAATATTTTTGAAACGTCAAACGAAGACGTTCTTCTTTTTGCTTTTAAAAGACACACAAAACAAAGTATTACGTTACGAGTGTATGAATCAAATTGGTCTAACGATTTTGGTATAGATTGTGCTGGAACAACTGGTTTAGTTGTTTGCAAAGACCACGAAAGAAAGAAAAGATACTCTTTTCTTCTTTCAATACGGTTATCGCAAATGTGTCCACAATACACAAAAATTGTTACGTTTTTACCCAGTTTTATTGTTATCAACACAACTAAAAAGCATTTAAGGTAAGCATCTTGCTGTTACCCCTAAAAGAAAGAATAAGAAACATGGATTTTAGATTTATGGAGCACAATGAGAAAAGTGATTTGTGGGTAGACTTACAACCAAACCAATACAAAATATTTTGGCCTGAAACCAGCTCTATGGAAATGTATGTTAAGTATCGAGACAGTAAACTAAGTTCGCAAGCGTTTTTTATCGCTACTCCACATCATACTGTTCTTCGAATGGATAAAGGAGTAAGTTTAACAGTTTAACTTTTTTGCATAATGTTATTCTCATTTTAGACAGCAATTTGTGTTGATGTGACAGGCGGCACTAATGAATCATTTCACGTGACTTTTAAAGACTACACAGAAGGTGACGCTCCTATTTTAATCAAAAACATATGCGCAGATTTGTTTTTAAAAATCCAACAACAAGGACAAAGTCAAGTTACGCTATTAAACCCGTACACTTCTTTACTGTACACTTGGGACGATCCAATTAAAACACGCCAATTACTTTGGAATATTTATAACAACAAAGGTTCTGGATTCTTTATAGATATATTTAAGGATGGGTACTGCTTAACTTATCTTTTAGGTACATATTATAATATTTATTATTTGCAGTTTTGGAGAAGAACGAATTAGTTTTCACAGTGTTCCGCCAGGTAATTTAAACCACAAGTCCAGCGTTGAAAGTTCAAGCAGTGAAGATTCAGACACAACTGACAGTGTTAAAACGACATTAAACAGAAAAGTACGAAGAGACAAAATTGTTGTTTATTGGATTTGCTACAGTGATGGATTGCAAAAGGTGCTGCTATTTACCCAAGAACAAAGAATCGCTAATATAACTACAAAATCATTTTTAACAAGGTTATGTGACTTCGAGTGCTTACTATCGATGAGCGGAATAGGGTTTTCAATATTTGCAAATAAGAACCCCAAAAAAGAATTCATGTATATGTCAACCTCCGACGCTCCAGCAATATGGGAAGTTAACGTAGGTCATAAATGGAAAACATTAACTTTAGAATTAGCTTCGTGGATTGAAGACAAGTACAGGCTGCATTATAAAAAGTGCCAATTAAAGGATTATGTGCACATTGACTTTGAAAAAATGTTTATGCTTAAACCATTTTTTGCGGAGTTACGTAGATCGTATAATCCAGCTGTTTATGCTCTATACAGAAAATCTAGAGATCACCAGTATTTTAGTTTTAAAGTACAATCGATGCAAATAGACAACAAGCAATCACACGGAAATGATTTTGTAATATTACACCCAAAACCTTCTGTGAACATGAAACTTACTACACCTTTTCTTGACTTCGTAGCTTTTAAGTATTCGCAAAAAAATTGCAATGTCTACAAAGACATACGTATTCAAATAGAAGAATTTAATTTGCATTTGGAATCTGAGTTTATAACAGAATTGACGCAATTATTCTCAGAACCACTAAAAATTAACGAAGATATTATAGCATGTTATCGACAGGAAATTGGAAATATTCACGCACCGTTAATTACAATAATAAAAGAAAGAGAAACTTGTAACAATCGTATAGAAAATCTGCAAACGTCTCCTATCTGTATCCAACTAAACGTCTCCAGCAAAAATCAAATCAAAAATCGTAGTATTAGATTGATTTTAAACAACTTCTTTAATTACGTATTTCCTTCAAATGCTTCTCCTTATATGCCAGCTGAAGGAATTCGTCACAAGTTTGTATTTTAAAAAACAATCGTTTTCTACAAATTCATGATTTGTTTTAGAGTCACGCCTCTTGAATTAATCGATCTAAAGTGTAGTATCATAGAGGTTATATTTGAAGTTTTAACACATATAAAATCTGAGTTTTTGCAACAGTATTATTCACAAGTACTAGGTTTACAGGTGCTAGTGAATAGTTTTTCTATCCAGTCAGTTTCGATGAATGAAGTAAGTACTTTTATTTGTATGCTTAAACTTATATTTTGTTGTAGTGTATTTTGAAAGATTGCGAAAAAATTGCAAATATATTAACTTCTGGTTATCGCTGTTTACTGGGGCATTTAAATATGTCACCGGCAGCACTAGAACAATGTGTTGCTGAAATTTTTACTAATCAATCTATTGAAAATACTCAACGAATTAGAAGACATGATTCTTATCACAAAACAAGCTCAATTCCATTAAGTATTACTGCGTCTAGCAAAAACTTTAGTACTGGGGTGACATTGGCTCTTAACCAAATAATTGCAAAGAATACTCAAAACGGTAATATTATAAAAACTTGAGAGTTTTAAACTAGCAGGTGGTTGTAGGAATGCATTATGATGGAGAAGTATTTTTCCGAGGAACTGGAAAAGCTTTGTTTTCTATAATAACCAGGCACCCTGACGACAAATCTGATAATGTACAAGTTGCTATGGAAGCTTTGCGCAGAGCTTGTATTTTAGGAGAACCAGTACGGATACATCAACGATTAACGCGTTATTGTAATCCTTACTTGGTAACAACATCTAAAGTTTTACAACTTTTACTAACAAGGGTGTTTTAGGGACTGAAACCGTTTTGTCTGTATGAATCAATGGGAAATAATCTCTTAGAAAACATAGCAAGTAATAAGTTTTTTGAAGATACTTACTGGGCTCATGCGCCTACTGATAAAACTGGAAAATCTGCTATAATTGTTAGTTTACAGTAAGTAACAAAACTTGTTCTGGCTGTGAAGATCTTTAAAGATAATTGTATTTTACAGACATATAATTAGAGTAAATAAGTGTCGTCTTTGGGGACCTTGGGAGCTCGAGTGGTGTTTGGACTTGGATGATATTGTTTCGGTGCCTCAAATAGAAAACAAAGAGTTACTTCTTAATGTCCGACAGGTAAACAAACGTTCTTCAAAAGTAATTTGAATGGCTTTGTTATTAATTATCATGTTATATAAGACATACAAGATATATGAAAAATGCGTAGACAATATAAAAGATAAAAACGAAATCAAATTACAACATATTTTATTTAGCAAAAACAACAAAATGACTGAGTTTTTGCTAACATTAGAGTATCAGTGCTCAAGACGGTATTTATCTCCTACAGTTTTGAAATGTAAATAGTTTGTGATTCAAATATGAAATAATCAAAAACAACAGATAATAAATTAATTAGTGTATTCTGATAGTTTGCAATTAGAGTTTCAAAACGTATCAAAAATCGCAAATGAGAGTTGCTATGTAAGCAAATTCTAACCTGATTTATTATTATTTGTTCTTGGTTCATCACATTACCAAATGTCTCTTATACAACCCTTCAATACAAGCTAGAAACTCATAATAAACATGTGTTCAAAAATGAACCGTTTCGATATACAGCATTAGTTAAAAATCATATTTATTACGTTAGTTATGAAAGTGGATAATAGTATATTATATACCAAGATTGAAAAGTATATGATTATAACCTAAATTACAGTTTATATCGCGAGACGCAAAGCGTCGATGGATATCAGTCGCACAGGTTATAATAAAGTTCTCAAGCGTGGTCTATATACAATTTTTTTTCACTACTAGAATTATTAAAACCTTTTTACCTGTTACTAATTCAAATTTAAAAGTTAAGATGTTAATTTTAAATTAAAAATCACGTGAGTGATTGTCACAGTTGTCATTAGTTTAAAAGAATCAATTTTGACGTAATTCGTAATTGTGATTTATAACACCTAAATAAATAGATGATGTAAGTTTTTTGACTAAATTTACTAAAAATTATTACTTTAAGTATTGATTATATCTAAAATATACTTAATTCCATAATATTCAGATTTAATTAAGCGTGAACTTTAAACAACATACAATTTTATTTTATTATTTATTATTTATTAACGATTTAAATTCTTAGAATAGCATTAAATAAAATCTCTTGTCACTAGTTAACAGTTTGTTAAACTTTTTTTCGTTCAGAAAATGTAAATATGTTCATTATTAACCAGTGGTTAATAATGAAATAGTATTTACCTGCGCTTAAAAAAGTGCAGCTTAACAATCTGCTATTATACGTAATAACAAAAGCTTAACTAGTAGCGGAAAAAATATTTTTACGTTTTTGTAGATGTCAAGATTATTATTACCGTTGTCGTTTGGTTGCTGTCATTGTTGATTGTTGTTACACTTTGTTGAAATTTTTAAATTTATTGTCCATTTGGCCAGTAATAATTTTTGCAACTTTGGATTTGCAGGAAGAAAATAAATTCATAAACGCTGCAGGCAAATTAACAATTTCTGGTGACAAAGAAACGTTGAGCTGGTTAAAAGAAAAAATCGAACAAGCTATAGTTGTAAGTATGGAAGACAAATCGTGGACGTTAAATGAGTAAAATTGTTTTATATTTTGTGTATTTATGTAATATTTATTTGTTCAATATAATTATGAAACGTTTAAACTTTTATTTATTATGCCGATGAGTTTTGGAAAACAGGTAGTGAATAAATATAAACTTAAAGAGATTTGAAAACCATTCATAGCGAGTATGTTAACAAACCCAAAGAATTCTTCAAACTTAAATTAAAATCGTATGAAAAACAAAAAAGTTTTGAAACTTTCTGAATGAAAAAGCTTTACTTGCTGCCTCTTACAAAATTTCATATAATTGTCCTTGTTTTGCTAGCTTTTTACATGTCGTTATTTATGTATTTGCTAAAAATATTATTTCTAATTCAAATTCACGCCTGCACTGGTTTGTCGTTTATACTGTTTTGTAATGCATATCGTTTACGACGTTTACGGGGAAAAGGAGCTCGAACTAACAGGAACTTTGATTCATCCATTTACCTAGTTGTCCTAGTTTTCCAAAACTATCACAAAATTTTGAATATAACCCACCCCGTCTTCACAGAGTACCAGCATAACTCCGTATATGTTACTTTATTTCAGGCAAGTGTCATTTTTCCATTTTTGGCACGTAACACGTTCTGACCACCGAAAAGTAGTACTTAGCTGTACTGTAGTCTTTTAAAAGATTACGTCTTTATCTTGAAGAAGCAACATTCACTGTGGTTACCGATCATGCTTTATTAAGCTAGTTATATAATTTAAGGGAACTTACCGGTCGTCTAACACGATGATTTTGTTATAAAAAATGCTGTAGTACACGTAAAACTTTTCGTAAAAAGAAAAAAAGTTGCATTAAATAATCTCGCACAACAAAGTATTGATCTTAAAAGGTTAGTATGAAATGTATTCTCTGATTTAACAAATGAAGATTAGGAAACGCTCTGCAATCATGTGTTACGTCTTTGTAAAGAAATGTGGAAAGCAGATGGTTTAGTTAATAAATTTGTGGAAAGTTTGACGTTTAAATAATAGTGATTCTGATAAAAATGAGCGGGAATCTATAGGTAACGATTATTAAATAAGTATTGACCTCGGTCATATTGTATGTCATTTAATAAATAAGAGATAAATACAATGTGTTGTATTTTGTACCGAAATGAGTATGTTTCGGCGATGTAAATTTTTCAACAAAAGATTTTTTAAAAAACCGTGCTAGTTGTGGTTATCATACAACAGTTTCTAATTTAAAATAATAGAGTTCTACAAACATTTTACTGTATTATCAATAAATAAAAATAAAAGAAAAATCAACAACCTGAAATGATATTTATTTTAATTTATGTTTAATCTTTTCAGTAATATCTGTCACAAACAACAATGAAGTTTAACTTCAATAGCGCGTAAAGATAACGTTTACTTAATTTTTTATACTGTTTTTCGATTTTGCACTTTGAAAATAATTGTAATTGCAGATTAATTAACTTTGACTACTCAAATAAAGTTTATTAACGCTTAACGAAAGATATTTTTTATTATACTTTTATGAAAATAACAACACAAAAACTATTGCAACAGAGTACAATAAGAATGTTAGGAAAAAATAATTATAATACCTTATTGAGGTACAGTGCAACAAATGAAAAATAACTTAGAATATATTTTTTTATAAGCTAATATTAACAATATTTCCATCTCCCCCGCCTACATATACATCGTCATTATTACCAACAGTAATTGCAGTAATTGGAAAGTCTATTGAACATTTATCGACCAAATCGATTGTCGACCCTAACTTCCACTTTTTAAGCGTTTTATCCCATCCACCGGTGTAAAGAAATTCACCGTCGTCGTTTTTAAAACCGCATACAGCGTTTATAATTAGCTCGTGCGCATCCTTGACTTCTCCAATTTTTTCAAAATCGTTAACTTTCAGGTTTCTGTGTACAAAAATGTCTTTACCAGTACGACTAAAAAAACATAATTTATCTCCCACCACACAAATAGGTGCTCGTCCCTCAATAGCTTTTAGAGTACTCATTCTTTTTCCTTCTAGAATTTTCTAACGTAAATAGTTGCCTTCAGTATAGGTAGCTATTATTATACCTGGGTGTATTTCCGAGATAAGCACATACAAATCACGTGCAGTGTAGATTAAATTTCCAAGAGCAAGTAAATCAGTAATTGGATGCATAACTTCAAGAATGCCAACTAATTTATTATTGAAAAATATTCGTACCTGTAACAGTAAGAATGATTAAAATTGTATTAAAACAAAACTACTTACTAATCCACTATCATCGCCAACATACAACTTTCCTTCGTTAAAATTCACTTTATACATTTCATTTGCTTCTTGAGAAATTATTGTTTCTGTCAAGCCTTCTAGAGTATATACTTTAACAGTACCATCATTTGAACAAGAGTATACGTTGTCATTTCCTATAGTTATTGAATAAACAGAACAGGGGTGAGCTTGAACTTGATTTAATAGTTCTATGTTTTTGTTCCATATCTAAAAAACAACAGCTTAAAGAAATTACAAACACAGATAACCTACCTTAATTTTCCCGTCGTCCGATGAACTATACAGCTTGTTATTATGAAATATAAGACATGTAATGTCATACTCGTGCCTATCATTATCATTCACGCGTGATTTAATTGTAAGAGGCATTCTTTTATAACACACTCTCTGTAATACTTGCGCTGACGCAAACTAAACTTACTCGAATGTCTAAAATTATCTAACTTCAAACGTTATTTATAGAATGGCTTATTTGTGTTCATTTGTTTAAAAACTAAGAAATGTACGTTTCTTCATAATAGTTACACTGATATTTAATTTTTAATAAAAAAGAAAAGTGATCAACATAACAAAGTTAAATACATAATGCAAATTTTATTGTTGAATTGCAGTTATTAAAATGACTATTTAAAGCTAAATACAGCAATCTACCTTAAGTGTATCTAATGTATATACTTGTAACGCGCAACAAACAACATACAGTGCCGGCCCTTAAGTACAATGAAAATGGGTATAAAAATAAGTCCTCTCTGTTGAGCAAATCATCAAGTTTAAAAAAAACTCAATTTTTGACGTTTTGGCATTAAGCTATTCGAACCTTTTTTGCAGAGCAATTTTGACAGTGATATAAAAAATCAACTCTAAAACGCTCTTGGGGTTCAATCGGTGCTTCGTCATTAGACTCGTAATCAAACTGCTTCTTCTTCCTCTTAACCCGGACTGTTTCACTTTTACTAAACAATTAAGAAATCCGTTTTTGCATAAGTTCGCCAAAAATTCTCCAATAGACTTTAAAATAGCTACAGTTTGAGATAAGTTGACGATCTTTGATTGCAATATCTTACTAGCAATGTTTATTTGAAACAGGGTATCATACCATGCAGTCAATGACACTAAGAACCCAAAATCTTCAATTGTTTCGGACAAAAAGTTTGCCTCACTTCTAACCTTGTCTATAAACGATGAATCCTAGTGCAGGTCCTAAAGTGCTTGTAGGATTTGCATACTCTGGTCTTTTACTGCTTTTAGTGATTTAATACGTGCTTCCTAGCGAGTTACACAAGTTTTTTCAAAGTGAAGAAACGCCCAAATACTGATGATTGTAATAGGCTTTTCAACAATTTACTCCAACGTTTTGTTGAGGAGCTAAAAAACACAAATTATCGTTGAATTGTTCCAAAAAGAGTAACTGTTGGTACTGATGTGTTTGCGACATCGCTTAGTATCAAGTTTAGGCTGTGACAGCCACATGGCAGAAAAAAATCCTATGGTTTTTTCAAAAGAATTTTTGATAGTTGACAGTGTAAAATTTTCTTTCTATTTATCTTCAAACCGACCGTTTGTTAAATACTACAAAAATAAGTAAAGTCTATGCTTAGTTAAACTTTTCAATTTAAAACAAACAATAAAATAATCAATTTCATGGTAAAGTTTCTTTATTCTCATTAATTAATTCCTCACTTATAAATTTAACGTCTTCATTCAAGGAGGAACATAAAAAAAACTACTCAGTTTTTTTTCTGGCGACGTTTCGTGCACTAAATGTGTACTTTGTTAGGCCACTACAATTAAAATTAAATGCTGGCGGCTAGCTCAATATGATTCGGCAAGCGGGTTGCAAGTCTTGGTGTGCTAATACTACAATAATTTAAAAAGGCGCCTAAACATGTAGATAACACCCAATACAGACCTTGTTTAAATCTGTCAATCACTGAAAGAAACATTTTGCAATACACGGATTCTAACAATAATAACTTATTTCCAACAAGAGAGAATAAGAGTTAAAAGAAAAAGACAGAGGTGGATTAGTATTAGGTAAATAACGATTATAGATTTGACTAATATCACAGCTATAATACTATTGTCGGCCGTTTTGATCAAACAACACTCTGTATAACTAATTAGATTCAATAGCTGACAAGCGTTATCAGTGATTGACTTTAATAAAAGTTAGTATTCAATTAATTACTTCTTTTACAATGCTGTCGCGAAACGAGTCGACAATCGACAATTGTAATAATTAATTGCAATAAAAGATAAAGGTATCAGCACAAAAACTTAATTAACCGAAAATTCTTTGTCACAAGTACCAACGTTCACTATTTCCTTTTATTAGATTTAAGAACAAAAATATGTGTGGTATATAAGCTTATGTACCACGGTTCTGTTATGTACCTTACTATAGATGTGTTTAAATCATCGAAGAACCTTGATGGATGTCGTCAACATAGGGCAATACATAAAGTTAAAAATGATTCAAAGTTTGCGTCTGAAAGTAAAATTGAGTCAGTATGATCTACGTTGTAATTACATATAATAAATGTTTCGTTTTAGGCTGACGGTTAACTGATAAAATTGAATACAATTAAGTAAAATCTATTAACTATTAGGTAGTACTCAGAAAGCTGTCAAAATTAATTAGAAAATTAAGTACAATCACAAAAAATTATACGCTATCCTAAGTAAAGTGCATAAACGTGATCGACTAATTGTAAAAGTAACAAAACAATAAACAAATTATACAATCCTGAGACTTCAGAAAAAGCGTGAGTCGTCTTTTATTATTTCTGATTTATTAAATGAGGTGGACTTCACAGGTTACATTTCCCTGTGAGAGCACGCTCATCCCTACCCGTAAACGTGATTTAAAAACCAGTAGCGTCGCGAAAACCAGTGCAGCCGTGAATTTTAGTTTAAAATAATATTTTTGATAAATACAAAATGACAACTCAGCAACTAATATAATAAAGTACATGTATAAAATTACAGATGTAAAACAACACTGGAACGTAGAACTTACACAGAAAATCAAGAATTCATATTCCGATCACTCTTCCTGCAAAACAGCAGTATGCCTATTTAAATAGATACAAATTTCACTCTATAATTTTATAACCAGTTTGCACGGCTGAATGTATACTTTGCAGGTATAACGATAACACTAGTTTATAGTATATTAAGTATTAAGAACTGTAAGGACTTGTTACCGGTCAAAAACAATGTTTGCAGGCTAAGCGAAGCGAAGCCCTCAATATTGTCTGAAACAACTACTAAATCAATCATACTATCTATCTAGTTTCTATCATAGTAATTAAGAAAAAATGATCTAGTAGTGCAAAAAATAAAAGAAACTGTGTCGCATATAAACTTTTTATAGTACATTTATTAGTGTTCTCAGCAAACTTATTTTTTCATTGTAACGTGCTGCAGGATCTACTATGAATTGTTTGATCCATTTTAGGTTCTTCTGAAGTTTCTTTTACGATAGCTGATAACACTTATTTTTTTTCTGTAGTAACTGTACTTTTTGATGACTCCTCTGATGAAGAACCTGATCTGTTTTCAAATGACTATATTGTGCCTGAGAAATTGCTTGTAAGGCACGGTGGTATTACATCATCGTCTTTACCAAAAATCTCTTCAAATACGTAGAAGTACGGCCAACTGGTAGCACCTCTGCCAGTTTTTCTGTTGTTATCTTTTATACGTTTATATGTCTTTTTTAAATAACGAAAAAAAATTATTGTTATTGCCTTCTTCATTCATTCTTTTAGAAATCAAATTCCAAATTCTTTTATTTGTCTTTTTAGATGACTTGAATAAAAGTAAATTATCTTTGTAGCAAGTTAATAAAAGTTTGTTTATTATTTGCAGTATTCCATTTGGTGTTTTCAGTTAAATTGATATTGCTTTTTTGGTTATTACCTGTCTGCAGGTTCTCTTCTTCCTGTTCACAAATATAAGAAGCTTTTTCATGTTCTTGGATTTTATGGTGTGTTTTATCAAAATGTTTTCGTACAATGCAGTGAAACCACAAATAGAACATTCGGCTTCTATTACGTAGTTTATTTTGTATCAATACACACTACGCATGTTACTGCTGTTCGTTATAAATTGTCTTTGTTTACTTTTTATAGGTTATATTATGTGCTTTCAGGTATCGCTTACACCGACGTGCAGAACCGATTCACAAAATATCTACCAGGTAGATGCACGCGGTAAATTAGGTTTAATAATCGAATGCGAGACAATGTAACCAGTTACATTTTGAACCGTTTGCGATATAAACGGTATATACCAGGTGAATTTTCGTAAACGCCTAATGTAGTGATGAATTACACTGTATGCGTTGTCAAACGTGTTACGAAACAGAAAGGCAAAAATTGAATTAACAACCATAAATACGACTGTAAAACTAAAAAAAGTGAAACGGAATTATTCGTACATCACATCAACACGGGAAATAATTTTGATTTTAACAATACTACAATTTTAGATGTTGAGAGTAATTACAAGAAAAGATTAGTTTCTGAAATGGTATTTATCAACGTGCCGCTTAATAGAATCATACTAGTATTTAGATTTTTTATATATATACAATATATAATAATTTCGTAGCGGATAATAACGATAGAAACAAAAGATTTAAATGGAAACAATTGTAGGGTGGTGAGTGGTTTGGTAATACGAGATGAAATAATATGATATGCTAATAACTAAAACTAAAAACTAAGGAAAAAAGTTGTTTTAAAAGTCAGACATAAAGATAACAAGTGAGCATCCTCGAGCGAGTCGAAGTGATAAATACAACCACGGTGGCGTATAAAGCGTAAATAATAAACAGGGTCGGATTAGGGTAAGGTAAGCTTTGCGAAAAGATGGAGGACAACAGGAAAAATGAAATGGAGGAGATAAAATAATTACAGCAAGAGAATAGATCGTTGCAACAAGAAAACAAGCCACTAAAGGAGCAGATCAGGATATAAAAAACAAAAATAGACGTATTGAAGAAGGAAATAAGAAATAAAAATGATTTATACGATGGAGAAACGAATGGAGAAGACCAACAAGAATTGAGGAAAAAAATAAGAGATATATTTAAAAAATGGGATGTGCAAACAAGGTTAAACTAGAAGGAGGAGATAAAACAAGATGAGGAAAAGGCATGGTACAGAAAGATAGACCAATACTGGTAGAAATGACAGAATGGAGTGAAAAAATGGAGGTATTGAAAAGCATAAAAATATGGATTCCAAAAGTCTACCCCAAAATAGCGAGGGAACAACGCAAAAAGTTGAATCAATGTATAAAAAAAGTAAGAGAAGACGGAAAAAAAGGCACAATCAAGATATAACAAGCTTTTAATAGATGGAATTGAGTATACGCTAAAGGAATTAGAGGCTATTGAATTGAAACAACTGTCAACTATAAATAATAAACTATAAATGATAAAGTATATATATATATAAGTAATGCAAGGACACCAAGCATGAGATCGCCAGAGAACCATGACGATGATGAATTGAAAAAACAAATAAGAATTATTACAAGTATACGGCGTCCAAAAACTAAGTAAAAATAAAAACCTAGCAGAAAAATTGATGACGCACTGCAAAAAAAATGGACAAAGAAAAAGTGTACATAAAAAAAAGAAAGAATGGAATTTTTGGTTAGGGAAATGTAATGTAAAAAGTTTAAATAGGGTAGGGGCAACTACGAACTTACTAAACGAAATAACAAGGTATAATTTAGATATTGTAGCAAGAAATGAGATGGAAAGATAGTGGAATAATAGAATCACATAATAGCATATACTGCGGCAAAATGATGTAAATTCGGAACAGGATTTGTAATAAACAACAATATAAACATACAATATTAACATTTAATCCGGTTAATGAAAGACTGGCGGTACTAAAAATAAAAGCAACATTCTTTAATATTACCATTTGCAGCGTACATGCTTCGACGAAAGATGGTGGTGAAAAGAAATAGTTATTTTATGCACAGGTACAAGAAAGACAAATTGAAACCACAAGATACGATTTAAAAATAATATTAGAAGACTTCAATGCAAAAGTGGGAAAGGAAAAATAGTATAAAAAAAATATAGTAAAACATAGCTTGCTCGAAACGAACAATGGATAACAGACAACGTTTTATAAACCTGTCCAGTAGTAATGATTTGATTTTAAACAATACAAGATTGATGCACAAAAAAACTCATAAAGAAACATGGATGCCACTGGAAGGAAAAACAAGGAACCAGATTGACCATGTTATGATAAGAGAGATGTGCAAAGCTGTAGAAGAGCGGACACTGATACGGACCATTTTTAGTACGGGTGAAGTATAATCAGAAAATATAGGCAAAGAAAAATGAACGGGGGATAGTGAAGTGCAAGTTTAACATAAACGGATTAATACAAAATAAGTAAGCAACCAGCAGATATATAAAAGGTATAAACGAAAAATTAGCAGAAGGCGAATACGGAAATATAGAAGATCAGTGTGAACAAATAAAAAAATTAACCATGGAAATTTTACTAAGAGTGAATACAGAAAATCGAAGAAAAAAATGGTATGACAAAGAATGCAAGAAAGCAATACATAGGCAAAATGTAGCAAGAACAAAAATGATGGATAACTTAAGTGAAGAAAATCGAGAAAGCCATAAGGAAAGGAGATTGAAGGCTAACAGGATATGTAAAAGGAAGAAAAGAAAGTTTGAAAGTAATAGCTATGGAAGAAGCAGGACAAATGAAGCAAAGTAGAAAGTTTCTCAAAAAAATCAGGAAAATGATACCAACCAAGATTTACATTGTGTAAACATGCGGAAGGAAATTATGTAGGAAAAAACAAAAGGTCGCGAAAAAGGAGTAGGAGGAGTACTTTAAATAATTGTTAAACCCAAATAAACATAACAGAAATGCAAAAGATTAAAAAACAGGAACAACAGGAAGAGAAGGTAGAGAATTTATCAAGACAAGAAGAAATAATAGATATAATAAGGAATTTAAAAAATAAAAAATCTCCAGGGGAAGATTGCATAGTAGCAGAAATACTAAAATATGAAGGGAAAAAACTGGAAGAAAAAATGTGTAGTTTGATAGAAAATATGTGGAAGATAGAGGAGGTGAGTGGAACGTGGCGATAATATTTCTTCTACACAAACAGGAGGACAAAACAGTATGTCAAAATTTCCGGGAATTAGCTTTATTAAATGTAGGATATAAAATACTAGGAACCAGGGGTCTGCCACATTCCTTGTTCGTGTGGGCTGGCTTACATAGGACAAACGGTGCGCAACATAGCTACCAGATTAAAAGAACATAAGGCGGATACAAAGAAACATAACACAAGATCTGCTGTTGCGAAACATTTCTTAGACACCGGTCACACAAAAAAATTGAAGAGGCAACAATGTTGGCTAAATCCCAAAACTTCTGACCTAAACTATACAAGGAAGCCATCGAAATCCAGAAGTACGATAATTTCAATAGAGATAATGGAATCGATCTAGCGCTAATATGGAAAAACATGTTCCGGAGAGTAATGAATCGAAACCGTCACGAACCACTGACCCGAACGGCGTAATGTAAAGGCTTGTCAGGATCGTATACCTTCAGTTTCAGTTTTTTTCTGAAGAAGACAGCGACATGACTGTCGAAAAGTTAAATATTGTAAATTTTTCAAAGTTTGTAAACTTTCTAAGTTTTATGAATTTCGTGAAAAGTGTAAATATGGAACGCGGTTTAAAACCCGAAAACAAAAGTGGGACTATATTAAATAAGAGTGTACAAATTCTAGCATATGCGGACGATTTATTGATATAGCCAGAGGGGAGTCGGAATTGAAATTGCAGCGGCAAAAACGAAAGAAGAGCGACTTCTGAATATTTGGGAAAGAAAGATAATAGGTAAAATTTTTGGCCCAGTCAACGATAAGGAAGAATGGACTATGGTATAACTTTGAACTGAAAGAGATATATAATAAACCGAGTGTAACAAACGAAATAAAAGGCAGCAGAATAAGGTGGCTCGGACATATAAAAAGAATGGACAAATCAAAGTAAAAAAAATTATAAGGGGATTTTTGTAGAAAAACAATTAAAAATTAGGAAGTAGCAGGTCTGGAAAACTGGGGAAGAGTAGTTGGGGACAGAAAAGAATGGAGAAAAGTAAGCGAAAGGGTGCAAGATCAGGCACAGGAGTGACTACCCTGTGCTGGGAGATTAGTCAAGAATCTCTAAAGTGAAACCATAGTCCCGAATGGGCTGCAAAGCACTAAGAAATAAGTAAGTAATAACAATAACGGAATGATAATAATATGGGGTATAATTATTACATTTTTCACTCTAAACATGCGTAAGCACAAATTTTGCGAAAAAATTCATGCAAAATAGGTTATTGTTCATATATAAAAACAAATCTGAGAAGAAAATTGATAACATAAACCAAAACTATGATTACTATAAACGATGTTTTTTCTATGTAGTAGCATACGTCCGACCCGTTTTTTAATGAAGTTATAACATTATCCGTGATTGCAATAAGCGGCGGACACTGTATAATCACAGAATATTTATAACTTAGGTAAAATATACCATCGAGGTGTACCTATAACGTGCATCAACTTCTTTTATTAGTGATTAATACTTTTAGATAATTCTTGTTGGCTCGTGGGCATTTCTATGATGCGTCAAAAATAGGTGTATGTCAAACATAAACTTAAGCTAATAAATTATCGGGTTACTGGAAAATTATATTATATAAGAAATTTTATATAGACTGTAGTTAGTTAGATTGAAATTCGTTGGGTAACTATATAGATATGAGTTCTCAAAAGTTATTTTTGATAATATTTGATATTGATTTTAAATAGTTTAGAAAACTATAAAAATTTGCCAACAAACGTTGCCAGGATTAGTTTTGATTAAGACGCTAAAGAACAACGCTATGAACGCATTAATTTTGTCTTTACATTTTTTTGTAGCGTTTAAAAATATATATATAACTCAAAACGTGAATACAAATGTTGTGTCAATTAATTTCTTAAACACATTGTGTATAAATTGATTTGACACAATGAGAGTTTCTGCGTAAATAATCTAATTACAAAATAATGTTTATTAGTTTTTAACTAAATAACAAATTAAAATTTTCTTATTAATAGTAGTATCATTATTTATTCTTGTATTTTTTAAAACAACTTTGCCGTACAAAAAGAAATAAAAGACAATAATGCAATCTGTATTTATTTATCTCATATTTTACCAATAATGCTTGCAATAAAAATGAAATCTTGAATTAATTAAATGCCATTTTAAGAAATACATTCCGCTTACAGTTTTAGCGATGAAACGCTTGTCCTACTTTTAATAACTCAAGTATATTTATACCGAGTTTTTTAGTGGGAGTAAAATCTGATATAAACGTACGAGAGTAGAAGTATTCGAGTAGTTCCTTTAATATTTAGCTAACACTTAATTTGCGAATTTCGTTCATAACAATTGTTTGTAAAAAATGGTTAAATTACCTGCTATTGGTATAGATTTAGGAACCACGTATTCGTGTGTTGGTGTTTTCCAGCATGGAAAAGTGGAAATTATTGCTAACGACCAAGGAAACAGAACAACTCCTAGTTATGTGGCTTTTAACGACACCGAGAGGTTAATTGGAGATGCTGCCAAAAATCAAGTAAGTGCTAACATAAAAAAATAACCCAATCACATAATTAAAATGCATGGGATTGGCTTTATACCTTAAAAAGCAAGGATAAGTAATACAAGACCAAATTTGGATAATGACGAATTCATTCATAACATGTAGTGTTACTACCAGTCCCAGTTTTATTTTTATATATAAGTAGGCGTTGAATGATTGCTAATAGCGTTTACATATTTTTTGTGACAATTTTAATTTTATAGGTAGCTATGAATCCTAAAAATACCGTATTTGATGCAAAAAGATTAATAGGCAGAAAATACGACGACCCAAAAATACAAGACGATATGAAACATTGGCCATTTGTAGTTGTTAACGACGGAGGAAAACCTAAAATTCAAATTGAATATAAGGGAGAAATTAAAAAATTCTCACCCGAAGAAATAAGTTCAATGGTATTAATTAAGATGCGCGAAATTGCAGAATCGTTTCTTGGAGGAAAAATTTCGGACGCTGTAGTAACCGTTCCTGCATATTTTAACGATTCTCAAAGGCAAGCAACTAAAGATGCTGGTGCAATTGCTGGTTTAAATGTTTTACGAATTATCAACGAACCAACTGCAGCTGCTTTAGCTTATGGTCTTGATAAAAATTTGAAAGGAGAAAAAAACGTACTTATCTTTGATTTGGGCGGTGGCACTTTCGACGTTTCTATTTTAACGATAGACGAAGGATCTCTGTTTGAAGTAAAATCAACTGCCGGTGATACTCATCTTGGCGGTGAAGATTTTGATAATCGCTTAGTTAATCATTTTGCTGAAGAATTTAAACGCAAATATCATAAAGACTTAAATGGTAATGTAAGAGCTTTACGTCGTTTGAGAACAGCGTGTGAAAGAGCGAAACGAACTTTATCTTCAAGCACCGAAGCAAGTTTAGAAATTGATGCGTTGCACGACGGTGTTGATTTTTATTCTAAAGTTACACGCGCAAGATTTGAAGAACTTTGTATGGATTTGTTCCGATCAACATTGCAGCCTGTTGAGCGGGCACTAACCGATGCAAAGTTAGATAAAGGTGCCATACACGATGTTGTTTTAGTTGGAGGGTCTATTAGAATTCCAAAAATACAAAAAATGTTACAAGATTTCTTTTGCGGAAAAGCGTTAAATCTATCTATTAACCCGGACGAAGCTGTTGCATATGGTGCCGCAGTTCAAGGAGCAATTTTAATTGGAGATACAAGTTCTCAAATTCAAGACGTCTTGCTAGTAGACGTAGCGCCTTTATCATTGGGAATTGAAACTGCTGGTGGCGTAATGACCAAATTAGTTGAACGAAATTCTAGAATCCCTTGTAAACAACAACAAACGTTTACGACTTATAGCGATAATCAACCTGCTGTTACAATTCAAGTTTATGAAGGCGAACGTGCTATGACAAAAGACAATAATCTTTTAGGCACATTCAATTTATCGGGTATTCCACCTGCTCCCCGTGGAGTACCTAAAATTGAAGTGACGTTTGATTTGGATGCCAACGGAATTTTAAATGTATCTGCAAAAGACAGTAGCACTGGAAAATCTGAACGGATTACTATAACAAACGATAAGGGTCGTTTGTCTAAAGATGAAATAGACAAAATGTTATCCGAAGCTGAAAAATATAGAGCTGAAGACGAAAAACAACGGGAACGAATTACAGCCAGAAATCAGTTGGAAACTTACATATTTAGCGTAAAACAGGTAGGCGTCTCTTTGGTGTTTTCTTGAATTTACAAACGTGTGTATTTTTAGGCAACTGAAGATGCTCCTTCAAATAAATTGAGCGAGGATGATAAAAAATTAGTTCAAGATAAATGTTCTGAAGTATTAAGCTGGTTAGACGGTAACCAATTGGCCGAAAAAGAAGAGTTTGAAGATAAACTAAAACATCTTCAAAAAGATTGTAGTCCCGTTATGACAAAAATGCATCAAGGTCAGGCGCAAGGTCAAGGCGGAAACGGAGGTCCAACTCTCGAAGAAGTTGATTAAAAAATAAAATTAGAAACAATAATTAACTCTATTAATTGCATCGATTTATTAAGTTTAGCGTGAGAAATTATAATTTGTTTACTGATAATTTACTAAAATAAATTTTTGTATATTTTATGTTACATCATTTAATTCAATCCCTAACTTAAGCTATATCAAATTGTATAATTACGATCAAGTACGTTGTAGTAGCTCCTGCAAGCTAAAAAAATCAACAACTACATTTAATGTTATCATAAACGTATTCACAGCTTAACTGTAAATAAAAGTGTTTCATTAACTACGAAACACCGACAAGCCGTAAATTCAACGTTTTCATGTAGAAGTTGGAGAGAAAAAAAGAAAACCTACAAAATTATTTAATTTGTAGTAACAACACACACTACTGCATTAATTAATAGTTTACTTCCAATCCTAACTCCTTGTGTAGTTTATTTCCTTTTTCAGTGTAAACGATTTTATGGATTAATTTACCTGCTTTAGTAGCCTAAAACAAAAACAGTTTTTTGATTACTTTGATACACTAAAAGAAAGCAAAAGGAAAACAAAATTCGGGTTAACCATAATAATTAAAAATGCTCATTTCCAAAAATAGTTATTCTTGTTTTTATTATTTAAGTTTATAGTGCGATTTTTTTTACTTGTTTTGTCAACTGTAAATTAAGTTTTAATTAAAAATAATTTTGGATCGTTTGTTATCTCATTACGGTGGCGTATTTACATGATTTGACACCCAAAGCCTAAAACAAAAGTGCGGCTTTTCAGGTATCCACTTAATATGGCATATTATTTTATAGAAGTGCATTCAAAGATTTATTAACGGAACTTAACACATAATAGCTATTATTCTAAAATAGAAATGTTTATAATTCAAAATGCGTATAATTATAATAGTATATTAAAACACAAGTTACAGAATGAACGCGCTTCAAGCACGAGACCGGATTTCATACACGAGCCGCGCAGCGGCGAGTTTATGAAGCGGTCGAGTGATTGAAACGTATTCTATGACGTGTGTTTTATACTATTTTCTCTATTTTAATACAATATTTGAAATTTTTCGTATAATTTTAATTTTAAAACAACATTGGTAAACTTTTATATTTTATTGAATTGGCAACATTTACATTTTGACATATTGAAATTTATGTGTTAACCTAAAATCTCATACAAAATTATCTCTTTTCACCTTTATAAGTAAATAACTGAATTAATAAAACGTCTTTATTTTATCTTGGCATCAAAATTTGAATTTTAATTGTTAAACTCCAATAATTTTGATTTCTTTTTCGTGTAACGTCAACTTACGATGCAGAGATACCAACTTTAAAAAAACTAACATTACCAAAAATCGTGTAAGAATTTGCTTATTCTTACACGGATTTTAGTGTGAGAATCGCTAATTCTCATGTCGAAATAGAGAAAAATAATTTCACACACTTTCACTCTCTTCAATACTGAAAAAGATCTTTCACCTGTACAGTTGGTCACAGCTTCACAAGCAATCATCCTAAAAAAATTAGAAAGTTTGAAAAATGTCTTCTTCTTTTTTTTCTTCTTTTAAGTTAAGGGCAATCCCTGTTTTTCTTTACGCATTGGGGTTTCTTCGATCCGTATTCCTGCTGTTTTCCGATCTCTAACGATTTTAATTAATCTGTCCTCATCTGCCCTGGAGACATGGTCGTTCCATTTCATTCTTCTCTTCCGTACGAATCTAACAATGACTGGTACTCCAAACTCTTCTCTTTCTGAGGTTCTCATCAGTTGTTTAGTTTTGCTGCTGTCAGCGCGTGTTTCTGCTGCATAAGTCATAACTGGCCTCACTAATATTTTTCTACTTTAGTTGCTTGAGAACTTCCAGAAGTCCATTTGAAGATATATCTAAACCCTTTGACTTGAAGTACGTCCTCTATGAAGTTATCATCAACATTATTTTTGTAAGTTTCTATCAACTTTAGGCACTTTACTTTGATATCCATCGTGGACATTACTGATAAGTTGTTCAGAAACCCTGTTATGTTTTTAATTTATTCAAAATACATATACAAAATAAGGTACAGACGCTTGCGCGAATATAAGAGATAGGAATTTATAAAAATGGCGATATATACGTTTTCGGTAAAAGTTAATGGCAATAAATATTAAGTTATAAACTACAAAATACGTTTTATTAAACTTAATTACAATTACAACTACATACACAACAAATTGGCGACGAGGATTTTAAAAGAAGCCACTACAAAATACGTACGTACAAATTACATTACATTATATTGGATTTATCTACATTACAAGCATGCCAAAAATAACGCAAACCGATAAAGATACGGAAATAGCAAGTTTACCAATTGCTTATCAAATACAATCAACATTTACAGTTGAAATTTTCGATACATCAAAAACGCGATTGTCCAGATGGGTTAAACGATTTGAAGGTGCGTTTCAAGTTTTTAAAATTCCTAACGAAATGAAGCTGCCGTATTTATTACATTATATGGGGACAGAAGCGTACGATACACTTTGCGATAAATACGCACCGGGAATTCCAGAAAGTGGAACATATCAAGAAATTGTTCAAACAATGGATAGTTTTTACAATCCTGCACCTCTCGAGATTGCGGAAATTTTTCGATTTCAAAACAGAAAACAATAAGATGGGGAATCAATTCAAGAATTTTTATTAGCATTACAAAAGATGTCCATAAACTGCAAATTCGGCGATTACCTTAGAAGCGCTTTACGAAATCAATTTGTGTTTGGGCTTAAATCAAGAAAAATTCAAGCAAGATTACTGGAGACACGCAATTTAGATTTGGATAGAGCTGTAGAAATTGCAACTAGCATAGAAGCTTCCGAAAATGACAGTAATCAATTTAATTTTAATTCAAAAACTAACATTCATAAATTGCACGCTTCTAACATTAAAAATAAAGAACTACTAACAACTAACCCTAGTAATAAGCAAAATTTTAAACATAAACGACCTTTTAAAAATCTTTTAAAAGCAGAATCAAATTCAAACGCTAATTCAAGTTCATTTAAAGGTAAAATTACAAGTTGCTATCGCTGTGGTGATACAAATCACTTAGCAAATAATTGTAAAAAAACAAATTTATTCTGCAATAACGGCAAAATACCCGGTCACTTACAAAAAACTTGTTTAAGAAATAACAAAGTAAATGTAGTTGACGAAATCTTAAATATTGATTCTAAATGTTCAAGTGAAAAATTTATGATTACACTATTAATTAATAAGATACAAATACCCTTTGAAATTGATTCTGGAGCAGCAGTTACATTAATAAATGAAGAAATTTATCATAAATATTTTTCAAATATAGTATTACACGAAACAGATATAAAACTAGCAACATATTGTAAAAATAAATTAAATGTTTTAGGTGTAATTTCAGTGGAAGTACAACATCAGGATACTAAATTATCCCTAGATTTATATGTAGTTGAAGGCAAAGGAACTTCTTTGGTGGGAAGACAGTGGATACGTGCTTTAAAACTAAATTTACATGAAGTTAACTATGTGAACGATAATACCAAATTATCAAAATTACTTGACAAATACCAAGATCTATTTGATCCTTCAATTGGAAAAATATCAGGTATACAAGCTTCGATATTTCTTAAACAAAATACGAAACCAGTTTTTATGAAACCGCGAACTGTTCCGTTTTCATTACGTGATAAAGTAGAAGCCGAAATTGACTCTTTAGTTTCTCAAGGTATTTTACAAAAAGTAAATTTTTCAGAATGGGCTACACCCATTGTTCCCGTTGTTAAATCTAATGGGGAGGTTCGAATTTGTGGGGATTTTAAAACTACTTTAAACCCATACATACAAATAGACGAGCATCCGTTACCTACAACAGATGATTTACTCTCTCAAATGTCGGGTGGCACAAAATTTTCAAAAATTGATATCAAAAAAGCATATTAACATCTAGAAGTTAAAGACGAAATGAAACATTTGCTTACATTAAATACGCATAAAGGTTTATTCCGCTCAAATAGGTTAATGTTTGGAATTGCTAGTGCACCGGCCATATGGCAGCGTTTAATGGAACAATTATTACAAGGCATTCCGGGAGTGTCCGTGTTTTTAGACGACATTAAAGTTACGGGGCCCTCTACAGAGGTACATTTACAAAGACTAGATAATGTTTTAAGTAAATTGAAAGAACATAATTTAAAAATTAATTTAGAAAAAAGCGAATTTTTAAAAGACGAAATAGAGTATTGCGGATTTAAAATTAATAAAGATGGTATTTCAAAAGTCAAACATAAAATAGATGCTATTACAAAAGCACCTATTCCACAAAATAGAACTCAGGTTAGATCGTTTATTGGGCTTATTAATTATTATCGAAGGTTTATTGAAAACGCAAGTTCAATTTTAAAACCCTTAAACAATTTATTAAGTAACCAATATCAGTTCAAGTGGACAAAAGAATGTCAAAAGTCTTTTGATACAGCAAAAAGAATAATAACTTCTAAAAATGTTCTTTGTCATTTTGATCCAAATTTGAAACTAATTTTAGCTACTGATGCGTCACCTTATGGGGTTGGTGCGGTTCTCTCACATATTTTTCCGGATGGTACAGAACGACCGATACAATTTGCGTCTCAAACTTTATCTGTCACACAACAAAAATATTCCCAAATCGATAAGGAAGCTTACAGTTTAATTTTTGGGGTAAAAAAATTTTACAATTACTTGTGCGCAAAACGTTTTACTTTAATTACAGATCATAAACCACTGTTACAAATTTTTTCGCCAAATAAAAGTTTACCTACACTTAGCGCTACAAGAATGCAACATTACGCAATGTACTTACAAGGTTTTAATTACGATATAGCTTACAAAAATACAAACTCGCACTACAATGCAGACGCTTTATCGCGATTACCGATTAAATCTGAACAATTAATTAAATATGATGTATCAGATTCATTTGAATTAAATTTAATAGAAACTTTACCTACTAATGTACAAGATTTAGCTTTTCACACAAAAACGACGCAATATTAAAAGATTTACTTCTTGGTTTACAAACGGGACAAACAGTAAATAAAAAATTTAGATTCAATATTAATCAAAACGAATTTTCGTTACAATCCGGTATAATAATGAGAGGTCAAAGAGTATTAGTTCCTACAAAGTTAAGAAAAACAATATTAGAAGAACTACATACGGGACATTTTGGTATTGTTAAAATGAAAGGTTTAGCTCGAAGCTACTGCTGGTGGCCAAACATTGATAACGACATAGAAAACATTTCTCAAAATTGTTACGAATGCAATAAGTTACGAAATAATGCAATTCCGGTTGATAACCACGTTTGGGAAACACCAAAATCATGTTTCGAAAGAGTACATGTAAATTACGCTGGTCCATTTAATGGCGGTTACTATTTCATTTTAGTTGACGCGTTTAGTAAATGGCCTGAAATAATTTTTACCAAGTCCATGACAACTGCAATTACAATTCAAAATTGCAGGAGAATTTTTAGTACTTATGGTATACCTAAAGTGTTAGTTAGCGATAACGGCACACAATTTAAGTCTTACGAATTTCAAAAATTTTTACGTAACAACGGCATTATACACAAATATTCAGCTCCCTACCATCCAGCAACTAACGGTCAGTGTGAAAGATACGTACAAATTTTAAAAAAATCATTAAAAGCAATGTATTGCGAAGGAAATAGTAGAGAACATGAATTATGTAAATTACTTTTACAATATAGAAAAATGCCACATTCTAGTACAAATGTAAGCCCTTCAAAACTAATGTTTGGGAGAGAGATTAGGTCGCGAATTGATTTAATTAAACCGGAAACATATGAAAATCGAAACGCGATCGTGTCAAATGTTAAAGAAATTAGATTAGGTAGTAGAGTTGCAGCACGAGACTATTTTCATGAAAAATGGAAATTTGGAATAGTTATTAAAAAATTAGGTTTACTACACTACAATATTAAATTAGATCACGGACCAATTTGGAGACGACACATTAATCAGTTAAGAGTTATAGGAGTCAATACACCTAAAGAGAGACTATTTCCTACAAATCAGTATGAAAACGTAACAGAAAAACATATTGATAATAATACGCACGTAACCATTTCGAGTACCACTAATGAAAACATACAGTCAAATAGTTCAGAAAATAAAAATAAAATGCCTGAATGTACGCTTACTGAAAATGTACCTATTTTGCGAAAATCCACAAGAATTCGCAATCCTGTTGTAAGAATGAATTTATAATTTTTGTTACAATTTTATATTACAATCAATGTATTTCTTTTGTTACGAATTGTTACATTACCACTTAGTTATCAGTTATTATATTTGTGTTCTTTGTTAATTTAATTAGCTTACTTGTTAGAAATTAAGTTACGGTAAGGAAGGAAATGTTATGTTTTTAATTTATTCAAAATACATATACAAAATAAGGTACAGACGCTTGCGCGAATATAAGAGATAGGAATTTATAAAAATGGCGATATATACGTTTTCGGTAAAAGTTAATGGCAATAAATATTAAGTTATAAACTACAAAATACGTTTTATTAAACTTAATTACAATTACAACTACATACACAACAAACCCAAAATTCTTTTTTCTTCTGGTGTCAACCTGGTAGCTTCTATTCTCGCAAAGTTTAATCGCTTCAACCTCGAAAGTGTCGAAATCATCTTTCAATGTATCAACGAAGTTCCATAAAGAATTACACAATAAGATCACAGCCTCCAAATCAATATTTTCGACTTGAAATTTTTTGTTTACTTTGTTAAGTCTCTCTAGGATTCTATTCCAAAATCAAGTCATAATCACAGTCTCAAGGAAACTTCATTTATCAATCAACACTTGGAACTCAAACCTTGTATTTGATTTTTTAGTTGCATCTTCTCATATTCTTTGTACAGCTTCTTGTACTATTGCGAAGAAGATTGCGGAACCCATGCAGAAGCCAGCTGTTGAAGTTCCCACAAGATTAAACAAATGGCCCGCACTAGAGGATTGATAGGTTTTATTCTTGCTTATAAACCTGAACATTGGCCAGACATATTTGTGGCATTGTCGTAGCTTTGGCTTCTACAATCCATTATATTTATGTCCAAAGTATTTAACTTAGCCAAAATTATGCCAGTTAATTGTTTAGGCCTATGACCGGTATTGGCAATAAATGTGAGAAAACAGTCAACAGGTCATCAGAAAAAACATAACGAACAATCAATGTGAGCTGCTCTATATGCCTGATGACCGGCATCAACAATGATTGAATAATATTTTGCGATTTTCAGCTCATCAATGATATTTGACTGAACTTGTTCTCCCACCCTGTCGATGGAGAATAAACTAACCAAAACCGTTTAACAATTTCGCCATTTATAAGCTGTCTGGGGAATAGTTTCTTGGTACACGATCGCTTTTTGTTAGTATGTTGCCTCATTAAATTAGAAAAATCGCAATGCAGGTTCTGAATTACACCATGAGTAACAATGCAGTTGCGGATGCTTTTATCAACATCCGCTTAGCTAGATCTGATAAAATGACTTGAATAATAACTACAAAATAACGCTACATCACAATCAAAACTTTACATTCTTATGAAAACTGAGATGAGAACTTGTGAACTTTTTAAATTGATAATCGCTTACCTTCTGTTTTTGGCTCTCGCTCATTCTTGCAAACTAAAGCAAGTACAAGTATTCAGTTTACAAACTTGGAAGTACAACTGAAAAAAGGAAAAGTGAAACGTTCCATTACGTAGTAATAGACAAAACAATTGACCTGATCACATCTTATACACAGAGCTGGGCATAAGAAGAGAAATGAATAATAAAGCGGTAAGCTCCAATACTAAATAATTTTATGAGCTACTAATTGTTAAAGTATTAAGGTACTTTGGATAAGTAGTTTTACTTTTGCTTATTTCGAAAATGATTTTTTTTCTAGTAGCTGTCGTCGCGGCGATGATAACTCAAAGACAAAACATTTACTAACGTATTTTGAGAAACTTTTGTGACCAGGTTTATCTAAAAATTTTGCGCCATTTCTGAAAACCGTTTTTTATTCGTGTTTGGTATGTTTTTTTTTTAATGTGGACAGAGACCGCCTGCAAAGTTCCAAACGCTTCTCCATGCAAGCCAACTACGTATTAGACACGGTATTTTCTGCTGATCGCTTCAACTCTTAGTTGTAGCTTTGGTTTCAAACTGTTTTGTTTGTTGGCTAAAACTTTTTAGTCAAAGTTTGTAAATACAATTTTAAATTTGAACGCAGTTTTTTCTTGATAAGCCATTAGTAACGCTTCACCCAGTAAGACTTCCTTAACTGTAGCAACTAATTTCGTTTATTCTCTCTTCAAACAATTTAAATACTCACTCGCGTTTCTTCTTGAACAATTTTAATCTGATTTTAAAAATTTACCTATATTTGTTTCTCAATAATTTTCATTTGGTTTTTTTCTAAAAAGAGTGCTAAAATCTATTAATTTTAAAATCTCAAATAAATCAGTATCAGCATTTTACCAGTGGTTGAAATATTATGCATTATTTTGAACATTACTTTTGTTGTTATTAAATACTAATAGTACTAATAATTACACCACACAAAAAACAGTGCACGCCGCTTAATAAAATCACGTTGGGATTTTTGATAACAATATCCAAAATTCAGAAAAAAAAATATACTCGTTTATTGGTTAGAAAGCAGTAAACACATACAGCGTGTATCTGATTAACAGGTTGTTAATTTAAAAGTAAAATCATAGCATCAATACAAACCGAAAATGTCAAAATAAAAATTTTGATAAAAACCAAATAAAACAAATTTGATGACACTAAAAATAAAAATAAATAGAAAGTAACGTTATCACATAAGATGTACTTAAATGAAGTTCTTATTCTAATAACGCATATGTTTTCCAAGATTACGTATATTTACAGATGTTTAATGTAATGTTACGTAGGTCAGTCAAAATACTAGAATAAATAACAGTGCAAAAATAAAGCTAAACATGCAAAACATGTATTTTTAGAGCACAATGATAAATTTTCACTCTAAACAAGCGTATTGTGAACAATTAGTAACAATGTTACTGCATCCATTGGTACAATAGTATTTTCTATGACATCTACTGCACTTTCTCCGTCAAATTGCTGTGAAGTATTTGTTGTTGAAACGGAAGTTGATGTAGAATTTTGAAGTTCATCATATACTGTTACTAATAATTTTCTTTCCATATTAATTTCGTTAATGTTAACATCAGAGTTTATTCTGTACTTTTCTAATTCAGTTCGGATATTGTTTATTACTTTCTCAGCTGAATCGAAATCGGTTACTGTTAAATGTTCAGCATTAGTAGTAGTTTGATTTTGGTGTTGCTTCTCAATAATCTTTTAACGCATTTTTTAAAATCCACATTGTCAGCGTTTGAAACATTGCAAAAATTTATTCTAGTTATAATTTGGTTGATATTTACTGGCCGGTTGTACCAATCGTTGACTGTTTTTCTCCACTTCTGCTTCATTGGTATAAATACACTGACATCCGCCGGTTGTAGGAGATGGGTAGTGTTTGGGGGCAGTGCATATAAAATAATACCATTCTGCTCACAAAATTGGCTTACGGAAGTGTCATATGTGACTTAAGTCCACCTCGGAATAATATAATTGGTCGCTTAATTTTATTTTATGTAACCCAGGAGTTGAATGGGCTGACAACTATTCATAAAAACATTGCCTGTCATCTACCCAGATTCTGACTTTCCTATTACCTAATCTTCTGGAACATTTTCAACCAACACCTTGAGTGGTCTTATATATGAAATCACTACTAAATGTGGACAAACATTCCCTGAGGCGTTAAATACAATTAGAATAGTTATTTTGTTTTCATTTTCCGATTTAATAGTGTACAGATTTTTCCATCCTTTAGGACCGAGCACTTTTCCGATTTTTAGACAAAGAGAAAACCCTGACTTATCTTCATTAAATACACGAGTCGGATTTTCAAAAATATCTTAAACGTTATTTTCTTGTATATGAATAAACTATGTTCTTATTAATTCTTCGGTAATTAATACTCGGGTTATATTAATACTTTCTGCCTCTTTCTGCAAAATTTCTGGGTGGCGTTTTACAAACCCCTTGTACCATCTCATCTCTGGAACACCATAAGAGAAATCATCAAGTTTGCCAGCATCGCTTGCAATTTTTGTAACCGTTTCTAACAGATCTGATTTTGTAATAGGAAAACCACATATTGCAATGTTGGTTGCCCACTCGGCGATCTTATTTTCCCCGTTTTCTGATAAATTGGGTGGTGGTCCGGTTTTCGTTTTAAGAGCTGGTGATTTCCTGCATAACATACCATGTACTGTTGCTCTTGGCACTTCATAACGTCTACTCGCCTTTCTTATAAAAATTTCCGATTTTATATCGCAAAAGACGATCGCAAAGATCGCCTTGATTGCCTCTGTTGAATATGTATGAAACTTTCTATACTTCGCCTTCAAAGGCTGCTATTGAATTTTTTATTACCTGAAATCAATTCTATTTAAGTATTTACTTATATCACAAAGAAATATCTTTTAAATTTGCAGCCACAGCAAGTTAAACAGTTCGCATTTAAATTTGTATAGTCCCATCTGTGCCCATTTCTCGGGTTTTCGGACGCATTGTCCGGTTTCAGTAATTTATTTAAGACCGGTTTTCCGGACACTAATTTTAACGGCCAAAACGTAATGAAAATAATATTTTAATCCAAAAAAAAATGAAAGTTAGGTCCTTACTTACCATATATAACAACTCACAACAATATACATATATATAAAATAACAATAGGTTTGGTTACTATTTTATTGAACTGCTTCCACTAAAATTTTTGTTGCTCGCCGACGCAATCAGAACACAACAACAACCATTTGTAGAATGATTTGTTAATATTTTTGTCTCCAGAGGTTATTAAAAATTCTTGTGTTGGAAAAGGGTAGTCTAACGAAAACGAATGCATCTTTCGTTAGACGGAAAGAGATGGAAATTTATTATTTTAACGGTTTTTGTGGTAACATGTCCGAGAACAGGTTTTGTTCGACTAACTGGTTTGTTCACTCTAGTAATCGCTTTTTTCTTTGTAACCTAAAAGTAAAATAATATAATCATATAATAATTTAGAGACTGCACTACCCCTACTAA
Source organism: Aquatica leii (assembly GCA_035610365.1). Classification (NCBI taxonomy): domain Eukaryota; kingdom Metazoa; phylum Arthropoda; class Insecta; order Coleoptera; family Lampyridae; genus Aquatica; species Aquatica leii. The sequence goes on from CM069433.1 coordinate 154,417,082, forward strand.
ACTGCATTGAATGCCCCAAACCAAATAAAATTGTCTTCCATTAAAATTTCAATTAATAAAAATGAACCACTGTATTTGTATATTATAAACAAAACTATAATAACAAACCTCATTTGATATTTTCTGAAAAATTAGAGCTGCTACATTACAAATCAGTAAGCGCTAGATGGTCAGCGTTCCAGCATGGTTAAACGCTGACAGTGAGCAGCTGCTTTTAGTAAACGTACCCGTTCTTTCTACAGTTGCGCTTAGTATACATACTAAAGGCACACAAAACTGCAGTGATCTCGTATTTTTAATCTGTCTAAAAATTGACACTGTTTGGTACAGTGTCGGCAGCAAATACCCCACGTACATACTTTTTTTCTTTTTATAAAAGATCGAAAGCTGTTGCCAGTGGTTTCATTACCTGTAAAAATATATGTACGTATTAATTATTGTTGTAAGCTAATTATAAAATTATGTGGCTTACGTACATCAACATATTCCGTTAAAAAGATCACTTCATTTCTAAGAAACTTTGGCACAGCCACAGTATCGCAAACAGAAAGACAGTTAATTTTTTCCGAACTATCGTTATTGATAAAATCTTTAACTAAACAAGTTAAACATGGAGTTCCATCTGTTGATACCTCACGATTTCAAATAAACTCCAAATTTCTTTAATGGTATCACCAACAACTGTCGATAAATTCTGTTTATTCGGCATTTAGCAAAATATCTTTTAGATATTTTTTAAAAGACAGTATGTGTAACTTTTTTTCTGCATCGGTTGCTACTAAATTTATGGTATGGCTAGCATATCTATAATGAAATGGCAACACGATGTAATTTTCGGTACGACCTGCTTCTGCACTACTACAAGTAGTTTTAACGTCGGTGTCGTTTAATAGATTGCTAATTTCGATTAATTCAACCTCTGTTGTAGATTCTTCAAGCCGTTCTTCCTCTGGCTTGTAAATCTACGGTAGCCGTAATTTATCAGTTGCTTTAGTAGTCATCTTGAATGATTCACTTGTAAACACAAAAACAATGCACTTTAGAGCTTTGGACAACAGAATCCATTTACACAAAGTTTGCTAACGTACTAACAGCCATCGTCGGAATGAGACGCCGGACAACTGTGCAAATGGCTCCATCATGAGCAACTGTAACCTCTTAATATAATACTACTATTGAATACGATTGTTATTCAAAGCTAAATGATACTACAGCAATACTGCTGTTAATTAATTTAAAATAAGAACTATGGGTGGAAGCGTATAGTGGCGTAGATAACGCGATGTTTGGCTTTCGCATCTCATGCCTACACGGAGAGAAAAGTTTACTGTAATAAAGCAAAAACAGCTATATTTCATGCAAATAGGCTGTTGGTTTTGAGTCATGCCGATGTACGCTTAAATAAAGCTTTCATTTTATTACAACAAATATTTTGAAAAAGAATTGTATAGATTTTATAATATATCAATTTAAGAAAACATTGTTTTCTTTTATCATTCAAAAGTTGCTTAATGTGATCGTAGAGAAGAACCATAGTTATGACAAGTACTGCTTTTTCTTATCTCTGTTGATTGTTGCGTTTTATCATAAATAGGTTTAATAGTAATAACACTTCGTATTAATTTAAGCACGCAGTGTCATAATGTTTGCTTTTGTGCAGCTTCAGGGTATGAATGATTTCAGTAAATATACACATAGTTTAAACGTATTTATTTGCTAAATTCAAAATAAATGTGCTATATTTTTATCATCACTACAGTTTATGGTTTAATCTACATTAAAATTTATAATTATTGGTAGATAATATTACCGATCCAAATGATACTGTCCTTGACACCAAAATGTACACGCATCAGCATTAATAGTATGTAACACTTAGAATATTAGTCGAATCTACACCATCCGAGTTAAATAATCTTCTTGTAACTTTTGGAAAGTTATTTTTTTCTGTCAAAGGGTTCTTCAACTACTAAACTTAACAATCAACCCAAATTCACCTTCCTTCAATATGTCCAAATTATTTTCCGTTAGGCACACAAGGGATGTAACATCAATTTCTTGTTCTAAAAGAAAAGCAAATGCACGATAATTTCATTTCATTGCAAAAAACTAAGTCATACATGCCAAAAATGTGCAAGCTTTGCGACATAATTCTAACATATAACGGCAGTGAACAATATTCAAAATCAGAGTCAATACTTACTTGTAAGTTTTTGATAGTTTCAATAATTCACTAATTGATGTAGTGAGTTATAGATTATATGCTGCAAGCAACTTGTTATAAAATGATGGATCCATGTCGTATAGTTCCAAACAAAAAACTGTCGGAGTCACGGTACACGTATATTATCTTTGCCACAGCTTTAGCAAAAAGTTTAGCACATATTGCAAACCTTAACGTAAATTAAATTGCTGATACCTTATTTTAGACCAGCGTGGAACAAATAGTGATAACATAAATGCTTACTTGAAATTCCTACTTGTGGTTTCTTAGTAATTTATTACGTACTTTAATCGCTGATATGATTTCTTATAATAATTAGTTGAATTTGATCAATTTGTAGTCTTAATTTCAACAAAAACTTTTTACTTGTATCATTATAATTATGAATGATTTAATAAAAACATGTTTGGATTGCAATAAGAAATTTAATTTAAGTTTTAGAACATGTAGGTTTAATTTTATTTGAATGTGAATCAATTTTAGAAAAAAAGCAAATGCTTTAAATATGAAATTGTAATGATTAAATTCAGCATAATATTTCTCTCCGTATATCGAAAGTGTAATTTTTATGTAGAAATTTCTAAAATATCCTAATTATTTATTCTGTTGAATATAAAAGTAACGACAAAAGCAATGTTTTTTTTCATTATCTTACCAGAAATAGTAATATTGATATTACTAATTACTTATTAATTAATTAATGCATTACATTCCTCATTATCAAAAAAAAGGTAATTTAATTACTGTAATGCATTACTTTCAACCACTGTATTTTGTCCATTCTAAACTAAATCTAAATCTGCGAAGTTGTTCGTTGTAATGTTGCCTTGGAACCACTTGGCTTCAATGTACGTTCTTTCGGTTCTCTATTTAAATCAGCGGTTTTCAAGTCAGCAACCGTTTTTTTTTGAAATGTAAAGACTCAGTAAACATATATATATATATATATATATATATATATATATATATATACAACTTTATTATTGCTGAGGGTCTAAAACATTGTGTCGTTTTTTGTATTGCGTCGTGGTCGAACATTCCAGAACACACAAAATTCAAAAACATTTTTTTCCTGTAGTTAAAAATTTATTTGGATTGCCTAGAGTTTAGTTTTGAAAATAACAAACATGTTAAACAAGTTTTATTAATAAAAGTTTTTACGGTTATTTCAAACCTTGAATTTTTGTAATCATAAATTTTCTGCAATTGAGTGGGAATTTATTTTTTACTGAAAGATTTTACTTATAAGAAAAAACCTATTACTGCTTTAAAGTGACTAGTTTTGAAATTAAAAATTAAATTAGATGTACACTTACCTCATAAGCAGTAGAACTACAAAATGAGATTACACAAAGCAATTGAATCAGGGTCAAGCCTATTTGAATAAACGCATAGACAAGAAATACAGTTTCAGGTTCTGTTATAACCTGTCTTCCAACGTAAATAATATGTATCACTATTAACACATAATATGCTGCCACAGCAACAGAAACTTGTATAGCAAAAGCATTGTTAAATATTTTGCAGATTGAACATAATTGAAAATGTGCTTGTTTGATATCCATCAGTTTAAAAGAAGCTTGGTTTTTACAAAAGTCGTCTGATAAACTAAAATATAATTTAATTAACAAACAACATATATTGAAACAAAACTTACACTGAGTGTACGTTGCGAACACTATTATACAGCGTCTTTTGAATTAAACTAATTTGTTGGTTTATCCAAAAAAATCTCCTCTTCAAGTTTATAGTCAGTACACATATTTGAACATTGATAATAGAGCTTACAAGTGGTGGGACTACAAGACATACAAACTTTGCTATACTAGGCTCTCTACTTGCATATGTTACAATTTGAGTATTAATTACAATTGCAATAGCCACAGCAATATTTGCTACTGTTCCAACTAATGTATAAAACTTAGCTTTTTTGTACTCTTTATTTAAATTAATTCGAAATGTTTCTTCGGCATGCAAATCAAAATTGTTTAAATTTTTAAACACTGCTAAAATCTAAAGTACGATACTGGATTGAGTAAAGTTCTTAAATTTTCTTACGTCATTAACGAAAATGCAAGAACACAAGTTACCACACAGCAATAATGCTTCTCCAGAATACAAGTCCAAGTATTCCATCATCCGGTCAATAAAATTGGGATCATACTGTACTATTACTAACAAATATTTTAAAGAAGAAATGTTCAAAAATATTGCTATAAACAATCCGTAAAAAATATTCCATTTACACTTCGAGAATGTATTTTGTTCGATTTTAAAAGGTGCAAAACCAAATAGTTTTAAAATGTAATACATTGGCTTTATAGACGAGTAAAAGTTGTTTTTGTTTGCCATGAGTGAAGTTGTAATAAGAGCTACATAAATCAATTTGTAGTTGTTTGTAGTAAATGACAACGTTTACTGTATGTGTAATTAACAGTTACCTAATGGTAAAAAATCATTAAGATTAAGCATTTGATAAGTTCGATTATCGAAACTGAAACCGGATTCATTATTTTACTTAACCTTACAAAAACAATCTAGTAAGTGCTATTAATCAACTTTTGCTTGACTAATATTTCCAAATAATGGATTTAAAATAAGATTTAAGTAGTGAACTTGAATCAGTTTGACTTGGCGTAAAGAAATTTAATAAATGTTGTGGCAGAGGCGTATACAGCGTCCTGGAGCAAATAAGATCTGTGCGCCTCCCTTTTTTCTCACAAATGTTCTAATAAAATTCTAAATTTTTTAGTCTTTATTTTTGAATTTCATTTTTAAACAATATTTAATGACACTTGATTTAAAGTTTTTAAATATATGACATATTCACACAGTAACATTGAAATAATTAGACATTATTATGTTATAAAGCACATTAAAACATTTACAAATCTTATAACTGTTAATCGGTGAATTAATTTACCCAGATCAATTTGACCAGCAATTGTTTTTTCAATTGATATTGTGGCCAGAGAGCTAAGACGGGATTGAGACAAACTGTTCGTAGATATCTTTTGAGAAACTACTTGAGACTGGGGTGTGAATTGGGAGTAAATCAGCAACTTCGTGTATAGATGTAATTTGTCTTAATTGAATAAAAAAACACATTTTAAATCTTATTAATTGTGATCCAAAACTAAGAGAAATATTTGAACAATAAACCGATTTCAATAATTTGTAATCAACCAAAATAGTTTCATCAGATGATGCGAGAAGATATACTGGCGATAAACATTTAAAAAGTCTGCATACTTTACGCACGGATTTAAATCTAATATTTAATTGATATGTCAATTACTTTATTAAAAGACTTTCACTTTAAAACCATTCTTTACCATTTTGAATGGGCTCATCCAGTTCGTCAAAAAATGTTTTTACTCGAAGCAATCTCTTTTTGGGGAAACAAAGTTTAATGCTCCATTTAGTTAATAATTGAACTGCCTCGATTTTAACAATATCCCAATTATTTATTAAGTTTTGGAATCAGGTTAGGAGTAGACAGCATTTCAATTGATTGCTCTACATCTTCTTGAGTAGCATTGTGGAGACAGTATTAATATGTTCCAGTACTTTATCATTATCAAGATAATGGTTGAAAATTGTCAAAAATAAGTTACCAAACTTTTAGGTTTGCCTTGTTCGTCTTGACTTTTTCCGTTTAATTTCAAGTAGATTAATATTTTAATAACATCAAAACAGCGATAATATAACGCGCCAAGAGCCTGAACACGGGAAGATCAGCGTGTTGGACAAACTCTTTTTTTCTATTTAAAGTGAATAACAAGTTAATGTAAAACCCATGCCGCCTGCTATTTTAATAGTGTATTAAAGGACTAGTTTCATAAGAGACCATTTTAGCCCACAAGACCAAAGTTTAGAAAACGGCAGCTTAGCGGGGAGTTTTCTAATAGTCAAGCGCGCCAACATGTCTTATGAAACGTATACTTTATACTATTTTTCTATTTTGGAAATTATATGTAAAAATAAATTTAAATTACATATTTACAGTTATTTTATTGAAACATTTTTTTTTAAAATTGTCAAACATCAGTATTGCCAAACCACAGTTCGTGTGCTATAAAGAGTTACTTTAGACAACTCAAACTTTAAAGTATTTGTTGGAGTACCAAAATAGAAAAATACTGTATTGGTAAGAATTAAGAAGGTGAGAGGTATAAACATAATAGCGATTCTTTGAATTTGGGCTTATTACAAAAGCAAAAATTCAAAAATACCAAGGACAACAGGTAGCAACTTTGCATAGATGTTATTTTTAACCGCTTATCGCCGCGATTATAATTTTTTCAAACCATAGCGCATTTTCAAAACACGATTACGTAATAGAGCGCCCTCGAAAAACTAATACTAGAAGTCAATTACAATACATTTCAGCTTTTAAGCTATCGCACAGCGCACACAACATTCATTAAGTATTGTCAAATTGTGTTTATATATTGATTAAACCTCTTTTACCGTCTGTTAAAACTATTTAGTAAAATAACACTATGATTAGCTGTTTTAAAAATAGCGCTCCCTGGCTCGTGCGCCCTCAAAATTCGTGCGCTGGCAGCAGTTTGTTCCAACTGCTCCAGCGTAGCTACGCCCTTGTGTTGTGGTCTTAAACAAGTAGAAAATAATTCTCTATCGCACGCAAGCCACGTCTACCATATGTGACAGACGGTGCTGTTTCCTGAAAGTCCACATTTAACATATATGCAAGTTAGACAATATTCTCTTCCAAGGCATCATAAGTTTATCATTAAAACTTATTTATTTTCAACTTGCAAAATTACAAATAAACGTTGTTTTAAGAACTAAAATTATGTTTACATTTAAGTATATAAAAAATATAGTAAAAAAATATAAAAAAAACAAATAAGGCTACTCTAAAATAAATGAAAAAGCTCATAAAAATACTACAAGATAAGATAAAAAAACTGGTGTGGTCACCATACAACTTTCCTATAAGGAATGATAAAGAAATGTCTACATATTTTTTTAAGGTCATGTTGTCATAAAACCATTTTGAAATGATATGTACACGTTTGTATTGATTTTCTAGCATGCTATAATTTTTTTTAAATGTTTTTCTTCGATTTCATCAAGATCATATCGACTAATCCTTTTATTTGTGCGCCTCGATATTACTTACCCCTTTAGTAAATCAGTAAAAAAAAATCGTCGCAGGCAGGATTCGAAACTATATCATATTTGTGAATTAATTTTAAATTACAAATTAAATATCTGATAATCTGTTAATGTTAGAAATCTTTTTATTTGAATAAATTGTTATATAATAAAGAATTATCTCTATAAGAAATTGTAAAAATAATTCGAATAATTTACATACGTACGAAATTATATAAGAAAAACTGTTAAAAATCGCGGATACGCTCACTTCCGGTTTTTTTTATCAAACCCATCTTTTGACAAAGCAGAGAGAATGTAAAAAGCCAGCTCCATATCAAATTCCAAGTTACTAGGACTTTTGGTTCGAGAGTTATCGTAGGTACATCCAAAGATAATTTAAATAACATGCAGCACTCCGTTTAACGTGTCCCGGAAATTCTGAAGCATACAGATTAACATGGGGAATTTGAAAATTTTGGTTTATATGTCATGAAAACATGAACCCAGATTGAGATTTGAACCTTCGTACGTAGCAACGGTATTACTACAGTCGTACGAGTGATGTTACAACACCAAAATGAGTACTTATTTCTTTACATCTGTATTTTAAACTAAGCTTTTTACCACGCGATACATTTTTGAAAATATTTTTAATATTTGTTATTACATTTTGAGAATTATTATGCAAAACGATGTCTGATACACATTTTCCGGGTACATTAATAAGCTAATTGGTTTTTGTTGCAGTTGACTTCAATTGGCTCGTTAATGGTTTGTTTAAAGATAAACCAAGAATGTTGTCAAGTGACTGTTGAGGCTAAGTGTTATGGTTCACCATTATCTGTAATTTCAAACTTTATTTAGGTTTAGGAGTTAATCATAATTGGCAGATGCTTAGTAGATAGCATTTGTAAGTCTATGGTGTACTTTAATACTACTATCCCATTTTTTTTTTTTAAATACTATCTCTTTATAGTTTGCCTTCTTTTGGGATATTTTTTGTGAGTCTGTAGTGTAAGTGAGTCTGGTTTTTCAACATTAATCTGACAAATTTGTATTTAATATAAAAGTCATCAGTATACAAAGTTCTATCATCATTTAGCAGTGATCTAGTCAATTTCATGCAAATTTTGATTGCCAAACGGACTTTTCGCTCACCATCTTTTAATTTTCCGGCATAAATTTTCAAAGCCCATGTACATCCAACGGTTGATCAGAGTTTGTAAAGTGTGATTCCGTAACGATAGAATATATTGTCTAAAAATAAGTCGACTTTTTCAGGAAACTAGTGTCTCATCGATGACAATATCTTGATTATAATAAAATAATTGTTTTAAAATTTTTATCAATATGTTAACAAGATGTTGAGTTTAGCTATCTCTTTATTAAATAGTCTCGTTAGTGTAAATCCAACTGACTGAGCAACATTTGACACCGGTTTTTAGACATAATGAACAGAGGAATGTGTTGTTTATTGACCAGTAATTAAGAAGAGACTTAACCAGTCCTATCCAAACTATTAGTCCAAAAAAAATTTTTATCTTTTAGGATTGGTTCTAGTCCATTGTTTGAGCCTAACACAATAATTTCCTTCATATGAGCTGTTATCTTCTGATGTGGTTTCATCACTATTAGCAATGTTATTAGGTACATTTGCACATAAATTATCAGAGTTAAAATTGCCTGCACCATTTTAGCAGTCTATATCACGTTCGTTTGCCAAAAGTTTACCTTAAGTTCGTCAAAGGTTTTCGTTTACTCTTTTTTTCACACTTTCACTCTAATTTATCTATTAATCACTGTTTCAGTGCAACAAATGAAAAAAGATAGCTTCAGCAAATAAATAAATAACGTCTGTCATATACGCTTGACGTGGCCTACATTAAAAAGATCTGAAAATGAAAGTGGGGAACCACGTCAGGCATATGTATATGACAAACACAACAAAAATAACGGAAAAAATATTATAAAAAACTCAAAAAACTACAACTTTTACCACATTTGAACAAAGCTTTTAATTTGTTTTTGTATAAATTTTTAACAGAAGACCGGATCGAGATTCGAATCAAAAAACCCGATTATGTAACTGTCATTTTAAAGATGAACATACATTTCTTGGCTCCAACTATGTTTTCATAGACTAAGAAAAAGATTTTTGAGTTTATTTTACCAGAAACCGTGCAAAGTGTACTTTTTCTTCCGCTATTTAGAATTTTGTAAGAAATTGAAATTTGTATTTAAGAAAAATGATCTAACCAACTGACGAGGATATTGTGTATTAATCGAACTGATTAAATCTAATACTCCACTTAAGGGATTAAATAACTATACATAACAGATTGTGACTGGCTCTTTGACAATGTATTCGTACGGTTTCTTAAAAAAGATAATAAAAACTAAAGGAGTTAAAATAAATTAAGAAAAGGTTAACATTCGAACTAAAGAAAAAGTAAATGACAACTTAGTATTTGAGTACACGGGGCTGCAAACAACGGACCCTTTAATAATACCAGCAAATTTATTGGTTTCTTTTTTATTAAAATAATGTTACGGTTAGAACGTTGGGATTCTAGATAATAAAGCTTTGCACATTAATAAAATTAAGACTAAATCTGATTCTTTTGACCTTGTCTTTTGTTTCAAAGTGAACAATACACAACCCAGGAGGATTACTCACTAAACTTTTTATTCTATTAATTGAATGCACGCTCTTTTTTCCACAGCCAGTTAACATAGTTTTTTAACTAAATTCGCAATTTGCACGTGTTTTCAGACATGTTGGGAATAAAGCTATGTAATAGTATATTGTATAATGAGTAAGGAATGGTTGTCATTGCCAACGAGTATGAAAATTTGCAACCGAGCCGAAGGCGAGGTTGGCAATTCGTACGAGTTGGCAATACACATTCCTTACGAATTATACACTATACTTTTTCTACGACTCTATATTTAATTAGTAATCAAAGTTATACAGAATTTTACGAAAAAAATACCGCAAAAAATAAATAAACTGATTTAAAAATTTGTATTGGTAATACCTAAAATGACAATTAAAAAATTATGTCAAAACTTGTATTTATTTTATGTCAACTTGACAGTTTATTTTTTCCATTTATTCTATAACTGCTCAAAAAGGGGTTAATTATATTATATTATTTATTTTTATTTTTATATAGATTCACTAAACCTTCCCCTTTATATTTTAATTTTTATATTTTAATTAACGCTACATGTTTCGACATAGTCATCTTCAGGCGTATTCTATAAAATCAAAAAATATAAAATCGAATCTTAATTAAATATAAACTTACATTGGAATAGAAAAATCAAACTTCAAATATTTTATAAAGTTTTAAAAAATAATAATAATAGAAATCTGAAAATGAATTAAAAATGAATTAAAAATCAAAAAGTTATAAAAATGAATAAACTTACCAACATATATAATCAAATTAAATTAAAAATGGTTAAATATTTGAAGTTTGACAAATTTCAAAAATTTGAACAACACAACATTATCTTAATAATAGAAAATCCTAGGATACAACAAAATAATATAATAATGGAAATAATCAAACAAAAACTAATTTAGAAAAAGTAAATTATTATTAAAGTTAACAACTTCGTTAAGGGATGATTCACGATTAGAATTGTAATTTTTAATAAATTCTTTTATTTCTAAAAATTAAGTCTTAAACCTTTATTGCAAATGTGTAGAATTTCAAAATCTTTTTAGAATTGAATGAATGCTGAGAATTTAGTATATGATTAGCAAATGATGATTTAAATGAAATGTTATTATTTTTAATACAAGATAGATGTTCAGCAATTCTAATAGAAAACTTTCGACCTGTTTGACCTATATAAAATGCGTTGCAATCACCACATTTTAATTTATAAACACCGGATTTGTCTAAAATATTAATTTTATCTTTAGTATTAACAAATAAAGATTTAATATTATTATTTGACGAAAAAGAAATGTTAATGCCAAAATGTTTTAAAAGATTTTGAAATTGAAATGAAGATGGGCCTATATAAGGAAGAGAAAAATATATTTTAGATTTATTAGAGACAGGAGTAAGAGATGAACAATTTTTAATTTTAATAGAAGACAAAATTTTCTTTTGTAAATTTTTAATAATATGTAATGGATAACCATTAATATTAGCTAGATAATAGATAATATTTATTTCTTTATTAAAACTATCACAATCAAGAGGAAAAGTATATAATCGGTTAAAGAAAAATCTAAAAGCTGCTAATTTGTGTGAGAGTGGATGAAATGAAGAAAAAGGAATAACGTGATCAGTTGTTGTAGGTTTACGATAAATACTAATTTTAAGTTTGTTATTAACACGTTTAATAGATAAATCAAGAAAATTTAAAATATTGTTTGATTCTTTTTCAATTGTAAATTTTATATTTGGATGTAATGAGTTTAGTAAATTAAAACAATTATTTAGATCATATTCACTGCCTTTAAATATAACTAAAATGTCATCTACGTATCTTTTATAATAAATAAAATGTTTTTTAATAACATCATTAGAAAGAAGTTTATAAATTTCTAAGTTAGATAAGAATATTTCTGCTAGTATCGGTGAAAGGTTATTTCCCATAGGTAAACCTGTTTTTTGAATAAATGTTTGGTTGTTAAATAAGAAAAAATTTTGGCTTAAACATAAATTTAAGCAACCAAGTATAAAAATACAAATATTATCAGGTAAGTTAGATTGAACAAGTAGTTCTTTAATTATATTATAACAATCTATAAACGGAACACTAGGAAAAAGGTTAATAATATCAAAAGAGATAAGTATAAAATTGTCTTTAGAAGTAAAACTAACTAATTCTCTAGTTAACGATTGAGAGTTTGTAATAGAATAAGGAAACTGAAAGTTAATTTGAGAACGTAATACTTTATTAAGCCAAGATGAAATTTTAGAAACTGGAGTATTTGTAAAAGAAACTATTGGTCTTATTGGGTAATCAATTTTGTGAATTTTAGGAAGACCATATAGTAAAGGCAGTGACGGATTCATTAAAATTAAACTATAATGTTTAATATTAAAGAACTCTGATAACAAATTGTTGTTTTCTGTAATAAATTTTCTAACTTTATTAGTAAATGAAAGAAAATTTATATTAGTAAGTTCAAAGTCATTAGATGTGAGGAAGTTGTTAACTTTTTCAATATAACTAGATTTTTCAATAATAACTAAAGCATTACCTTTATCTGCTTTAGTTATTATTAAATTGTTGTCTTTAATTTTTAATTTAATACTATTAATAACATTTTTATTAAATTTACCAGATGGAACAGTAATTTTGCTTAGTTTATTATGACAAATAGCTCTAATGTAATTAGTATTAGTATAATTAGCTGTTTTATGTATTATACACTCTAAGCCTATTTTAAAATTATCTAGTAATTTAGTATTAAGTTGATTGTTATTATATTTAAGACCACGCTCAAGAAATTCAGTTTCACATTTGTCAAAGTTAGTATTACTTAAATTAAACAATCTCTTATGAAAAACAAAGTTTGGATTTTGGATATTATTAGTTTGAAAATTGTTTAATGTTTTTGATTTTCGTAAATTGTTTATTTTTAGAATTAGTTTATTAAAAGTATGAAAACCAAAATCTTGTACTTTATCTTTAACAAAATTTATAATTTCATCTATTTCTAAGTTATGAAAATATTTAAATAAAGATGAATGTTGTATATAAAGTTTTAAATTTAATTGGTTTCTAACTTTATACCAAAACTGTATTTCATTATTTAACCAAGCTTTTTTACCTTTTGTTACTGCATTAATGGCTTGAGGTGATTTATTTTTAGTTTTGAGTGTAATGTATTTTGGAAATAGTCCTTCTTTAAGACACAAGCTATTAAACCATATGTTTAGCGAAGTTCTCTTCATTTTAAGATTCGATTTCATGTATTCATGGAAAATGTTTGCTCGGCAAGCAATATTAAAGTTTATTTTTTCCATTTATTCTATAACTGCTCAAAAAGGGGTTAATTATATTATATTATTTATTTTTATTTTTATATAGATTCACTAAACCTTCCCCTTTATATTTTAATTTTTATATTTTAATTAACGCTACATGTTTCGACATAGTCATCTTCAGGCGTATTCTATAAAATCAAAAAATATAAAATCGAATCTTAATTAAATATAAACTTACATTGGAATAGAAAAATCAAACTTCAAATATTTTATAAAGTTTTAAAAAATAATAATAATAGAAATCTGAAAAATGAATTAAAAATGAATTAAAAATCAAAAAGTTATAAAAATGAATAAACTTACCAACATATATAATCAAATTAAATTAAAAATGGTTAAATATTTGAAGTTTGACAAATTTCAAAAATTTGAACAACACAACATTATCTTAATAATAGAAAATCCTAGGATACAACAAAATAATATAATAATGGAAATAATCAAACAAAAACTAATTTAGAAAAAGTAAATTATTATTAAAGTTAACAACTTCGTTAAGGGATGATTCACGATTAAAATTGTAATTTTTAATAATTTCTTTTATTTCTAAAAAATTAAGTCTTAAACCTTTATTGCAAATGTGTAGAATTTCAAAATCTTTTTTAGAATTGAATGAATGCTGAGAATTTAGTATATGATTAGCAAATGATGATTTAAATGAAATGTTATTATTTTTAATACAAGATAGATGTTCAGCAATTCTAATAGAAAACTTTCGACCTGTTTGACCTATATAAAATGCGTTGCAATCACCACATTTTAATTTATAAACACCGGATTTGTCTAAAATATTAATTTTATCTTTAGTATTAACAAATAAAGATTTAGTATTATTATTTGACGAAAAAGAAATGTTAATGCCAAAATGTTTTAAAAGATTTTGAAATTGAAATGAAGATGGGCCTATATAAGGAAGAGAAAAATATATTTTAGATTTATTAGAGACAGGAGTAAGAGATGAACAATTTTTAATTTTAATAGAAGACAAAATTTTTTTCTTTTGTAAATTTTTAATAATATGTAATGGATAACCATTAATATTAGCTAGATAATAGATAATATTTATTTCTTTATTAAAACTATCACAATCAAGAGGAAAAGTATATAATCGGTTAAAGAAGAATCTAAAAGCTGCTAATTTGTGTGAGAGTGGATGAAATGAAGAAAAAGGAATAACGTGATCAGTTGTTGTAGGTTTACGATAAATACTAATTTTAAGTTTGTTATTAACACGTTTAATAGATAAATCAAGAAAATTTAAAATATTGTTTGATTCTTTTTCAATTGTAAATTTTATATTTGGATGTAATGAGTTTAGTAAATTAAAACAATTATTTAGATCATATTCACTGCCTTTAAATATAACTAAAATGTCATCTACGATAAATACTAATTTTAAGTTTGTTATTAACACGTTTAATAGATAAATCAAGAAAATTTAAAATATTGTTTGATTCTTTTTCAATTGTAAATTTTATATTTCGATGTAATGAGTTTAGTAAATTAAAACAATTATTTAGATCATATTCACTGCCTTTAAATACGCCTGAAGATGACTATGTCGAAACATGTAGCGTTAATTAAAATATAAAAATTAAAATATAAAGGGGAAGGTTTAGTGAATTTATATAAAAATAAAAATAAATAATATAACTTGACAGTGTTTATACTATTAGTTATCTGTTACTTTTATTTTATTCTTGTCTTTTTACTCATCTCTAGTTAAAGAAATGGTAAGTATAATTTACTTGCTTTAAAGGCATGCAATTTTAGTTAACTTCAAATCATTTAGTGTTTGAATTTTCCTTAATACATTAATTTCAAGCATAACCTAATATGAATGAGCTAGAATAGTTTGAAAAGTACTAATGATTCAATGACAAGATTTTGCTTTTGCAGCCAGTAAGTAAAAATCTATTCATGCGAAGCCTGAATTGTTAACAATGTTGTCAAGTTCTGACAAATGTTGATATGTGATAGTTTTTCCTAGAGGCTTCAACCATATAACATGTGAATGCGACTTACAAAGCAAATAAGGTAAATTTGTAAATGTTTGAAGATAATTTGTAATTAATAGGTGTTATTTTTAAGAATCAAGCTTTCCGAACTAAGAAGGTAATAAGAACATCGTAGTTAAAGAATTGAAGAAAATACCTTTTAGAAAATGCAAAATAGTTAATTATTCTAATGGATCAAATATGCTGTAATAATTTTTACTGCAAAATTAGTTTAAATATGAGAAATTAATTGTTAACAAAACACATTGTAGGTAAAAGAAACAAGTGATTCAGTGCTTTTGCTTATAATTGCATCTAAATATATAATTTTTTCAATGTATAAACCAGTGTTTTGCATTAGTTTTGTAACAATTGATTGTATTTATGTTTATCTTGTGTTATTTATTGAAACATAAGTCCAAAGTGTTTGTGATTACATTTTTAAGAAGGTAGCGACAATGTGCGAATACATTATTTTTACAAGATTATAATATAATATGTAGTAAAAGTATACATAAATACCTATGAAAACTGCATTAACATAAGGATAAATAATAACAAACAGATATCAGGCATGTGCGGAACAAACATTTTGATATCTTGCAACTATCGATGAACACCAAAAGATAATTGGATACTTCTGAATTGTCATGCAGTTTAAAAAACTGATAAATGTTCTAATAAAGACTAACTTTTTTAACTTAATTTGAGCATGTTATCATAAAATGAGTAATTTTATTTTAAGGATTAAATTACTTAATCTGTTTATAACACTGCAAAAATCTGGTAAAATACTGTTAATATTTCCTTCCTATCAAAGAAAACCCTGCAAGAAAATAAGTAGTTGGGTTGCAAATTAAAAGTCTTTATTTGTTCTAATTACCTTGAACTTTTAAAATATATTTATATTTCATTACAAGAAATTCACCACTAAACGTCAACGTTTACGAATATAACCTAAAATATGTAATTTATAAAACACTTATTTTACGCTATAAACTAATGCAATACCTTATACATGACACTCAATGATTTCGTTTTCAAATTTCATAATTTGTGATGCAGAGAATATTTGTAAAAGTCTTCTAAATTATGGTTTCATAATTCACTATCCTGTACGTTAATAGGTTTGACCTGTACGGAAATGGCTTTGACCTGTACGGAAATGGAATTAGACAATCACAATGCACAACGTTGCCTAATCGCAATTAAACATAATATGTATCGTATTATCTGTTAGTCGTAGAAAAATAATTTACCGTTCCCAAGAAACCTAAATATACAACTTTACCCACTTTGTACTGCATTTTTGTAACTTAAATTTTACATTGTATTTTAAAGCTTTACACATAACCTTCTCAAAGATGACATCATGTTCTGCTTCATTGGCAGCAGCTATGATTAAATCATCAAAATATATTTGAACACCCTCTATGTTACAAAAATACGTTCATTTGCACGTTGTAAAATTTCTGGACTAGATGCCAAGCCGAATAGAAGTCGATTGCATTTATATCTTCCAAAAGTTGTTGCAAAGGTGCACAGCAATGAGGATTCTTCCGTCAATTCTATTTGGTGAAAACCATCCTTCATATCCAAAACTATGAAAATTTTCTTCCCGCTCAGCTTTTTTCAATTGTCGGAATGTTGTGTTATTCGCGTTTTACATATTTGTTTAACTGTGCTTTATTTAAACACACATTATAGTTCCATTCTTCTTTTCTACTATAATTAGGTCATTTACCCAGTCAGTTGGCTCGGTCACTTTTGCAATTACATCCTTGGCTTCTAACTCATCTAAAACTGGCTTTAGCTTATATTTAATAACTTCAGCTAACTTGTGTGGAGTTTGAACAGCTGGGACAGCATCACCCTTCAATTTTATTTAGATGGTAATTTGGTAACAGATTGATACTGCTCAGTTACTGTACTTTTGTTGTTATCTACTGTGAGACTACCAACTTGCCTTATTAGATTTAGTTCTACAGCTGTGTTTAAACCAATAATGTGATTTACTTTAGCATCCACTACAATAAATCTAATTTTAATTCGTTCTCGATTCTGCGGTTTACATAACACATTTACACTACTAATTGTTTTAATATTGCTTCCACCATATGCCACAACATTTTAAATAGAGATCGTATGACAAAAAATCTACATCCCAGCCAGTGTCAATCTTAAAGGATATGTTAACAAGATTGTTGACAATTATGGTATGTGTCCACTTATTTACTTTTGCTTTACTAACTTTCCATATTTCTTGATTTTCTATCAGCTCAATGTGATCTACAAACAACTTCTCTTTATTTGACTCTTCTTTTTCATTCTCAACTTATTACTCCTGAACTAATCTTTGAGGTTTCCTTTTCCTCCACTTACAGCAGGCAGCAAAATGATTATAGCCTCCACAATTATTACATGATTTTATATAAGCATTTCTGACATTTATAATCACGACGACCACTATCAAGTTTTTGTGAACTACACCAGTCTCCTGTTTCTTAGTACTAATGGCTGCTGTAGTAACTTTTTCATCACCATGCAGTACTTGCACCTGTTCCTTACTTGCCTCAGCAGACCTACAGAAATTGACTGTCTTTTCTAATGACACATCACTATCTCGCAGCAATTTTTCTTGTAAAGCCATATGCCTTATTCCAATTATTATTATATCTCTAATCAAAGACTCTATTTCGTCACCAAATTCGCACATCTGTGCCAATCTCTTTACTTCAGTATGATAATGATTAAAGCTCTCTCCCTCTTCATATTTATTTGCTTCTAGGAAAATTGTTAATTTCTGAATAAATGTTTTCCAGTTTTGAGCTATATCGCCCTCCAGACTCAACTCTTTTGAGGGTTTGAATTCCATTCTCACCTTTGAATAACACACTTAGTAACCTCACTTCCAAACGTAATAGATTATCACACTATCTGCTGCTGTGCTACGTTTGCACTAGTTTACACCTGACACCATGTATTGTTTACGTCAAAGATCAGTAATTAATCAGTCTTAGATTTGAACTAGTTTTTAATTGTTAATATTTATAATACATCATCCATGTGTTGCCACACTAGTGGTTCCCAAACATTGACTGGAAGCAGTGGTATACAACACACTAAACACATACATTAATAATTTGCATCAGTCTTTTTGAACCGACCCAAAAAAAACATTTTTCCGTTAAATTGTAATTGTGAACCTAAAGCAATAATTTAATTTAATTGTAGTCAGTTTCTCATCAGAAACGTAAAGAAAGTAAATATGTTTTAAAATAAACTTGAAAATAACTAAAGACAACTATTAAATGAAGCTCCTATGTTTTTTTTAAAGAATAGTAAGTAGAATAATGCTAAAAGAAAAAACGGTACGTAATAAAAGTGGTAAAAAATCTAAACACCAAAAACGTACTACATTCATTTACTGAAAACCGTAAGGGTCAATAATATTTATTCAGACTTACCGATGCGATCTACTTACCCTTGTTAAAGCAGTAGAAATTTATTGTAGATCTAAAAGAATAATTGTTAAATATAAAATTTCACAGTCAAAACTTGTTCACGTACCCTTGAATGAAAAAACTACGTAAAAAAATTACAAATTTAACTTTGATGTCTTAAATGGTAAATGGTAACGTAAAAATAAAATATAAAACGAAAAAAGGTTTTTCCTCGTACTTTGAATGAATCAATCACAGAAGCATTTGCGGGAGGTGCCTGCTTACATCTGTTTGGCAATTCAATTATAGCATCGAAACGTAGGTTCTCTATTTAAAATTAAATCGATAGTCGGCGATACTTAAATTTGTAGTAAATATTTTAATAATGCTTAGTTCACAATTTTAGTGGGAAATTACGTTTTCAAACTGAAAACGTTTGGCTAGTAGACGTAGCGTTTTGACATTGAGAATTCAAAATGCTGGTGGCTTAATGACAAAACTAACTAAACAAAATTCTAGAATTAGGTGTAAACTACAACATACGTTGACAGCTTACGATAATCAACCTGCTATGACCAAAAACAATAACCTTCTAAGATACTGGTAGACTACCTAAAATTGAAGTGACGTTTAAGTTGGATGACAACGGAAAGGTATTTGCCAAAGATCTGAACGAATTACTACAACAAAGTTAACTCTACAACTTGAGAAACCATAATTTATTTTCTGATATTTTACTACAATACATTTTTGTGTTTTTATGCTACATGATTTAATAGTTTTTAAAACTGATGTTTTGATCGTTGATTCAAGATGCGATATCAAATTGTATAATTATGATCAAATACGTTGTAGTTGCTCCTGCAAGCTAAAAATATCAACAATTAAAATTAATGTCCATATATTCACAGCTTAACTGTAAATAAAAGCGTTTCGTTAATTACGAAACACCGTAACGCTGTGAATTCCACATTTTCATGAAGAAGTTGGAGAGAAAAAAAGAAAATCTACAAAATCATTTAATTTGAAAAAGCAACATATTCACATATCAGTATTAGTTTACTTCCAAACCTAATCTCGTGTGCAGTTTATTCCTTTTTTCAGTATACACAATTTTATGAATTAAGTCACTTGCTTTAGTAGCCTGAAACAAAGTAATTTATATACATTAAACAAAAACAATAAAATAACTCAAACTATCAAAAAAAAACGTATTGTTTCAACAAGCAAAAACTCATTTCCAAAAATGGTTTCTAATATTATAATTTTTTCTATGTTTTTTTTTTATTGACGTTGATGTTACAAACTTTCTTTTTTAACAAAACGTTGTATCGACTTACCTCGTTAGCAGTAGAACTACAAAATATGATCATGCAAAATAATTGAAGTAGAGACCAACTCATTTGAGTAAACACAAAGACAACGTATTTAACGGTTAATTCAGGTTCTATAATAAATTGTCTTCCAACGTAAATAATAAGTATCACTATTATCACATAATGTTGTGCCACAACAACAGAAACTTGTAAAGCGAAAGCGTTATTAAATTTTTTGCATATTGAGCATAACTGAAAATGTGCCTGTTTGATATTCATCAGCTTAAAAGAAGCTTGGTTCTTACAAAAATCGTCTGTTAACCTAGAACGTAAATTAATATAAAAAAAATAACTATTGAAACAATACTTACACTGTGTGTATATTGCAAACATTTCTATATAGCATCTTTTGAATTGCACCAATTTGTTGGTTGATCCAAAAAAATCTTCTCTTTAAGTTTAAACTTAGTACACATATTTGAATATTGATAAGGGTGCTTACCAGTGGTGGGACTATAAGACATACAAACTTTGCTAAACTAACCTCTCTACTTGCTTCTGTTGAAAAACCAGTAAGAATCAGCATGGCAATAGCCAAAGTAATAATTGTTACTGTTCCAAAAAATGTATGAAACTTAGCTTTTTCGTACTCTTTATTTAAATTAATTCGAAATATTTCCTTAGCACGCTTATCAAAATTATTTAAACTTTCAAACACCGCTAAAATCTAAAGTACGATACTGGTATGTGCGTAGTTTTTTTTAATTTGCTTACGTCATTAATAAAAATGCAAGAGCACAAGTTACCACACAGCAATAATGCTTCTCCAGAGTAAAAGTCCAAGTATTCCATCATCCGGTCAATAAATTTGGAATCATACTTTACTATTATCAGCAAATATTGTAAAGAAGAAATGTTTAAAAATGTTGCCATAAGTAGTCCATAAAAAATATTCCATTTGCATTTTGCGAATGTGTTAGATTTTATTTTAAAAGGGGCAAAGCCAAATACTTTTAAGATGTAATACATTGGTTTTAAAGACCAGTAAAAGTTGTTTTTGTTTGCCATGACTAAAACTATATGTAGAGTTTAATAATAGCTAAATAAAATCAATGTTAGTGGTTTCAAGTAAACAACGACCTTTACGATGCGTGTAATTAACAGTTAATGGTGAAATGTTATTACGATTAAACATTGGTTTCATACGTTATTAAACTAAAACGCTAAAACTCTTATTTTTACTTAACGTGACAAAAACAAACTAATGCTATAGAATAAACAAAATTAATTAAATTGTATAAAATAAAAAAACAATTTTTGCGTGGTATATTTCTGAATAAAAAATATTTAAAATTATATACAAAACAGACGAAGAAAAATACATAAAATTGCATTTCTTTTAATAGTGGATAAATTCGCAAAAACTATTAAGGTTTTCTCTGTGTTCTTATTTATCATCTCCTTTCTTACACGTCATTTTTTCTATAGTTTCAATGCTTTGTCTTTGTGCGTTACGTTTGTTTTTGCTTTGCAATTGCGTCGTTCTCTAGTTATCCGCGACATAGAAGCCAGCGTTGCAGTGCGATTCTATGCATATGTTTGTTAACGTTTGTGAGGAAAAATTTGTGTGCTTCATTTCTACAGAGATATGTTTCTACTATGCTACGAATTATTTCTTTTCCGGTATTATAAGAAGTTCCAAAAACCGGTTCAAGTCCGATACATGTCTCTTTTGTGCTCTTTTTGTCTAGAGTACCAGTCCTTAGGTTTTGCTTGAGACATTGATCTATTGGTATCCGGACTAGCTGCAATTTTTGCCATATTTTCAGACTGTTTATGTAGTCCATAATAAGTATAAATTTTATTCCTTGCGAACTATGTGTGTGTGACCTTGAGTTGACACACCAGTCGATAGCAGCAACTTTAACTTGAAAAATGAACATATGTTTACTTAGACTTAACGAAATTTGCTTTCTATGGTGGTGGTCTTTATATATTCTGGTACAAGTGGCGTTGCAATGTTTGATCCCATTTGTGTACCACATCCCATCTTTTAACCACGTCCGGGTAGATTTTTCTTATCCACTTGTCTCGTGATATAATTATCACTTTAAACTTTTTGAAGATGTGATAATGTTTTGTGTACTGATATCTTATAATTCAGATTATTTTTTTATGCAGCATGTTATGTATTCTGGGTTTATAAGTCTCAGTAATTGATCTGTGTTCATTTATCTGCAACTTGTACGCTGCTTGTCTTGATTCCATAATTACAACGAGGTTCATTGTGGATGTGAAAGTAGTACCCAAATAAAAAAATTCTCGTAAAAACACCATCTCAAGTATCAATTAGTCATTATTTTGGTCACTTTTTTTATACAAAATTTGTGTTGAAAATTCCGCATGAAATCGGTATCTATAAACTGTCACTATCACTTTTGAAGCATTAAAATCATATTACATAACATGATTATTTAATCATTCTGTTATCATTTGTATTAATTAAATTATATGCTACCATGTTGATTAATAAAAATATGCATAGTATAAATAATGATTATATTTTTTAACTTTACTATGTTTAGTGAAGACATCGTTTTAACAAGCATTTAAAGTAATAAAAAAAATGAGGTTATACCACGTTATACTTTATCGGACAAAAACGGATATTCTTCGTAAGGCTTGGGTGCGTCGAAGATGCGGCAAATTATGCTGATTAGTTTATAATACCGCCAAAATAAAATGAAATTATATCTTAATATTTTTTTTATGTACACTATTTGCCATAAAAAATTATTAATATGTTCTCTGGTGAAACTTTTATGTCTAAAATTATATCTATTTACCTTTAATAAATATTATTATTCCACGACGTTGAATTATTATTTAATTATTTTATTATTGTTATGTCTAAAATAATTTTTTTTTACAAATTGTCTTTTCCGTAAAATACACAATCGATTAAATGGATAACTACACATATTCGATTTCTGTCCTAGTAGTAAATAAATTGCCATCTGCAGATTAATAATTGCCGAGAAAAATATTATGCCACGTTTGTAAAATCACCAATATGAAAAAGTATGTATAACGCTTACAAGAATTTTGTATCAACTAAATTGATGCTTTGAGCGTTTAAATTTTTGCGTTGAATTTCTAACAGAATGATGCATTGACAACGATAGCAGCGTATAGAAACTACCAAGCCTTCTATTAGCTATGAAAATCGTACCAATAATTTTGTATCAAAATATTTTCATTAAAGTGACACTCGGATGTCCATAAATTAATACCAATGCTGATTGGGTATTGTCCAATAAACTCTTTTAAAATCTATAATAGAACAGAATAATTGAATAACTTTTTATTGTAATTTACTTGCTTTAGATATGTTTTTTTCGCCACTTGCTTAAATCTTTGTTAAATATAAAGTTGTACAATTGGGTAACTAAACTTTTTTTGTAATTTAAAGAACATGTTTACTTGGTTATAAAAAAATGATTTTTTTTTGTCACAATTGCAGCATCTTTAACCCTTAAGTGACAAGGTGAATTAATGTTACGTATTATATTGGCTTAACAACATTTAGAGCAAACTGACACTCTATCAATGGCGCATATAGATTTTATTATAAGTCCAGTTTCAACAGAGGGTCCATAAAGTGGAGTACCACTTAGTTTTCCCACTATATGCCTTAAACCATTCTCAGATTTTTAAAAATATTTCTTCATACAAACTCATCAACGGCAAATTGTATAAAAAATTGCCATTGGTTCTTTTTGCAATACTATAATTAGCATAGAGGAGTTAATCCAGTGCATCTACACCTGCTTTATGACAATTATAGTTTTTAATGGTATCTGGTTTATTTGTTTGCTCGTCAAGTTTCTGATCCTGATGTATTGTGGAGAACAATACTACAGTCCGATTTCTTTGGTACATAAGAACAAATTGTTATATTTTCATTGTGTCCAAATAAATATTGGTGGTTTTCTGTTTTTCTCAAATTTTGGGTTTATTCTACAACTGTCAAACGTTTGGCTTTCAATACATTACATAGTTCTACGGTCTATAGACATAAGCCATATATCGCAAATAATATTTGTTTGTACCTTCAATTGGTGGTTTAAGGTTTAGAACAGTCTGAGTTGGGACTGTTCGTTTAGTTGTATCTTTTCCTGTGTAGACAAACGCATTGTACAAATAAAAAGTTTTTGAATCGCTTGAATTTTTTTAATCCATACTTTGTCGGCTTCTTAGGTCGGTTCCCTGTAGGTGGTCCTACCCAATATAAGTGTCAATACCTATAACCGAAAACGTTAAAATAAAAGTATGAAAAAGAGAAAACTAATGTTAATAAAAATATTTTATAATAATTGCTACATACATATTTGTCAATAATGGGTGCCTTGTAATGTGATTATTAATCGTCAATTTTTGTATAGTTTTTGATGTGAGGGTATTGCATTTATATATTTATGTAAATAAACGCTTTCAAAAAATCAATTATTAAAAATTAATAATAAATTTTAAGTAAACCGTACTAGCACTATTTTTTCATAAGTAACGGGAGAAATAGTTCTAATCCCCAAAAGCAATTATATTTTATTAAACAATACAAAAACGTCCGGCTTGTCCGTTTTTATTTAATTTAATTAAAATAAACACATAAAACTAACATTAACAAAGTAAACATCATAATTTAATAAGGAATGAGCAAATACCGTTGTAGAAGAATCCTGGAAACTAGCTACAAGCTTCTAGTAGTTTCACGAACTTTCTATATCCTGCCCGCAGTAGAATTAAAACAATTCCTATCAGAGAAAGGGAAGGTTCAAGTGATAAGAGTTTTATTTTAATGGGAACCAGATCTCATCTCGCAGATACAGCTCCTGTTAGATCAGTACAGAAAGTTCGAAGCTTCTATTACAAATTTTAAAGTCCGCAAAGCTGGAGGAATCGAAGAAAGAAACATCAAATTTACTTTAATTGTCTTGGGAGGATAACTTGTGAATAAACTTATGATCAATAACAAATAGATAATTCGATAGCCACACAATAAGTAATTTTTAGTATAAGTATAAGTATAATATTGGTTATAAAACGCCGGAAGTATCGGCAACTCACAATACATTCAAATAGTAAGTATAACGGCCAGGACATACAAATTCTTTGTAAATTAATTGCATTAACAATAATAATTAACAGTCGACGCATCAGGATGCAATAGCAATTTAAGTTAGGCTACTAGTAATAAGAAGCAAATCATTTTAAAGGTTCCGACATGATTAGCAAATATCGTTCGTGAGAAGCACCGTAGTGGCAGCAAATAAATAAAATCCAAAACTTGATTTACCCAAATCCAAAGTTGCTTTCAGATAACCTTTTTCTACTGGTACCCTGGTAATTGAACCTAAAAATAATCGTGTCAAACTGGTGACTCACAAATTCTACAACAGGTAAAAGGTAACATTTATGACGAGTAAGCAGACCGGAGTGTATTGTATGCTGTTGAAAATTTATTCAATTTTCTTGAAGGTGGTTATGTTCATGCTTCGTAATAAATATATTGATTGTATTTGCCCATCGCGTAGCAGTACTTATAGGTTTGATGCTTCCCTTTAGACCGACGATGCTTAAATTTTACAGATAAGGGACTGTGCCTCACATTTAATCTAAAAATAATAAAAAAAACTAATTACAACTGTGTTTATTATACATCTTGCTATAACACGTGGATATATTTACCACGTTGACTGCCAAGCACGAGATAAATCGGGATTGGCCGACTGTATTACACGCCTACCACGAGTTATCTCGTTTTTGCAGGTCTTCTTTGTATCGCCAAGCACGAGTTGTCATAGAAATTTTACATTCTGGGCACCTGTAAAAGGTTAGTAAATAGTAAGACGGCGTCAGAAAACAAATTTATTTATTGTTCATTGGTGTGGCAACACTACGAAAACTGAAAACTTAAAAATGACAAAAAACTAACAAAGTATCCAAAAAAAGTATTATATATTAATTATTATGATAGTCTTTGAAACATTGTTCTACACATAAAGGAGGCTTCTCTTCACATGCAGCACAGAAATAACGTGTTTCTCGACGACGATTGTGCGTAGTGCAGACGCGACAGGCCCTTGTTGGTCGTTGTTTTCGTTCAGTCGGTGGTATACTTTCTAAAAAGTGAAAGTTTTGTTTTGGTTGTAGATTGGTTTTTAGCATGTTGTTTCCAATAAGGGTGGAAGTAAACATCTCTCGAAATTTTAAAGATTTTATTTTATTATCTGTGAACTTGCGATAGAGCAAGTATGCGTTGTGTATATATATTTCGAAAATGTGCAAAGTAATTTTTTTTGGCCACCTAATGGTTTTCCTTAGAGCGCTATAGTAACTAAGCATTTGATCCGATTGGTCAATACCTGACCATTTCTATTACGGACTTCGATCATTTCTACCTTATGCATGTTTGAAATTGTTAACACTTCGCGCTTATCTTTCCACTTACACACAACTACAGAGTTTTGTCTTTTCCACACACACTCACCTTTTTTTAGTTTTTTTGAGACCACATCTCGAGGAGTTCCTTTACGATTGTTGCGTAAAGTGCCACATATGTATGTTTCTCTGGATGTCATGCGTTTGGTGAGGGCTACTGAATTGTAAAAATTGTCTGTGTAAAGAACATATCCCTTATCCAACAAATTTTCCATAAGTTCTAAGACGACCGTCGCGGCATGCCCAATATCACTGTCGTTGACTTCTAATTTTCCGCAATATATTCTTATTTTTAGAACCATTCAATTGGATTCGCACAATTCGTAAAGCTTTATCCCGTATTTATGCTTTTTATTTTTTATATATTGGCGGAACAATAATCTGCCGCGCCATAAGACCATTGATTCATCAATGCATACGTTTTTGTCTGGGACATAATGGTCTTCCATTAATTTGTTGAAATGATTGAGAATAGGCCTAATTTTGAACAATCGATCGTCTGTGTTCTTAGAGTTGTCATAGAAGTGCAAAAAACGCAGCAATAATTGAAATCTATTTCGACTCATTACTAAACCCCAAAATGGCATTTTATACATAATATTTTGCGACCAATAACGCTCAATTGATGGAAGAGTGCATGGGCCCATGTGCAAAAGAAGACCAATAAATAGGTGCAATTTATTTGCCTTAGTTTCAACCCATCTATTCATTCTACAAGACATTGTAAGCGGATTTTTGTTAATTTCTTGATAGGCATACAGATTTGTTTGTTCAACTAACATGCCTAAAAACTCATCAGAAAAAAATAAGTTTACCAGAAACTCTATGGTCAGTGGACCTTGATGTTGTAAACCAACGTTCTGTACCAAAAAATCAAAGTTTGGTGCATCATCTTTAACGTCAACCCAATCTCCTTCGCTGGTAAATTGTAGGTCTGGAGTCACAGCAGATTGCTCTGACACTGAGCCTTTGTCGCACAAGGTCCTGATCACTCTCTTCACTTGTTGAACTTTCCTCGCTTGAGAATTCATAATCTACATCGTCATCTGAATTATCACTTAGGAAATCTTCCCATTCGTCTTCGTTCATTTCCGCAAATTGTTGGAGTTCTTTTGGCTTCAAACTTCGCTTTCCGGACATTTTTGCAAAAAGAAACTATCACAAAATTGAAAATAAAAGTTCGTAAAACATGCACGTGCACTCACTGCCACAATCTACCATTTACTAAATAGGTGAAGCGTGCGCAAGAACGTTATTGTGTCTGACGAATCTACCCGAGTTATCACGTGATTGGGCGCCACAAGAAAAATTCCGTTCCGAGACGGCTGATCACGAGATATCTCGTAAGCATTTTTTTTTAAAATAAGCGAAATGAGAGACAAAATGTAGGAAATAATGGTTTTTAGAATATTTTGACTCAATATTTGAAATATAATGCCGTGTCGTGTCAGACCCATTTTCTCGAAAAGGCGTGGCAGTCAACGTGTTAAGAAATAATTCTTTAACTTCAAGCAGGCATGTTGAATGTACGACAAAGTGGAAGTAAAGTGTCAGTTTTTACGATTACTCGAACGGAAGTGACGAACGATGCTCGTTAAATGGCGTATGAAAGTGAAAGACTAACTTCGAGTCAACTAAGAGTATACAGGGTAGTGCAATTTTAAAATTTAAAGCACGCATTGTATTTTTTAATCGAAATATTATTATTTTATTTATTTGTCAGGGTTGCTAAGGTTCTCTTGGCGCAAATAATTATTAAAATTCATTTGAATAAAATTGAATCTATTTTTTCGTAAGAAAATGATTACCAATAAAAATACCAAAAATACTTAGAAAATTGATGACTTGTTTAACACATAAAGCAAACAAATATTTTCTTAATATAAAATACCTAACATAGCTTAAATGAAGACTAAAATAAATATATTATATATTACTAATAATGCGTATAACCCCCACTGGTTATTAATACATTCTTTTAATTATGTGGGTATAAATTCTGCCAATGCTTGAATGAAATATTTGTTTATCTCATTTCATGCATCTGGAATTGTATCAACAAGCTGAGCGCGTTGTTGAGGGATACTATTTGGCAATTGTTGGTTTTGAATTAAATGCATGGCTTCGGCACAAACGTTTTCATTAATGTTAAAATCCAAATCTGCACGATCGTTGATGTATGTATCGGGGCATTAATATTAACGTTATAATTCAAAAGAAGCTGTTATGTAGTATGCTGTAGTAGTTAAGATATCCGGATGATTTTGTAACAGTAAAGAATACTTACTTGTTGAAAAATATAATAACTTTCCGGATATTGAATTTGCACCGACGATAGTATTACGTCGCATAGAGTATTTATGTATACTTTATAATCCTGGTGCCCTTCAACAGTTCAACAAACTCCTGGACCGCGGGAGTTTACCCAACCCCAAGTATTCACCGAGAAACGATTGCTGTGTCTACAGGAACTGATGTAATTTTGTTTGTAATTAAACAATTTTTTGTCGCTGAAAATGAGGCTTTATCAAAACTCCAAAGAATCATTAATACAGCGTTGGACGAACTCGGTACGACTCCTTTTGTTCTTCTCAGTGAGAATCTTTTTAGATGCCCCCGTATAGCGAACCTGTAAAAATACAGTCAGGGAAGCTTCTTTTTTGTATAGCACAGAGTGAAAAATGGATTTTTCCTAGCGTGCACGAATAAAACCATATTTTGAGCTTTAGTAGAAATTTTTCGCTCACCGCTACCAACGGTCCTCTCAATTGTATACTTGTGGTTCCATTTTACACGGGTACGACCCACAGATGCTCTAGAAACATTCAACATCGCAGCGATTTCACGGACGGTACGGTACGGCTTCACAATAATTCCGCAATAATTCGGACGGTAAATAAGTATTTTCAATAACAATTGAAATAGTATGATCTACAACTTCTTATCTGTATTTACAGCCACTTTCACGTTTTGCAATAATTATATTGCTAATTATCCAATACTTGTGCTATTGCGTAAACGCATCGAAAATAGGGAAAAAACAATTTCATTAATGCATGTTTTCTAGTAGCAAAAAATTAAGGCATGATAAAGAAATAGCTATAATCCCATTGATCGATATAATTTCCGTATTTTCAAGAAACCAAAAGGTTTAAGGAATCTTGTTTTTCTCACAGAATCATTTTTGTATACTCTATTATATATTATAATAAATAAGACCCACATTTGTTAAATTAAAAGGGAAATTGTTTCAAAATTTTGTGTCTCATTTTTGGTACAAAGTAATTAAATAAGCATATTATGTGTACCTGCGCGAGTTACAGTAGTCGGTTATTTAACGACATGTAGCAGTTTGTTACGAAGAATTATCCTAAACTAATTGCTGGCAACTATTTCAGTATGATTCGGCGAGCGGATCTCAGGTCTCGATGTGCTGATAATAAAGTAAGTTAAAAAGGAGCCAAAACAGTTGGAAACTAAAACTGAAGACACTGTTTAAATCTATCCAAAGCTGAAAGAGCGCAAATGACCAAACACATGTTGCAACACGGTAGATTTACATAGATGCAATCAATTGCTAGTACGTAAGTACAGATCACAGACAATAATTGTTGATGCAAACAAGATAAAAGAAAATTAGAATAGCAAATATATTACTTATAATTAATTTTTTTTCCTTTTAAAGTATACTATTCTAATATTCGCTGAAATAAGCAATCACGTACACATAGCGTTATCACAAAGAAATTCCTTTGGTTCATACAATCTTTGAGATAAAACCAGATGCGCCAAGTTTCTCCCAGATTAATATTGATATTTTTGTCTTTCCAATACAATTATAATTGTAGTAATTCACTTTCGATGTCTGTAATTAACGTCGGATCTCCATAATTTTCAATATTTTGTAAATCGTAGCGTCATTATAGGAATGTTTCCCCAAGGTGCACAAACAGGTGTCAATATTTGAACATTAATAGGACACGTGTAGGTCATAGAAAATCATGCGCCTAAAATGACAAAGCATTCGTACCCCGATAAATTCCTCAAAACAAACACATTTTAAATCGCCATGTAGTACACCAAATCAGCATGGATGATTTATGATCTTTAAATAATGGAGAAACTCACGGGCTTTATACGTCTGAAATTCCAAAGGTAACCACAGGTGTCGCAAGGACAAAATGATGTTCTGTATTTAAGAAGTGCATCCGAGCAGATTTCATACAGTACGGAAATCACAAAAAAATACAAAATACTCTAGTCCACTATCATTGTCTGTCGGTACAGCTTTAGATTCATTTTCTCAGATATCATTTTTAAGTTAAGTTTCCGACGTAGTATTATGATTGCTACGAATAAATTCGTATCTGAATTACTTTCTACGTCTACGTCAGAGAAATAAAATGTTGGGTCTTCAACTATAGCCTGCAATTCAGAATCACTTAATGACTTAAACATAGCCATCCTACCACAAATATCCTAACCTCACTTTCATGGTAACACATATATTTGCTCATTAATTTGAAAAAAGAAGAAATCAAAAATTAAACGTTGATGTGGTTTTTTAATGTTGTTTTCATTTTTAAAAAAAATTCTACTTCTTTTACGTAAGATGTAACATGTTTACATATGCTATGCCAATGTACATTTGTTTTATGAAATAAAAAGGCACAGGAATAACAACAAAATTATTGAAAACAAGATTAAATAATTGTATTGCTATCGTGCAGTGCGATAAACAGAAACTGAAAAGACTATAGGAACTATATAAGTATAATTAAAATTACACCAAGAACCTAATAATTATTTGCATTCATTACAAACAATTTCATATTAGGAATTGAAACCGTGATCTACGCCGTTGCAGCACTGCTATTATATACAATATACATCAGTGTTTTGTTTTTGAAATTATTAATACGACGTTTGTACAATATGTTTTAATTTTCTTCGGCGTAATATGCAACATCAAATTGAATTATTATGATTAAGTACGTGGTAATTGCACCTGCAATCTAAAACAATATTAAAACATTACTTATAAAATAATTTACAGAATTACTGCAAAGAGAAGAGTTTCATTTATTACAAAACATCTGCAAGCATTAAATTCGACATTTTGATGAAGCAGCTGTAGAGAAAAAAAGAAGATCTAAAATAAAGACTTAATAATAATTATCACAATTATGATGTTATTAATTTACTTCTAAATTCAAATTCTCGTCTAATTTTGTCTTTTTTGCGTATATCATCTGATGTATTAATGGTCCAGATTTTAATGCCTACAAAAAAAGAAAACAATTTGTAACATTTACATAACAGATGTTTTTATTTATCTAATTAACTTGAAACGCGCAATTTAGTCAAAATACAGAATAAAAAAGACATGTTTACCAAAAATCGCAAGAACTAACAAAAATCAGAAAAATTAACTCAATTTGCTTTTAATTATATCTTGGGGCCGCAAAATTGTCGATTATTATAGAGTAGCTGTTAAACAGAAAATTATTAAAATTGAAAATCCAATATGATGTTTTTGTCCTGTGCTATAATTACTTTCTAAGCGGATTATTTTTACATACTTATTTGAACGATTTTTTCAACACCCAGAGAGAGTTTCTCGCTTTAAAAATAACAACAGCAATAGAAAATAGGGACAAATTTTTGATCTACTTTGCGAGATTCGAAACGAAAATCTTACCTTAGCAATCGGATTTCAGGAAAAACATTTAAGGTCTGTATGGGTATCTCTGCTAGTCGTAAGATAAAAGTAGATAATGGCCTCTCACGGGGTTCAGTGCCTTCCCAAACCAACCTCCAGAAACTTGGACTACAGAGACAAACTATGCTTTGCAACACAGCAACAAACATTTAGTGCAGAAGCAAACATCCTCTTTGCTGATCTCATTACCTTTGCTAAGTACTTAAAACATTGGAGACTAATACCAAACTTAACTAAAATGGCAGTGTCCTCATTTCATCTAAATAATAAACAGGATTGGCACAAAGTAAATGTGTGACCATTGATAGAAGTTTAACCTATAAACGTCACTTCAACAAACTGTTCCAAAAACCACTGGCGCCATGTCTTAAAAGGCACATGAGCGCGTTCTCTTCTCTATAAGTGTAAATGATGAAAAATAAAGTTTTAAGTTGAAATTATTGACATTTTCTTAAATCCTGTTTAATTACAAGTTGTTTGTGAACTTTATCAAATCTAAACTTCGTTCAACAGTCCAACGAGAGAAGACTCAATATTACGTTCCAGGGCAAGCAGTGATATGTGCCTATTGTGAACGTGCGATCATAAAGGATGTACGAGAAAAGTTTGTTTGATTTAGAACGATTATGAGCACAAATCGACGTCGTGCGTAGCTTGTTACTCATATTCATTCACGATATTTATTATTTGTTAGTATTTGTAATTATAATGAGTCAGTCATACAAGTAATTACAAACATCTTCTGAATAATATTATACTGTTCTTGCATATTAGTTAATTTATGTTTATATGTGTTTTATTAAAAATAATTCAATATAGAACAAGAACAAACAAAAATTAATTCTGTCCAACAAATTTTAGGCAGTTGACCTCTTTCATAGGAAAAGAAAATTTTAATCGATCAAAACGGTAGTTCTACTTTGAATCTCGAAATAAAATCTGTAAATTTAAGTAAAACACGGACAAAGAATCAAATGCTAAGATTTAAAACGTCTTTCGGGTTTGAACCGTCTTAATGTTGTAACCAAAGTTGCCAACGTTTCGACTACTTACTTACGTAAGGGGCTTCACCAGGGTGTAAAAGAAATCGAAAACTTAACAAAGTAAACGATAAAGAACTACAGAGATATGTAATCAAGTAAGATGTAAGTTGTGCCTTTCCACTAAAAAATACACGAGCCGCCATTGCCAAACACCAAAACAATATTCCAAGAAAACTTTTTGATAGAACCTGAGGCTGTGCTGCACAAAACCTTTGAACAGCAAGTGTATCAAAAAGCGCATCTTCCCACAAAGTAGATACACAACTGAATGCATCAATGCGCACAATATTAGGTGCTCTACGGTCTACGACCAACAACTTGCGTCTCAGTTATCTCTAATATCCAACCTCCGGACATACAGAGACAGGCAGTTGACCTAACACAGAAAATAAGGTGATATGCGGTATCAGTGAAGCATCTCAACAACGGTTTACTGCGACTGCAGTAAAGCCACACAGACCAGTCCTTCACATAGTTTAGTCATGTCCGATAGGCAGGTTCTAAGACACACCTAAAGAGCTATTTTTTGCCTCGTCCGCTACATTGCAATGAATTGCGCAACGACAACATAAGCAACTGTACGCAACATATGAGTGCAGTTATAATGTTCTCTTGATAAGATTGAGTTAGAGTTGGTGAGTTACGTTTTCATTATCAATGCATTAAAACATTGTTCGACACTAATTTTTAGTAACAAACAAAAACGTGTATTTATATACTTACTTCTTGTGCTGTTGAACTAGCAATTAATGTCAAAAAAAGTAACTGGGTGAAAGACCATGACATACTAATAACTGCAAAGACAATATACTCTACAACTATATCGCTGTCTTTAATCAAATGTCTTCCAGAGTAAATTAGCATCAGTACAATATTTATAAAATGTTGAACTATAACAGCCGTGATCTGTACAGCAAATACTTCATTGAATCTTTCGCAGATTAAACTTAACGTAAAATGTTTTTCTCTTATCTGCATTATTTTTAACAATACTCGTTGTTTCAATATATCTAAAACATTGAGATGCTGTAAAAGTTAAAAAATTAAAATCGTACCTTGTTGAAAATTTATATGGCGTATTGTACTGTGTCCTGATTCACGCAAGACTTTATAGCTTTGAAAAATTAGTATATTTAACCAGTAAAATCTTCTTTGTAGGCATGAAGTAATTGTACAAAACTGAACTGTAATAAGAGTGCTTACAAACGACGGCATTATAATACAAATTGATTTTGCGAAGGAAACTTCTCTACTAGCTTCTGTAGAAAAACCGGTGAGAAAAATCATTGAAAAGGCAAAAATAATAGAAAGAGCAGTTGAAATAGAGATGTAAAATCGGGCATTTTTATACTCTTCAGTTAAATTTTGTTTTAATATTTGATACATTTCTTTATCAAAGTTGTTGATGTTTTCTAAAACTTTTAACATCTAAAACAAAGTTTGCTACAACAGTAATTTTAATAAAGATTACTTACATCACCCGAAAAATAACACGAGCATAAATTTCCGCACAGCAATAAAGCTTGTCCTGAATAATAATCTAAGTATTCCATAATTCTATTTATAACGTTTGAATTATATTCTATAATAACAAGCAAATAGTACAACGACGATGCGTTTAAAAGAATTGCTACTAAAATACTGTAGTACATACTCCACTTGCAAGCTTTAAAATAATCGATTCCTATTTTAAACGGACAAAAGCCTAGAACTTTTAAGAAAAAATACATTATTTGCAAATTTGAGTAAAAATTTAGTTCTTTATTTAAGGCCATGGTTTTGAGTTACACTCTTTAAATTTGTAAATTTACTTCAAGTGTTGTAGATATTCACTATGTACATACTTGTCAGTTATAATTATTGTATAATACTTAATAAAACAATTTTTTATTTAAAAAAAATAGCCCGGCAGACAAAGACGAGGTTGTTTTGAATGTCAACTTTTAGTATTACTAGCATAATACAAAGGTTTCATAATAGTTGTCAAGTTTTTGTTTTTTAAAAACCGGAGAAACTTTTACTTATCGTATTATCAATATTATACAGTGTGGAAATAAAGTAACAAATAAATTCGTAATTGTGTGGAAAAAATTTCGAAGGTGTATAGCGATTTTAACCATAGAGAATATTTTCAGTGTATTTTCAGTTTATTATCATTTGTTTTTTGGGTTACGTCACCGATATTTTTTTTAATTGTTCAATAGAATAGACTGTATTTGTTTTTATTTTGGTTATTTGTAAATAATTTAAAGATTCTTTTGATTATAGACTTTATTTCATCTCTTTCATGATTGATATATCGAACGAATGAAACTACATCCTCTCCTTTCGCATTTGCGCTCGTATGTGTTTATAAAACAAGCGCATTTTATAAAATATCATTTGATACATTAACATTAATGAAAACCTGTTTTTTATTATTGATTTTGATAGTATTTTTTATTCTCTTTTCATGTTAAACGTTTCAAATCAACTGCAAACATTAGAAATGTGTGTATGTATGTAATTATTAAAATCAATTTAGTCACCGACGTATTAAACAAAAAGTATAAGTTATGATTGTCAAAAGTAGACAATTCGTAATTATGAGATAATACCAATTTGATTTTTTGTAATTTTTAAAATATTTACTTAGTACTCAATTACCTTACAATTAAGCGAGAAACAAAGAATTGATATGTTA
This sequence comes from Aquatica leii, assembly GCA_035610365.1. NCBI lineage: Eukaryota > Metazoa > Arthropoda > Insecta > Coleoptera > Lampyridae > Aquatica > Aquatica leii. The sequence continues at coordinate 154,453,164 of CM069433.1, forward strand.
ATGATGATTTGTTATGAAAACCTAGCTAGAACACATCACTAAGTATGTCAACTTTTTAGAGAAAAATATTTAGATAAGCCCATAAGTCAATGAACAGATAGTAAGATTGAAAGCATATTTCGGAAACATGACAGTGTAAAGATTCTTGCGAAAACGGGTGATTGACAGCCTTAAATGAAGATACACAACTTGATGCGCAACTAGAGTTTAAAAACAACACTCTTATTCAATTAGTAGTAGCGTTACTCCGGACTACAATGTGAGCCACACTTCAGCTCTAAAACTCTAAAAATCGTGAAATTTCACTCATATAAAATGAAGCTGATTCATGATCTATCAGAAAATGATTTTGATCGTAGGCAAGAATTTTGAGTTCAAGTGATGGAAATTTGCGTGTTCTATTTTCTGATGATGCAACATTTTGTCTACATAGAACCCTCAACAGACAAAATGGTAAATATTTGACTAGAAAAAAAATCTCATTGGAAGCCTGAATGTATGGGCAAGAATCATTGGAGACATAATTTTAAGTTTATTTATGATTTTCTAATGCAGACAATCCTGATGCACTAAATAATATAATTTGGTTGCAACATGATGCCCCCCCCCCCCCCCGTCTTATTAGGTAGTTAACGCGCGACGGTTTTTAGATAATTCTATTATGAAAATAGATAAGAAGATGACTTATAAAATAGCCGACTAGTTTTCTTTGTCTAACAGTTTTCTGTAAAGGTATTTCAAAATCAAAGTATACAGCAATCGACTTAATAATTTACAAGATCTGTTTAGATTTATGTTTCTGTTTTGGAGTATGGTTTGTAAAAACGCTTCTTTAGGATAGCGCTTGTAAATGCGCAAGCATGTTTCAGTGTATTGTAAATATCAGTCATGTAAAGAGGTTGCACACGTTATTTTAGTTCAACATTTTTATTGTGAATAAATGGTTCCTTTTGATTATCAAGAAGTGCTCATTATTTATGAAACCAATACAGTCCACTACTACTATTTTAATCAATCAACATTTGGTCAACTACGCATTTAACATTTTGGTCCTTAGAGCCAAATAACCAAGCCGTTCAAAGGCATATACCAGACAGAGAAGGACTGTGTAAAAGTACAATTGCAGATTTCCTTTAAGGTAATTCTCCTATCCAAGTTGCATATAACAAAGTTCGCATTATTCTATATTGCATTCAAATTGAACTAAATATTCAATTATCATTTTTAGCATACACTCTGTTTTTTCACTTTCAAGATCGTTACATGAACGCACTTAAATTATTTTTTAGCGCAGAAATTTCTTTATCACCATTATACTCGCTGCGTTGCCAATTTTGCATTTGTTGATTTAATTAATCGTTTTTTTGTATTAATTACCAATTTTACTTTTTGTTGCTTCATTATTACCTAACAGCAGTTGTCGTTTTACCATTCGCTTTAGTAGTGTTATTATATTTATTTAGCAATGACGGAGGAACTGAAAAATCAACGTACATTATTAAAATCAAAACTAACTTGTTTTAAAACATTCATTTTAAAATTAGGTAGTGTTCAGCTCTTCATTATTATCTCAGTTTGATCAGATACATTCAAAATTATTCAATCAACTACTAACGTTGAAGATGAAACAAAGCAACACATACAATTTGAAGATAATTATTTTAGATTTACTGCTATCGCTGAACACTTATTGGCAAAGCTTCATAGCATTGCAAAAAACAACTCTAATGGTATTTTTTCTAGTACAGTGTATACCGCTTATTGAGCCACGGATAATGTTATCAATCGGTTAATGTCATTACTTTATCAAAGAATAAGCCGGACGTATACTATTACATAGAAAATATACCGTTTATCATAATTTCGGTTTATGTTATCAATTTTTTTCTCAGGTTTGTTTCTATACATGAAAAATAACCCACATGTAGAAATGGCGTTTAGCCTTAGATTTATTGATGAAGAATAACCTATTTTGTATGAATTTTTTTAGCAGAATTTTCACAATACGCTTGTTTAGAGTGAAAAATTTTATCATTGTACTCTCAAAAATAGTTGTTTTGCTTATTTAACTTCCTTTTTGTAGTGTTATTTATTTATTCAAGCATGTGGGGTCTTAGAATAACAACTTAATTTAACTACCTCTTATGGGATAACCTTATTTTGTATTTTTTTTATTTTTGGTGTCAGCAAATTACCGAGAAGAAATGTGTAATACTAAATTAAACATCATAACGTTGTTTTTTACCTCTTTTTATTAACGATGTCAACAAACTATTTAATGCTACAAGTTTGTAATCTTCGATTTATTTGACTTAAAATTTTAAATTTTTTTAAACGGTTTAAGAACATTTTTTGTTTCTATTCATGCTTGATTTCACCTTCTAAATAACCTATTAATCAGATATGTATTTACGGTTTTCTAACCAATAAACATTTATTTGTTTTTTCCTGAATTTTGGATATTGCTATCATTCGGTTATTGTTATCATAAACCTCAAGTTCCAAAGTGATTCTATTAGACAGCGTGCACGGTAGTAACAAATCAGAAAATTCAAACAATCATTCTAACAAAGTCCCGATTTTCAACTTGTTAGATATTTCCATTCCACGTTTATCTCGGTAATTGGAAAACTGTCTTGAGTTTTGTGAAATTTTCATAGTTTAATTAATTTTAACTATGACTTTGGAAAAATACAATAATTGCATTTTCTCAAAGCAAGCTTGAGCGGAGACGCTGCTCGAAAATCAAATTTTTACAATTTTCAGCCACCAATTATCAGGTTGCTTGGAAATCTATTTGCGCACGGTATGATCAGCCGTGCATGCTTATTCGTAATCATTTAATCTCTATAATCAATTTTGAATTTTGCAAAAAGGAATCCTCAACAATATTAAGAAACTTCTGGGATGCTTTATTTAAGCATTATTCAGCACTACGTTCATTAGCCAATGATGCAAAGCTCTTCGAAACCATCTTAATTCATATTGTGTCCAGCAAACTTTATCCTTTTACTTTACGCCAATGAGAACCATTGCAAAATTATTCTATTAATGACTTTCCAAATCTGAACGAATTCAAAGCTATGTTCACAATTAACGTCAATTTTTTAGACAGTTTGCAGTCTAATCAAGAGGCTAAAGTTGTTTTGGTTAAACCAAAGCTACATTTTTTAAAATCTTCTGTAGCAATAACGCAAACTTGTGTACTTTGCAAAAATCGCATTTTATAAGTAATTGAGAGTGTCCTTTAACTGTCTCCGTAATGGTCACTTTATACTCCAAAATTTCTTTAAAATTTGTTTGACGAACGTGCAAGTTTGTTACTTCTGCAGAATCCAGCCGAAGCATTTCTGTTTTGTTTTGTTTTGTTTTGTTACCAACAGCTTCCGCTAAGATTCTTGATGCTAACAGTGATTTATTTTAAGAAAAGTAGTTTTCTTTAGCCTACCCACCTTTCGGTGTTAGGCTTTAACTTAACCTTCTATTTAGCGGCACCTCGGTCATTGGGAACCTACCGCCTCCGCCTTCCAAAAATGAGCGGGGAAGCCGAGATGTTTATATTTTATGTTTAAGCGGCTTTGTATTTCCGGCTTGGACTTGTGGAATTCTGGGCTTTGATTTCTCCCGGATTTGTTCTGCGAGTTGTTCTGCGAGTCCGGTTTGGCCGATGATTGTAGATGGTTGATGATACTTAGTGCGTGTGACCCATCCCTCGTTGACTTGACCCACCGAATCTTGTTCGTCGTGGTGTTTCGCCTTCTCCCCCCCCCCTTTCTGCAGAGCGTGCTCTGGGTTGATAATATAGCTTATAGCTTTCCCTTAAGGTGGTACCTCTGCTCGCACTCGCCCTGCAGGTGTACAGAAGAGATCGAAAGGGTCCAGCCCAGATGGTTAGCTTATGACACCATTTGCCCAGTTAGGCCCCTTGATGCTAACAGAAATGAACACACTATTTGTATTTTAGTAGACTCAAGTTTCCAATCTAATTTTATTCGTTCTGACCTGTGTCGAAGTTTGAATTTGCAGTTACACGTTTAAGCAAAGCCGCTTTTGTCAATAGTTCTAAGTGTGACGCGATCGTGCGTTCACATGACTCCAATTTTCAAATACACACCAGAATTCTATGCGTTAATGTGTTGGTCAAGTGCAACTTGGTCCGGACCGTTTTGAATGGGTAGTTTCTGGCCAATTTAATGCCCCTACGTTTTCTCATTTTTGTTATTATTATGTTCTGAGCGATCTTCCTGGACGTATTTCTAGATTTTAGGAACTAAACTATTCAAAAGAAAAGGTTTTTCCTTCCGAAGAAAGTGATTGTGAATCACGTTTTAGTCAAACTGTTGTTAGAAATACGGATGGCAGATTTGTGGTTACAATACCTCTCAAAGATTCTGTTTCGTGTCTTGACGAGTTATAAAACATTGCTCGAAAACGATTCTTCTAACTAGAACTAGCTCATCAAATTTTTTTTATTTCGTTACACTACCTTCATGAAAAAATACCAAGATTTAAGACATCACTGTGTCAACTCCTGACGATGACAAAAATTCTTACTATCTCCTTCATCCAGGAACATTGAAAGAAACTAGTCTAACTACATGGCTTTGCGTTGTTTTTGATTGTTCTTCGGCCACTATATCAGACACGTCGATGATTGGCATTCAAATGCTGGTTACAAGTTACAACCATACAACAAGTTTCATTTTCCATTTTAGTTGTGTTCTTTTGAAAGCACACTTATGCTATTCAAAAAGATGTACAAGCAAGTATTGATTGAACCCAATCAGAGGTCGCTTCAGCGTATTCTTTGGAGACCTTCAGCGTCAGAACTATTGCAATCCTATCAATCCTAATACTTTTACTTATAGAACATCATCTGTACCATTTCTTTCTATATGTTGTTTGCAAGCACTAATCATTGAGTGCAAATCTTCTAGTAGTATTTAGCTGACACCTAGATACTTGCTTATTGGCCAGTTAGCGTAATTGACTACTTTATTGTGGCTGTGAGTATCTTCAATTAATGCAAGTATAGAAAATCTGCAACAAGTTATATATTCTTGCACCTTGTTGCATGGTCTAACTTTTCGATTACTTTTTTAAGACTGGAATTGCGTAACCATTGCATAGATGCAACCTTCTCCACAAATAGTTTGTACAATTCTTGACAAATTTGTGTATGTAATAGTTTGGGTTTTAATAATGCTATGTTAAAAATTGCCATCTTGTTCTTTAGTTTATATTGGTCTTCACTTTCGTACGTCCTGTATTTTTTAAATTTTTTTAGCTTCTTTTTTAAGTAAATAGTTATCTTTACTTCTATTATGTTTTTTGGTAAATGTATCTTTAACCATTATAATGTACTTGCTCAGGCCAACAATAAAAGAACCAAAAACAGATTCAACATCAATTATCTCAAGCCCGCTGGCCGTTGTGCCTTTTAATATAAAGTCTTTCAACATCAGCTTTAGAAAAACGGATGCTTCCTACTGTTAGGAGTTTTTTAGTTTTTTTGTCCACCTACTGAAGGTCACTTACATATACGCAAGTACCCTTACATTTAATAAATTGGATCCAATGCTAAACACTTATAATTATTGTGTTATTTATTTTGTTTGTTTGTAACAATATGTTACAATTAATAATTATAATATAAAGTGTGAATAAACCTTTTGTTTCGATATTTGAACACCTTATTCAATTTTGTTTATATTAATTGGTTGAGGTAGGCGTGTTTTAAGAGACGTACAATAATTTTCGTTGTCATTATAAACCTATCTATGCCAACATTTAAGTTGCTTAAATAGAAAGCTCTTCTGATTTTTTTATGGTACTATTTAAATAATTGCATCCCCAACGGTTGTTTAAACCAGTTATTTTAGCTTTTAACTTGTTTGCAATATCAAAATTATACGTTACTATTGAAACTGCTACAGTGTTTATTGCTATAACTTTGATTTTCAAACTTAGTTTTATCTGAAGAATCTAACAAATTGGGCGGTAGTATTATTTTTGAAGTTTGTGACTACTATCACCTTCATCTACAGTATTTGTGTGGCTCATTTGTTTCTATGTTTTTTTTTTAAATGTTTGGCTATTCAGTAGAATGTTTAGAATTTTATTAACTTATTGTAACGTCAATTTTTGGATTGCTTAATGGAGCATAGAGCTTTTTAGCACTTTTATTAATGATCTTGTTTTGATGATAGGGATTGTAACGTTAAAAAAAAGGAAATTAGTATTTATTTTAGACATAAAACTTTCACCATAAAACATTATTAAATTATTTTTTGGGTAAATGGTGTATATTTATTTAGAAATACAATTACTAGCTTTCGAACTTTGTCTAAGTTCTTCGTCAAGCAAAAATTAAATTAATTTGACAATTATAAAAAACTAAGGTAACTAAAAACAATAACTATAAGGGAACTAGATAATAAGCGCAATTTATTTAGCTACAGCTAAAATAAAACGCTTAAATGGAAAAGCTGTTTTAAAAAATGTCAAATTATTTGAAAACCTAAAGAAAAAAAAAGTAAACCAACTTTGTAATTTAACCTTTTTAAAAAGATGTAGATCTAATAATTTAATTCCTAATTTCATAAAAATCAAACATCACATTCAAACTCCGGGAGCTAAAAAGATTTATGAAAAAGCAAGTTTAACCCTCCTACGAAATGTGATTAATACTACTAGAAATAAACTTTATGAAATTGATAAACAAGTTTATGACTTGGAAATCCGCTTACGTAATCAATTATCAAATAATGATTGGAAATATCTTGAAGATCTTTTGTACCGCAGATTGAAAAATCATGAAAATGGTACCAGGTCTAAAAAGATAAGTAAATTTAATAATTTATTTAACAAACAGGTTACCAATTCATATAAAAACAATAATTATAAAAATGACAAGCTGGTTGTTAATTTAAGCTCTTATCAACTATCCGATACTGCTCGTTCTGTTTTGTCTAAAGGTTTGGATTTTGCTGTTGCTCCTTCAAGAATTCCTGTTGAGGACATTATCTCCAACATTGAAGCCAGCATCGTTCCAATTTGGGTTTAATATTACTTTTTAGGTACATTAAGTACGAAGATAAGCTAACGTCCGACTGAAGTAAAACCTAACTATGAGTATTACTACTTTCAGTTTTTTTTTAATTGTATTTCGGGGACTAGGTCGTTTATGACCGTACGTGCATGTTAAATTAACACAACTAATGATATTTTTGTGCTTCGCGAATTTATCAGTTGTGCACATCGAATCTCGAAGGCTTAAATTGTTTGGTTTGTCTACAATTTAAATATATGTACTTATAAATTCAGACGCTATGTTTATGTAACTATTTAGTCCGACAAGGGCAGTTTGTTATACAGTGTGTTGCTCGCCACTCGGCGCAACTTCTAATTCAATCGGCCTACGTATAAATTTTGTCGAGAACTTACGTTTATATGCTTCCTTCAACTCTGTGATATAATAAATATATGTATATATTCGGTGTTATTACTTTTGTAGTGTTATTTATTCTTCTCTTACTACGGGGAGAGTTAGACGGTATCCCCCGAATTTAATTTTTCATCGTCTTGGCGCCCTTTTTTTAGATTTACGTTATAATCACACATAACAAAGCCTGCGATCCCTCTACGAAGAAGTTGTGCTAGCCGTTGCTTTGTTTGGTTATGAGAAGACCGGTGTGACACTTTATTTTTGACAGATCAACTCCAGAAACCTGAGTTTCTCGTAACAAGATCATTCTTTTTTGTGTACTATCTTACTGTATCAGCTTTTGCTTAATGTTTAATGTAATGTTTTATCTCATTGTATTATTGCAAAAAAAATTCTACAGTATTCTACTTTTTTTGGATCTTATTTTTACATGCCGAATTATTTAGAACAGGAACAAATGACGTTTATTCTCTTACGTCTATAGCAATTAATACAACTGTTACTGTTAAGTTTGTGTTATGCCTCTATCAGTTCGGTTTTGTTTCATACTATTTTTGGTTAATTAACTGCAACTCTATATCCTATAAATCACGGTTGATTTGCTACGGTGTTACATTTGAAATTTGAAAAAATATCTGGATGTTTATTTCTTCAGATATGGTGCGTGCCTTTAAGTTACTTTAAATTTTTTTAATATCTGCATAATAAAAACAATACATACAGTTATTATACTGCTCGATTGTTCATTCTTGTCTAGTTCTATTTTGAGTATGTGACAAGTTTAATGCCGGTTGGAGCCGGTGTCCACCATCAAATAACGTTATCTGGAGTATAATTTTACAAGCGTTACGTCGAAGCACGATTCATGTATTCGGGTTCGGTTATACAATTATTTAGGTAACTATCGGCGGGAGCCGGTGTCTACCGTCAAGTAATTTGAAGAATCCGGAAGCCAATTGGCACAATACGAGGGTTACGCTGGATAGTGTAACTATCGGCAAGAGCCGTTATCCACACTAGCCCAAACGTAGAATTAATATAAAATGAATTATTTACAACGATTAATTAGAAGAAATTGTAACGTTCCAAAATTTTGTAAGATACGGTCCTGTTAATTTGGTTGCAGTAATTATTGAAACATTCGCAAAGTTTTTGTAAATTTTGAGAACATTCCCGTACTTTTTATCCACGTCTATAACGTTTACGATAGAATGTAGAGGCTTCTATAATGTTTGCGGAAACGTATAAATACGGTACAAACAAATCGTAGGTCAGTTATTTCCGTAATTCGAAGACGGCAGTGTTAAAAAGATTATTCAAGTTGAAATAAATAAGTGATTAACGCGTGTGCGATAAAGATACGAAGTACATGAGTTTAATATAAACAAGTTTTGGTGTTTAGATAAATAGAAATTCGGTTCTTTTTTTTGTTAATGATTTTTTTATGTATGACTAATATTTACGTGGAACTTCAATCGATATCCGGCATCATAAGCATGTACAATCGTCCTTTCGGGAAAATTTTATTAACTTAGCCGAGAGTGCAATTTAAATAGATATAACTGTTTAAGATGTAAATATAAACAAATAATTTTGTAATAATAATTACTAATTCTAAAAGTTGACGAGTTGAGTAACAAGTTTATACAATAATCTATAAAAAATCAATACGATCAGATGTGATTTCAAACAATACAGATTAATATATAATATTCTTCAAATATTCCGATTAAAAAAACATACTTTCAAAAACGCTTAAGCAATTTGTCACAATTAAAAATTAATGTTCCAACATGAATACAATTTACTAGCCAAACAAGAAATATTGTTTACAATAATAAAAGTTCTTTACATTTTCGTGTAAATGCGTTCTCAGAAATCTATTAAAGGTTACGCAGTCTTATGATACCAACATAATGAACGAAAAAAATAGCTTTCAAACAGTACTTGCACCAATGTATTATTTTCTTAAGCTGTTTGCATTGGCTCCATTTACTATAAAAAGAGAAACATTTGTGAAATCAAAAATTTGTATATTATGGAGCTTGTTCTTCTTAATTGTATTGTTGACTTATGTAATTTTAAAAAATGATGATGATTTTCAACACGATGCGCTTATAATTATTATCTTGATATGGTTGGATACATATTCAAGCCGTTTGGGTATATTTTCAGGAATATTTTTTCAATGTTTCTACAATAAAGAGGTAAGAAACGATTATGTATATAAAGTTTACTATTTTATATTTTTATTTGTTTATAAATACCGTAAGCTGCTGGTTCTTGCTTTATTATGGAAGTATGTAAAATTGTGACTAGTTTTTGAATCTTTGGTTATAATAAATTTTGTATTCTAGAAAGTAGTAGTTTATTATAATTAAATACTAATCCACATTTTTAGATTTTAAACGAAATTGACTCTATTAACCAATTTGATTTGTGCTCAACACGTAGTCTTAAAATTAATCTAAATAGAGAATACAAAAAAGGAAGAAGAACTGTAATAGTAATTCTAATTTCAACAATAACATTGGTTGTACTATCGTTTTACTTTACCTTTACTATTTTGGAACAAGAAAATCCTGAGTTTGTTGGAAAAATTGTAATTTTATTTTCTCCGGCTACGATTAACACATGCGTTATTCTTCAGTTTTTTGTCATAGTTTACAACATAAAACAACGATTTGCATGGTTGAATAAAAGTATTATAAAAACAGTAAGCATTGTTAAAAATTCTTTACCACTGAATTTTTCCAAGAAAAGACCGGCTTCTTATACGTAAGATAAATAACAATGAATATTAATAAATAAAAACATATTAACTTTTAGGGTCACTGTTGGAGTAGTGCAAGATCAAGCTGCGTGCACTCTCGAGATAATAAGAACTCAACATTTCCAGTTATGTCAAATCGGGCATAAGATAAACGCCGCGTTTCATTTTCAGATTTTAGTTATTTTGTTACAAAATTTTATAACAATTACTTTATGTATAGTATATGGTGGTCGACATCTTATTTTGGAAAAACCGATTAGCTTCTCGTATATATTTTACGTACTTATGCAAGCATTTTTATCAAATATCCAATTACTTGCATTGGTTTTAATTTGTTCTATAACAGCTGAAGAGGTATGAAAATATAAATTATATTAACCTCGTACGTTTTAAAATAAGTTATTGTTTTACAATTTATTACGACGGTCAGTACGCGACATTTGGGCGATGGTGTTTGAGCAACAGGCGTTTTGGCGCTGGGCGTTTTGCTGCTGAAAAAACTTTTGATGTCAGATGCGAGTCTTACGTTATGTATTACGTTGTTTAACAAAAAGGCTTTCAACTCAAAAAAATAAAACAAAAAAAGATTTTTTTTTTAATTTCAACAATTTCACTTTCAGTCAATCAGTTATTCTTCGAAGATACTCAATAATTGTTCGGTTATGAAAGTCTTGAACAATTGTGACAATTTTGTTATCCGCAACTTGATATTTTGATCTTTTTGTCAATGCGAACTGCGATGCAGCCGCAGCCGGTTTTGCGGTCTTTGGCACATTCTTCTAACAGCATTTATGTTAGGCAGCTGTCTTTTAACGGCAGGACCACCAGTGCCTTATAATGCATGGCTAAATCTATAAACAGGAGTTTTCATGGTTTTAATAACAATGTTTTTTAGCAACACTTACACCAGCCGCATCACTACCAGGATGGTGGTTACACTGAACGTCCATTGTTATACCAAGGCGACCTAAGCACTCGCTTGCTTCTCGTTCACATCTCCGAAACCTTTTTTGTTTAGTTAGCGTACTTCACAACGGATTTCTGACACAGGAATGCATTCGTGTGCCATTAGGCTTTGTGCTACGGTTTTAATTTATTCAGTGCCGTGGTATTGTTTTAGCAAGCGTTTTAAGTGCATTGATTTTATTTTTTCTTTGCAAATGGGCGAGTGTTGTATTTTTGTTGCATTTTATTATGTTTAGGATTTATAATGCAATAGATTGTAACGTATTACCCAAACTATGAAGGGTCAAGGTTTTAAATGACCCAAGAATTTATAATTTGTGATGCGTAGTTTATGAATAACAGTTTGTAGAAATTTACTGTACTAAAAATAGTACAATGGGCTCCACAGATGCTAAAGACACATTTTTGTTTACCCGATTTTCATAGTTCTATGAACTATGTATCTGCTGTATAGTTACATATACTGTGTTTAAAATAACTTTTAAATCGTATCAATTTTCCAAGGCTTTTTTTATTAAGAAATATATTTTTGGACAACCTTCTCACCTCTTACTTTAATTTTACTGTGACTACAGTTAATCTCCTTGCGCCATGACAACAGTCTGGGTGATTCTTCGCCAAATATTAATTTCTATGATGAAAAATTTACCGAATTATTTGTTTTAACTTTTTTGGTTGTAAGATATTGCACTTTTAATTGTACTTTTCAGTCAAGAAGAACAGGCTCCTTGATGCATAATATAATTCCCATGTTTAAAAAGAGAACAAATTTTTATTTAAAAAAAGAATTATTTACAGAGGTAAAAAAACAGTAATTATTTATTTCTCTTATTAATTAATATTTTTTTAGGTAGTATTTTTCTCCTTACAACTTTTTCATCAGAATCTCGAATTTACTACATGTAGACTTTTTCCAATCAACGAAACTTTACTCTTTACGGTAAGAGTATAAACGGTATATGGTTTAGTTTTAATGTATTTTTTTATTATGTTAATCTGACACTTTTTAATTATGGTTATTTTTATTTAGTTATTATTTGTATTGAGTTCTTAAAGTTTTTGGTGTACGTATTTTGGTTGTTAATATAACAAAAACGATTTTACTATTTTACTCATTTATTTTTAATGCGTTACCCGTATAATTTAAATTCTTGTAACAAATATTTTCGTTTACAGATGGCAGGTTCCATAACAACGTACTTAATCATTGTAGTGCAATTTCTTGTTGCTCGTTCGGCTTCCAAAAATAATTATTAATTTTATTAAGTTATTTTAAGGTAAATAAATAAAAATAAATGTTTATAAACGGTTTTCAATCGACTTTAAAAAAAAGAAGCGGTTCTCAATTTGTAGAAATATTTTTTAATGTATGATCAGCGATCATTCTTTACCCCGCTGACTGATTTCGATGATTCAGAAAGAGGTTACCTTAGGAATGGTCCCATTTCGATTTGGTCTAGTTCTGATAGATCTAGGAGAAATTTTACATTGACATAAAATTTTCTTAAATTATGTGCATTTTTAAGGTCATGGTAACCACTGTTGTTAACATCACTAAAAAGGAAAAAAATGGTTTTTCCTTACTGTGTTTGTTAATTGCTAATTTGTTTATTGTTAATTTCACAAAAGCAGACATATATTGAGCAATTAACAAACACAGTAAACTAAGAAAGGAAAACCCCGTTGCAACTTCTTTCCTTCCTTACATAAAAGGCTGCACGTATAAAATAGCCAGGATACTTAGAGGAAAAAATATCATAGTTACCTTTACTGCAACAAATAAAATAGCCGCCAATTTCTCAAAATCAAAGGAAACAAAAGCACCACTCGAGGAACCAGGAGTCTACCACAAGCCTTGTTTGTGTGGGCTGGCTTATATAGGACAAACAAGGCGCAACATAGCTACCAAGTTAAAAGAACATAAGACGGATACAAAGAAACATAACACAAGATCTGTTGTTGCGGAACACTTCTTAGACACTGGTCAAACAATAAAACTTAAAGAAGCAACAATGTTGGATATATCCCAAAACTTGTGGCCTAGACTATAAAAGGAAGCCATCAAAATCCAGAAGTACGACATTTTCAATAGGGATAATGGAATCGATCTAGCAATATGGAAAAACATGTTCCGGAAGACTAATGAAACGAAACTGTCACGAACCACTGACCCGAGTGGCGTAATATAAAGGCTTGTCAGGATCCTATACCTGCAGTTTCAGTTTTTTCTGAAGAAGACAGCGACATCACTGTCGAAACGTCAAATATTGTAAATTTTTGAAAGTTTGTAAACTTCCTAAGTTTTATGAAATTCGTGAAAAGTGTAAATATGGAACGCTGTTCAAAACCCGAAAGTATTTATTTGTTAATATTGTTTAAACTTGTTTTTGCTAAATAAAATGTGTTGTGGGTAAGCAGTCTAGGTGTTTGAAGTCTGCAAACTTCGTTCTATTGTGTTCTACAAGTTCATCACATATTATAATAAACAAAAACCCAATATTTCATACCAAAATGTTTACAAAATTTTATAAATTAGCAAGTTTTTCTACGTTTGTATACATTAAAAGCTGCAAAAAGTAATCAATTTTGTTTGGACTATTAAGCAAAAATTAAAAGTGATCAGTTTCAGAAATGTTTATTTTTTATTCTGTTGCGTTGCTTAATAACTTGAAAGTTTTTTAATTAAATAATTGACAGTTTACCATCAGATATTTGAATTTAATAGTTTAATTTTAAAACAACTGTTGTTGCGTAAATTCAACCATAACTTAGTGCAGGCAGCAGATTAAAATACTTCGGAGAGAGGGTCATGAATGGTAAGATAATTAAAATAGCACCAAAACGGTAGATATATTAACTACAGATTCCGTTTACATCTGTCGAACACTAAAAGGAAACAAGTTGCAAAACACAATTTATGACAAAGAATATATTTATTTTAACAAAAAGAAAGAAGTAAAAAAAGAGGAAGCACTATAGCAAATAAAGGTTCGTTAATAAATATCACAGTTAACAATAATGATGCAGGTCTTTTAGATTAGGCAACATTTCGCACATATAAACAAATCCATTGGCTTAACATTAAATTGAAAATAAATTACGAGTTTAAGCGAAACAGAGCGCGCACCGTTTAATTTATTACATTCAAAAAGGTTTTTTACTTAATTATGATAAGCGCAAAATGTACGTACACAATCGTGTATACGACTGACAAAATAAAAGTTTTATATAAGAAACAGAATACTGACAATTTTGCGCCCGGAAATATGCGATTAGTTAAAAGCACATCAAACTCAATTTTTTTAAAATTGTTGAAAAGTAAACTATTACATGTAGACAACCTTATCACAAATAAATGACTCGGTTTCATACAATATAAAAAAATCCAAGTGCGGTAAGTTTCCAGAAGTTAGGGTAAATTTCTTAACGTACGAAATGTAAGTGACCTATTTAGTATCCGGTATGTATAATAACGTATCATTTGACAAAATTCCTACAGTACGAAAACCACCTAAAAATATTTTTATATAACACTCTCTATTTTTAATTTCTTTGTCTTTGGTGCTATTTCAGAATTTATTTTGCGTATATCTATATATATAAAAATGTTATGTTGGTTTGTGTACGCTTCAAAAACTCAAAAAGTTCTGAACCGATTGAGTTGAAATTTTAACATGATATAAAATCCGCATCAAGGATGGTTTTTATATATTTTTTGCATCAGTCACATATCTGCGACCGCGAGAAAATAATTTTTTTTAACGATCAGCTGTTTACCAGTGACCGCGCCATCTGCCGTAAGCTAGGAAAACACTCGTTGACAACCGAAATAATAATGACGCAATGACATGAGAAACAATTTCGTTCCTAATTACATTGTTTATTTACAAAAAAAATTGCATCTGATTCTGATTATTATACAATCTGAATTAAATATTCACTTAAATCAAGAATTTTTAATAGTGTTGTGATCGAACTGCGCCTTTCACCAAATCGTAAGTAGAGGTTATATTTTATATCAAAAATTGACAGTAAAAATATTATTAACTGACAGGCAAAATAAAAGGACTTATTACAATTCAAGTGGATTTCTAACAGAAGTGAGTGGTTATATCTTTTTTATTACATCTAACACGTGGACGTAATTATATTATTTATTTTGGATTAACCTCACTTTTAATGTATATAAATATAATTACATTAAAACTAGCAATTATTAATTAATACGAATGTCAATATAGTAAACATCAATTAATTTCAATAATAAAATCAAATAAGATAACAATTAAATGTAAAACAGTTCAGTTAGAAAATGAAAACATAAAGACGTGCAATTTTTATTACATTTTTCATAATTTTCATATATTTTTCGTTTTTAATAATTTACGGTTGTACATTGTGTTGTTTTTCTTGGATTTTCTGTAACCTTATATACTGAGTTTGCAAAACAGAAGTATGTTTTAATACTCTTATGAAAGTATCAAATGATGAAACTGGCGGGATTTACTTCTTAGATGCACCTGGTGGTACAGGAAAAACTTTTTGATTTCTATATTATTAGCAACAATTCGCTCACAAACTAAAATTGCACTCGCTTTGTCGGGAATTGCAGCAACTTTGCTTGAAGGTGGTCGAACAGTCCATTCAGCACTAAAATTGCCATTAAATATGCAAAGCAATGAAACTCCAACCTGCAACATTTCGAAGAACTCTGCAATGGCAAAGGTTTTGCAGCAATGTAAAATTATTGTTTAGGCGAATCGAGGATATATAAATCAGTTGATTCGGCTACTAACAAAGATGATGTAGTCAACTATCCACCGGAATTTTTAAACTTGCTGGACTTGCCAGGATTGCCACCTCACAATCTTCAATGAAAGGTTGGATCGGTTGTTATAATGTTGCGAAATATCAATCAACCGCGTCTTTGCAACAGAACACGGTTAGCGATAAAAAAATTACTAAACAACGTGATAGAAGCAACTATACTCAAAGGAAAGTATAAAGGAGAAAATGTTCTCATACCGCGCATCCCAATCATTCCGACTGATGTGCCATTTCAGTTTAAATGACTACAGTTTCCAGTGCGGCTTGCTTTTGCTATGACCATAAACAAGTCCCAGGGGCAATCATTAAGTGTTTGTGGTATTAATCTGGAAAACCCATGTTTCTCACTAGGTCAATTGTATGTTGCATGTTCCCGTGTTCGAAAACCATCAGATTTGTTTGTCTATGCGCCAGGTAATCACCAGGGTGACGGTTCTGTTTAGAAGAATTTTTTACCCCGACTATAAAATACGTAGGAACAAAAAATTGCAATATTAAAAATCTTTTTGACAGTACGAAGTCTGTCGGGTCCGCTAGTCTAAATATATAATTTCTTGCGTTTTATTTGCATTTTTTACAGAATCTACATTTTCACACTATACTTGTTATGTAAAAAATATCAATTAGTAAGTGCAAAAAATACACATCGTGTAGATTACACATCAATTGAACACTAGAAATAGTTTTTTTTTTAAATAGTTGTTCTATATTAGTAGTATCTTCTTTTGTTAGAAATTGTTTTAGCATAGACAATAATATCTCAAAACGTTTTGCATTCATAAATTGGTTTGAAAACTATTGATAACGTTTTGTCTCATGTCAGTTGCGTCAATATCAAAAAATTGAAAGAAAGAACGTTTCATACAAGTTTTGAACAACATAATTTAACTTAATCTTACATTTGACTTATTAAGTAACTAAAAATGCACTAATGACACATCGTCTCCGCGGTATTTCCCGCTTTTGCCAACCTGACCCACACCAACTGTCACACCAATTAATGTTAAAAACACTATTTCAACACTCCCTGTTTTTTAATATTCATTCTTCGCTGCAAGCAAGCATCTTGATTACACTTTGATTATCTACAAATATTAAGTAAGATCATTTTTTTAATTCCTTTGACTGCGGCCATATATTCTGTTTCTGCAGTGCTATTATCGTAACATCTTCAGCAAAATCCAAGTCATTATAACATTTATAACCCATAATCACTGATCCCTCTAAATCTGTATCAAGTAATAGTCTTCTGTTTCTTTCAGGTATCTTAACATTCTTTTGACCATTTTCTAATGTTCATTGAGTACTTAAGTAGTTGACTGGATAAGTAATGTCTGGCTTATTTACTGATGATAAAAAATAAAGCTTCCGATCGTTTCTCTGTAAAGAGCATTGGTTTATATATCATTATTGTTTTCTGAGCATTTGGTCAATCTTAGAGTAGCAACTGTTTTTGCTTTTTTTATATTAAGTCTTTTTAATAATTTTTTAATGTCTGTTTTTTGTTTCACAAACAAACTACCAGTATTTTCTTGTATAATCTCCATTCCAAGATAGTTACGAACTTGCAGTTGCTTCACATCAAATTTATTTTTTAAATGTTTCAGTAATTTATTAATTTCATTGTCGTTATCTGAGACAATCAATCTATCGTCCACGTTTATTGTTTTTAAAGAAAACACAACAACCATTTTTAGATTGTTCCAAACGAAACTTCTGTAATACCTTTACAAATTTTATGTTCCAGTTTTGTGGAGCTTGTTTAAGGCCATAAATTCTTTTATTTTGGCAATCCTGCCTAATATAAATTTTTTCAAAAAGTTCTCCATGCAAGAATGCAGTCCTTATGTCAAATTGCGCAACTTTTATCGTAAATGATGCTGGGATTTCAAGTATAGGTCTAATTGATTTAAATTGGGTTACAGGACTGTACGTTTATTGGGAATCCAACTTATATTTCTGATTACAGTCCTTAGCTACTAATCTTGCTTTGTGCATTTTTATTTAGCGCAGTAATCTCTTCTTCCATAGTTTCTTTTCACTTTTTTTTCTGAACCGCTTTATCATACACTATATCTTCATCCAGTTAAACCATAGCAAAAACTTCAAAACATAGTGTTTGTTTAATTTGGCCTCTATCTCTCAATTTTCTTTTGACTAAAGTTTTCATTTGTTACTAGGGAATTTTGTTCCGTGTCTTAAATACTACATCCCGGCACATATTGATTTTGTTGTTTTTAGTTAAATAAATTCTATATCCCTTCGTTTCATTTGCACATTCAACTATTTCTTGTTGACTCTTAGCGTCGCACTTATTCCATTTTTCTTTTGGTATGTGCACATATACCCCGCTCCCAAATATATGAAGATTATATATATTCGTTTTCTTGTTGAAATACAATTCATATGCTTTCTTATTAATTGCCGAGCTTGTTCCAGTACGATTTAGAGTATATAACTGTATTTATTAAAATTTCTTTTCAATGTTTTTTACACAAAGTTAAGTTCTAGCTGCTTTAACAATTGTTCCGTTTTTTGTTACTGCAGAACCGCTTTGTTCTGGCGTAAATGGACAGGTATATTGTT
This sequence comes from Aquatica leii, assembly GCA_035610365.1. NCBI lineage: Eukaryota > Metazoa > Arthropoda > Insecta > Coleoptera > Lampyridae > Aquatica > Aquatica leii. The sequence continues at coordinate 154,471,763 of CM069433.1, forward strand.
GTTGGATACTATATTTATTTATTATTTCAATTGTTTGATTTGTATCTTTTTGAAATCTAAGAGTCAATTCTTGTAACTTTATCTTTGCTTTTAAATAAGTAAGCTGTTCTGAAATGGGTACAATCATCTTTGAACAATAGGTAATAAATTAAAAAACCCAATGAAATATTTTCCATCGGACCGCATAAATCTATGTGTATAATTTTCCAAGGTTCGCATGTTTTTGAATTAGAAGCAATAAATGGTTATCTGTGTTATTTACCGAACAAACATGATTCACATTGAAACCTTTCTTTACTATCAAAATATAGACCATTATTTTCTAAAACTGTTTTACAATAAGTTCACACCATGCATAACCTCTTTATTGTTTTCCAAAATTGTACATTTATCTTTTTTGCTTAGTACTACATAACCTTTATCTGTTACTGCACTTGTGAAAAATAAATTTTTATTTTGGTACATGCAACACATTTTCAATCACACGTTCATTTCATTCGTTATACTTATTGAGAATTTTAATTGCAGTGGTAACTCGACCAATGGCTTGTAATTTATTTCCATCTCTAATTGTTACAAACTTAGCTACTTTTGAATTAGTGTAATTTATAAACCAGTCACGATTTGGTGACATATCCAATAGCCAATGTTTATTTGTTCGATCAGTCAGAGTTTAATCTAATGTAAATGCATGCGACTCCCCAGTTTTATTTTATTTTATTTCGCATTTATTACCTGTAGTTTTTTCTGAAATTTATTCCTTTTAAATAAGTAATCTGGTTCACAGTCACCTCGCTTCTTACAAAAGTTACACAAGTCATTTTTACTAGTTTTATTTTTTCAATGTCGCTTCTTGTTTCCATTACCACTGATTTTCATTGTTGCTAATGCACCAGCTACTTCTAGATTGTGTCCTCTATTATTTATCCACTGTTCTTCAACTAACAACCTAGCAATAAGTGTTGTTAAGTACTATTAGTTAATATCTTTCACCCCCCCCCCCACCAATGTACGTAAAGGCAGGGAAGTAGCTAGGGTAGTTGTTAAGTGGTAGAAGTTGTATGCGAAAGTAATGTAAGAATCGTTGTAAGGTGTAGGTAAAAAATAAACAATTATAAATATCCATGACTGATCATTGATCATTCACCAATCAACAAATTAATACATGGTCCTTCGAGTCAATTTTTAAAACAAAGTGAATCAAAAAGTAGCGATCTTAATTGATCCACGGTAGTAATCAGTTTAATCAACACAATAAGCGAGCAGTAGAAGGTCCACAGAGAGCGATCGAAAACTGGTCCACAACAGCAAATTATCCAAACCACCAACAACGATCAATAGAAAATCTATCCAACACATCAAATTCAGCCTGCATCAGAAATCAATAAAAACGAGCATTATCACCTGTAACAGTAAGTGGCTTATGATATCCTATCTTTTCTACTAACTCATAAATTAGATATTGTGTGTAACTCTTCCCATTTTTTAATAATGTCGATTCAATTAACGGAACTAATTTCAAAACGAGGTATCTTAAAGGACTAATTAACTAGATCTGATACATTTATTCAAAATTCTCAAGCGGAAGGAAATATTAACACGGTAAAGGTTAGGCTTAACAGAATAGAGAAAGTTTATGACGAGTTTTTAAATATTCAGGAAAGTATTGAGTTGTTAGATCCAAAAAACGAGTCAAACGAGACCGAACGTAACGATTTCGAGGATAAATATTTTGATCTAAATGCGAAGCTACAATGTTATTTGAAGACGCGGATAAAAAAGATAATCATGTTAAACAATCAAATAAGCAGGCCCCAAATATATCATTACCTGCTATTAAAGTGCCGGGTTTCAATGGTTCATACCCAGGTTGGTTATGTTTTTATGATGCATTTACTTCTTTAATTCATAATAATCCTAATTTAACAAATCTTGAAAAATTTCATTATCTAAAGTTATCAGTAACGGGTGAAGCAAGTCGCGCAATTGAATCGTTAAAATTAGGAAACAACAATTATAATGCAGCATGGAATCTTTTAAAACAAAGATTTGAAAACAAAAGACTAATTATTCAATAGCTCATATACTCTATCTTAAACGCGCCTACGGTTATAAAGGCCTCACATTCATCTTTAAGACATTGTACGACACTTAAAAAAATAATATCGAATCATTAAAAGTTTTAAATCTACCGGTTCAGCATTGGGACGCTATTCTAATCCCGATAATAACGGCGAAGTTTGACTATGGTACTAAGAGGAAATGGGAGCTAAAATTAACTGCCGAACAGCCTAGCATAGACGAACTATTTGAGTTTTTTAATAAAAAATGTCAGTTGTTAGAATCAATTGAATTAGAAACTCAAGTAAACAAAGGGCAGCCCTACGTTAAAAATAATTTTTCTATGAATAAAACTAAAACTCTTATTTCAACATTATCAACCAAATGCGTTATTTGTAAAGAAAATCATTTAGTTTACCACTGTCAAAAATTTGTAGATATGCATGTAGACGAACGGTACAACAAAGTCAAGCGTTTAAATCTATGTTTTAATTGTTTTCGGGACAACCACCAAACTCAAAATTGTCGAGCGATAAGATGCCATCAATGTAACAAAGCTCATCATACTTTATTACACTGTAGTTCCAACGTAGAGCCAAGTAACTCAAATTTAGGTGCACAAAATGAAAATCAATCACGTTAAGTCAAATGAAATTAATACGATAGAACCAATTCAAGGTAACTTGGTAACAAATTTTTCTTCAAATACAGCTGCAATATAGCAAGTTTTGTTATCAACGGTTATGGTAGAAGTAAAAAACATTCATGGAAAATTAATAAAATGTAAGAGATTATTAGATTTAGGATCACAAACAAATCTTTGTAAAACTTCATTGGTTCAAAAATTAGGTATCCCTTTAAAGCAAATTGATATGCCAATTACGGGAATTACTCAAACTAGTTTGTTAATTAAAAATAGTGCTCATATAACATTTAAATCACTTATTAACGACTCAAATTATTCAATTAATTGTTTAATAGTTGATAGAATTACAGATAAGTTACCTCAAATAACATTTCCTTTAGATCAAATAGAATTACCGTCTTACATTCAATTAGCAGACTCCCAGTTTTAATGAATCTTCAAAAATTGATCTATTGTTAGGTGCAGATGTTTTTTGGAAAATTTTAAGAAATAATAACATAAAAATTAATGGAACTCAAACGTATTAACAGGAAACCGCATTAGGGTGGATTGTAGGTGGTTGACTTAGTATAAATCATTTAAATTCTTTAAACAATGTTTGTCATTTAAGCTTAGAAGATTTAAATGCAAGAATTTCAAAATTCTTTAAAAACGAAAATCCCGAATACAATGCTAAAGACGGCAAAGCGGATTTATCTATAGAACAATTTTACAAAAACACGTGCAAACGATTACCTAACGGAAAATACGCAGTAAAATTACCGTTTACCGATTAGACAATAGCATAGGTAATTCCAAAGAAATAGCGCTCAAACGATTTTACAATTTGGAGAAAAGATTAAATAAAAATCCTCAGCTATTATTACAATACCAAAATTTTATGCATGAATATTTAGCTTTAGGGCATATGAAATTAATAAAAAATACTGAAATATTGGGCACAAACACTTTCTATTTACCTCACCATCCTATATTTAACGAAAATAGTGAAACAACAACAACACGCGTAGTTTTCGATGCCAGTTGTAAATCAGATAATAACGTTAGTCTTAATGATACTCTTCTGATTGGTCCAACCTTGCAACAAAAGTTAGTTAATATCTTACTGAAATTTAGAACTCATAAATATGTATGAAACGCCGACATAACAAAAATGTATCGGCAAATATACGTTCAGGAACCGGATTCCAATTACCAACTACTTTACTTTGGAGAAATTGCGATACAGAAAACATTCAAACTTATCGATTAAAAACAATCACTTATGGTACAGCATGTGCGTCATTTTTAGCAATACGGACACTACAACAATTAGCTTATGATGAAAGACATAATTTTCCATTGGCTTACCCAATAATAATAAATCACTTTTATATGGACGACCTGCTTACGGGAGCAGATTCTATAAACGAAGCAATTAATATAAGAAATCAAGTAACCGCGGTATTACAAAGTGGAGGTTTTGTATTGCGTAAATGGGCATCAAACTCAACTGAGTTGTTACCAGAATCCAATCACGTTGAGCATCTTATTAAACTTGATAAAGATTCAGTATCAAGAACACAGAGACTTTTTTGGGATAGTAAGAATGATAGGTTAATTTATTCAATAAGTAATATAGTTAAGCATATTTATGTAACTAAAAGATTAGTATTATTCGTAACTGCTAAAATATATGACCCGCTAGGATTAATTGGTCCTATAATTACCACAGCAAAGGTCATCTTGCAACAATTATGGTCTCTTCAAGTACAATGGGACGAACGTGTACCAGATAGTGTAGAAAAAACATGGTTAACGTTTTTAGATAGGCTTAAATATGTAAATTATATAGAAATTCCTAGGTATCTTTTTTCGGAAAATAAGTTAGAATCAGTCGAGTTGCACGGATTTTGTGATGCATCAATTAAAGCGTCCGGCGCGTGTCTTTATATACGAAGTATAGATTGCGTAGGAACTTGTTACGTACGTTTGTTATGCTCCAAATCTAGAGTAGCTCCTTTAAAAATAATTACTTTGCCGCGACTAGAATTATGCGGAGCGGTACTATTAGCGGACGTCATGAAACAAACGGAATCTAATTTAAACATTAAAGTAAGTAAAACGCAGTTTTGAACTGATTCAACAATAGTTTTATCATGGATAGCTACAGATCCCAATAAATGGAAAACATTTGTATCAAACCGCGTATCCCAAATTCAAGCAAATTCTAATGTTAATGCATGAGCGCATGTTAGTTTTGGTGATAATCCCGCGGATTTAATATCCAGAAGAATATCAGCGGATAAGTTAAACGAATCGACTCTTTGGTGGCAAGGACCTGAAGCAGAGATTTAATACACTCTTAACACGTTTAATGAATATAATCCACATCTAAAATTTATGTATGAAATAGAAGAGAATGGTTCTTTACCTTTCTTAGATGTTAGGCTTAGTAAAGACATTATTACTAATACTTTAGTTAGTGATTGGTACACCAAACCTGTAGCCTCGAACAGAACTATTAATTATTTATCCAAACACCCACATCATCAAAAGGTTAATATCATCAAGGCGATGAAAAATAAAATGTTAGTTTTAAGTAGTCCACAATTCTATGAAAAAAATTTTAGCATTTTAAAGCAGATACTACAAAATAATAACTATCCTAAGAATATAGTAAATAAATTATTAACATACACTAACACAGCTACTAATACTTCACCATCTGTAAATCTAACTACGACTAATCTTAAAGCTAACTCTAACACTAATAATATTATGTACACAACAATCATAAATGTCCCAAACCTAACAAAAAGATTAATTCCGATCTTAAAAACAGATAACATCAAAATAATAATGTATAACACTAATACTATTTACAACATGTTTTACAGCAGAACGAAAGATAAAATTGACATAACTGATAAACATAATGTAGTATGTAAATTAGAATGTATGGGTTGTCAAGGTTGCTACATTGGACAAACGAAACAAAAAATTAAACAACCATAAATACGACTGTAAAACTAAAAATGGAGAAATAGCGTTATCTGTATATCACATCGACACAGGACATAATTTCGTTTTTAACAACCCTAGTATTTTAGATGTGGAAAATAATTACAAGAAAAGATTAGTCTCTGAAATGATCTTTATCAACGTATACAAAAATAATATTAATTTTAATACGGACACTAATAATTTAAGTAGTATTTATAATAATTTAATTTCTAAAATTACGAAAAATTATGAAGTATGTTTCGCGGTTATTTTCAATTTTTAGTCTATTTTGATTACAGGTTACCTTGAAATAATGTTTGATTATACATATCATAGTGTTTGTTCCCCATGTTGAATTGTATTGTCATTTATTATTTATTATTGATACTTATTTATTGTTTTTAATCATTGACTTTTAATAATCACATTTTTGTCAATTAAGTTTAGGACGTGTTTCATGTTTGTCGAAAAACTTCGGAGTAATTGCTCAAATGTTCTACGTAAGTTCTTACGTTTATTGTTTTTTTGTTTACATCTGTAACTTAATTACTACGAACTTGTTAAATTAGATAGTTGTTGTACTTACGCTAATAAACTGCAGTGGCCTGATGAAGTACACATTTAGTGGAAGACGGTTTAATCTATATTTGTAAATGTATTCTTTTTTGTGCTGAATTAAAGAAGAGAAAGCTATTAAATATTCTGCTGATTTAAGTAAAAGTAAGTACAAAAAGAAACAATTGAAAACCTATAACTATTTTTGTACGATCAGCTTATCCACGTTTTAGCGCTTTATTGTTATTTTTTATTTTTTACTTGGGATTCAGTTATTTTTCTAGAGCAGGGGTGGCCAACCGGCGGACTTAAAAGTTTTATTTTATTCATAAAAAGAAACATATTTTTGATATAAATCTAGTGAAAATGCATGCGCCTGATAATAGATAATAAAAAATAATTAACTGCATAATTTTGTTATAGAGTTAACCCAAAGTCGATTCAAAGGAGTTCCTATAGATGTTATTAATGAGAAAGAGTTCTAATGGCTACGTCATGGCAAAGCGAGATTAAAAAATGAAATAATTAGAATGATGCAGCAAACTACAAATCCACAAACCATTGATTAAAAATTATTATAGTTTAGACAAAGATACTGTACAAATTTCTTAATAAAAAATGACTTAAAACTATTCATTTCATGCTTTTTAAGTTTCTTATGGTATGCTATTAAAACCCTGCAAAAGCATGCAAATCAATTACCTTTTAGTCGCTAACTTTGTCATGCTATTCTACAACATAGGAAAGTACTACATTGGCACTATTTTAAAGCATTCTAATGGAACGTGAAAACTTCTACCTTTGGCCTGCTTTTGTACAACGTCTAATAAGACTATAAACACTAACTGTACAACATTCTACTGGAGTGTCAAAACCTATCTCTAAACATAAACCATTCTACTGCTACAGGAATGCTTTCAGTAATATCAATACTGCCTCTATGCTTCTAAAAGCATTATTATGGAATCTATTTGGTTTTATGGGAACCATAGTAAATTACTTGCATTTAACCCTTTTATGGATTCAAATAATTTGATAAAAATAGGCGGTAGATTAAAAAATTCTAGTTATAGTTTCGACAAAAAATATCCATTAATACTACCAAAGAAACACCAATTTGCATGCAGGACATCAAGCAACGTTAGCAATAATTAGACAAAAATATTGGGTGATATCAGGAGCTAATGCCGTTAAAAGAATATTGCACAAATGTGTTCCCTGTTTTAAAATTAATCCTAAAACCGACAACCCAATTATGGGAAACTTACCGGCTGTTAGATTAGAGCAAAATCGACCGTTTTTGAAATGTGGTGTAGATTTTGGGGGACCTATTCTAATAAAACCTGCAATTAGATCAAAGGTCCGTAGTAAAGCTTATATTGCGGTGTTCGTTTGCTTCTCAACCAAGGCAGTTCATTTAGAGCTGGTATCGGATTTAACAATAGACGCGTTCTTTAATTGTTTAAATAGATTTATGGCACGTAGAAGCCAAGTAGCAGAAATTTATTCCGATAATGCCAAAACCTTTTGCGGCGCTCAACGCGAATTAAAAGAAATTAAAAATTTTATCTCAACCAACGGTTTCAGAGACTTTATAGTTGATAAGCTAAATATCAAAAATATTAGTTGGAACTTTATACCACCTCGTGTTCCAAACTTTGGAGGCATCTAGGAAGCGCAAATTAAAAGAATTAAATATCACTTAAAGTAGAAGAGTAGTAGGGGAGACAGTGTTGACCTACGAGGAGTTGCACACTATATTAACTTTAATATAAGCTTGTACTAACTCCCGACCACTCTGTCTCTTAAGTAATGATCCCAACGACTTAGATCCTCTACCACCCGGCCATTTCCTACTTGGTGAGCCCCTAACAGTATCTGTACCACTAAATTTTATAAACTCTAAGATGACTAGTTTGTCTCGATGGCAACACATGGAAAAAATTCGGCAGCATATTTGAAAGCGTTGGAGCAGCGAATATGTCACGCAACTGCAGCAACGATTAAAATGGAAGAAAAATGCAAGGCAAACTTTAAACTTAGGAGAGCTAGTGATTATTAAGGAAGATAAGTTACCTCCATTGCAGTGAAAAGTGGGCAGAATTGTGTGTAGTCATGTGGGAAATGATGGTGTAGTGCGAGTAGTGTCTGTAAAAACGAGTAACGGAGTAATTAAACGTCCTCTGAACAAATTATGTGTGTTACTGGTAGAAGACATGTTAAGTAGTATTAGTTAATATCTTTCACCCCCCCACCAATGTACGTAAAGGTAGGGAAGTAGCGAGAGTAGTTGTTAAGTGGTAGAAGTTGTATGCGAAAGTAATGTAAGAATCGTTGTAAGGTGTAGGTAAAAAATAAACTATTATAAATATCCATGACTGATCATTCACCAATCAACAAATCAATACAAGTGTGTTTAAACATTTACTTACAGTACTGACCCAAATTGAAAGAAAATGTTTGTATTTGTCTGGAAGCGTCATTAAAATTTTGTTTATAAGCATATTTTCGTTTACTGCCTTGCAACAAACTTTGAGATCGTGACCCAAATTCTCAAGATCTGCAATATGTTCAGATACTCCTGCATTATTGTACACGCATGCATAAAACTGCTGTTGCAAGCTGTCGATATTGTTTTCATTTGACTTTCCATAAAGTGCTTGAATCTGCTCTACATTTCGGTCAAATTATTATTTCATTTACCGTAGCAACTATAATTTTCTGTGCTTTGAGATCATTTTCATTCGATAGTTTCTTACTGTCATCGTCCCCTTGTCGAGTATTTATACCACTTGAAAATTCCATACTGCATAATTACTGCCGTTCCCATCCAAGTTTACAATTCGTTTTAGTTTAATTAAATCGCCTGTTCTTATATTCATTTTAATGGTAATTTTCAACTGTATAATAGAAGCTGCTCTGCAAAAAAGAATAGAAAGAACGTCTCTGGCATTTTGCATTTCTAAATGGTTTTGAAAACCATTGATAACATTTTGTTTTTTGTTTTGGCCAGCAACAAATTTAAAGAAACAACGTTACTTACAAGTTTTCAACAACTTCATAATTCAATTTAATTTTACATGTGACTTATTAACTAACTAAAAATACACCAATCTCACATTTTCTCCGCTTTATTTTCCCGCTCTTGCTAACCTGACCCACACCAACTGTCACTTCAATTAATGCTAAAAACATAAGGTTAAGGGTATTCTGACAAAGGTTAGTTGCTTATTTACTAAATTTATAAAAAAACTTTACAAACGAAAGGACTGTAAAATATCAACCTTCAAAACTATTTTTTTTATTTTTATAAATACACTCTAAACTTTTTTTTAACATTCTCAGATTTTCATAACATGTGAACGCGTTTACTGTTTGTTTTAATCCTTCTTGTAATCAAATTAAATCTTTAGAGTATTTTAGCAGAATTGTACTGACTATATGAATATTTCCGTAACAACTAATTAAATTTATAAAATCCATAATACTAACTAATATATTCATAGCTTTTTATATACTAATTTAAAATTTACGTTATCTTAAACAAATCATCAGAGTATATAATATCTATATATTTAAAAAATATATTATTATATTTTACTAAATATGCTTTTCAGCAGAAGAATAAAAACCCGGTTTATAAAAATCTAGATAAAAATATTCCTTAACTTGACGATTAATTTTCATAATATAAAGTAAAGAGCCAGCAATTTTTTGATTTACATAAGGGCGCAAAGCTCACTCATTTGATGATCGATAGTAGTACCGAGTAATTTTGTACTTATGTAAAATAATTTTATAAAACAACTAAAAAAACGTTATCAATATGTAATTACACTTTCACACCACATTACTCATTTTTATAATAAATTTTTAAATATTTATATCGATAAGACAGTATCTTACGTAAATATCATTTACTAGCGTTTATTTTGCCTGTTTCGCTTAATTTAGTTTTAAAACTTCTATTTCTCTTATCGATACACATGCTTAGTGTAATGAATTTTTATTCAACGTTAAAACCGATTTACTACATTTTCAAATTTTTTGGCCTAACACCATTCAGTATAAAAGCACATTCGTTTGTTAAAGATAAATTTAGTGTGCTATGGAGTGTCGCAGTATTTATTTTTGTACAAAGCTTTGTTATTTATTATTTAATTACGTTAAATTATCAAAAAAAGCTAATTGACAGATTAATGCAGTTTTTGGACATATACTCCAGCGACGCAGTTTTAATTTGTGGTATACTATGCCCGTGTTATCTTTCAACGGATGTAAGTAAATTAATCCGATGTTATTCTTACGTACGTTACTTAGATTCTAGATGTTTTTCAAAGCATAAACAATTTTGACATAGAAGTACAACACGTTTACAATATACAAATAAATAAAGAATATAAAAAGGCTAGAGCATACATAATTTTGACGTTTGCAGTTACCATGATATACTCATTCGCCAATGTTCTGGTAATAGTATACGGAACGGTATCAGGCAGTGAAGCGCACTTTGGAACATTTGTTTTACTTACATTGCCTGCTACATTAAACACGTTTATTGATTATCAATTTTGCGTTTTATTGCTGAGTTTAAAGCAAAGATTTTTTTGGTTAAACAAGGATATTGGTTACGGTGTCAAAATGTTAGAACGTAGACAACCTAAGAAGTTACGACCATTATCTTTTGCGTTAGTAGCTAGCTTTAATATTTTGAAAATGCTTTAGTAATTGTTTTAGCGTATCAAACGGATTTTTACAAGACATAGTTTGGTTTCGCTTAGGATACACTAGAGTTAGACATTTACAATTGTGCACAATATGCAAAAGATGCAATAATGTATTCTCAATACAAATTTTATTTGCTATAACACAAAGTTTTGTTACTATAGTGATAGCTGTTATTTACACTGGCAGACACATTTTTGTTGAAAAAGACGTTATTATACAATACATCGTATACGCGTTTCTTCAAATGTCCTTGTCCTGTTTGCAAGTAATTTTTGTAGTAATCATTTGTTCACTTACCGCCGAAGAGGTAAGTCTGTTGTTTTTTTTTTACCATAAAAAGTATTTTTTGATTTAACTATTTTCGACAGGCATCTAAATCGGGTCCTTCAATACATAAACTGTTGTACCTACAAGGAAAGAATAAACTAAAAAAAGAATTATGTCTAGAGGTAAGTACATATAAGAAACATCAGATAAAAGGTAAACCGTTTTTATACTTGTTTTAGATCATACACTTCTCATCACAATTTTTCCACTATAAAGTTGTATTTTCTGCAGGAAGGTTATTTAAAATTAACGAAAATCTGTTGTTTACAGTTAAGTACTTTAACCATAATTGTTTTACGTAACATAATTATATTTTAGATTGCAGGTGCTATTACAACATATCTAATAGTAGTTATTCAATTTGATGTTGCGCCGTTTTCAATGTAGATGATTTTGTATTAAACGTAGTATGTTAGTTTATTAGAACCAATTAAATCTGTTATTTTGGTTTATATCCACGGTACGAAATATTTGTCTCTATTGTTTAACCTTTTCCACAAAAAATGGATCAAGTAAATGAAAACAGAAAAATTGTAATTATGCTGTTGTAACATAAACACAAATTATTTACTCCCTAAAGGTTAGAATATTTTGCTTGCTATAAAACTTCTGATTACGTATGTTTGTCAAGAAAAACTAGTTCACAAGGTCACAACAATATAAAAACAAACACAACTTGTTTCACAGAATTTTACTTTTTCTGCTTTTTTGGGACGTCGAGAGGATTAAGTTATGCCCCGCTATAAAAAATCTCACAATTCCATTTTCTTTTTATTAAATAATGATAACTTCTTGTTTTTCATTCTTTGAACGTTACATAGTACTACACTTTTGTTGATAAATTTATTTATTGGTTTTCACATTCAACATCTAAGGCATCTTCTGATTAAATATCTCAAGAGGGTCAAGTTTATAAGTACACAACTTTTTTGGCAGTCTGGTGTATTGCTTTTGTTGTTACGCTGACAATCCGCTTTTGTTGTGATGCAAATATGCGTTAGATGTAACTAAAGAAGAACCCGTGTCTCGTTTGTTTTTTACGCAAGGTAATGCAACTTTTGGAATTTACCTTTTAGTTTTTTTTTCTACGTTTAACATTTTTTGTCTGATACGTACTATTTGGTTTTCTTCGATATGTACAAATACGATGGTTTTGTGCATTAATTCTGTTTTATGATACGTACGTTCCGTTACAATTTAAAAACCTGTGATTATTTGATCATCGATCTAATGTAAGAAAGATCAATCATTTCATTATACGAAAACAATAAATTACAAATTCCGAAAAATATTGCATCATTCAGTTGAGTCACGTGATGACCACGCCCGAGATAGCAATGTGCAAGGGAAGTAATAATCAATTTTTAATAACACTTATGTAAATAAGGCATAATTGTTGGGTTAAGATTTTTGTTAGGTTTCAATATTTAGTATTTACTCTTTTAATAGTTTTATAAAAATATTGTAACGTCAACATTTAAATCTAAGTTAGTTTTTTTAATTTGAACACAATTAACAAATTTATTCTATAAACTAAAAATGTAATTATTACAATAAATATGTACAGTTAAGGTAGTTTTATTCTGCCACGGAAAATTGTTCAGATACGTTAATAAATGTTAAAGACTTGTGCAGTTAATAAAGTTTTTAGGTAATACACTGCTACTGTTATCTGATTTCTAGTTTACGGCGGGTTGACCACTAGTATGTGTTAATAACAAAGCTTCATACAATTGAAACACGGCGGAATTAAAGTAGTGGTATTGATTTGGAATTATTGATTTTAGATCTCAGCCCGAAACCAAAACGTAGCCATGCCAAACGTACTAAACTATCCTGAGCCAACCTGGCTCGATTGGTACTTCAATGCGCCAACCTCAACTACGTTAAGGGTTGAAAACGTGTCGTTGAAAGTAACTATAGATTTAGTTTGCGCTTAACAAATCCTACGCCAACCTGGCGCGAATGATTCGTCGATTCCCTAACGAACTGAGGATCGGTTATAGCAAATAGTACTCAAAGCGGAAACTTGTGGTGAACTTGAGAGAGAGCGTTTGAAAGTGACAGGGGGTTCTTATACAAAACGGAAAATTGAATTCAAAAATCGTTAGAGTGAAAGCCGGTATTGGTTATTCGGTCGGGGTCAAGTATGTCAAGGTACAAAGCAGGTTTATACAAAGTTACATTAACAAGATCGGTTCGAGAAAGAGTTAACCGGGTACAATAGCAAAACATCAATCAGGTAAACACAGGTATTAGGAAAACGCAGGAAAACAGTTCTACCAGGACTAGGTCGTGGAAGTGAGAGTTTCTACCAGGAACGGTCGCTCTTAAGCAGGGGAACGTTGCGCGTTTCGAAACGGTAGAGGTGGTCCGCATCCGAGAGTACAAAGCTCACGCGTAATTGAAACAAATTCATATATAATTTTTAAAACAATTACGACCACCTCTGCCGTTTCGTTACAGATGGAAATTAGCATCGATCCATTTGTTAGCAGATTTATAACTACTTTGATAATTGATGTAGATTACTGCAGAATCTTGACTTTATTTTATAACAATGTTGCCATGCAGCACTTAAATTACTATGAAGTTCAAAGTTTAGTTTATCAAGTGTTTATAAGAACCTTATAAATCTTTTATTGTGAATTATTTTTTTGAAAATCTGCATCAAAAGGATTTATCAACTTTTGTTAAGTACATCATTTAATATACATAGTTACATGCAACTAATAAAATTATTATTATAATAGTAATTAAGAAACGATATTTTCATAAATAGGTAATATTTGAGGTTTTTTTTTGACATCTAAAGCCATGACCAACCATAAATTGAAGGTGTGATCGATTAAGTAGTGATAAGTCACGTTTGCTTCCCCAATAACCTGAACCATCAACTGACGGATTTAGAATAGTGACAATGGAAATTGTTTTACATAATAAATATCATTAAATATAAATTCGTTTACTTTCTACAAAATAAGAAGGAAACAGTGGGAATTAATCAACATTTCAAATATTTTGACGTGGTAATATATATTTCCACGTCTCGTTGTGTGTTCAAGGTTCGTAGTTAAGTTAGGCTTAATATTAATTTATCATCAATCTACATATTTATTTCGTCAGCATATCAAACATAAAAATTAAAAACATAATTAAAAAATTTAACTTCAATAAATAATCTAAATTTTTTTCGGAAATTATTAAAAAGGCTATTTCGTTAGTAGTATGAAAATCGTCGGTTTATAATTATAGAAGTAAATATTATCTCTAACGGTCATAGAGGTGCACAAATCTAAAAACGTTTGCACTGTGTACTGCTAAAGAAAATACATCAATATAAAGTTTTATTTTATTGTGAAAAAATAATAAAAACAAAGAAATACAAAATTAAGTTACGTTTGAAATAAGTTTTCTACTCGCAAAAAAATAAGTGTACAGTAACAAGATTAGATTAGAAATTGGAATAAACTTAAATCAGGGCCGATATACCATAAAAACCGCGCTTGTAAAATTATCCAGTAAATTATAAAATATTTGTAAGATATTGTGCTCGCCGTCTGTGGCGACGCTAGAAAGTCATGTTTCACACTTATTACTACGTAGTTGGGCATCTTCCAGTAAATACTAAAATCAACGGTTTAAATAGATTTGGAAAAAACTTATGACAACGTTTTATGGTATAGCAGTCAAAAATGCTTAACTGTCCATATGTACGTAGTATGTATGTACCGGGCGTCTAACTTAAAGTAACTTTATTATTTAAATGAGAAAAAGTTTACAGTTAGAAGTGCCAAGTAACAATATGAGCTAAAACTTAACATGTGCCTAAGCGTTTTCAAGTTATTTGAAAAAACATGAAAATGCTTAATTTGTTTTTGGTTCTTTAAACGATTAAAAAAGCAATATAAATATATGCTTAACCTTACATTAATATGTATGTTCTAACTTAACAATAAATTTCCTAGATCTAACCTAATCAAAGCGCAGATTCAACCTCGGAGTCAAATTTTGGTCTGCAGTATCATATTTCACAGTACTGTCAAGTCAAATTCCAACTTCCTGTGTCAAATTTAGCTTCCGGTGTCAAATTTCAACTTAATGTGTCAAACTTCAACTTCCTGTGTCAAATTTAAACTTCAGGTGTCAAATTTCAATTCCCTGTGTCAAATTTCAACTTCCTGTGTCAACTTTCAACTTCCGGTGTCGAATTTCAATGCAGGGTGTCAGATTTCCATTTCCAGTGTCTAATTTCATTCTAAAGTGTCAGGTTTCATTAAGAGGCTTTACCAATCATGCATTCTCAATAAATTATTTCGAGTTTATGAACTTACGATGTACCGTTGAATTTTCCTATAAATCAACAAAACTTCATTTCCGCTTAAAAGTTCAAACACCTACAGTAACGCTGAATTAACTAGAGAGTTCATATATCTTGGTTTTGAAAAAAAATTTTATTGCTGATTCATGAAATTCTTTATTATATAAACGAATACTTAATTAGTTTAATTTAGTCTTTAGTTAATACCGACTATGGACTATTATCATCAAGCATGGCTTTATTAAGTTTTAAAAAAATAAGCAGAATATCAATATCATCCAAGATATTGTGTTGCAGGTAAGCTTTTTATATTTCCTCTTAATATTATTTTTTTTATTTTGATAACCTTTGTAACTAAATCTAATCAATCGTATTTTTTATAGAATGGCGACTGTGCCCTGCCGACCTTGATTCACTTGAATAATCAAGTAAGATAACTTTTAAGTTGGTTTACATTTTTAAGTTTGATTTAATTAATAATGTGTCTTATAATTTTCACTAATTCTAACAATATTTTGATAGCATGAAAAGGTTTTGGGAACCGAATTTGTTGATGAACAGGTAAGCCAATTTGTTTGTATTGCGAAATTCAATTTAATTAACATCTTTCCTCCACTTTCCTCTTCGCTTCTTATCCCAAAGTGCGGGGATGGTACTAATAAGGTAAATAAACTTTTTTTATAATTCAAGTCACAGTCAAGAAAGTGAGGAAGAAAGTGGTGAAGTTATTGTGAAACTGGTGGATATGGAAAAACAATTTATTGACAATATTAAAAATAATTATAGGAACATTAAATTAAATTTTAGGAAATGTGAACAGAAGCGTAGTTATTGAAGAAAAAAATGATCAACTTAAAAGTTATTTTCAGCGATTTCTTAACAATATAAATCTACTAAGTAACTGCTTTTAAAATAAATTGAAATTAAAATTTTAAAAACTTTATGACGTTAAAACATCATTCAATAATACAATCAATAAACAAATTTTAAACTAATTTTATTATATTATTTAATATCTAAAGTCATGCAGTAATGGTTATCATTTGAAATAAAGATTTTTTTTTAAATAAGCTTTGATACATAACCTATTTATGATCTTATAAACAATTTTTATTTACAGTTTGTTTATTTTGCTTTTTAACTTCTTTTATATACTAATTTGGTGAAAAATGTTTACCTCCTTCACTTTTAATTATTTCATGAACGGAACATATTATACAACGAGTACCTTCTATGTCCGTCTCACATTTACATTTTGGACAGACAAATTTTACAACTATAGGCATATTAACTTTGGAGCAGTTGGAAGTTTTTAAAATGATGTAAATAAACTATTGTATTTATATATTTACTAAAACGTGTTAAAATTTATCACAAAGTTTATTACTCACGTTACTTAATTACTTATTTTATTTTTTCCGTTGCACTTGATCAGTTTCAAATTAATATTAAATATTATTATAATGTCGGTATATAAGTTTACTTTAGATGCACAACCAATCTCACAACTATAATTTTTAAATCGTGTAAATAAGTTTTGTATTTATATAACATACATATAATTCTTAAAGTGTCGTAACACTTATAATCGTAAAATAAAAAAAACATAATTATTTCAAAAATTTATTGTTCATTTTATTTTTACATTTTTAAACTCTTTGTGATTTCATACATTTTAATTTTAGTTGATAACTTTTCTAAACCTTCCAAATATAATTTTAATTTTAGTTTATAAATTTTTCTCATGCGCATTTCTTTTTGATTCATTTTTCACTCTGAAACAAATTCAATATTTGTTGTTTCACCAACGGCTCCTTGGCTCACTAGATATATGTTTTTCCCGAACTAATCAAGCCATTAATTTGGTTTATGCCTTCAATCAAAAACTTGTTGTTGAATCTTTCTGGTAGAGGTACTTTAAAACCATCACAATCGTTTGTTTCCCAAATTTACCATCTATTTTACTAAAACACTTAATTTTATACTGCTCATTTATTGATAGACTTCTTGCGCTCACATAAGGGCCCAAATGAGACGTCTCGTTCAAGTTTGTAAAAAATGCTTCCATCTTTTCTTTTTATAATGTATTTAAACAAATGAGAGTTATTAAGAAACTAATATTAAAACACCACAAATGTTACCTTTATATACACACCATAGCATCCCCATCAAAAACACCCACCATCACTACGAACTTCCTCGACAGACCTACATCCGAGCATAACCGAAACTCAGTTTCATAATATATGAAAAAATCCAGAAGTTTGGGTAAATTTTTTAACGTACGAAATGTAGGTGACTAATTTAGTATCCGCTATGTATAATAACGTATCATTTAACAAAATTTCTACAGTACGGAAACCACGCCAAAATATTTTAAGATAACACTATCTATTTTTAATTTATATGTTTTTGGTCTTATTTCAGAATTTATTTTCTCTATTTCGCATATACAATCGCTACTTTGTGCAACTACTTTTTCAAAAAACAGTGTCACAAAGTTCAACTTTGTGCAACCGAAAGTAGTGATTTTTGTGTGTGTAATGTGTAAGGTTGTCAGTAAGTATTGGCTGTCGACCAATCATGTAACGCGGTTCATTAAAGTAGATTTAAAAACGTAAACATTTATTTAATAATTTTATCGAAATTTTGGTTTTTATTTACGTTGTTATTTTGAATTTTCAATTACGTTTTGCTTTTATATTTGAATTTTAGTCTTGTTTGTGGTTTTAGGACAATTTACTTCAATTTACTTGTATAACAATTGGCAAGTATTTTTAGGTTAAAATTATTTCTATTCAATTTACAACACAGAATAAGTTATTTATTGTATGTATAGAACAGAACCAGTTATAATTAAAGTAACTGTTTGTATTCCAGTTTTAATCAATGGATAGCAGAACCTGAAAATTTGTTCGTTTCGAACCACGAAACATTATTTGTAATGTTATTGATTTCTTTAATAAACAAGAAATACCAGGCGGCGGAAGCAGTGGCCAGTATATGTTTCATAATTTGACAATTTTAAGAATTTAGTAATGTTTTTAGGAACCAATTTTATTAATTCCAATTGGAAATACGGTACATCTACCTCTACGATGAGTTAAAAACAATCTATCGTGTGAAGTGTGAGGTGGCAGCACTTCAACGTATTTCTTAATGAGAGCATTCCAAGATACCTTTGTTATGAGGAATACACGAGATATGTTATTTTTGGTTGCGAAAACAGTTACTTCTATTCTAACAGATTTCAACTTAATATTATTTAACTTCATATGAGTCAACTCATCTCGTCTACAGGCTCCACAATACCCTATAATTAATATAACCTGAAATAAACTAATTGAATATAGTGTCTTAAAAGTGTAAATCAAGATATTACTTTCATTGCCAAAAAAATGTAATCGTTAGCATCACTAATAAACCTAATGTTGTACTCGGACTGTAAAATACTTGATTTTTTTGGCTGATAATTTTCTGACTGCCTTTTCAAATACGCGGTTACTTTTAAATACTGCGAAATGTCAATATTTTTTTAAATCGAGAGGCATGTTCGGAGCATGAAATAACTTGACCACATTGTAGATTACTTTTTTGTTCTACTCATTACTTCAAAATAAACTAATACAATGTTTTCAGTCAGATCGTTCACATTATTGTCATCACACCAGGTACAAAACTTTTGATACTCTTTTTCATATTTAGCTTTAGATTTTTGTGGGTAATAATTCCTGAATGGCGTTATTGGCATTTTCACGTAACTCAGAAGGAGTGCAGAAAAGTTCAACAAAATCCTGGACAGAGCACATTCTTGGGAACAAAAGGATAGACAAACTGATAAAATTTAAATATGTAGACTTTTATATTAAAAATAAACAGTTTTTATATATTTCTAACTATCTAATTAACAATCGCGTTTTCAAATTTGAATTTAGAAAGTAGGCAGAGGCTGACAATTGTGACCAACTAAAATACATCGAAAATTGCTGCTATACATATATTATAATTTCTATCAGAAATAAATATAAATCAAAGCGAAATAGAGAAAATAGTATGAAAAACTCGTGTTACAATTCCTTTTTGTAACGCTCGTGCATTGCTTAACTCGCCGCTACGCGGCTCGTTAAGCAAACTTACTCGCGTTACAATCATCGTCATTGTAACACTTGTTTTACAATATACTATTACGTGTATCTAAATATATAATTCTCGCGTTTTATTTGCATTTTTTACAAAATCTACATTTTCCACACTATACATGTTATGTAGAAAATTATCATTTAGTAAGTGCAAAAAATACAAATCATAAATTACTAGAAAAACTTGCTTTTTTCATTCTTTTTACCAAAACTTTTAGTTTTTAAAATATTTATCACATTTGCATGTTTTAAATAAGTTAAGCAAAGTCATACGTTTTTTTTAAACAGTAGTTCTACCTTGGTAGTATCTTGGTTTGTTAGAAATTGTTTTAGAATACATAATAATATCTCAAAACTTGTATTCTACATTTCTAAATTGCTTTTAAAACCACTGATAACGTTTTGTTTCAGTTGCTTCAATATCAACAAATGATTTGTTTTTGTTTCACTTAAATTTCACAATGTTTTATTGTTTTTAAAACAAACACAACAATCATTTTTAGATTGTATTAAATCAAACTTCTCTAATATATTTACAAATTTTACTTTATAGATTGGTGGAGCTTAAGGCCTAAATTCCTTTATTTAGTCAACATACTCTTTCCGTGCCATCTTTAAATCCAGACAAGAATGCAGTTCTTATGTCAAATTGTGCAAGTTTCATTTTAACTGCAGCTGGTACTCCAAGTATAGGTCTAATTTAAATTGAGCTACAGGACTGTAGGTTTCTTGGTAATCCAATTTATATTTTTTACTACAGCCCTTAGCTACTAATCTTGCTTTATGCAAGTTAAGTTTGAATCCCATTTATTATTTATTGGCTTCTTTCCTTGAAGTAAATCTGTCCAATTTCAAGTTCCATTTTTATTTAGAGCATTAATCTCTTCTTCCATGGCCCTTATCTCTTAATTTTCTTATTTTATTAATTGCTTCTGCGTTTTCACTTATATCTAATTCTCTTTTTGCTGTTGCTCTACTTGCCTTGTTTTAAACTCTTTCTTGTCATTATAATCTTTCTGTTTTTCTGTTTGACTAAAGTTTTCATTTGTTACTAGGGAATTCTGTTCAGTTTTCTTAAATATTACATCGTTTTATCCGAATATCCAACAAATATTCCTTGTTGACTTTTAACGTCCCATATTTTCCATTTTGGTATATTCGTTTTCTTGTTGAAATACAACTCATATGGTGTCTTATTGGGTTCCGAGCTTGTTGCAGTACGATTTAGAGTATATACAGCCGTATTCACTGCCTCCGCCCAAAATTTCTTTTTAAGGTTACCTGCACAAAGTAAAGTTCTAGCTGCTTAAACAATTGTTCCGTTTTTTCTTACTGCAGAACCGTTTTGTTCTGGCGTAAATGAGCAGGTAAATTGTTCTTGGATACCATATTTACTTAGCAGTTTTTTTACCATTTAATTTTTAAATTCAGTCCCATTATCTGATCTTTTTATTTTAATTGTTTGATTTGTAATCTAGGAGTAAATTCTTGTAACTATATAATTACTTCATATTTGCTTTTTAATCAATAAGTTGTTCTGAACAATATGTAATAGTTTGAACCACCCAATGATATATTTTCCATCAGACCGCATAAATATATGCGTATAATTTCTCCAGGTTCACATGTTTTTGAATTAGAAGCAATAAATTGTTGTTTGTTGTTACGCTGGTTTTCTCGTAACAAAAACAGAAGGGACGGCTAACTCAGTTGTTCGCGGAGACTGAGTCGGAGGCTTCGTGATGCTAGATTATAAACTAAATGTCTAAAGGCACCAAAACAAGAAAAGACTAAATTAGGGACACTTCGTTTAAATCTACCCGCAGCTGATAAAGAACAAATAACACGACAAAAGTGATAGCACAGAGTATATATTTATTTTATCACAGACAGTAGTTAAAGGGGGCAAAGAATATTAGTTATGCTCTATACTGGGCAACACGTCGTACTGCAAGATAACCTAGTCTAACTTTTACGTTCAAAGAAGGAATTACTTTATATTCGTAAATTAAAGTCACAAAACTATATGAAAAATGAAGACTCAACGTATACTGCATAAGACTTTGTAACGCACAAAATGATCTAATAGTTAATCGTGTTAACCTAACATATACGTACGGTCATTCTAACAATCGACAAGATCAACGAAGTAGTACTCATAAAAATAGAAGTATGGAAATCCGCTATAGACAATTATGAAAGAATCAATTTAAACCCGCAATACAAACAAATATAACGACTTGCCCCAAATAAGCTTTCGCTCAGATAGACGCCAAATTCGACAGCATATTCGCATGGAGTTGCGTAAAATAATTTAATGATAAAAACCTTGTTAGGCGTAGACACCACTAAAGAGAGATTTGTGTTGCACAAACGTTACCGGAAGAAATGAAAGCGTGCTTTCAACCACGAAAAGTGGGCGTGTCGAGGATAAATCTTATACTAGAAAATTTTTAATATACCACATTTTTAACATAACCGAACATTTACCGAACAAAGATGATTCACATTGAAACTCTTCTTTACTATTAAAATTTAGACCATTAATTTTTTTAATTTTGGTGCCACTCTTTTAATGATTGATTTTTTGAATTTGCATACATTGCTAAATTATCTTTTCTCACTTGAAAATTCAACACAAACAAATTTCCATTATTTACGCCATGCTTAACCTCACAATAGTTTTTCAAAATTGTACATTTATCTTTGTCAGTTAGTACTACATAACCTTTATCTGTTACTGCACTTGTGGAAAATAAATTGCATTTTAATTTTGGTACATGCAATAAATTTTCAATCACACATTCATTTCATTCGTTATACTTATTGAGAATTTTAACTGAAATGGTACCTCGATCAATGACTTGTAATTTATCTCCATCTTACAAACTACTACTTCTTAGTAATTAATTGATAAACCAGTTACGATTTGGTGACATGATGGCTCGCATCACCATCCAATAACCAAGGTTAATTCATTCCTTCAGTCAGAGTGTTAGTATTTGTAAATGCATGCGACTAACTAGTTTTATTTTTACTTTTATTACCTGTAGTTTTCTTCTAAAATTTATTTCTTTTAAACCAACAATCTTGTTAACGGTGACCTCGCTTCTTACGAAAGTCATTTTTACGAGTTTTATTTTTTCAATGTCGCTTATTGTTTCCATTACCACTGATTTTCATTATTGCTAATGCACCAGCTATTTTTATATTGCCTTTTCTATTAACAGAACTGTCCCAAGCTGAATGAAAATGTTTGTATTTGTCCGGAAGCGTCACTAAATTTTATTTACAAGCATATTTTCGCTTACTGCCTCGCCACAAACTTTGAGATCGTGACTCAATTTCCAATATCTACAACGTGTTTAGCTACCCTTTCATTCTTGTACACGTAAGCATAAAACTGTCGTTGCAAGCTGTGGATATTGTTTTCATTTGACTTTCCATAAAGTGCTTGACTGGTGTTCCACATTTCCGTCGAACTATGGCATGCAATCAAATGAGTAATTACTTGTTCATTTACCGTAGTAGCTATAGTATGCTGTGTTTTGAGATCTTTTTTATCCCATAGATTCTTTCTGGCCTCGTCCCCTTGTCGAGTATTTGTACCATTAACCACGTCAAACAAACTAGAAGACTTCAGTAAAATCCTCACTTTAAATTTCTATGCAACATAACTACTGCCGTTCGCGTCCAAGTTTACAATTCGTTTTAGTTCAATGAAATCACTCATTTTTGCAGTCAATTCAATTGCAAATAACACTACCTAGTAAATTCTGTCTTTAGTCCGCTGGCGTATTTGTTTTCACTAACAAAATATTAACCGCACGAGGATGGAATACCTGGGCCGCTAACTTGTTCTTGTATTTACTTTACTGGTGATTTTTAACTGTATAATAAAAGCTGCTCTTGAAACAAAGATTTTCTTCAACTACCAATTAAAACCAACTTAAGTAAAAAGAATAAAAAGAACAACAACATACTGCAGCTTAATTTACATGTGACTTATTAACTAACCAAAAATGCACCAATAACACAACGTCTCCGCTGTATGCCAATTAATGTTAAAAACACTATAAACACTATAAAACATAAGGTTAAGGTAAGGTATTCTTATTTATTAACTTATCAACCTTTAAAACTAATTGCCAATTTTAAGACTTAAATATTATTTTTATTAGAGTAAATACACTATAAACTTTTTTTTTAACATTCTCAGATTTTCATAACATGTAAACGGCAAGACTGTGTTTAGTGTTTGTTTTATTCGCTCTTGTAATGAAATCAAATCTTTAGAGTATTTTAGCAGAATTTTACTGAATAGATGAATATTTCCGTAACCACTAATTAAATTTATAAAATCCATAATACCAACTAATATAGCTTTATATATACTAATTTAAAATTTATGTTATCTTAAACAAATCATCAGAGTATATAATATCGATATATTTAAAAAATATATTATTTTATTTTACTAAATATGCTTTTCAGCAGAAGAATAAAAATCCGGTATATAAAAATCCAGATGAAAATATTCCTTAACTTGACGATTAATTTTCAAAATATAAAGAGTCAGCAATTTTTTGATTCACATAAGGGCGCAAAGCTCACTCATCGAGAAATTGGATGATCGACTGCAGCAACGAGTAATTTTGCACTTATGTAAAATAACATGCAATTTTATAAAACAACTAAAAAAAACGTCATCAATATGTAATTACACTTTCACACCGCATTACTCATTTTTATAATAAATTATTAAATATTTATATCGATAAGATAGTATCTTACGTAAACATCGTTTACTAGCGCTTATTTTGCCTGTTTCGCTTAATTTAGTTTTAAAACTTGTATTTTTCTTATCGATTCGCATGCTTAGTGTAATGAATTTTTATTCAACGTTAAAACCGATTTACTATATTTTGAAATTTTTTGGTTTAACACCATTCAGTATAAAATCACATTCGTTTGTTAAAGATAAATTTAGTGTGCTATGGAGTGTCGCAGTATTTGTTTTCGTACAAAGCTTTGTTATTTATTATTTACTTACGTTAAATTATCAAAAAAAGCTAATTGACAGATTAATGGAGTTTTTGGACATATATTCCAGCGACGGGGTTTTAATTTGTGGTATACTATGCCCGTGTTATCTTTCAACAGATGTAAGTAACTTAATCCGATGTGATTCTTACATACATACGTTACTTAGATTCTAGATGTTTTTCAAAGCATAAACAATTTTGACATAGAAGTACAACACGTTTACAATATTCAAATAAATAAAGAATATAAAAAGGCTAGAGTATACATAATGTTGACGTTTGCAGTTACCATAATATACTCATTCGCCACTGTTCTGGTAACAGTATACGGAACAGGAGTTGACAGTGAAAAGCATTTTGGAACACTTGTTTTTCTTACAGTGCCTGCTACATTAAACACGTTTATTGATTATCAATTTTGCGTTTTATTGCTGAGTTTAAAACAAAGATTTCTTTGGTTAAACAAGGATGTTGCTTACGGAGTCAAAATGTTAGATCGTAGACAACCTAAGAAATTACGACCATTATCCTTTGCGTTAGTAGCTAGCTTTAATATTTTCAAAATGCTTTAGTAATTATTTTAGCGTGTCAAATGGATTTTTACAAGACATAGTTTGGTTTCGCTTAGGATACACTAGAGTTAGACATTTACAATTGTGCACGATATGCAAAAGATGCAATAATGCATTCTCAATACAAATTTTATTTGCTATAACACAAAGTTTTGTTACTATAGTGATAGTTGTTATTTACACTGGCAGACACATTTTTGTTGATAAAGACGTTATTATACAATACATCGTATACGCGTTTCTTCAAATGTCCTTGTCCAGTTTGCAAGTAATTTTTGTAGTAATCATTTGTTCAATTACCGCCGAAGAGGTAAGTTTTTGTTGTTTTTTTTACAATAACAAGTATTTTATGATTTAACTATTTTTTACAGGCATCTAAATCGGGTCCTTTAATACACAAACTGTTGTACCTACAAGGAAAGACTAAACTAAAAAAAGAATTAAGTCTAGAGGTAAGTACATATAAGATTAAAAGTAAACCGTTTTTATACTTGTTTTAGATTCTACATTTCTCAACACAATTCTTCCACTATAAAGTTGTATTTTCCGCAGGAAGGTTATTTAAAATTAACGAAAATCTGTTGTTTACAGTTAAGTACTTTAACCATAATTGTTTTACGTAACATAATTATATTTTAGATTGCAGGTGCTATTACAACATATCTAATAGTAGTTATTCAATTTGATGTTGCGCCGTTTTCAATGTAGATGATTTTGTATTAAACGTAGTATGTTAGTTTATTTAGAACCAATTAAATGTGTTATTTTGGTTTACATCCACGGTACGAAATCTTTTGTCTGTATTGTTTAACCTTTTTCACAAAAAATGGATGAAGTAAATGAAAACAGAAAAATTATAATTACCCTGTTGTACCATAAACACGAATCACTTACTCTCCAGTGGTTAGAACATTTTGCTTGCTATAAATCTTCTGATTACGTATGTATGTCAAGAAAAACAAGTTTACGAAGTTTACAACTTTGAGATGCTCCAGTTTAAATTCAAATCCAATTAAAGACGCGTAAAATTACACAGGAGTCATCTAGCAAAAAAAAACGATAACTAGAAATACGAAAATGCGCATGCACTTCTTAGATTGTTGGTAGGTTTTAATAAGTAAGAGATCCGGAGCGGAGGGGATTTTAGGGGTTAATCTTGTTCGAGATAGCAATACGCGTTTTACCCTGAAAAGTTTTTTGTATAATTTGTGTTTTTGTTTTGTCCATCTTTGTAACTTGCTAGGTATGTATGCAAAATATTTTTAATCCATATAAGTAACTGTAGTTTTGACACTTGTTTCTTTTGTTTGAAAAAATATCGTGAGTAGCCACTTTATGGTCCCGTTACTTCTTTGTTTTAATTATTTTATTTTTCCCTGTGTCAATTTATGTTTTCTTTTAAAAATCATGTTTAAACAAAACGATTTTATTTTACAATTGAAATTTTATTTGTTTCTTAAATTTAAACTTGCTCGAGTCGCGTAGACAAATGACGGAGCACGTTTTGTTGTAACTTACTTTTGTTTGGTCATTGCTTGTGAGTTTTATGAATTGCTCAAATTGCTAAAAGTTAGAATTGTTTTATTCTATGATATGCACACATTCATGGCGGGAAATAACCACTGTACGATAGCCGGTGCTAAGACCGTTGTGCGAATTGCCTTGTCGAGTGTAAACCTAATATTTTATTTACCGTAAGGAGCATACAACATGTGGCTGCAGATAGTTCCATACTATGGCGTCCCTGTGTTTTTATGTGAAGTATTGTATCTTGATTCTATGATACAGACAAGTGCCTGCTTTGATATATGTATTAAAGTCACAGTAGGTCGCTTTCATGATATTGGACCCTACATTTTGTGACATTTGTTTGATATTATTGGGTTTATTATATGTGTATTTTGGCCGTTGTTTGTTTTTTTTATGTGTCGGGATTTGAACCTGCTATCAGAACATTTTATTTAAACTCACGACATTTTAACTTCTAGATCGACATTGTAATTTCATTTATCTGAAAAAAAAACAATAAAATGAGCAACGTACATAATTACTTGTTAATTTAATTTGCTACTGTGCTATTTTGATTCGACCCAAATGTAATTTATTTGTCGCCTGTTAATTGTAATGATATGCTGTGTCGCATAGCTAGCCGAAGCATTTATGAGGTTGGTTTTTATTAACTCATAATTTAACATCATTGTTTCAGCAGGAGTTTATTAGTAAAACTTCCATAATAGTTACGTTACCTGCTAGTTAACCTCATTTTTCAGTTTACATTGTTTTGTCGCCAAACCTCCATTTGTTTCTATTATATAATATATTAGCTGATCCTTTAGAACAGTTGTTGTTTTGTATCCCCAAATTATGTAGTTTATTTTTATTAACACTTAGTTAAAGGACCGGAAGGCTTCTTCTCCTCCTACCGCACCAAACAGGCAAAATTTCGGTTAAAATTTAACGAGTTAAATTCGAATAACAATCACGATTCGTTTTTTCATTGTGTGTTTTATTTAACCTACTACAGTCTTTCCACATATCGAGAAGTAGCAGTGTATAACGAATTTAACACAGCGTAGGTAGAGAGGGGTAGCTTGACGATCACAGCCACAGCAAGATGTCGCTGCTTTTTTTGTTCGCGGGTTTTAATTTTCAAACGCGAGTGGGTTACATCGCAACTTCTTTGACATAAAAACAAACACAGCCTGTTTCACAAAATTTTACTTTTTCTGCTTTTTGGGAACGTTGAAAACAGAGGATTCAGTTACTACAAATTATGATTTACCATAAAAAAAATCGTATCCGTTTTTTTTAAATAAATAATAATAGCTTCTTGTTATTGATTTTTGAACATTATATAGAACTATATTTGAATGCCATTTTTGTCGATAATTTTATTTATTGATTTTCTAATTCAACATCTAAGGCATCTTTTGATTAAATACCTCAAGAGAATCAAGTTTACAAAGTACACAACTTTTTTGGCAGTCTATTTGGTGTACTGTTTTTGTTGTAATCTAAATATGCGTTATTTGTAATTAAAGAAAAATCCGTGTCTCTTTTGTTCTTTACGCATGGTGATGAAACCTTTGGAATTTAGGTTTTAATTTTTTTTTCCATGATGGTTTACTTTGTGCGTTAATAATTCTGTTCTTAAAAATACTTTTGAATATAATTGAATCTTATGTTCGTAAGAAAATGATTACTGGTAAAAATACCCAAACTACTTAGAGAATTGATGGCATATTTGGATAAAATAAGACAAACAAAAGAAGTTTGATTTGCATTCGATTACAGGTTAACACTCAGTTTAACTAACAAGGAGAACTAATTTCATCAATATTATTTTAAAATTAGTTTGTGATACTTATTTATTACAGTATTTAGTATGGTATACAAAGATAACTCACTAAGAAAAACAAAATTTTTTAAACTTTCTCGTTTCCTAAAAATACCGAATTTATGTCAATCAATTGGATTGTCGCCATTTCATTATCATACCTTAATTTTTTGTTACTGAAAAACACCTAATAATGGAATTGTCTTTCCCATTTGTTTGGCGTATTTACGCAGTCGTACGGTAATTGGATAATAAGCAATTTAATTATTGTAAGGAACTGCGGATGGTTATAAATATACATGATAAGTAATAGATTGCTATTAAAGATGCCTTCTCACGCTGTTTCAAATTTTAAAACGCGTATTATTGCAGAATTATCGCAAGGTCATACCGTCCGTGAAGTCTCTGCGGTGTTAAATGTTTCGAGAACGTCTGTGGGTCCTGTGCGTGTAACCTACTTTGGTGGTAAGCCCAAAATTTTTACTGAAGCTCAAAATACATTTTCCACTCTCAAAAGCGCTGAAAAAATCTGTATTCTTACGGTTTTGTTAAGAATTTGTGATAGCTGCCTAAATAATATACGGTTGCATTTAAAGAGATTTTTACCGAGAGAAACAAGAGAAGTCGTTTTTAGTTCGCTCAAAACTGTATTAATGAGCTTGTGGAGTTTTGGCAAAGCATCATTTTCAGCAATAAAAAATCGTTTAATAGTTCTAACCTATAAAAATTACATCAATATCTGTAAACACAACGGGCTTTCTCACTGAATGCTTGGGACAGGGTAAGCTCCCGCGGACCAAAAATTTGTTGAGTTGTTTGAAGAGCGCTTGGATTCCAACGTATACGTAAATATCCTAAGTGACTTAATGCTACCGCTGGTGCAAATTCAATATTCGGAGATTGATTCTATTTTTCAACAAGTTTTTTATGGTTATATTATTAACCTAACATATATACTACTATAGTACACTAAATAGCTATTACGTTTATAATAATCTATTTTTTCTTGCTTTTCTAACTATAATGCCCCAATACATTCATCAATTATCGTGCAGACTTGGATTCGGAAAAACAATCTTCGCGTCCTGCCATGGCCAGCAAAAAGTTTTGATTTTAACATTATTGGAAACGTTTGCCCTGAAGTCATGCAGTTAATTCCAAACGAACAAACGTCAAATTTCATTGTTCAGCACTGCCTTCAGTTTGTTGATGCAATTCAAGATGCGCGTGATACCATAAACAAAATTTAATTCAGGCCTACACATGATATGTATATGACATTGTTGCTATATCTGAGACTTGATTGACTGCAGAAGTATTGGATGATGCGGTATATGTCCTGGGTATCGTTTTATCCAATTGGATCTCCTACACGAACAAGTGGTGTTGCGTTCTATATAAAAGATCATTTAAAGTTTGAAGCTAGCAATTAATTGTAGCTTTATTTGAAATTTCTCCAAATTTTTTTGTATTACTATTTACTTAAGTAACACCAAACTTTCAGCTAATGTGGAGCATTTCTTTGAATTTATAGAGAATTTTTTTCCAGATATAATTTTATCACAACGATTTTGTATGTCTTGGAGATGTTAATATTAGTCTTTTAGGCGAATCGTCTTATGCTCATCGCTATATTTCTATTTTAGGTGGGCTGGGCTTGAGGCAGCCCAATGACAAGCCAACGCCTGTAAGCAGATCCCCTTCTACTTTGATCGATGTTGCCATCTCGGCTGCATATTCTCTCGTTATTGAATCTGGAGTGATTGATAGCCATTCTGTGGTGTTTGTAAAAATTTAAGCATTATAATAGTATACAAACAGAATTATTGTTAAATGATTTAAATTCAATCTTTTAGAAAAAAGTATCGTTTTTTAATTTTGCTATACTCGAAGTTTTTAATATACCATACACGTTACTCTGAAGTTATACTAATCCTATAAGCCTCTTACTCGTTAGCTCACTGATAACGTTAAATAAATGATGAAATTGCGAGATATTTTCCCATCAGTGCAGTCTGGTTTTAGACCGGGGTATAGTTGTGCGTCACCTTTTGTTTCTGTCACTGATGGTATAATTGCGGCTTTAGATTCTGGTTATAATACTGCTATGATCATACTTGATTTTTTGAAAGCGTTTAATACCATCAACCATAATCTATTACTTTCTATCATACATTTCATAGAATTTGGCGCGCCTTTTTAAAATTTTGTTAAAGAAATTTTAGGTAATAAGTCTCAATAAGTCAGAGCTTATGATAAGTTGTCCAAATCTACTTCTGTTTTTTGTGGCGTCTCACAAGGCTCTGTTCTTGGACTTTTGCTATTTTCCATTTATACATGTAATATTTTCCAATGCTTTTAACTGATGTAAGTTTCAATTGTATGCTGATGACTCACAATTATACTTTTCGTTTAAAACATGTGACTATTTAAAAGCCCAACAGTGCATAAACAGTGATCTTTCAAACTTTTTACGGATGACCTACGTTCGCTGCCTTAGTATAAATTCGGCAAAGTATTCTGTTCTCTTTTTATGTGGCAAGGCCGTGAGAAAATTCTTTAAAACTAACATTTTTATCAATCTGGGTGATAATGTTGCATGCTGATCTGAAGTTTAGGAGTAATATATTTTCAACAATTCAAAAAGCATACGCGTCCTTTGATCGATTTATCCGTATCGACAATCTCTGTCTCTCTGTATATTTGTAATCTTCTCTGTGATACGCTAGTTTTAAGCCATTTTAACTATTGCGATGTTATTTATAGTTCTTGTTTAGATTGGCGTGAGGCTAATAGAATTTAAAAGTCCAAAATTGTTGTTTGCGTTTTATTTACGCTATAGATCGCCATCAACGTATCTCATTTGCTCTGAAAACAGCTCGCTGGCTGAAAATGATTCAGAAGAGGAAAAGGTACTTACATTTCAGTATTTTTGCTCATCGAATACTATTGCACAAAAATAACTTTCCGCACAAACATCCATAACTTAAATCTACGGCACCGACGGTTAATATCTGTTCCACGAGATAGTAAAACGTTTTTAGACGGTCATTTTTGTGTAATATTGCTTCAATTATTGATGATATAAATAATTATTGGAAGTTGTTAATGGATGAGACGCTAAACAAACATTTGAAATATATGCTAATGGGTGAATAGTAACAGTAAGAACTTTAATAATTAGGAAATTTGAATGGCTGTCTTTTTTTTGTTCTTTTTTTCTCTTATGTATGTATGCGTATACTTAATTTGTTCTTATGTAATTAAGAAGCGCTGAAATAAAATGTGTAAAAAAGGTGTACAAGGCCTGGAAGAAAATCAATGCATCTGCCCAAGTGAGTGATTTGACCAGGTGCTTTTTGACAGAATGTTATATTAATTTAGTATAATGATTGTTATGTTGTGTTCTGATCTGTCAATAAATAATTAAATAAAATAAATAAATAAATATAAATCTGGAATTGACATGTTATAGTATAGGGCGCATTGTACATATTATTTCAAAAATCAATAACTTAAAAACTAATAGGAATATTGCAGTGAAATTTGAAGTATGTGATAATGAATAAATGTAGGTTTATTTTATCTGTTTATTAAATATTACAGTAAAAATATTAAAATAATCATAGCAGTTGTAAAAGTTTAAATTTAATACATACAGTAACTATAATTTGTTTAAGAAAAAAACTTGAGGAAATACTAAATAATAACAATGAGACTGGAAAAAATGTTGTGGCACTTAAATAATATAAAATCCACAATATAAACTTTTAAAAAACATCCTACACGTTTCAGTAGCATGCTACCATCATCAGCGGTACCGATGTTTTCTTTTACCAGTCGACCTTAATGCTAGTAAGTGGGAGAAACTAATTGCATTTAGTCAAGAAACTCGTATTAATTTTGCAGTTTTTTTTTCTCCATTATCTCGGAGGACGCGTCATAGACTTTATAAGGTCGACTTTTCTTTGATGTAAAAAGCGTCGATACTTCTGTTGTATGTCCCCTGTTGCTAATATAGTTTTCATTCTTTTATATGCGTTTTGAAATAATAAATATAACAAGAAACAAGTAAAAATACGTATATGAAAAATATAGAGAAAGATAAATAATAAACTAAATCTGGATATTATTAAGGTCAATACCTTACCGCAATGAATAATGTTTATAGGTTACATTTAGTAAAGAATATGATTAGATGAGTACCTTTCTATAGTCTAAAGAAACTTTAAATTGTCTTAACGAAAACCGCTTTGCTCCTTAATTTAATTTGAAACACTTATGTTCGGTTGCATAAAGCAAAGTTAATTATGTTGTTAACTGACGCCGTTCTTAACTAAATCGTCGCTATTGATTTGAGAATGTTGTCAGCAAAACAATTGATTTTTTACCAATGACGACGCTTAACGACATGACCACGTAGTTAACTACATCGTCAAAGTTAACAATGATTTATGCAAACGGGTTTTAATAACTATGGAGAATAAAATTCATCCATTTATACAGCAAACAAATATTATTTTAAACTGACCAAACAAAACAAAATCCAGATTCGACCATTTAAAAGTAATTAAAGGAGTTCAAAGTGTCGCGTATAATCAAACTAAGGATGTGTTGCTTATAAATGTTGAATTTTAAGACCTTATTACAAATTAACCGAAAAATTTACAGA
The DNA here is from genome assembly GCA_035610365.1 of Aquatica leii. Taxonomy (NCBI): domain Eukaryota; kingdom Metazoa; phylum Arthropoda; class Insecta; order Coleoptera; family Lampyridae; genus Aquatica; species Aquatica leii. The sequence goes on from CM069433.1 coordinate 154,505,151, forward strand.
TAATCTACTTACAGATAATGAAAATTTAGGTTTTAGTGATGTATAATCAATTGTTATTTTAGTAACACGGTAAATTTTACAAAAATGTAGCGTAGTGAGGCAGAAACAAGTGAAAGAGAGAGTTTGTAATGAAACCAAAGAAAATAAAATCAGGTAAATAGTTTTTTTTTTTATTAAAGTGTTAGAACTCTTTGTCCCGAAAGTAGCTGGATAATGAATTATTTCATACAAAGATTAATTAAAGCTTTTATTTGTATAGTACTTGATTAGTATTGACAATATTAGTACTAAAAGAAATTCAGATTGTTATAGCTGTACTAAAAATTAGAAACAACAAAATGTATTAATATAAAGACACGTAATGTATATTTACATAAAGGTTCTAGTTTGATTGACCTTGGGATTCAATGTAAAACGCAACGTCAAACTGTATAATTATAATTAAATATGTAGTTACAGCTCCTGCAATCTAAAAATACTAGATTAACATTGTTTGATTAGATTTCAATGCAATACTTAACTGTAAACAGTAGAGTTTCATTTATAGCAATACAGCGACAAGCAGTAAACTGAACTTTTTGATGATAAAGTTGTAGAGAAAAAACTAAAATCTAAAAAACAACATTATAAAAAAATATATAAAGACGTTTAAGTCGTTGCAATAAACTATTAAAAACTTATTGTGGGTCGCTTTCAATATAATTGTATTTCTTTCGTTCGATTTTTCATTTTTCTAACGTGTTCAAAAAACTTAACTATACATTTTTTTTCTAAAATACCCGTTTAAACATTAACTGAAAAACAACACCCATCCGAAAATAATAGTCTGGCACTAACCTACGCATCTACAGCTTTTGGCTGCTACATCTAGTCACAAACTTAAGCTCAATTAACTGTTGAATTTGTTGAAAATAGTAAGGATACAATGAATGATGACTAAATTGAACGTAATTTTATCATGGTTTTTATTTACCATATCTTTCTTTTATAACATTTAATGAAGTTTATTTATTCTTTGCTTTGTGAACATGTCACGTTTTCTTCAAACGCTCATCAATTAATCACTATAATTGTAATATATACAAAATCTTCTTTACTAACATTCAGAGAAAAACAAATTATCTTGAATGTTTATAAAACAACCCATAATAAAACGCGTCCAACAGATAATCCAATATACTCTAGTCATGGTTCAAATTTTAACTTGCATTATTCTATTAGTGTCTTAAGAACTGTCAGTTTACTAAAGTAAATAAAAAATTATAGTTATGCAACGATAGTAGATAAATTACACCCGCTCATTTTTTTTTCAATTACACAGTCTTTCTTATTTGGCATTTTTATTAAAAATATCTAGAGAAGCAAATAAAAAAAGTGTTTAAACAACTTTTTTTGGAAAAATAATGCAATTTATAGTTTTTTTTTGCACACAAAAAATTTCCACAGGCATAATTAAAATTAATGTGATACATTATTTTACTAGTGCGTCAATAAAACAGTTAGTTAATAAAAGAAAACACTAATTATCAGAAATTATGTAAAGAAATTTCTGAAGTAAATTCGGATAAACTATTTTTATATTACAATTGAAAAGATGTGCGGTATATTATCGCAGAGATCTGTAACCAGACAAGAGCGATAATATACGTTTTTCCCACGTGCTATATACACAATATGTTATCTAGTACTATTTTGTAAAGAAAAACAATCAATGTTAAAATGTGACGAGCAGATAATTAAAATTTACTCTGGGAATGGTTTACATTTTTTTTGTATTTCAACTTTGTTATCGCATTAGTATCGTAATAACTGCCAATTATATTACTGAATGAATAAAATTACAGCTGTTATGCAACGATGTTAGGGATTTTATACAACGCTTTATCGGTAGATAGAAAAAAAATGCAAAACCGTGTAACAGTAATGTAACCCAAATAAAACATTGTCTTACTTCAAAATATAATTCCTTTTTTAATTTAAGGTTTTTCTTTGGGTACAATAAGCTATGCAGTAGTGGTCCAAGTTTTTCCGCCTACAAATCGTAAATAAAAACTTTTAGTTATTACATCTGCTAGAAATTATAATTTTAAGCAACCAAAACATAATATACAGCTTACTGAAGTTACCATCTATCAAAAATACGTAATGCTGTGGATTGTAAGATATTTTCTTTTCCTTAATTCAAGTTTGTGAGGATTGTGATAAAAACAACCATTTAAAATTTATAACACAAAAACAAAAGTATCTTAAACAAAGTGCTTATAAGTCAATAATTGGTTAAGATAAGAACATATTTTGTAAAGGTGGTTGGAATAAAAACATTGCTGATATTGTACTACTAATTAGTTGTTTTTTTCAATTTTGTTTTATTGCTTATTAAATATTTTATGTAATTAATATACTAACAAAATTTCAAATGCAGGTGTAAAAAACCAAATCCTAATATTACCATGCACATGTAATTTAGTAAAATTATTAAAAATTTATTTATTACATTAATGAGTGTACAATATTTAGAAAAAAACAATAACAACAATATTGAAATCAAATATGAGGGCAAATTTAAACTATTGAAAAAATAATATTAAACAAACGTTTGAAAGATAATCAAAAATATCTAAAACGTTTAGATAAAGTTACAAAACAAATAAATTGTGAACTTGTAAAAAAGCAGAAAAAGTTTACATGAATACCATAGAGCGGGGCTAAGTGGGCCACATGTTCTATATATTTTTTGTAAATATCAAACATCAATTCCTATTTGGTTATAAATTTAAATTTAGATAGCTATTGGTACCACACCTATGTCTTGGGAAATTTGTTTCCAAAAAACAATTATGTCGGTTAATAACCTTTTTTTGTTAACCGGCCCACTTTACCATAGCCACGGGGAAAGAGAGCCACCCATTTAATATCCGTGGTTTGGCATGTTTAACCGTCCCAGTGTGTAAAGTGGGTCACCAATTTACGTTTTTAAAAAGTTGGGTGTTGGAAAAAAAATTCCGGTATGGTGTTTTTTAAAAAATGTAATTTAAAAAAAGGTAAAGACGCTCCGATAATAACTCTCATGCAGTTATTGCACAAAATAAACTTAAACGGTAGGTAGGTGCATTAAAACACGTGAAAAAAATTAACAGTAAAATGTAAGCACTAAATTGTGACAAATTTAAAAGCGGTATTTTTAAGATATCAAATTGGTATCTACTTCGAATACAACGTTTTACAACAATCTTTTCAATAATCTTATTACTGTCGGTGTCGATAACACATTCATCACAAACTTGAGGTAATGTGAAATAAATACCACACATTTTACGCAAAAAATTCACTTTTAACTCTTTTCCGCCTTTTTTAATTTCGATTATCTGCCCTACAAAGTATAGTTGTTTTTTTCGTAATTCTAAAGGAAAACTAACAACAATGAAGTCAGTTATAGCCAGATTTGTTGTTATATCTACATTTTTTTCTCCACAGTTTAAAGGCTCATTGAAAGTATCTGTGTTACCATTTACATCACTATCAACTTCCATATCATCCGAACTCTCGCCGTGTAGGCTGATTTCGTCACCACTGTCAGCACTATCTGAATAATCATTGACAGTACTATTGGAAACACTTTTTCCTGCGAGAACTTCAATTTTCTTACCTCTTGTTTTTTTTCTACATTACACGGTGACCTAGATTTCTGCAAAAAGTTGAATAATTCGGGGTTCCACATGTTCACGGTTGATCGTTTGATTTTGGCAACTTGTCTAAAATTTTCTGCCTATTTAGAGGATATAAACCAGTAGCAACAAAGCCCGCGATTAAATTTTCAGACCTTTTTTCCAATGATTCTAGGGCTTGACGCAAAACTCTTGGAAACTCGGACTTTGGGAGAACTCCCCGATTTTTCTTTTTCCAGTCAAGCAAAACGGATCGTCATTTTTTCTTTGACGGCCCGAAAAATGCCATGTCCAGTGGTTGACATAGATGTGTTACATTGGGCGGTAGAAGAATAAATCAACTTCCATTGATCCTACATTGCTCAATTACATGTAATGAAACATAGCTAGATAAATTATCTCCGAAAAGAGCGCGGGGTGCCGGTTGCTTCTTCAAATAAGGGAAGGCAAGTGTTTCAAACCAGTTCTCAAAAATGTTTTCGTGAAACCAACCACTTTTTGATCTATTATACGGTGTTCCAACTGGCTCTTCTTCGATCCAGGTAGGATAAATATTTTTGGCGCGCTACACAATATAGGGGGGCAGTAAAAAGCCACTTGCTGCTTCTGCCATCATTACCGAGACACTTGTTTTGCTTGAATCTAGCACGTTTTCAGGATGCTTGGATCCCCTTTTTACAATCACCTTTTGTTTACCCGGGTTATCGAAAAAGTTTGTCTCGTCGTAATTTATTAAATTCTGTGGAGAAAAATTTGTCAAAGAGATCTCCAATTCGTCAAAGTAGTTTTTTTATTTTCTGGATGTCTACCGCGGCTCGCGACCTTTTAATGTTTTCACTAACGCGGGCGGTGATGTTGGGATGTCTCTTAAAAAAGGATTTAAAAAAGTCTTTGCTTGGCATATTGTTAATAAAGCGTGGTTCTTTTCTACCCGTTCGGTCCAAAAATTGCTTGACAATAATTAGAATGTCTAGTTTCGTTAGTGGGAACCTCCAGGATGCGCAAAACAGAAGGCCATCTACCAATTGTGTTTCTTCATGTTGACTCAAAACTGGTTGTCTTCCGTATGGTTTTGGATATGAATTATCTAATTTTCTCTTCAATGTTGCTCTCGGTACACCATATTTTTCCGAAGTCTTTCTCTGTGATAAACTTCCTTTCCTTATTTCAGCTAGAGCCAATTGCAGGTTACTCTCTGTATAATTGCGGTTGGGGGCTTTGCCGAATTTTCTTTTGTAATTGCGAACCATTGTATTTATCCGAAATTAAAAAAACACCGTGTGAACATAGGTACCTAGGTAGTAGGTAGGTACTTGTAGTATAAGGGTGGGTAAAGTGGGCCGGTTCACTTTTCCATCACTTTATACGTTTTTTGATTTACATTTTAGTATTGCCAAGACAAAGAAAAATAATTAAAAAATAACAAACATGGTATAATGGGATCATATGGTATGTACCCATTGGATTAATAACTACAAAATTTACTTACCTCTTTATACCATAAACGAGGTTTCTAACCTATTTTAAAAGTATATTTTACTACACGTGTTTCTATGACAATGTTTTATCGCTAGTAGAACGCAACCGCCAAGCTACTCACGGCGAACTGTTCGGTGGGTGTTAGGAAGCACCTAAAAACGACCGCAGCGCTGTTGCCGTTGTGACAAATGTTTGTTTTAAATTATTTTGTTGTAGTTGTCCTTTCGGACCACTTTACACGCGGTGGACCACTTAGCCCCGCTCTACGGTAACGAGTTTTTCTAAAAAACCAGGAAAACTTACAGTAGCACATTCCAAACAGAACAATGGCAATGATAATATAAACAATTTTAATTAATAAAAATCAATAAATACAAACTTTCAAGTAGAAGAATACATAGATACAAAAAACAAGAAAAGTAGAAAACTACAATATCTAATTTACAACTTGGAATATAAAAAAAATTTAAAAATCATAGGGAACCATAAGATTCGAAAAAGTTGGTTAAAGGATTCTATCCATAATTGTACTAAAAACTAAAAAAAACAAAGAAGAACAAATATATAAATAAAATTGTGTTTTACCTTAATTAACATGAAATCAAATTAAAATATGTTTTGATAATGTATGGATTTGAAATATGTTCTTACTTCGGTTTCAGTGAGAGAACAAGCGACTGCCAAACATATAATATTAAGGCTGGAAGCAAATGTCTGAAAAAATACGAATACTGCATATTCAATCACATATTCATCATCCATAATAAAATGCCTTCCAATGTAAATGACAAGAATTACAATTGTAATAAAATGCTGTGCTATAACTGCAGAAATTTGAAAAGAAAACGCTTTGTTAAATTTTATACAAATTGCAAATAAACTGCACCATTTCAATCTTAAGTGTACAGTGTTATATAAAATTTTATCTTGTTCAACTCCAACCGCAACTCTAAATTCTATAATTGTGATTTCAAATACTTTGTATATGTTTACACTTACGTTTGTGTCGTTGGTCTTAAGTTGCATATGTAATAATTACTCAACTTCTTATAGTTAACAAATGCTTGAATATTAATCCAAGAAAACCTTGTTCTTAAATTTAAAACAATAACACAAAATTGAAAATTTACGTAAGTATTCATCATATGAGGCAATAAAAGGCAAATTAATTTTCCTAAAGTTTGTTCTCTTCTAGCTTCAGTTCCACAAGCTGTTAATAACAGAACTGCAATAGAAAACGTAACTGTAACTAAAATTCCTAGAGTAACAAAAACTTGAGCTTTTTTGTATTCTTCTTTTAGTTTTATACCAAATGTTCTTGCAAATTCATCATCAAAAATATTAATTCGTTTGAAAACTTCTAAAATCTAACCAATCGTTAAAATTGTGTTTCAAACAAATACCTTTCTTACGTCTGTTATAAAAAAGCACTGAAAGAATACAGCGCTAAATAACATTATATCGGCCGAATACCAGTCCAAATATTCCATCATTCGATCGATAAACTTTGGGTCGTACTTAACAGTATAAAAAAGATAATGCAGAGAAGATGCTTGCGTAAAAATTAATACAAACACACTGTAAAATAAGTTCCATTTGCATTTCTCAAATGATACTGAGGTTATACGAAACGGAGCAAATCCAAATATTTTTAACAAATAATAAACAGGTTTCATAGTAGAATAAAAATTAAGAGGTTTAAAAAATAACATTGCGCTACTTTTTCGGTTGAATTGTTTTGAAGTTATTGATAAATATTTAAAATAAAGGGATAGTGTTTGTGTGGGTGAGTACATAACTTATTCATTTACATTACAAATAATTGAAAATTAAAAGAGTACTGAAGTATCGCCCGTCAACATTAAGTATGCTTTCAAATCATTTTTATCTAATCTATTACATATTTAAAATGCAATCACATATTTATATATAATATTAACAGTGTTAATATATGGGTTTACAAAATGGTTTTAAAATCTATAAAAAATTGTTCAGAGACACTACGCCATAGCAAAAACAGTTGTAAAAATCCTTGTTTTGTAAATATCTATAAAGCATAAATATTAAAACAATTCAAGAAAATTTTTTAAATTTTTATTTACAATTGAGTTTCTTAAAATAGATTTTTGAGACGCTTAATTGCTTATACTAATAATAAATAGACGTCCTCTAAATACCTACATTTGACTTCTTCGCGCTATAATTGCGAAGGCTTTTACGGCCGGAGTCTACGCTAAGATTAGAACGTCTTCGTGGTTTGGACCGTGTTGATGTTGTAACCAAAATTGCCAGTTTTTTGTCCACTTTTGTAAGGGGTTTTATCAGAGCGTAAAGGAAATCGAAAACTTTAAGAAGTAAACAATAATCTAACAAAGTTAATTAGTTAGGTAATCAACTTGTTAACCAAGCTAGATTCTAAAGTCTATAGAAGTGGTTTAATAAAAAGTCTCTTCTATTTTCCACCTGGAAAATCTAGATTCGGAACTCCGTCAACTCACTAGATCCTTAGTAAACAATTATGAAGCGGAATATTCAGGCAGTTATAAATCCGTACTAGAGTATTTAAAGAGATTTTTACTTCCGATTCCAATTCAAAATTAGCATTTTTCCCTTACATTTATAAAGTCACAAATCAAATAGGGAAACTTCTTCGTTAAAATGGTATCAAATCCATATTCAACTCGAAAGGTAAATATTACAAATTCTTCTTTCTCCTAAAGACAAGTTTTTTACACTTTCATCTCTCAAGATCTATATTGGTGAAACTGGTCGTTCCGCCATCACACGTATTTCAGAACATAATCGTATAAAAAAAGACATATTTTTAAATCGGCCGTACTGAACAATATTTTACTACACACCACAATATAGATTTTGATAACGCCTCAGTTATTGCGAAATCTCCTTTCGTCTTCAATAAGAAAGTCCGAGAAAGCATCAAACAACCCAATAACTTTAATTGTGGCATCGGTTTTGAACTCTTTGGTTCCTGGTTTATTGAAGACACATCTCTTTTTGAATCGAAGTCGAGTTCATTCCACCGCGATGATACTTCTATAAACACGGATTACTATTGCTGCCACTGTCTACTATCTTTTATGTTTTTAATGCGAATCTAAAATATTAAGTAATTCAAGTTCTGGTGCAAGTAATTGTGTTACTGTAGGTTACTGCGCGTTGTCTACTTGATTTAGCCGCACAGGCTAATTTCGTTTCTGAAAATTTTTGTAAACGTCTAAATTTTACAACTATTCCAACTTTTGCATCTATTGGTGGAATAAATACCAAGCACTCTAATTTAAACGGCTTGGTAAAAATTGAAATTTTTGCTTTACAAGCTGACAACTTTCTTGTTTAGTTATACCCGAAATAACTCAAAATCTACCATTAAATTGTTTTAATAAATCATATTTAAGTATACCGCATATCATTACATTAGCGGATAAAGATTTTAACGTCACTGCACCAATAGATGTTCTAATTGGCGCATCGTGTTTTTATGAGTTATTGTGTCCTGGTCGTATTTTGTTGGGGGGAAATAAATCAACATTGCAAGAAACTTTATTTAGTTAGGTGTAGGGAGGTAACTTGTCGACTATTCAAACTTCAAATGTTTGTAATGTAAGTATGGTTTGTACATTTTAATAAAAATCTTAACAAGTCGTTAACCAAATTTTGTAATTTGGAAAATATTTTACCAATTAATAAAGTGTCTTTCAAACAAGAGAAATTTTGCAAACAGCATTTTCTAAAAACTGTAAAACGTGATAAAGACGGTAAATTTGTGGTTTCTGTTCTTTTCAATTCTAAGCTTGCTCATTTAAGCGAATCTCAAAAGTTTGCAATTTAGAGAAAAAATTATAAACGAATTCACAAATGCGTAATGCAAATCTTAAATTTATTCATGAGTATCGAGATTTAGGTCAAATGACTCAATTGAATTGTGATCAGTCTCCTCATGAACTTCTTATTAATATAAAAGCTTTAGATCTGGATATCAAAACATTACTCTATTACCAAGTTTCAGTCTCTTACTACAAAACTTCGATTTGTTTTTGAAAGCATTGCTAAAACGGATTCAAATGTATATATAAATGATACAAAAATAGTTAGTCCGGTTATTCAACTTATTTATAATATTATTAAAGTTTAGGCAAAAATTACAATGTATTTTATGGAAAGTTAAACCAACTGATAAAATTGATACATAACAACTAAAAACCGTTACATATGGGACAGCATCAGCCAGTCATTTAGATACTAAATGCTTACAGCAATTAGCAGATCAGTTTGATCACCAATTTTCTAAGGCTTGTGACGTAATTCGAACGAATTTTTATATGGACGATCTCTTGTTTACTTCTGACACCTTTGAGAAATTTATTCAAATAAAAAATGATGTATTTTCTATCTTGTCAAGTGCAGGATTTCGTATTAGAAAGTTGTTGTCTAATGACTCTTGAATTATCTCTGAATCTAATGATCTTGATTCACTTTTGCTTACTATCCCTTTAGAAAAACGAGTTAATTCTAAAGTTCTAGGCTTTTAGCCCCGATTGTAATTAAAGGTAAAATAATGATCTAGAAGTTATGGTCACTAAAAGTTTCTTGATGCAAATCTGTTCCATTATCTATTAGTTCCGAATGGCTAAAGTTTATAAATCAACTACAATTTATAAAAAATCTACAAATTCCAAGATGTGTTACTTTGCAAAATCTATTACTTATAGAGTTAGGTACATGGTTTTGCTGAGCAGACTTTTATGCACCAACTCTAGTGTGGCTCCTTTGAACACGAAATGAATTTCGAGATTAGAGTTATGCGTTTGCATTTTGCTAGCGCAATTAATGCATATAGTTAAAACTTCTTTAACAATAAAGTAGGATAAGATTTACTTATAGACAGATTTAACTGTTGCACTTAATTGGATTGGTTCCGCACCGCATGTTATCCAAAATTAAACCGTTTTTACCAAAATAAAATTGTTGGAATCTAATAAAACTTTACATTCGCATTCAAAATGATTACTTCTAAATCTATTTCTGGATAAATATAACATTTTAAGTCGCAGGTCGTTTAAAAAATTCTTCATTCAGTTTCAGTAAAAATGTTCCTATACTCTTGCCAAAAAGCCATGCTTTTACCAAGTTTGTAATAGTTAAGTTATTGCACTGTGGAGTCCAGCAATAACTAACATGTGTCAGGCAACATTATAGGCCAATAAGTAGAAAAACATTAGCTATAGGAATTATTGCTTCGTGCCTTAAATGTTTTAGACTTAATCCAAGTTCTAATAACTCGTTTATGGGCGATTTGCCATGCAAACGTTTGCAAATAAATACATCTATTTTTTACTTTGATTGTACCCAATTTTAATTAAAGATAGAAAAACACGAGGTTCCAAGTTGATGAAGGCATGTTTATTTATTTGTATGGTAACCAAGGCTTTTTATTTAGATCTGTTTACGGATTTATCTACGGAATCATTTTTAACTGTACTTAAGCGATTTATCGCCCGCTGTGAAGAACCGTATTCCATAACTAGCAATAACGCAAAAAAATTTATTGGTGCACACAATCATTTAAAAGAGTTTTATCTATTTTCCAATATGCGTTTCATCAAGTATATTTAAGCTTGAACCAACTAGAAAATGTCTTGGAGTAAGTAGTTCACTATCGTTCGAGTCATTTGACATAGGGTAGATGGAAAGAGAATTCAAAACGACCTCAACTTGTGTTAACACAGGATAAAATTGTTCGGAAGTAAAATGTAAATTGCCAATGACCTTAGTTAAATGACCTTTTACCATTTGTATTGAAATTTTCTACAACCTACTTAAATTAGGTGCTCTGGGTGGGATAAAGTGTCACCTTATCTGATTTTCTAATAAATAATTTTGTGAACCAACCTTTGCAAACTTTTGCATCAGACAGCATTGAAAAATAATTTTTTAGGTATTTAAAACAGTTGCCGTTATAAAGTAAAACAGTTTTAAGGCTGGTTTTTCAAAACAATCGCTATTCTGCAGAATTATATTAATTTAATTATATTATACTCATTTCATACAAAAGTTCATTTACATCAGTGCGGTAACAAAAATTTCTTTCAATAAAAAGAACTGAATTTTTTGTGATTTCTTCAATACATATGTTTATGTAGTGGTGTGTAAAAGATTCCATTCTTCTAATCGAGATTCCAAAATTTGTGGATTTTTTTTGGTTAAGCCCAAATTCCGTATCAAGTCCTTGAGATCTAATTTAGTAAGAAATGTGGTTCGTTAGAAAGAACATGCGCCAGATCGCTTGAAAATTACAGATTTAAAACATTGCTTATCTGTTCTTTGTCCGTGAAATTTGCAAAAGAATTTAAAAGTACTGGAGTTGGAAGCGTTTAACCAGTTTTTCTCGACGGTTTCATTACATATGGAATGTCTGAATACATTACTTTGTGTTTATTCTTTTTTGAAAACTTTTCAATTTTTACAAGACAGAAGTAATAGTCTGTGACGTGATTTGTTGGTTCACGCCAAATCATCGCCTTTGTGACAAATAAGCATTATAAACATTGACTAGCTCACTATTTTTTAGTGTTCGATCCTTGATAAACAATATATCACCGAAATCAACACTACTACCACATGTTAAGAATGAACGTGATGGAGTGACGCGCTCTAATGGCAATTGGCTCACAAACGAAGTGCATACTTTTGGGTTTTGTATTAAAACAAGTTATGCATTTGCTTTAATTGCATTTTTAGCGCTTAGTATCCAGTATACGAACAAAATATAGCACTGTTTGTAACTCCCTAGTAAAGACCGCTTATGCTTCGCCAAGATTACTAAATTTGTAAAACTTTTCGTTGCTGGAAGCAATACATGAAATTTTTTACATAAATTTAAGTTTGAATTACCTGAAAATAAGGTTCTACCTAGAACTACATACATAGTTGTTAATGATTTCGATTTAACAAAATATTCTATTTTAACGCGATTACCGATGGTAACGACTTATTGCCTACAATTTGGTAAAAGTTTGAGTGCAACTACTACGTTAGTCAAACTAATGCAATCGTAATCATTTAGTAAGAATCTCAAGGGTAAGCAATGCAATCCAAGCCTTAAATCCATTTTTAGATGATAACGGTATAACCAGCGTCGGCCATAGATTAGGTATGTTTTCTATGTTACAACATTAATTATTCGACAACTGTTTTGCAGGGTTCTGTAACTAACAGAATTGACGTACCACTATCAGTGTTGTGCATAGATAATTAAATTTTTATCTAGATGAGATAATAGATAATTTCCAATTTTTTTATCTAGATAACGATTTAGATAAAAGTTGAAGAATTTATCTAGATAATAGATAAGATAATCTATAATTTACATAGATAATACGATAGATGATTCTATCAAATAGGTACAAACAGGTAATAATTAAGTGTTACCATTTAATTATCATCATCATCAATACCAATTCATTGTTTATTAAATCAACTAATTAAAAAACTGAAAGACAAGTTGAAAAAAAAAGAAAAATCGAAAAAAAACATGACAGAAATTTTATTGATTTAAAGACCTACTATTGTAAAATATAAAACAAATTTCTTGATACAATATGGTCCTTTCATTTTTATTGCTAAGCAAAACTTACACTATCAGGAATCAGAACTATAAAGTCTTTCAATTAGCGCCGAAATTGATATGTTTAATTAATAACTTTTCACAAATGGAGAAGTGTCTAATAAACTTAATTAGTTTTCCTTTGTAACAGTTAGGGCTGGCTTTGATATTGACATCAGTTTTAACCTAAAAAATTATAAAAATTATCGCTCATAGCCGTTAATCACACTCCTTGAATTATTGCTTTTTCTTTTTAAATTTAAGTTATCGTTTGTAGTGCAACAAATCCAAATGCAAAAAAAGCATTTTTGCTTTGCAGTTTTGTTAATTATATTTGACAGGTTGTCAATAATTGTACGCATATGATAATTTACATCATTGATTTATATAGGAACGTTTTTATTCTACGGGGTCTACATTAGGATCTTATTGCGACTTTAATTTAACGTTAATATTTCTTACTCACACAACAAGTTGATTTAAAGAGTAAGCTAAAAGCTCCATGACTTAAATAGTCTTCTAAAAGAACTCTAAATCACGTGTATCGAGGTTTGTCACTTTCAACTGCTCAAAAAGTCGTGAATTTTCTCTTTTTCAATCAAGCATTTTTTTTTATTTGGGCATAGTTTTGCTGTGTATGCACTTCGACTAATTAAATTTTCAAAACTACGGAATTAGTAGCTGTTAATCTCAATGTTTGAATCGTGCAAGATAATGTATTGAATAAGTGTACGTATATCAAAAAGCTTATTATTGTTTCTAAAGACGATAAGATACTTATCGCAAGCAATTGGTTCAGTTTTAAAAAGTAATTTGAGTTGTGTTTTTGTTTATATCTCTTATTACATGTATTTACGCTCAAGGTCACGTGAGTCTAGTTTTTGTCAGCAGAAGAGCTGCAAAAATGCGAAGCATCTACGGCGATTATTTATCAGGTTTTAGCGATCTGGACCGTATTACATCACCACAGACATTACAAACAATATTATGTTTGTAAATATAAAAATTACAAAACAACAAATCTAAACAAAAAATGTATGTTACTTTTAAAAAATCATCTAGATAATTTCATGATAGATAACCGAAAGATCGTCTAAGATAATCATCTAGATAATGTTCAATACTTTTATCTAGATAAGGAAAAAGATGATCAAAAATTATCTAGATGAATTATCTATATAATTTCATCTAGATAAGGCACAACACTGACCACTATAAATATGTTTCTTTTAATTGCTGAAAAGTGCAACTCCGTGATATGATATTTGCAAGATAGTTTCTCGAATTAAAATGCTTTGAATTTGCAATTACCGTCGATTACTGTGTTTCGGATACCTTATTTGCTACGAATGTCTTCCAGAAACTTGGTTTTTGCTTTAACTAGGATAGAACTACCTGTAAATTGTTTGATGTATTTGCATTTTTCACGTTCAAAATTTTTTTTTGCTAAGAGATAACAGTGCTGCGCCGAATGACTCTAAACATGGCAACGAGTTTATTGTTATTGAGGCTGCTCTTGATTGGGCAAATTGTAACTGAATGTATGAAAAGTTGTTGTTTTATAAAGATATTTATAAATATATCAAGTTAGCAAAAAAAAGTTAAGTAGAAAAATGTCATATATAAAAAAGTACATATTTTGCTTTAACTAATTAAAAAATGTAATTGAATAAAAATCGTTTTACTGAAAAAATAGTTAGCAATCAATGAAGACGATATCAAGATCAAAGCAGTAAATGTGTGCAACGATACATATTTTTGGTCCACTTCGAGCCGGTTGATTAGGATAAAGTAATCGATGTAAAACCGTTCCTTTTATGCATATTGAACATTTCACAATCTCTTGTGGAAATATAAACTTATCGAATTACTAGTATAAATAGTGCGCGAGTTAATTCATGGTATTACGCATTTTGGACGTAGGTAGCATTTAAACTTACTTACTTAATTTACAGTTTATTTTCAAATATTCTGAAATGCTGCCTAAAGAAGAAATTGGAATAATATTAAAAAAGGCCAAACTAAAACGTTTAGACATAAAAAATTTTTTTTTCAAGATTTTCTGCCTTTCTCAATTCATACGAAAACGATACAATTTTTCAACTGCAAACGCGACTGGAAATCATAGGGTCGTCGCTTGAGAACTACAATTCCGTACAATGCGAAATTCAAACACATGATGACTTAAAGACAACATGGACAACGTTTAAAATTTATTATTTGTTAAGCTGTCTAAAAGGAGATGCGGCAAGAGTTTTAGAATCAATTGAAGTTACAAACGACAACTATTTAAACGCATGGGAATTACTAAAATTTAGATACAAAAATAATCAAACTGCTATCAAAAATCATATCAAAGCAGTAGTGGACTCTACGAGCGTTTCAAGAGATTTTTCACTGCGCAAACTCAATGACTAAGTACAGAAGCATATAAGAGCACTCAAGGTACTTGGCGAACCGGTAGATAACTGGAATACATTAGTAATATTCTTAACAACGCAAAAACTAGATTTCAAACACGAACGTGAATAGGAAGAACATATTTTGAACAGAAAACTTACTTCACCAACTTAGAACGTTTAATAAAAAATTTAAACAAAAGATGTTGGAAAATGTCGAAAATAGGAAAGTAGTAGTTTCAAGCATAAATACAACACAACCGTCAAAATATTTTCACAAACATCATAACAATGAAAAGAGTTTTTCGAATTTAGCGACACACAGCAAAAAATTCTATAATGTGCTATTTTTGTAAAAACGATCATCCTATATCTGCATGCGATAAATTAAAGGCGTTACCGTCGCATCTCGTTTGAATGAAATAAGCAATTTAAAACTATGCAGAACTTGTTTACGTAACAACCATTCAATAAACAGTTGTACGCCACAACACTGCAAAAAGTGTAATCGAAGACACAATACCCTTCTGCACTTAGGTGATCAAATAAACGTGCCTGAAGCGTTGCCTGAAGTTAACCACGAACAAGGGCCGGCTTTGCTTTATGCGCCGGTAATCAACAAATTTTATTAGCAACTGCATCTATTCTAATATATTCAAGGACGGGGACTAATAACTCGAAACACATTACAAAAATTAAGCTTATCAAGTAAAACAACTCAAGTACCAATATTAAGGTCGAACATTAACCATTATCAACGATAATGTAATGGCTAAGATAAAATCGCGGAGCAACGCATTTTTAGCAGAACTAACATTCCTCGTGGTAAACAATGAAATTACTACACTTAACCGTTCTCCAGTCAACGACTTAACCTCCCACATAACATAGTACTTGCTGATCCTAAATTTAATGAATCGAAGGAGGTCGATATACTACTAGGCGCATCCGTGTATGCGGCAATACTCGAAACGAAAAAAATTAGATTAGGCTACGATCTTCCCATATTACAGGAAACGTCCTTGGGTTGGATAATCTTTGGTCCGATGCCAATATTGAAAATTGACAACATAAAACCGCTTAACTGCAATTTAAATGTTGAATCAATTAACAGAATCGATAATAATATAGAACGCTTTTGGAAAATCGAAGATTGTACTTTTTGTAAACACAGATTAGAAAACAAGAGTGTGAACAACAGTTTTTATATACAACTAAACGTGATCGCAATGTAGATTTTATCGTTTAATTACCAATAAATCAAGAATCACCAACGCTTGGTGATTTCTTGCACATTGCAAAGAAACATTTTTCATCTATTGAACGTAAATTTAAAAGAGGAGGACTTAAACGCAATTATGTAGATTTTATGAACGAATACGAATCCTTGAATCACTTGACCCTAATTAACAAAAACGAAAATTTTATAAATTCAAAACTCATATTTCATTTGCCTCAGCCCGGAGTCATCAAAGAAACAAGTACGACTACCAAATTGCAAGTCGTGTTTGATGTTTCATGTAAGTCATCTAACAGCGTAGCTCTTAATGAGATTCTTAAGGTTGAGTCAACTATTCAAGGCGACTTAGTATCAATCTTAATTCGATTTCACACTCATAATTACGTCACAATGGGAAACATTGAAAAGCTGTATAGACAGGTGTACGTAACTGAAGAGCAACGTGGTTTCCAACGTATAATATGGCGATCAGATACCAACTAACCTATTTGGCATTATCGTCTTTATACACTTACTTATGGTACTTCATCGGCAGCATACTTAGCAATTCGAAGTTTACAGCAAACTGCAATCGAGCATATAGAAAATTTTCCAGAAGCAGCAAACTCTATTCTTCACGATTTTTATGTTGATGATCTGCTTATTAGATCTCAAACTATCGAATCTGCATCTAAACTAAGAATCGATTTAACGAAAATTCTATCTCAATACGGATTTAACATAAGAAGATTAGACTCAAACGATATAACTATAATCGGAAAGAATTTTCTCGACCACAACGACGATTATTATATAACTGAAGAGAATACAATTAATACTTTAGGTGTTAAATGGATTGCAAAATCAGATGTTTTAAAATATCAATAAGAAAACTGTGTAACAAAACGAACCATATTATCGTCTATTTCAAAAATTTTTAATCTAATGAGTTTATTTCGTATTGTTTTTAATGCAAAAATCCTTCTTCAAAAATATGGCAATGTCGTGTAGATTGGGACGATACTCTTCCGTCTGACATTGTTAGTTCATGGGCTAAATACGTCAATGAACTACACTATATAAACGAAATACCTAGACACATTATTATAGTAAATAATATCTATACTGAAATTCACGGATTTTGTGATACATCGCAACTTGCTTACAGTGCTTGTATCTACGTAAAATCTATCGCATCAAACGTGCGTCTTTGCTATTTACTTTTAAAGGTCATAATGCTACCACGATTGGAACTTTGTGGTGCGTTGCTATTGTCACAATTGTATAAGGAATTTTACGATTCAACTAAAATTGACGTTGACCAAGTATATCTATGGACAGATAGTAGTATAATTCTGTCCTGGATAACGTTATCACCTAACACTTGAAAGGTGTTTGTAGCCAATCGCGTTTCTAATATACAAAATAACATCAACATCGTATATTGGTGTTACCTTCCTACTCAGAATAACCCAGCGAATATCTTATCTCGTGGCATTTCTCCCAACGAGTTAAAAAATTTTAGTCTTTGGTGGCAAAGACCAAACTGGTTGTCGTTACATCAGAGTATCCTTGTTCCAACCAGCAAGGAATTAATCAAAATGTTCCAGAAAAACGTTCGTCTAAGGTAACTTTAACAAACATGATCTCTGATTTCAATTTATTTAAATTTCTTCTTTATATCGACTATTAAGAGTAACAGCAATATGTCGTAGATTTTTAACAATAAACTTCAAGAACAAAGAATCAAAGGTCCGGTAACAACAACGGAAATTGACGCAACCCTAACGCCACTAATTAAGTTAGCGCAACAAAAATCATTCACTTACGAAATTAACGCACTTGAAAACCATAAAGTGGTATCTAAACATTCAAAATCATTATCATTAAATCCGTTTTTTGACTCGAACAATCTTTTAAGGCGAGGTGGACAATTATCTAAGGCAAACATATTCTATATCAAATAATATTAGCCTCTCATCTACTCACTGAACTTATCATTCATGCCGAACATCATAGACCGTTGCATGCTAGCTGTCAAACAGTTTTGGCATCACTAAGACAAAACTATTGGATTTTAAATGCATGATCAAGTATTCGAAATATTTGCGTAAATGCAAAACATGTTTTAGAGTAAATCCCGTTAAGTTAATAAGCAAAATGAGTGATTTGCCAATCGATCGTGTAACTCAAAATCAACCATTTCTTGTAGGTGGTGTTGATTTTACGGGTCCTTACACTATCAGACGGAAAGCTGCGAAACCAAAAAATTGTCAAGGCTTATATGTGCATATTCATATGACTTTCTACGAAGGCAGTAAATATTTAAACTGTCAGTGATCTAAGCAGTTTAACAATTCTTAATGCCTTAAAACGATTTATAGCGCGTAGAGGTATAACCAAATTAATTTATTCTGACAATGAAACCAACTTTATAGGCGCTAACAAAAAAAAATTAAACGTGTTTATGATTCCTTAAAAACGTTCGTTAAGGCTTGTGTTTCGTACCCGGTTGATACACGGCGGGTTGATGTTTTACAGCAGCAAAATGCAAAATTAGTTCTTAAATTACTCATGTACCATAACAGATGAAGCGAAAACTTTGTGATTTTAATATAGAATGATATGTAGTAATTCGCCCTAAAGAGCCAAAAACGTTTTTACATTCAAAATTAAGATGTTATCGCGTTTATTAATAATTTCTATTTAACCTCCTAAACGCATTTGTACAAAAGATTTAGATTTTTTATCGATTTACGGCAATAATATCAACTATTATCAATACGATTTTGTATCGACCTGCATTCCAAATTATGACATAATCCCGTAATTTGAGAAAGGAAATTAAATTTGTTCTAAAAAAGTTAATTTTCAAGTGTCAATAAGGTTGAAATTCAAAAAAAAATATTCGAGTACACCAGCAGCCCCTAGATACAAAGAAGTTGCAACGATGTTTATGACCATAATCGGATTAAAATAGTAAATTCCACAAAACTTGTATCTATTGTGCTTGTATTTTGTTTTGTATGAAAAGTACGAAGGTAATATTTGAACAGAAAATCAAATTGACTTCCAAATATTTAATTGTTAAAAAATTAGAATTTTATTATACATGTAAGCAGTAACTACACTTACAAACTCTTATTAATAATAATGAATTACACTTTACTCCACTAAAATGTTTATTTTAAAATCTGTTTATAGAAAATACAAGTTTTTTTTTAAAGATCAAATTAGCATCAGCGTAATGTAGCTATTCATCTTATAAATTTAACTACTAACTATATAGTAACACAATATAAGTAAGTTAAATAATAAATAATTTAATAAAATGCAATTACACATAAGTATTTACTACATAATTAATTAAATTTTATTTTAAAAATGTTTCTCGAATCTCAATTTCTCGTGATTGTCGAGAGTCTATTATCTCTGGAAGTAACGCACTGAAATAAAATTGCTGCAATTTTGGAAGCATTTGAGACTCCCAAAATAAAATGTCTCGACGTATAATTTCTACTGATATACCTTTAGGCGTCCAAACCACAAAATAACAAACATCTTTTTTTAAAATGTTCAATTGTCCTTGCACTTGAAACATATAGTTATCTTGTTTTTTTAGTTGTAGCGTTCCATTAGTAAGTTCACAAAATTTAATTTTTTTGTTTAAAACACCTTCTTCCGGAGTAAACGCTTGTGCACTGTATGGACACTTTATTTCCACTATTGATTTGTTGTCTCTTGTAATTCCATCAGGAGATGCAGCCAAGAATGGATGGTCTTCGTCAATGCATAACCCACACGGATTAATTTTCAAATTTGTGAGGGATTCAAAATCACTGACAGCCCTATGCTCATTTTCTTTGCCATATTGGGTAGCTGCAGAACCACAAAATTGCTGATAAAGTAAATTCTTCACCGTTTTTGCACAAGATGTACTTGGTCGTAATTTACAAATACGTCCAAAATTAGAAGCTGTTAGACGCTTTCGTCGCTCCACGTACCATTTATTACATCGATGTTGCCCAAGGGTTTCTTGATAAATCTTGTCGCGATGTAGTGACAGTTCGTTAATAAACTTTTTTTGTGCATTTTTCATTTCTTCTTCTGGCATGTCAGGGAGATTGAGTGCTGCATCTGGTCCATAATCTTCATCGGCAACCCCGGAATTGATTTTGCGATATTTCCTTGTATGGTCTTTTTCTAATCTGTATTTTATTTTTCGTTTTTGTTTCGCACAATACTGTAGGGTGTACCTTCCAGGTGTGGTGTTTGCTGCCGTTTGTACTATTTCGTGCAGCATCCCTACATTATTGTGTGCTATAACAGCGGCTTCACATCTCGCCTTGTAAGACCGCCGAAGAGCAAAATTAATACGTTTACCGCCAATGAACTTGGCCACATGAGAGTTATACAATTCAGCAGAGTTGTTGGTAACATCATAAATAAGGCTTTTAGCATGACTTGCGACTCGACGTACTGCACTCATAATTTCTTCCAAAATTCCGTTTTTTTCTAAGTCTGGAACTACATTTATTTCTCCTGGTTTAAGTCCAGTGCAAAAATAATTTCTTTCTTCGCAGCCACTATGATCGCCCAAAATATGCTTGGGTCCGTTTAATATATCTAATTCTAATTCTTTGATTTTTGTACTCACCGGGAGGTCTTGACTTTTTCGAAAATCTACCGCTTTTGATATTGCGCTTCGAAATCGAAGGATGTTTTGAGAAATTTTTGCTTGTAGTTGTTTATCTCTTTTTGGTTTTTTTGTAGATTCCTTAATTTTATTAATGTAATTTCGCAAAATATGATTTTTACATTCTATCTTCTGAATTACGGTAGTAGGTCCATAAGGCATGCAGCTCAAAAGTTTTCGATGAACACTACTATCACCATCTGCAATAAGCTTTGTATATTTCATCCCATACATTTCCAAAGATTTCTGAAATCCTTCGACAATTATAGCCGTTTCCATTGAAGTGGATGTCCCATTCCAATTCTTATAGCAAACATGTACCGGGCATTTTTTATTTTTGTAAAGGTCCTTGCGAGCACAAATACAACAAAATTTATTTTTAATAGAAATGTAAAGTATCTTTTTTGTCCGAAGTCCTACGATGCATGCAACACCGGAGAGCGAGTTGTAATTTGTGCGGTATGACCTTTTACACCAACTACCGTCGGCTACGACAGCTATGTTTGGGTGCCCTTCTGCGTCAACTTCGCCTAATTCAACTGCAAGTTTTTTTTCTTCTTCGGCAGCTTTCCGCATTTCTTCTGTAGCAGTGCGGTTGTAAATGTCGCAGACAATATTGTGATTTGCTGTATACGTACTGCTCGATGGAGATGGGATATCCAGTGCAGATAAAAATTCATTTAGTTGGGAATATCCAGCACCAATAGATATGGTACCAGAGACCGCTGATAAATTTATAGGCATGTTGTGAGATGCATGATCTTCTGTTGATATTGTATCTAATTTATTGCACATTATACATTTAACGGTGTAAATCGATTCTAAACCTTTACGTTTTTCTTTAACAATATCCATGTCGTAGAACGAACACCCAAACCCTTCGTGTTTCAGTGACTTTAATGTTTTAAACAGATGAGTAATATTAACAATTCGACGCCCAGAAATGTTGTTGTACTCAAAATTTTCTTCTTCTTGCTGCATTTCAATTTCTAAGTCTGGCAAAGGAGACATTGTTTTCTCACGTTCATTTTTACACACATCTTTTTTTTGACCATCCGACAGAATATCTTCATCATTAGCAATTTCCGACAAAAAGTTAATATCGGTACCACCATCGCTTACGGTTTCAACGTCATCTTCTTCGTTGTGGCAATTGAATTGGCCATCACTATTACTATCCAGCAAAAAGTCAATGTTGCCATCACCATCTGTTAAAGACATATCTTCTACGGTGTTTTGCTTTTGGGTTGATGCACTATTCACTGCAGACACTGTTAATAAGTCACTGACTTCAGTTGTTTGTTTACAGCGTTTACGCATTCTTCTCATTTTTTGTTTTACACTCAATCGTTTTGAAGTATAACGTCTGTTTGAAACAGAACAGCATTTACGATCCATTTTGAAAAATAATCGCACTTAATTTAAAACCAAAAATATAAAGTCCAAACTTAAAATGAGTAATTCGCAAGATACACTACGGTAAATTAGTTACAATGACCCAATGTTATTGTTTATATAGATGGTCCCCCGCTTTAAACTGATGGAGCCCCCACCGAAATAAACTGCTGGAGCCGCGCCTGCTACGTTAGAGATACTTATATTTTTCGTAAGCATTTATTTTCTAAACTTCTTAGTAAACAAAAAATATTTAACCATGTTTTATTCATATACTTTTTAAATTATTTATTATTTTAATACCTTTATTGAATGGCATATCCTGCTTCATAAGATATTGTATTGTTTGTGGTGCAAATATGTATTAATCGCTTAAATCGGTTTTCAGTATTCAAATTAATAATTACCTACTTAGTTATTATAAAGACGAAGGAAGTACTAATGAAGAATGAGTCACAGTGTATGAGTACAACTAATTAAATTGCAAGGAATGTTCTACATAAATACTAAAATCTCACTAAAAATGGCAATAATTTCTGAAATTTATTCAAACATGGTTATATATATATATATCTCAAAATTGCATTTATGGTATAATGCAATTTATTAACTTTTTAGTTAGTACCCGTCGTAACTACAACTGCAGGTAGTACAACTAATTGTAAACAAGATCTTTATCTACTAATCTGCAAGTGGTCAGACAAGAATTTTACTTATTGTTATACCAGGTAACAAATTTTAAAATGTGTTAAATAAGTTGCCTATTTACAGGCGGTTCTTAAAATCACTAGAACAGTTGTAAACGAAATATTTTGTCACTAGATACAAGCCTTAAGCAGAGTGATTACACAGATTTTTTTCTGAAAAATCGGATTGAATGGACTGTGGGCAGCGGCGGTTAAACATGCTAAATATCATTTAACACGAGTTATTGGCGCAAATACTTTTCAATGAACTTACGAACAATTGTCCACAATACTACACAAGTTTAAGCAATTTTGAATTCGCGGCCTCTTATACCTTTAACCCAAGATCCCGACGATGCTGAAGCCTTAACCCCGGAAATGATGTATCACAAAATCGCTTAAATGAATATAAAACAATACAAAAAGGTATTCAAATATTTTGGAAACGCTGATTTAGTGATTATTTAATGAATCTCCAACAACGTTCCAAATGGCGAACATCACCTAACGACATCATTAAAGTTGGTACCATGGTAGTATTAGTAAATAAAACCACACCTCCATGCTGTTGGAAGCTAAGACGAATCATTGGTCTTCATCCTGAAGAAGATGGTGTAGTGCGCGTAGTAAGTGTCCGAACCAGTACTGACATTACCAAACGTGCAATGTAAAAATTATGTATATTACCTATAGATTAAAAAAAAATACGTTGACAGTCTATTGAAGAACTATATGCGGGTTCTTTAAAGTCCGCCGGTATGTACGGTTCGGTTGAATAACTGTTTTATAAAAATATTTATAAATATATCAAGTTAGTAAAAAAAGTTAAGTAAAAAAAATGTTTTAGACATAAAACTTTCACCATAAAACATATTACATTATTTTTAGGGTAAATGGTGTATTATTTGTTTAGAAATAATATAAATGCGAGCTTTCGAACTTGGTCTAAGTTCTTCGTCAAGCAAAAATTAAATTAATTTGACAATTATAAAAAACTAAGGTAACTAAAAACAATAACTATAAGGGAACTAGATAATAAGCGCAAGTAATTTAGCTACAGCATTCGCTTGAAGGTCTAAAGGAAAACCACCATAAAAACTCTAGACGTAGCTTAAGTGTCAATGGTGGACAAATTAAGATTAAGAAATAACAGGTAACCATGTGTCAGAAAGTTAGTAACCACTGTTTCTATTGAAATTGTTAGGATGTTTAATAATTTCAATAGCTTCTCTAATCTTTCTTGATTTCCAGTTTTTTGTTTTAGAAATTGTTTTACTTTTCTCAAAGTTTATATCATGAAGACTGTCAAGTGCATGTTCGGCAATGGCAGACTTAGTAGGTTGTATTAAACGAAGATGTCTTTTATGTTCTTTTAATCCCGTATCTATAGTTCTACCCGTTTCGCCAATATATACCTTGCCACAAGTGCATCAGCCATCTTCCAGATCGTGAAGCAGCCGAGATCAGATTTGAAACTACCAGGATACTCCGAAGAGCGAAACTTCCACAGAAGAATCTAACCAGTTCAGAATACCAAGCATTAAAAGATTTAAAAAATAGCAATAATCTTATAATTGCACCAGCCGACAAAGGAAAAGCTACTGTGTTAATGGATAAAGATGAATACATTAACAAAGCTAACAACTTACTTAATGATCCCACCACTTGCATAAAACTTCTTCAAAATCCAAATAACAAGTTCAAATTATTAACAACAAAGTTATTAAAAGAAAGTAATTTATCAACGGAAACCATAAAGAAACTAACACCACAAGATCCTCTTATACCTAGGTTCTATGGATTACCAAAAATACATAAGCCAAATACACCTCTTCGACTAATTGTTAGCTGCATTGGATCGACTACTTATGAACTATCTAAGTATTTAAATGCTATACTGAAACCTTATATTGGCTTGAGTAATTCTTTTATAAAGAACACATTTTATTGAAGTAATTAGTAAACAGAAATTATCTTCAAATGATTTAATGGTTAGTTTTTATGTTTGATAACATCACCCTTTTTGTTTAATGGTGAATACTACAAACAGATAGATGGTGTAGCAATGGGATCGACAATTTCTCCATCTCTTGCTAATTATTATATGGAATATTTTGAAAATATGCCTAAAAAACCAAAATTATGGCTAAGATATGTAGATGATGTTTTTGCAATTTGGTCTCATGGTTTAGATGAACTACAAATGTTTCTTCAACACCTTAACAATCGACATCCTAACATAAAATTTAGTATTGAAAAAGAAATTAATGGTACCTTACCTTTTCTTGATGTAAAAGTAGAAAGAAAATCAGATGGTACTTTAATACATTCAGTTTATCGAAAACCAACACATACAGATCAATACATAAACGCAAATTCTCATCATCACCCAGCTCAGAAACTTGGGACGATTTGCACATTATATAATCGTGCAACAATAATTTGTCACCAAGATAAATTACAAGAAGAATTAGAACATGTTATGTTCCAATGGGGGAGGTGGAGAAAAAAAAAGAAAAAATTTCTTAAGTTAATTACCAAGATGTCATGCTTACCTTTCGGCTCAATTACCTTACATAACACACAACAAAATTTTAACATATAAGTATAAGATTAAAGCAGGTCCAAAATAGACTCTGGAAGCAATAAGTAAAGCGCTAATGTTTAAAGTATCTTTCCGCGGCTACCGTAACCCGTAGCATATCAACCCGCAATCGCGCGTAAGCATTAACATAAAGTAACACCGCCCGTGGTCCTTGACGTCAAGTTCATCACGACCGGTAGTAAAAGTGACATTCAATTAGTTTACGACAGAAATTTTTCGA
This sequence comes from Aquatica leii, assembly GCA_035610365.1. Taxonomy (NCBI): domain Eukaryota; kingdom Metazoa; phylum Arthropoda; class Insecta; order Coleoptera; family Lampyridae; genus Aquatica; species Aquatica leii. The sequence goes on from CM069433.1 coordinate 154,531,139, forward strand.
GCTCCCAAATCATCATCGTAATTAACCCTATTTGAATCGTAGCAAAATTGACGTTAAATATTATTAAACATAATTACGCATGTCCAAAAGTTCGTTAAATATTTTAATTAAAACAGAAGTAAATGTAGTAGACTAGGTGTACAGGATGTACAAAGACAAAGTTCGAAACAAAAATGCATTTACATTTGAAGTCCGCACTGAGTTTACTTAATATCAATCCGTAGCGTATGTAGCGACAGCAGCTGTCATGACCCCGAAGCGCGTGGACGAAAATGAGTCGAGGTTTGGTAGTCCCTCGCCTCGTTTACTTCAAACCCCCAACCTGTAGCACAGCGCCATCAATCCACTGGGATCCTTTACTCTGCGACTTCGATTACTGCATAAGTACAGCGATTCCAAGATAACTCAGTCCGACAGCTTCGACAGAGCTCGGAAGAAAATTCCAATAGATATTGAGAAACCAAAAGCAAGAAAGACGAAAGAGCTAAAATAGCGAATATTAGTTGATACGCCTCCACTTTTAACCACGTGCGAAATACTAACCTACTTTACGATTTTTGCATCAAAATACATAGATCTTTTGTTGGATGCATCGGACGTTTAATCGGATTCATTAGTGATTTCTAAAATAAAACGTCGTTGTATTAGATATTAATCGATGAAAGAGAAACCTCATGTTTCTTACCCATCCGACTTTGTCACGTTCATTACGCCGCAAAACCACCAAATAAAGTGAATTTTGTAGATGGCCGACTACTCTCGAGCGCCTTCTGCGAGCATAACTTTTAGGTAAGTTGCCTAACTATCAGGCGGATTTTCGCTCAAATACGAATTTACACGTTACAAACACCTTAAGAAAGTTTTTATAAGAAATGGTTTTAATAAAGAACTAATTAAAAAGTTTCTTAGACCAAAGACAAGACCTACTTTAACAGATGATTCAACTATTAACCAAAACTTTGTAATTCTACCTTTTGTTTCCAACATAAGTGACAAAATTGGAAGAATACTAAGTAAACATAAGATAAAAGTAACGTATAATACTACTACTAAGATTAAAAATTTGTTGAATCCAATAAAGGACAAAATACCTAACAATACCTGTGGAGTGTACCAAGTCCCATGCACTTGTGGCAAGATATATATTGGCGAAACGGGTAGAACTATAGATACGAGATTAAAAGAACATAAAAGACATCTTCGTTTAATACAACCTACTAAGTCTGCCATTGCCGAACATGCACTTGACACTCTTCATAATATAAACTTTGAGAAAACTAAAACAACTTCTAAAACAAAGAACTGGAAATCAAGAAAGATTAGAGAAGCTATTGAAATTATCAAACATCCTAACAATTTCAATAGAGACAGTGGTTACCAACTTTCTGACACATGGTTACCTGTTATTTCTTAATCTTAATTTGTCCACCATTGACACTTAAGCTACGTCTAGAGTTTTTATGGTGGTTTTCCTTTAGACCTTCGAGCGAATGCTGTAGCTAAATAACTTGCGCTTATTATCTAGTTCCCTTATAGTTATTGTTTTTAGATACCTTAGTTTTTTTTTATAATTGTCAAACTAATTTAATTTTTGCCTGACGAAGAACTTATACCAAGTTTGAAAGCACGCATTTATATTATTTCTAAATAAATAATACACCATTTACCCTAAAAATAATTTAATAAATAAAAAGTCATATATAAAAAAGTGTCATATTTTTGTTCTAACTAATTAAAAAATGTAATTGAATGAAAATCGTTTTACTGAAAAAATAGTTAGCAATCAATTAACACGATATCAAGATATAAGCAGTAAATGTGTGCAACGATACAGGACCATACGCGCCTTCGGAAGCGCCCATAAAACCTACCAACTTTGAAAAACATAATCCGTAACACTTGACACGGTAATTTTATCTGTGGCAATGTAGTATGAAATGGTCCTAATTTAACACTAGTTTCCAGTGTAGGATTATTTTTTCCCTAATAACTGCGGTTCTATTAACCCTAGAGTTTTCGGAAATATAGTAGTAACTTGATTGTTCTATTTTATCTTTACTTAATATTCTATTTTTGTTTGGCATGAACTGTGTTAAAGTGAAGCTGCACTAATGGCACTAAGATCGTTAGTAATAAAATCCAAACTGATTATGGCATGCATAAACAGTTTATAAATATTGGCAACTCGCCAACAAGTGCAGCTCATCTGTTTACTAAAAGACTAGAGTGTTAAGGAAAGGGAGTTGAACCCGTTTTCGGAATTACCGGATAAGAAATAATTAACTGCGAAACATAAGAAACTATGGAAAAACTCTTTAGGGATGAGGCACAAAACTCTTTCTTACAGAGCCACAATCAAACACTTCAAATGTACTGTCAAGCATAAGTGACAGAAGTTAAGGAAACTCACAAAACTAATAACAGGGCACTGTAACCTTAAAAAACACATGCATAAAATGGGACTGCCAAATAGCCCTTTATGCTGCGGTTGCTTGGAGGACGACGAAACTCCGCAGCATCTGCTGTGCAAATGTTCGACAAAGCTTCTAGACTTCATTGACAAAACAGAACTGCTGAGGAAGTAATAAATCGGAGACGCACAAAAGGATCAAAAAAAACTTCAGTGCGGTGACGCTAGAAAAACCACCTCTTGAATTAAATTTTTTTTAAAAATTGAATCCTGATGACTTCATGATGTTAGAAATTTGATTTTTTAGTAATTTTATGTTGTCTATTGATTTGTCGCGAGTAATTAGATCGTCTACATAAAAGTCTGAAAAAATTGTTAGAGTAGCATCCGGAAATTCACGTTTCTCAATCTTCGCTTGATGCAGTGATCGAATTGTTAAAAATGACACCGTAAGTTACTGTATTTAGAGCGTAATGATCTATCTTACTTGACTTGTGTAGTGGAAACTCGTTTGTACTGAACAATGTTCGTACAAAGGGTGACGAATGTCAAGTCGCATTACGTAGACAAATGCTCGATTGCATTGTATTTTTAAAGTTATACTTAGTGCTAAGTGCTTAATTACGGTAGAAACAATTATTATAACAAATGTTTCTGTAGTAATTAAGCTGCAATCGGGCATAAGTATAAGACCCCTAGCACAGTGTCATTGTAGAACCCTAAAAAAATTAAATAGACATCACTTAATTAAGTTGATTAAATTTATTTGATTCTTAATACTATTTACGAGGGGTTAACCACCAGGCTAAATTGTGTACACCAAATTAGTCAATCGCTAAAATCGCTTAAAATTTCCACAACTTCTACAATCGCTGAAAAATTACCACAATTGCTAGAAAATTGCTACATTTGACAAAAAATTGCCACAATGGCTAGAAAATTCCAGCAATCGCTAGATATTTGCCACAATCGCTAGAAAATTGCTACAGTTGCTAAAAAATTACCACAATTGCCCGAAAATTGCCACATTCTTCAGAAAATTCCCTCAATCGCCAAAAAAATTGCCACAATCGCTGGAAAATTCCAATAATCACCCGAAAATTGCCACAATTACAAAAAAATATTTTAAAATGTGTAATTATAATTTAAATTAATAAAAGAGAAATTTATCTCAAAAAATAAAACTAAACTTGCATAAAATATAAACAAGCTTTTCTGTGTACATTGTTTAAGTACATTCAGTAAACATTTCAGTTTAAAGATCGTCAAATCAAACTACAAGAGAAATTTCAGTAATTCTGTATTCTATAACACATGTAATAAGTGTTTTTAAGTTTATATTACAGAAATAAAGAACCTACAATACATGACGAAAAACATTGATTATTGTAAAAAACACTCTTCGTTACTATGACATTCGACAATAACAGTTATATAAATCTACCTATTATTTAAGGTGACAAATTATCTTTAATAAATCATTTTATCACGTTGTCGCTAGAACTTTTGAATGAATAATGAATTAGGCAAACTACATTTACTATTAAACAGAACCGATCCAAAATGAACGCATCATATTATCCAACAACATTTTATTCAATTTTAAATCCTATTTTTTATTTCAGCAAGATTTTTGGATTAGCGCCGTTTACATTAAAACCAACGTGTTATAAAAAATCTAAAGGAAATATAATATGGTGTATTATTTTATTAATTATTTATATAACGATTTTTATATGTTTTAACGAAGAACAAAATGCAAATGCTGGGTTTATAACGGCTTTAACGGCAGAAGTTAATTCTTATTGTACCCAATTTGGTATGTGGTTTGCTATCATTTTAGCAATTTATTTTTCAAACGATTTAACTGCTGCAAGTAAGTATTTATTAATATTGATTTGTTTTTGACGTTTTTGTAGTTGCAGATATTGACAAATTAGATGGTGAGTTACAACAAACTTTCAAAATAAATTTAAAAGAAGAGTACGCTAAAAATTTTAACGTCTTGATCTTAGCTACTGCATCTGCGACAACTTACTTTTGCTTTAGCATAATTAATGCACTGTTCGTGGATTATTTAATCAATATTAAAGAAGCTAATGCAATCGCAAATTTTTTAATTTATGTAGGTCCTTCCTTAACCAATGCAGTTGTTGCTTTACAATTTTCATCGATAACCTGGTGCCTTAAAAGAAGATTTCTTTTAATAAATAACACCGTTGAAAATATGTTTAACAAAATTGAAACGTGTACACTCACAATTTTTAGTAGTACCAAGATGTAAGTACTTTCGTAAGTTACAATATATAAATAAGTTTTTTATAGCGTTTCCTCAGATTTATTACAAGATCAGGTCATAAATATGTTTGAGAACGTACGAGAAAAGCATATCGAGCTTTGCAATATTTGTTTTAAAATCAATAAGTGTTACTCGTTTCAAATTCTGGTGATGGTACTTCAAAGTTTTATTACGATTATTTTGGCAATGTATTTTGGTGGAAAAAGTTTGTTAGGAAAAGGAGAGGTTTCAATACCTTTTGTAATTTATTGTGGTAATCAAATGTTCTTAGCCATCGTGCAAGTGGTTGTTCTAGTACTTATTTGTTCAAGTACAGTTGCTGAAGTAAGTATGACGGAAGTTTACGTTAAATACAAAAAAAACGTTAATATGTGTTTATATTCTGGTCACAAAATCTTGTTTTTAGGCACGTAAAACTGGCGATCTTATTCACAATTCCTTGACGTACTTAGAACCATGCAAAAATGAAATGTTTTTGCAGGTAATTAGAATAATATTAACTTTTGTGTATTGTGTTTAAAAGATGTATTTTAGGCCTCTTATTTTTCTTTACAATTGCTGCACAATAATTTTGACTTTACCGCATCTGGTGTTATAACTATTGATCCCAGTCTACTATTAGAAGTAAGTATTTTGTAACAGTAAGTTTAAACTTATTTAGGTTCTTGCAGATTGTTGGAGCGATTTGTACATATTTAGTTATTGTTGTGCAGTTTGAAATTTCATACCCAACTAAAAACTGTTAATGTAATTTATATCAACAGAATAAATTTATTACAAATTGTTTAATTATTTATGTCTGAATTAGTATCTTTAAGTTTAATTACAAATAGCATTAGGATTCCGTTTACTCTACTGTTATAGCTTGCAAAACTTTACTGAAACTAAATTTTTTAATCAGTTGAAGCGTTCCAGACAGAACCAACCCATGTCAAAAATAAGCAAAAGGATGAATTTGATATCGCTAGATGGCTTTAGTTCATATGCATGTTCTAGGCGTATAATATTCTGCAACATTTCAGAAAAAAGCACCAACATCAACTAAATTAAATGCATCAAATAAAACGCACGAACAAGTAAAAAATAATGATTTACTTTAGTTAACAATTTACTTAAAAAATAATGCTACAAATTAATTTTATAGTCTATACTACTATATTCAAAGTAAAAAACAGTTTCATACGGGCAAAAGTTGCTCAAAACAAACCTTATAAAGACTTGAAAATAATGGAACAATAACTTTTAGCATTTAGTCATTTTCTCTATAAACAAACGGTAAGTCTCAATTTTTCTACTTTTTATATATACCTTATAAAACTTATAAAGAAAAATATTGTTCAGCAAAATTTCATGTTATATATTTAATAGTCTGGCGGCTTGTACTAAAAAGCACAAGGGCACATGCCCACTACCCAAACACCAAAACACAGAAAGAAATTCGTATGCAATTTAGTGCATTATTATTTTATTTTATCATTGTAATTACGGTATCAAAGTTTCCTTCCGCATCTTAGCGCATACAATGATAACACGCTCAAAGATCAAAACTATATTCCGGGAAGCAAACCGAATGTTACCTATTTAGAATCGGCTGGCTACGGATGTCTTCGCCATATGCGAGGATAAGAAATTTGGGGACCATATCTCTACTCTCTAGCATAGGTAATATAAAGTAGTTTAGAAGCAGTGGTGCCAACTCGAGGAAAATCTTTTTAGGGAATTTTTGGATCTGGTAAGGAAAAAAGTAATTTCCTTGCAAATTCGGGGAATTTTCGATCTTTGGAAATTTTATGAAATTATTTGCCCAATTTATTGCATAAAGTAAATTTTTGCAAAAATTTCGTGCACAGAAAAAAATCATGAAAACATGCATTGCATAGATCAATCTAGTCAGTGCTAGATGGCGATTGTTGTACGCGTATTGCGTAGTTCTCCACGAATTTAAGAGATGGCCCAGTCTTCTCTGTTCAGGAATTTATTTGAATTCAAATTGCTGACAACACACTTAAGCACAAAGCTGCCTTTGTTTATTGTTCATTTATTGAGTTGGGATTGGGAGTGCGTTTTGTGGCTTGTTACAAGTTTTAGGTATTACGAACCTTGCACGGTCAACTCACACAGTCGGAGATAGGGGAGTTTCAAGAGAATAATAAGTAAAGGCGCCAGATCATTTATACCTAACACTTCTGCCTCCATCAAGACAGACGGTCCAAGCTTGTAACGAATTTTTGGGTTCTAATCCTTGTTACTCTGATGTTCGGGTAACCACAATAAAAGAGAAAGGTATGTTACCATAAAAGAAAGATTAACAGGTATAAAAACTTTAATTTAGTAACGTCGATGATTAACACAATTATATCTAATTCTCAGTGCATAAATGCCAGCAGTATCGGCAACACACAATACATATGTTGGTTAAGTCGAAGCGAACAGCGAAGAAAATTTCGTAGTAAATATTGTTTGTACACGGCATGCGATACACACAAAATAATTAATGAAACTATCTTAATGGTAATAAAACAATGATAGTAATTACGGAATTAACACTAGCCAAAGTTCCGTGAGTGACTTTTCTGACAGCAATAAAATAATTAAATAAACTTCCCCACAATCCAGTACCTACTTGGTCGAAGAAAACGTTTTCCCCGGCAAGTGAGCCTGAAATAAATTTGAATAGCAAATCGTGTCAATACAATGACTCACGAAATCAAAATCTACAAAATTGTTAATTATTGCTAAAAGAAAGTACACATAACATAACCCGATTGTCGAATGCTGTTGTACAGATTCAATGAAAGTTGGTTTCGCAGGTGTTTGCCGCATGTGTAAGATCTCGAAGAAAAGTCCTTGTCTTCGGTTTTTTAGTTTTAACTGTAGGCCTTATATATAGAGTTATACTCGTCCCATGAAGGTATTTGTCGATATTAATCCCTCATTATTCTTTATTGAATAGAAACATGTTGGCCAAAACGTGGTGGAACGGCTATCAAATTAAGAAGAAATTACAAAAGAATTCTAATAAAACGGAGGTAACTATCTTACCCTGTGACGACTAAATTATTTTTAATGCGTAATGAAGTTATAATTTGATTTCCATTACAGATGATGTCATTCGAAATTTTTCTTTAAGCGACACAAGCCATTTTATATAGTTATCAGCTTAACGACTTCGTCGTAAAATGACAGTCACAAGAAAAGATCGGCAGAAGGCGTCAAAACCGGAATCTAAGTTTAATTCAATATACAGGATATATTACGTTATAAAAATTTTGCACGTAACAGGCTGGTTGTTTCACTGTAATCTGTTGTTTTACTCATTAATGAAAAGTAATACGTAAAACGAATCCAATTTATCCCCTGTGTTGCTTTGATTTGGAAGCTAAGAGTGCGCAAGTTTACAATGTTTTGTACGTTATCATAATTTTGTTTTAAGAGCTGCAATTTCAGCAGAATCCATAGTACGTAATAAATCCTGACACCATCCATAAGCAAAATGTGAAAAAAGCTGAAATTAAACTGGCATCTTTGTTTGCAGCGAATAATATTACTTTCATGATTATAGGCCAATTGGAGCCTGTGTTGAAAGAAATATTTCCCGACAGTAAAATTTGCCAAGACATAAACATCACACGAACCAATACCACCGAAATTATAAAAATGTTTTATGTAAGAAAGAAACAGGCGATCTCGTTCAACAGGTGTTGCATCTGATGGAACCTGCAGTGTCATGATTGACAGGAACCACTCATTCTTCAAACTTCTGAATGATGATTTGCTTGACCTCATTCAGTTTCGTTGTATATGTCGCACATCTGCGTTGGTCGCAAATTACCAAAAACTGCAGATGAAATATTAAGACTGATATACAATTATGTATCTAGTAGTGCTTAGAGAGGCACAACTTCAAGAAATGCAGCAACATTTCCACACCAAGCAACATCGGATGTTGAAGTTATCGGGTACCAGATGGCTCAGCAGGTATGAGTGCGTTGTGCGTGTTCTAGAAAACTGGACCGTACTAGAGAGTTATTTCGTCGTTGCTGAATTTGAAGATGAGTCCAAAACTGCAAAATTTATATTAAGAGAGCTAAAAAACATGTATACCAAGACATATTTGTATTTCTTCAAGTATGTCCTTAACTATTTTAACGCATTTAATGCCTTATTTCAGGGTCGAAAGGTTTTAATTCATATTGTCTACTCCGAATGTTTAGTATTACTGAAACAGATATGTAAAATTTATATCAAACCTCTCCATCTGAATTCGATAGAGGATGATAAACTGGATGATGCTAGTCACTTTGTGGATATGAATAATTTGTTTGTTGGCCCTGAATTTGCAAAAGAGATTGCCTCCAAAATTATTTAAGGAATTTCATTTTCTGAATCCTGAGGTTGCAATGAGCGATAATGAGAACATGAGAAATGTCAATTTTACCTTACTAATAAAGTGTCTACTTATTTAACAATAGATGTTACCGCATTATCAATTGAAAAATTTTGACGATTTTCTGAAAAGTCGAAATTTGGTTAAATTGGTGAGTTTGATATTGATATTGCAGAGACTGAAAGAGTGTTCTCAGCGGTAACCTACACTAAAACAAAGAAACGAAACCGATTAAGTGAAGACTCCTTAATTTTGTTTGTGTGTTTAGGAGTAGTTTACAAGCATAGGAATTAAATATTGTAAATTATAAAATTACACAAGAACACATTGCCCTACACAACAGTAACATGTATTCCTTTAAACAAAGCTCCAAATCTTAGTAGTTTGTATATTACCTACTGATTTCTATATGATAGGTATGATTCTATATATTGTGTTAAGAATTTAAATTTGTTATTATATTATTTCAAATTTTTAATGTTGAATTTATACTAGTTTGCCATATTTGTTACAGAGAAGTTTTTTTATTTATCCAGTTTATTTTTATAATGTATGTAATTATATTTCCCTGTGTTATGCATAACCCTTTTATATTCCTTTTTAAACGAACTATGATAAGTAATTGAAGAAAAACGCAGAGTTTGATTGACTACACTATTATAATGAGTGGCGGCCTCCTGTAATGAAATTCTGAATAAGCAATCATATAAAGTGTATTCTTTACATTTAATGCGATGCTTTATAGTCTTTTTTTTTCGTAATTTTTTTTCTAGCTTTTTCCGGTAGTTTTAGCAGTTTATACCTTTCCATCCGTGGAAAATTTTTGAGAAATAGGGAATTTTTGAGAGGTGGAGAGGGAATTCCGTTTCGCAAAGGTTGTGTTACAAGCTTATAGGTCTTACGAACCTTGCACGGCCAACTCACACAGTTGGAGATAGGGGAAGTTCAACTAAATAAGAGTTAAAGAGCGCCAGATCTTTTATAAGTAAAGCTTCTATCTAGATCAGGACAGAAGGTTCAAGCCTGTAACGAATTCCAGGTTCGTAATCCTTGTTGCACTCGTGTTCGTGTAACTAACCACAAAGAAAGATAGGTTACCATAAAGAAAAGATAAAACAGGTATAATAACTTTAATTTAATGAGGTGGAGTATTTACAACTATAATTCAGCAACGTAGAATATTAATAGGGTGATTCAACAATGTAGAGTATTAACAAGTATAAATTGGTAACGTAGAATATTTATAAATATCATTCAATAATATAGAGTATTAACAAGTATAATTCATTAACGTCGAGCCTTAATAACTATAATTCATTAACGTAGAGGATTAGTAATCATAATTCAGAAACTTTTATGATACATTATAAGTACATAAATGAAGGAAGGGTCAGCAACCCACAATACATAAATACACCTCGGGTGTCGATAAGCGAAGAAAATTTCCCATTAACTAACGAAGGTTTACAGCATGCAATATCACTGAATTAGATATTGACAATACCTAAATGATATTAAAATTATTGCAATTGCGGATATCAAATAAATTAAATTTCGTGAGTGACCTTCTTTGACAGCGACATAATAATTAAAAAAGAGAACTTACCCACAATCCAGCACTTTCCCGAAAAAAACGTTTTCCTCGTTGAGTAGCCTGAAATAGTATGAATGTAAGTCGTGTCAACGCAATGACTCACGAAAGTCGAAGTCTACAAAATTATTCATATAAGAAATTAGATATAAGAACCCGATGTATCGAATGCTGTTTCTCCTAATTATTAAGAGGTGAGTATCGCAATCGACTGATGTCGAAGAAGTAACATTCTTTTTCGGTGTGGATAATAAGCCTTCAATTATTTATCGATGTTCATTCCTCCTTGTACTTAATTAATTAAATCGGAACATGTGGCCAAAGCGTGGCGGAACGGCCTGTGACGAATAAATTATGTTAAACACGTAATTAATTTATAATTTCATGTCCATCACAGTGGATGTACTATTAAATCTTTGGATTAGACCAATTCAAACGACACAGACCATTTTAGGTAGTTGACAGCTTGAAAATGAATTCCGCAACATGTCAGTAACCAGAAAGATCGACAGAGGGCGTCAAAACCGGAATCTAATTTTAATTCAATATACAGGGTATTAAGTTATGAAAATTTTGCACGTAACAGTTGGCAACACTGTTTAGAAGAGCATTTCGACCAAAAAATATGAAACCATATTTGCGCCATCTAGTGAGATGTGCACATCCACATTTGAGCCGTGTGCGAAAATGTTCAAATTTAATTTGATTTTATTTGAGTTCATTTTGTATCCCGAATTTTTACATTCAATATTTCTATTGAACAATAAAAACTCAGTTAAGAGTAAATAACAAAAATTTACTTGTTTTTATACTTTTTTGCTTGAACAAAAATTGGATTTATATAATGTAGGGCGAGTATATTTACTCAAAAGTATTTTATTAACACACTTACTAAAATAGAATAAACAAAATTGAATACAAAAATCAAAAATAAAATCAATTAATGCTTGTTTATGCTCAAAAATAAAAGTGAACTGCTCATGATATTTTAAACATACAATTATTGATTTTTTAACATTGGTTGTAAAATAGTTATTTTTGTGCATCCGTCCGTTTTGACGTATTTTACAGGCATCATATTCGACCGGAAATTTTACTTTTCCGGTCAAGGCCGGTAAAGTGTAGTAGAATTTTATAACTAAAAGTTGACACTAGTAATCATTAATTAATTAAACGTCATCTGTCAATTTGTCAGATTTATTAACATACACCATTATCTGTGTTATTGTTTAGAGTAGCACTAACAAATTTTTTTTAAACAAATATAACAAATTTGCTTATATCTAATAACTGCTAAAAACAACAATAGTTTTATTTTCATATAAATGAAATTGTAATAATATTATGTAATTGTCAAATTAATTTCAAAAACAATTGTATTTCGTCATTACAGGTTTCAGTTTTATCAACAAATGTTATTAAATTTATTAAAAATAAATGCTTAAATAACTGCTTTTAATTAATTTATACTATAAATGCCAGCACAAAAAATGTTGTGTATCACACGTCCCAAAAGTATTTTGCGAGTATTCGCTTTTTGTAGGCCTCGGCTTCACCTCGGCCTACAAATATGCTCATACTCACAAAATAGCACTTTCTGGACTAGTGATACAAATAACTATTGTATCAAATTATATATTTTTTTGAAATCTGTTAATGACTATTCTCTCATGTGTGAAATAAATATACTGTTGTTAAAAGTTGTGTTTTGCCCATTTGTTCCTTTTAGTGATCGACAAATTTAAACAAGATCTGTTATTGAGCGATATTTACTTGTTTTGGCGCCTTTTCAATTAGTGTAGGATTAGCACAACAAGTTTTGCGATTCACATGCCAAATCAAACTGAGTTAGTCGCTTGCCATTAAGTTGTGAGAAAATTTTCGTAACAGTGCATTTGTTGGACATCTTCCACGGTGTATCGGTGTATGAAGATTTACAAAGATATATTGTTGTTTGACCTCAAATGCTGACATTGAATGTTTTCGATCCAGATTAGACGACAGAGCACAGGCCCTCCTAGGGTTGATCGAACAGTGCTTTCGTAGCATTACGTCGAACAAACAGTTATGTAATTGTAGATACGTTTTTAAAAAGAAGCGTTCGATGCTACGAATAATTAGTTTCTGCTACTGGCCGTAGATCGTAACAATGTGTTATGAGAATATACCCGTAACTTAAAAGCAGTCAGCTATCTCAATACAACTCGACGAGAAGATTGCAGATCTTGGTGTGCTAATCATAAAGTAATTTAAAACACCGCCAAAACAGATAAAAATTTTGTTACGATAATTTTTTTTGATGTGCTAATTATAAAGCAATTTAAAAAAGCGCTAAAACAGTGGAAGATTAGAATGAGAGATACCGTTTAAATCTATCCATAGCTGAGGGAGAACAAATGGCAAAACACAGGTTGCAACAATGAGTATGTTATTATTTTATTACAGAAAGAGAAGTTAGAAAAGAGAAACGAGGTAAATTTACATAAGTGCGATCAAATGCTATAACTTAGGTCGATATCACAGACAAGCCCCTTCGGTTGGGCAAAACGTCGTACAAGAAAGATTACACTTTCCGACCTAACTTTTACATTTCAAAAAATAAATTTACATTTGTAAATTATAACACAAATATGCAAATTTTGATAATTGAGAGAACCAGAGCCGTGTAATAATATGTTACACAAAAAAAGTTTTATAGTTAATTGTGACAACAACCTGATATGTACGTACAGTCGTGTGTACAACCGACTTATAAAGTAGATGAAAAGAAATAAAGTAGGAAATATAATACTAACAATTCAGTTTTTCTTTGAAGAATGCAATTAACTAGCAGGATCCTCCCAGAATGCCCTAAAATTTGATGAAACAAAACAAACACGTACATATGGTAGAGTCTATTTAGTTCATACGATTAATAAGAAAACCAAATGCGCCGAGTTAATTATGTTATTTCGGTAAGCGGGCCTTCCAATTTTGGTTGGTAAGTATCACAGACACACACAGTTTGTTGGCTTAACTTCTAAAGGAACAAATTCACATTGGTGAATATAACACAAATATCCAATATCTTGTGATTAATCCAACCAGAACACACCGTTTAATAATATATTACATAAAAAAAGTTTTATACTTAATTGCGATAACAAACATCTTATGAACGTCCGTGCAAACGACTGACAACGTAAACAAAAGAAACTCTAAATAAGAAACAAAAAACTCATAGGTTTTGTCTTAAAGTATGCTGTTAGCTAACCGCACTTCTAACACAATTTCCTAAAATTTGCTGAAAAGTAAGTTCCCACGTACATATAACGGTATCACGAATAAATTCTTTAGGGTCATACAATTTATGAAAAAAACCAAATGCGCCAAGTTTACCAAATTCTTTTGTAACCGCAATTGAAACAATTGTTTCGATATTCTCAATTAACGTAGGGTGAATAAACATCTAAAACAATTCTCAATATTTCATTATTTGTATTGTGCCCATAAGGATTTTTCAGTATGAAAGAACTGCTTTAAGTATTTCCGTATTAATAGAACATGTGCCGGTCGCCAAAGTTGCTTTTGATAAAATAAAAAAATCAAACTGCGTTGTAAAATGACAAAACATCCTTACTCCGATAAATTCCTCAAAATAAACGCATCTTAAACCGTCATTTAGTATTTAAAAATCAGCGTGGGTGGTTTAAGATATTTAATATTGTCGTTCGTTAACCCAATACGGCAAAGGCCAATTTCTACTTCTTGTTTTGGCTCTCAGAGAGACTAGGACCAAGCCTAAGTCTGGGTGTTTAACTACGACGTCGTTTAAGCCGAAAGTCGCTTAAAATCATAAAATGAATGATGACATTTTTTGAAAAATAGGGTACTGTTGTCAAGTAAAATTGGTTTAATTTACTTCTAATCTCAATATTGTGTGGCTTTGTCTTCTACACAATGTAAGCCCATATTTAACTTTTCTTCTCATAAGCATCAGCTATCCATATTAGTATAGAGATCAGTGGTAAAAAGTACGTTCTAGGCAGAATTCATACAGTACAAAAACCATGCCAAAATATTTTTAACATACAAATGTTGTCGTAATTCTTCATCAGAGGTCGTTGTTTAAACTAGTTTTGCATAGAGCAAGAAATTTACTAGAAGGACGGATAGGTTCACTATAAATGAGTTCAGCTGCAGAAAGACTTTAGATACGACTGTACGTACATATCGGGTTGTCAATTAATTATAAATTTTTTTTGTGTGTAATATAGTATTAAAAGGTCCCCCAGATTCTCTAATTTATCAAGATATTGCATATTTGTATTATATTTACCCATGTCAATTAGTTTGTTTGGAGTGTAAAAGTTAGGCCGACAAGTTTAATTTTATGTACGACGTGTTGCCTAACCGAAACGGGGTTGAATCAACACTTGTCTCTGATCTATACCTAAATACTAGCAATTTATTGCATTTGTGTGAATCTACTTTACTTCTTTTTCTAACTTCTCTGTGATAAAATAAAAATATATTCGTGTTGCAACTTGTGTGTTGTCATTTGTTTTCCTTCAGCCTTGGATAGATTTAAACGGCGTGTTCTATTATAGTTTCTAACCGTTATGGCGGTTTTTTAATCTTACGTTATAATTAGCACATTGAGACCCGTAATCTGCTTGCAGATTCAACTGAGTTAGTCACCAGCAATTAAGTTACGAGAAAATCCTCGTAACACAGTCTTTTGGAACGTAGATGCGTCTGCAGATTCTCGTCGTGTATTTGTGCTTCGGCGAGTTTGGTAAAATCGATTATGCATTTTGATGCTGTTGACACAAAACAGTGTACCTGCGACGTTTTTTTTTATTTTGATTTGTGATCATGATTTGCCGTTTTCGATTTTTTTTCTGGTTAAAGACGTGGTATTTTCTCAGCAAAATATAAAAAAACATGAAAACCAGTAGCAAAACCGTTATCAAATGTGGAAATTCTGTTTCAACGACTTTGGATTCTGAGCCGCTTATCACGTCGGGTTCATATAAATATAAATAATTTACGTTAAACTGTTTATAAAAAATTCCAATATGTTAGCGAAATTAGTTTCTATTATTGTGCGATGTAGTTGCAATAAATGTGCGTTAGGAGAATGCAAATGAAATGTGCATTTATACATATGCTACTCAATTAACTTAAAAACAAATACGAAATTATTAGAAAGTTAGGTCGCCACAATAGTCACTTAGCAAGTTTAATAAGAATAAGCACATTACAACAACAAAAATTTTTTAAAATGTTATCGACCACAATATTGAATCAAGTGATCATGAGCAAACTGCTGCTTATCAACATTCTGCTTCATGTATGTACAAAGCATTTCTCATTATACATGGCATTTACAATTAAAACGTATTCAGGAATGTTTCTAAATCCAGTTGTACAATGATGGTTTAAGCTATGGTTTAACTAAACAACATAAAAAATAATAAAAGTATTTTAAAATGAAACAAGGGTTACTCAAATAATAGTTTAAGCCATAATTGTACAACTGGTTCTAATTTACCAATTCACAAGCCATGTCAGCATAAAAACAGACCTACAAAAACTAATGCAGGTATTGAAGACCCTATTTACTTCATATTTAGTCATTTTTGTATAGGCAATCAAATTATTCTGTAAGAAAAAATCTTCATTGATATTCTTTGTCTAAAACACGTTTTGCCAAGACAATGTAGCTTACAAAACATATTGAACAGTGTTTTCTACCAAATTTAACATCATATTTGGGCTACCACGCACTGATACATGTATCACGCGTGACACAGTACTTAAAAGGATTGATTTAAGCATATCTATAGAAGAAGGAAACGGCTTTAAGATAGAAATGACGTACATTTAAAAAAAGCACACATTTTCTACGCACTGATAAAAAAAAATTAAAACAAAAAACTCACATAAATAATGCAAGGGCGAAACGGCCGTCCAGTAGTTCACTCTGGTGGAGTTTGCACGTTTGCATTGACATTGCTTTACCCCCAATGTCCTTTTACGTTGTGGTTTTATCCCGACGAATTATTCAAAGCTGATTTTGAATTTCGCAGGTGTTAAACTAATTTCAACGTGTTTTCCGCCGTTTATAGCTATTTACAGTAAACTTTAGATACATAGTAAAGCTACACTATGAGATGGCTCTACCATCAAACACTTCTTACTTATTAATAATGACAATGTTACCTTGTTACGCAGTCAGTCAGTAACTCAGCACGGTTTTATCAGTATCAGACTTTTCTTAGTACCACAATTATTATATGTATTTTGATTGCATAACTGTTCTTTTTTTTCCTAATATTTATTTAAATTTCATTTTTACATTAATTATATTAGTTATTTATTAACTTTAAATATTTTTTTCTTTCGTCTATTAAAGAAAAATAATCTGAGTATGGACTATCCGTAAAAAGTTGACCGTGTGGTGTTACAACAACAGCACGCACAAACACACGATACTTTTTATTTTGGTGAAGTGGATAATTTTTAAAACCTCCGTGAACACCAACTCCTAATATAAAAGCATAAGGAATTTTCAATGAAAACTTGGCTGCTATATAAGGAACATCAATTTCTTCTTCGTCTAACCATTGGTTTTCTAAAAGATGGTCTGTGGCATATATTTCAGTAGGTAAATCGGGATCTTGGCCTTGCTCTGGTACAACGATAACATAATAATAACTAACAGGTCCGTTTTCTTCTGATGCTTTTGGTAATAAAATTTGTATATTACCACCAGCAACAAGACCATTTACGATTGGACGGCGCATTGGTCCGGGTGGCCCAACATCCGTGGTTGCGTTAATCTTTATAAAAGGGCGATATGAAAGATCAATTGGAACTGCGCTGATATTGACATAATAATGAGTATAAGGATACAAATCTACCAATTCAAAAGTAGTTACATGACCATCAACGGTTTCCTCAATTTTATTTAACGTCTCTCGTTGTTTAGCTCCATCTGCATCAACATAATCTTTTACGCCATAATAAACTATTTTGTACTTTGCTGGATGTAAACGTAGAGGTGGCAACCATTTTATGACCATCGAATCGCCCGTAACGTCAATAACTTCTACTTCCATAGGTACTTCTTCTGGACTAACGTTTACTTTGACTTCGTTTGGATAATATTTTAACCCGTTGTCTGTAATAGCAGCTATAGTAATTGTATATGTTGTAGACTTTTCCAAATTTGTTAATTCTACAAAATTGTTCGTTTTAGTAGTTTTATTGGACCAATATCCTAATTCGCTGGTTCCATATAGAACCATAAATCCTTTAACTTGATGGGGATCGTACGGTAAATTCCACCAAACTTCAACGGAAGAATACGACGTAGCAGTAGCTCGAAGCATATTAGGAGTGTTTATTGTAGCAGTTTCTGGTTTATCGTAACATGATCTCGTTCCTGAAAAATTTTTTAGTATCAAAACTATTATGTTTTAATTTATGCTAGGTATGTTATTAACGGATTAGTTTAGACAATCCGTGTCTAAGTATGAAAATCTCAAAAAAATTAATTTTAATCAAAAATGAGAGAATAAACCAGACACGGTAAACTAGTAAGCAACAGAAGTTTAGGTCAAACGCGTTTTATAATCAATAAAATATATTATAATATAAATAAGATTACCTAAAAAAAGTTTGGCCGGTTGTAACACTACTAAATTCTAATGCTTAAAGTTTTTTTGGTAAAAAATAAATAAAATCCAGTCTTACTATTAATTAATCTAAAGGAAAAAACATCACTTAATGGACCAAGTTTATCTAATCCCAAAGCGTTAACTCTCACTCGAAAATGATATGTTTCGCCCAAATTAATATTTCTAACAGTGGTCATTGGATAATTCCCAATAATAACGGAGTTCCAATGCTCTATCAAATTTCTAGTATCATTTGTGTAATAAACTGTGTAACCCTAAAAAAAGTAAACATAAACATTTTTATACTAAATTTTAAACTTTCTACTTGGATTTCTGACCGAAGAGTTACTGGTTCAACCCATCTTATGAGTACTGAGTTGTTTGTAATTAATCGCACACAAAAATCTTTCGGTGTGTATTTATCTATAAACCAAATTGTATATTATTAAAAATATTAATAGAAAAGTATACCTACCATCGCCATTATAGCTTTCTCCGACAGCTATAAATGTACAAATCCATAGAAACGTCAAATTTGAAATTCCACACATGTAAACTTCTTTTCTTAACGTATAAACAATTTTTAAATCAATATATTTTATATACAAAAATATAAACAGTTATCTAAATTTAAGTGTTTACCAGAAAATAGCAAATACTTGTTTTACTTTTTAGGTCATTTATGTGTGTAGATTAAACCAAATAAAAATTATTATCTGATAAGTCAAGGTTAAAAGGCAAGTTTTGATATATATTTTAAGTGTTCATATAATAAAGTGTTAATGTTATTTTATTGCGTTTAGAAAAACTATGACGATCTTTTTTTTTTAATGAAGTGTCAAAATATCTATGCAATCTATCCTTCTGGGCTTTTCAATGGAGTTTCTCTATAGGAAGTAAATAAGTAATATTAATACTTATAGTCTGGATTGATTAATTAACTGAAATAATTATATTCTGTAACACTTCACTATTTTTACATTGGTATAGTTTAATCGAATCTTGTTAGATGATCCGACGGTTGAAACTTCTTAAGAGCCTTATTTCACCTGCGTCGTCTAATAAAAATGGGGTTGTCAGATTCTTGAAGTGCACCTAAAGTTTGCTGCTTGATTTACATTATGTTTCTTAATCTCATCACGCACTACTAGTGCTGTCACTGTGAATTACAACCATTTGTCACGTACCATGGTGCATTAACTATAACTGCTAGAACGCAAAGCACCTTATTCTGAAATCTTTGGATGATTTTTAATTTGAAATTACTGGCTGCACCCCATAACTATCCCGTAGAACTAGATTCAATATAACTTTGTATAGGATAAGTTTACCTTCTAATGCCATTTATGATTGCTTACCCAACATCTAGTAAATTGTTCTAAATTTGAGTTCTAATTGCTCTTGTTTACTATATATGTATTTCTTTTACATCATTCTTTTATTCAGGTGAAAGCTAAGGTATTTTGCTTCATCCGCTTATGGTATTTCTTGGCCCTTGAGAGTCACAATTGGAAAGTTTTCTTTTCTTATGTGAATGTGACATGAACTGATATTCCGGTATTTATTTTGATTTTTCATTTTTTTTACCAAATTTCATTGTCAGAGTGGTAAATGTCACTGTCTGAAGATGCAAGCTGCAATGTCTTGCAAAACGACAGTTTGTTTGGGTTCACGAACGACAATACGGCAAACGCCAAGTTCTACTTCTTGTTTTGGCTCTCAAAAAGTAAGTCTGGGTGTTTAACTACGACGCGGTCTAAGCCGAAAGTCGCTTATAATCATAAACATAACAATCGCGAAAGCTTAAGATATTATATTACTGTATTGTATCTTGTTGCATTTTTGACTGATTACTAAAGAAATATCTTCAATTTCCTAATATAGTGACATAAACGCTAAAGTGGAAGTAGCAACACCAGAACGCAAACAGTGAGCTTAGTAGTGATAGGTGATTATGAATGATTTGTATACAATCAAGATATTCGATTACTAACTTTGATAATCGTTTTATCAAGTTAGCACTTCACTAGCTTAATAATCGAATAATGACTTCTGTTTAGTAGTATTAATTTTTGACGTGAAATAAAATTATTGATTGAAAATAGAAAAAAATGCTGTCTCTGTCTTTTCCGCCCAAATACAGAAGTTGCCGACTAAACAGGCTCAAAGAAAGATGCAGAAAAAACTCCGATTACATATTATGTAGTTCCGCCCTTGTCCCTGTTTCAATTTGCTAATTGGCAACGTTTGTTGAGTTCGAATGACGCTGTAACATCTGTCATTATTGTCTACAGCCAGTCTATATTAAATCATTCCTATAGCCTACAAAGCTCTTATTGACATCACATCTATAATATTAACTTGCCAGTACAGTTGGTGTATATAACGTATAACTATTTGCTTTAAAGTGTTTTACCAAATTATTTAACGAATTTAATACTATTTCACCTTAAAAATCAATTTATTAATAAAACAATCTGTCTAGATAGGTAAGTTCGGTAATTTAACATTTTGTGTATTACGTTGTTCGGTTCATACTTCTCCGTTTAACAGTTATTTGCATCTTTATAAAAAAGCACTTACATCTAGATTTTACATTTCTGTTGAATGTTGTATTTATATGCTATTCCAATTTTAATAGCTCATTTTGTTTAGATAGGCGAGGCTGATTGTTGCTGACATTATTAAGTATTGTTGACAACAATTAGCCATGGCGATTGGTGTTATTATAAATTAGTGTTTTTATACAGGGCTTTAATAAATGGTTGGATCCCACGTGACATATATGTTAGGCAACCAGCATTGCTTAGATTGGTATAACGTAAAAAAATTACTCAATAAAAAATTTTATTTGCAACTTCTAAATTAAGGTTAAGTAATTTATTAAAAACCTTTAAAAACGGTAACACATTAATTAATAATACCTGTTTATTTGAAATAGAAATAGGTATGTTACGAGAAAATCAGGTTTCTTGAGTTGGACAATTTGCTACAATGATCTTCTTGTAACAAAACGAAAGCAACGGGTAACACAGTTTCTCCGGAGAAGGATCACAGGTTTTGTGATGCTAAATTATAACTTAAATCTAAAAAAAGCCGCCAAAACGATGAAAGATTAAATTAAAGAGATACCGTCTAACTCTACACGTAGCTGGAGAAAAACAAATAACCCGACAGAAGTAATAACACAGAATATATATTTATTTTATCAGAGACAATAATTCTAAAGAGGATGAAGAAGGTACATAAGTATAAATTTTCCAAATGTTAATACGTAGGTCGAATCAAATATAAGTTGCTCTTTATACTGGGCAACACACCGTACAATAAACTGACCCTTTTGGTGTAAACTTTTCAATACGTAGAAAGTATGAATTTATATTCGCAAATTTAAAATCGCCAAAGTATACAACAAAACAATTTAAGCCTTTGAGACTCAACGCGCACTGCATATGACTTTGTGAAGCATAAAATGATCTTATTATTAATTGTGTTAACCTAACATGCACGTACGATCAACAATCGACATGACCACCGAACGGAATATTAAATCTAACACAAACCAACATTCAACGTTAACACAAATAAATTTCCCCTTTAGCATACAATCATTTGAGATCGCAAATGCGCAGCGTTTCCTTTCGACTTAACAGAATAATTTATCGCAGCATCTCATCTCAAAAGAGCTACAATCCTAAACGTTTCAAACCCTTGACGGTGTTAATAGTTACGTTTCAATAACGTGACATCATGGAAGTTTTCCCAACTATGTCACCTGTTCGTTATCTTCACTGATAACGGTAAACGTGTGGTGGGTACCAAAATCCGCCCGACTAAGCCTTCACAAATTCATTTGCATATTCGCGTGAAATGATATAAAGGTGAAAGTCGCGTTGTGCGTAAAAATACAGAGCTCGTCGATGATCTTACAGGAAGTGAAAAAAAGTGCTGTCTAAAATTTGACATTTTGACGAAAGAGTAGGGGTGGGCATGTCGAGAGACAAATTTTATACTTGAAGAAATTTTTATACTCAAAAATTGAGCTACCAACTTTTAACATAACAGGTAATAACAATTATTTAAAATCTATAACCGATGTTCAATATGCTGTGATACATCTGTAAATTCTTTCTTTAAATTTTGGAAAACATTACGTCCGTAAAGAAAGTTAAATCCAACAGTTGTTATTTTAAATGTTCATTAAACCATTCACAAAATTGTGTACGCTGCAGGTGCAGGAGCACGTAATTCGTAATAAGCCGTAATCTTGTACAGAGTCATGGAAATATTCTTTTTTAATGGTTTGTGGCAAGTTTCTACTCATAATCCTATAAACTGATTGCATATAATTTACAAATCGAACTTTAAATGACTTTATACCTGTTGCCCGCAGATAACTTTACCACTGATTTATTAGGTCTTAATTCCAAGCGACTGCAAATTTTTTCGATAACAGGTGCAGTGAGTACAGTAAACCTTCATGTAGGTTTCTCCTTGCAAATGCAATTTTTATATAAAAATTGCTTAATTAAAACGTGTTTGCGTCGTCGGAAAGCATCATAAGTAAAGTTTCTTTTTGGGAAATATTCATTGAATTGATCGATACAACTTTGAAGAGAATACGACCAAGTTTCATCGAGATTGTGAGTATCACTTCTCAGTTTGAAAACATGAAACATGAAAATGTTATTACCTAATATAAAATTACATAAATTAGACCTCAAAATTACAACTGTTATTCAGTACTTACCAACAGAAACACAAAAAATGCAAATAGTTATCATTATAAGTATTTTAAAATATAAAAAAATTGAGAATAAGGAAAACGACGAAAAATAATACTCGATGTCAATGAAACGTGGTAACAGTACCAACCTAAAACAATATTGATGCTCAACTCTTAGATCACGTGGAAAATGGGTTTTAATAAGGGTTTTAATAAAGGCCCGTATTTATATTTGCATTTTTATCCTAAATTCAACGAAATGCTGTTTTTTGTATATTATTTGCTTAAAAATTGTTGTAATAAACAATTACATCAAAACATTCTAATACTAACAAGAGTAAAGCTACCTTAAAAATTGCTGAAAAGTATTGTACATCAAAACTTTTCTTTATTAAACTATATTCAAAATATTTCTTTGCAAAAGAGTATGCAGTTACATAAATGTATTTGTGAAAATACGTACTTTGGCATTTTTAGTAACAATTTAGAGCTACACCTTTTTAGTAAAATTTCAACTTTTGTTATTTATTTTTTTGTATAAGTATATTTTAAATTCAAACAGCAGAATCTTCAGTGACAATTTATTTGATGATTTTCTTGTTATTACATCTTATTTCAATTAATGAGACGAGCATCAAATTCTGCGATTACATATTTTAATTATACGTTAAAACACGAATGTTTTGATGTACAATATTTTTTAAAGCACCTAATTTTTTTAAGTAGTTTTACTCTTGTAATATAGCGCGTGAAGTTGTCCTCCGAGTCCAAAATTTCAGTTACGGAGACGAGCACCAAATTCTGTGATTACATATTCTAATTATAGGTTAAAAGACGAATTTTTTGATGTGAAATACTCTTCAGTGCCTAATTTTTTAAGGTAATTTTACCCTTGTTAATATTACGCAGTGTAAAGATGTCCTTAAAGTCAAAAATTTAAGTTAGGAAGACGAGCACTAAATTCTGCGATTACATATTTGAGTTATACATTAATAAACAAATGTTTTCATGTATGTAATTGTTTATTACGACAATTTTTAAGCAAATAGTAGGTATCTTGCATCGATCACATAAAATTCAAAAACAGCATTTTGTTGAACTTAGGAAAAAAAATGCAAATATTTTGGAATTATATTAACTGTTTCTTGAAGCACCTATTTAGCACTTAATTATTGCAGGTTTTATTTTCCGATTAATATGCACTGTATTGGTTTTTTTTTGAATGGGAGGGGGTCCAGCTTAATGTTAAGTCAGCACCTCCCAGTATAAACCTAATTTTCTGCCAAACTGATCGAGCACTGTAAGGGTTAACCCTAAATTAGCACTTAATTATAAAGTAAATGATAATTAATTTTGCGTTGGTAGGAGGGCTAACTTTCCCTACGTAAAAAATTGTAACATACGTACTGAAATACGATTAAAAACAAAAAAAGCAATACATTTCTAAAAATAACAATTAAGTAGAAAAACGAAACTACAAGGTAGAATAATGTTTTGTCTAGATTAATGCATATTATTAGCTAAAAATAATATGACGTTCAGAGAAACTTCAGACAAACTGTATACGCTGCATAACGAAAAGTTTTTAAAAACCCTTATTACGGGAAAAAAATTTAAAACGAATTAATAGAGCTTACGGGTAAAAACGTGCGGTCAGATTCATACCGTGCGATAAAGAATCCAATTATTGTGCTGTTATAGCTGACTGCATCTCGGACATAATCACATATAAGTTTTATTGACATTACGATTTGTTGACTTATCTTCAGATGACAATAAAATATTAGTAAAGGAGCATTATATAGCATTTGTATTAGTCAATGAGTTGACTGGTGCTAGACTGACGTAAAAGGAAGAAACCTTGGGGTATCAAAAAAGACTTCTAGACTGCAATTTTGTACTGTGCGATGCAGTCGTTTGTAAGGTCCGCCACTTTGTTTGCGGTACTTCAGAAGTTGAAATACTAACCGATCTCTTAAGAGTATACACTTTAAAGAAACTCAGTGGCACATGTTAGGAAGCAATAATAAGTAATGTTAAAGCAGTTTGTTATCAAATTAATGTCGTTCCTTTAAAAATTTTAGATATTGAAACTAAGAAAAATCATGTTCAAATCAACTCGAAGATTTTAGCTTCACAGTTTCAATGATATTTTGGTATGAGATACTTTTTTAGGTTAAGGTCATCAGTAGATTTTTTCAATCAATTGATATAGGTATAGTGCACTGAATTGTTGAAAAAATTTTGTGCTTTCTTGGAAGAGAAGAAGCGAAGAGAAGAAGAGCTTAAAAGTTTAACTCTACAAGAATCCGACGTATTAAAGGCCAAGCTGGTTAAACTGCTTGCGACAAGCCCATTACTTCTTCAGAAAAAAAATTGAAGTTAAATTAATTTAACAGTATTTTGAAAACGACATTAATTTTACTCAATGAAACATTTGATCAGTTAAATGAGTACTCCAAATCATGGTTTTTTGTATAATATAAAAAAGATTCGAGAAAAACTAGAACTTCTCAAACTATGTGGCAATCTTCAATTAAAATTTACAGTAGGCTCAATATAGAAGTTGGTATTACTAATAGCGTTTTCGGGTGACGGCACTGGTGCGCACTTTTTGGCACTGAGTGCGGTTTCTGTTTTCGGCTGACAATATGAGTGCGCACTGTAACAGTGTTAGCGTTTTCGGCTGCACTTTGCGAGCAATCGATTTGACCCTTAGTGCATATTTTTCCGCACTCATCTCTGCAGTCAGCGCGAGTATTTAGTGCAAAACAAATATGGCCGATCAAGTATCAAAATATAGCAGAATTTTAAAGTTTATTGAGGAATTTTTGGATTCATCTACTGACGAAAGCGAAGAAAAAGAAATGTTTGTTTTATTAAATAATTCGGAAAAGCGTGTAATACCAAAAATTGTAAATTATGTGGAAAATGTTGTTTCACAACTAGAAGATTCACAGGTAATTTATTACCATTTACATTAACTATTATGATAATGTTGCTCCATTTCTGTAATTGTTTACAGTTTAAGAGTCACTTTAGAGTAACAAGAGCAACATGTTACAAACTCATAGAACAGTTTGCAAGAAGCCATTGTTATCCTACTAATCACAAAGGAGGAAGCACACTGATTTCTGCTGAACATCACATTTTAAGTTTTTTATGGTAAATTGCCACTAGCAACATGCCTACAATTGTTTTAATAATATTGCACACATCTTTTTAGGTTTGCTGGAAATAAATCTACAATCAGGGAAACTGGTGATAGATTTAATATGTCTTTGTCGACCTTTATGTCTATTCAGGAACGGGTTGTATCATATTTCATGGATATATTACCAGCTGTAATTCGATTTCCAAGAACAGATCTTGAAAAGTTAAACACAGCTGCAGAATTTGCAGAGGTAAGTAGGTAGCATGTTTTTGAAAAAGACATAAATTATTTTGTATATTTACTTAATCAGATAAAATGTAATTCTACATTACAGATATATGGGTTTCCAAATGTTATTGGTTGTGTCGATGGAACGTACATACAAATTAGGACACCAGCACATAAAATAAAATCAACATATACCAACAGGCATGATATCCCTAGTGTTACACTCCAAGGAATATGCAATGCTAAGAAACAGTTTATAGATGTGTTTACAGGCCCTTCGGGCAAATTACATGGTAGTAGGATCTTTAAACTATCATTCATTAGTAATGAAATTCCATTACTAACAAACAATGGACATTATCATTTACTGGGAGATAGTGCCTATCCAATAAGGGAATGGTTGTTAACACCATTTAGGGACTATGGGACCTTAACACAACAACAAAAACGTTTCAATAAAACGTTATCTGCTACGAGGGCCAAAATCGAAAACGCATTTGGTTTGTTAAAAAGTAGGTTTAGACAGCTGAGTAGGTTGGAATTTCATGATGTAGAAAAAGTTGCACGATTCATCTTAACGTGTTGCGTATTGCACAATATCTGCATAGAATATGATGATGTCTTCGAAGAAGTTATTAATGAAAACAATAACAATGGAAATAATGCACCTCCAGATGAAGACAACGAATTACGAAGATCAGGTGAAGTAAAGCGAGAATATATTTGCAATCTGTTAAACTGTGGTTGATTATGTTTTACTATTTATTTGCTAAATAACATTATTACTATAATTAAGTACATTATTTTTTTAAATTTTATTAAGTTACAAAAACATGTTAGTAAATGTTAAAATGTAATATACTTATTTTCTATCTTCAAACAACTTTTCAGTCAGTTGGCGTAAGAAGTCTAACTTTTCTTTATGACGTCGATTACGGCCTTCTTCTTTTTCCTTTGCAATGTCTACAAGGACTTCACTTAACGACCGTTTTCGGGTACCTGCACCTTTAGATGAACAGGATGGAGTGGATGATCGGGAACATGATGGGGTTGATGAGCCTGAGCTACATGATGCCATTGACGGTTCCATATCTTTATGTGAACTTTTCATTATTATCGATTTTCCAACACCCATCCTCACCGGTGGTTCAATGGAGTCGTCGATTGCTGCAATACGAGACAGTTCTTTCTCATAAGGATCAGTCCTCGGTGACTCGCCAGTTCTATTATTATGGTTTATAGTAATTTTTTTTCTTTTCATTATTGTTTTATACCGATTCTCACACTGCAGTGGAGTTTTATTTATATTAAGAATTCTATTTAGATCGTCGGATATCGCTTGCCATAATTTTTTTTTTCTTAAATCTTTTTAGCGGTCCTACCTGGGGTAAATAGTTTTCGTATTTGTCCAAGAGATATTTCGTTCCTTGTTCACCCCAGGCTGCTTCTTGGTCATGCTTTCCTTCGTCATAATTGTGTTCTTCTAATACCTCCGACGAAGAAACTTCAATTTCGCAAAAGTCTTCGTTGTCTAACGAAAATGATAGTTGCCATATTTTTTCTACTTCTAATAACTTATTTTGTTTTAGAAGTTTTATATATTGGGGTATTGAATCACTTGGATTCGATAAAAATATTTGCTTTAAATAAATTATCTAAATTGTCTACATTTTCGACATACCTGTTAAATCGCTGTATATCGATTCATCTAACGATAATTAAAGATTTTCATTGTTGATTTTTAAAAATAAGTAATTCTCAAACTGCACATTCCCCAAACAACACATTGGTACAAAAAACGTCTAAATGTCCGTCTAATAAACGTTAATAACGCGTTTAAAAACGTTTTTATGTCTAATAAATGTCTATTAGCCGGACATTTAGACGTTTTTTGTACCAATGTGTTGTTTGGGTCATTTTCTACACGCGTATAACAATGATGTGCAAATGATGTGATTGAGGTTAGGTATATTCTGAAATACCGCTAAAACGTTTTCGGTTGAAATTGCACTAACTGGCAACCGATACCAGTTCCCGTGTAGTGCATGACGTCATATCATTGCAACTCGCTCGCTCCCAGTTCGTTCAGCCGAAAACAGTATAAGATGAATTCATTAATCTGAAATTATTTTGGCCTGTTGACAATAATGCAAATAGGAAAAGAAATTTTTTCAAGTGCAAACTAATAAAAATTGTTAACAATTGTGTTTTTTTTGTGTTTTTAAGAAAAAAAATTTGAAATCACTAGACATATAATGTTGGTATATACTACATTCGTTTTAAATTTGTCAAATTTGACATTTATTCTCAGTATTGATTACATTTTAAGATTTTTTAAATGACTTTTTTACCTGGCACATATTCGCTCTAATATAATAATTGACTTTAAACACTAAGTTTTATGTGGATTTCTACTTTTCACTTTGCCACTCTAAAGTTTCTTTTTTTCGCCCATTACGCAACTACACTAACAAACGAATATCGACTTTTGCGATGTTCGCAGCACAAAAATAGTAGTTTATTTAACGAGTTCCTGTGTAAATTGGACGCTTTTTTTCCCAAGAGGGCATTTTTAAACCCGAGTGAAACGAGGGTTTAAAAAGTCCTCGAGGGAAAAAAAGCGTCCAAATTAGACAGGAACGAGTTGAATACAACATTTTATTGCTCTAACAGAAACTAGGAAGTCCACAAAGTCTCAAAATCTTTCAAAAATAATTTGACGTTTATGTTGACAAGTGTGTCAAAACTGTCAAAGACGGTTTACAATAGCGAAAAATTAAAATGTATGACAGTTAAGAACAATAAAATATATTATTTCTTCAGTTTATATTTGCGTATAGTTTTATTGTTACGTACCAACCAACAGGTTATGGGCCCAATTATGCAATAGTGCGAATATAATCCAATATTGTAAAGTGACAAAGAAAGCAGTACTGCGTAAGGTTTAAAAGTTAGTTTCATAGAACTAAAGTAAAACAAAAAGTAAAGGACAATGGAAAATGAAAGTGCAAAGTCTACGTTTTTAAGGTTGAATGTAAAACAGTTGTAGTTATGAAAATAAAAATGAAAATCTATTGTTGTCGTAACACACTAAAACTTAAAATAGGTTTGGTATTTTAACAATTGCTTCTAATTTTTTTAAATAAATGTTTGTATATACGTACACTTTAAAAATCTGTGTATTTTTATACATTAAGATTCTATTTCGCTAATAATAAAAACTGCATACTTATAACTGCAATACTTTCTTTATATTTTTTTCAGTAGTCTTTAATCATAAATGTAATATTACTATTGCTTTTTTTACAAAGATTTTTTAACGCATATAATGTAGTATTTTCATAGTTTTTTTCAGAATTTTTAATTAGGTACTATATCAATTCTTGTTATATAAAACATTTAAATCCGATTTTATTTTGCTTATAATACTAATAAAAACTAATTTTTGTATAACAAATGAAGTTTCTATTTTGTATTACAATGTTTCATTCAATCTCCGTGTTGTAGACTTTTTGTAATACAAACTGTAGAAATAGGCATACATAACATATAAATAAACGTAATTGAAACTGCTTGGGAATTGAGCAAATCGTGTCCAAGCATTCCTTACAGAATTGGAATTATACATCCTAAAGTAATAATTTTGTTTTAGTATTTATTATATTAATGAATTTGTTTATGTGCAGTTAGAAAGATTATCACGTATAACAAAACCTAGATTTAAAACTAACATATTCAACTGTTTTACGCATAGAAGTAGTTTTAGGTTAAGAATGGTAAATTAAAATAACATTATAGTTAGAAAACTTGAATTTTATTTGATTTATTTGAAATTGGCTAAAAAATGGCAAACTGTCAGACGATCACAGTGCCTGTATATGGAAGTGTTCTAAAATTTACCTATCCATAACCCCCCAAATTTTGGAAATGGCGGACGTTCGAGGAGCCTGGATGTACAACGTGCGTCAACAAAGCATTCTCATACTCTGCGGCATCGCTGGCATTCCTGGCTACAGGATCGACCACGTGACGCCACTTACTGAGCAGATCTGCCTAGATACAAACTTAGCGATCAATGTTCAGTTGTGCCATCACAAGCACACACCTCCAAATGGAATACGCAAGTATTGGGTATATATTACTACGATACCCTACACATCGTACGGGAATGCTAAAAGACAATATATTTTAATAATTTCTTTAAATTTACATTTTTATATATAATTTTATTACAAAAACATAGTAAATGTATATTTAAATAAGTACTGTTATAATTAAACAAGTCACATGTAACTATTAGTAAATAATAAAAGAATATAAATATGATTTTAGTATACATCAACATGTTTGTAGATTGGGTTGCCTAAAAAATGTAATACTTTAATTCTTATTGTGTTTAAATGTGTAAACAAAAAGAGTGAGTTTCTTACTTTTGACTTCTATAAAATGAATGTGTAAAAGTATGGTATCCACGCTGAAAATGATATTTAAAAATTCACCAACTTATTGTTATACTCGTATAAAGGTTGCTGCAGATCTCTCCGTGTCAGTTTTCTTCAAATTAAAAGACAATGCATGATTTTTTTTATTATTAAGGGAAATGAGTTTTTTGTCATTATGCGTTTTATTTATGAAAATAATTAATTAGTTTCTTGCACACACACACATTATTATAGTCAGCAGGACTTCTATTATAATTCATATTGATAAATTTTTACATAACGTTTTAATAACATATTAATTCAATAATTCATCATAAAACTGTTTTATAAATGTGTTGTTCTAATTCACTGAAACCTGCCAGGATTCCAAAGTTAATTACTATTGTACATTACGTGAAAATTTGAAGTTTTCAAATTAAATCGTATTAGAGAAAATGGCAATTAAATTGTTTCAATTAGAAAATTAATATATCTGTAATGTAGACAGACAACAACAACAAATTTGTCTAAACTATGGAATTTTGAATAGATAATTATAATGGTAGTATGTCCTACAGCAAAACTTTATTGTTTTAAATTCAATACAAAAATAAAGACAATTTAGCAATACGCTTTCTTTTGTGTGCTATTCTAAAACTAAATTTGTAATTTTAGTCGTTTTGTACTTAAATCGATTGCGCGTTATTTCTGATAATTATTTTATAAACCTATTCTAACTGTTGAGTGTTGGCTTTGATTTGGACTTCGTTTTTGATTTTCGGTACACATCGTTCGCATACTTTCCTACTAATTATTAGTTAACGATGTTAACATAAAGTGCAAAACCAAAACCATTGTAGTAGATACTTGATGACTAAGTGTAATTTATAGTAATTAAATAAAAAAAATTGTGTATGTCATAAATAATACAGGCAACACACTTTACAGTCGAAAAAAAAATGTAACAACTTTTGAAATAAAATAAAATTTGGAAAACAAAGTTTTCAGTTAATATAATTTGACGGACGTTCTTAATTTTTTCATAAATTGATAATTAAGCTAGAAAAAAATGTTTTGTAATTTTACCTAATTTCGTTAATAATCTAAACAGTAAACAATATCGAAAAAATGAAAACGTTCGTCAAATTCTATACTCTCCAACAACAAAATCTTACTTTGAAAAAATCTTACTTTGAAAAAATCTTCATCTATGCAAATGTGGCTGTGATTTAAAATTTATTTTTGGTTTATTATTTATGTGTCTTATCACAAACATTTCAAATTTGCGTTAAAATTCCTAGAATAATTATCTTCAAATAGGTAAAAAGTTGTTTTTTCAAAACATTGCCTAGGGTCTTAAATAAATAAACTTTTAAAAATCGAAACTACAACATACAAACATGAAGCAATGACTTTTTTTTAATTTTGAGAAAAACTTTAAAAAACGATAAACTAAACAAAAAACTTTCGTTTAAAATTTGCTGGAATTTAAACGTGGTATGTGAATTTGTAGTGAATCGCGTCGAACAATAACTCCGCCTCGTAGACTTGTGTATAGGGGAGAGTGCCGTACCTTGGGCCACATTTTCTAGTTATCGCTATAACTTGAGTTTAAATAAGGCATATGGGATTTTTTTCACACTAGTAAATACAGCCTTTGGATACGGCTGGATCTGTTCAGGAGTTACCAAAGGTAGTGTGGAGGTAAGTTTCTCAGGAGTTCGTTCTATTGTTAGTTGTGCCGAAGTCGAAAGTTTGCTTGAATTCTTTTTGAAAGTAGCATTATTCATCGCAGCAGCAGAGGTGCTTGGAATTGACTCACAAAAATTAGTTAAACTAACTGAAGTTAAAACCTGGTTTTTACTAGGATTGTTTTCTAACTTTTCGGACGTTAGTGACTCTTTTTGTGGCATCTCTCTATCGGTCACATAAACACTTAAAAAATCGTCGTCTGTGAATATATCTGGGTCACCTGAAAGGATATTGCATGGCGTAAATGCTCGCGGATAAGCTGCGCCCAAAGCTTCTGCAATCAAATATATGCAAAAAGTGCTTCCTTTATCGTTGTAAAGCTATGTCTCTACAGCCTGGGAGTAATATGTCTTCAATGGAGAATAAACAGAAAGATCTAACGGCTGAAGTTTATGCGAGGTGTGTGGTAGAAAAGTAACTATATTACTATACCAGCAGCTGAGGCCTTTTCAAGAGCTTTCACAGACAGATGTGTTTCGTGATTACACTGGTCTGCATGAAAATCGGTCCTGATACCATTCTTGACGATTCTTATGTAAAATGACCTCCTGAATCCAAAAATGAGCTCCGTTTTTACCCATCACCCACCGTTTTGGGGGGACCCTATTTTTATTTTATTTTTTGCATTTTTTTTAGAATTTTAACTTATAGCCGTTAAACATCCTAAAGCAGGTAATAAAATTTATACCAAAGTATATGGCAAAATTTTTGCTATAAAATGTATACAGAAACAACAATAAAATACAAATATATAAGAACAGTAAAAAAATATAAATAAACAGTTAGGAAGATTCACTGCACGACGCTGGCGATCTCAATACCACATGCAGGTTTGAATAGGAATTTTCGACAGGCTTGAACTTGCATTACTCTTCGCATTATAGTATATTACATTGTTTGCTTAACTGCTTCGATCAGTACATCTATAGCTGTTGCAGAGTTAACTTGTCGACGTTTTAAACGTGCTGGATTTTGTGTTCATTTTTGTTCATTTGTGTAAAACAGTAAAACTACTTTTACTCCGGATTTTTTCAAGTGACTAAGTGTGATTTGTGGTTAATTATGCCACGCAAGTGTAAAAATCATGCCGATAGCTTCTGCTATGTCTGCGAAGAATTAACTTTAAAAGCGCAACGAAAACCCCTTTCTCCGCTTGTTAAAACAGCTTATAAATTGTACTTTGATTGTCAAGTTGGCGACCAGGACAAGACTTGGGCTCCATCAGTTTGCTGTACGACTTGTTACAGTAGTTTGACCAAATGGCTCAAAGGTACCCGTAAATCAATGCCATTTGCTGTGCCCATAGTTTGGCGTGAACCTCGCTGTCATCTTACAGATTGTTACTTTTGTATGACTTCCACCGTCGGGTTTTCGAGCAAAAGTAAGCAAAGCAAAGAAGCCCGCAAAAAATGTATAAGGAATCCCCAAGATGGAAGTAGCTCGGCTTCAGAAGTAGACATGGGACGGAAATCCCGAAAAAAACAGCCTAGCAAATTCTTTGTGAATTATTGTACAGGTTGTCCCTCACCACATCATTTGGATGATGTTACTGAGAATAAAGGTGAATACAATTTGTTATTAACAACTGTGTTTATATGCGAGAATATAATGCTGAGAAACGTACAGTGTCATTAATTATTTAACTGTTACCTTAAAAAATTGTGTCAACTGAATACAGGGTAAACGCACACATCAAGTTTCATTTCATAATAACGAAAAAATGTCACGATCATGCCTGTCCCCAAAAAATTTTGTCTGCAGGTTTTTAACATTTTTTTAAGACAACAAAAAGACATTTGCTTAGAGCGGCAGAATCGTCTGAGCGGCCCTTGAACATAGATTCTTGTACTCGTTCTCGCGCTCGAGTTCTCGTCTTTGTTGTCGAACTATTAAAATATTTATTTTCGACTGCCCAATATTATGTATAACGCTTCTCATAAAATCTACCACTAAACCCCACTTTCTATTTTTTTCCAAAATTGTACTTAAGTAGTTGAAGGTTAAAGACCTGTAATGCGATTGTTCGTATGTTTACTAGTTAGAAGAATTGAGCTCATAAATATTATCTGCAAAAATATTAAAATTACTCAAATTTAAAAACCAATCAATTCTTTGAGAATCAACTTTTACAGATCGATTTCAACATTTATTTATTAGGTATCCAGCAGTGGTAAAATGGATTTTTTCGTGTTGTTTTTTGATTTTACAAGGACAACTGATATAAAAAAAATAATCAAACTAAATTAAAGTATGGACTTCATTTATTGTAATAATAAGTTACTTCCATTACTTTTTGTTAATATGCAATATAAGTTTAATGTAACCGAGAGTAACTAATAAATCACCCGGCATTTCGGTAAAGTAATCTTGGACAAAATTAAAACTATCAAGACTTCTTAACTTAAGTTTTCCATTAATGGATTATAGACGGTTGATCCTACCGAGAACCGGCATCAGTCGTAAATAGAAAAACAAACTTTCTATTCTTCTTCATATTTTAATTTGGAATTTTGTATGTAACATTCAAAAAACAGAAACACAAAGACAGAAAGTAAAAAAAAATAGAACAAAAGTAAAAACCTAAAAAGTAGAATAAGTACCACTTTGATGGACAGTATATCTACATCGGTACATTACATTTAAGCTAATCAAATGTTATTGCTTACTTTACACATTCACACATAAACGATAAAGGAATAATACTTCCCAGGTAACATTTCGTCACGAAAAAGCGACTGAAAATGAGACGTTTTTATTTTTCGTGAGTTATACGAGATCCCGAATTCGTGACAAAATTCGTGACTAACACGTTATAAAACCGCTCTAAATTTAACTCCCGAATTTGTCACGCTAACGATACTTTTAAACGTTGAATAGCCGTTACGAAAT
Source organism: Aquatica leii (assembly GCA_035610365.1). Lineage (NCBI taxonomy): Eukaryota > Metazoa > Arthropoda > Insecta > Coleoptera > Lampyridae > Aquatica > Aquatica leii. Next base: position 154,566,663 of record CM069433.1, read on the forward strand.
GTTGACGAAATCTTCGAAAATTCGTGACTTGTATCTGTTAAAAAATCGTGAAGAAACCGTGACCAAATGTGTAACTAAATCTTGAAGATATATATTAGAAAATGTGACGACATCGTGTTAAAAAACGTGACGATATATTGTGTTAAAAACAAGATATCGTGTTAAAATACGTGAAGATATAGTGTTAAAATAAGTAAAGATAATATAGTGTTAAAAAACGTGAAGCTATTGTGTTAGGAAACATAAAGATATGTGTTAAAAAACGTGAAGGGACGTGAACATATCGTGACTAATAAGTTACGATTTCTTAGATTTCTTCACGATTTTTAACGCGATATTTTGTACGCTTTTAACACGATATCTTCACGTTAACACTATTTATCTGTACGTTTTTAAACACGATATCTTTACGTTTAGTAGAACCTAATAGTAGTAATAGTGCACAAACACCCTTTAAAACATCATATAAGCGTATTTACCGAGTGCCTAATTAATTAACGTAGCCTCCGTTTTCAAAATAACTACAGAATAAAAAAATATTCGATTCGAATTGCAAACAAAAAATAATATTTTTATCTCTAAAGAAATTTTAATGAAAAGATAAACTTGCAAAAATTCTTTACATAGGTATATGTTAACACACAGTATATAAATATAGTTTGTACTTTTAATTTTTTTTTCTTACTTCTCTCGTTTGTGCTGCCTAAAACATTTGTATCGACTAAAATGAATCGTAATATAAAATACTAATTCTTACCTTATTCCTGTCATACGTATGTTGGAAAAAGCTTCCATTTCTGCTTTGCTAGCTTTGTATTCTTGGAACACAACTTCAAAAAATAATTTCGACCATTTTAATCTATATTTAGCATTTGCCCACGTCTAATTACATTGTTTCCGAGTTTCTATTGTAATAATATTTTTAATATTAGAAAATAATTGTTTAGTATCTTTCCCCGCCCCAATACGTTTTAATCTGTTGATCTAAAAAACATTAACTTAGAACAACTTCTTCCTGGCTATAAAAGCTACAACTTACAAAAAAAATAAAGTTTCATTCAAAATTTTTAAATCGTCTACAGACGTGTGGAATTAATTCTTGAAAATATTGCTCCAATTCTTGACTTACTGGTGTGATTATTCGTTGATCAGTATTGTATGTAAGAGACAAGTTTATTGTCTCCCACTGTCTTTTACTTTGCATTATAAATCGTTCTGGAAAACAAAATTCATAGTGAATTAAATTTATCTAATTTTAGCAACATATTTTATTACCCATTAAATTTGAATTTTCTTTAACGTCCTTTTTAACCACGTTGATTAAACTTTTGATGCCTAAAAACTTCTAAAATCATAATAATTAATGAGTAATTATCACTACAAAAAAATTGTCTTACCATCACATTTACATATTGGTTCTAAGACAAGATTATTTTTATTATTAAAGTTAACAGTAGTTCCCTTTGATGAACTATTGTCATTTCTTTTGGTTGTCAGGCTAACAACCCACACAGCATCAAACATCTCAAAGATGTCTCAAATCGAACTCAACCAGATCACAATGTCTCAATTTAAAAATCGCAAATTTGTATATTTAAGAGATATTTCAGAGAGATGACAATTTTAAATAATAACACGTTTTATAAATACAGAAAAGAGGCACCTCTCTGATAGATCTTATACTTGTCTCAGAAACATCAATTGATATACAATTAAATATTTTTTTTTATATTTTTTTACAATCTTTTATGTATAAACATTGCTTATTTGATTTTTTTGGTAAATTAGTAATTAAACTACGGCAAAGAATTTTTATTATAAAACTTTTCAGTAGTGTTTTAGTTAAAATACTTTTTTGTATAAATACTTTTAGAAAAAATAGGCACACATAGTACAAAACACTCATTTTACCTGCATTTTACCATGAATGTTGCCAGGTTAATAATTGATATTAAAACAATCTGGCAACACAGCACATGAATTGATCACGTGCTCGTTGCGTACATCGCCTCGCAGTTATAGGTTAAAAAGACGTTATTTTTGATTTTCATTACTAAAACCGAAGATTGAAACTTTACACTGTTATATACGTATATTATAATTAATGTTCACTTATTAAACAGGTAAGTTATTTATGTTTGGATTTTTAATCTTGATTAATTTCATTATGGATTTCTAAAACTTAGAACAGCAGAAATCGAATCTGAGTACATACTACAGATGTGGACAAGAAAAAAAGAAAAGCACCAACAATTTCGTCAGATTGTGATAACAAAGAACATGCTCCACTTCCTAAATCAAGTACGTTATTTGTTGTTGCTAAATTTATAGGTTTACACTGGGTATGAAACATTTTACCTGTATAATTTTAGGTGTTAGTGATGGGGTGTTATTATTTTCCTTATCACCACCCCTTCTAAGACCTATACCGCATGTTAAAAGTACATAGCAACACAACAGGAAAAAACTAGTAATTTTTTTGATTTTGTTACCGTTATTGAACAATAAAATATTTTAGATTTATAGGTTCTAGTAAAACGTTGAAAATTTTAATTGTCATACAAGCTGGTGTTTTCTCTATCGTTCTTGCAACAAGAAAATTTGGGAATACTCTTAAAATATCGAAAATGTGGTTTTCTTAAATGCATATATAACCCAAAAATCAATTTGAAGAACAGTGGTTTGAATTGAATTCCTATACAAACAGTAACGGAAATGAATGAAGTTATAAAGAAATTAATGACAATGAAAATTCTTGGTTAGTATATGTTCAATTCTTTAACTATAGTTATTGAAATTAAATATTTTACAAATCAATATTAATTAGTTTAAGTACAGTGTGAGCGTATATATTAATGTTTTTATAGATTCCTAGGGTCGACTTGTGATGTAAACCAATCTATTGTCAACATTTCTGAAAACTATTTACCATTGTTGTGACTTCAGAGTACAGTTTGAGTTGGTGCACAAAGATATTTTTTGTAGTCTAGAAATTTTTGTAATTGAAGGTAAGATGTTTTAAAACCTTTAACTGTTTAAATTTCAGTCAGTGTTTGTAGTCAAAATGGGACAGAAATGACGACAGATGGTGAAATTGCAGAGACTATTAAGAATTGGCGAAACTGGGATTGCAGAGGGAGGAAACAAAGGATGCACAAGAAAACACTGACAAATTAATTAAATGATAGTAATTCTTTATATTTGGTATGTTATGACTTGTTTTTTCAAATTTTTGTAAATTAGATTTTATTTTAAAATTTTAATAAATATTTTGTGATAGATGTATGTACATATAAATACATATATAATAAAATATATGTCTCAAAAACGTCGCATTTTTAATTTTACACATCTCGGATATAATATATATATATGTGATATATATATCCGATATGTTTCATAGAAACATACTTGAGATGTATACAGGGCGGACATTAAGATATCTGAGAGACGTTTCATTTATATATACGAGACAAAACAGAATGTCTCTCAGATATACTTCATCTCAATTGATATATTGCTGAGATGTATAGTAAATGTGATTTTGCTGTGTGGGAATAACCTTCGGTATAGAACTGTGACACCGAAGTTCCTCTTGTGATTCTGTCAACGTTTTTTCATCTTCACTGCTGGATAATGATTGTGGGAGATCATCAAATTCAAAACGTTTACTGTTTTTGAAAAAACAAATTTGTAGTACATATTTAAAAACAGATTTGTTCTACTATAGGGACATACCTAAATGCCTATTTTCACCTAAACAAAAATGCTTTTGTAAACTACTAATATGGAAATCTAAAATACATAAATAAGGTATGTTTTTTATTCTTCAATCTAAAAACTTCATTTACATAATTAATAAGTAGATTCCTATCTTATAATTTCAATTAGGTAATTGTCTTCTTTAAGACTGCGCTGGAGTAAGAATAAAATTTTGTTCTCAGTGATAATGCTGATGCAATTTAAATCAATAATTTCGAATTGCAAATTTCAACGTAACAAGCAATATAAAGTGTGTTTTAAATAAACACTATTTAAATCACCATCGCTCGATGCAAAATTACTTATAGATTATAGATATGTACTTACGTTTAGGTAAACACTAAACTGTACCACTGTACGTAATTCGAGTTGAAAAGTTTTATTGTTACTGAGTAAATTAATAAAATACAGAGGTATCACTTTGGTATCACATACTAAGTTATCGTGTTGTCGCGACTTAACGTAAACAAGTCATCATGCTTCATGCTGTATCATCAATTTGACCGTGCATATTATATTCATTCAATGATTCATTGTATTAGATAAAATCCTCTTACAAGTTATAATATTTTCATTCAAGGTTATACAACATTAAAAATAATCTTTTCTTTGTAATACATAATTAAAAAAATCTCATCCTTTTTTGACATATCTGTAACGTAATTTGCCGAAATAATACTAGTTTTTATGATTCCACACCGAATCCGAAACAGTTTATTTTTAATATTTGAATAAAACCGATAAAACAATAACTTCCACTTTAAAAATTACAGTAATGCACCTCATCTTGTTAAAACCTATTTCGTTTAATCATAACAAACGAATTTTACTGGAAAGCAAAATAAGGGCATTTTTTCTAACAAAATTTTATTTAAAATTTTCACAGATTCTTTTAAAACAAGCACAGAAATAACCGAATAATAGGCAATTATTCGAAACCTATTTGTCACGTTTAAACATAAACTATTTTTTGATAACGCTTATTTACGTAAAATCTTTACAGATTTAAAAAAAAAAAGAATTCAACTGAATATTTTGGAAATTATCGATGACGTATTTGTCACGTTTAAACTTCAACTATTTTCTGACGAAGTTTTAAGTAAAATCTATAGATTTTTTAAAATAAGAATTCAACTGAAAATGTTGGCAATTATTCGTGACGTATTTGTCACGTTTTAACGTCATCTATTTTCTAACGAACTTTTACTTAAAATCTGTATCGTATTTTCACACTACTATTTTTAACGATTTATTTTCATCGTTTTTATAAAGATTTTAAATAAAAACATCTTTATCTCGATAGTTCGTGACGATTTCGTGAAGTCTAAAATTTGGTCGTCACGTAATGTTACCTGGGATATTTTTGGAACAGAATTCAATTTCTCGTAAAATCGGTAAAATTAAGACCAGCATTTTACCAGATACGTATTAAAACAAATCATAATACTGTTTATGTTGACCGAATAATTCACCATATCTTGATACTGGACTTGATTCATGATTGTCAATTGGCCAAATTGATCGGTTCTTGTCAATGATAACGTGACAGTCGCGAATCTGATAAAGAAAATTGATAATTTGCCCAATGATTGTTTTGGCGCATTGAAAGTTTTTGAATTTTCACCTGACAGTAAAGAAACAGCAATTGCTAAAAAGGTTAAATTATTTGGCACTAAAAGAAAGTAGAAAAAAAGTTACTAATCGAAGTATTGATTCCCAAGTCCGTTAGCGAGGAATTGTAGCTTTTTATAGTGGATGGTCCGATCCATCAAATTGTGCTCGTGAAGGACTCAAAGGATTAGTCAATAAAATGAAAAAATTAACAAGACTTAACAACCGTTAAAATATTATAAACTATTCCCACACAGCACACTAGTATCCTAATGGTCTAATGATGTTCTACTGATATCTCATACTGCATATGTGAATATAGGAATGATGTCAATTTCCCCGACAACCAATATCCTATGAACATCTTAGGGAAAGCAGAATGATACAGAATTGAATATCTTACAGACAACGAAGTAAGACAGAGGTACAGAACCTTAAAAAAATTTCCATTTAAAACGAATCAATATTGTTTAACTTTTTTTCTTAATTGATTTTTTGTCCGTTCTTTGGACCTTTTTAAAAAACCAACAATAGCATTTGCCTGCAGTTTATTAGAGTTTCCTGCTGTTATAGTTATTATACTAATATAAAAATAAACATAATTTTTAATTTACTCAGTACTAAGTGTTTTTGTTAGTACGTTTGTAAGAACTATCTTGCCTTTTTGGCCAAGCAAATTGTAGCCTTGTAAAACAGTATCATTTATCAATTTTGAAAGGACTAGCTCCTTATGCACCCCTCAATTAAATGTAAACTAAATAGTTAGAAAACTAGTAAAATGCTTACGGAATTGTTCATGTTTTCTTCTGTTCAAAGTTTGTCCTGAGAGTTTACAGGCAGCTTTAGCTCAGTAATAGAAATCTCACCTCACTTTTGCATATATATATAAAATCGAAAAGCAATTTTTTTTATTAATTGGCCAAGAAACTGACATCCTCAGGATATTACGTGCTGTATAAATTGTGGATCATGTCTTCCATCATGTGGTACACAATACAATATTGTATGTTCGACAACAAAATAACACGAACTTTGTTTCAACTGATAAAACGAAAATTTTTTGAGTATCCTGTTTCTGATTTATTTTATAATCATAAACTTTCTCGTGAACGTCTGTATTGTCAGTTGACGAAGATCTTCATCTTGACATTGTCTCACAGTACATGACAAGAAATCGATATCTCAAAATGAAGAAACAATTTCACATAAATGACAATAGCAAGATTGACAAGAATGACCGTAAATACAAAATTAAACCATTAATACAGGCGTTGAATAAGAATGTTCAACAGTGGGTCATTTTCCATCAGGATTTATCAATTGATAAAATTGTGATAAAATATTATAGCAAACATTCTGCCAAACAGTTTATTAGAGGAAAAGCCGTACAATTCTTGTGTAAGACTGGAGTCTATGTAGTGCAGATAGATATTGCTATTTCATTTGATTGAATTTAAATAGTGCTAATGAAGATGGTCACTCTTTAAATACCAGAGTTGTCCTGGCGTTACTGAAGTCCGTGAGAGAACCAAACAATCACATAGTCTTTTTTGACAATTTTTTTATCATTTTGTCTCTGCTAAAAAAATTGAAGGAGCTTATAGGATTTAAAAGCACTAGAACTTTACGACAAAATAAGACAGGGAAATGCACTCTATCAAGAACTTATCACAGATGTATCAACACAAAAAGTGAAATCTTGTTAGTGTGGAGTGGAACAATAATAACATTTATATCATAGCAGCCAACAACGATATAGTTGAACCCATGCAAACAATTAAAATGTGGTTTAAGAAAAAAAACTAAGGTCAACATGGAAGAGTCGGAAGTTTTCCGATCAAATACAGTAGAAATCGCTTAATAAGCAGTCGGTTTACTAACTAAAAACGTTTACAAAGTAAGGATTTTGGCAGTCCGGCCATTAGTCTATAAGGCATAAATCGTTTAGTAAGTAAGCTGACTTCGGTTATTAAATAATTTTTAACGGTAAATAGATCTTTTTTTCGGATAAAATTTTCCAAGAAATTTATATACAATTTATAAATAAACAACAACAAAAAATGTTTTATTGTTAAAGGTTTAAGAATAAATATTTACCAAAATAACGGATGTAACAGATAAGTAACACTTGTATTTACTTAATCTTCTTTACAATTTGCACCTATTCATTTTCTATAAAAATAACTAGCAATGAGAGTCTTGTAAAAGTTACGTATTAGATTACTTCGCCGACATATAGTGTTTGTGGTAAAATTTTATATTATTTGAATAACAGTAATTTTCCAAGTAATTTGTATACATTTAGATACAATTCTGTTATTGAGAAACTTCGGTTAACAAGTAAATATGTCAACGCTCCCTTGAGTTACTTACTAGACGATTTACACTGTAATAAAAGAATGGGCGGAGTAGATTCCAACGACCAAGCAGTAAACACTATCGTATAGCGGTTACCGGGAAAAATAGTACTGGGTTCTTATTACGTCAATGGTCAATAGACAGAGTTGTAAATAGATAATTTTTAAATTATATAGATACAGATATTTTTTTTTCTTTCAAAAATTATCTAGTATTAGATAATAGATAAACTATTCAAACTTTATATAGATAACAGATAATAGCCCACACAGCACAAGCATATCTAATGGATATGAAATGTACACACCAACCATGGATACCGGAGGTGCACCGAACATCCATATTTAATATTATGGAGCAAGGATGGAGGTCCAGTGGATATATCATTCCGTCACGGAAAAATCTTCATAGTATGTCCATAGGACCTCCAGGTGGATAAACGTTTTACATCCATATGGAGATATATTGAACAGTCATATGAACGAGCAAAATACATACATAGGAGGTTCAATGAACATTTAATAAAAGTATAATAAACATTCATTTTTTTATAGAACCTTCATATGTAGGTAAAATATATGTGCATATCTATGTATTACCAAAAAATATAGCCACACGTCAAATAAAGTCAATACAAAATGCCAATATAGTGATATTTTCCAGATGCAATGGGAGATGTAGCTGCACAATGACGAGGAGTTCGTAACAGGGTACGAGCATCAGCTGGAACATCTAAATTTTGTTTTTTTAATAACACTAGTAATTTTGAAAGGGGCCCCAAGGTTATATTTTCATTAATTGCCCAATTTTGCAATTGTGCTCAAAAAGAATCTGTTTTATGAAAAGATTCAGTATTTTTGAAGTTATCATCATTACTTTTTATATTGTCTATAATAATTGTTGACTCATTTAAATTATCATGCTCAATAGGCGTATTCAAATTATTTGTATTATTTACATTTACATCTTCAATCAACAACTCCGGTTGGTCTACAGAAAACGTGTTTTTTCTATTCTCGTCATTATTTAATATGACCACTTGTTCATTTTCACTCAAACACAATCGAACTTTTTTATTTACACATTCTCTCATTTTTCTAAACCTTTTATCCATTATTTATATTATAGGAATCCAAATACTTACTAGATTAATGTACAGCAACAGTAATTCAAATATGCAAAAATACCCTGTCTTTACCCAATAAACACAAATCAATGGGTCTGTACTGGCAATGTACTCCTTAGCCGGCACTCAGAATGCTGGCAATGTACTAAAATGAAGTAAACTGCCGGTAACCAGGTGACACACCGGCCGATATATTGCCGGATGAATCTTGCCAATGCCGAAATTGCATCGAACCTATATCGGCAAGTTACGTATATTAATACAAGTTAAATGCAGAATGCCAGTGAAATCTGTGCAATATAATATGTACTTTGCCATCACATAAATAGTGCGCAATTTTAAAAGCAACTTAACACAAATTAAATGCATACAATGGTATTATCATTTTTAATTTAATTAATAAAACAATTTGGAAACTTAACATACAATGTCCATATATGTACTGAAAAAAATTAAAAAAATATAAAAAACCTATTTACATTCATTCTGTGCTTATGTTTATTGGTGTCTTTCGTACCCACTACTCCTGGTGTTTATTGCGTGTTGTAAAGCTGCACCACAATTTGAATTTTTTCTTATGGATACTGTAAAATAAAAATTACATTGTAATGCTACTCAAATAACTTATGCACTTTTTTAGCAATTTCTAAACTAAATTTTGAAGTTTTTGAAGTAATTATAAAAAATTGCTTTGTAAATAGTCGTGAAATAAAATACAATACGAAAGTCGAGTTTGGCAGTAATGCACTTGAAATCACATTACGTTAATATACATATAAAGTTAATGTTTTAAGTTTTAACCTATAAACTATAAAATACTCTGAAGCCTCTTACCATAAATTAAATTTAAAATATTTTTACAAATTTGTTTTGCTCGATCCAGACCAATTACTTGGTTAAAACATGTCTCGTTTGCTGTATCTTTTCATCCAACAAAGTAGATTGAATCGATCTAAAAAAAATTTCAATTAAATACAACTCAGCAATAAGAATAATGAATTGGGAAATTGTAGATAACTCACAAACTGGCTCTTAGATTACAAATTCCAAAGTCATTATATATTTGCTCGAAAACGTGTTAGTTTTTAGGTTATATATTTATTATTAAGAAGTAATTTATATTTGAATTTAATACTTACTTATTTTGTTATTCCATCCTAAATGATGAAAAACAAACACATTTTTTCGAAATTTTAAAGCACAAAATGGTTTGCATACGATAAATACAAGCTAAACGAGCTAAACAAAAAGCCAAAAAGTTTGCGTGTGCAATAATTCAGTGGCGATAATATAATATACGCGAAAACCTTGGTGAAAACAAACGAACAACGAAGAAAGTTTAAATTAAACCGCGCCAAGTATTTTTTTTTACTTTTTCAATTTTTCGTTAAATCTGTTGTTGCATGTTAAATATTTACTACAAATGTTAAATTTTAGAGAATATAATTATTTCTAAATAATTTTAATAAAAAATAGCAACTCACAAAATTATGTAACATATGATACATAAAAAAAAAATGTTTCCGAACATAACACTTATAACACTTAAGATAATCCTATTTCACAGATATCCATGAATGCATATAAGGTGCATATACAATGGATATTAAACTACGGATGTACATCAATGGATATTATATGGATAAATATGTATATCCATTGCATCTCGCGTGCTGTGTGGGAGATGAAATAATCTAGGTAGTAATAACGATAGATGTAGTTCATTTGAAGAACTACTATGGAATGTGGGAAATTACTGAAGAAAAACATACAAATATACAGGACAATGGATTTTTTATAAATTTTATTTCAATAATTTAAATAAAAAATTATATATATACAGATACATATAACTTATATATTTTTGATTGTATCTAGATACATATAAATAGATAAAAAATATGAATCTAGATTAATTTATCTATATAAATGTATATAGATAATTTACAACACTGTCAATAGAATGCATGAAAGTTGCAATTATTAACCACTGATAATTAAGATCAAATAGATCTTCTTATATTTGTTCGCTTGTAGAAGAAGAATACTTAATTTTTTTTTCCCAAAAACAAACAGAAATCAGTGCTACAATGTTTTTTTTTATTTGTTTGTAATACAAAGATTTGTTTTCTGTTTGTCTTGAAATCATAATAACAGAGAAAAGATTAAGAAGTGAAATGTTAGAAAATAAACAAAAAAAATCATATACTATACACGATCAGACAAAGATGCAAATTCAGGGTTTAAGATAACATAAAATGACAAATAGTTAAAGGTATTTGTTGTTTAGTATATTTACATGAACAGCATCGTTAAAACATGTGCGCGTAAAAAAAAGATAGAAAGTAAACTAGATAATAATAAGGTGATAATATAAGTATACAAAAAACACTAAACAGTAGCTAAAAACTGCAATAATCATAAATAAGAATAGACAAATAAAGAAACAAATTGAAAACATGGCAAAGATATACGTTTATACTGTCAAATAAAAGAACTTAACTGTGGATGGGCGTTCAATTTCATAAAAATACTTTCTTTGTGTTTATACTGTATATTTCTTAAAATATCTAATTGAGACATAATCGGACCGCCATTTTTCTTCTTAACTAAATGCGTCCTTTCTTAACACATCATCAGATACATAATGGATACATAATAATTCTTGTTCATAACATATTATCAGCATAATCTTTTCCAACTCAACAACCATCAATCTTAACTCCCTACTTTACCGACACTCTGTTCGTTGTTGTCATATTTATGCGTTGTTGTCACGTTTACATAAAATACTAAAAACTAAATTTGCCTACAGTCGGCCATCCTGACAACTACGATCGTCCCTGATCGTATAACATAATTTTCTTAATCCTAACTTAACAACATAAACAAAACATACATAAAGTACAAGATTCGTGATACAAATTAATACATAAAATTTTCTATTTAATGTGTTTCATAATAGCTATTTATCAATGACATGCTTAATACTAAATTTCTTATTGTAAACTCAAACAAGCGTCTAATATGAATGTTTATTTTTGTTCATCGTCAGATTCGAGAAGCATATCTGAATCATCCATATTATCATAAAGTTTAATTTGCTCTGGTGAATATATAGACTCATAAGGTGTTTGTGAGATTTGGAAACCCTTAATGTCCCCTACTACATATCTTTCCCTATCGAGTACGCATTTTATCTCATATGGCCCTTTAAATTTTGGTGTTAATTTTTTATTACCTTGGGACGTATCAATGTTTTGAACCATGACGATGTCGCCCATTTTATAAATTTTACTAGGTTTTCTTCGTTTATCAAAATTTCGTTTATTTTGTTCTTGCACCCTTCTGTTTATCGTAACCGCTTTTTCACGTAATTGTTCCAAACTTTCATTATTGTCCCGATCTCCTTCTAAAAATATTTTTATCGGATCCTCTACTTCGCCTAACTGATCAGTTCCAAATAATAGTCTAGCTGGAGTTGTACCTATCGATCTGTTCATTGTGTTATTTATACAAAATTCCACTTTACTTAATACTTCTGTACACCTGTCTATTTCTGGCGCCAGTTTCGCCAACATAGGCACTATGGTTCTGTTACACCTCTCAACTTGCCCGTTTGACCTTGGCATGTGACTCGCTATTAAAGTCAACTTAACTTGATTCTCATCTAAGAAGGTCTTAAAAGTGTTCGATGTAAATGCTGTGCCTCTGTCCGAAATTCTCCTCACCGGTTTACTGTAAGCTCTAAAATAAGATGATACGTGCTTAATAACCTCACTGGTTTGCGTAGTTTTACATTGAAATAACCTAATAAATTTACTGAATGCGTCGACGATTACTAACACAAACTTATATCCTTGGCTTGTCTTTTCAAGAGGCCCTAAGTGATCAATATGTAGGGTGTGAAATGGAGATTCACCTTTATCTATTGGGTTTAAATAACCTTCAATCCTTCCTGATTTCGCTGAATACGCAATGCATTTCAGACAGTTACTGATATACTTTTATCTTTTCAGTCATGCTTGGGAACCAGTAAGTTCTTAACACATACTCTTTTACTTTGCCTAAACCTATATGTCCTAATTCATCGTGACTACATCTTAATACATTCCGTTCCATAGATTTGGGTACATAAAACAAAGATTCTTCATCGCCGTTCTTTGGTTTGCAGGTATACTAACCCGTTGCGTAACTCGAAATGTTTCAATTCGGTTTTTTCTAATTGCTCCCTAATTTTGACAATTTCTGGATCGCAATTTTGTTTAAATACAAGATTTTGCTCTAATGAATTTTCTTCAATTACCATAATTGGGCTTAACCTACTCAACGCGTCAACATGTCCCATCTTTTCCCCTACTCTATGTTCAATTGTGTAATCATACTCTTGTAAGAATAATGCCCACCTCGAGATTCTGGGATTTATGTCCCGTTTTGCTAGTGTCATCTTAAAACTATCACAGTCTGTGATGATTTTAAACTTTATCCCTTCTAAGTAAATCCTAAATCTTTTTATGGCGTATACGGCCGCTAAACACTCTAATTCAAAACTATGATATTTGGACTCCGCCGGACTAGTCCTCTTACTAAAATAAAACACCGGATGGAATTTATCATCCGTTTGCCTTTGCATTAATATTGCCCCAAAACCCACTGAGCTCGCATCGCAGTGTAACTCAGTTTCTACCGATGGTGAATAGATACAAAGAATTGGATCTGACAATAATTCCGCTTTTAAAATCTCGAAACTTTGTAACTCGATTTCGGTAAATTTAAAATCCGCATCTTTCTTTAATAAATCGTACAGCGGTTTCGCCTTTGTCGCAAAATCTTTAATAAATTTTCTAAAGTAACTAACTAGCGATACAAATCTTTTTACACTATGAGTGTTCTGTGGAATCGGATAATTCTGAACTGCTTTTAACCCTTCCCTATTTGGTCTACATCCATTGTTCTTAATTATATATCCTAAATAGCAAATTTCATCCGTTATGAATTCACACTTATCTAACCTAAATTCTAACTTATATGTAGCTGCTAATTTAAAAATTTCTTTTAATACAGTGATATGTCGTTCTAAGGTATTTGTTGCTACTAATACATCATCGATAAAGATCAAAATTTCGTCAGTTTGTAATAATTCCATAAATATGTTCCAACTGAATCTCTGGAAAACTCTACCTGAATTCTTCAGTCCAAACGGTACTCTTAAAAATTCATATTGGCCTAATGGGGTTATAAACGATGTATATTTTATAGACTCATCGTTCATCTTAACGTGATAAAATCCGTTGCGTAAATCTAATCTCGAAAAATAATTTTTACCGCGTAATTTATCAATTTGATCTTCGATCAAAGGTGTTGGAAAATTTTCTTGCGTCGTAATTTTATTCAATTCGCGGTAATCAACACATAACCGTAACTCATCATTCTTCTTTTTGACAAGGACTATTGGACTAGCATACTCGGAAATGCTTGGCCTAATAACTTTCCTCTCTAACAAGTCACCTAAGAGTATTTGCAATTTTTCCCTATCACGAAATGAAATTCGACGCGGTCCAAAAGCAATAGGTCTATCAGTATTAACTCTAATATTCATCTCAACCTCAGACGATTTTTCATAACTACCAAATTCATTTATGTATTTGTCATAAATTGCTACAACAGCTTGTTTGGATTTACAATCTGCAATGTTTCCGAACTTTAATTCATCACGTTCACCCTCTGCAATATGATTAACATTTAATATGTCATTACTATCACTTTCATTCCGATAAGTACAACCTTTTACATCATCATTCGACTCATTCTTACTTATTTTAATGTTATCACCTCTTAATTCTACAATTAGTTCGTTTTCACTAAAGAAATCTCTACCTAAAATACAGCTACACGTAATAGTATTGTCTTCAACAACTAAAAAATTTACATTTAACTCTAATTCATTTATATTTACACATTTTTGAAATGTCCCTCTTATATCTAATTTTGATCCGTTTATACCAGTCAAGTTTAAACTTTGATTAAAGTCTATATTAATTTCTGTGCTAGGTACGTAACCTTCTCTAATTATGCTAACCGGACTACCTGAGTCAACTAATGCCTTTAGATTATAACATATAACATTCTCACATTTATCATAAACGTCAAATTTTATGTTCAAATAATAAGGTTTACTTAACTTACGAATCTCGACCAAATGCGTCGTACTTTCCGGTGTTGTTGTATCTGGCTTAACTTGTGGTCGTTTGGAACATTGCATCGCCATATGACCCATAGTTCCGCATCTAAAACAACTGCCTCTTTCTCGTCTTGGTAACCTGCAGTCTTTGATGATGTGCCCTGACCTGTTGCAGTTGAAGCATCGTCTCGTATCATGTTGATGACCCTCTTGCTGGCTACTTAAATATTCACGCTTATTATCTTCACGTTTCGCTACTGGAGTTTCATCGACGACTACATATTTCATCGTCTCCAACATTTCCTCAATCGTTGAAAATCTTGCCATTCGGGCCTGGTTTCGTAATTGCTTATCGTGTATTCCATCTATCAGATATTCTAACATATCTGTTTCGCTCACCCTAGCCTGGTTTCCCAGCACTACTTTTTCATAAAAATATGTTGAAAAATCTTCTTTTTTTCGCCATCGTCGTAACTCAAACTCTTTCATAGCTCTTAACCGATGGTCGGCTTTCAAAGAATGCACACAGTCGTTGTTTCAAATCTTCCCACGACAAAGAGATGTATTCCGGTTTTGAGTGGAACCATCTCAAGCAGTGCCCTTCAAACTTTCCAATAGCCATAATCTTTATCACATCATCGTCCACTCCGTATGTATTCTTGATCAAATCGACTTTATTCACCCATTCTAATGCATCATCATTCATGCCAGAAAATATTGGCAATAACGCCGAAAGTTCCGCATGTGATAATCTGGAACCTTTTCGTTCTTCATTGTTCAGGTTAATAGCTTTTATCGTGGTGGCTATGATCTCTTCCATCGTCATCTGAACAGATTCTCTTTCCTCGTGTTGCGCCATTGTTTTCTTAAAGTAAATCTAATTTAATCTTAACGATCGTACCTTGCGTGTATTTCATATCCCACTTCTGAATTCTGTGGATGGGCGTTCAATTTCATAAAAATACTTTCTTTGTGTTTATACTGTATATTTCTTAAAATATCTAATTGAGACATAATCGGACCGCCATTTTTCTTCTTAACTAAATGCGTCCTTTCTTAACACATCATCAGATACATAATGGATACATAATAATTCTTGTTCATAACATATTATCAGCATAATCTTTTCCAACTCAACAACCATCAATCTTAACTCCCTACTTTACCGACACTCTGTTCGTTGTTGTCATATTTATGCGTTGTTGTCACGTTTACATAAAATACTAAAAACTAAATTTGCCTACATAACAATAGACAAAAAAATCTTACATCTCTAAATGTTATTGTTGTTATTTGGTATATATTTAGATTAAAAAACATGTTATTGTGTGTCTATAGACAAATAAAGGTTAAATATTGATCTACCGTTAACAGTTCATTAAGAACAGTTTCGGTGTACTCCAGCCTTTAGCTTATAGTTGTTGATCTCATATCTTCGCCTACTACTTCCCATTTGTGATAAGACGTTTTTTTACAGGGGGGATTGAACTGGCCCAATTTGAAATGTTCAAACCACAAATCTGTTGTTAATTCAAAATTATCTTAATACAATGTATTTAAATCTGTGATAACGATTGCATATACAACGAACATGTAAGTTTAACCTACAGATTTAACCATGAAGTAAAACCACGTCAGTTTTGCAAGAAAATGCGTGGGTTTCATTCAAAAGTTGACTTAAACTGCTAAAGTTTTTTCATTACGTCTTTAAAAAAAATGTTTTCAAACAATTTCAGGAAGTACCTTGTTGCAATTTTACTCATTTTAACTTATACCGCATTGGCTTCTGAAGAAGAAGATTTATATAAACTACTTGATGTTCCAAGAGATGCTAATCTGAAAGATATTCGAAAAGCATTTAAGAAACTTGCTGTGAAATTACATCCCGATAAAAATCTCGACGACCCGGATGCCGATGCCAAGTTTGCAAAGTTTGCTCGTGCTTATGAAATCCTGAAAGATCCTGAATCAAGGAAGCAGTATGATTTATTTGGTGATGTTGGAAATCAGGCTAGTAAACAAAAATACCAAAGTTATACATATTATCGAGATCAGTTTGGAATTTATGATGATGATCCTCTTATAATTACATTAACACGCAGCGACTATGGTAAGCTTTATGTTTTATTTTATAGAATTTTAGGTCTATCGAAATTTAATTTAATATTTGATTCAACAATAACTTGCTGGCTTTGGCATTTTTCTGTTTCAATAATATTCGTCTAGTTTAGCTCGATCAAATTTTTAGGTTCCTGAAACTTATAGTGAGGACAAATATTCAAGGAAGTCTGTTACGGTTTTTAATAATTAACATCAAACTTACTCTCTTTTGGTACACTTCGTATCATTAACTAATTCTTGATCAACCGCATGAAATAGTTTGGTTACTGTAACAAGCTGCAGTGCTCTGAATTTCATTTATTAGCATAATTAAAAGAAATCTTTTGCATCTTGTAGAAGTAAATCTGTTGGTAACATTCTCGTCACTGTTTGTGTCCTGTTTTCATTATTACAGTTTAGGTTCAGATTAATCTCTCTGTCTCTGTACTTTGTATTTATTCTCACAAAAAAAATGATTGGGGTTGGATTTTATTAGTTCTTTGATAAGAAGAATTTAGGTCTGGGTATATGTTTCTGATCTGAAGTTCATTTGTACACACTTAAAAAGAAGTATTTACTTTTAGATGTTTTTCATGAACTTTTATATAATTATTAAAACTGGAGTCTTCATTTATATTAGATAATACTATTATAACTAAAAATGTGATTTATAGTTAAATTTTTGCAGAGTTAAATGTGTTGGATACTAGTCAAGTATGGTTTGTTAATTTTTATTCTGCTCAATGTCATCACTGTCACGAATTAGCTCCAGTGTGGAGGCGGTTATCTTCAGAACTTGAAGGTGTGATACGAATTGCGGCCGTTAATTGTGAAGAAGATTGGGCGTTATGCCGGCAATTGGGTATAATGTCGTATCCCACGTTACTATATTATCAAAAAGATGTAATTTATTTGTGCTTGGTTCAGTTTATATACTTATATTACCGTTTTAGTCAACAATGTATGAAGGTGAAAAATACCATGGAGAGAGGTCTGTGGACGCTTTGCAAAACTATGTTTTAAACCGTCTTACATCTAAAGCTCAAATTATTACACGCAATGAATGGGACCATGAAGGTTTAAGAAAGAAATCGTGGCTTCTAATATTATGCACAGAAGATGGTAGTACCTGCCTAGAACAAGATACAGTACAGAAATTAGCTGCTATTTTTGTAAGCATTTATCATTCTATATATATTTAAGTTTCATTGAACTTTTGAGCCCACTTTAGTTATTTATACAGTGTTATTTACGCTATACGACTCTGAATATTGTGGCCAAAATACGTGACTTTCAAAAAGTTTCACTTTTGGAATATATGGGGGTTCACTTTTGTCCATTCGTCTCGTGACGGTATTTATCACTTCAAACTTTTTTAAGATGTGATAATCTTTTGTGACGTCGGATCTCTTAGTTATGTTGCTTCACGCAGCACGTTAAAAGTCAGTTTGGTATCAAGAGTCCCGGATATTTGACTCCTTTTGTCATCCAGAGCGTGACTCCGTACATCGTAGGTAGTTTTATGTCATCCGTTTTTCGTCGTTTGGTAAACGGAACGATTACCGTCTTAGTTGGGTACACTGATAGTCCCTCTTTTTTGCACCATTTTTGGACGATGTTTAGTGCACTCTGCATTATGTTCGTACAGTTGTCTCTAGCTTCCCGTTTCTGATAATGGTGAGATCATCGGCGTATCCTAAAGCGAATACACCTCCGTCTTCTAGTTCTTGTAGTAGGCCGTCCATGACGAAGCACCATAGTAGAGGTGACAGCATCCCGCCTTGTGGACACCCGCCAGTAACTGGCTCCTACAGTGCTATCGTACAAAGTAGCTGTTACCATCCGATTCCTGAGGATTTAGTTGACCCAGTTTTGCACTAGAGGTGTGATGCCTTTTTTCTTTATTACCCTTGAAATTGAGGTGAAGGTAGTATTGTCAAATGCTCCTTCAATATCTAGAAAAGCAACCAATCCAATATCATTGTATTAGATAGAGATGTACCGAATATTCGGTTAACTATTCGGCGAACGGAATATTCGGCCACTTTACCGAATATTCGGTATTCGGTTACCGAACAAAATCGTTATTCGGTACATCTCTACAATAAGCACTCCACTAGTTGCGCCGGTAATACGACACTACCGGAAGAATGTTTACAAATGTTGCATAGATTAAAATTTTCTATGAGTGACTAATTTTAATTTATTTTTTTCAATAGCAAATTAATTAAAAATATACCTAAAATAAATGCCTTACGCCAAGGACCAAATTTTTCATAACAAAGGTGTAACAGATTCTGAATGTTTCGTAACAAAGGAACAGATTTTCTGTAATTGTAATAGATCTATATTCGCTTTAAGTTTGACGTGGTATTTATATTTATGGAACACGACGCGTATAGAAAAAGTAACCAAACATTTAGTTTCGAATGTAATTCATTATTCGGCCAAATATTCAGCTAAGCCGAATAATCAAGGCCGAATATTCGTTATTCGGTTACCGAACAAAATCGTTATTCGGTACATCTCTAGTATTAGATTGCATTTTCGCATCTAGTTGGGGAATTGCTAGTTCGCAAGGTTTTCCGGATTGGTATGCTTGCTGGTTTCGGCGCGGCTAAGCGGCTAAGCCTCCCGTATATACCTGTCGACATTTTTAAGTACTTTTAATATGAAGGAAGTCAAGCAGATCGGTATCTAAGATTTTGCCTGGACGTACGTAGATCTTCCTGGCTTTGATATAAATACAACCGTGACAATGCGCCAGCCGTTTGGTATATGCGAAAGTGCTAAGCTGACTGTGAGAATTTCGCATACTGCGTTTCGCAGAGCAGCAAGTCCCTGGGGACTAAAAGGGTTTAAACGTGTTGATTCCCCATTCTAGGTTTTCAGGATTGATTATTTTTCTCACTAATTCCCAGTTCTTTTTGGATGCCCGTTTGTTTAGTACCTCTAGGTCGTGGTGCTTAGGAATTCCAGTTAACGATGAACCCGAAAAGTGTTTTTGCAATAGTTCTTGCAGAGTACTTTCAACTGAATCTGTAAACTTGTAGGTCGATTTTCTACGCACTTACTGTATCTTTTCCATGAGTCTCTCTTTGCCTTTTTAATTGAATTGTTGTATGTTGTCAGGCTGGTTTTGTGTTCATCCCAGTCGACGCTTTTTTTGGCTTTGTTAAATAGCCTTCTTCTCAAGTAACCTTTTTGGGGTTTATTTAACAGTTTTTGGTCAGCTTGTTGCAAATGCGGATTTTATTGAATTAACAATACTGTCCGTCATTAGTTCTAGCTCGTGCGTTGATCTTACAACTGAAGGACATCCCTGACAGTGGTTTACTTTTGTTTGATGTGCCGACTAGCCATTTTCTGGCTGCATCGTCTGCGCACTTTATTTTCAGGAATCCCCCTTTATGTGTACATTCCTGAAAACGCGGAGAAGCTTGCCTCCTTTCCAGTTCGTCAATCCATCCGAGTATCGAAGTTTTTATGACTTCGGATTCTTCAGGGCTGATGGTGTTTTCAGGGAACTCTTTTGGTATGATTGCAAAAGTAATTCCCGTCCGAGTATACTTGAATATCTTTTTTTTGTTTCTTCGTTCCTTTGTTACTGCCGGAAAGCCTGCGCTTTTGCGCTCCTGTTGTTCCGTCAGTTGGTACAATTGCGTGCGCCGTCTGGTGTCGTTGTTGCGTCCTGACGTGCCCGCTTTCGCTTCCTTATAGGTAGGTTTTGCTCTGCCTTTAGAATGGAACCGGTTGCCTGATCTCCCGATACTTTTTGTTTTTTTAGCTTTCGTCTTGCCGCCTCCGAAAGCTTTAAGGTTTTCCCCGTCTTTTTTTTACTGTCGTAGAACTGATTTCGTATATGTCCCACGAATACGGTCACCGTGCGTAGTGCTTTGATACGCACGGAAGGCTATGTACAACGGGGTTCGCCTGGTGCCCCGAGGTTGGAACCAGTGACGACTGGTCTTCTATCCAGTCAGGCATCTATCGGTTTGGTCATCCTTATCTTAGATTTAGGTTTTTAATGAGGTTGTCTCTTCTTGGCCGAGACGGGGGGGTCTTGGTACTGCTTGTCCGTGAGACATGTTCGCAGCAGCAAGAGGTTTGGATTTGGCTGCTATGCCTTTTAACCAAAGTCAGTAGAGTAGCGACAGGCATCGTTATCCCAGTATTGGCTCTTGTCACAACACTACAGCTTAAGCTGACAAAACTGGTTCCCGTGACAGTAGTATTGAAGTACGTACAGATTTTAGGCCGCGACTCCAACACCTACTAGGTAAACAGGGTTGTCTCCGCTCAGCTAGTAAAACTGCGTACCATGACATCTTATCTACCCTCCTATCCACAACCTGGAGACACGCCCGATAGGTAGCTTAACCCACGGGATGATCGAGGGTTACACTTCGCTGTAAAATTGCTCCCATATCTTAGATGGATCTCAAACATGAAAATTTAGTTGTATTTTGACAAAATTCAAATAAATGTTATTAAATGTTTTTAACACGCAAACTTATTTTGATCGGAGAGTCCAAAAATTCAATAACAACAGGGGGTTTTATTTAAAAAAACACAATTATGATACGTTTACGACACCCTGTATAATATGAAAATAATTTTAGAAAGTAACTATTATAGACCTTTATATATCCCAAAAATGAAACTTTTCGAAAGTCACGTAGTTTTGCCCATAATATTCCGTATAGCGTGAATAACCCTGTACGATACTTTTTCAGGAGGGATTATTGCCTCTTGGAATGATACGCGAAAAAGATTTAAGCGAAAGTATATTCCAAAATTATAAAGAGTATCCTGTTGTATTTTGGGAAGTTAAAGAAACTGGAAATGATGTAACAACTGCAGCTGAAGTCCACAGTATCGATGTTTTAGAAACTAAAGATATTGTTAAACAAGTTTTGAGTTTACTGCCGGATCCTCAGTTTCTTAACGAAGAAACTTTCCAAGATATACGTACTCAGTTGCGTTTGGGTTCCGAAGAACCGTGGTTATTGTGCTTTTATATGGGTGCCGCTACCGAGTTAAACATACAATGGAAACGTTTACCCGCATGGTTACCCAATATGAAGCTAGGATTAATTCATTGCGGACGTAATACCGCACTTTGTGCCAGTCTTCACGTATCTCACTACCCAGCGTGGGGTTTGCTGAAAATAGGTGGCGCTTTTGAGATGTATCATGGTAGAGAGATACTTCACGAAATAGCTGCTTTTGCTAGAGAAAGTAGCAAGTCAACAAATTTACACGCATTATCGCCTGCAGATTTTTACAATATTCTACAAGAAGGAAGCGTGTGGTTTATTGATTGGTACGCTCCTTGGTGTCCACCATGCAAGAAATTATTGCCTGAAATGCGAAAAGCTAGTCAACACTTTGAACCCGAAAACGTTCAATTTGGCACGATAGATTGTACCTTGCACTCGAATTTATGTTCCTACGAAGGTATTAGAGCTTACCCTACAACACGTTTTTATAATGGTAGTAAAATCCATCATTTTCACGGAGTTCCTAATGAAGAAGGTATAGTAGAGTTTGTTGAAAATATGCTTCATCCAATCGGTGAGTTGCGATCCGTATTGAAGGTGGATTTGCCTACATGAATTATTTTTAGTAATCAATTTAGAAGAGGACAATTTTATACAACTGGAAAGAAAATCTGAACATGAATTGTGGATTGTCGACTTTTATGCACCTTGGTGTGGTCCTTGTCAGCGTTTAATGCCCGTTTGGAATTCTTTAGCCAAACAAGTAATAACTTTTTTTATTAGTTTATAGTTTTAAACACTTTTTTATTCATTTTAGCTTTCCAATTTTGAATTTGTAAAACTTGCCCAAGTCGATTGTACACAACAGTCAAACTTATGCCATTCTCAAAACGTTAAAAGTTATCCAACAATTCGATTATATCCTTTAGGTAGTGAAGGATTAAACACTGTTGCGTGAGTAGTTTTGCAAAAGTGTTAAATTGAATCAATTGTCTATTTTAGTATGTATAACGGGCACTTAGACGTTATGTCTTTGAAAAAATGGACACTGAGCTTTATGCCAGGCGCCGAAGTTAAATTGTTGAACGATAAAAAATTTAGAAAAGCCGTTTTGTCAGAACATGATAAATACATCCCGTGGTTGGTGGATTTCTATGCACCTTGGTGTGGACATTGTGTACATTTTGAACCCGAATTTATGTTAATCGCCAAGGTAAACATCAGCTGCACATAATTTTTCATATCATCGCTTTTTTTCAGAATTTAGATAAAAAAGTTAAAAGTGGTAAAGTCAATTGCCAAGAAGAACATTCATTTTGTCACGAACTGGGTATATCCAGTTACCCAACTGTACGTTTATATCTCTCTCCTTACGAATATCGCGAAATTACAAAACAAATTGCCACAGAAGTTGTACACGAAGTAAATGCGATTATTGAGCGTCGTTTTAGAGAAGAATTATAAAACAAAATCTCTTTTCTAACTCTATAATTCTTAATAAATTATTTTTTATTAGGTTTTTAGTGCAATAATACCAAAAATTTAGTTTTAATCTTTTGTACCTATTTTTTTTATTATCTGCATGTACTTTTACCTAAAAAAATCACATTTCAGTTAATGAAAAGAAAATGTAACTAATTAAATAAATTTTTATTTTTATAATTACAAATTAAGTATGTATATTTATTTTACCCTGATTTAAATTGAATATGTTAAGTACTCTTCCAATTATGTTACTTAATGGAAAGATCTTCAGTTTATTGTTAATAATCTGAAAGAAAAAAATATAGATTAGTGATTTGATTTGGGTAGGTGTGTATACCATGTAAAATGATAGTCTCGCTATAATAACTTCAACAATTTTATAGAAACAATCTTGCTTTAATTACAAAATAAATATTGGGTTTATTATGTAAAAATTAGTATATTTTATACTTTCCGTAGCTTTTTATTTCGAATTATCCATTACTGAACTAATGAAAACAGTCCGTTTAGATAAATGGGCCCATACTCTAATGGCCTACGGACCCCTTTTCATAGTCAAAACTTGCCCACGGACGGCTGAGTGACAAATCTACATAAATGCATAATAGAAAAATTACAAATTTAACTGTGATGTCTTGAATGGTCAATGGTGACGTAAAAATAAAGTATAAATAAAACATTTTGTTGAAGTATTTATTGAAATTATAAGTTTTGTTTTAAAATACAAAAACATTTTTAATGACTTAGATGAACCTGATGGATGTTATGAGTGTATTTATGTCCGGCTTGAGTAGCAATCGCAAATTTCCGCGAGTACTCATTTCTAATCGTTTTCTTTTTTTTTGTGATTAGGCTCATAACGGCACTGAATCCACGTTCTACCAAATAGGAAGACAGAAAAGCAATCAACACCTTCTGTACAATAACTCATAATGCTGGATATAAAATTGCGATCTGTTTTTAACTAGAAGTATCCATTGAAACATTGGTTTCAGCTCCTCATTTGTGGATAATTCAATAAGTTTCTCCTGTATTAGCACATACACATCTGTATTTGTGCTCTGAGTTTGGCTACTTGCAAAAGGGTTCAACACCCAGTGCGGAATATCCAAGTGAAGAATGTCTTCAAGTCTTTGATTAAGGTCCGAATGAAGCGCCGATAAATGTTGACAATAATCAAACTAATCTTCATCTCTATTTTGAAATATTTGGAAACTGAGAATATTAT
This sequence comes from Aquatica leii, assembly GCA_035610365.1. Lineage (NCBI taxonomy): Eukaryota > Metazoa > Arthropoda > Insecta > Coleoptera > Lampyridae > Aquatica > Aquatica leii. The sequence continues at coordinate 154,591,517 of CM069433.1, forward strand.
CCTCTTCCCAAGTTTTGTTTGTACAGCAAAAGCTTTGTAACAAACAAAGATATTACTCTTAGCTTTGAATAAATTTAATGTGTCATCTTGTTTCAAATTAGTCTCCTTAAATCAGTCAAATAAGCGATGGCATTGTCTTTACTCTCTAGGAATTGAATCAAAGAGCGATCCAAACATGCACTTTTAGATAAACAACGTACTTCTGTGTTAAGTAGTAAAGTAAATGATGTATAGTCATAATCATTTTTCAAACAAAGTTGAGCAAATAATCTCTTCTTTTTGATTTTATTAACTGCTGTAATGACATAATGTAGTGATTTATGCAAACGTTGACTAAGGTTTTTTGCGACCAAATGAGGTCAATGATACAATGTACCGATAATACATTCGGTATAGCTTGTTTTAAGTATGCCAGAAAGCTTCGGTGTCGTCCGACCAGTGCCGGAGCACCATCAGTAGCAACTGAGATGATATTAGTCAAGAGTATAGCTTTTATATCCAAAAATCATTTTTATTCAGTAAATAACGTTTCACCTTTTGTATCAGTTTTCAAACATTTAGTAAATAACAATTCTTGCCGAAAATTTTTCTTCTTTTACAAATCTCACATAAGCTAAGAATAAAGCTTTGTTTCCTGGTAATGTTGACTCGTCAAGCTGTATAAAGAATTCAGATGTTTTTCAGTAGCCACATAAAGAGTTTTCTACACACTGAGCCATTACGTCGATCCTTCTTCGTACAGTATTATTACTCAGTGGAATTTTTTTTATCAGTGGCGGTTTCGCTATTAGGTCATTCGGACAATGACCTTCAAAAATCAATAAGAAATGTATTTTATTTACTTTAAAATTACAGAAAATTTGCCTTTAAATCAAATTATCAGCGTTTTAATTTCTATTTTCATTCTAAGCGCAACAGATGCGACAACAAACGAATTTACTCGAGACTGTTGTGTTTTATAGTCCGTGTGTATTATATAATGTAGCCGAATCGTAAATGATCGTTATTGAAGTCAAGAGTGAAACACGCATAATATGTACAATTTCATGCGAATTAGAAAAAGAGAACTAAATGCTTCCTACGGTTGTCAGCCGGGTCCAATTCACGTACTCAGTGCAATGCTTACGTCACCTTACGTCATTTATTATTATCTCCGTTTGTAAAACAAAGATATTGCAGCATCTTTTACATTTTTTATCAAATACGACAAACTTTGCACTCGATTTTTTAGTTGTTTGATAATATTCGTTCGTAACGAATGTCGATGACTTGCACAAATTAAAGGAAAATTAATTGTTTTCAAGTACATATTACCATTTTTGTTTTATAATGGCGGTAATACAAAGAATTTATATATGATTTATCAGTTTAGATTTGTGTAGACGTGAAGAAACTAATAGATTTTACTGTTTTGTATTTTTACTATTTTCACACGATTCATTATGGTGTAAAAATGGTGTTACCAATTTAAAATATTTAAAAGAAAAAGTGAAAAAGCACTCTTTACCTGCGGATCACATGAAAAATTCGATGGATCATTTTGCTAATTGTAAAGATAGATGAATAGATCTTAAATATAAATCGAAATAATGTATTAATGTATTGTTTTCTTTAATTCTCCATCTACAAAATAAATTGTCAATAAAATAATTAAAGCGGATACTAATGTTTCATTTCTTAGCATTACTGACCTAGCTTAAGAAAATGTACTTTGTGTACAGATTTCTTGTACTTGAAAACAATGCGCAGAATAGCAACTTTAACCACAGCAATTTAACTACGCTTTATCCGATAACATCATTTTGTGTTTACTTTTATTTATATTTGCACTTCTTAGAACGGTTTATTTTTATTTGTAGTATCAACAATCGTAATTAATGTAACAGGTCCGTAACTTACGATTTATTTTGCTAAAAATTTTGATTTTTTTAAATGTTTTAATGGAACTTTTATTTTGACATTTTTTGCTTGTGTTTTTTTCAATTTTTCAATTCAAAAATTAATTAACAACAGAATATAATAACACAGTAATATCAAGTAATTCCAAACGTTTGGTTATTCGCGGAAGTAAACAAAATAAATAAAAATATAAAAAAGTAAGCTATAACTTTTAGGGTGCATTATATTAAATTATATAACTCAATATTCCTAACTTCTTTTACAGAATCATTAATAATAATATATTCTTTAGAAACACATCTGTGTTAGAAAAACTTACAATCCCTTCTTAAGTTTTTAATAAAAAAGGAATCAATGAATGTTAAGGGATTACTGTACTGATAACTGTGATATATAATTATTTTTATCAACTTAAACAAGAGGATAACTTTGCTTAAATAAATTTAAATTAAAAAGAAATATCAATTTTATTCAAATATACTTACGTTACGATAAGTAGTACGTTATCTACGTAACAATACAAACAATTATACTTCTTTTTGTCTAAGACTAGGAAAATTAGTTATACACTTCACATAACACAAAACTAAATTGTTGGTTAGATGCACGACTCTTTTATAGTTCATATTATAAACTAGTTGGTGCAGGTATCGGTTCTATTGCGTCCCTGTATAAACCGCGATGCCTGTTACTACTTGTATTTTATGTACCTGTCTATAGGTATTGATATTTTACTTAGGAAGTAAAAATCGATAATAATTTATTTTATATTATTCATGTGACAAAATTTTTGAATTCTATATTAAACTTTGCGCGAACCCCCTGACGTTCAGAAACTCCGCAAATCAATTTTAATTTTCCACGGACTCCCTGAATAATCTCTGGGGCGTAGGTACCATTTTTGATTCATGATACTTAGCGAACTGAACAAATATTTTTTATTTACGTTTCTTCTTGGGTTAGGTGTTATTGTGTTTGGGTTGGCTTTGGAATTTAAGGTTGTGTCCTTCGCGTATGCATAAATTTCTATTCTTGGTTTTAGTTAGTGTCGACTTTTCAGGTTTTTATGTTGTTGGAAGAGAGGGGCAATAATTTGTTATGTTAAAAGTGTTTCGGTATAATGTTTGTACCGTATAAAATTTTTTTTGTGGTCTTTGTAGTACGCTTTGTACATGTTCTAACGTAAGTGCCCAGAGAAATTTTCACTCCTAATTATTTTCACTTATCCATGGTATAAATGGAAGTAGTATTTTCGCTGCTTTGTGAAAATTTTCCTGGGGTAAGTATTGCTTCACATTTTTGTGATTTACTTTAATTTTCCCGTATTGCATTAGCGGTTTTTGGATATTCACGCGTTATTCCATTAATGTGGAGATATTGAAACCAGTTTCGTTTATTGGAAAAATTTTTAGGATGACGCTATCCCATACAGCACGCAAAATTTTATGAACATTTTTACAACATATAACATTCGTTGCAACAAAATGTATGGGTGCGCCGTGATATTTATCAATAATAGCTGTATAAATTTTGGTATAACATTGTTCTTACATTAACGATTACGTGTGGCACTGCAGAATTGAAACATGGACATTATTACAACATTCATACCGAGACGTTACGTTAACGTAAATGCGGTCCCTTAATACCAATGTGTTTACAAAGTATGTACAAAATCATTACGGTAACGTAAATATGTTCTTTAATATAAACGTCATCACAAAATACGCACAAAATCATTGTGTAATGTAAATCTGCTCTTTCCTGTATATATTTTTTTCAAGAGTACGTATAGTCATTAAAATAACATAAATCGGGTTCCTTAATACAAACGTTTGTACAAAATGAGCATATAATGATTACATAAATATAAATATATGATCCCGTTTATATAAGTAAGTGTTTTTGCTAAGTAGGTATACAGTGATGTTTTGTTAAAGTAAATGTGGTTAGTATTTATTTTGTTGTTTAGAAATCACAAAACTTTTATATCTACACTTTGTAAGATTTTTACGAATGCACTTGGTAGGCATACTATTTAGATAGCACAAGCACGCCAAGTATGCGATCTATGCGATAGCGTTTGCGTAGGTGTGGGTACTTGGGTAGCGCCATTATTATCTTCTACCGTCTTCTACCACCTACAATAAATAGTTGAAAATGAAGTGAATTTAAATGTGCAAGGTAAGTTTGTTATACGTATTTCGTAACTATCTAAACAGTATTTTTGTTATAAAAAATTACCTATCGTTTTTATCATTAGTTACAATGCCTAAATACAATTACAAACCCTTAAGTGCACTATCAGCTAGACAACGTCTAGATTTTTGAATTATTTCAAATTAAGATCGGTTTATCCGTCTCTATTATGTGCTTTTGACTAATTATCTATAACGTAAGGTTGTAATATTTGCTTATTAATTGAATGAAAATGATCATTATTTTCATCTGCCTTTTTGCTTTAGTATTCGATTTGGAATTAATAAACGATCAGTTTTCCTGATTGTAAATTAACTGTATGATGTTTTACCAAATATTGTTTTTTTAATAGTGTGATTATCGTTTCAGAAGCAATTAAGCCAAAGGCCCATTTAGCCAATTTGCAACTAAGTCAAGCACAATAAGATTCAGCAGTGGGAGAATGGCTACGCCTAGCAAAGAATCGGCTTACAGAAAGTAAAGATCTGAAAAAAAATGGCAGAACGAAGAGCTGCAACTAATATATAATGTATTTTTTATTATAACTATGTATAATCAGTAGCCTTAAATATATTTCTTTTTTTTTTTAAATTTTTTGAGATTTTTCTGAAACACATTCATTTTGTGAACACATTGTGTCTACATTATTAATATGAAGACACATTTTCGTTGTGTATATGTAAGCAGTACGTTATTGTGGTTACATAATATTTGACTTATATGTCTACATTAATACAATGTTACACAAGAACTTCTGGAAAACATAATCAACGCGTAAAGTAACTATGTTGTGTCTACATTGTAGCATATAACATTGACACTGTGTTAACATTGTTCATACGTAAGAACTTGCTTGTGCGCACATTGTGAGGCGGACGTTTAAACTTTGTGTATCTGTTTGTGAGAACTTTTTGGATACATTACCACATGTATATAATGTAGTTGTGTTATTTTGTGTATACTGTTTGAAACGTTACTATTACAGATACACATAATATTTTTGCTGTTATGTGCTGTCTGGGATGCCACATTGATTGCAGGATTAAAGATACCTATATCTTTGCTAAATTAATATAATTCTAACTGTATTGGAAAGCTGACTTACCAAAATAACAATTAATTTGGGGGAAACTCAGCGCATTTAGTTTTTTCATTAATGATATGAACCGAAAGGGATTTACTTGTGATAACACTTTATGTACGTGTTTGTTATATTTCAGCAAATTTTAGGAAATTCTGGGAAGGTGCTATTTTCTTTCTTCGAAAGAAAACTAAACTGCAAGTATTACATTTCTGTCTTTAATTCTTTTTATTTACGTTGCCAGTCGGTTCTACACACGACTGCACTCACATATCAGGTTGTTGTCACAATTAAATATAAAACTTTTTCTTTATGTGTAGCATATTGCTACACGGTGTGCTCTGGTTCTGTGTATTATTGAGATTTGTATTTTAGTGTTATAATTTACAAATTTAAATTTATTTTTTTTGGAATGCAAAAGTTAGGGCGACAAGTTAAATTTTTTGTACGACGTGTTGCCAAACCGAAGTCTGTGATGTTGACCTACGTTCTAGCGTTTGATCGCACCTATGTAAATTTATCTTCTTCTCTTTTCAAACTTCTCTTTTTGTGATAAAATAAATATACTCGTTGTTACAACCTGTGTTTTGTCATTTGTTCTCTTTCAGTTGCGGATAGATTTAAACGGTATTTCCCATTCTAATCTTTCACCGTATTGGTGCCTTTTTAAATTGCTTTTAATTAGCACATAGAAACCTACGATCTACTCACCTAATTAAATTTAATTAGTCACTAGCAATTAAGTTACGAGAAAATTCTCGTAACAATATTGTACATGAAACTTTAGTGAAGACAGATAAAATACTTTCACCTCTATTGCATATCAAATCAGGTATACTTAAGCAATTTGTAAAAAAACAGTAAATACGGATAGAACTTGCTTTTAGTATTTTTGCACTAAGTTTTTTGGTTCATCTGACCCAAAACTTAAAGAAGGTATTTTTATCTCAAATTAGAAAATTGATTTTGAACAGTCAGTTTAAAAATACGATGACTGCTGTTGAAAAAGAAGCTTAGATTGCTTTTAAAACTGTAAAGAAAACATACGCTAGAAAAGCTTCACAATGTAGGATGTAATATGAGCATTAAAATTTACTTGTTGCCTGTCCATGTTAATTTTTTTACTGGCAGTTTTGAACAAATGAACAAAAACGGTCATAAAAGAAACGGAACAGAGGAAGGTGTAATACAAAGATGAGGGCCGACTACTGTTGCTGTTGGTGTTTAAAAAGAGACAATTCTGAGTTTGTGCATGTCTGATTAATTAAACGTTTAAACTTCGATTAACACTATTAAGCAGTTATAAGTTTTTGTTTTCTAAAAATTCTTATCAATTTTCTTTATTAAGTAGAATAAAATTATTTGTGTTTGTTAAATTGTGCTATATCTGGATGTGATAGTAATGTACCAAACTTGAAATATTTATTTTTTGAATTAAGTATTACCAACTTGTGCAGAATAATTTATAAATATGTGGTACATATTTTTTGTAAAAATTGCAGCACATTATATATATAAAATTTACTTGACCGCTTACACGTGCAAATTAGAAACTCAATGCAAATATTTTTTGTAATAATAAAACAAATTTTGCTTCTATTATTCCATCAATTAATTTTCAAACAATCCCACTGATAAGAAACATTTTTTTTCATTTGATAACATAATTCTTGGTTTCTACCAAAAACAGCTTTTACAATGCTGCTTTTCTACATTGTTATTAAACACTTTTGCTATTGACAAGATTGTTTCTTTATAACTGCCATTAAGTTTAATTTAATAAACATTTTTTTGTAGTGAGATGTTTTGTGAAAAACAATGTACTTACATCAACAATTTGTCGTGTTATCCCTGGTTCTAAGTCAGGCCATAGAATGTCTAGTGCAGACGGCGTGACGTTTGATATTACTTCGTTAATTAAATATCCTAATTTCTCATTATCCATCAGGTTAGAAAAATTGTTCTGTAAAATTTTTATAAACAACATTTATAAACACTTTTCTTTGTCTTACATTAAGCTTTTTTAATTTTGCGCCGATACTCATAGTTTTTACGTAAAAAGGTGGATCGTGGATCAAATCATACTTCATAGTAGACACAGTACCTAATGATAGTCCAAATAACTTTAACCTACAATTAAGCAATAGATTTACTTTTTTTTTAGTTTTAGACTAGTAATAAAATAAGCAGAAGCAATACAAATTTGTCTCGAGGTATATTCTACTGTGTTTTCCATTTAATGAATATTTAAATAGGTAAATAAAAAGCCTTTTGTACAAAAATGTAAAATATTTATTTAGATTAAAAAAGTAAAAAGTTGAAGTAATTATAAAAATGATCTGGGTCTTAATGGTCTACTGAAAAAATGTTTCTAGGAAATATCGTCCTTGGTGGTGTGCGTGATTGTTGCTTAATGATGCATCTGAAAAAGTTTTTATTAAACTATTATGTTTATAGCACAAACTACTAAAGTATCATTTAAACGGGAAATTTGAAATCGGGAAAGCTCGCATCAGCTTTTATTGATTTTTGTAGAAAGAAAAATTAGAAATTGAACAACATTGAGCAAAAAATCTTTAAGTAATTTTTTTTTAATAAAAACAAAACGAATTGACTTACTTCAGTACTCCAAGGCCTTTTTATGTTTTTTAGTTTTTATTTTAGCGTGTAGATTTTAAGATTATTCGTTTCATGAAGTAATTTATTAATTCGATTCTTCAGCGCCTTTATTCATACTACTGCATTTATATCACAAAAAAGTACGTTTGACATAACTCAAAATCTTAGCAAACGTTTTTAATAATCTTATGTATGGTCAATATTTTTTCGTTTTTAAAAGTTGTTTTTTTATATATTTTTTTAGTTGTTTTGCTTTGCTGTTGTACTTTCTTTTTATCCATAACGTATTCCATTTAATCATTCGATTTTAAAATAATCAACGGTACAATATAGTGTCTATACATTCTCTTTTATGTAAATGTTGAGGGTTTTTTTAAATCTACAATACATACATTATTTTTAAAAATTTAAAGAAAATAGGGGGAAAACCTACTAAAAATGTCAAATATGAAAATGAAATGTTCTAAATACTAAACAATAAAAATAATTATTTCAAAATTTGAATTAATAAGAAACAACAAACGGATGAATGCATATTTAAAAAATATAAATATTTTGCGTAACTAAAGACAATTAATTTTTTTACAGTAGAATATACCTTTAAGATTAAAACATAAAAAGAAAAGTTAATAAAAAAATCCCTTGAAGCAATAATGTAACAGTATAAATCTTACCAAAAAGATCCTTTACCATATATCTTAACCATTTTAGAGATTCGTGCATCGATGAAGTAAAATCCTTTCACATCAATTTGAGGAAAACTGAAATTCAGCGTAAGGTGGTGTTTAAAATCCCAGTTGGCAAAGTCTACTGTGAATTCAGATAATCGCCGTATTTCTACATTTTCCATGTATCCTTTAACACTAAAACAAAATTGTAATTGTTTTTATAAAACAATAAAAAAACACACTAACATTCCAACGTTTTTAGAACCAACGTTAATTTCAATTTTTTCAATTAATAACGGTTCAAGAATTGGTATACCCAATTCGGGTATACCTTTTTGCATGTATCTTCTAAATTCCTCTAATAAGCGAGTAATTTTTTCTCTTGCAGTTCCAGCGCTGTTAACTATCCTGTTTATTGTGGATGAAATCATGTATATGCCTCCTTGTACTACACCACTAACTCCTTGCAATACATCTAAAATAAACATTTAAAAACTTGAAAAAAGAAATAAATAACTTACCGATTGTGTTATTTGCAAACCGGGTAATTGCGGCTCCAACTGCTGGAAACAGATGAAATCTTTGAGGATTTGTACCAGTATTGACCACGCATATCCATAATATTAGAAATAGTATAAAACAACTTCTCGCCATTCTGTCACAGCATTTTTAACGGCTATTTCAAGGTGTTACGTCCTAGCAATGACAATAAATACGTGTTATATTCATAAGTAGTAATTAAGATTAAAAATAATTTGCACTCTAATGCAAAATTAATGTTTGTTTTTACATTTGTAAGTATCTATGATGTACGCAAGAACTGTTATTAGAGTATTCACGTAATTAAGTTTAAAGTATTGGTTGTACAATGACAATGTCAAGGTTTTCGAAATTTTTCCTATTTGCATTAATCTTAAACAAAGGTTAAAACAATCGTTTAAAAAGCAATAATTAATTCCTTAAGTAACTTGTTAGAATCATAGTAAAGGAAAGAATCTAATAATGGTGTACTATTATCAGTAAATGACTCATACAGTGCACACGTAAGTGCAAATTACATTTATGCTAATGTTCTATATATTGTAACATTTGATTGCTTTATGTCATTAATATTCATTACGTAAACCTTCAGTTCAATTACTTCAACATACCATATTTTGATAATAGTTGTTTGTACGACTATGAAGTGTATGTTTAGCGATACATAAAAAACCTGTTTTTGGGTTTTGATTAAAAAAAAATGTACTACAGTAATTATTGCGTTATGCAATATAGTAACAGAATCGACATCGTTTGAAATAAATTAGTATTTAAAGTCTGATTACAGATTAAATCATTGTACAAATTAATATTAAAAGTAGAATACACACCATATTATTATAATAAAAAAAAACATTATATAAGCTATTTTTTAAAAACAATTTTAGTGCTGCATAATAATTATAACGGTGATTTTGATCTTGTTTTCATTATAAGGGTACGAACATACTAAAGATGCATCTATGAGCGCTGTTTTAGGTTGCGATCGTAGTTTAAAATTCTAGGTTGTCGCACATGCCTAGGGCCTAACGTAAATTGGAACATTGACCGCTAGCCCCCCGTTTTTTATTTATTTTTTTTTTGGTTCTTTGATGCTTGTTTTGTGCCCAATTGTACCGTTATTATTATTATTAATAATTATGCTCAATTTTAAATTGTCAATAAAATTAAAACAAATCCGGGGGCTAACTTAACCATCAGTCACGTTAATTTTAACTTTATTACGAAATTAGACTTATATATGTTAAGTTGTTAAACCAGAATAACAAATTTCTTAATTTATTAAGACTGATTAGACTGCTTGAGTATACCTTAAACATCTTTGTAAATAAAACTCGATTGTTTTATCATTTTAAAAAAGAGTTTATTTTAATTTAACGTTAGCATAATTTCACACAAAACAAGCACAAAATATGGTAAATAAATTAAAATAAAAACGAGGGGCTGATAGATAAGTTAGTTCTCAGTTTTGTTTTATTTTTTCTTAGCGATTTAAATCGTAATAGCGCAATTGAGCAATAATAATAGCACAATTAAATAAACAAAAAATTGTAACAATCTAAAATACTAGCGAGCAAGTTAAATTTCGTTTTTGTTCTGATTTTTCATCTACTTAAAATTGACCACAATTGTAAATAATATTAGCACAAAACGAGCACAATTAACTAAGTAACAAATAGTGTAAATAATTTAAAAAACAGTTTTATTAATAGTTTAAAGTTGAGCACAGTTATAAACAATAACGGCACAATTTAGCACAAAACAAACACAATTAAATAAGCAAAAAAAAATTAGAAATAAATTTAAAAAACGAGGGACTAGCAATCAAGGTAGCCCCCAACTTTGTTTTTATTTTATTATCTATTTAAAATTAAGCACAATTAAAAATAATATAGTGTACGCCGCTTAATAAAATCACATTGGGACTGTAAGCGAATGGTAACAATATCTGATATTCGAAAAATAAATGTTTATTGGTTAGAAACCAGTAAATATATACAGCGTATATCTGTTTAACGAAATATAAATTTCGAAGATGAAATTATAGCAAGCAAGAAATATCAAAATAGAAGTTCCAATGAAACTTTTAAAAAAATCAAAATTTTGAGTCGAATAAACCGAAAATTACGAACCTGTAGCATTAAATAGTTTGTTAACACTGTTAATAAAAAAAAATTGAAAATTACGTTATGATGTTTAATTCACTGTTCTAAGAACTATACCTTTCTTCTCAGGAATTTGTTGAGACTAAAAATAAAAATAAATACAAAATAATGTTATCACATAAAACGTAGTTAAATTAAATTGTTATTCTAAGAATTAGACATTCTTTCTAAACACACTAAAAATACAAAGTAACTCGAGAATAACGTATTTACAGTGTTTAAATGATGTAATGTTACGTAGGCCAGTCAAAATACTTCCATAAATAGATATACTGCAAAAATAAAGCTACATATGCAAAAAAAAGTCTTTTTAGGGTACAATGATGAAATTTTTTATTAATTTTACTAGCGTATTGTAAGAATTCAGCTAAAAAACTCATACAAAATAGGTTATAGTTTGTGTATAAAAACAAACCTGAGAAGAAAATTGATAACATAAACCTAAAGTATGATTACTATAAACGCGGTTTTTTCTATGTATTAATAGCATACGCCCGATCCGTTCTTTAATAAAGTAATAACATTACCCGACTGATAACATTGTCCGTGATTCTAATAAGCGGCGTGCACTGTATTAGCACAATTTAGCACAAAACGAGCATAATTAAATAAGCAACAAATACTGTAAATAATTTAAAAAGTGGGTTGGTTGATCTATAAGTCTACTGATTATGCTTAAATTTTTTTATCGGTTTAAAAATAAATTTAATTGAATATAATGTTAGCAACATTTAGTACAAAACGGCAATTAGACCAGTCAAAAATATTTTTAAAAAGTAGTAGTAGAGTAGAAAACAGGGGGCTGATTTGTTTTAATTTTATCAAGAATTTAAAATTGAGTACAGTTAAAAATAATGACGGCACAATTGAGCACAAAATAAACACAATTAAATAACCAAAAAAATTGTAAAAATAACGGTCAAGTTAGTTAATTTAGAGTTAAGTACAATTAAAAATAATATTAGCATAATTTAGCACAAAACGAGCGCAATTTATTAGACTGGAATATTATTTAAAAAATGAAATTGGGGGGCTAACTTGACCGAGCTTTCTTTATTTAGTTTAGTTTTACATAACTCATTTTAGTTGCATAGTTGCTTAATTATTTAGTCTATGTTTACGTTACGCTTGATGACATGATTATGACATTAAACAAAGATTAAGTAGGGTAAGACCCTCAATTGTTGGCACTTTAAGAAATTATTTAACGTTGATTACAAATTAAAAATACATATTAGTCAATTAAAAGTAAAAATTGAGTTTTACTGATTTTATGATATATTTTTACGATTGTGTGAGTAAAAATATTAGATTAAATCTGCAAAAACCGCGATTTATAATAAAAAAAAGTATTTGTACAAGTTTTTTTTAAGTAAACATTTGTAATAGTAAACACGGGAACAATTGTTACATTATATATATATGTATATATAATTTACACAAATAAAACACAATCCCGATTATATTAATATATTATTTGATATTTCTAACATTTGACAAAGCGATGTTTTATTTTCTTCAACAGTATTAACTATATCTCGTTTTACATTATCTATCGTTTCTGTTGAAAAATTACTCTGAGGCGGTTTAGTTTCCCACACGTTATTGAGTAGACTATTGTCTATGATATTAATTTTTGGATTTGCAACTGGAATCACAGGTTTTACCACAGTAGAATTGTCATTTTTATTATTTTTTTAATTTGTTTACCTGTGTTCTTTTTTTGTCTAGCTTTATTTGTGCTTGATTTGCTTTTTTCTTTGCTTTTTGTTTGACAATCTCATCCTTTGTTTTTACTTTTTCTTCACAAATATTTTTAAACGCATTACATAGGGTAGTCTTTTAGTATTTCTTTTACCCGACCTTTCTGGAGTCCTCTGCCACAACAAATACATTTACATCCCTTTCACCCTTTTTAGTAGATATTACAATATCCATTATTTCTTCCTCTGTAAATTATGTGTCTTGAACTGTAGTGATTGGAGATATATCCGTCTCATGAATAAAAGCAGTATTGTTTTCAATACTATAATGACAGTCGTCGTTTGCAACTATTAAATGATCTAGAAATTTGTTGTCAAGAAAAAGATTCATAAATTTTATGTAAGATTTGAAAGTCTTCAAAAAAACTATCTAGTTCATTTAAAGAAATACTTTGTAACTCTTCAAATTTACAAACATTCTAAAAATGTAGCCCAGTATTGACATTAATTGTTATCTGTGTTGGATCTGTCTGTTACCCTAGATAAGCAACAAAAGGTTAGTGTTTATATACAATAAACCGCATCGACCTCCACAAGTTGCTTCGTTTCATTATTTATTTTTTGTATGAGGGTCCTACCAGCTAAGTAGATGCCACGTGCTCTAAAGCGAACCAATTACAAATTGCTTCGATGCCAACAATTATACCGCAATAACAAACAAACTATTTGGTTTTGGTATCGACATCGCTCTAGACCTTTGGAATTTTGATATCCATGGTATCGTAAAAAAGTAAAAGCTTGTTTTACGCAGAGGTGACATCGATGTAGCGGCTGCAACCTAAATCGCGCTTGTTAATAGACCTTCGGTATGTGGATACACCTCATCATCGACATAGCTGTAATAAACAGCAAGAATAAACATGTGACATCTCTGTAGCGACCGCGACTGCAATCTTATCCGCTCCAACTCTCCACGGTAAGTCAAATCTAAAAACAAATGACCGTTTGTTCAGGTATTGGGAATGTGACCTTATGCTGCATCATTATATTTGCTTGTTTGTTTTTGCAACTATTGCCTAGAAATTCAATGGAGTTTTATGCAGCAGCTCGCTCTCTACAATTTTGTATTTCTTTTAAATTGCAGAAAGTGGTTTTGGTTGCGGCTATTATTTGTAAACTTAATCTACTTTAGAAAGAAAATACATTTTTCTACAGACGTCAAAAATTTTGACATTTCTTCATAAATGTCAGTGGTTTTCTTTACTTCACGACGGACGTGCTTTAGAGCAAGAAATATTTTGTGTACGCCTTTAAATTGAAAATGATGATACAACGCCACTGTGCCACCACTAAATGTTCCTATATATATACTCCGCTCGTAGAGTTATCCAGAGTTTTGTTTAAAAAATGGTTTTAAAATAAACCCTTAATATTCTTGAGTACAGTGCATTTTTATTATTGAGCAGAAATACTAATAAAAGTAGATAGCATTTCATATTCACAACCCGATTTTTTTAAATATCTTAATTCTGTTTTCAGTTGAGTCATCAATACAGCACTCATCAAAACTGAAGGATTTGTATCCTATTCACTTGTTTGAAAAGTTTACTCAAAGTACAAGGAGAGCGTAGAGCCACATACTGACTATAGAATTGAAAATGATTTGACGACTATCACAGTAAACGTTTGTGTAACATTGATTTTAGTATCGGGTATTTTTATTAATAAATCTATTAGCGTCAGCTACGTCATCAACTATTATCTTCGCAAGTTGATCTTTGCGGCAAACCCCTGGAACGCCCAAAAGCAGCACAACCTAAATAACCCGGAAGATACTATAACTTTGTTGTTTCTCAAAAATATATATCTTCATCATTTATTAATTTTTTCATTTATGTGTGAGATGAACGATTAATATCAAAAATTTAATGGCAACCTGCACTGTATCAGTGAACAAGTAAGTTGGAAGCTTGGTGCATTCTGCTTAGTATAATCATTAGATGAACTATACACAACATTACTTGTGATGTCATTATATATCTGCTTATTACCTTTTTCGGCAATATTAATAGGAGAGTTTGAATATGCCATTAGCTAATTGCATTTAGAAAAAAACTGTGAGTAAGCTTTTTTTATTATCTCATAATATGTACGAGCGACATAGATATATATGTTGTCACAATTAATTCATGCAGACTTGCTTGTATAATTATTTAAAGTTGTCAAGTTAGTTTGCTTATTAAATTATATGGTCATATTGTAATACTATTAAATCATGTACTTTGTGCATGAAGTGTTGCTTATTCATAAGGATCGATTGATACTGAATTTATTTATTGTCTTATGGATAATTTATCTTATACCTCTTAATTACTATTGTTAATTTTATTCTATTTTATTGTTGCGATTGCAATAAAGATTTATTTGTTGTTATACTTGTGACTTTCAAATTGTTTACTGTCAGTGTTTGGCAGATGTAAACGAGATCTATAGTAAGTATTTTCTCGTTTTGGCGCTCTTTGAATTATTTCATAATTATCACATCGAGTACCACTTACGATTCACCTGTCTCTTACACTAAGTTACGGTAAAATTTACGTAACAAGGAATTGTTATCTACTAGTTTGTGTTTAATAATAAGATATATAAATTATGAAAGTGGTTATACAGCAGACTTTTTTTTAACCGCCGAATTTTTGGTAACAAAATCGTAACTACCTGTTTGATCTATTTATCTTAACATTAGAATGTCTTCCGGGTTTGGACCGTGTCATAGTTGCAACCGAAGCTGCCAACGCCAAACAAGCAATCGAAATCTAACTAAGAACTTCTCAAAAGTTAGGTTATCCACTTGTGAAACAAGCCATAACCTAAACTCTGAAAAGGTAAGAAAGAAAACGATAACCTGAAAAAGCAAACGAAAATCTAACAAAGAACTACTACCGAGTTAGGTAATCAACTTGTGAACCAAGCCAGATTCTAAACTCCGTAGAAGTGTCCAAACCCGGAACACATTCTAATGTTAGTATAGATTCCGGCCGTGGAAGCCTTCGCTATTATATTTATCTTAAGGTTAAACTTCGGTTTAACTAAACTTGGATTAATTTGAAAATGCTGTTATAGTATTGGTTAGCTCAAACCAGCAACCAATAATATGTCAGTGCTTTGAAATTAAACCAAATTTAGTTAACTGAAGTTTAAACTTTGATTGGCCCTTAGCAACACAAGTTACATACAATTATGCGGTTCGAGAAGCGCGTAACAGTGTCAGAAACTAGGTATTGTAATAGTTTTTCTACTGAAGTGAGGCTTTTAATTCTACATGACATGATTTTTAATATTACATATTTACTCGTCACTTTGAATTAGTACCCCACCAAAGCTATTTGTACTTTAAATTGCAAACTAAAATCAAAGCTTGTTTATATAGGGATTGTTGTTTCAATTATTAAAAAGAACCTTTTACTTTTATTGTCTAAATTATGCTTTATCGTTTTTTTCTTTTTTTTTTTTGCGATTTCAATAACAGATACAAGTCGGTTGTTATCTGACGAAATAACGTATGACGTATTAATCTGTGACGTTGACGCCACTGACAAGTCCGTAGATGACAAACCAAAAGTTTTCAGAAGATACCTTGCTCTAAACAAAATTTCAGAAGCAAATGATATTTTAGGGCGGTTTTTAAGGGCAAGTAGAACAAGTCTGAAAACGATAACATTTGAAAGTTGAAAGTTTTCAGAAGATACCTTGCTCTAAACAAAATTTCAGAAGCAAATGATATTTTAGGTCGGTTTTTAAGGGCACGTAGAACAAGTCTGAAAACGATAACATTTGAAGATAGTTCAAAAACGAACTGATTGGCAACGGTAATTCATAACATAAAGGACTCAAGAACCTGTTTGTAAACTTCAATAATCATAAGAAAATGCAAGTTATTTGTTGTTGAAAACTAAGTTTTAATTTATACCTGTATCCATAAATGCACAACAATTAGTTTGTTTATCTTTGACGAGAGTAACGTACATTTTTTTTCGTGCCTTTTGTAACATTTTTGAAAAAGTTAAAAAACATCACAAATATAATGTTGGTACCTAGTACATTTATAACTAACTATCAAGTTCTAAATTCAAATCTTTCATGTAGTACCAACTTCAAAACATATAATACTCGAATATTTACATTTATAAATTTTTGAAGCGTTTTTTTTTCAATTTTAAATAATTTTCAGGAAATTTTAAATAAATGTTCTATCAGGCATACACGCCTAATTAAATAAAACGAAGTTTTATGTTGATTAAGATTTATCAGTTTGCCGCTCTATAGTTTTTTAATCATTACGTAACATACACTAACGAACATATGTATATTGATGTTTGCGATGAAAGCACTACAAAATATTAGATTGTAAAACTAGTGTTACAATGGTGACAATTGTAATATGTATACTAGTGTTACACAAAGAAATTGTAACACGTTTTTTATATTAGTTTCTCTGTTTAGCTTTAATTTACATTATTGGTTAATTACTTTAAAATTTGTTAATACTTGCATTTGTAGTATTATTCTGATAATTTTAACATTAACTATAGTCAATAAGTTGATATGACAGCTAGTATTAGTACCAACTTTATATATTACACATACACGGGTGCACAAAGTAGCACTTTGTAATACTCTTTTTCGAAAAAACAGTAACAGAAAGTAACCGTTGTATATGCGACATAGAGAAATTACTATTATTAAGCGTTATTCAAATTCTATTTATAAATCAGTAATTTATTCTGTAAAAGGCAAACAATTGTCGCAATAGTAAGTTTTGTCATTTATACGTGCATTAACACAATACACTTGGTAATGGTCGTATTTAGGCGTAATAGACAATAAAACTAAATGACAAAATTGAGACAATAAAAAATCACGAAAGTAGTTATTAAACTCGTTGATTAAAAATTTAAATTATAATATGTTTTATATAATTATTGTGCTTATATAAAGATTATTATCTACAATAATTGTTTTGTAAATATGTTATTAAATAATTCGCGTGTGTAACACATGACTACCCAGAGATAACTACCATTAGTAATAAATTCATTTATGTATGTTTTTAAAATGTATGTATTACTATAAATTATATCATTGTTTATATCTTATGGTAGCAATTACTATAAAGATTATGACTGACAATCATTAATACAGTGCATTAATAAAAATCAAATATTTACATCATTTCTTTTTACTTCTACGATTAAGATCAGTGATTTTATACTATAGATACAAATATATTCTCACAAGACGCCAAGAACCTGTGACTAACATGCACAAAAATGAAGATCAACAACTTCGTTACTAAACCTAATTTAAAAAAAATATTATATAAATACTAAATAATATTTTTCTGAACATACAAAACTTAAATTAAAAAAGGCAAACTCAATTTTGAAATTGTTTTATCAAATTCAAAACCAAAGAAAAAATAACGTATGCTATTGACAAAAATGTGTTTTTTACCAACAGCGTATAAAATATTATAAAAAAGTTTATATGTAGTTTAGAATCATTTAAAAAAAAATTGCCTCTAATGATTCAATTAAAAAATAGGTTGCATTATCAAAAATATTAAAGTTTAATTACACTATTATGCCTTAACAAAAAGGTATGTTTTTTGTAATTTAGTTTGTCAAATTACAAAAATTATAACTATAATTGAATTGCTGAACAGATAGAAATGAATGTTTTGTTAATTAAAGTACGCGAAAAAATTACATTAAACAAATGAATTTCTTGAAATTATTGTCTACTAAAGTCCTCGCAATTTAACTTTCGATGCACGTCATTAACGTCAGTGACGTAGTTATTCAACCATGTTGTCGGTATTATGCACCAGCTGAATTTGTTTTAATTTCATTTTGTATGTGAAGGTTGTAATAAATATGTAAGTCAATGAAAATGCGATGTTTTAAATGTTTTCTTTAATAATTATTTGTTTTTATCTCTAGCAATACAACATTTTAAAGAATACTTCTACACTTTAGACAACTTTTTCATTTTTACTTAATTGATTATCTATCCTGATCTAAATACATATTTTACATAGAAAGCATTCACAATGTACCTAGAATTGTCACTTGAGCATGAAACCATATTTTTTAAATTTGTTTGAACAATTAAATTTTTATATAAGATCGTAAGAAACGAATTCGTTTTCGTGCAACATCAGATAACTCCATTAATCCTCTTCGAGGATTGTCCTTTTTCCAACAAAATCCAATGTTTTTTAAAACAGTATGCAAAGACCTTGGGCAGCCTTCAAATAATTCATCTTTGGTCAGTTTTTCCCACAATAACTGTACCGTAATGTGTTCTTCTGGAAGTAATAATGTCAATAAACTTACACGTTAACATAATCATGCAAACTTACTGTTTTCGTACATTCTGTATATTACATTGCGAATTACGTTTTCATTAAAACTTTCTACATTCGTAACATGTTTACTACGCTTACGTTTTTTAGATCTAAGAATCTCGTTGTTAGCAACCGCTGTAGATACAGAACTAATTGTAGATATACCAACACTTAGTGCTGCAGCAACTCTTTAAAAAAAGTATGTAGGTATGTATGTATTACCACAATTTTAATATTATGTAAGAAGGTACCTCTCGCACAGCATTTACTGATATCAATGGACCATCATTATTTCGTTCAAGCTCAAAAGACTTAATTAAAGAAGCAATGAGCTCCTTCCCACGGCTTAATAAAAACTTCTTAGGCATAATTATTAAACATAAAAAACGCCGAATTTTTGTTATACGCACAGTTTTGTATCAAAAATAATTGTAGAAAATAATTAATACTTTGACGTAAAAAACACAAATTAATTTTGACAGATGCCAACAACGCTGCAACTGTATTAAGCACACCAACAAATTGACAAAAAAAAATTCCATAAGACAATTCGGTATTTATTTAATTTTTACTATAAATAGGGTGGTATGAATTTTACGTCATCAATGACGTGCATCGAAAGTTAGCTTGCGAGAACTATAGTAACCTTGTATTTCAGTGTTTCGTTAACTTTTATCAATTGTTGTATCTGTACACAATTTATTATTTTAAAACAAATTTTTTAAAGACCATCTACTACCAATCATATAGCACGATTCGATAAAGCACACTTTTAGTCTCCTTAAATGTAAACCGTATTTTATAATTCTTTGTACCTTAAATGTAACTTGATTTTTACGCACGTTGTTATATGACAGTATTGTAAAATTATCTACAGTACGGTAAAACCAGCAGTAAATTCCAGACTTTAAAAAACAATTAAATACTATATAGAATACTAAACTTTATATAAATAAATGTTATTATATTCAATAATATAAATGTACTAAAACGTAAAGATTTTTAAATTTATATTTTAATTTTTAGAAATGCGCCATCTTGTGATAACTATGTAAATTATAATTTTAGTTCGCTGTCAAGTTATCGACGAATTTAGAATGTACATTTAAAAGTGCGACTTTTAAGCATTTGATTTGTTTTTAATACTTCTTTTATGTAAGCAAAGTGGTTATTCAAGAAAATTGTAATAGGTAAATAGTAAAAAAATGTAATTTTAAATTTATCCAATTGCAGTCATGTTAATCATGTAAATAGGTGCCTATAATTCCAACATATAAAAATACACGTAATTGTTAATTATTTACATTAAATTAATGTCGACTAAAAAAATTAATACAAATTTCGTTCAGCCAAATGAAAACCTCGCCCGTTGGGCTCGGTTTTCAAACAAGGTTGTCGCGTATTTTTAGGTTAAAACTATTCTAATTAATTTGTAACACAAAAAAAATTATCTGTTGTGGTTATAGTAAAAAACAGCAATAATCAAAATTAAATTTTGTATTACAGTTTAAATCCATGGAAAGCAGATTTCGAAAAGTCGTTCATTCAGAAACACGAAACATTATTCGTATTGTCATCGATTTCTTCGATAAGCAGAAAGCATCCAATCGATGCTTCTGAACTTGTTGCTGCTGTTGTAGCGAAATCTTTAAGTTTTATTAAGAAAAGTCGTAAAGAATCTAATGTTACCGAAAACTCACTCTTAAGAAGTCTATAATATCTACCAACTGACAAAACAAAATTTTTATTGGTTATCTAATACATTATTATACCTTTTTCGCCAATAAAAAAACGTAAATCAAAACATTTATCAGTACCTAATAAAGACACTATTCAAAATATTTATAAAACTTGCAAACAAAGCCAACTAAGTGGTTTGAAAACAAATCATAGTAAATTATGATATAAATAAACCTAGTTATTTCTTTATTTGCGTTTTTTATATACCTACATGTGAAGATTTATATTAATTCTACTTATTTACATAGGTGTTTCTGTATCTACTGTATACAATGTGCTAACGGAATATAACGTAGATCACGTACTGCATTCTCTGAAATTCTCTTGTAGATCAAGGTCAATATTAGATAATGTTACTGATAAAGCGAAAACCAGTACAGAAAAAGTGATGGTTTATACTACTGAAGATGAAAATTTGCCAAATAACTATGTTGCAAATATTAATGAAAGAAATTGGGTTTAGATTAGTTAAAAGTGCATTGTGTTTGTAATGTACGTTATTTTATGGGCAAAAAATATATTATTTGAATAAATCTTGGGTTAACGCCGTTCATGTTATTACAAGTACCACAAATACTACCATAAAGAAATTAATTCTGGGGTATTCGAAAACTGGTTTGAGTCGGTGTTGTGTAACTTACAAGAAGGTGCTGTAAAGATTTTTCATATCATAGCAAAAAAGTAGTAACAAACCAAACTTCTGCAACTAGAAAAGATGATATACAAGTAAATCGATTGAATTTGAGAAAGATAAGCTTAAAGCAGAACTTATCAAGAAAAACATTCTAGTATGAAATTATGTGTTGGATGAAGCGGCAAAATGTAGTAAACAAATTGTACTACACAATCTATTTTTTGAATAAGTAGCCAATGTTGCTACAGATAATTGGGAAAAAATTATTATGTGATTAACGTAGGACAAGAAATGTAACAAACATACCTCACATTAAAAGTTATATTTGAACTTATTAATTCAGCAATGAATCTTCTACATCAGACTCTGATTCCGCATAAATTTTTATTTTGTTAGTTAGTTTGTTTTAGTTGTTTTATGTAAATACTTAATAATACTATATAAAACATTAAAATCACTTGTTAGTTATTACAATATTATAATATTGATTTTTTTTTAAATATTCAATATATGATCCTTTATATACTAACTAATAAAGAACAACCCGATTATCGTATAGCGAACTAACAATACACGTATGCATATTGAGTAAACGTTGTACATTCTTATTACTTCTTTATGTAAATCTCACGAAACATAATTAACTTATTTCTATTTGTTTGGCAATTGAAGTATATTTGCTGAAATAATTTAAGAACCTTAAAAAAAGTCAATATTATTAAAGTTAATATTTTTTTACAAGATAAATTTGAATGGAAATTAAATATTTTTTCCGTCAAAGTATAGGCATTTTACTGTCAATTTGAGCAAAGCAAAAGTGAGGTTTAACGTTTTGTTTATTCAAGCGGCAGCAAGAGTACTTTAGTGCCACTGGCAGCAAAAATACTTTACTGCTGCTTGTTAAGACAACTTTAAATGTTTATAAAATGTATGATTTTTTCAAGCACATATTTATTAATAGAACGGTTCGCTTCCTGGTAAATGATTAATTTTGAAAGTTGGTCAAATTAATGACCCCTTCTTTTAGGAGGTTGGATGAAAGCTACTACTATTATATTTCAATTATAAATATCTATTGGTTAGTTACATTCTAGAAAAAAAGTTAATGTTTTATCAGATTTAAAAATTTTAGAATCAATAATGTTAGTTATTTTAAAACAATCAAATTTCTAAAGTGCTGTCTTGTTTGTTAATTATGTTTTTTACACATTTTTGATTTTATGTTGTAAAATATATTAAAAATGTTTGTTTCTTACAATAAAGTGAGCGAACCTGATAAAGTGTTCATCCTGAACACGAAACGTCGCGCAAATTACTGAAGTAGTTGCTTTCATCCAACCTCCTAAAAGAAGGGGTCATTAATTTGACCAAATTTTAAAATTAATCATATATTTATTATTTACAGTTAAATAAAAACTAGGTTTAACTAATTTTTAGATATACTTTTGGTTTTGCAGAAGTAAACTTTATACTAGATTATATAATATTTTTTCTACTGTAGTTGTTTGCGACTAACACTTAGATATTTAGATATTTAACTCTTTTTGAAGATTCTGAAGTTGATTTAAAGAAACAGCTTAGTAAGTAAAGAATTCACTGCTTCGTCCGTAAATACTATTTTCAATGCTTCCAATTATCGATTATTTTTCCTTTGTTTTAGATCAGTGGTTCTCAAAGAGGTCCTTACGGATCCCGGATTATTCTGGGGTTTCGTGAAAAATTAAAATTATTTTGGGGATTCCTGAACAGCGTTAAGAGATCCGCGCAAGGTTTAATATTAAATTAAAAAATTTTGAGACATTTTATTAATATGAAAGTTAAAATAAATAACAATGAATAAATTATTAGCGATCCTTGCGTTAAATATAAATATACACAAATGCATCAGGTATCGCGGTGAGTCAGGCCTATCTGTACAGGTTTATACAAGAACGCAATAGAGCCGATACCTGCACCCATTACTCTATAATATGAACTATAAAATAATCGTGCATCTAATCAACAATTATGCATGATGTGAAGTGCATACAACCAATTTTCTTAGTTTTGGAAAAAAAGAAGTATAACTTTTTGTATTGTAACGCAGATGCGTACTTTCGTTACGTAAATATATTTGAATAAAATTGATATCTCTTTTTAATGTAAATTTATTTAACCAAAGTTATACTTTTGTTTAAGTTGAGTAAAAAAATTATAATTACAGTTATCAGTACAGTAATTCCTTAACATTCATTAGGGATTTCTGTTTTATTAAAACTTAAGAAGAGATTGTAAGCTTTTTTAACACAGATGTGTTTCTAAATAATATATTATTGAAGATTCTGTAAAAAGAGTTAGACATAATGGGTTTTATAATTTAATATAATGCGCCCTAAAAGATTTTATTCAGTTTTGTTTATTTTGTTTACTTCCGCGAATAACCAAATCCGCAAATATTAGAAATTACTGTATTACTATATTCTGTTTTTAATTAATTTTTGAATTACTTATTTTTCTTGAAAAATTAATTGGTATACAATCAGTACCTACACAATATGTGACATTTACATGAAATTTTATCCTTACATCTCAAATAATTGCAGCATTCCATTTAAGAACAAATGTTATAATTAACAGTGGTTCCTTAAAAATACAAATTTTGATATACATATATTTGTTTATATTTTTTTGATTCACTTTTTATAGTGTTAAATATATAAATCTGGTTTTATTCTGTCACCAGGAAATAGTAATTTACATATGTGTCTTCTATGTAATAAAACGATGTCAAACGATTCAATGAAACATAATCTTAAGGAAGATTTAATAAAAATCTACAGTCACAAAAAAACAAGGATTTAACTTTTTTTTAAACAATCAAAGAAAAATATTTAAAAACATCGACATCGCAAGAACTCATAGGGGCAATATCTAAGAAAGATGACGATGAACTGCGTACATCTTTAATGATTGCAAATTCCGGATTATATATAAACAAAAATTCCACTGAGTAATAATGCTGTACAAAGAAGGATCGACGAAATGGCTCAGTGCGTAGAAAACTATTTATGTGACTATTTAAAAACATCTTGATTCTCTATTCAGCAAAAGAAGAAAAACTTTCTCAAGAATTGTTATTTGTTAAATGTTTGGAAACTGATACGAAAAGTGAAAAGCTATACCTTTGACTAATATTATTTTCGTTGTTACTGGTCCGGCAATGGTAGGACAACACCGAGGCTTTCTGGGATACTTAACACAAGCTATATCGAATGTATTATCGGTACATTGTGCCATTCATCGACATCATTTGTTCGCAAAAAACCTTAGTGAACGTTTGCATGAATCACTACATTATGTCATTTGAACAGTTAATAAAAGGAATGTCTTAAATGATGATGACTATAATCGTTCACTACTTATTAGTACAGAAGTACGTTGATTATTTAAAAGTGCATGTTTTGATCATTTCTATTCACTCTTTGATTCAGTGTTGGAATTTCCGGAGAATAAAGACAATAAGGCGCTCCACAATTTAATTATCTCAAAAATTGACATCGCTTATATGAGTGATTTATTTGCCAGATTTAATGAAACTAATTTGAATCCACAAGGTGATAAATTCAATATGATCAAAGCTAAAAGTGTAATATCTGCGTTTATTGCAAAACTTTTGCTGTACAAACAAAACTTGGTAAGAGGAGAATATTCTCACAGCCGTATTCATAGACGATCGCCGGCGAGTCGCTAGCAACTCGCCGGCGATTTGCTGGCGGTTTCGCTGGAGGTTTCTCCGGCGAACGGCTAAAACATAATTTGTGTTGCACAGTCGTTCTCCCGCGGTTCGCCACGCCGGGTAAAGTTTGTCTTACTGATCATGCGCATTTCATTTCTTTACATGAAATGCACGTGTTTAAATATATCAAATTTCTGCAACTGGTTATCTATGTACGATAGTAAACATATTAATTGTGTTTTTACGATGAAAAAATTTTTTTAATTCAAATTCAGATAGATAGCAATTAATACAAGAACCGGTAATTTCGTTTGTGGTCTTTTATTATTGGTAGTAATATATCAACTACTATAATTTTTCTAAATCTGTACCGTTTTTAAATTGATCATTATAAACTTCTAATGAGTTTTCCATGTCTCGAATATACCTATAATATTTAAATTAATAGTCAGATGTCAGCTTTTAAATAAGAAAAATGAAATAAAAATATAAAGAAAAACATTTATACTGGTTTCTTTATTTGATACCGACGAGGTATGTAAATTTGCAGATCAAAAATGTCCCTGTTTGAATTATAAATTATATTTAATTCACGTTCCATTTTATTTTTAAAAATAACGAAAATTCGCAATTGCCAAATGCTAGAGAATTGCCGGAGATGGTATCGACTACCTCCAACCGTTCGCCAGCGACTTGACCGGTTTTCACTGAAGTTTGTGGTAGAACGCATGCGCGTCGTTGCTGGCGAACGATTATGCATTGAAATTTCCTTCTGGCGAGCGAAGAAACGCCAGCGAGTCGCCGGCGAACGACTATGAATACGGCTGTCAGTTTTCAAATCTTTCAAAATTGTAAAATAGAGATAAAGATTTGTTTGCCTATTGTCAACACTTCAAGGCGCTTCATTCGGATTTTAACCAAAGAGTTGAAAAAATTCTTTGCTTGGTATTTCCCGACTGGATGTTGAACCCTTATGCAAGTAGTCAAACTCAGAGCACAAATACAGATAAATACGTACTTAATACAGGAGCAAGTTATTCAATTATCTACAAATGAACTGGTCTTCGGTTTTCTTATTTAGTAGCAGACGGATTCAGTGCCGTTATGAGCTTCATCAAAAGAAACCGACTAGAAATTAGTACTCGTGGGGACTTGCGGTTGCTAATCACAAAATTGAGTCGGACATTAGGTTCATCTGTCCTTAATTTTTTTTTTTGTATTTTAAAATAAAAGTTATAATTTCAATAAAAACTTTTTCAACAAAATGTTTTACATTTTATTTTTAAGTCACCATTTGCGATTCAAAACATCAAACTTAAATTTGTAATTTTTCTATTATGTAGTTTTTCATTCACAGGTCCGGGGGCAAGTTTTGATTATGAAAGAGGGTCCGTGGGCCAAAAAAGTTCGGTGACCACTGTTTTGGATGTTTTTCTAACCTGTAGTAACAATAGAATTAATAGTATGCAATGTACATGGTAAATGTTTTGGTAAAAATGTAATAGCTGAAACAATTTCTGCTTTGGATGTTTTAGTTATAGTCCCAGTAATTTGTTTACCATTGTCTTCTTCAAATATGTAGTTATTGCTTTGCGTTTGATATCTAGTTTCATATTAGTTAGTTTTTGTGTTTAATCACAACTGAACTCTTTCTGAAACTAGACAACTAGTCACGAGTAACCGCATAAATTACACAATTAATGGCAATAGATTTGTAAACGGTTCTCACAATCATGGTTAAACAAAAACAAATGATTCTAACAGTAGTCATGGATATTTGCCAACAATCACATAAAATTTACCATCCAAAATAGTTTATTTTTTAATTGTTTGCAGAATCAGTTCATTCTGGGTGTTTAAGTCTGAATACACTAAATTTGTTTTGTCGTTAATTTTTATTTCATTGGAATTTACTGAGTACAGACTTTTATCACAAGCTAAGTTAAGCAGCATTCTTGAGTCAAGAGTGGGGATAAAATGTGAATCGTCTTTTTATGATGTTTTTTATGGATCAGAAATTCTTAGATTAACACCTGAATTACATGTAGTATTTTGAGGATTACAATACTTTTAATAATGGTAAAAAAACTATAATCTAAAACTGTTCCGTACAACAATAGAATTTTACAATACTTGCATTATGTGAGATGCTACTACTATAAACCACATTCAGAAGTGATTGCAATTATTTGCATATTAGAAAAAAAAGCTAAAATACACTTTGAAAAACTTTTTAGAAGTGATAGCAACTAGCTTAAGTTTGCTGCTTTTAAAAGCTGTTCTAATGTCAGAATAATGGTAATATAAAGAAAAACAATCAAACATTTAAATATTTGTATGTCTGAATAACTTTCAGTGGGTGAACCTATTTTTTGCCAAACAATAACAAATCTATTTTCTCACCAAAAACAAAAATGTTTATCGAAGCAAATAGCTATTATGCTTTACATGTTTATAAATAATAATATTCCGTTTGTTTATATTGATTAAAAAACTCATACCAATTCTATTTATAATAGTGATTAAATTGTTCTTCTGTAAAATTTACATAATTGGATTTTGGTTTACTTTACTTCAATAGTATAATTTTGTATATTATGCAAAAAAATAAGCTTTAAATAAAAATAAAAGTATATTGTATGTTTAAGGCTTATGTTGTTTTATAGTAAGCTAATTTCTAATTTTTGTTATGGTTGTTAAGATACAATTATTCATATAATTAATCACGTTGACGATTAAATATGTTATTTTAACAAAATGAATATAATTAATTAGATGTTCTAAATAAATAATATAGTTCGCAAGTACAGTATAATTAGACACCAAATAAGAAGCGAACGAGAAATTAACATTGTAAGATAGCCATTATCACAAACAAAAATTTTAAATTAGTTTTAAAAAAGGTAGAATTTAAAGTTAAATTAAAAAAAAAATTAATTAAACATAATAACTTAATAAAGTAATTTAAAATAAGTAAATTCTAATCTTTCGATGCTAAAATTACACACAATATATTTTTACTAGAACTTTTTAACTAACGGTAATTTAATAGTAGGTAATCAATCATTCGTATCCAGTGAAATGCAAAGTGACAATATAAACCGTGCTCTTTGAATTATAACGCTAATAGAATTAATATAAGTGAAAATACTTCAAACAATAACAAATTAACCGCATCAAATAACATTTTTGGTGAAAGGCAATGTACATGTACATGTAACCAATTAAATATTTTATCAGATAACTTTAAGATTTACATCAGAAAAAACGTTTTGCAGTGAGATACTACAGACCAATCATTATTCTATTAGATATAAAAAGGTTTAGAAACTATAAACAATTTCTCAATATAAGAAAATTATGTTAATGATATCTTTTATCAAACTTATAATTACCTAAACAAAAAGGAGTACAAATCGTATATTTTTGTAATAGGTGTTCAATTTTAAAGGTAAACTTAAACTCATTTTTTTCAAAGGAAAGTTTCATTTGTTTTTATTGCAATTTTTGACGCTTTCCTTTAATTGGCTATTAAACGTAGATTGGGTAATAATTATAATACTAAAAACAGAATTTAAAACTTGCTGACCAACGCACGGGTCCAACAGTGGCTAATATTAAAAAAATGGTTTTCTTCCCTATCTAAATAATTATGTACATACCTTACAAACTTATTATTTGTTGATACTTTCTGTCTGGATATTTCTCTTTGGAAATATTCATTTATACAGCATTCGGAAAAAATAGTCTAGTCAAAAAGTTCAATAACGTGTTAATTCTTGAAATACCTCCTAAAAATATGAGCGATATAGCTCATTGGATTCGGAAAAATAGTTATAAACAAATATTTAAAAAAAAATTCTAATTTTTCAAAGATTTATAAAAAATATTGTGATTGTCAGAATTTGTTTATAACAAATTGTTAAATTAATAAACAATAAAATTCTTGTTAAAAAATGTTTTTCTTTTTCTCACTTTATAGACGTGTCAAAGATGATTTAAAAAAAATCCTTAACTAATTATTTAAACTTTGGAAATATACAAAAAACAATTATAAACAATGAATATTTTTTAAATCATAAAAACATAATTTCATAAGAAAAAAATTGTAAACTTTTTTTTTAATGTTAAAGTAAGTAGTCAACATTTTTTGAATTTTTCATTTTTTTGGAACTTAAAAAAAATTATGGTAACCAAAATAATCACATTTTAAACATTTTTTTGAAGTGAGATAAGCGAAACATTTTCGCGTTAATTATCTAAACAATTTTCATTGCTTGCAATGATGACGGAGATCATAAAAAATTTTCTTAATTAACAATCGCCTAACTTGATTAAAAATTAAATTAGATCGATTTTTCCAATGGGACCTTATTCCTTGAACTGCTTAGAATACACCATGATTTTTAAACATTTATAATTAACATTTAATGCTTAAAAAAATTATTTTATGTGACGTACTTGCTTCAGAGGCCGCGTACGCATCCCGAAATAGTCACGCGGAGGCCTACTTTAAGCGTTCATTAAAATTTAATAGCAATGAAGATAGACTTCCGGGACTATTTTATTGGAAATTTCCTCTTTAAGACCTTTTTTTTAAATTTTGATTATCTCTAGTGGTTTATGAGTTATAACGAAACGCCTTTTTTTCAACTTAATTAGTTTATAATTTTTGCAATTTTTTATCTGCTACAAAAACAGTTTAATACATTTTTCTAGATGTCATTCCGAATCCCATGAGCTATCGCTCATATTCTTAGGAGATATTTCGAGAATTAACACGTTTTTGAACTTATCGACTAGACTAAATGAATAGTATATTAAAATACAAGTTACAGAATGAACGCGCTTCAATCACTAGTCCGGTGTTCGGGTTTCATACACGAGCCGCGCAGCGGCGAGTTTATAAAGCGGTGAGTGATTGAAACGTATTCTATGACGTGTGCTTTATACTAGTTTCTCTATTTCGACACAATATTTAATATTTTTCATATAATTTTAATTTTAAAACAACATTGGGAAAATTTTTATATTGAATTGGCAACACTTACACTTTGACATATTGAAATTTATGTGTTAGTCTAAAAAATCTCATACAAAATTATCTCTTTATACCTTTATACCTTTATAAGTAAATAACTTTGGATTAATAGGACGTTTTTATTTTATATTGGCATTAAAATTTGAATTTCAATTGTTAAGCTCCAATAGTTTTGATTTCCTTTTCATGTAACGTCAACTTACGATGCAGAGATACTAGCTTTGAAAAAACTAACATTACTACTATTAATAAAATCCGTGTAAGAATAAGTAAATTCTTACACGAATTTTAGTGTAAGATTCGCTAATTCCCATGTTATTTATACTTCTTTAATTGTTTTGATCTTTAATAAATTTAAAAAGTTGTTTCTACTATTTCTTTTGTCGACAAAACTTACTTAATTACGTGTTTCACAAATCAATTAACCTTAGTTTCCATTCATCTTTTGTTTGTTTTAACGCTTACTGCAAAAACTATTCCACAGTATAATAAAAATCGTAATGAAATCAAAAATTTTTATATGAAAAATAACTGACATCTGATTGACTATTAAAAAATAACATACAAAATTGTAACAATAAGTAGATTTTACTTGGAAAAAGAAAGTAATGTTTAAAATTTATCATGCTGCTAATTACAGCAAGGTGCCTCGTTCTGTATATAACTAAAAATAATAATGCATGTATATGTATCCACACCCAACCATCTACTCGTTTTTTTAACCATGGAAACCGCTCACTTGCCAACCTTTAAGAGGTTCGGAAAACTGTACGTTACTAACTGAGTGTGAATAAAATTATTTGAAAATTTCAATTTTTTTGAAGTAGTTTAGAATTGAATTTTATAGGTAGCCATCAATCTTCAGTTTTCGTTTGTCCTTCTCGCCTTGGACATATTGCAGAGACATTTTGATTATTTAACGTTATAGAAAATAATAACAATTTTTAGAATAATACCCAACTTTCTTAGTAGCTTGTTAACAGTTAGGTATATCACACTAATTACCAACTTAATTACCGATTTTAAAGGAATAAGAGATACATTATTTGTTTGCTAAGTACTATATGATACTATTATTATTATGCTATTATTTATTTATTGAAATACTGCCCCTCATAACATTTTAAACTAATAACAGTCATTATAAGATTTGAATGGGATACGTAAGTAGAGGGCAGAGAAAGTGCAAAAAATAGGAACTCTTGCCATTGTATTTGTATTCAAAATTATTTTGAAAAAGAATTTTACACAGCATGATTTATAGGTATGATCCGGTCAATTCTGTGTTCGATACTTTTTTTCGGTCAATTTTCCATTTGGTAAAATGTCCGTTCGGGCAACTGTTTTCGGCGAATTGTTTTCGCCGAATGGTTTTCGGTCAAATGTTCAGAACCGCGCTAGTCATAAAAATGTTTGTCCAGTTTGGTTACGCGGATATTTATCTAGTTAAACTCATTAAGGTGTAAATAAAGATTAATAATATAAAACTGTGTTTTATTTAAGATCTAATTAATAATTTTTTATTTGAATTTGACAGTTGGATTCTAAGATACAATATTGAAATCATAGCGCAGATCATAAAATTTTCAAAATCAAGTTTTTTTGGATTTTAAGAAATTCTATAAACAATAAAAATTTAATTGGTACAATTGAAAGATCAAGATGAACTACATGTATTGTATAAATTTCGTTTTGATTCAATAATATTTAAACTATACTTCTATGTCGTCGTCTTTCGGACTACATTCAATACCCAATACTTCTTCAAAATGAGTGTAAAGGCGATTGCGGCGAGTTTTTAAGGTCATTAAGATCATGTCTGGCAGTCAAGCAGCACTACTAGCGCCAGTAATAACATTCAAACTGATTATGCCATGCATAAACAGTCTGGAAATATTGGCAACTCGCCAACAAATGAAGTTCATCTGGATACCAAAAGACCAATAGCAATGCATAAAATGGGACTACAAAGTAGCCTTTTATGCCGCGGATGCTTTAGGACGACGAGACTCTGCAGCAATTGCTGTATAAATGAGAAACATATCAAACGCAACGCACAACGATTTTCGGCAAACCAAAAATAACCGTTGATGAATCGAAAATAACCCCTTGAAATAAGCGTCTAGCCTTCATTGACAAAACAGAACTGCTGGCGGAGGAATAAATCGGAGGTCCACAAAAGGACCAAGAAAACCGCAGTGCAGAGGCACTCGACAAACCACCTCTTGAATAAAATTTTAAAACTTGTTGGCGTCTTTGAAACTACATGCAATACTCAATACGGCGTCTAAATGAGAGGATAAGCGATTGCGACTTTTTTTTAAGGTATTGCTGTTACACTTAATTACAACAATAAGCAACAAGCTTTAAACATAAATGTGTACTTGTTATCAGCCGATACATTTTAAAACTCTTCAACATCGCAGGATAGAGCTTGTTCACTTCCTTGTGGCGAAACCAATGTCAGATATGGCGATTACTTTACCTAATAACTCCGCCCTTCATTACTAATCTGGTCATTAGCGTAGGTAATTTCTTGTACTTAGATTACGATTAAAAATAGCACTATGTAAACCTTTAGCATTCAATATATTAGATAGATTTTTGAACTGTTTGTAACCAGAATGTTTTGACGATACGGAGGTCAGATTGTTAACAAAAATCGGGTTTTCAAATTCGGTTAACACTTTGAACACTGCCTTTTAACAAAAGTCTTTAGTTCCATTTATACAAGTAAACTTAGATTCAATCAAAACCAAGTCTTTCCGTTTATCTTTCTTCTTATTTAGAACATGCTGAGCTTCTTTTGTGCTTTGAGGTTCTTTGGGGTCGAATTAATTGATAACGTGCTTAATAACTTCAAAATTTTGAGCGTGATATAAATTTGTTTTAATCCAAGTACCCCATCGTTTTCTAATATTTTCATTGTTAGTAAATACGATTTGTCTCTTTCTTCACCTAACACACCAAATAAAAGATTTTCAATTTTTTGGTGTTTTGTGTATTTATTATTATATGTACGGTAGCACTATACTATACTATACTATACAATTGTGGAACGTTGACTCGTCTGGTATATTTTGTTTAGTATATTTTTTCAAAACCTCATTTTTTTAAATTTAGTACAGAAATAAAAACTGTACACAACGCTGAATGCTTATGTCCAGGTTTTGATAGCGTGTTGATCTGCTGTTATTTTTCATTCCTCTTTTGAATTATATTGTTTTGATGTTTCAGTTCACAGTACTTGCAAAACAATCCACTTCCGTCAGTTGTAAAATCAATCGATCAATAAGTTGATTCAAAATCGCACTAGCACTTTTTTCTTTCGGCATTTTAAAAACCAAATTTGGTGTTTGCCCGAATAAATCTCGAGTTTTAAAAGAAATTTATTTCGTTGTTAACTGAACGTTAAAGATTTGATAATAGAACTTATTTTCATTAAATAATAAATGTATTTGAAAGCTATAAAAGATATAAAATAACGAGTAAATGGACAGAAAGCGATTAAATGATAACCTTCAATATTGTAATTAACTAAATGAGTTAACGCTGTACACTTTTAAATAAGGGCTCAAAGAACAGTTTCTGTTTGATACATAATATGCTATAAAAAAACGTTAAAAATAAGTCAAATGCATCTATAACCACAAATGACCAAATTATGCATTTGCATATGCATTTATGCAAATGCATAACTATCCTAAGCATAGTCATCAATATACAAATAAGCATGTAAAATTTGATTACTCATTATTTTTTAGGGTGACCATAAGTGATGGGGGACTCTTACGTATACAAAATAAGAATATCTTATGAAAAATACAAACTAAAATAGATTACCGGTTATTTACTACTTTCGACCATTCTTTATTGTCGATGGGAAATTCCTGTAATAGTATGAATTGTTTAAACAAATAGCAACATAATGCGTATAGACGGAACAAAATATTTGTTTCTTCGCAGTTAAGCAAATAGTGACGTTAATATGATGTTAGATTATTGAGAGCAAATAAACATTGAACTAAATTATTTTTATATGCACTGACAATGTGTCTTAACTAGTTTAAATAAAGATTTTACCATATAAAAAAATATCATTTTTATTTTGATTTTTAGATACTAAAAAATGAAAAAATAAAGTAAAGAATTGGAACAATTATTTAACTTAATAACATAAATCACTAATATTTTAATTACATTTTTATCTGAAAGATCGATGTACATACTTATATTATGTATATTCATATTTTATACACCGATATTATGTAAACTGTGAGTAGTTTTAATGTTTGTAATAACTATTTATGCTTTTTTTCAAATTAAATATGACTAGACGAGTTTGTTATGTATAATGTATGTATTTTAATTTTATTTTTTATTTCAAATATAAAAAATTATAATGGTGGGTATATACAATATAGTAATGTTAAAGACAATAACCCCCCAAATCTGCATAAAATTTAAATAAGAAACATGTACTACCAGTAAAATAAAAACAATTTCCTTAAATAATAAAAGAGAAATTTTTGTATATGAAAATATTTAACAATGTAATAAATCAAAAACCCGGTTAATATCGCGATGCTGTTTTAAAAGTAAAAGTGCATCATAAATTACTTATTTTTGTAGTTAGCATAGCGTATGTTCGTACTACATTAACGTTACAACAATTAAAATAGTAGAACATTCACTAATTACTAAATTTTTGACCGTTTATATAAATAAATCTATTCTTACATAGGTTTTGGAACTTACCACTTCACCTGGTATACAATTAAATTAACACAGATCGTTCTGTAATACAAACTTTAACATGGCACAATTACAACGTTTTGTGTAACATTTTCGTTGTTTACAAAATAAGTAAAACAACGTGCGAAATTATAACAGACAGCGAACCACTACGTTAGTACCCACATACTAAAATTTTGTTAGGTATGGGTACGATAAGAACAAATTTCTCTTTAAGTGAAACGTAAGTCTAGAATGTAAGAATTCCATCAGGTATTTTATTATGTAAGGTGATATCGCGTTGTTGCAATTCTTAGTTAACATTTTCGTGCATTTACAATAAATACGTTTGTTTACAATATGCATCTGTGTTTGTCTATTTTTTTTAATTATAGAATTAAAAAAAAAATTAATCACAAATTCCCCTACATATTTCAAATGTAAAACTTGCGTAACAAACGTTAATAAACTCACCATATTATAAAACAAAACAAAAATACATCTTTTAGTATTATCTAAATATTCATTTTGCATAGAGGTGACGTACTTAGGTTGTCTAAGAGTTCCGAGAACGTTACGAAACTGAATAATTGGGAAGCTTTAACCTAAAAATCAAATCAAACACATAAATCCGTAAGCTAACTATCTTTTTAAAAAAAATGTATAATAAAAAATGGTATGAACACAGAAATATGTACTTTGGTATTACGGCAACAATTTTATAATAGAATTGTTATGACCAAATCAAACATAGTGCAAGGTTACTTAATTAAATCTTGTTTTCGTAATTTGTCTTCCTACTACATTTTATTTTTTTTAAAGGTTTACTGGTTTCGGTTAAATTCCGTCTACGAATAATGTTTTTTTTAATTAACATAGCTATAATGTTTTTTTTAAATTAACATAGCTAATTGTTTGTCTAAAAATTTTAATGATTACAGCCAGCACCGTATCGAAAAAATGATGCGCTTGTGACAAATATCTACATTTTAAAATTACTGTATTTAAGGTTTGTTGCAATACGCGTTGATACTAAATTAATTAGTTTTAAAAACACTCACAACAACAATACTGTTTAACTAAGAAGAAGTATATGCATTGCATAACAAATTAATTATAAAAATAATAACTATAATATTTAAAATGTTTTTCTTTAATTTATCTACTTTAGTCACAGGCGCCCTTTTTGCCATGCTCTTTTTACGGCACTGGTTATTACAATCCGCATATATTTAATTTAAATACTTGTTTGGCAATTTTTAAAAAAGTTTTAGTTTGTTTTTTAAAATACATTTTAAATGCAACTAACTCACTTATTCATATTCTTTTATATACCTATTATTTCATATTATGTAATACGTTAATCTCTGCTCCACTAAAAATTGAAGCTAAACTTGTTTCGCGATAGTCTTTTATATTATCAAGTCATAAATGTTGCTTTTAAGCTGTGTCGTATTATATTATATATAGCTTATTTCGGATAAAAGTAAATACATGAGAAAATTTAGTAGTTCTGAATTAAACTTGTTAGAGTTTATTTGAAAAGTAATTTTTACGTTAATGGTCCACTAACCTTAACCGCAACATTCGACATACAATTGAAGCCATCAATCTGTCTATACCGAAAAATTAATTGAAAATTATGTTTAGATGCAGAAATGTAAAAAAGTCGTAGTTTTATTTTACTTTAAAAAAGAAACTAACATATGACTCATTTTATACAGGGTGTCCCAAATAAAAGTAACTACATTGGAATTTTGGAAAGGGTAAAGGATAAAATAAATAAATAAACAGTTGTGCTATTCTAAGCCCAATCAAATTCTGTATCGAAATTAAAAATACCCATCAAGGAAAAGCTAAAAATTGTCCTTTTTCAAAAATTGTAATATCGTCGCCATCTAGCAAACAAATTTAATACAAATTGGTAGTTTTGTATTAGCGACTACGGCCAATCGAATGACTTTAACATTTTTTTAAAAGATTTCTAGTTTTTTGCCACTATAGCCAGCTTTGTTATTTCTTACGGTCGCAATATTGGATTATACCTTATTAAATACAAAATCAAACGAGGTTTACAACCACGTATAACAAGCCTATCTTTGTATGACGGAAAAAGTAAGTTTATTTAAAAAAAAACAGTTTTACACCCAGTTGGCTGTGAAACAAATGCCATAACTGTGTTTGTCGTCATAGCTATGTAACTATCTATCAAAACGTTAAAGAGCTTTAAAGTCTTTTAAATAATTGTAATATTTGTTACACTACCAATTAAATTTAATATGGAAAAGTTTTCAATTTTGGAAAAAGTGAAAGTTTCATTTTGCTTAGAAAAAATTTAGTTAAACGCAAGTGTCTAGAACTGAAATGCTATTTTTGTTCTTCTTCTATTTGTCAGCACATACCTTTGCAAAACTGAGTTTTTTTCGTACGTTATCACTAAATCGAAGTATTGAAATCCTTTGAATTCAGAGCCTGATATGAGATTCCAACTTTCTTCTATAAAACCGAACGTAGCGTAACTGCTTGTCGAATCGGGTATTTGATTTGATTGTAGCAACGTACTGAATTGTGGACTGTATTTACTTTGTTTGTTGCAATTAAAACATGAGCACTTTGCTAAGGGTATTTATTACAACATGATGATATAAAAGAATTGACAATGTTTAATCTAACGTCTTACTTTACAGACGGCTTAACGCTAACTCACACATGAACCTCTAAAACCACATAGGTAGAAGGGTTGAAAAAGAGAACAGAAGGTCTCAAACGGTGTTATACAATATATACAGTAAATCTCAAACACCGAACATTAAAGAAATTTGCGCAAAGAAGTCTCAATATCACACATCACACTAATATACCAACACTTTTGTAATAATTAACAATAAAAATCGTTTTTGAAAATTGTTTTTATTAATTTTACATAAAATTTACCTACTATTTTCTTAGAATCGGATACTACAAATTTCATAGTCTTATACACGAATTAATTTGTGATAGTTCCTTCAAACAGCAATGAATTTTTTGAGGTTAAATGGAAGAGCGGTTTTAATTTCTAGTTAAAACAATTTTCTTATTGTCTTCGTTCATTGTACATAAATTCTTATCGTATTACCTTTTTTTGTTCTCGATTTATTTTTGGATTATTCATTATATAAGTTTTCGCAATTCTAAATCAAAAAGGTTTTGTTTACATTTTGAAGTAGCATTGAGCCTGGTTCACTTACACTAAACTAAATCGAAAAAACTGACAACACAGCTCACAAGATACTGTATTCAAACTGGTTATTTAATATTTAAATTAAAAATGTAAAGTTTAACTCTAACATTAACATTTGAAAAAAATTAAATAATCCAATTTAACATAAATATTATTTTATAATGGAAACGTTTATGTTGATATTTGTTTACATTAATAAGTAAAAGCTGTCAAACACATTTAAATGAAAACTGCACTAATCACAATAAATAATAAAATGAATATATAATACATACTTACGCACTAATTCCCATACAAATTTAAGTCACAAAGTCACGTATAAAAAACTTGACTTAAGCCGACACGTATAATACAGATTTGAAATTCGTTGCTTTAATTTTGCTATAGTATAATAAAACACTTAAAAAATAAAGATATGAAACAATTTTTTTAAATAAAATAAATGTACAAAGTTATTAAATTTTCAAAATGTTCGTTGTGTCACACAATAAAGGAGAGTTAAAAAGTTCTCATTTTGGGAATATTTTTAAGTAATTTCTTTTGAAATGAAATATTTTGCTACAAATAAAATTTGTTTGCTACTTATTTAAATTATAAGCTACGTAACGGTTACAAACCATGTAAATATATGTATTAAAATACAAAAAACTACACGTTTGGGGATGTTAAAAGTTTCTGAAAAGTAATCGTTAAAGGAATACACCTAATAA
Source organism: Aquatica leii (assembly GCA_035610365.1). NCBI lineage: Eukaryota > Metazoa > Arthropoda > Insecta > Coleoptera > Lampyridae > Aquatica > Aquatica leii. The sequence continues at coordinate 154,630,594 of CM069433.1, forward strand.
AGAATCGTTGTTGGAATTGTAATTTAAACATAAATGTTTTCTTTTTAATATTTTTATATACAATAAAAGTGCTATTTAATGTTAACTATTTTCTTTAAATTTTTTTAATTTTTTTTAAATAATATGTATTACATGTATATTTAAAAGCTAAAAACATTTTTATTGTTTTTAGCAATTAGACGGTTTTGTTATTTATGAACAGTAACAAAATCGTCTAAAAATTATGCTATGTTATAATTATTTACTTCTTGCTTTGTTGTTGCCTGAAAAAATTATAGACAAGATTATAAAACAGAAACAAAAAAATTATTGTTTTTGTTTTAAACGTAAATTATAAAATCAAATTAAAAAAAAATTATTGCATACAGATAAATACATATAGTTATTATTATAAATCGTTCATTTAAACTAATGTTTTTCCGGTAGTTTTACTATTGTAGGTCATTCAAATTAATGAAAAATATCCGTAACTCTTTAATTGTAGGAATTAAACAAAGTGGTGTTGTATGAGAAACGACTTAAATAGTGCAACTTTCATCTTTCACTTTTAAAATTTTTATTCGTTCAATTTACTACACCACAAAACAAATACAATAAATCATTGTACGAGTATTAAAGTGCGCATTTGCAAAAAAAGTAATACGTTTATATGACACTGCAAAATTGTTTGAAAAATAAATAAGAAGATTATTTTATATGCAGTTGTGAAAATTGTATAATGTATTTGCACTGTTACGGACCAGGAATCGCAAGTAAACGTAGATAGTGAAAGTGTCATTAAAACTGTTGTTAAAATGAAAGTGATTTGTGATCTATTGTAGGTAATTTAATATGAATTACAAAAATTGTGTTCTTGAATAAGAGATTCTTTATTTTGAAAATAGTGTGTAGCAATTCAATAAAAAATTTAGGTCATATCAGTAGGCGTTGAAAAAGTAGTTTAAATATAATCGCAACTTGTTATATAATGTTTTGTAACAATAAATTGATAGTCATTCACGTCGTTAAATCTTTAACTTTTGGACAAAAAACTTACCAAATCTTATTAGTTTATAATTTGTTTTCTTTTATTACTGCTACGAGGAATTGAAAACACGTAATTTTTTTTAAAGAAATGCAACTTTTTTATAATTTTTAGAAGTTTAAGTACTTTCTGATTATATTTATAATATAAATTATAAGTGAAAGTGTTAAAATTAAAATGTTAACGCCACCACAGTCTTAGAGTTTACTAACAAGAAATATGTCGTGCCATTGCGGTTTGATTGTTGTTATTTATCATATCTGATAATTTTATCCATATCATTTTTGTATTAACTCCGATTCATAGTACACTCTACAAAGTACGAAACTTTTTTTCTGAAAAAAAAAAGTAAACGTTTACTAATTTTTAATTCTAAATACTTTTAAAATTAGCAGATGTAAAACTGCTATCCGCATCTGAAATAACAGGCCGTAGTTCGCAAAAATAATAAAATCGGTGTTAAGTGATAGTAAATACAAATATTTTGTCATTCTTTTTTGGAACTGCTTACAAGTTTTTAATAATCATTATTTTAATTAATTTTATGATTACTATTAAAAAAATATGCAATTATAATTACTCTAAAAAATAATTAATGGATAGTTAAACTATTTTTTTTTGAAAAAAAAATTTCTTTATTAGAGTGACACTCTTATTATAAGAGAAATTCAATTTCAATCTTAACTGCCACTATACTTAATATTAATAAGTGCTGAAACACGCAAATCTGCATTACAAATTTCTTTTTATGAATCTATTGGTGTGTTGCAGTGGCGTAACAATGCGGCTATCGGCCTGTGTTCCAAAATCAAACCTGGTCCCCGAGGAAGTCAGAAAAAAATTGAAGTTCACTATAAAAAGTACGCTTTTATTGTCACCATGATACAATCTCTAAGACATTGATTGTTCTGGCAACTTCATTTTCATTATTGAAATAATTGATAAGGCGGATCTTTTTTGACCCATTGTATTTCTTAAATGATTTTAATTCATTTTAGTTTTGAAAATGATCTTTCTGCTGAAGTCGCCGAAACAGGAATAGTGAGGAAGATAAAACATTATGTTATTATTTCAGTAAAACTAATACACGATGAAGTTTCATACAGCTGATTTAGCACAGGACTTCGATTTTTTAACTAAATTAAAATAATTTCCAACGTCATAAAAAATACATATTTATTTCTTCACAAATTCTGTGCTCGTCTTCCATTTTTTAGCTAAATTACATGCTTCATTTTTTATTAAATGAAAATCATCTCGTATTTTTTTAATATTTTGATATGCATTACTGAACATTTGTGATGCTTGCTTATTGTTTTGCTGTTTATTTTGCAATAATTTTGATATAATATAGATATTTTTAAAAACTCTTGTTCAAAAAACAATCATAAATACCATCTCAAACTTTTCCAAATGAGATTTTAATGATTTGGCTTCATCGATTTTTATTTTATCATTTTTATTATCCGATGTCAATATGATTTTTGAAATAGTTTTTAACACATCAAAATTGAAGAGTTTCTATCGCATCCTGTCTTGACGACCATCGAGTGTGTGTTAATTTTCTGAAAGTTGTTCTTCTTTTGGTTAAATCGGAGAATTTTTCTAAAAGACTCCACGTTTTTATGCTATGTCCAGAAAATACATAGACACTTTCAATTAAATCATAAAAGTTTCGAATTTCTTGAACGTTTTTAAGAGTCATTAAAAATTAAATTCAGATTAAAATGCCGCGCATTCGGGACAATTTTTAATATTTCAGCTTGAACACCCTTATATATTTCGCTCATATTTGCGGCGCCGTCATATCCTTTACCACGAAGTTTTTCTAAAAGCAACCCATTATCTCTCAAGATTACTAAAATACAGTTTGATTTTCAACTGCAACAAACCCTAAGAAAGATTCTTTAATAATTATATTTGTTGCCTTGTCTTCAATATACTCAATTGAGACATAACCAACAATAACACTTAGTTGATAAACTCCTTGCGTAGTGTCTAGTATTATAGAATAAAGTGCGGCATTTTTTATTTGTTTGATCATTTCTTGTTTCCAATTTTTAGCAGACCAATTAGTTTATTTTAAATATATACACTTAAATATGTAACTGATTTGTTTTTCTTGTTTTCTAATAATTTTCTTAGAATTAAATCATATTTTGAAAGCAAATGACTTACTGATAAAAAGACTCCGAGATTTGCAGAATTTGCACCCCCTAAACGGCATGTTGCATAAAACAAATGTTAGAGTAACGTCAATAATACGCTCCAAAATTTGTTTCCATATGGAAATTTTGTGCCGAATCTTTGACTCTAGTTCTAATTGTTTGATGCAGATGAATCCAGTCGTTAAAACCAAGTTTGACAGTCACATTTATTTAGTATTGAAACGTTCAAGAAATTACTTGCAAACGCAAGAGCCTTCTAGAAGGCTGTTATCTATTTTCTAGAAGTTATAGCGAAAAGTGAGGAACGATCGAGAAGGATTTCCGTATGTCTTTATATAGCGACGAGATTTCAAGTTGAAATAAATAAGTATCGTTAGCACGCGTGTATGTGATTATTAGTGTAAACAAGTGTGAAATCCGAGGACGTTATCTTATCTTAAGTGATATAAATTATAGTGTAAGTGTTTTTATTAAATATTATTAGATTTTATTAGTTCGGTTAAATTAAAAGTGTATATATTTCTAGAATAAGTAAACATAATTTTTAATCGTTTAAATAAATTAGTTTTTAATAAATAGATACGTAACAGTATTGATAAATAGCATAGCCACAACCGCTCCGTTTTTAATTCCGATTTGTTTGATTTATCCTAAAAGAAAGTCAAAAAACTTCTACCTTTATCATCTCGAGGAAACGGCCCCATTGGTTGACATTTAACTGTGCAGAACGCGAACTAAAAAATTCGGTAATTTTTGGCAACTTTTTTTATTTTCTTCTGTCTCTTTGCGTTCTTTGCGCTTTTGAGCACCTGAGATGTAAATGTATGTACTCATTACTCTGCAAGTTCGATGGTTCAGTTTTAGTAAAATTTAAAGTAAAAACATTACTTACTAAAAAACTTAATTATGTAATGATATAATAATTATAATATGTAATCCAAAACATTAAACAATCACCAAAACAAATCACAAATCAGATTCACAACATCAAAAAACTTTAAAATGTTTTTTATTTTAACAAGGGAAATACATCAGACTCAATCTCAAATTGAAACAGAAGATAATTCCTACGTTTATTTTGACGGTTCGATCCGGATAGAAACTCAAACGGTTTGAATTATTAATCCTTATTCTTAAGTGTTTATATCGAAATGGATTAAGTCGAGTAATACTTAACCTCACTTTTTTGTAGTTTACTAGTATAATTTGTCATTTGTGGTATATTTAGGTAGTATTTACTATTGGTAAAAGTTTATTATTCTTTAACTATGGTAAAAAAACGAAACAGAAATACCTGGATTACAAATGAAACCATTTTTTTTCTTGAATTATTAAAAGAAAAAAAATATTGAACATATTAGATGGAAAACGTTTCCTTCTTATTCAATTTCATAATGATTTAAAAAAAAACAACAAAAATTAGTACCTAACCAATAATTTTCCCAGATTTATGTGAAATTAGGCATAAAGACTGGATCCCGATTATAAGTAGATTAAGCGTTTATTTCGTAAAGTTGAAGTGGCTTACCTTAAGCCAATCCACCAAATTGTTGGAATTGGATTACTTTTTCCAAGCCGCCTAAGACCTATATCCCGAGTGTTTATTTTGAGGATTAACGAAAATTTAAGTAAGATTTACCAAGCAGCTTGAGTTTCTATCCGTATCAAACTGTCGAAATAAACATAGTAAGTTATAAAACTAACACTAGACACAACTACATATAAGACTATAACTGCACTCTGGAAAGAAGCAAATAAATGTAGTGTTTTGAAAAAAGAGATCCTGTAAACAGTTTGTAGGCATTCCCAACTTTCTCAGAATACTAAATAATCGGAAAAGAAAACAATAAAGGACATACATTAGTTACTGCAAGTGTTTCGCTGGAAGTGCAGTGCCGACAGATTTGTCACACATCTGGTTCTGCAGATTTTGGGATTCAGTGTCCACAAATTATTTTTTTAACCAGGGCGACAAACCATTTTCGGCCGCACAAGACCGGGCCCTGGTTCCGCGTAACACGCGGAACACCGTTAGTTACACGCCTGGTGTGTTGTCCGAAATCTGGTGAATTAGTTCATGAAAACTTAAATTCTCAAGACTACGCGGCGGCCTCTTTTTCCGACGTACCGGCAAACTCCGATGTCAAATTGTAAACCAAAACGTTAAATACCAACTGTTGTTCTAATAAAAATAATTTAGCTTTTTAGGTTGTTTCATTCAAAGTCTTTATTTTCTATTTGATGTTTTGTAAAGCCCATTAGAATATTTTTTTACATATTCTTAATATTGAAGTATACTATAAAAGTATGGGACAGGCATAAAATTTTTAATCCAAGAAACACCTCCATTTAAATTTGACAATTTACATCCAAGTTTTTATGAATTGTTAAAGCTAGTGCTACTTCATAGGTTTTTACAATTGAACATTTTTGTTTTCAATCTGTTAGAATGAGTAATTCCAGCAAAACAATATTTTGTATTTTTATATTTGTTTCTTTATTTACCAAAAGTTTATAATTTATTCGTAATGTCTGCAATGGGTACTGGTTCAAGTTAAAAAAAAGGCTCATATTGTATCTGAAACTGAGTCTTTGTTTGAAGTTGAATATTGGTCACTACGATATAGACATAAGGCGTTTTTCTTTGACTTTATCTTCTTGTCGTGGCGTAACAAATTCGGACGATAGGGATAGACATCTAGAGTTCTAAGTTTGTTTGATTGGTGCATTCGGAATGTTAGGCATCCAAAAACATGGAGGCTGAGGATCTATGTTTTGCATTTCAGGAAGCGAAGTTACAAGGAATCAGCAATAATTGTTAATTTTTTTAATATTGATTTTGTTTAGACGATTAGAATGTTAGTTGCCTCAGATGGTCAAAAATCATCATCTGTAAAAATTTAATTATCGTTGTTTTTATGTGTGCTGCTTGCCTTTCTTCTGTTTCACCTCAGTTTCGTATGCTAAATCACAAATTACATCGCTATGACTATGTTAAACACACATGTTATAATTACTTTTTTCCACTACTAATTGTATAGGCTTCATCATTACGTATAATAGTATGTTGTGAAGTTGCACATTTTTAAGCGCAGGTAAATAATATTTCATTATTAATCATCGGTTAATAATAAACATATTTGCATTTTTTGATAATTGTATAACAGTTTTAAAGAAAAAAAGTTTACAAAACTGTTTACCAGGGACAAGAGATTTTATTTATTGCTATTTTAAGAATTTAAATTGTTCATGAAACAAATTAATGTAATTTTAAAAATGCAAGTGATTTGAAGTTCGCGCTTAAATAAATGTGAATTTTAATTGAATTAAATGCTTAAAGTAGTAATGTTTTTAAACAATTTTAGTATTTTTAACAAAAAAAACTTACGTTATCTATTTATTTGTGTGTTGTAAACTACAATTACAGATAGTGTCAAAATTAATTCTTATAAACTAATAACAACTGTCGCAATCACTGACTTGATTTTTAATTTGAAATTAATATTTTAAATTTGATTTAGTAACAGGTAAAAAGGTAGTACGTATCATGGTGGTACTGTTGAAGTCTAGACATGAAACCAAATACCCAGCCCAGCCCTAAGAGATGTTATCATAAGGACCGAATTAAAATCACTAAAAACTAAATTCTTACCTACAATTTTATTTTCATTCCAGGAGGCAGGAAACTTACAATCTGGGATACTTGATACGTACTCAATAGCTAGTGCTCTAATTTGTTTATAAGAAATTCCGAAATGTAAGTCGGAGCATTTTTTATATAATTTACTATGTGATCCTCCTTTGAAATTGAAAATTCTTGGTTGATGCTGTATTTACTATGGAATTTTCTTGTTGTGTCCTCTTCTGCTTCAATCTGTAATAGCTTTCTTCATTGTTTTTTCGTCAACAAACCTGCAGTTTTCGGATATACCTTCTAGGCATCTACAATAAAATAATAAATCCTACGGAAATGAGAGTGCCAGAGCAAATCATCGTAGTAATGAAAAATCAAATGTATGGGGAAGATTGTTTAAATGTTCCTCATTTCAAAAGGGTAATGTATCCCAAGAGGATGGCATTAGTCATTTGTGAAATATTAGTAAAAACAGAAAATTTTGAGCTAAGATTTTTTTATGTGTAAAATATCTGTCAATAACAAGCTTTTTCAATAATGAATTAAAAGTTTAGATATCTTGATGCATCTACAAATGCCACATAAAAAACTAGAATCAACAATCTTACTTTGAAATTTCGTATTTTAGCGTTTACTGCCAGATGGTGGGATATTACACAATGACTACAAAATTCAATAATTACTCTTTTAAAACACAAAAGGTTGTATCTACCTCATAGTTGAACAATTCCCATCCTTCCCTAAGAAGTATAAATTCTAAATTATTGTTTTGACTTCTTCAATTGACGCTATTTGCTGAAGTGATTTGTGTAAATTGCCTTTGATAAACGTTATTTTGGGTTATAAATTCTACATTAAGATATTATTTTTCAAGCTTGAAAGCTTGGTACAAACTTGACCTGTAAAAGCTTGGATTGGCTAATATTAAACGTGACTTTTAAGCCAAGCTTTTAAAAACCAAACCTGTGAATCTCTAGTAAACAATGTCGATGCAAATGTAAAAATGAATAACAAGACGACCTTTTTAGGGATCCTCAGAAAAAAACACTGTAATGTACTTTTACAAATGGGTTGACATACCTATAGGTCTAACGGGTGTATCTGATTAACGGGTTGTTATTTTAAATAAATACAAGCAAAAAATATCAAAATAGAACTTCCATTAAAACATTTAACAAAATCAAAATTTTTAGCAAAATAAATCATAAATTACGGACCTGTTACATTAATTAAGTCTCTTAAGGTTGTTGACATCACAAACAAAAATAAACTGTTCTATGAAATGCATATTTTTCATCAGCAAAAAAAAGTAAATGCAAGATAATGTTATCGGATAAAACGCGGTTAAAATTGCTATTTTGCACATTCTTTTCAAGTACACTAGAATCTGTACACAAAGTAGGTCAGTAATGCTAAGAAATAAACATTAGTATATGTTTTAATTATTTTATTAACAATTTATTGTGTAGATGATGGAGAATTAAAGAAAACGGACTTTACAGCACTTACCTACCATCTACCGCATAGTTACATTGAACAGTTTCGATTTGTTTAGTCAGGGCCGGCCTGAAAACGTTAATTGCAAATATCTTCAAAGATAAATTTTTCATTTAACACCACAAGGAAACTTCTTGAGTATGTAGTCGTATTTCAGATACACCCTGTATACCTAAAACGTAGTATTTATTAAAAATACTAGAACTAAGTGTTAAATTCATATTCACATACTATACTGAAACGTTCGAGAAATTATTTTCAAATGCAAGAACCTTCTAGAAGCTGTTATCCATCTTCTAGAAGATGTACCGAAAAATAGGGAACGCTCGAGAAGGATTTCCGTATGTGTATATATAGCAACGAGACAGATCGTAGGTCAGTTATTGCTGAAATGCGAATGCAGCAGTGTTAAGAAGATTATCAAGTGGAAATAAATCGTTAGCACGCGTGTGTCTACATAAATATACCGAAAATAATCGTGTACGTGATTTTTAGTGTAAACAAGTGTGAAGCTATCCGAGGACCTTATCTTATCTTCTTATAAGTGATATAAATTATAGTGTAAGTGTTTTTATTAAATATTATTAGATTTTATTAGTTCGGTTAATTTAAAAGTGTACATATTTCTAGAATAAGTAAACATAATTTGTAGTCGTTATAAATAAATTTGTTTTTAATAAATAAATCCGCAACAATACGGTTTGAAGGTTTAGTATTTTTATTTTCCAATTAAGCATAAACAATATCTAATGACATTCATCTTTTTTTTTGCGCCAAATTTAACTTATTTCTCATAATTTAAAAACAGAATATAGTAAGTCTTAAGAAAAAAGAATTCTATTTTGTTTTTTATTTGAGATAATAAAAATTAAAAATAATAATTGACAATTTATTCATTTATATTCTAATACCTTCAGTTATTCACTTTACTGCAAGCAACCATGTAATATGGTAACTGTTACTTTTACAAAAAAAAATAATTAATTGCATTTAAAATCTATTTTAATTAATTTTTCGATACAATCAAAATGTAATTATTAAATTTAAATAGCGTAAGCATTTGATAAATATAAGATAATTTTATACTTTAAATTATCTTTTGATAAAATTTTTGCTAGTTTCAAATACAGTAGAATAACTTTTTTGTAAATTTAACTATTTTTGTATTCTTCCGGGTTTTAATGTCATAATAATTTGCACAACTTTCCATTTATTTACGTAAATTTTTTTTCAGTAAAGCTATCGGTTTAATCCTAAGTTTTTGATTTGATCATCAACATTTTGCTTGTATATTGTTAATAGATTTTTTAATAGATTATTTAATAGATTAGTTAATAAACTATTTAGATTTTATTTTGTTCTTTTTCTAAATAATTTTATTTATGAGTACTTCCAAACGACTTTTGTTGACCTTTAATATTTTTAATTTATTGATAACTGCCATTATTTATTTATTATTTTGACTATCATTCCTTAAAAATGCAATAACCTATTAAGAATAAATACTTTTGAATCTATAATCTATTTATAATATGTATTCTTAACGCAATTAAAGAGTAGTTTCTTGACTTCATAAATCATTTGCATGTTTACATAATTAATTTTTTATTCTTTAAATACCTGTTACATTTGCAATACAAAATTTGTTCTATTTTCTCATTTAAAAAATATTTATTACTATTTGTCAGCAGTAATTGTTGCTTGATATGTGTAATTGATTTGTAAAGCGTTCTTACTTAATTAGAAACCTTCAAGGCATTTAAACAAACTAGTGAAGTCATTTATGCAAAAATGAAGAGAAATGCAATCTATCTACTTACTTTTACTTACATCATCAACTTTGGAAGTGAACTTTTAATTTTGTCGGTAAATATTTGCACGTCTTAAAAATCGGTTATTATACGGAAATCATCAATAATTCAACATTTATTAATTTGGCTTATACATTTTACATAAGTTATAAACTTGTACGAATGTTATCAATAAATTAACAAATGCGTATTATTATTCTTTACTTTTTATGCAGTTTTACAGAAAAAATAGAGTAGCAGCATAAAACAAATTATCTATTGTTTAATATCACATGTATTTGTTTATAAAGATTTTTTATTTTTTAGTTTAATGAATATTTAATATCTCATTGGCTAGTAGCCTCAATTTCTTGTTGTATAAAAGTAAGTTACGTAATGCCTTAGCATATTATTTTATTAGTTTGATTAGATAAGAGTGTAAACAATTGGATTAAGAAAAATTAAAAAAACCGTAATGCCAAAAATATTTTTTTTATAATAATGTGCCAGTTATGTGTCGGTGCAAGGTAAACTGCACTCTATAAAAACGCTTTTTAATATTAACATCATAGATTTTATAAACTTTAATTAAGTATGAATAACTGGTATCGATGTATTATTGAAAGAAAAACAAATCATTACTTAATTTTAAAAAGGTAATAATTTTTTTTTAAATTAAATATTTCTAATTAGATATGTTTGTCAGACGAGTTGAAGTTCAAATATTTAACATGAGTGAAATACGATGACAGAGCCATCTCATAGTATAAATTTGTCATGTATGAATATTAGTATGTAAATGGCTATAGAGATAGAAACGTTGAAAGCTGATTTTATCCCTCGTAATTCAAATAAGTTTTGAATAAACATTTTCTTAATTATATCTGTTAATTGCGATAAGTTTGGTATAAATTTTGTAAAAAACTTTGTTACGTATGATTTATTTTCAATAAAAATAATACATTGAAAATCTTTGCTAACGTCACGATAATTATTTTTTATTTGGTTTTAGATTGACAGATACAGATACCAAATTACTAAAAGTTAAAAAGCCTTTAAAAAGATATCATACAAGTTTGTTAAAGCTTGAATCTTTATAAAACAGTTAATAATTGCTTACAAAACGCAAAAAAGTTATTCTGTTGCTAAAATTGTAGCTAAGAAAATGAAGTTTTACAGAAGAACAAAATTAGTTATAATGCCTACACTATGTAAAACTATATTTGGAAACAAATCTAAAAACAATACTGTATTTAAGCGTATCAATGATAGGTTTATAGATGTGGTTTGTAGAATAGCATCAACTTAACTCGCATCTGTCATACTGCCTCGAATAAAGGCAAGTGGTGATTGGTTACCATAGACAATAAACCCGCAAACCATTACTCCAACAGTCATGTGTACTGTCAACAGCAAACCCAATATCACGTCGCTCTACACGGTGGCGTCTTATTTTTCTACCACCATCGTGCATACCTATACAGAATGACGATTTGTCGCTGAAGACGACTGTGAAGATATTGCAAAAATCACTATCCATACTGCGCAGAATTCCACAAATGGGCGTTTTTAGAATGCTGCCTGATAAAGTGCGTACGGACACTACGCGAATTCTTCGGTTACCACCTGGATGCAATTCAGTTACTCGAGCTAGAGACCATTGAAATGGAGGTGTGTTAGGCTCTGACAGAAACACCAGGGTTCCGATTTGTAATTGACGTTCAGGTGCGGTTTGCTATTTTATATGTTGCTGCATTTTAAGCAAAATTTTCCGGTGCCCCTTTTTCCAAAATGCTGCAGAAGTTGACGTTTTTGGAAAATATCTAATAGACTGGTAGAGAAGAGTAAAAGTTTAAAAATCATTATGATCATTCGAGAGCAGCCCCAAAAGACGTGAATTAAGGACGGACTCAATCTGGGTTAATAAAGTGTATAACGCTTTGTAATTCAAGTTTGCATATTTAAGAATTTTGAGCAAATAGCTGTTTGTACTTTTTATATTAATTTCCTACAGCCCACCAAAATGCGGCGAACTGGAAGGAATAAAATTGGTAGCAGTATCTGAGTGATTCGTCTAGGCCTTCCGAGTCGGCATGATAAGCTTGTGACTAGTTCTAAATGAACCGCACGGATAGTCATGGAAACACACAAAACTAAATAAGCTTTAATAAGTTTTGTATTGTTGGTGTAACGGTTCTTAATAAGAATAGGACCGACAAAATCAACGCCTGTTTCAGTGGAACAAGGCACGTAAGTCGAAATCCGAGAAGAGAATAAATCTCTAATGATATTTGTATTGAATCATGGATTCGATATGAGCAATGTATATAAATATTTTAAATGGTAATATTCTATAATTAATATAGTGAAACGTTCGAGAAGTTATCTGCAAATTTAAGAGCCTTCGGGAACTTGTTATCTATCTTCTAGAAGATATACCGAAAGATAGGGAATACAGCAGTGTTAAGAAGATTATCAAGTTGAAATAAATAAGTCGATAGCACGTGTATGTACATAAATATACAGAGAATAATCTTGTACGTGATTTTAGTGTAAACAAGTGTGAAGCTATCCGCGGACTTTATCTTATCTTAATTAGTGTAAGTGTTTTTATTAAATATTATTAGATTTAATTAGTTCGGTTAATTTACAAGTGTACATATTTCTAGTATAAGTAAAACATATTTTTAGTCGTTTAAATAAATTAGTTTTTAATAATAAAATTCGTAACAGTAGTAACTGCGTGGTTTTTAGGTAGCCCTAAGGGGTAGATTTTGTCGTATGCAAAATTAGAAATGCAAATCCGACCTCCAACTCGAATTAAACCTTCTTCGCCAAGAAAGAGATTGTGAGTGTTTAAATAACTATTTTTAAACAACTTGCCTTGCCAACGTATTGTACTAATTTTAGTGAAGCCTTACACAATTCCGTGTGATGTAAACCTTTACATTGAAAGCATTTGTGCTTTGACCGACATTTTTTGACACGATGATTACCAAAAAAATTTTTACATACTTGTAGTACTGTAATTTTGTGAATTCGTTGTTCAATAGACAGATGTAAAAAATCAGAACATTTGAATAATGGGCCCTGGCCTTTGTAGAGTTTACAATTTAACAACAGATGGTTCGACGTAACCAACACTAAATTTTTAGAACGTTTATGACGGTGTTTATCTACCTCAACATCTACAAGAAATTGCGCGCTGTCATAAAGAAATTTTATCGCTTTATTAATAGATGGATTTCTGTTGGTTTAAAAGCTTTAAATTTATCTCTTGTATCTAAATCTAGTTTCTGCTCTACATCGTTTATATTTAAATTTCTTAGATTCTTAGGTTGTTCATATTTAAAGTATCTGCAAAGTGTTGTAAAAGATTTGCTGATGCCTTCGTTATAGTCTCTGAACTAACAATTTTTTTTAAATGAGTCTGAATCACTAGTTTAGAATTATTGTACTTAGAATCGAGAAGATTAAGTGCAATTTGATAATTTTCATCTGTAGCGGAAAAACCGGCAATAGATAAGGCTTCTTTCAAGTTAAGTTTTAGAATTTTTGCAAGGAATCTAAACCTGAAGAATCGATGATAGCATGAAAGTTTTCGATAAATGGATTTGTATTTATGAAAAAAGTCCAAAGAGTATATAGTGTACGCCTCTAAATCATTGGTCCGCGATTTGACGCGTAGTAGCTAGACCCAATTATCTAAAGTGTCTATCTTCACACTTTGTGGTACGCCGCGATTGACCACTTCTTCGTATTCCTCTACCTTCTACTATTCACACATGACACACATGCATTACCGTCATTGTAGTACAATTAACACAGCCGCCAATTTCGTGATAGAATAAACCAACATTTCGATAGGCAACATTTCTACCCCGTCAAAATCGTTAACATGGTGATAATTATGACGTCTTCGAACTCGACGCATTATGTTACGTTTGACACTAGCAGACGGAGGGACAATAACTAACAATATATATACCAGTTAACTCACATAAACAGGTTTCTTCACAAAAAACTATAAAATTAAATTCTGTTTTCACAAAAAAATTATCAAAAATAAACAGATAACATAGTTACAATTTTTATAATCGTTAGTGACATTTTACCACAATTTTACATTGTAATTACAAAGTTGCTAAATTCATTTCATTTTTATATACTTGTTAAGTACAAATCCACTTGAGTTTATTTGAATTTATTATTGTTGTTATAAACCAAGATTGCATTATAATTTATTGGTTCTGTCAGTCATAAATATTTTGTTTGTGTCATAAAGGTTTGGATTGAAATTTAATATTGCTTTAACTCTAAGTAAGCTCTACTTACTCTAGAGTTCTTTAGATTATCAATTTGTGTTAATTCTGTTGAGAACGTTCTTTTTCGTTTGATTTATTGTGCGTAATGCTTTCTAATTGCATTTTTGTTCAGTTCATAGTCATAGTTTTTGAGTACTTTGTAGGAGACCGAGGTATTCTATACCAGAAAATGTATTCACCACGACAGCGGGCTTTTGACTGGTAAGGTCATATTCAAGCTACAGACTTTCTTGGTCCTTTTCTCATTTTGACTTTTATTTTACTTTTTTTTTTGAGATAAAATAGAAACATTTTTTGCACGTAACAGTACATGATGTAACTGTAAATTAACAGTATCCATGAAAACAAAATTATTCAAATATTTGTGGTCTTCTATACACTTTTAGTACTTTTTACTAGTGAGGAATCTGAGCATACTGTTGACGACCTTCGGTTTACAAACAATACATTTTATAAAATTAAAATTTTTTATCGAAAAAATGCAAGTAAAATAAGACAACCTACTGACAGCTAAAGATAAAATTATTTTAAAAAAACTACTGCGGCAGCCTTAATATGTTTGCAATTAAAGTTGTTTACAACAGAAGTCTAAGACACAATGACACATATAACATTTTCTAACTTTGATTGGATTGCGTTGGCAAAAAGCGTTATATACCACGTTTAACTTTGGCAAATAAATTAGAACATTGGATATAAATGAAATTTGATGCAATAATTACGATCTAAACTAACAAAGTGTACGAACAATCATAAGATAAGCAAAATAAATACTATTGTTACAAATTTTATTATTAAAACTAATTTATTTAAACGACTAAAAATATGTTTTACTTATACTAGAAATATATACACTTTTAAATTAACCGAACTAATTAAATCTAATAAAATTTAATAAAATCACGATAATTTATATCACTCACACGAAGATAAGATAAAGTCCGCGGATATCTTCACACACTTGTTTGCACTAAAATCACGTAAAAGATTATTCTCGGTATATTTATCTAGACACACGTGCTAACGACTTATTTATTTAGACTTGAATGATCTTCTTAACACTGCAGCATTCGGAAATAACTGACCTACGATTTGTTTCGTCTGTATATATACACCTAAGGAAATCCTTCTCGAGTGTTCCCTATTTTTCGGTATATCTTCTAGAAGATGGATAACAGCTTCTAGAAGGCTCTTGCATTTGCATATAACTTCTCGAACGTTTCACTATGATGGACTACATCTTTTGCAATCAAAGAAAATGTTAGACGATTAAGAATTAATTGTTAATCAACGGATGTAGTTTTGAATGAGCAGAAAAAGTCTCTGAAACCATCCAACAAGATGCTTGTAACATCGCGAGAAAACTAAATCGCCACTCTGCAAAATTAACAGACAGGAAAAAAAAGCAGCTAAGTAGTTAGGTAAACATAAAGGTATCTGGTTATTGAGAACAAATAAGGAACTACGGTGATTCTGAACCTACCAAATTATAATGACAAAATAACGAATTTATTCTACGAGATTGTTACAAACGGTTACAAAAAAATCCTTAAAATTGTTATGCAAGTAAAATCAAAAACTTTACCACTAGAAAACTTACCAAGAAACAAGATTTTTTGAAATCCCGTTATGCCATAAATCTACCACAAGGAAGGAATCCCTCTTCGACCAATAGTAAGCGTCATTAATTCACCCACGCAATCATTGGTACGATATGTACCTACAAAGTTTTTACTGTCGACAGTAAATAAAGATTTTATAGATTTTATAAATAAAATATAAAGCTTGTGTTTAAGAAGATGTTCTAAACCGTTTTGACGTACTGTTTTGCTTTTCAAAATCTTAGTCAACAAGGTGTTGCTTCCATTTAAATTCATTGATGAAAAAATTTTTTCTTATAAAACTGTGTCAAAAAAACTATTTCAGTTATGACAAAAATTTATTTCAACAACGTTTTCTGCTAGTATTGCAAAAGGCCTTAAAACATACTGGTGTCTACAAAGTTTTGTGAATCGTCTTATATAAGACAAAGAGAACGCTGAATTAAAGTTAGTGTGGAGGAACATATAGCTGACTGCAAACACCGTAGAGTAACAAAATTAAACACGTATGGAACAAATGACACAACACAATAAAACAAAAGTGTTAGCTAGAAACCTTTTCTAGTTTCCTAGACTAATCCGCAAAGCTATGGAAATAGAAAAATCAAGAATCTAACTTGAACCAAAAAAACGATCTAAAAGACAGTTTTTAGTTTCCGGTATTACATTCTCTGAAGGAAAAATCAACATTTGCCACAAGGACATAAACACTTTCTTCATGTAATGACGAAGACGGCCATGCGATAACGGAAAAGTGATCAATGATAATTAGCTCTCTAAAGATGCAATCTGCAATGTCTTGCAAAACATTTGTTTGTTTGGCTTTACAAACGACAAAACGGCAAACGCTAAGTTCAACTCCTTGTTGCTCACAAGGAGAAACTAAGACTAAATCTAATAACCTTTTCAGTCCGGAGATGCATACACATGCATCATACGAAACTGTCCGTGACATATGGATGACGCACATGGGTGCATCATGCTAAAATCCAACGATGCATCCGATTTTAGCCCATACTTAGCGCGAGAAAGTCTGGATTGAAGGACTTAAGTCTAGGTGTTCAATTACGACGGATTTTATGTTAAAGATCGCTTATAATTTAAACTAAGAAAACCTCAAAAGCTAAGGTCCTATACCACAATTTAATTAATAATACTGAATGTTATGGATTAGTTAATAACTGTAAATAATTGAATCACACCGCTAAAATCACACGCAACAAACGAACTAGTAAAATTAAAAAAGTTTTTATTTATTTTTTAATAAACTATTTACCTATTATATTATAGATTTTATAATTACTTACATCCCATAGTCCATAATTCTATATTCTATATTGGTATGTACCGGTATAAGTCAAAAAGCCGTGGTTGAAAAAAGGTTGGGAACTAAATCTTTTGACGGAAATCGTCACTTTCATTCATACTAAATCAGTGCAGTAACATATTTTTTCAACTTTTTAAAAAGAACTACATTTTTGTGACGTTTCTTTAATACAGAGATTCTTGTAGTAAAATGTAAAAGATTTCATTCTTTTAATCAAGATCCCAAAATTTATGATTTGTCTTTTGTTAAAACTAAATTTCGTATCAAGTCATTGATATCTGATTAAGTAATGAGACGAAGTTCGTTAGAAAAAACATACATCAGATTTCTTGAAAATTACACATTCTAAACAGTGTTTCTATCTTACTCGGCCGTGGAATTTGCAAAACAATTTGAATGCATTGGAAATGGAATCTCACAATCCGTCTTTTTCAACGGTTTGTTTTTTGACAAGATTTCATAAGAACTCTTATTTATGTCGTACCTCAGTTTTGTCTTGATTTTTAATTTTAAAGCCATAATATTCTTCAGTCATTTGCATGTTTTCCATTCTTGAAAATCACACATAACACAACTTGTGGAACACTGCTTCAAACTTTCTTAACTAAGTGATAGTTCAGTGACATTTCATTGGACTCTCGCTAGACCGCGTCAACAATTAAGCAACAAATAAATCACTCCGCCGTCTGTAACATTTATATCTGCAAGTATCGATTCCAGAAGTTTTGATTTTAGTATATTTTGCGATGAATAATTTATTAAAATTTTCTACTTCGTACGTTAATCTTAGTGAAAACAATTAAAAACGTTATTTTGAAAATAAGACGCGATACCTTACAATGCAAATTACTATAATTTCAGATCAAGTCAGTTATAAAAATCCTGTCGGCTAGCGTAACTACTGAAAAATAAAATAATGCAAAGACAAAACAATTATTTTTTATAGTTTTATCATGCAATTAAAATGAAATATATATTAACAAAAACTGCGTCAATTTTAAGAAAATGGCAATTTGAAATTAATAGAGCAAGAAAATTTTATTTTAAAAATTTAATTGTATTTAATCTATTAAGTTGTTTTAAATTATTGTGTTTATAATTGATTTAATTGAGCATGCAAACAAATCAATTACATGTTTAACTAATAGTACATCTGTAATTAAAACTACTTTATTCAATCAATTTATATTTATATTTTTGTTAACGTTTTTATATGATGTTTATAAGCTAACTGATAAATAAGTAAAACTGACTAAACTAAAAAAAAATAAATAATGTAAAACTATTTTTTCTACGACTATAATAGATAATACGACATATGTATGTTTATTAGCGGTTAGGCAACGTTGTGCGTTCCTTTGGACCATTTCCGTACACATCAATGTCATCACCGTACAAGATAATAAATTATGAAAGCATAATTTAAGAGACTTGTACAAATATTGTTTGCACCACAACTATAAAATTTGAAAACATAATTATTTAGGGCTGTCTAGATGCTATTGCATTACTATACTCATCGACTAGATTTCACCAAAATGACTTTGCATGTGAATATTTTTTTTGTTTCTTAGTAATTCAATTGAATATAACTTAATTGTAAAATTAAACTTGTTTGCTACTGTTTATTATTAACTTATCGTAAAAGATTTGGTTTTCTATTATTTTAGCACAATTACCGTGTGTTATGGTTTAATGTTTTATCGAAGATTTAGTACGGTATGTTGCCTGTACAATCTACGTAATTATTACGTTATAAATTACTGTGTCTAAAACTATTCATCTAAGTGCCCATCGACCAAACCTTTAATGGAATGGTTTAAAGTTAACTTACGCGGCATTTATTATGAGCAGAACTTACCCCAGTAGGGAGTTACTTTAGCTGTTGCAACAATACCTGAGCAAGATGTCAGAAGTTGGTATTCTGTTTTAAGTGATGAAACACGCATTTATAATGGACACCAAACTTGTTTCCTATTTTGACCAAATCAGGGTAAAATTATAACACCACTTCTTTTTCTCATCGTTTGCTTTAGATTTTTGCTTGGTAAGGTCTATGGGACTGTGTTGATTTTCTTACTTTGCTAGAGTTTCTTTTGCCGATTTTACAACAATTGCCTTTTTTTTGATACTTTCTTTTCTGTTGGTTGAAGTTTCCTTGGTTCTTAAAAGTATCATTCCGTTTTGCTTGGGTTGGGTGTTAGTGTATTTGGATTGTGGTTAGATTTTAGGGTTTGATCCTTGGCGTATGCTTAAACTTCTGTCTTATTTTTTTTGTTGTCTCTAGGTTTTAATTTTGCTGGGAGCGCATGCCAAATAATGAGTACAAAATCTTGATCAGAGCGGATAAACGACCAGCTGGAACACACGAACGCATATTTTACGCTCCAACAATAAATGAAGTTGCTATCCTGATTGTTGGTAAAAACTTGGAAACACTCGATATTGTGCTTACCCGTCGCGATACTGGGTTTGGTTTCCAAAAAAAAATAAAACCACGTCTAATATTGGGCAAACGTTTGGCAACCAATTTTAAATCATTTTTCTTAACCCATTATAAATATGCCAAAGTGACCTTTGAAGATTTAGTGATCACACGGTTTTGCCCACCCTTTCAGAGAATACGGACGTGAGTTTCACTTCTAAGATACCAATTCATCTGTTTTTATTTCAGGTGAGGAATATGCCGAAAATGCTCGATGTACATGTACGCCAAAATCGAAACGGAGCGCCTAACTTTCATTTGGTTGAACCAAGCCAAACCATTTACGCTATACAATTAGCACCAAAAGAGATGCAGTTAACTTCAAACTTCAAGTGATTGGCACGACATCATCGCACGTGTTTTTAAGCAAAAAATCTAGTAAATGCTAGATGTATTCAATTGAAAGGCAAAAACGAGGCTTGCCGCATGCACCCATTCTTATTTAGTTAGTCGAAAGAATTTGACCAGATTTCGAAACCGATCCAAACCTATATGATGTTATAATTACGAATATAATACATGGACCGTGTGGCGCCATCAACCCCCAATCACCGTGCATGGTCGACGTCAAATATTCCAAACGCTATCTACAAAAATTGAAGGCGGATATCATCACTGGCAACGATGGTTATCCATTGTATCGGCGTCGATCACCCGATGATAACGGTTGAACTATCACAACGAAAGTTAAAATTAACAATGATGTGGTCGACAACAGTTAGATTGTTCCATATTCGCCACTTCTTTCCAAAACATTCAATACACATTGCAACGTTGAGTATTGAAATACCGTAAAGTCCATCAAATACATCTGAAAATAGGTCACTAATGGCAGCAATATGGCGGTTTTTGGCAGCTAAATCTCCAATAACAACAATGAAATTACGCGCTATCAAGTTAGTCGATATGTGAACTGCAATGAGACGATTTAGCGTATATTCTGCTTTCTTTTTTACGAACTTTTCACTGTTGTACATTTGGCAATTCATCTGAAGAATTTTCAACAAGTATATTCACCGCATCGAATGTTGCTTAACATGTTGAAACATCTTCGACAGCATTGACCAGTTTCTTTGCAATTTGCCAAATCGATCTGTTTGCACAAAATGCTACGTTATTACACTTGAAACGCTTCATCAAAGAAATTTCAAAGTCGAAAGCAAGGCGATGCGGTTCCTGGTCATCCGGATTTGCGTTCTACTAATGTTCTTGGTCGTATTTACACAGTTCATCCGACAAACGATGAATGCTTCTATTTGCGGTTGTTGCCAATGAAGGTTCGTGGGCCAACATCATTTGAATCACTACGAACTGTTAATGGTATAGTGTGCCCAACATTTCGTGCTGCATGTCAGAAGCAAATTTGCTTGAAAACGATACTCATTTGTATACGATAATCGTTAAATCAATTATTTATGCATCTCATATACGCACATTGTTTGATATCATAATTTTGACATGCTTTCCATCAACTTCACGTGACCGATGGAACAAATATAAGGATAACATGTCAAAATACATTTGTGTCAGTTCACAAAAATTTGATCTTGAAGTGAGAAGATGCATAACCAGGTTTTGCTTTTGATCGAAGACATGTGTTACTTCATGTGTGGCAGTTTGTTAATCACGTTAGGAATGCCAGCTCCAAATCGTGAAATGAATGACGCATTTAATTGTATATTGGAACGTGTACGTGAATATGATCAACACGAATTTAATCAATTAGTTTAAACGAATGTATCCCTGTTGAACCCCCAACAGAAGGAAATCTATGATATTTTAATAAAGGCAATTGGTAATAGAAACGGAGGCTTATTTTTTTTTTAATGTCAATGGTGGAACTAAGAAGACATTTCTTATGTCATTGATTTTGAACACTGTTCGCGCGAGATTCGACATTACGGTAGCAGTTGCTTCTTGTGGAATAGCGGTCACATTGTTGAAAGGATGCTGTACGACTTATTCAGCGTTAAAATTGCCGTTATACCTTGAAACTACTGAACAAACGACATTTAACATTGCCACACACTCTGCAATGGCCACAATCGCGCATTGAAAGCACTTGACCAAACATTGAAAGATCTTCGCAATGATTCAATTTTCAGGCGCAATCATTTTACAGTCTGGCGATTTCCGCCAAACACTGCCAGTCATTCCACGATCGACTGCTGCCGATAAAATAAACCTTTGCCTCAAATCATCAAATCTGTGGCGCTAAGTGGATAAATTTCAGCTAGCAGCAAACATGAGAGTTGCATTGCTAAACAATTCATCTGCTGAAAATTTCTCCAAGTTATTGCTGACTATCGGTAATGGCCGTGTTGCTGTCGGCGAATTGAGCGGACTGATTTCATTTATCCCAAATTTTGGTAATTTCGTTTCATCGAAAGATGACCTCATCAACAAAGTATTCCCGAACATCATTGCTAACTACAAAAATAACAAATGCTTGAGTGAGCGAGCAATTTTGACGGTTAAGATGTAGATGACTTAAACTTCGTAATTCAGAATCAAATCGTTAGTACTCTGCATTCACTCAAACGAAGTCGCCAACTATCCAACTGAATTTTTAAACTCCTTGGATGTGCTTGGTTTACCACCGCACAATTTACAACTGAAAGTTGGCTCGGTAGTCATGCTTCGAAATCTAAACCAATCAAAATTATGCAATGGACCGCGATTGGTGATAAAAAAAACTGATGATTAATGTAATTCACGCGACGGTACTAAAAATTTAAAGGTGAAGAAGTTTTTATTTTGAGAATTAAGATTATCCCAACCGATATGCTTTTTGAATTTAAACGAATTCAATTTACGATTTGTCTTGCATTCGCCATGACGATTATTAAATCACAAAGTCAATTCTTGAGTTTTTGTGACGTGGTTAAAAATACTATAATGGAAAAAGAAAAAATAGGCGCCACTCTGTCGTACTGGAAAATATACCCGCTGTCCAAGAGGTAGGATAAAAGCAAATAATCATCAACGAGTGAACGAACAACTTCAACAATCAATAATCAATAACAGGATAACACTTTTGTTTTACCGACAAAATATACAAGTAACAAACTAGGATACTACATAAGGTAAACATTCGATCAAACAGTAACACTTATATGCAGTCGCAAACAATACTTTAGTTCTCGTCTAGCAAAACCTGATCATGAATTTATTATAAAAAGAAAGACTTACTACCGTAGTGTAAGTTTACATTTGACGATTTAATCTTACGCACCACTGCCTTGAATACAAAAAAATTACAAAAGTACTCGAACGGTACCAGTCAACGTAACCAATAATATACAATTTTGCAAGCAGTTGAAGGCTGAATTATAGATTCGACTGAAAGTAAATTATTAATAATAACTTTAAAATAAACTAATATTAGATGAGGATTTGATACAAGTGATAACGCTTAACAAAATTGTTAACGATTAACGATGAAGGCTTAGTAGATAATATCAAAGTTGATAAATTACGTAACACAGTGACAAATAGAATAATACAGCTTAAACGTTAAAGCGTAGAGCAAGTAAGCCATATCAAAATTCGAATCGAGCGAAACCCCTGAAAAAACAGTTAAAACAGTGTGCAATGCCATTCCAGGGAAATACTACTTCTACCCTAGTAGCTGAGTTCAAAATAGGACCTCGAATCTTTGCCAAATTTGGTATAACGAAATTTTAAATTAGCAAAAGCAAAACGGCGTCCGGTAGCCATTTACCTGTGAGCGACGGCGTAGAAAGGACATCAATTTAACTTTTTTCGTAAAAATAAAAAA
Source organism: Aquatica leii (assembly GCA_035610365.1). Taxonomy (NCBI): domain Eukaryota; kingdom Metazoa; phylum Arthropoda; class Insecta; order Coleoptera; family Lampyridae; genus Aquatica; species Aquatica leii. The sequence continues at coordinate 154,654,226 of CM069433.1, forward strand.
TCTTTATTTCATTCAAATCCTTACAAGCGATTTTAATTAAAATTTAAAAAAAAATTACTTACAATTTAACAGGCAAGGCTTCTACTAAAACCAATCTACTCACAGCGAAGTAAAACAGGGAAATACCCAAACACCGTATGCGACAACGTAACTCTACCGTGGATCCCAAATAACGCCTAAAGTACAATCAGGGGCGCCGGCCGCCATTAGTGTAAACAAATTTGTTAACATACGAAAATGTGAAACGTTATTACTAATAACACGTAACACAATAATTACATAACTTAGTGTAGGTATGGATTTAAAAAAATTCTTAAGTAAAATTCAGAATAAGTTAGGAATAACAATGTTTTATTTTATTAAATTAAATTGTTTATAACATGTTCAATTTGTTTCCTTGACTTCAAATGCAACTACGACTCCGTCTCCTTCAAATTGACTAATATAAATATTATGTATACCTATTGTGGTACAACGCCATATTCTACATAAAGTAGGCTTATAAACAATTGTTTTACAGTAAAGAAGAATAGTACTAGACAAATTCCCACTTACGTTAGTTTGGAGTTTCCTATTAGAAAGTTTGGTCGGTTCTCCATCAAATGGGCCAACGTCTATATGATTATACGCATGTATAAGGTCTAGAGAAAAGTGGTTCAGCACAGCGTATAGACTTTTTTCGTGCTATTTTAAACTTTGATATCGAAGATCAAAGTTCTTGTTCAAAATTGTATGTACCAATGAATTAAAATTTAAACAATATTTTTCTCTTAATTTACGTTATTGGACTGAGGATAATCCTCACTTACAAAAAATAACCAAATATCAAAGAACATTTAGTGCAAATGTGTGGATCGTAGTAATTGGAAGCCATTTAGCAGCGCCTCACTTTTTGCACCAAAATCTAAATGGAAAAATTTATGAATAGAAGATGTGCCATTAGAAAATGGACGTTTAATGATATTTCAGCAAGATGGATGTCCTGCTCATTATTGTCCAGCAGTTTGCAGATTACTAAACGAACTGTTCTCAAATCGTTGGATTGGGAGAAGGCGTCGATTAAATGACCTGCTGGGTATACTTATTTGACCTCCCTAGATTTTTATGTTTGGAGACTCATACAAACTACGCCGAATTCAATACCAGTGAAAAGTTAATAATCAAAATTGAAACAGCGGCGTACAACTACGTAATAGCATCTCAACCTCAACGCAAATCACAACAACAGCAATAAAGAAACGGGCTTGTACTTGCATTAGAAGCCAACGAAACCAATTTGAAAACATGTTATAAACAGTCTTATTTAATAAATTAAACAATTGTTATTCCTAACCTACTTTGACTTCACCTTGAGAATTTATTAAAATCCCTACCTGCACTAAATTATGTAGCTATTGTTAGCCAAAATCAGAATTTCTTTAAAAACTTAACGTTGATTCGAAAGAGCATTTATCAGAGTTTTGTACATAATTTGTACAAATAATGTAACGTAACTATAATAATTTTTTAAAAACCTTAAAAAAAACTGAAAAATTGATGCAAGAATTTTCTATACAAATTTTTTTTGATAAAAATAAAGTGATTAAATTCATTATTTATTTTATTTTAGAACAATTTTATTTTATAAATAATATCTGAATATAACAATGTTTTAGATTTAACTAATACAAATCTTATATATCATATGTATCAATGATAATTTTTTTAACAACTTTAGCTTATCAAAATTTTGTATGCTAGATTGTGCATGTGAACAGTTTTTAAAATACCATGACATCAAGCAATAAAAACACCTGTATGATTTAACATATTTAATTGTTATAATACTGCTTTAATTAATATCATGTTTTCATGAAATAATTATACAGAAATTGAAAACAAACAATAACAAACACTACAAATGCTGTTAATACATAACACAGTTAAACATGTTTTTTTCTTTTAAAACAACAATACCAACAATTGATTAGTTTGTAAAATTCCTTAATAAATAACCAATTTAAATTTATAAAACAATTTACTAAAAATTTTAAGCATTTAATTATTACAAAAAACAGTCAATTATCCAAGAAAAAATATGATGTTGTTACGTAGTCATACACAAAATTTAAATTAATTTTACAAGTTTTTTAAGCCAGGATTTTTTAAAAAAAATTTATCAAATTATTTTACTTTTAAACCATAATTAAAAATGTTTGTACTACCACAAATAAAAACGTCTGTAAACGGTTAGTATAAAAATATAATTATATTATAATTTAAAACTTAAATAAAATATAAGAACAACGTATGCATGTAGAAACATTGACTTATACTAGAACTCGTCTCACGTAGAATTTGGAACGTCAATCATTTTTCGCGCACCTAATGTAGTATCAACATTTTTATTAGCGATGTAATACACTTATCGAAATAACATGTATTGAAAAACAACACGTTTGATAATCATAGTAAACCGCATTGTAAAAGGAATGTTAAATGATATGAAACTATATTCGATTGGTCAACTTTTATCTCCAAGAGAGATTACTAATGAATAGGTTGCTACTTAAAATTCAATCTAATCTTATCTTATCTACGCAATATATTTCAAAAAGATACAACTGGCAATTTAGGTGAAAAGATGTTTGGAACAAATCTGTTAACAAATTATCTAAGAATGTACTTTTACCGCAAATCCATCACTTTTCATGAGTACCTACTAATTTTTTTAAATAAACAATTGCACGTTAAAAAAAGTGGCTTTAAGAAACTGAAATGCATAATCGTCCGCTACCGTAGTCTAATCGCGGCTAAAGAGGCGGTGTTTCACATAAATGCATTCTTGTGTCGAGTCTCTTTTTAAGTGATTATAATTATAATAAAATCACATAACACAATAATTTTTTAAAAAATTGTAGAAAGGGTTTTGATTTACCAATTTAATTTAGTCATTTCTATACCTGAATCTGTAGAAGGCGTCTCTTTACAGAACAGTGAATATTCATAGTATATTCAGAATACGTTCATAATATTCAAAATAGATTCAAAATATTTAATGCATGTTTACTGAATATTTCTAATCGTATATTTCTCAAATATTCAAAAAACTTTATATGTAGGGGGAAGTAGTTTATAGTGGGACGTCGTTCATACTGGGAAATTGCGGAAAACATACATCTTTATCGATTTGGAGGCGCTAGGCCGTCATATGTTACTCGTGGATTACAAGTGTTAATATAGGTCCACCTCTAGTTTATCTATTTCTGCTGGGTTTTTTTAATTCAGAAATACATGTAAGTACCGAATGCACTATTTTATTTTGCATGACCAATTATTTGCATATAACTTTGGCAAAGTATTCAGTATACAAGCAATTTTCAAAAAATGTGTACCTTTAGAGATTATGTCTAATTCCGCTATCGTACATTAATTTATAACTCGACCGTTTTGATAAATTTGTCACTCATAAATCACTTTGCATAGTAGTCTATACTGTGAAAAGTGTATGTGGTCCATAGTGGGACGTAGGTTTCGAATTCTTTTAGCCAGATAATTACTGAGGGTATTTTTTCAGAACTTAATAGGATGCCTCGGCTTTCCAGGCCTCTTCAAAAAAGATATTTTGAGGATAGAAAAAAAGAAAATGAGTGCAGCGAAGAAAGAATGCGAAATGCTATTGAAGAAGTGATCAAAAATAAATTAAGTATTTTATCCGAAATAGAAGAGGCATTTAACAAAAAAATAAAAAAAAAACAAGTGAAGAAAGCAAAGGCATGAATTAGAAACGAAAAATTGCAGCAGGCAAACTCCGTAAAAAGAAACATTAACTCCTGCTGAAATTTTCATGAATAATATTGAAAATAAAATCCTTTCTAATTCTTCTTTTTCTGATATGATTAGTTTTTGGTTTAGATACGTTGATGATTGCATTGTTCTCTTTAATGGTTCCTTAGATGATTTAAATAATTTTAATAATTTCATTAATTCTATTCATCCTAATATTCATTTTACATATGAAATTGAATGTAACAACTCCCTTCCATATTTAGATCTTCTTCTTTTACGTGAAAATGAGAAATTTAGTTTTGAAATCTATCGTAAATCTACTTACACTGATTGTTTAATTCCATTTTACTCTAATCATTCTTATAATCATAAAATTGCTTCTTTTAGTTCCTTATTTAATCGTCTCTTTTCTATTCCTCTTTCCAAGTCTAGTTTTAATAAAGAATTTGATACTATTAAACAATTAGCTTATAGCAATGGTTACCCTTTTCCTGTTTTAAACAATGTTTTTGGAAAACTTCGTTTATACTATTTCTTTAAAAATTTATGTCAAAATAAATCAGTTAATAATACTATCTATCGTTCTATGCTTTATATTAATTCTTGTTCTCTTTTTCTTAAAAATCATTTTAAAAAGTATAATATTTCTATTTCTTTTTCTACTAATCATAATTTAAAATATATTATTGTTAATAATAAAGATTCCGTTTCTTCTTTAGATAAATCTGGCGTGTATAAAATTTCTTGCTCTTCTTGCAATTGTTCTTATGTAGGACAAACTGGTAGAAAGTTTAAAACAAGATTAAAAAAACATATTTATTTTACTAAAAGGTATTTATATTCTAGTATATCAAACACTTGTTCTTCTTTCGCTAATCATATTTTGTCTACTGGTCATTCTTTTTCTTCTGACCTTAATGTTAAAATTCTTCATTTTTGTAATAAAAGTACTTTGCTTAATCATCTAGAAATTCTTGAAATTCATCGTCTTTATAATGAAAATTCAGATAATTGTCTTAATGAAATTCTTGATTTAAATATTTCTCCTCTTCTTAGTAATAAATTTTAACTTACTTTTTTCATTTTTCGTTTCTCTTCTTTTTTCATATCAGCCATGGCTGTGCATTTTATGTCAGTTTGAATTTAAAATTTTTTAATTTGTTGACGTTTGTCATTCTATTTTTATTTTTATAATTTGATATAACGTGTAAGCTCTTTTAAATGTTTAATTATTTTTGGTAATTGATTTGCTTTTTAGTGTAACTGATCATGACAATTTAAATTGTTGAAACTAGTTTTACAATTAAAAAAATAGAACATAATTGTGGATTGAGTTCAAGAAAATAAATATCATATTTTATTATATGTAGAAACTTGTTTATCTTATAAACATTTAATATTTTTTCTTAAATATTCACTGAATATTCATTATTGAATGTGTTTCTGTTATGTGGGTTGATTTTTAAAATATATTTTCATTAAAACATTTACAAATGTATACAAAACGTTAAACACTAAAACATAAGCCGTCAAAATCAAAACAAAAAAAAAACAGTACAAACCGCAAACCAACGAATGTGGAGCTAAAAACCTTTACTCTTTGTTTTTACCAACTAAAACTAAACAGTATTGCCAACTTAAATAACAAGCCTACAAAAAGTATATTTCAATTAGTACATCTAACAGTTACAAAAAAGCAGCTCAAACTTTTGTTAACGAAAATATTTTGTACGTAACGTACAATAAAAAGAAAAAGACGATAACTTCTGCAGTTGGTTTTTGAAGGTTATACATTTAGGAATTTAGATAGATGGCGCCAATATCTCAAATTGGATCAACAGGAAAAGAAAGAAAAAAGCACGTGTAAAATTTATTAGTAATAAAAGTAAGATATTTGCCGATAGACGAGGCGAAAAAACTGATGTTTTGTACAAATTGAACAAAAGCTTTTTAACTGTTGTCAGTCACTAAACTAATGAAGAAGACCGTACATAAAACAATATGTTCAGTATAGCAACACAAATCCAAAACTGTTATAGATACTTTTAAAAACTAGTTCAAAAAAATTTCTTATACATAATATAATAATGTTGTGTTGAAGTCGTTATTTAAGTTAATAAGGAAGTATTTTAACAATCTATCGTAAGTTTAATCGGTTTGTGAAAATTAATTGCAAAATTAACAATCCGTTAAAGTTTAGATAATAAAAGCTAATTCAAAACAGCTATTCATATATAAGCATAAAGATTAGCGTATAGAATTATATTGTTCAATATGTTCTTACAAATTTTATACACATCTGCCGTTGCAGCCGTTGCTGCATTTTTTCTGTTCAGTAGTTGTATCGAAGCGTATTTTACTTCACCTTATTTTAATTATCCGCCATTCTACAATTATCCCAAGGTTTATAATTATCCAGGTAGTTTTTTAAATGTAATTTTTAAGGATAATATTTAATTATTTGATTTATAGTCATTTCTACGCCTGAGCATAACGTACAACCTGATTTTCAAGATGATGGAGTAAAAAACTTGTTTTTTAATCTAGTGAAATATTGTGCTTCTTTACTTTTAAAATTTTTTACTAATAAAGACTCTTAAGTAAAATTGAATGTTTTTTTAAAGAATGTTACTAGTGGTAAAAAATATGTAAATATAGACGTTTTTCTAACAAATTTAAATTATTTGTTTTTAAGAACAATAAAACTTTTTTTTAATTAACTATACGAATTAATTTTTATTATATACAGAGTGATTTCTTAAGCGCGACCCTCAAATTTATCTCGAAAACTATTTGGTTTAGCAATACGGGAAAAAAATTATAGACTAAATCACATATAGGGAGTTTACTGAAAATATTTTCACTTTTGAAACTTTTAGGGGTCGGCGCAACCAAGGGGTGGTTACAAAAAATCGTAATTTTCTCAATGATTTTAAATGTATAAATATTCATTAGCCTACCTGGTTCGAAAGCTTATCTAATTCAACATTAAAATTGTCTATTATGAAATTTCTAAATCTCCATGCTAAACTGTTAGGCGAAGACATAACTTTTATAGACAAAAATGAACGTATTGTCGATTAGAAATAATTTATTTGAAATGGTTCGTAACTGTCGTATATTACAGAAAATTCTAGATTGAAACACTATATGGCACTTTTCTCGAAATTCTCTTGTTAAATTGGTGACGCATTTTAGTGAAGACTCGCAGAGTTTTGCAATTTTCTTAAAAAAATTAAATAAAAATGAGTTTAGTATAGTCGTAAAGTACATGAATTAGCAACTCTATCATAAAAAATTTGAGCTCTTTGTCATTGGATAAACGGGAGATATGACAGATGTTTAATAATGAAGAATTTCGGTTGCTTGATTTGTATTTTACCTTTTCGTATTATGACGTATTAAAACAATAGCATAACGGCTATAGTAGTACCTGCATTTGTTGGCAAAACATTTAGTTTGCTTTTAAAACGTTACCTATCGAGATTGTGCATTGTGTTTCTATCTAAACGTTGTTAGTTTTTGCGTTTTGTGTTGCTACATACTTGAGTTTTGTTACTATTTAGCGTTTTTATTGTAACCTCATTACCTCTCTCTTGTTGTTTTTGGTTGTTTTCAAATACTTTGTAAAATATGGTTTTCAGAAATTCCGAAGCATATTACATGTTACGGAGATATTTTCAATCCGAAGAAAATGAGTTAATTGCTTCACAGCCTTACAACGCCATGTATCCAAATTAAGAACGCCAATATAGAAGGTTTTTGCGTCGGTTAACATTACGATTACGCACTACAGGAAACATACAACCAATTCCAGTACGAGAAAGGCATCGTCCAGTAAGGGGAAAGAAAATATGGTTAATGTTTTAGCCTGCATTGAGGTAAATCCCCATATTAGTTAGGAAAAGGGTTGCAAGGCATGTTGAAAAAAAACCCACATTTTTTAAATTAAATTAATTAATTAATTAGTTTTTAAAGCGACATTTAGAATAACGGAAATATTAATCGGCACCACATGCATTTTTATGCCATGGAAAGCCTTCATTGGATGCAAGTTGTAGATAATCAACATCAATAGTCCGTAAATGTTTGTTGTGGGATACTTGACAGACAGATTGTTGGTCCCTACATTTTTTATGGATTGCTAAATGGATGGATGGATTGGATGACTATCCTTTGAATAGTCGTCAAAATATGTGGCTGCAATTAGATTGTTGCCCTGTTCATTATGCAGGTGGAGTTCGGGACCATGTCAACGATGAATTCCCAGATCGATGGATTGAGAGGAAACATACGTTTGCTTGGCCACCTAGGTTTCCGAACCTTACTTGTCTAGATTTTTTTCTGGGGACCTGTAAAAGATTTAGTTTACCAAGATCATCCTACTACGCACAAACATGATTGTAAGAATACAGAACGCCATGCGGCGGTGGAATTAGAAGCTGCTGTACTGTCAAACAGAACAAGAATTAATGAGTGCATTTTAAGCAATAGGAGGCAATTTGAACACCTTTGCGATGGATGGTTCACAAAAGACACTATTAGACATTTTGTGTCATACCTCCCATTCCTCCAATGACAAAGAGTTCAAGTTTTTTATGATAGATTTGTTAATTTATGTACTTTACAATTATGCTAAGCCACTACGCCTTTCCATTTAATTTTTTAAAGCAAATTGCAAAAATCGGCGAGTCTTCACTAAAATGCGTCACCAATTTAACAAGAAAGTTTTAAGAAAAGTACCATACGGTGTTTCTAATGTAAAATCTTTCATACTATACGACAGTTACAAAGTATTTAAAATAAAACACTTCTAATCAACAATGCGTTCATTTTTGTCTATAAAGGTTATCTTTGCTTACAGTTTATCATGGAGATTTAAAAATTTCGTAATAGATAATCTTAATGTTAAATGAAATAAGCTTTCAAACTAGTTATCTTAATGAATATCTTTACATTTAAAATCATTGAGAAAATTACGATTTTTTGTAACCACTTCTGCTTTTCAGTATTACAACTCTGTTGATTTTTGTGCATTTTGTAACTCATCCTTCGGCGTTACCAGATTGTTCTGTCACCAACACCCCAGGTAACTGAGTGGAGAAATAAGTAATCGAAACACAATCAGGATTTATAAAGATTAAGCGTATGTTTTTGGAACGCCATCCTGTGGTAAAAATACCACGTATGATAATATAGAGAACTATAAATTAGTACGGAAGGTAGAAAAGTTGTCATTGGATTTAATGACAGCGAAAGTCAATGATCTATGACGCTGTCAAAATCCTAACTGTAAAATAGGTTAGGATGTACATTGGTGTATCCATTGACCTGGCAACATCGGAAAGCTAAAGCATAGCTTTCCGTTGTTGCCAGGTCGATGGGTGTATCCTAGCGCTGACAAGTTCCTAAAGAACGAAACAGCTGTCCGTTAGTACTGATGTTGTATTTCACAATTATACTGACATTGTTCCTAACCTATTTTATACTTGGGATTTTGACAGCGTCACTTGTCAATAGATCATTGACTTTCGCTGTCATTAAATCCAATGAGTTTTCTACCTTCCGTACTAATTTATAGTTTTCTATATTAAACGTATTTACAATGTTAACATAAATGCTTAATTCGTATAGACTAAGAATACAAAAAAGAAAATAAATGAAATGCAAATTAACAACATAAAATAATTCTTGTGAAACAATAAAACATTAATTCCTGGCGGCTCTGTATATTGGGTTGTAATTAAGCCTAACTGTTACTCCCGCTATTGTTTCATTTGCTAGTTTTTTTCTCGTTGTAATCTAGATTATTGGAACAGGTATTTTAACGAAACTTTGCAGGTAAGTTTAAGCAATAACATCTAATTGTAGTCAAACGTTGACTTTGCGTGCTTCCTAATTAAATTTTATTTACTGCGGTTGGTGTTCATTTTTGATTAGACTTAAAATTAATGGGAACTATTCATTAAAATGGAACATAATTGATTAAATTATTTTAATAACTGTTTTTGCGTAAACAGGCCATTAAATCCACTATGGCCGTGGAAAATACTTAACTGTCAAAGGTTTGTTTGTTTTCTTCATACAGTGTGTCTCTTAACTCTGTGCTGTACACATGTGTTTTTTTAGTTTTGTTGAAGTGGCAAATATTATATTGTTTTAATGTTGTTAAATTAGTTTGTATAGGATGTGTTACTTTACCCGATTAGTAGTCTTACATTTGTGGTGCATATGTAGTAAAAAAATAACAAAGAAATATTTCTTATAAATAATAATATAATTTGTAAAAGACCGGTAGGCGGAACTTTTCTACGCGACTTTTTAAAGACAATGTCGTAGCAAAACGCTATAATTATTATATTATGACAAAAAACAGTGGCGTATATATCAAATACTTTCCTTGCAGAGTTGTCACATTTTAGCACTAATATAAATTTTAAAATTTAAACAAACAACACAAATTCTACAACGAAAACATTAACAGCCGTGAATCGACTAATAGAACAAAACACTTTTTGTAAGAATAAAGTTGTCGTGTCAATTTCATGTATTGCTCATATCACGTGACACAAATAACGTGAATTCTTGGGATAAAGTTCGACGATTAAGATAAAACTTGGGCCCGTCACCAAGTATGTTTAATCTGTGATAATAACGAATTGAGACAGTAGAGTCAAGGTAAAAAAACTATTGTTTCGTTTTAGTATTTTTATGATGTACAGGAAACCTAAAAATTACTGCGATTACTGCTATTTTTTTTCATGCAATGTGCAAAGTTTCAACTTAAAGTCTTTTTGGTATTATCAAAATAGAGAACAGGATTTAGTCTCAAAAAGAAACTTGAAAGTAGTTCAGTTCAGTACCTGTTGGTCATTTGGTTTACTTAAAAGAAACATGCCAAGTTAAAAAAACGCCAAAGGTAGATGCAACAAATATTAAAAAAGTCAGTCTTGTAGATCCAAAAAAAGGGTTTGTTTTCTCTACTTTGCAATGAGATTCTGACTACAAGACTATGGTAGCAAATATATTTCAAGAATTTAGACTGTAATATAAGTATAAAATTTACATTTACATTTTCTCTACTAACAACTTAATTAATTTCCAGAAAATCTTGATGCTCTCAGCAAAGTACAAGGTGAAAAATAGGAATAGGAAATAGAACAGTACTATTAAAGAAAACGGAATGTTAACATGATTACTGCTGGACACTGAAAAGGGGCAATTTTTAGCAATACTACACTAGAAAAAACACAAATCAAAGTTTTGATAGTAAGGAATAACATAATTACTAATTTTGTGTTGTTTTATAAAAGATGTTTGCTTACTAATACTTTTAATAAAATCTAAAATAAAATAAACATTCTATTTTTTTCTACGATTAACATGATACGACACATTATTTCAAAACGTATTTAGTGGTAACTTTCTTTTAATTAAATGTAAATATATTTTAGAAAAATTAAGTTGAAGGTGATTAGAATAAAGCAAAGCACCTAATTTACAACCTCACTACTAGTTGTTATGCAGAGTTTTCTTTTGATTAGAAAGAAAGGTCAAAAGTAATTTTTTGGACGTTTCTTTGGGCAATGTTAAAAAGAAGTTATGATTATAAGGATTACTGAAATTTGCATGTTCAACAGGTTAATTGCAAATCACAATTTTTTTACTCGTTTTTACATTAAAAAAATTATATGTTTAAAAGTTAAAACACTTAATCACCGTTATCTTCTTCTCTGTAATTGAGTTCTTGTTTCTTTTTACACTATCATTTTCTTAGGTAACAGGATTACTAAGCTATAGTACATTTGTTTTATTAACAATTTTTATCACAATATTAATTATATTTAACAATTTTTAAAGTAAAGATTGTTGTAGCATATTATATCTATTGAGATAATTAACTTTATTTTGAATTTTCTAAACGTAAATGTTTATTAAAAAAAGATTAAAACAGTCTTTAGTTCAAAACAATGGTATTGAAACCACAAGTTTTGCAACTGCGATTTTTATATTACCTTCCTAATAGTTTTCGGGGTTTTGAAGGAGTTTAAATTTGCATTTAAAAAAAGAATTAGTGTATACGAAGCTTTAAAAAAACGTTTACAGATGTAAATATTTATTAAAAATTACAATGAAAATGTGTTTATAGTTTTTCAAATTGATTTTCACGAATAAATCGACTTGACACCATATAATTTCTTCTTTTTAGGTTTTGTCGAAAGTCTGTGCTAACAAACCACAAAAACATTTTAATCGAAAGCAGAAATTTTAAGCGTTGTTGGTAAAAACAAAACAACTTTAATTGTACTTTATTTAAATCCGGCGTACCCGATGGGCACTATAAAGCAAGAAAACAATGAGCTGTTAGTGTCACTCAAACTAAACATCTTGGTAATAAAAATTACAATTGATTAACTTAATAAATTAGTTAGAAATTGATTGAAATCTGTTATTAATTAAATTACGTACAACAATCAGCTTAAATTATAACCAATTTGAAAAATTAGGAACATAAAAAAGCTTTATGTAACCGCACAATGATTAAATATAAATCTAAAATTACACGTTTCTTTGCAATTGACATAAAATTAAACATTTTCAATACCCAACATTGTCTCTATTGCAAAACTTCCTATACCGATAAAACAGTGTTTATTAAGTCAAAAATCGTAATTAATTTACTACCAAAGTTTGAATGCAATTTTATAAAACAATAGTTTAGGACAAATCAAATAGGAAATGTTCTAACAATGTTATAATGTAAATCGTAATTTTACAAAAACCTAATCATATAATTAACCAATACATAAACACGAAAACAAAATGTTTACAAAACAATCTTAAATGGTATAAAAGTACAGCGATTGAATTATACTATAATCACAATGTCTTTGCAAATATCGTGTGTATTTGTCGTTGCAATTGTTGAATTGATCCTGTGCAGTTACACCGAAGCTACATTTCCATTTCTTTACAATTATCGAGTATACGATAATTTGCCGTTCAATAATTATTATCAAGACACTAGTCGATACAACTCAAATAATTATCCAGGATTCAATTTTCAAGAAACGTATAATTTTCCTTCTCAATGGTCTTATCAAAAACCATATTATCAACCTGGTGATAAATTGATTTAATTATAAATTCAATTATGAATGTTTTTTTTATTTTTAGGTATTAAATTGCCCGGAATGCACATTAAATTTAAATTCAATGAGTTGCCTGGTGGCATAGGAAACATACTCAACGGTTTGTACGATTTAACAGGTGGTATTTTAGGTACTAATTATTATTAAAACTATGTTGTTTTTGAAATATGATAAAATAGTTTTAAATCGAACCTTATAAAAAATACAATAAAAAGCTGTACACAAAACGTTGAATAAATATGGTTGATTTTCATTTATTGCATCTTGATACAGTTACTTTCTGATTTTAAGCATAATCTAGTGATAATTATGAAATAATATTGCTTGCAAACTAACATTTAAACAAGTTATTTGTACTACTAAAAATATCGCATAAAAATATTTCTTGTTTTGACATACGCTCACCTTTATAATAAATCAATGTTAAAAATTCAAATAAAAAAAATTGTAGATGGATTTGATTTAATGTAGACCAACGAATTTGGTTTATTAAAAATTTTCGCTTTCAGAAAAATAAAACCCTTTAGAAATTATCACAAGAATGCCTTAATCCTTACAAGACCAATATAAAGTTACACAAATTATTTTGTCTATTATACATTGTACTAAATCTTAATGTCCTTAATGTCAGCGTTCAAAATAAAAGATCAAAGAATGGTTATAAAATTATTTAATTTGTAAGTTTGCTAGAAAATACGATATTTTAATATTTCTTTAACCAACAAGTTTGGTAGTGAGAGAATTAATAATCGACACTTTTTCACGCGTCGATATTATTAACTGAATATTATCAAACGAGTTAGATTTTTAAGTTTTTCCTTTGATCGTATATTATTAATTTTTCCATTTTCTTATATTTTTTCAATTTTAGGTACGTACTTTTATTTTATTATAAACGGTAGTGTAATTTTTAAGTAATGGGAACTGATCGCTAATGGGAATACTACATAACCTTAATGTCATCTAGGTTTATTGATATGGTTTCGCTTATATTTATTTTCTTTAATAAGTACGTTAACGTTAATTAAATTCAATTTGATCTTAGTTAGTTTGTTACGTTGTAGTCGCTGGTTCGTTAAACTTCTCTGCATTTTGTCTCTCCTATGACATATGTTAGGGTAACAAAACCTCTATCTGGTAACATTAGCTAGAGTTGCGCGTCCTTTGCTTGCGCTTAACAAAAATATTCAAGCTAAAATACATTTACAGTATAAGGAAAAACAAAATATAATAGAAACAATTTGTTTTGTTGGGCCACTTTCGTTAACATACTGGCCGCCTTAAAATCTTATGATTTTAATATGTTTTTAGGTACACTGCCTAAAAAAAGTAATTGGACACTTTTAAGCGCGCCCTGCAAGGTAGGCAACCAAACTTACGCTATAACAAAACGGGTAGTTAAATTTGACAACATTGGCATTGTAGACATTACTTGCAGCGATATTACAAAGATACTAACCATTCTTTATAAGCACCGCCTCAAGCGTTCAAAGAACATGTTTTTTGCTGCAAATATGTATCTAAATTATTGTACTATAAAGATTTAAGTTTTTTTTTGCCGAATATTCTATTTATGTATTTATGTTCTTTCTCAAGTTTTAAATAAATGCTATAGCCCTTAATTAAAAAAGTCCTAAGTCATTTATAATTTAATTTGTAATTAAAATAAATTAAAAAAGGTTCCATTAATAGCTTGAATAAATTTAAACTGCATGCCCAAATATGAAATTGTTGGTTTAATTAACCTAAATTTTTAATATTTCCGGATTAAAATAAAGTCAACATTCCGATATTTTTTGTAAAAGAAGTAATATCATCATTTGAACGTAATTAGTGGTTGAACAATTGTAATCTTAATTTCTATTACAAATTCTCATAACATTTATTCGTAGTTTGCATTTTTTCATAGAAAATGGATTTTTATGAATATAGATCAATATTAAATTGTTTTTTTGATTACACTGTCGTAATACACGGAAAAAATGCTTCAATTTTGCTTATTTAACCCAATTTATGGATGATATCGAACCTACCAGTTTAAGTATTAGACAGAGGGTATCCGTAACTCAAATTTACTTATCTGTGCCTGTAGAGACTTATTTTCAGGCGGTTTTCGTGAAATCTCATTTATATTATAACAAAAAGAACAAGTAGCGAGAAAATTAATATTCTTTTAATAAGATATTATCTTTAGTTGAATGTAACTAAACTGGAAATAAAAAATAATATGAGTTTCGTTATCTATAAATTAAAATAGAATTCTTGCATGTTTTTGTTAAAACTAAGTAATGGAAATATATATCACCAAACATTGGAAAAATCAGTCTCTTTTTTTGTACAAAATGATCAACAAAGTTTATTTCTAAATTAATAATATAAACACTAAGTTTAAAGAAATTTTTAAATACCCAATATTTCGAAAACCTGATAATTATAAGTAACAATTAACCTAAAAAATGTCACATCATGGGATATACATAGGTTGCACTCATGCGAAGCTAGAACAAATGGCTAGTATTTGACACGTTCAGCCCCGCTGCTAAACTTTTGTCACAGCCTAATGACCGCAGGGCAAAGTTTATTTTAAACCTTCTTCATAGCTCATGGGACCGTATTTAATTGTGCTCTACAGTTGTATTTGAGCGTCTTGTGTACTTAAAGCATTACTCTTACCCGAAATATTAGATTTTCTTATTTTTTGTTTTTTTTTCAAGTAATTCAAATTAATTTTGATTAAGTATAATGTTAAATGTGTGTCTGTTTACATTGCCTGTTATTTTTTTAAATTTGAATATAAGAAAAATGACAAAATTTAAAAAATTGAACTTTTATTAAATATAATAGGAGTAAGGTTTTACATATTACAAAAAATGTTTTTAAACATTGTTATCTGTTTTCTTAAACACTAAACCATTCTATGATCATTTTTTCTCTTGAACCGAGAACGGTTTCATGGACCCCAAACAAGTAACATGATTTTTTTACATTTTTGCGTTTTGAAAAATTTTTCAGTTTTCAGAAGAACATTTAAATTTTGATTGAAAAGGTGTTGTTTTTTCAGATGAAAAAACCTTCTGCACTTCCCAAGATAGTAAAAAAGTTCTTTGGAGGCCACGTGATTCTAGATAGGAGTCAAAACATGTGCAACCCAACAAAAGAAGTGGGAGAATTAGTGCTGGGGATGGATGAGTGATGCTGGCCCACTGGTCCAGGGTAATTAACACGTGTCGATGGACGGATAAGTGCTCAAACTTACCTGACGATTTTGGAAGACGTTATGTTGGCCTCCGTACGAGCAGTTTATATCGAAAGACCAATTCGGTTTGTTCAAGACAATTCTCCTATACATACAGTAGCGGTACTTCAAGAATGGTTCTTACAACATCCAGAAGTAGAAAGAATGCGTTGGCCACCTAATTCACCGGATTTGAACCCAAAGAGAATTTGTGGGCGGCGGCCGTGCGTGGGTGGTTCGACGAACTGAACAATAAATATATATACGAAATATAAACAACTTGCATCGTCATATTTATACCGTGTGAGAGAGATTTCAAGACACTAATGTATGTGCCAATTTAATCAATTCGATACCAAACCGTCAACGAGAATGTATAACCAATAACGGATATTACACATATTACTAGCTTGTAAAATACAAATATTTAAATAAAATAATAAATACTTTTTTAATCATGTTTTTTATTAAGATTTTCTGTATCTAGTTTTGTTCTTGTAATATAAATAGTGTTTATATGTAATTTATAATAAAATCTAAGGTATTATTTCCATTAAAATGTAGTAGTTACTATAATAATCTAAAATATAAAAAAAAATGCAACTACGAAATTGCAAATTTGAAAAATGCATTTCGCATTTTTTTAATTTTGTGATTTTTAGATTTACAGCATAGGTATTTTATTTGCGTATGATAAATTAGACTTAATTTTATAAAGGGAGATATGTATCATTTAATTTTTTATACGAATAATTTAAAAAGAGTAATGGGAGTTTATACTGCAATTGATTTGATTTGATTTGAATGGTGATAATACTTCCTTTGCAAAGAAAATTGCTATGTTGACTTTAATTTAATCCAGATATATTATGACTTTTAGGCTAATTAGTACAGTAGTTTCATATTTGAGCATACAGTTTATCATTATTCGAGCTATAGATAGAACTTATTTAATCATAAATAGCAATTAAATTTTTTTAATTATTTAAGCAGAGAACACAAATAAATAGAAAACTCGGCGAAGAAGAATTTAAAACTTTAGGGTACAATTTAGATAAATATTTGCAATAAAGAAACATGTTCTTTGAACGCTTGAGGCTGTGTTTATAAAGAATGGTTGGTAATCTTGTAATATCGCTGCAAGTAATATCTACAATGCCAATGTTGTTAAATTTAACTAGGCGTTTTGTTATAACGTAAGGTTACTTGTCTATCTTGCGGGTCGTGCTTAAAAGTGTCTAATTACTTTTATGAGGCAGTGTACATACGATGATAAAGGATTAACTATAAAAAAAAAACAAATTACATAAGTACACGAATACACACTTCACCCTTGCGGCGATACGCAAAGTTTAATTACAGGTCTTTTTATTAGAATTCCATTTTTTATTCGCAACGTAGCCGCTCTGATTACACCATCTTGAGATTTATGCACTTTGACCACACGCCCTAACGCCCATTGTAAAAAGGACAAATCCTATAAGTGTTTGTACGTTTTTTTTTTTGAATTTCGAAAACCACTTTTAAACTCCAACAAACATTGTACTAATCATTGGATACGTTGATATAAAGACAATCGATTTTCTTTAAGGTGCTCAAAATTACCCTCAGATAGCGCACACAAGGGTCTTTCAATCAGAAAATGACCTGGTGTTAGGGGAATGAGGTTATCAAGGTCACGGGACAAAGGTGATCAAGGACGCAAGTTTAACACTGCTTCAATTTGAATTAACGATGTACAAAAGCTTTGTAATTAAGCGTAGTGTTGCCTAATACTCGTTTTAAATGAATTTTTATAGATTTAATACTACTTTTCCATAGTCCACCGTGATGAAGAGCTCTGGGTTTAATAAACTTAGATTCAATTGCCTGATTTGCTACGTACTTTAAAACTTCATTTTTGTTTTTATCGTCGATTAATATTTTGCTTTATTTCACTTGCGGCGCCTACGAAATTGGCTTACCGCGACGACCAATAAATCGTTTTAATGCCGCAATAAAGGCATCCGATGTGACTAACTTGATGCGAATTGTCTTTATTACTAAGCATACAAATAAACAATTATAAGATTTGATAAGTTTGGATTTTCGCAGCTTTGTATCTTTTATTTTAATGGGTCCGGCGTAATCAAGACCTACGTGTGCAAACGCTGGAGAACCCGTTTGTAAACGTTTACTTGTTAAGTTACCTCTGAAAGGATTATAACATTTGGGGTTAGTTTTAAAACATTTCATTATCTTAGTTGTATTTCGCGCGGATAGCGGCCAATATGATTGCAGTGTTAGTGCTAACAAATGTTGAGCTCCGCAATGTAAGTACTGCTCATGGTAATTTTCAAAAATTAATTTTGTAAGTGGGTGTTCCTTCGGAAGCAAAATTGAAATTTTTTTATTAAAAGATTAATTGGAGTTCTGAATTTTACCTCCTACTCTCATTATGTCTACTTTATCTAAAAAAGGATTTAAAGGCAGTTAGTTAACAATCTAACTAAATCAGTTCTTTTAACATCTAAACTCTGCAGATAATAGCATTAAATTTACTATGTATTTAGAATATAACAGCAGTCTAGCTTTTCTTGATGTACTGGTGATAAAGAAAAATAGCGGAAAATTGGAGCATTCCGTTTATAGAAAGAAAACGCACACCAATAGATACTTAAACGCCAAATCTCACCACTATCCAGTACAGAAGAATACTGTTTTCCATACTTTAGCTAAAAAAGCTGTACGTGTGTCAGATAATGAAAATCTACAAAAGGAAAAGGAAACGCTGTTGGAGTTCCTAAAATAAAATGGATACGGGTTCAAAGAGATCCAAAACGCATGGACAAGAGCAATAAAGTCAAAAAAGACTTATCACCTTCTACTTGCACCGCTTCTTTACCATACTGTATGGGTTCGACAGACAAAATAAGCAGGGTGCTAAAGAAACATTATATCAAAACTGTCTTTACGACTAAGGATACCCTGACCACATGGTTAACATCTGCTAAAGACAAACAAGGGGCTTTAAAACATGCCGGAGTTTACAAAATTCTTTGTTACTGTAGATCAAGTTATATAGGACAGACGGGACGCTCTATTGAAGTTAGAGTAAAAGAACATATGGCTGACTGCAAACACCGCAGAGTTACTAAATCAGCAGTGCCAGAACACGCGTGGAACCAAGGACACACGCTAAACTTTGACCAAACTAAAGTGTTGGCTAGAACTCCTTTCTACTTTCCCAGACTAATCCGCGAAGCTGTGGAAATAGAAAAATATCCATGTAATATGAACCGGGACGACTGTTTAAGACTCAGCAAATCTTGTCTACCAGTATTATATCCTCTAAGACAAAGATTAACCTTCTTGGAAAGGACACAAACACTTATTCTGAGTAATAACGAAGTCAGTCAAGCGGTAACGGAAAGATAAGCTAATCGCTATTGATACAAATTTCGTCACTTATGTACACTTTTTCCTTCAGTGACATTTACCACTCTGAAGATGCAAGCTGCAATGTCTTGCAAGACGTCAGTTTGTTTGGGTTCACGAACGACAATACGCCAAAGGCCAAGTTCTACTTCTTGTTTTGCCTCTCAAGGAGAGTTTAGGACCAAGTCTAAGTCTGGGTGTTTAACTACAACGCGATCTAAGCCGAAAGTCGCTTATAATCATAAATATAACCGCAAAGCCTTAAGATTTTAAACTAAAATGTCATTGTTCATTCTGTCAAATGTATTAACATACATTATTATATGTGTTATTGTTAGATTAACACTAACAAAAAATTTTAAACAAATTTAAGAAATTTGCTATCTTAAAATTGCTAAAAACAATAATAGTTTTATTTTCATATAAATTAAATTGTAACGAACTTATATAATTGTCAAATTAATTTAAAATACAATTGAATTTTGTCATTGAAGATTTCACTTTTATCAACATAGGTACATATGTTAATAAATTTTATTAAAAATCAATACTTAAATAACTATTTAGCAAATTTATACTATAAAGGTTAGCACAAAAAATTTTGTGTATAACACGTCCTAAAAGTATTTTGCGAATATTCGCCTCGGTCTACAAATATGCTCATATTCGTAAAATAATGTTATTTAAGTATTGATTTTTAATAAAATTTATTAACATAAGTTGATAAAACTGAAACCTGTAATGACGAAATACAATTGTTTTTGACATTAATTTGACAATTACGTAATATTGTTACAATTTCACTTATACGAAAATAAAACTATTGTTGTTTTTAGCAATTGTAAGATATAAGCAAATTTGTTATATTTGTTTAAAAAATTTTTGTTAGTGCTACTCTAAACAATAACACAGATAATGTGTGGTGTATGTTAATAAATCTGACAAATTAACAGATGACGTTTAATTAATAAAAGATTACTTGTGCCAAATTTTTGTTATAAAATTCTACTACACTTTACCGGTCTAGGCCGGAAAAGTAAAATTTTCGGCCGATTATGATGCCTGTAAAATACGTCAAAACGGACGGAAACACAAAATATTTGTTTCTGTGCTTCCGTGCGTTTTGATGTATTTTACAGGCATCATAATCGGCCGGACACTTTATTTGCTATGTAATTGTCAAATTAATTTCAAAAACAATTGTATTTTGTCATTACAGGTTTCAGTTTTATCAACCTATGTTATTATATTTGATTAAAAATCAATACTTAAATAACTGTTTTTAATTAATTTACATATACTATAAAGGTCAGCACAAAAATGTCACACGTTCTAAAAGTATTTTGCGAGTACTCGCTTTTTGTAGGCCTCGGCTTCACCTCGGCCTACAAATATGCTCATACTCACAAAATAGCACTTTCTGGACTAGTGATACAAATGTTATTTACTTAATATTAGAATTAAATTTATTTTCTCGATTTCGCCGATTATGATGCTTGTAAAATACACCAAAACGGAAGCACAAAAAATCAAACTTTGCATTATAAATTTTTTCCAATTTTTAAATGTTTAAGTGTTAAATTGTTTATTAAGAACTGTATGATTTTTTCAACAATATTAAGTTGATTGCAAATTATTTTTGCATTTTTGCGGTATTAACTTGCGCCAAAGAAGTGTTTAGATAAAAAAATTAAACAATTTAATGAAGTAGTGAATGTCGCATGCTATTAGAGCGCAACGTAACAAATCAAGTTTGATTGACGTTTACAAATCAAATTATTGTCTATAAAAGATCAAATTAAAAGTATACACAAATAAAAATTTTAAAAATATAGCTAATGATAAATTGATCGACGCCTCCAAAGCGGTAAGTTGGGAAGCAATTATGTGGCAAAAAAAATTTCTTTAGAAGATTCCTTTTAAACAAAGTCATTACAGTTTTAGAATTTAAGTGAAGGGCAAGACAAGATGATAATCAACGTTATAGTATTATAATCTATTCTTTTTCTCAGGTATAGCATGTTCTATACGCTAAAAGAATAATGGTAGTGGAGGAGAACGAGAACACAATCAAAGACAAGGATAATGAAAGTAAACAGTTCTAACAAAATAATAAACCTTAACCTCAAAAATCGGTAGTAGATAAAAATATTAACTTACTGGTTATTAAAGTCAAAATGATCTGACCACTAAAGATTTCTTTAGAAAATATAATAAACATAGAAAGCAGATGAATTATTAGTATCTTTTGATGTCAGTTCTCTGTTTCCAAGTATCCTCGTCACTGAGACTACTAACTATTTAAAACTCACTCGCTTGTGCGTGTATGGATCAAACTTTCTTTCAAATTGACGGTAAATTTTTTAAACAAAAAGAAGGAACAGTCTATCTGGGTTTCTTGTTAACTTATTTATGGGCAGATTTGGTAGCGATCTAAAACGAGAGTTGGATTATTTTTCTAGAGTGTGACTGCGCTACATACACGATATTCTTGCGATACTAGACACCAAGATACGGAATCCTACAGAATTCTTGGATGATATAAACTCAAGATTTTAATCCATCAAATTTACTTATAAAACAGAAATTAATGGAAAATTACTCTTTTTTGATACCCTTGCGTCAAGGAAGAACAGTAATATTCAATTTGTCATACCGAAAAACGACAAGCATGAGTAGATATGTGACAAGTGATTCCAACTACTAAAATTCTATTGAGCCAAGAAAATTTTAAGAAAGAATTTCATATGATAAAAGAGATTGTTGCTGGGATTAGCAACGACAGTCGCAATAACATTTACTACGTTAGTGTCTTCTTGTACAATAACTTCTTCTTCTTCGACTAAATCAAAATTGTGCTTTAAACAGGGCTTACACAATTTAAAAAAACATACATATCCCAAGCAACACATTGGTATAAAAAACGTCTAAATGTCCGGCTAATAAACGTTTATTAGACATTAAAACGTTTTTAAACGCGTTATTAACGTTTATTAGACGGACATTTAGACGTTTTTTGTACCAATGTGTTGTTTGGGATATTTGTTCTGGTTTCATATTATGTTCTGTATGGTTGAAATGGCGGGTATCAGCCGATTTGGATATAGGCACTATAAACAAGTCTCAAATTTCGTGCACACTACTACCGCTATAAAATCACTTCAAGAATAATACTTTTTTACTGATGGTGTAAAACATTTTATTTACTGAAGAACAAAATTAAAACAGTTATAAGTTTAAATTTATCAAACTCACTGTTTACTTTGTGTCTCCAGTACTAATGAAAACGTCAAGATGTTATCTTAAAAAGTTGGTAGATCAATTTTCGAGTATAAAAATTTTTCCAAGTATAAAATTTTTCCCTAGACACCCCCACTCTCTTTTGTAAGACCTGCTGCAGTACAGACGAGCTCTGTAAGCTCTGTATTATTTTACGCCAAACAAGGCTTTCACTATTAGATTATTTCACGTGAATATGCGAATTAATATTTGGTTACTTAGGGGGAAGCTGAGTAGGGGCAAGCCGTTATATTTCTTTTTATTCAGGTTTTAATTTGATTCTGTCCTCTGTCTCTGTCTATAGCGGATTTCCGTACCCACCACACGGTTATCGTTATCAGTGAAGATAAATAACAGGTGGCATATTTGGGAAAATTTCCATGACGTCCCGTTATTATAACGTTACTATTCACACCGTAAAGGGATTGGAAACCTTCAAAATTTCGATTTCTTTTGAGAGGAGCTACTATCATAGATTATTACGTTAAGGCGAGGGGAAACGCTGCGCATTTGCTATCTCAAATGATTGTTTGCTTTGAAAATTAAATTTACTTGTGCTAGCCGTATGTACGTTTTGTGTTAGTTTTAATATTACGTTTCAGGTAATGCAAGTACGGAATTAGCTAATCCTCTACTGAATAAAACCTAACTGTGAGTATTACAATTTCAAATTTTACAAATTGTATTTCGGTGGTCATGTCGATTGTTGACCGTACGTGCATGTTATGTTAACGCAATTAATAATAAGATTATTTTGTGTTTCACAAAGTCTTATGCAGTGCGCGTTGAGTCTTGGAGGCTAATTTTTGTGTTGCCATTTACTTTTTCAATTTTAAATTTGCGAATAAAATGTCATTCCTTCTTCGTATGTAAAAGTTTAGACCGACAAGATCAGTTTATTGTACGGCGTGTTGCCCAGTATAGGGCGCAACTTATCTTTGATTCGGCCTATGTATTAACGTTTGGAAAATTTATACTTATGTACATTCTTCGTCCTTTTTGGAATTATTGACTGTGATAAAATAAATATATATTCTGTGTTATTACTTCTGTCGTGTTATTTGTTCTTTTCCAGCTACGGGTAGAGTTAATTTCTCTAATTTAATCTTTCACTGGGCACCTTTTTTTAGATTTAGCATCACAAAGCCTGCGACTTCCTCTTCGGGAAAACTGTGCTAGCCGTTACTTATTTTTTGTTGCGAGGAAACCACGTAGCAGGTTTGGCTGTCCAACTTAAAGGACTTAATTTTCTTGTAACAAAGATTCTGCAGTTGTTCATAACGCAATTATTTTAAAATCATAGCAATGCAAATCCTAATTCAACATTTAATTCATCATTTTTTTTCTTACAGTAGAATTTTGGTTGGAGAAAACATACCATTCAGGTAGCATTTTTAGTTTTTATCAATTTTGTACTCTTATATTTTGGCTGTAAAACAATTAGGAGAACAGGAAATTGCATAGAGAAGATTTTACATGTAAAATGCTATTACCGAGCGACCGAATCAACACCCGGTATATTTAAGTAGTTTTGAATAATTTGTGATACAGCAAAACCTGTGAATCTGACCACCTGTATAAATCGACCAGTTGTTGATATTTACCAGTATTAATTTCTTCAATAAAATCATGAGTTTAATAAAATTTGTATTGCATACATTGTGACGATTGACTACTATTATTGTAAATACTTTAAGTAAAAATGCCTGTGTACTCTGATCAAGGTTTCAGAACAGAAAACACATTGGGGATGTATCAATTTTTATTTCAATTTAGGTACCTGCCTTTATTAAAACAGAATATTCATTTTAAAAATGCGTAGTATAAACACTCGAATTTATAGTCCGATGTTACAAGATGTTGCTTTAAAATTTGCGCAAGAAGTACATTTGGTAAATTTTTAAGCGTCCTCGGGATGGGTAGATTAATTTAAAAAAAATTCTCAAAAAAGTTTAAGTGGCAACTCAAACAAAATTGATCCTACCATAGTAACAGATTTTCGCATACGATTTATAGAATTTCCTAAAAAAATTAAACCAGAATATATTTTCTCTATTTCGACATAAGAATTAGCGATTTTACACTAAAATCCGTGTAAGAATAAACAAATTCTTACACGAATTTTAGTAATGTTAGTTTTTTCAAAGTTGGTATCTTTGCATCGTAAGTTGACGTTACATAAAAAAGAAATCAAAATTATTGGAACTTAACAATTGAAATTCAAATTTTGATGCCAAGATCAAATAAAAACGTTCTATTAATACAAAGTTATTTACTTATAAAGGTATAAAGAGATAAATTTTGTATGAGATTTTAGGTTAACACATAAATTTCAATATGTCAAAGTGTAAGTGTTGCCAATTCAATAAAATATAAGTTTCCCAATGTTGTTTTAAAATTAAAATTATACGAAAAATTTTAAATATTGTATCGAAATAGAGAAAATAGTATAAAGCACACGTCATAGAATACGTTTCAATCACTCGACCGCTTCATAAACTCGCCGCTGCGCGGCTCGTATATGAAACCCGGTCTCGTGCTTGAAGCGCGTTCATTATGTAACTTGTGTTTTAATATACTATTCAATGCTGATGAGTGTGGATTACTTTAGATATCCCAGTTTGACAATAAAAGAAGATTTTTGCAAGAGTGGAAAAATGTCAAAACAACGTTTAACCGTTATGTTATCTTCAAGTATGACAAGTGAAAAATTAAAATTCTTAGTAATTAGAAAATTGTTATTTTGCGACTGGTTACAAGTTAATATTGATATGAAGAAACAAAAGAAAAACATATTGATGTTTGTGGATAATTGTCCAGCACATCCACAGTAACGTAGCTCTGAAGTTTTTACCACCAAATACAATCGTTTTGTTTCAACCACTAGACCAAGGAATAATTAAGAACTATCGCTAAATATGAGTCAGAAGATTTGAAATTTGTTACGGAAACTGCAGCCAAGGTTAACATTCTTGATGCGGTTATGTGGGTGACAAAAGCGTGGCGACAAGTAAAAAGGCAGATTTTGCATTTGGAGAATTAGCAAAAGAATCTTTTGAAGTTACTGCTTCTGAAAAACCTTCACTACGACAATTTAACAATTTTGATATGAATACTTTTTTACAGTGCTATAAAAATCCTCTATTTTTGAAGAAGAATGCTGAAGAGGTTTTTAAAACAGTATTGGAAGACCAATCAAAGAACAACTTGCAAGACGATGAACTTAATAATAGTGATAGCGATAGTGATAACAGTATATCAGCCGTAATTAGTAGTGTTAAAAATAAAATTAAAGAACTGTTTTGTGCTAAACAAAATAATCTTTAGCAAAATACAACTACAATTACTACTACAAAGATGTAGAAAAGTAATTATAGTTTTAGATTTAGATGTCATCTTCTGTATCACCAAAAATTGCAATAAATTTCCATTTTTATTGAATGGAGCACATTTAAAAATCTTATAGTACAGCAATCAGAAATCAATTTGGAACGTTTCTTTATAAAAAAAAAGAAATAGAAATAAAAAGAAAAGTTATAGGAATCGACTTCTGTGTTTTTAATATCTCAAAAAATTCCATAATGTTAATATTTCCAATATTTGATACTGCTTTACTTTTGATATATACTTTTTTATATCAATGATACCTGATATTTTGTTAGCAAAATTAATACAGCATCAGATTCAGTAAACATAATAAAATAGTATATTATATGCCAAGGTTGAGAAGTGTATGATTATAACGTAAGCGATAGATTATACCGCGAGACGCGAAGCGTTGAAGAATAAGTCGCACAGGTTATAATAAACTTCTCAACCATGATATATATACAATTTTTTCCACTATTAGTATTATTAACACCATTCTACCTGTTACTAAATCAAATCTAAAATTTAGATATTAATTTTACATTAAAAATCAAGTCAGTGATTGTGACAGTTGTCATTAGTTTAATAGAATTAATTTTGAATCATAAATTGATAACATAAGTTTTTTTTTGCTAAAATTACTAAAATTGTTTAAAACATTATTATTTTAAGCATTGATTATATCTAAAATTTATTTAATTCAGTAATATTCACACTTAGTTAAGCTCGAACTCAAATAACCACCTTTTTAAAATCAATTTAATTTGTTTAATCAACGAATTAAAATCTTAAAATAGCAATAAATAAAACTTCTTTAAAACTGTTACAGAATTAGTAGAAAATGTAAATCTGTTTATTATTACCCTGTGGTTAATAATTAAATATTATTTACCTATATTTAAAAAAATGCTGCTTCACAATCTACTATTTATATGTAATAATGAAAGCCTATACAACAAGTAGTTAAGAAACACTATTTACACACCAATAATAACAAAATAAAAAGATATGTAATACTTTTAAAATATTTAATTTTAGTTACATTGGTGGATTTTTATGATAACAAAAGTTATTTATTAAATCGTAATAAATCACATTAAGAATATCAACTATTTTATGAGCAATAAATGGCATCATTTTTTATGGTGTATAATTTTTGTCTATGATTGCAATTGTAATTTAATTTTAATAACGTTTATTTTACTATTCATTTTCAGTGTTTTTTTCTTCATAACAACAAGAAATGTTAGTACGCTTTCTCAAAATATTATTTATTTTAAAAAATTTCTAAGATTAGAAGCAATTAAATAATTCTAAACTTACTGATCGGAAAAGTTAAACAAGTTGAAAATATATGATATCAAGTGATATAAACCGAGGTAAAATATATTTGTATGTTCCAGACTATTATCGTCTTCTGCAGTCAGTGAATCTTCTGCAACAGGAATGGCTTTGAGATGACGATGTGGAGTTAACAAACTTCTCATTAAAATGTCTGCAAAAATTTAAATAAATTATAATTTTATGAATAATGGGTAAATTATACCTGAACTTGTACAGGTAACACATATTATTGCGGCAATAAGTACTATAGTCGTGTAACTCATGTTAACTAGCTAATACTTTAATATAAATTTAGAATATGGCATTTTATATAGATAATTTTTTAGGTAGGCGGATAGTAATTGGGCAATAATGTTAAAGTTTTGTTTACCTTAATTAAAACTGCATTTACGATTACACTTAATCAAAATAAAACACCAGGTCTTTGATTAAATTAGCTCAAATTGGTAATTTATTGTTAATCATTTTATCCGCTCGTGTAAAACAAAACTAGCAAAGGCACATAAAACATTTTCATGGGTTTATAAGTAGTACTAAATTTTTTTCCAACTTATTAAAAATAATAAAGTAATTTTGTCTGCTGTTGTACAAAGAAAATATTCATTTGACAATCGTGTAAAAAATGATAGTTTTGGCGTTGGCTTTAAAATTGTTTTAACAAAATCAACTGTATGATATACACAGCGTAAACGTATGACGTAAAGTTGTCATAAATACTTAGGTTATATTTAATATTTATTTCAAAATAATTTACAGTAGTATATTGTACGGTGCGTATTTTAATGATTGTCCGGTGTTTGAATTTGCCGCGTCGTCATTCTAGTAACTATAATCAAACAATGTTGGTTCGTTGACGAATAAACAAGCGGCAAACTTAAACACCGGACAATCATTAAAATACACACTGTATAATAAATAAGGAATGGTTGTCATAGCCAACGGATACAAAAATTTGCAGCCGAGTCGAAGCAAATATTCATTTGCATTTATAAAGGTTAAATTCTTAATATTAATTTCACTCAATTTTTTTTTTATATATATTTTTTGTTTAATACGGTTCTTCGCGCTCCTGATGTCGCATTGTCTATGAATATTGTACTTGCAAGTTATTTTCAGTGAGCAATGTTGATACAGGTACATTTGATGCTGTAGACCTTTGCAATTCTGATGAGGTATCGTAGTATGTGGCAGGTGGTATTGGTGGAATTACATTTCTGTTAGCAAAGTTATGAGATTGTACATTAACTGGCTGTTTTATATAAGTATGTTGTGATGATAGTGTTGGGCAATCACGTGATGAACCATGAGCACTGGATTGACTAATGTCTAAATAATAAGATGTTGATGATCAATCTGACGATGGACCAGGTGATATTTGGCTGCGATGAGTAGGTGCTGGTGGTGAAAATATTGGAAAAGGTGTCAAATATTTTTCCTCTATTTTATTTATAAGTAAAAATACTTGAGTTTTTGCTACATGCTGGTCAAGTGTAGAAAATTTTTTTGCAGTTGTAGCCATTAATGAGAAAAACTGATCGATCCACTTTCTGATTTTTTATTTTCTAAAATATACTTTATCAAGATTGATGATGCGCTCTCCGGATTGAGAATAATTCGCTTCATTTTCTTTGTTTGGGTTGTTGGTAAATTATTGGTAGATGCACTTGTCGAGTGATGAACTGAATGGTTACAATCATTGACTGATATAATTTCTTCGTTATCATTGTTATGTCTGAATGAAGTCGTCTGAACAACTACCCTCTCATTATTTTCGGAGCCATTACTTTCGTTGTCCGTTTCTTCATCTGCAATCGACAATATTCGTGGTCTATCAACAGTAAAATAATCATGGAGAAATTGCATTTAATCACAGTATCGTTATTTAGTAATTTTTTTTAGCGACTTGGCCACTTTTTGTTCTCAATTTCGCAAGATACTTTCTATATTGAGCTCGTAGTGATTCCCATCGTGTTTTTACTTCTGTAGGTAATAAAATAAATTGAATTAATTGAAAATTTATAAGGTCATAGTGCATTATAAAAAATGACGGAAGTTTACAAAATTAAAGCAAAAATGTTTGTTATTGTATTTTCTTCTTTCCAGATCTTTGGCTACAGGCGATTCTTATAAAACAATTGCTTTTAGCTACCATCTTGGACATTCGACAGTACAAAATATTGTTATCGAAGTATGTACGGCAATAAATGAAATTTTAATGGCAGAATTTATTCCAACGCCTTCTCGAGAAAAGTGGTTACAAATAGCTAATGACATGTGGACGATGTGGAATTTTCCCAATTGTTTAGGAGCTCTAGATGGTAAATATGTCGTAATAAATGCTCTATCCAATAGTGGATCTCTATATTTTTATTACAAGAAAACATTTTCCAT
This sequence comes from Aquatica leii, assembly GCA_035610365.1. Classification (NCBI taxonomy): domain Eukaryota; kingdom Metazoa; phylum Arthropoda; class Insecta; order Coleoptera; family Lampyridae; genus Aquatica; species Aquatica leii. The sequence goes on from CM069433.1 coordinate 154,684,181, forward strand.
AGTACACTGTTGGCATTAGTAGATGCTAATTACAAATTTATAGCCGTAGACATTGGATGTTATGGGAAAAATAGCGATGGAGGCATTTTGGCCAATTCAGCATTTGGAAAAGGATTGGAAAATAAAACATTGAATATTCCTCAAAGTTCTCCACTTCCAGGAACAAACATCTTGGCTCCATATGTTATATTGGGAGATGAAGCTTTTCCTATAGAAGCATATATGATGCGCCCATACGCAAGATCATGTGTTGACGACGATGAAAAAAGAATATTTAATTACCGGTTATGTCGTGCAAGACGACTAGTTGAATGTGCATTCGGCATTTTGTCACAAACTTTCAGAGTATATTACAGAAGACTAATAGCTGATCCTCAAAATGCAACCTCAATAATATTAACCACATGCATTTTGCATAATATTATTAGAAATACCAGAATTATCAATACAGAAAGTAATGTAGACAATGTCAATAATAGAAATAACAATATGCAGAATTTAAGAAGACAAGGAAGAAATTCACAGAGAGAGGCATTCGAAACGAGGGGAGTTTTCAAAGATTTCTTTAATTCTGAGGAAGGCTTAGTGCCATCGTAGAGAAATGTAATAGCCTAACAGAAATTACAAAAAAAATAGAAATTTTTATAATCATAATTTTTAAATAAACTTACCAGTTAGCCCTACTATTTGTTCAATTTCATCCCACATTTTTTTTTATAATTATCACTATAATGAGGTGGTTGCAAATCGTATAAACCTGATTTACTTTTAACTAGTTCAATAAGCAGTTTATCTGAAAAAAACTAATAGTTATCCCTTTTGCAAAAATAATAATAATTTATTTAAAATTTGTATCATTTGCAACTGTAATAAAATTATGTTAATACTAATATTCTTATATTATTTGTAAATATCATTTTAAAAATCAATTATTTATGCCTAATTACCTTTTTCAAAAGTCCACACTGCTTTAGCCATCGTTAGCACTTACAATTAATTTAAATAATATATTTTTTCAATTATTCAATAGCAATATCACAAAATATTTGAAATATACAATAACTACATTTTATGAAAGTGTCGCTTCAACGGATAACCGGGAACAAAAGAGCATCCATACTATCGATACATGCCATGACAAGTTCGATCTCGCTCAAACAAAATTTCTTTAAGACTGATCGCGACTGGAATGGGATGCGACCGGAACTTGACTATTATGGGTAGTATGAATGCATACATTGTTTCTCATTTAATAATATTTTACCAGACCGAGATCGGACCGCGAACGAACCGTGATCGACCTTATAGTGTGGATCCAGCCTAACTGTCTGTTTTGTGCGTATTGTTAGACAAAGCAAACTTTATGTACAAACTATGATAAAGACAAAGATAAAATATTGGCACCAAATAACGGGATCATAAAGTTTACGGAAATTTTCAAAACTGGTGGAGGAGCTGCAGTTATTTTACCTTTTACGGATTATGAAAAGAAATTAATGAATGTAGAACAGTTAAGCGTAGACGGTCTACCCTCAGAAGACGATTTGGACCTCATTTTAACAGGTGTTATTAAAAGTAATTATAACAATAAAGTTCTGATTTACAAGTAATTCTTGTTTCATAGGTGTCACTTTAGCAAAGTTGCCAGAAACGGCGATACCTGCTGTAGAAATCAATAACGATAATGGTAGATTGGGAAAAAAATTACTATGACAAAAATAATGTCCGGAAGCGATTACTGTGTACGACAGATTCAAAATTTGTATTAGCACAGAAATTGTAAAGAACTGTAGGCATAACAATTTTTTTGTTATATTTATTCATCGTAATTTTGTTTTCACAGCTTCTTTTTTAAACAGTGGCTTGATGGTGTACGAGAATAACAATGATTTGTTCTAATACGTCGTAGAACAAAATGTAACTTTTATGGAACAGGGACAGCAACTATCTTGTTCTGCCGAACATAATGCTGTTGAGGTAATACAGAATTGTAATAAAAAATAATTCGTAGTAAATAATAATCAACTTCTAGGCTACTTTTTCCAAATTGAATCTAAAACAGATTGAAGATTTAAGCACACCTAAAAAATTAAAACTTTACAGACAGGATTCCTCAATTACTAATCAAAGTATTGACGTTTTGCCAGATTCCCGAACGCAGTTGTGAAATCTGCCATATGAAATTGCAAGTAAGAAAGAATCAGAACATGGGGAACATACTGACGTTGGGGTATGCACAGAATTATATTTAAAATAAATACACATATAAGTATTAGTAATGATTTTATTTTATAGAATACTGTATCACAATGGAAATCGTGGAATCCCCAGCAGTTAAAAAGAAAAGTGCACAAATCTTTATCCGGCACACCAAGAACATCGGGTTCTGTAACTAAGAATTCACTGGACAATAAAATTGATGGGCTAACCGATTCAATAGTTGAAGTGATAAAATTGCAAAAAGAAATTGCCGAGACAGAAATTAAATGTAAAAAAGAGCAACAGGGAGATTTGGAAAATGAGGAATATAAACGAATGGAAGAACGCCTTAAAGTAATGAGCAATTCAAATTACAGCATGAAATTTTATTAGATCTACATGAACGACATAAAACTGAAAATAATCTAAGGCAAGAATTGTTATTGTTACAAATACAAAATCAAAAATTAAAAATAGCAACAAAACAAAAAAAGTTATAAAACTTCCTTTACATTTAAAATTGACATAACATTGAAATACTGATTTTGTAAGTTAATAAATAAATTGAAAAATCAAGTATTTACAAAATTTCCGCTTTTACTTTATAATCATGTTCAAAATTTATATAATTCCATAAATAAACAATGTTATTTTTACAAATTTTACAATATCTGTAAATTTTGGGCATGATTATGTAGTCAAATTGGAAATCCCACCAATACCTGTTTTTTGATTTTATTTATTGACCTACAACCTACATAACTAAGAATATTTTCATTTCATTGTATATATTAAGCATTCATTTAATAAATGAAACATAAAAATTTTATAAAATTGTTTCAAAATAGCCCACTATAGTCCTACGTGTTCCATTTTCATTTTGGTGTCTTCGCACTGGAACTTCTACAATTTCTTGCAGTACGTTCCCGTTAGGTACGTCCACTCCTTCTTCTACGGGCAAATTATCATTGTTCCGACAAGCAATGTTGTTCAAAATTGCAGCTGCTATTATAATTTTTTGTGCCAATTGTAATCTGCGCTGCAATCCAATAGAAAGTAGCGGAAAACGTCATTGGTATATGCCGAAAGTTCTTTCAATAACATTTCTGGTTCGAATGTGAGCCTCGTTGTATAGAGTTTCAGCCTCCGTCCTTGGTTCGTCAATCCGCGTTAGTAAATAGGAACGTGGTGGATACCCGCTGTCTCCTAAAAGTAAATGACTCCTCATTTCGCCAGATTCAAACCTCACCATTATGACAGGGGTATCATGGACCGCTCCAGGCCACCGAGCCACTACATCAACAAAATAAGTTTTTGAATCGCAAATTGCTTGCACATTTAATGAGAAGTATTCCTTCATATTCCTGAAGTTTTCAGCATTGTCTCCACCTGTAATGAAATAAAAAATGTAAATAATTAACTTTGAATTTTGTAATAAATTGAATTGTAATTGTTAAAATTAATATTAGGTACTAGATTATGTTGCACTACAAAGCAATGCTAATTAATTAAGGAAGCACCATAACAATCATCGAACTATGAATATTTATTTATAAGCCAAGTTAACATACCTGGAGATTGAAATTTGACGTGCGTACAATCGATGGCTCCAACTACTCGTGGAAAACGAGCAGTTCGAAAAAATTTCACGCTACTTTGGTTCCTCTTTTCTAGGGTAGCTGGAATATGATGTGGTCTACGTTCGGCAATAGCAGAAACCACACGACTAATGATTTTTCCAGCTGTGGATTTGTTAGTACCACCAAAATCCGTAATTGAAATATAAAAGCTTCCAGAAGCAAACAATCGCAATGCCAAAACAGTAGTAGCTGCTTAAGTACTCATAGCAAGTGGAAAGACGCTTTCAAAAATTAATAACCGATTAAATTTAATAGGACCTTTAATAGGAGTTGGAAAGACCGGCCTTAAATGAAGGATCTTTGTGTACAGCGTCTTGAATTTGTTCTTCTTGTTGTAGTGCACGCCTTTGTCTTAGTGGACCGGCATTCAGTGTTGTAAATTATCTATATAAATTTATATAGATAAATTAATCTAGATTCATATTTTTTATCTATTTATATGTATCTAGATACAATCAAAAATATATAAGTTATATGTATCTGTAGAGGCATTTCATTATGTCGTGAACTGTGACCTTGAGTCGAAAATCGGAATTAATATACTAAAAGTCAAAAATTTGACTAGTCTACCTGAGTTCCAAAAACGTTAGTCTATTTAAAAGTCACTCACGTCAATAAAAATTAAAAATAATCGGATATTTACTTATTAAATAAAAATTAGTTTACTTATAATAATACCTAAAAACTTATTAACAACAAATACAACGATAAAAGCAAAGATGGGTTAGAAAAAATGTACCGGCGAATGTTTGAAAGACGTATGATAACAATATTTTGACATATACCGACTACAGCGCCACAGTTCACGAGATCTTGAAAGACGTCTATATATATAACTTTTTTAAAATTGTTTAAATAAAATTTATAAAAAATCCAGTGTCTCGTAAAATTCAAGTTACAATATGTATGTTTTTCTTCAGTAATTTTCCACATTCTATAGTAGTTCTTCAAACGAACTCTATCTATCGTTATTACTACCTAGATTATTTCATCTATTATCTGTTATCTATATAAAATTTGAATATTTTATCTATTATCTAATACTAGATAATTTTTGAAACAAAAAAAAATTATCTGTATCTATATAATTTTAAAATTATCTATTTACAACACTGCCGGCATTAACATTTCTCGTTATAAACGAACTAGCTTCTCGAAGTCGTTGATCCATTCTTCGAAATGTATTTTCTCATGGTTGTTTTCGGTTTGGATAACGTATGCTATACCCCTTTGCGATCACGTTAGCATTTCCATTAGAAAAATCGTACATGAGGTAGGTACATATCGGCATATTTATTGAATGTAAAAGCCATTATGACAAAACAATAACAAAGAACGAAAAAACACAGAACCACAAGAACTAATCAAAAGTACACAATCACGAAAAAAGCAAAGGATATACAAAATTGAAACAAGAAAACCGAATTGGATACATAAATGTCAAAATTTGATAGATGATGCCTATGATTGAAATCTGTTGAAATCGCATTAGAATAGAAAGTGTGTTTTACAAGATTGCTAAATGTGTTTTTTGTTAAAATACTTTAATAAGGAATTGTTTAAAACAAACTTTCAAGTCAAATATCAATTTTTAACAAAACAAAAGTATCAAAATACCTTTATTATTCTTAATCGCAGCTATCTCTACCAACAGATCTCGAAACTAACACTTATGTATTTATAGACCAAAAGTTCAAACACGAGAACCTCGTGAAGACGTATGAATCATAATATAACCTTTTACCATTAAGATTTTCAATTCAGAATAGAACGAAGAATGTCGCAGCATGTAGCCTATTCGTCAATTTATACACACCGTGTATAAGCAATTATTTTTATTTAAAGCAAACATTATGAGTAATATTTTAACAAATAAAAGAAAATCGTTGATAAAGATTTCTTGGTTTTTATTTACTATTTTTGAATAATCAGTTAATCACGCACTGGTACAGTAATGCTATTATGACAATAAAAAAACCTGGCGTATTACTCAATAAACGTAGATAAATGAATTTAGCAAAAGTAAATTCTAAAAATAATTTTACTTTTATCCATTTAGGTATTATTTCGATTTTTGAAAAAAGTTGCTAGCACTTAAATATTTGACAAACAATATAAGAGAAACGCCAAAATGTATTAAAGAGTAACTACAGAAATAAAAAATATATTTGTAGTATAAAAAAGAGAAAGTATCTGCGAAAGATATTAGTTTATATTTTATTAAAAATATACGTACTTAGATGTCTCTTTAAAAAAAACATTATTATATTACATTACTTTTGAAAATTTGAACTCACGCACATTACACACAACGATTATTGACGGAATGGAAAATTAATATTTTTGTCCTTATCCCTATCGGTTATATTGTTATTTAAAATAGTTTTGAAATGATTGCAGTAATAATATTGTAAGCAACTTGTACACTTCCGATGCTCGGCGCGTTGCATACCACAGTAAATTTTTGAGTATAATTTCTGACAGATTTTCGAGTATTTTTATTTTACAATCAAAACTGTACTTTTCTAGCTATGTGGTGTACAAATAGGTGCTTTAAATTTGCTGATATTTTTTTAATTTTAAGTTTTTACAAATATTAAAATTTTAATTTTTTTTTACTAATTGATTTTTATTTTACGTTACTTTTTATAATCATTATTTATAAATAAACTAAAATAAGATTGACTTTCAATTCTGAATGGGTATATGTATTTTTATTTTAATACTGTTTCTGTGAAAATAAGTTAGAGAGATACTTCAGTTCAAGATTTTGACTCAATCAAAACATATTCCTTGTTGTTTCACAAAGTAGTTAACGGGTTAGAATGTGATATACATGTTTATAAAATTCCGTTTTGATGTTTAACAAATAAAAGCATGGTTCACCCGAAAACGTTCCTGTGAGTAACAATTTAAAACATTTGCACTAAATGTGAGGCCGTGGTCAATTGACCAGAGACACTTTACATGCTATGCCAAATGGTGCTTAGATACGTTGGTGTTATTAAGTTACTAGTTATAAACGACGTTGTTGCGATTGTGTAACGGTAGCCAAAACACACTTTTTTATAGTAATAAATTTTTCCAAATTATTAACAAGAAGTGTCGGCAAGGTGCCTAAATCTGAATAAACGGTAAAAATACCGCTTATCTTTAAAAGCCAAAATAGAACAGAGACCATATAAGTATTTGAGATTTCTTCTGTTTTTTGAAATTTTATTTGATTTAAAATAAAGGCATGTCCTTATTTACAGTAATCTGCATGAAAATTTCCGCTGATTCTTATGTAAAATTACTTTCTCAACTCAAATCTGGGGCCCGTTTTTTTCAATACCCACCGTTTCTGTACTAGCTCTTTTCACCTATTTTTATTACTCTGCGATAATTTGATAGCAATGAATTTGATTTGGAAGGATCAAAATGATTATTTTAATTTTTAAATGCTTTCTTATGAGATAGAAATGTAAAAAGGTAGACATAAACATTTGTGATAAAAAAGTAAAGTTAGAAAAAAGGTTTTATCCCTTAAATTGTAAAATAATCATTAAAAATGATCAATCTTTCAGGTTTTTCAGCTATTTTTTAATTATGTTTTACATATTCTAGCTTCCAGCCTTCTTTGTCCTTATCCAAACATCAACAAATAATAAAAATATATAGCAACAATTTTGGCTAACAGCGGACGAACGGTTCCAAACCCTTACAAGAAATACAATTTTCCATTCTGGATAACTCCCGTGTTGTTGTTATCACACAATCTGAGTTTTTGTCTAATGTAGAAGTGGACATCTTCAGAGCCTGGAACAAACTGATTGATTGCGCAGTGAAGTCTTGTTTTTATAGACCGCTCAACAATCGATAAAACTGGTTTCCAAATCTTCGGTAAAGAAAAACTAGATTCCCTTATTTTTCGCTGATAGTAATTAGAAACAGTTTTAGTGTTTTCAAACATAATTTGATGACTCGTTTCTAGCACGTGTTCCGTCACCGTTGACTTCAAAAATTCCTTAAGACGACCACACCTTTGATGCTCCTTAATACGAATTCCCACGCTTCTACCCGTTTCTTCTATGTATGCATGACCACAAGGGCAAGGAATGCTTTAAACGCCGTCAGATTGAAAAAGAATAACGTCCTCCACCAGATTTAAGAGAAAATCGAGTAACAATATTGTGTTTAGACAACATTTTTTCTATACGGTCCTTTACCTTACCTTTACCTTTGACATATGCTAGATAAGCGATAGACACCGCTTGACACATAGATTCCGCTGTTACTCTTGGTTTGGTAAACGTAAACTTTGTAACAAATTGTTTCATATTTGTTCTATTGTTTGCGATTAACATCTTGGTTAGATGATTCAACTCTGTTTGAATGTTTTTGGTTTGACTTAAGGACACAGCTCTGTACACTAAAGAATTCACGCACTACTGATAATTTCTGAGAAGGGTAATGATGAGACAATCCATTTAAATATCTATCTGTTTGGAACCATCTTCATTTCGATTAACTTAAACCTTCACAAATGCTAAAGAGGAGTTTCTTTCTAATTCCATAGTAAAACAAATATTTTGATCAATTCAGTTTAAATGACATAGAAACTCGTTGAGCGTAGGAGGGCCATGTTGCCAAATGACAAGGTGCTATCAACGTATTTGTACCAGCACTTGGGTTTTAGATAAAATGTGGATATAGCGTTTTTCTTAAAATCTTCCATAAATATATTAGCAACAATCGGTAAAAGCGGATGATCCATGGCGGGTCCTGATGTTTATGAGAAATTTTTTTCTCAAAAAGTAAAATAAGTACAGTTGAACCTCGCTTAACGAGCACTTCTCATAACTAGTAATTCGTATAACGAGCAAAACAAATTGTAAAAGAATGACTTGCTTAACGAGCGACGTTTGGCATAACGAGCAGCGAAGAGAGGGGAACAGATTGTGTAGATTTTACATCAGTCTGTGTTTAGCACTTGTTCAAATAGTACCGTAGTATCGCTTGTGATCACACCTCAAACTTATTTTATATTTTTTATATGTATATACATATGTGCATATATGAAAAAAAGTTATTGAATTAATTGTTAGGAAGATAATCCAAAATAAGATTTGTAATTTTTTAAGTAAAAAGTTTAAGAAACCCTTGCAAAAATGTCTTCGAAGAAAAAGCCGCAAGAAAATAGTCATAAGAGAGTAAAAATAAACGAGAGCAAGGTGTAAGCGTGACTGATCTAGCACGCACATACAATCGATCAACATCAACGATTTGCACTATCCTCAAGAACAAGGACAAGATTAAGGAAATAGATGCTTCCCGAGGAGTGATAAGAATATCTGCGCAGCGGTCACGTATTTTCGACAATGTTGAAAGGTTGCTTCTCATATGGGTAAATGAAAAGCAATTGCAAGGTGACACTATTACGAGAACATCATTTGTCAGAAGGCAAAAATGGTTTTCGCTGACCTCGTTAAGAAGACACCAGGATCACCAGCGGCCGAAGAAGTATTTAAGGGAAGTCGTGGGTGGTTTGAGAAGTTCAAGCGGAGAACTGGCATCCATAGTGTTGTGAGGCACAGTGAAGCAACAAGCTTTGACACAAAAGCAGCGGAGAATTTTATCTGCGATTTCAAGAAGCTTGTAGATTCTGGAAAGTTACTTACCGCAGCAAATTTTTAATTGTGACGAAACAGGTCTCTTCTAGAAAAAAATTATCTAACAGAAATGCTTGGGTGACACGTGACCTTTTTACTGAGTTGTTCAAGGAAGTGTTTGGTCCTTCTGTAAAAAAATATTTGCTTGAAATCAATTTGCCACTCCATGTCTTGCTTGTTATGGATAACGCTCCTGCCCATCCTCTAGGCCTACAAGATAACCTCCCTAAAGAATTTCAGTTTATCACAATCTAGTTTCGGTCTCCCAATGCCACTCCGTTACTTCAGCCTATGGACCAGCAAGTTATTACAAATTTTAAGAAGCCCTACACTACAGCATTCTTTGAGCATTGTTTTCAGGTAACTAAAGGAACCAACCTCAATCTTAGAGAGTTCTGGAAAAATCACTTTAACATCGTTGCCTGCCTTAAGATGATCGACAAGGCGTAGGAAGAGGTTACCAAAAAAACCCTTACTTCTGCTTGGAAAAAACTTTAGCCGGATAGCGTCGAATGTGACTTTGAGGGGTTTGAAACAGTACATGTGGATGGAACCTGTACTCAACGAGATTGTGTCTTTGGCTACTATCATGGGGTTAGAAGTGGATAACAGTGATGTCAAAGAGTTTGTGACAGAGCACAGCCAAGAGCTGACTACCGAAGAGCTTATAGAGTTGCATTCTGTTTCACAGAAAGAAGTTTTGGAAGAAAGTTTGTCAGAAGGGGTAACAAAAAAACAACAATCTTCTGGCGAAATAAGAGAAATGCTGAAAACATGGGAAACTGTTACATCATACGTTGAGAAGCATCACCCTAATAAAGAAGTGGCTATGCGCGCTGCAAATTTATTTAATGATAATGCTGTGTCGCATTTTCGCCAAATTTTGAAGCGTCGACAAAAACAAATGTCTCTGGACATCTTTCTAGTAAAAACTAATTAGGTCTGTATCATTTTTAAATCGATTTTTTTGTTTTTTGCAAATCGAATTGCATTCCAGGTGGTTTTGTTCCGCAATGGTAAAAAAAAATAAAGATGATTCACACTCCTTAACAATATGTAATATTTTTTAAAAAAATAAACATAACATTTTATGAGTACATATTTTTTCGACATGGAACGCATTATCGTATTTTACATTTATTTATATAAGAAAAATTGTTTCGCATAACGAGTGCTTCGTTTTACGAGTATATTATGTGTGAAACGAATTATGCTCGTTAAGCGAGGTTCTACTGTATGTCAAACATTTTTCACCAGAATATCTGTCGGTTGCAAACAGTAATTATGCAATTTCTGATTAAAATCCGCCGTATTGAGTAGAAATGAATCCGTTTCCCTGCTAAAGGTTTTGCAATATTCAAAGATTTTATAAGTATTCGAGTTTAAAGTGTTGACAATAGGTCAAAGAGGAATATTAGACTTATGAATTTTAGGTAATCCGTAAAATCGAACAGTTTTAGAATCATTATGTATTAAAAGTTTTTCACCGACTTCATTAATTGACGTCATTTTTATAAGTATGGCAAGTGCTCTTTCAATAGATGAAGAAGGATCTTTGGAAATTATTTTATACAATCTGTTTGCGAGAAGATTGTAGTAGAACACTTTGTCAACTTGAAGAATGACTATATATGTATCTTGTTTAGGAGATTTTAATACAAAAATTCGATTTTTGAATGTTGAATTGGGAAATTCGTGACTTACAAAGAATTTTTGTAGTTTTAAAGCGGACTTCTTGTGCAAGAAAATTGGGAATTGCTTGGATAGTAGCTTCTACAGTTGATACAATTTCTTTAATAGGAAGTTGTTTTGAAGCAAATACAAAGTTAAGACCTTTCAACAAAATAGTTGTTTCCTAAGAAGCCAAAGAGCATAAAGATAAATTAATCGCAGTCTCGGGCTTTGCTTCTGCATCGACGACACGTTTTGAAGGCACTAATTTGTTAAATTTCTTAAGATGATTACTTGTAACCATCTCTTTGACTTGTTGGGCTTGTTCAAAAGAAATTTTACTTCTAATTGAATGAATACGTTTGCTAATCATCGTGTTATGTTAAAAATGCTTTAGTATAAAATGTATCTTCGGTATACCCACTTTTCGTGGCTGGAGTAGGGCTAGGATGTCAAATTTTAAAACACGCAGACATCCTCTAGCGTTCTGTTCGCCCAACAAGGCTTTCATCGTTAAGTGTTTCACGCACACTTATGTGAATATGAATTATATTACTGTTGCAGTCTGAGTTAGAGGTATTAAAGAGCATCAAAGGTGTAGTCGTCTTAAGCAATCTTCGAAGTCAGCGGTGGCGGAAACCGTGCTAGAAATGGGTCATCAAATTATATTTGAAAACACTAACGGGGTTTATATTCGGATTTAGAAGTAATTTTATGTAAGAATCGGCAGGAAGTGTGAAGTCTCAATTTTTTTTTTCGTTCTAAGTAGTTGTTGAATTTTATTGTGGCTGACTGATAGATAGATGCTAATCACAATGTTTCATCAAAGTCGAAAAATAAAACAATAATATACAACAATATTTATTTGCGGTTTCTATTCCATTACATTACATAACAATCTCCTTATATAAATTATAAAAGAACAATATTATTTTCATACCATTCGAAAAATATTTGTTTGCAAACTTGGCGAGAAAAGTTGCTAATCTATCTACTGCATTATAAAAAGAGTCGCTTTCTATAAATTCTGTTTGGTCAAAAAATTTTATTTGGACCGGACCTGATAAAAATACGTATAAAAGACAAAAGTAGATTTTGCTGAAAAAGTAACTACCTGAACAGCGCCGTTCCAACTGACTATTTGCTAAACTAAAAATAGTTAAAAAGATATAAGCACCCAAAAACGAACGTGTAATTATGTTGAACATGATTATGCTTCTGTTGAGATTACTTTTGGTTTATATAAGCATAAACGGTCAATTTGAATCGTTTTGACATACTAATAACGATTTCCTTGTTTACTATTATAATTTTGTTTGTCAATTTATATTTTCATACAACGTCAGTTTGTTGCATTAGCGTCATTAACGCACTAAAATCAATTACGAACAATTGATGATTCAATTTTTGTTTTCATTTTTATCAGCATGTTTTGTAACTAATTATTTCACTTTGATTTATGCTTTTTTATTAAACTTCGTATAATGCAGGTGCTGTAAGATTTCTAAATGTCTGTACTTACTACTGCTTACGGCATGTGCTCACAGTTGCAGTTAAAAATTAGATTTATAACATATGCTATTTCGTAACTATAAGTAATGTTTGAACACAAATTTCTATCAAAATTCAAAGTTGATTACGGTGTGTGAAAACTGCATTACAGTCTAAGAAACGTTTCAAACTACATTAAGTTACCTTTAAAAAACAAATGTTGCCAAAGAAACAATATTCAACTGTTGCTAAGCTTTTTAAAAATTGAAACGCAATTGAAAGTGAATGTATATTTTCAAGTTTTACAAATTATTTTAAGTTTAAACTAAAGAGGATTTAAAGCGGTTTTCTTTGCTTAACTGCTGAACCATAAATAAAATAAAAACAATTTTTGATATGTTTAGTCATACATATAAAAATTTATTATCTCAGTATTTTAGTGACTTTAGAAATAGAAATATTGCGTTAGTGATAACAAGCAGTATGTTAAAGAAGAAATTAAAAACATCAGCAGCAGGTTAGAAAAATTAGGTTAGAAGAAACGTAATATAATAATAATGATAATAATAGCACCAATAAAAAATAAAAATGTATATATACACTAGATAAGATCTTAAATCAAAACAAAAATCGATGTATAGAGAACAATAAAAAAAATTGCACAAAATAAATTTCAGCTTTGCATGAGAAAGATAAACGTTAATTACAAAATAATTTAGTGGGTACTAATGTGACAGAAGAAAAGTACCATTTTGCTCTCCATTTTAGGACAATTTTAATTGGAAAAAATAATATCGCCAAAATCTAAAAACTTATTCAAAGAGTTAACTAACGCAAATATTTCTTGTTGTAACATGAATTTTCTTCAAGTCAAAAAAAAAACGTAAGTAATGTTCAAGAACTACATACAAAATCTAGAGTAGAAACGGAAAATACAGAAGACAACAGGAAACAAGATATACAAGTAAAATTATTTAAACCGTTGAACACCTTACAATAAAACAATAAAATTTTAGTAATGAAACTTTTCTTTAAAGTATGAGAACACACTATTTATAAATAAGATCCAAAAATTCTTTACAAACATTATAAAGAAAGAAATTATTAACTTTGACCAATCAAAGTATTGTCCTCTATCTATACCAGCGTTTCTCAAAGTGCGCTTTATATGGGCTCCGCAAGCAAAAACATAAAAAAATGAATAGTAATGTGTACGCTTCAAAAAAAAAAGAAATCTTTAATTTTTAAAATGTAAAAGTATATCTACTTTAGTATCAACAGAATTATGTTTACGATTAAAACACGCACTGCATGCTTTGTTTCATATAGTACGATATCAACAATCACTGACCTCTGGGCATTGGATACATTGAATAGTTACTAGTAAAAAGTTTTTGATACGTACTGCTTATTTGTATACATATTTCAAGTTTTGTAGGTAAATAATACTAATTGCTTTTAAATACTACATTAAAAACTACAGCACTTGAAATTTTAAGAAAATACTTACGTATTAAGCTTATTTCTGTTAAACATCTTAAAAAATTGAACTGGAACAATCTTTTTCTAGCAACAATGACTTTTCTCAGTTAACACTTGCCTGAATGATGTGTTATCAATTGTTTACAATGGAACGTTGGCAGAAGGCAGGAACTTTTAAAAAACAACGTACGTTAATATAAAGCTCACAAGGTACAGAATCAAAGCCTAGGCCTCTTAGTTCAGGTACAATATTTTTATTTTCTTTATTATGTATTATTATTCGATGTTTAGTATTTAGAAGCAGACACTTTAATTATCCCAGAAAGAAGTAATATACGTTCTTTAGTACGCCAAACATCTTTAAATAAACCTCATGAGACACAAAAAAAGAGAACGTATGACAAAAGTTACACAGATGTTGGATTTATGAATGCCAATAATTGTCCTCAGTGTGTTTTGCGTAACAAAATTTTGCCAAACAGTCCTGTATTTCCTGAAAAACTGCTTCGTCATTTCCAATTTTAGCATCCGGAATATAAAAATAAGACGGCAGAATTTTTTCGCGAAAACGAGATGGGTTTTTAAAACAAAAACGTTTATGCTTCAAGCATCACAGAATGTTAACAAAAATGTTATCAAAGCTCCCAGATTGTTTTGTACAAAACTACAATGGTTGGAGAGGCTCACGCAATACCAGAAAAGCTCATAAAACTGGGTGCAATTGACATAGTAAAAAGTATGTTGGACGAAAAGTGGGCTAAACAACTGTCCATGATATCTCAGATAACATAAAATCTGAGCTATCTGCTTGTGTAAAGTCTTAGGAGTTTTCTCTATAAATGGACGAATTTACTGAAGTAGCAGGGCTAGCAATATTGTTAGTATTTGTGCCGTATCAATACAAACATGCTATAAAATAGGATTTACTTATTTGTAACCCGGTAGAAAGTATCACCACAGAAGCTGAAATTTTCAATGTTCTTACCAACTATAGATTACCACGGAACTATTGCATGTTTTTTTAAATTTTTTAATTATTGTATTTTATTGTTCAAAGTTATTGACTTTCTGTTTTATCACTCTTGTAAAAGATTATTAATAAATAATGTACTCCAATACTTTACAAGTATACTTTGATTACTAAAATGTTATTGTTTTATTGTAAAGTGTTTAATGTTTTAAATAGTTGCACTTGTACTCCTTGTTTTCTTAATTTTATTGCATTAATTCACATTCGGTTTCTAAAATAAATGACAAAATTAAACCTTTTTGAATTATTTTTGAAGTGTTTAGGTAGAATACGCCAAATAATTACAAACTTAAGTCAAATAGCATCGAAGAATCCCCTTGCCTAATTTTTTTGTTGTTTACCGATTGTTTTTTTTAAGTTTGTAATTGTTTTGTAGAGATGTAAGCAAAGTATTAATGTTTTTTCTGTTGTATCCAATCAGTTTTTTGCCAGTTCTTCATTACCAGTGAACAATTTTGTTGTTTGTGCACTATGTGTTTCATTTATTATTTTGTAATAAGTTTAGGCCGTCAACTTGACCGCCGGAAATCATTTGTACAAAATGATTCCGTTTATCACTGTGTACTACTTATTGAATAAACTTTAATTTATATTTATTTGTATTTACTTTGATTTGGTTTACTCTTATCAGCATATACACTTGATAACTTATCATCCACAGTAAGTCAAAACCACGTTTTTACAATTTAGAAGTCAAGTGGAAACATCTTACTTACTTTTTACTATAAGTGACTTAATCGTTTTTCACTCGGTTTTAAGCTGATTTAGTAATCCAATAATGTATTTAAATATTACAAATTGTTTTAAAGAAGATTGTTATTTAAAAATGCTGAATAAACTTCAAAATTAATTTTAAAAACCTTAATAAAGTTAATAAAAAAAGTGTAACTATAGATGTGCTCAAACACTACTGTAATTCGTAAACGTCCCTACAGTACTTTCTCCATAAGCCTTTCTTAGCTTTTTTAATGTTTTGAAACTGTTTCTGTATTAATCCCAGTCTCCGATCTTTTTGGCTGTATTAAATAGGTCTCTGATGTGCTTTGACAAGCTGCCACTAAATAACTTTGTTAGGGCTTTAACAGTGTTTGGGCATATTGCTCAATTGCGAATTTTAATAAATTAACCATTCTGTCCGTCAGTAGTTCTAGCTCGTGCTTTGATCTTGCAACTGGAAGACAGTCCCTGATTTGGCCGGTTGAAGGTTTGCTCTCAGTCGATTTTCCTCGAGTTTTTGTACTTCTTTACGAGTTTTTCATCTAATCCAATTTTGAATCAAATGTAGCTATGACGGGATAAA
Organism: Aquatica leii; assembly: GCA_035610365.1. Classification (NCBI taxonomy): domain Eukaryota; kingdom Metazoa; phylum Arthropoda; class Insecta; order Coleoptera; family Lampyridae; genus Aquatica; species Aquatica leii. The sequence continues at coordinate 154,700,645 of CM069433.1, forward strand.
AAAAGTTTATCTGATACATGCCTCATTTTTATCATTTTGTTTGCTTTTGAACTAGCTAGCGTAAGGTCAATAACTTCACTGCGCGACACGGTTATAAACGTAGGCGCATCTCCGTTATTTTGTTTAAACTAGATTTTAGAATAAATTTTTACTTTTCACCTCTTAGATTTGTATTTGTACTCCCCGACAAGGTGTGATGTGCATTGGCATCGCATTCAAGAATCAGCGGTTTGTTGGTCCCACTGTTAATCAGCCGCTAGATTTTTTCTAGCGGTGCTGGTTTTGTTTGGTCCGGTAACCGGATCCGATAATAAACTGCCTTGTAATGCCTGTTGCTACTACAGATATTTTAGCTGCTACTAGGTCTCTAGAACATAAATCCCACAATGAAATTTTAATGACTGAAATTTACTTTCCTCATGTACCGGTAACAAAATCTAATAATCTTGTTGCGCATTCGTTTATGTTAATTTATTGTTTTGATGATGGAGTTATCCAAAGTAATCTTGACTTTGCCGACAGGTTTCCGTTAACCTTCAGGTGGTATCGTATTTCCGGGAGAGACACGCCCAACCAGACCAATACGTAGGGGCTTAAGCCACCGCCAACAATAATAAAAGAAGACACACATAGGTATAAACAATGAAAACTTACTGAATTGCGAACGTAACGCAGATGAATGATTTCGATGAGGCGATGCTGGTGAAATTGAATCGAATCTATGTAGCAGCAGGTAAGTCGTCAAAAAATAGAATAATCTAGATACAAGCGTTTGTCAATGTTATTTAGGGTTTCAGGTGTCTAAGCGATTATTCGGAAAAGGTTTTACTCCGTCTCGTTTGACTGCACCTATAGAGGATAACGCCGCGCGCTTAGTCCTGGAGTCGCTGGGGTAAACTACACACAAACGGACAAAGTTCATGCGTACTAATTGCAGAATTACTAACCAATTTTGTTGCAATTGCAAACCTGAATTTCAAATCATTACAGCTTGTAGCATTTGATTCTTTGCTGTCCTTTTTTATATTGACCAGCGTCCGGAGAGCGATCCAAGAAAATTCGAGATGCAGTTGGTTGGTTAATGCTTCCATCTTCTCCCAGAACCCCTTGTCCATTAACAAGATGTATTGGGTTCCTTTTTTGGATCAAGTATAGTGTTAACCATCCGCCACGTTTCGGTACTGATGTTGTTCTGCACTGATACTCTTTTTGTCTGCGTACTTTATTTTCAGAAACCCTTCTTTATGGACACATTTCTAAAAACGGGAAAAGTTTTTTCTTTTTCAGTTTGTCAATCCATCCGAGTATTTAAGTTTTTATGGCTTTGGGTTCTTCAGGAATCCCTTTTGGTATGATTACAAGCAATTCTTGTTAGAATATCCTAGATTGTCTTTTTTTGAAATCCTTCGACCCCTCGATTTTGCTTTAGAGTTAATTATTTAATATAATTTAATGCAATTAATGAAATGATCAGCAAGTTTGAAAGAATCGGTGAGTGGAAAACCAGTACAACTCCAAAATTAACGGTTCTTAATTGAGATAACCAAAATCACATTTAAACGTGACCCTTTTTGATGAGTTGAAGAGAAGTATAACTTACACTTTGTGTACGCATGTACGAAGCTTGAGTGGAAGAAAGATACAACTTTTCTAGTTATATGGTTATTCCACCAAATATTTTATCGCTGAATTTGAAATTCGTAATGGTTTCTATTAACCAATAACAAAATTATTGAACGTTGTTATTAGTGTTGTTTGTTCAGTTAAAACAAGGAACGGTAGTTACTCGAAAGTGTGAAATATCTATTTTTTCCATGTGCCGTTGCAAAAAGAAATGCATGTCCAATATAAGTCAAGCAGAAAGGAATCCATTTGAATCATTTGTATCAACAAGGTTCTAAAGACAAGCAAAATACATATTTGTTTGGCCTAACGGAACGTCGCAAAATTGCTACAAGTCGAGGGAAAAACCAAGCAAAATAGCAAGACCACAACGTTTTAATAATTTATACGAAATGGCTCAGAGATACCTACTCTCAGTTTGTAAAATTGCTTTTTTGAGTATGCATTCAATAACTAATTTGCGTCTACAGCAACTAAATCAATTACTGATTACTAGACAGATTTATGAACATTTGTGTGACAATCATAACAAAAGACCTGCCGCCTGAAATAATTACCAAATTAAAAAGTCACATATAGAGTCATTTCCCACAAACTTTTCTCATTATAGTGTCAAACAAGTTTACTACTTTGACGCTTTTCTAATTATAAAAATTACATATGACTTTTTCACGAAGAAATATACAGAAGAAATGGAGAAAGATGAGTACGAATTCTACTTAAAATTTTTTAAAGAAAATTTTGTATGGAGGCTTGGTAGGCCTTAGGTTTAAGTTTGTGGTGAATGTAAATAACTCAGTACAAAGCTAAAAGATCGAAATCTCAATGATAATGCGAAACGAGTTGCTGCAGCAGATATGATTATGCCAAACTGAAAAAAATTCAGGCTTTATGCCAAGAATAAAAAAATATTGGTGCTATAGTTTTTGATTATGTTCAAACCGGCCCAGGAAATGTTTTACTACCGACAGTTCAGGCTCTACAGATTTGAGATTCATGAATTGAGAAGTGATACTAGTTATTTCTACACATATCATGAAGGACGAGCTTTGAAAGGTTCGAATGAGTTTGTAGTTTTATTTATGATTACATCAAAAAAACGCTTTTTGAGATGCAAGAACGTCATATTTTTATAGACGATTGTCCACGGCAGAACAGTATTCATACGGTTTTGAGATTTTTTTTGTATCTTGTATAAAGTACCTAATTTCTCTGTTTGTGGACACTGTTTCATATTATACTACAAAGAAACGTCAAACGAGTCATAAAAAGACATAGTCGAATTTATTTACCAGAAAATTATGAGCACGATTGTAAGCAGTCAGACGTTAAAACCGTTTACGGACTTCAAAAACTGATGGCCAAAATATTATAGAAAAATTTGCAAATAATTTGTTATTTGTTAATTTTAATTAATCTATGACAATTCTACAATTATAATTACAAACTAATTACAAACACTTTTAAACTGCTCATTTCTCATATCACTCCAACTTTTTCAAAAGAACCAACTACAAAAAACCGTTACCAATCAATACGAAGAAGATTAATAATATAAAAAAGTTTTAAAGTATATGAGTGGCAAAATCTGGGAGTATTACTACCATATTACGTCTTGCGATACAAGCAATAAAAATCAGTAGAAATCATAATGCAATCATTATAGTTCTATATTATAATATTGTGTAAAAATGATTTAATACAGGTATTTGATTTTTGGCTGTACAATTTCTCAGGATGTACTAAATGAAACCTGCTTGTCAAGTTTTTGTAGAGGAAGTCATTCCTTACAACGTCTATGTGGGCTTAATTCTTGTAAAATATATAGTTTTTACCCAAAGCATTTTTGGGTTTTTTCTCAAAACAAAGATTTTGGAGTATTGTTTTTTTAATTTCAATTATAGTATTTTGAAATACTGCAAAATTCTCATTTCAAATTTCGACTGTTTTCTTCTACCTATTTTTCAAAGGTTTTTAAACTTCTGTATTCAACAATTAAAGTGTGTAGAATGAGAAAGCAGACTAATCAATGTGATACTACTTCTCGAACAAAAATTACGAATATCTAATGTCAAGAGCGACTTGTGGCCATTCACATAACCATTATAGCTTGTAATAAAATATGTAAGTTTAGAATTGTTTGCTGTACTATTGTAAAAGTTCTTGCTGCATTTCAGTACTAGTGCTTTTGATCTTTTTGGACATAAAAAGTCCAGCCTCAAATGTTCGTCTAAAGTTTTTTCTTAAAAATAAATGACAGTATTTTTAATTCAGTTTCTGAAGTTACGTTAAGTAATTTGAGCTTTGGTTTGTATGGAGATTTCCTGATGTAATCAAAAAATGTCTTTATACCGATGTCTACTTGGCATAATCGTTTTGCTTTTGTCTTTTAATGGATTTATTGTTTTCTTGAACAAAATATTTTGCTTTTATTATACAACATTTAGCTTAATGCCTAAAGAGTTGAGAAAATCTAAATGAAATTTTTATTGCAAAAAAATTAATAATACTAACATTTTAGATTATGAAACAAAAACAAAAAACAAGTGAAATGTAGAAAAAATACTGAGTTAGAAAAGAGTAAAAACGAACACTTTAAAAACACATGTTTAAGAAATAAATGCTCCTCTAAATATTTGACAGAATACAATCTACCACACACGTATACAAAACAATTACTACAATTGAAAGATTAAAGTAGACTATGTAAAATAAAGAAAAAAGAAATTTCTGCACTAAACTACTGGAAAACTTGGGAATTAGTAGTGCTACAGAAGAATGTTGAACTTATACATTCTAAGTGGGTGTTTTGTCAGAAGTTAGAAAACGGAAAAGTGAAAAAAAATGTCGATTGATAAGCTCAAAGCTTTCATCAAAGCACGTCGGTTGTTATGGTCGTTGATTATTGAACATGATTTATACGTGGATCAGCTTAATATGAAAATTAACTTTTTTGAGAAAACGTTGAAAACAGTTTTTAGATGCTACATTTTTAACAACTAAAATAAAAGTGTTTTTTCATCAGGAAAATAAATTAAATTATTTGTTATTGTTGATTTATTTTCAAAATATAAACAAGCGTTTGTTATGTTGTTAGGTTAATTTATTTATTAGTTTTTTTTTGATTATTCTATTTTAAATATTAAAACTTTTTTTAAATAAATTTCAAAAATCAATTAATTTCTAGAATAAACATTTAGATGACAATCGTTAGCATATAATTATTCTGTTAATAGATTAGTGAAAACAACACGAGTTTGTATTTGCTATAAAGTTATCCTTAATTGATTTATCAGTTTTTTCAAAACTACACAAACGTAAAATTAAAAATTACAGTTTAGATTATTGATTTGCTAATTATTAGATAATGTTGATTTACGATTTCTAATACGTCTTAAAGCAAATTAAGTTTTCAAACAACATTATGATTTAATAGATTTAACAAATTTAAAATTATAGCCATAATTAAAAATAAGATACACAATTAAAAAAAATAAATAGATCAATTTCACGTAATTATTTTTTATGTTTGGTGTGAACATATACATACTCCCACAATTTTGTTGATTGTGAAACGAATTATGTCTTTATAAAGAATTGCAGATTGCAGTTTGCAGTATTCCATCTTCGAACACAGCAGAAAGACAACAAAAAAAAAACAAAAACAAAAATGAGTTTAATTAGTAACATTTTTCTATCATTCGGACTTGTTTTATGCGCTTATTTCAACTTCGCTTATGGAATCCATCCTATAGAATTTAAAGGTAAATATTTCTAATAGTTTGATTATTTAACTTTTCATAGCGTTTCCAGTAAGAACAGCATCAGAGGATACAAATTCTGTAGCTGAAAATTCGGGATTTAGAAATTGTCTATTAAAACTACTTAAGTATATTGGTGCTAAACTTATTCAATGGATAACACGCACTCCTGATAACGGATTCGAGAACAATATACCATCACCGCCAAAATTTTACTATAATTAATGTCAAATTATATTAATTATTGTTTTCGTAAATTCTAAAACACTTAATATAAATATACGATTAAAATCTAAAAATTGTATTTATTACAGCACACAAATTTTGAGTTGTATTCGCTACATAGCGTAAGTAGTTTTCAATGAACATAGCAAAAATGTTTTTAATTTTTAAAGTTGTTAATAGTGTATTTTGATTCGTGATAACTGAGGAATTCAAAATTATAAAACAATGTTTTTTAAAGCATTATAACTCTGTTATTGAAGATATCAGTGAATCATTTTTATTGGCTCCACCGAAGGTTCTAATTGCATTTTCGAAGCCTTTTAAAAAGTGATCAAAGCCTCATAGGAAGCCACACCAACCCGGTTAAGAATCGCTGATCTATAAAAATATTTAATCTACTAACGTTAAATACTTAGAACTGTATTTTCTCAGTAGATTTCTTGACAACGACAACAAATTACACAAAGAGTGCAATACGTTCAGTGCAATTTTTTCTAATAGTTTGTCTACAGTAAATTTTAATTTACCAATTATTATGACACTGTCATCAATTCCTTTATAGGAATAGGGTGCTGGTCTTCAATAGTGGACTATATGTAAATTTGAATAACAACCATCTGATCCCATATATAATATAATTGGTTAAAAATTGTTATGCTATTACGAATACGCGTGCAACACATACATTTTGTTTCTTAATGATAGAAAAAGCTATTTCCCTTTTTTTAAACTAAACAAACAAACAAAATTAGTGTGGTACACAACGTAACGGTACAAATGCATAAGGTTTAGCCGTGGACTGAAACGGTTTAGCGAACACATTTACTTTGCACTTTTGTACTGCGCGTTTAAATTGATTTAAACATTTGTATTCTGCTAGTTTTTGTATGATCCTTACCTAATATACACATACACATACTATATATTTCAACAGTCTTTAATTAAAAAACACTCTGTATTAAAAACACAGATTACGTACACATTAATTGTGACGTCAATTATGCCCAAATTTGACAAATATTTTTGGAAAACATTTACACACTAACGCACTACTACCTGGATACAAGCGTTGATTGAGAATTTCAATTTCTTTTATAAAAATATATTAATATTTCTAATGTAGTATACAAAATTAAAAGATAAATGTTTTTCTTAACGTTTTATTCGAAGAGTCTTCGTGACAACGATAATAACGTTTAGTGCAAAACAGCCACTTTTGACCTGTCTCTTGTTGGTAGAAAGTTTACAGACTAAAATTGCCACCATATTTTTAGGATTACCAACTCTTCTTTGTTTAGAATTAGAAAATTTGCATCTGTAATCTGTGCTTCGAAATTTTCTAAAGCACCAACGACCAACACTTCAAATTCAAAGTTTTTATTTCTTATTATGACTTTGAGTTTTTCGGCAAAAATCTTTGGGTTGTATAGAGTATGCCAGTTGCGATCGCTTTCACGTATGTTGAACGAAATAATTTTCTCACTTAATGCTTCTTTACAATCCGGCTAGCATAAGTCGTTAACCAATTTGTATCGGTTTGGGCGTAGCACTTTTTTAGATGGAACATAAAAGCAACGTCAAGTGACCGCACCGTAGCAATGCTATGCAGAGGAAGACAAACCACTAAATCATAGAAGCACCAGTCAAGTTAATAACCTAAATATTTCTGCTGTAGGAATAATGGTTATCCAAAACTAAAGCTATTAGTCTGCTTGATTTTAAGGTTTAAATAGAATGCTCTATACATTGAAAGAAAACTAACCCGGTTATCTATCCAGGGTCACTGCAACTTTTAATGGAGTTTTATAAACCTAGTTTTTCTTGCATCTTTTCTGTGGGAAGATTAAAATTAGTGACACGAGTAGGTAGTTGAAAAACAAGTTAAAATGACACCACGATCTTCTAAAGCAAAGCAAGTTTAGTGTTGAACTATTGTTCTTTTTCTTATAGACACCCTAACTACTACTACTGTCAGTTACTTAAATCATACTTAAGAGATAGACAAATTTTGATATTTTTAGACAGGCTAAAACAGGACATACTTTTAAAAGGACGGTAAGACTAAGAGATACTTTTAAACTTTTAATTTTTAAAAATAAATTTTATTCGCTATGTTAAAAGGACAGACCGCATTTAAAAGATTAATGGTGCCCTCTAGTGTGTAAGAGACTCTCTAATGTATGTAGCATGTGTCAGCTATTCCGTTATTCTTTGTATAATCAATCTTACGTTTATTTCAATTACATATAGTTTAATACTACTTCTACTGTTTGTTTATGTAGTGCAAACAGGTTAGGGACCAGATATGTGTATATAGTTCCGGTAAATTGTGAAAGTTGATGTAATTGCAAGTGTACGGCATATCAACAAAATGGCGTCGAGTGATTTTAAAGTAACTATCGACAAATTAGAAGGTCCGGAAGATTGGGTCAAATGGAAATGGCACATGAAAATGGTTCTGCGAGCATACGGATTGGAAGATCTAATTGATGGTAAGCGAACCTGTACTGTATTAACAGAAGAGTCGACAGCAGAACAGAAGAGCAAGGTAGCTGAATGGCAAAAGGAGGATGCAAAGGCAGCTAGCATAATTGCAGGCGCATTGAGCAATTCAGTGGCAGAGCTTGTCCTTACATGTAACAATGCAAAAGAATTGTGGGATAAATTAAGTGCCCGATTCGAGCGCAGTAGCACTCAGCGGTTAAACATGCTAATTGAATCTTTCTTTAGAATTCAACGTGATGAAAAGGAAGACATTAGTACGCATGTGGCTAAGTTACAAAAGCTATTTGTTGATCTAAATGATGAGTTACAAAAGCATGAAGAGAACACATTATCAGAACGAATGCTGATCGGACGAATTCTGTCAACATTAAGCAAAGACTATGACAATTTTAAAGATTTGTGGGATACAATTCCTTCAAAGGAGCAAAAACTGAATTTATTAATTGAGAAGTTGTGCACTATTGAATTGCGTGAAACGCATAGTGATAAACATGCATTTGAAATAAAAGCATTTGTTGTGCGTAGTTCTAAAAGTGACATAGCTAGAAAGTCTAAAAGTAATACGAATCGTGCGAAGAAGAAATTTCCTTGTAACAAGTGCAAACAAGTAGGCCATTGGGCAGCAGAATGTTCATTAAAAAAGGCAGATAAAAGTAATAAATCTTCAGTGGGAAGTGTAGCATTTTATACTTAAGTTATGGGTGCAACAGTTGGTAAAAAGGTAAATGTAGCTGCGGACAACTAGTATTGCGATAGTGGTGCATCTAGACACATAACCCCAAATAAACAGTACTTTACGTTGTATACGAAGTTTGTTGTTCCTGAGACAATTTGCTTGGAAAAGCAAGAGGCAGTCATGTTAGCCCATGGAGAAGGTACCATTAAAGTTCAGGTTCGAAATGACAATGGATGGATTGATGCCGAACTGAAGAATGTCTTATACGTACCTGATGCAAGTGCTCACTTATTTTCGGTGAAAGCGGCAGCAGAGAATGGGTATAGCACAACGATGGATAATTACAAAGTTACAATTTGCACTGTAAACAGTAATAGTGTTGTAATGAACGGTTTTATTTGTAATGAGTTGTATGCTTTAAATATGCGTGTCATTAAGCCAGAGCAAATAGCGCAAGTGAACTTCGATGACAAAGCAGTTTTTGGATACCTCGTAGGCTATGTAAATCTCAAAGATGGGTATAGAGTATGGATTCCTTCTAAAAGAAAAGTTATTCTTAGCCACGATGTGAAATTCAAACCAGAAGTAATTTGTAGCTTTAATCCAAGCACAGAATCGGAGGAAGCACAAACTACATGTCGCAAGAAGAAAAGTGTTAATGTTACTTAAACAGAAGAAATTAAAAATGAAGATACACAGCAAGAAAATGTTAGTGAGAACAGTGGACCTACAGAAGAAATTGAAAATATTGCATCTGTATCCGAAGGAAGAGAAAATATTCCAGTAGAAAACAGCCACGAAGGTGAACCCCGTATAAGTAAGCGTGAAGTTAGAAAACCGAATTGGATGGTAGGTGATGAATTTGTATTCCTATCTGAAATTCAGTCGGATAAGTGTTCAGATCCAAATTCGTATTCTGAAGCAGCTCAGTCAAATGACAAGCAAAAATGGATGTTAGCTATGCACGACGAATTAAAATCGTTAAAAGAAAATCAAACTTTGGATCTGGTGGACCGGTCACCCAATATGAAGGTTTTACAAAATTGCTGAGTTTTGCGACGCAAAATTTCATCTGATGGAAGTATCCGATTTAAAGCTAGACTCGTATCAAAAGCGTTTGTCCAACAAGAAGGCATTGATTACGAAAAGACTTTCAGTCCAGTCGCACGTTACGATACCATTAGGATGTTACTTGCTTTAGCTGCCACCAAGCAAATGACATTGAAACAATTTGATGTTAAGACGGCATTCCTGAATGGAGTACTTCAAGAAGTTGTTTATTTGGAGCAACCTGATGGATTTGAAGATGGTACTGATCAGGTGTGTCACCTGAAACAAAGCCTGTATGGTTTAAAACAGGCACCTCGTTGTTGGAACGAGAGGTTTGTTGAATTTATGAAGAAAGTTGGTCTGAAAAATAGTTCAGCTGATCCGTGTCTATTTTATCGAACAAACGACCAAAATAATCTCTATGTTGCTATTTATGTTGATGATAGTTTGGTCGTTAGCAACAATGAAAATGAAATTGAAGAATTCTTAAATGATTTACAACTGGAATTTCAAGTTTCTTTGGACTCATTAGAAAATTTTTTTGGTATGAAAATAACATGTCATGATAATGGTTCGATTACTATATGTCAAAAAGCTTATACAAAACAAATATTGATGAGATTTGGAATGGCCGAATCAAACCCTGTCTCAACTCCAGTGGGTCGTGAGGAAGGAGAAAACTTGAATACTGCGAAAAACGTTCCATATCGAGAAGCCATAGGGTGTCTTACTTATTTAGCGGCAGAAACTGGACCAGATATAGCGTTTGCGGTCAATAAGGCTGCGCGGGCAATGGAGAAGGCATCTAACTGGGATTGGATGAATGTAAAAATAATTTTTAGATATTTGCGAGGATCATCGAATTGTAGTATCACATATCAAAAAGATGATACTGAGTTGAAAGTTTTCAGTGATGCCGATTTTGCCGGTGACAAGAAAACAAGACGCTCAACAACGGGTGTTATAGCTACTTATAGTGGTGGAGCGGTATCCTGTCAGTTGCAGAAGGTCGTAGCACTTTCTACGACAGAAGCTGAGAGAATCGCAGCAAGTGAAGGAGCAAAACAATTGGTTTGGCTGAAGAGACTTTTATCAGAATTATTAGATCCTTTAATTATGAATTTTACTCCGACATTATACATAGACAACGCGAGCGCAGTTATATTGGCGAAAAATCCGGAAAGGATCAATTAGCTGACTTTTTGACACAACCACTCGAACGTCTTCGCTTCGATACTCTATCCAATAGAGTTGGTTTTCAAACTTCAAGATTCTCACGAATGCAAGGTTGTGAAGGAAGTGTTAAAAGGACAACACCGCATTTAAAAGAATTAATGGTGCCCTCTAGTGTGTAAGAGACTCTCTAATGTATGTAGCATGTGTCAGTTATTCCGTTATTCTTTGTATAATCAATCTTACGTTTATTTCAATGATATATAGTTTAATACTACCTCTACTGTTTATGTACTGCAAACACACTAATATTGTATTTTATCATTTAAAGAATAGAAACGTAACTATACATTTTAGACTAAATTGTGTGTTAATTAAAAAATCAGTACTTGGGATGAAGAAAAATTTGCCATTTATTACAAACAGAATTAGTCTTCTTATGAAAAAATGCACAGTAGATCACTAAATGATCGTTACAGTCATAACGCAAACCTTCCTTTGACTACCTAGTAGAGCCATCTTAATTTGAAAAGCTCAATTCCGTTTTAGAAATATTTTATCTGCTGAATTTTCTAAAGATAGTAAGATCAAATGGGTTAATTAATAAATTTTTGAACTAATGATCACTGATGCTCTTGTAATTTTCAAATGCCTATTAATAACTGCTCCATCCGCTAAATCTAAAAATACAGTATTCATTTCTTCAAATATTATTTGTGCTTCAACTTCCCAACAATTGTCAATTATATCATTCTGTATATAATAAAACTATACATCTATGTTTTTAAAATAAAGTAAATTGTTAATGACATACTGTTTCTTCTTTCAAACAAACAAAACTTGTGTAGTACAAAAGAATATTAAAGAAAAATTATTACAGTAATAGTAGTTTATTTAACGAGTTCCTGTGTAAATTAAACGCTTTTTTCTTGAGAAAAAAACAGTCAAAATTTAGACAAGAACGAGTTGAATACAACATTTTATTGCTCGAACAGAGACTAGAAGGCCTCCAAAGTCTCAAAATCTTTAAGAAATAATTTGACGTTTATGTTGACAAGTGCGCAAAAACTGTCAAAGACGGTTTACAATAGCGAAGAATTAAAATTAATGACATTTATAAACAATAAACTGTATTTTTTTTACTATTTTTGGTTTATAGAAACATAACTTTTTAATCGAATGAAACAACTGCTCTTGTCAATTTTCTAGAAAAATGGTAAGTATATAAAAAAGCTACACGTTTTCATATGCGTCACAGAATATAACTGTAAAGTTGAAATATTGTTTTATAAAACTTACATTTCTTTTACTTACGGTTATCTTTTTGGGATTCAAATAATAATGCGTCAAACTTTATTGATAATTATAATAAGCACAATAATATTGTTACGAGTCCTAAATTGTTTTGATCGATCTCAAACTAAACACGGTCATAAATAACATTCCAGAAAAAGTATCTATCCTCTTTGTCTTATTTAGCTCTTTGAATTAAATCTCACTTGTACATACCGCTACATTGTAACTCAAAATTTAACTAAAAATGTCTTAGTTATATTTAGGTATTTTGGTGATGTCAACAAATCAAATTTTTGTTAACGTTATGCAGCAATCTAAGTTATTACGGTTGCAATTTCTAATCATATTTATGTTGAAACTTATTTACAAATATGACCATTGTAAATTTAATGTGTTGGTATTAACACAACTACATTCAAATTTCTATTTAACTAGATCTTGATAAAATTAAGCACGCGTGTAAAAACGACACTAAACATTTTATCAAAACAAACTAATAGAAAACTATCTAATCTTCTTAATGTATGACATTACTTAACTAAAATTTGCTAATTAAAAATGAAATAATTTTCTTAATGCAAGAGTTATGTAAAAGTTACAAAAAATAGTTTTAACATTTATTTCTCTACGTAATGAAATCTTCTAAAATTACACGATCTGGAAGTGCAAGAACATCCACTTCATGAAGCTTTACATTGCTTGTGTACATTCATGTTGCATCTTTAACGTATACTATTTAGTGTGTAAAACTAATCTTATTAGCGTAGAAAATAGATGTATGTTCTTGTTATAAATTAACACAAAGGTGTAAATGTAAAATAATGGTTTTTATTCTGATAGCATAACCAATACAAATAAAACACACATAACAAACTTATGAATAAAATTAAACTCTATTCCTATTTATTAACGCAAGAGAGGTCGCATCTACTTGTACAAAGCCTTTTGTTTTTAAAACAATCATTTGTTTTGCATTGAGTTTTGGATGGTTTGCGCAAGCATTTGGACCAGTGATTCCTAAAGTGGTCTATATCGATCCCCAGGGGTCTATGACAACCTGCAAGGGGTCTACGTCAGCGAAACAAAAATTTGGGGGTCCATGAAATGTAAATGGGGGTCCACGATATTGGATCTCAACATATACTGATAGTACCTATTTACTTACATTATACTATCTTATAATATAAAGACATATACATTATTTATAAAAGTACCTACGAAGTAAAAAATTTATTATATATGTTTATAAAATTGTGTAAGTTGTAGGATGTAGGCATTCGGTTTGTGGTCGCAATACGTTTTGAACTTGTAAAAACCTACACATAATGATATACCAGTATCATCTTGTTACAAGCATACACGCAGTCTCAGAGCTTCGAGAACTTGCACTGACTTGTTCAATGCGTCACTCTATAAATACGAATGTGAGACAAATACGTTTATTCGTTTCCTGAATCTTGAAAAGGAAAGTGCTAAGAAAATATTTTAAAAAATATAAACTGGTAGTTTATCACACAAATTATAGTGAATCAATGTTATTTTGTTTAAGAGTGCCGGAGAAAAGCAAAGATAGATAAATTACGCCAATCATGTTTTCAGTTATTAGTAGTTTAATATTCAAATCATGCAAAATTACACGAGTACTCCTCAATAGTTTCTTTTTCAAAATTTTAGCAATCGTTATTATAATTACAGTGCAATCTTTGTAATCCGAACTAATTGTTGCAAAGAGATGTTCGGATTATGGAATGTTTTTGGAAAAATCTTTAAACTTTAAACAACTGTACATACATATTACGTATGTATTTTATTATTAGCATACAATATGTTACCACTTTGAAAGATAAATTAAGAAAATAAGAAATCCACAACTGTACAGCTGCGTATTTTTTGAAGAATTTCCAATACACACTGTCATTTGTTTGTTTTTTTTTCATAGAATTTAAATGTTTACATATAAGAAACATTAAAAAAAATATTTTTGAATTAAACTACATATTTTGGCCGGTCACATAAATAAATAGCTTGCTAGGCATTTATTATTCTTTTATAAATACATATGCATATCTTACCAAATAACTTCACAAAAAAAATAAAAATATTGTACTTTTGTCCATTGGTCGTTACTAGTGATGGTGAATTTCGTTACTTTTGAGTAATCGTTACTATTCGTTACTTATACATTTTGTATTCGTTACTTTAATTCGTTACTATGACTACTTTGACAACTGTATGTTTTTGTGGTAATAAATACGGGTACCTACCGGAATATAATTCCTTGAATCGTTTCGCGATAGAGATTTGATTACCTTAGACGTATGTGCATAAATGACTAGAACGTGTTGTAAAATTCTAATTTATGTAAACATTTTTGACAGTAGCTGATACCGGAGAAACTTATCATTTTAAATACAAAACAGAACATATGTACTTTGGATTGTTAGTATTTATTAACATTTTTAATATTAATTTTAAGAAATGGAAATACGCACAACATATAATGTAAAAGCTTCAAAAAATTTTCCAAAGTATAAAATTATAAATTTTCGATAATAATCAATTTTGTTTTTTGCTAAATTTTGAAAAAGATGTTATCCAGAAAATAACAGAATTAACATTTGTATATGTATGAATACGAATAAGTACACTTATACCTCAAAACGTTGATAATTTTGGTTTCATAAATAGCATAATTTAAGGAATTTAATTTAAGAAATCTAAGGTAAGAACAGAGATCACTATTATCCGTATAATAATGTGTTTAAAAAGTTAAAGTTCTGCGTCGTTTATGCGCTATGTATTCAATATTGTCCCTACAAAATTACAATTCATAAAACGAGTAATGATGTACTATGTGTACTGAGTACAAACGGGTACTGGAACCGATTTTGCAGTTGTGAATACTGTAATCGAATGGTACGAATGTAACTGTGTAACGAATACTTTGCCTTTCGAGTAATCGTTACTTCGGATCCTGGCGAGTAACGAGTACTCAAGTAACGAATAGTTACTTATTCTCCATCACTAGTCGTTACACTGTGGGCCAATTCGGATTACTGGAATGTTCGGATTACGCAAGTTCGGATTATGGATATTGCACTGTACATACTTCTCTATATTAAAATTTAAATTTTGTATTATTGCTAAAGTGGAACTAGTGAATTTTTACACATGACAGTCGAATGTACGTAGAGATAAATCGCATAACAATTTGTTATTATTATTCGTTGTATAATATCTTATTTTACCAGTTTTTGTCATTTTACTTTCAAATTTCTTTAAAGTTCCATCATACCAAAACCTTAAGTAACATTCATAACATTCCCCTTCTCACATTCATTTATAATGGTTGTACGCCATAAAGTCTGCCATAAAATCTAAAACCATACAATTTAAATTTGACTTTGATTTTTTGATATACAGCTGCTGGACTATATACCCTATTTAAATAGATTAATTTTGCCCACAAACGACTGATGCCATGTCCGAATCTAAAAAGAAATGTAGACAGTACATGGTTGATTATTTGAAACTTGGCTTCATTCCATCATTGTCGGACAAACAAATGCCTATGTGCCTTTTATGCAACATAGTTTTGGGCAATGACGCTATAAAACCATCTAAGCTGCAGGATCATCTGAGAAGATGTCACCCTGATAAAACAGATAAAGATGAAATACTTCCAAACACTTAAAGATAAATTTCAGAAAAGACCCACACTGGACAGAATGTTCGCTTCGACGTCACAAAAAAACGAGGATGATTTGCGGGCGTCTTACAATATCTCGCTACTTATAGCAAAATCCGGAAAACCGCATATTATTGGAGAGAAGTTAATTTTGCCAGTCGTTGAAGAGGTTTTAAAAATTGTTTTACACAAACCTGCATCTCATATCATTAAAAGAACTCCCTTAAGCAACAATACTGTTGAAAGACGATGAAATGAGTTCTGATATTGAAAGCTTCTTGTGTAATTATTTGCGAACGACCCATTTCTCTATACAACTGGACGAGTCAACTTTATTTGGTAATGCAGCATTATTATTGGCATATGTTTGTTTTATTATGAATCAAGAAATCTACGAGGAACTGGTCTTTGCAAAAACTTTGACAACCGACACTAAAGGTGAATCAATATTTCATGTTTTGAAGGATTACTTCATTAAAAAAGCAATCCTTTTATTAAATATAATATCAGTGGCTGTAGGTGGAGCACTTGCCATGGTTGGACGTTATCGTGGATTTATAAGCTATTTAATACAAAATGTGTCAGGTGTTAGCATACATTGCGTCATCTATCGACAACATTTAGTTGCTAAAAATTTGAGTGTTAGATTGCATCAATCTCTTCAATTAGTGATTGATGCAGTAAACCGAATCCAAATCAACGCGTTGAATACGCGGTTATTTGCGCAGTTGTGTGAAGAAAATGACGAACATTTTCATCAATTACTCTTTCACCCTGAAATACGCTGGCTGTCAAAAGGGTTATGTTTGACAAGATTTTCTGCACTTTTTGAGACTATTTTAGAATTTCTGGATACTAAAGATGAAATCTTAAAAGACAATTTAATAAAGTGGAAAACAGACATCGCCTTTTTAACAGATTTGTTTACAAAATTTAATATGGTTAATTTGCAGTAACAAGGCGACATTTGATTAAAACAAAGTCCATCTTATCAGCGTTTCTTGCCAGAGTTAAACTAATGAAGCAAAATATCGGACGAGGCGAATTTTCCCAGTTTCCCAATTTGTCACAGACAAACTGCCATGAAAACGACGTTTCAACATACTTTCAACATATAAATGCCCTCTATTCAAATTTTGAAACTAGGTTTGAGGATGTTTTGACTATGGTAATACCACCGTGGATAATTAACCCATATGGCGACATAGAAGAAACGAATGTGGTAATACAAGGAGGAAGCTGACTGAACTAAGTACAAACGAAGAACTTAAGGTTTAGTTTAAAAACGGATATCAGCAATTCTGGCTGCAAAACAACATACCCGTTACTTATCCCGTATTATGGAATATAGCGTAGAAATTTTTAATTTCCTTTCCATTGTCATACCTAGTGGAAAAGGGGTTCAGCGCTGTTACCAATCTCCTAACGAAAAAAGAAACAGATTAGACATCATTAGCCGAGGAGATTTAAGATTAAACCTTACATAATTGATGCCAAATGTTGATAATTTAATATTAAAGCATCAGGTTCATCTTTCTCACTAAAAGCATTTACTTATTGCTTAGTTTATTTTATGTTTTTGGGAACATCTGATTTAGACTTTTCTGGTCCACATGATATAATTCATACCGTTTCTCTTAGTGGTAAAAATTTGGTTTGATCTACTTCACTGCTACGTAAAAAAGCTTTTTTAAGTGTTTCATTTCCAAACCAACCTTTAATCACACCGTGTTTTCTGGTTACCTGAAATACGTTATTTTTAAAAGCAATTATCGCGCAAACGATATTAGGTGCATCTCCTGGACCTTTCAATTCTTCAGTTTTTTCTTGTTTTCTTGTTGTAGACATTTGTTCTTTATCCGATTGTGAAGTAATAGAATAAATTCATGTACTTATTAATTTCGTGTAACTCTACGATTGTAAGTTACACAAGTTTTTCATTTGTACATCTTCTTCATTTGGTAAAGTCGGTACTAAGTTAACTGTTGCAATTTAAATCTCTTCTGTTTCGCTTGATGACATATCTTGTATATCTTTAGAATTAGATTTATATTCTCGTGCACTTTCTATTATTTCCATATCTTTTTCATTTATAGTGGTACTAAGAACGTCTTATTATTCTATGAAAAGATGTATTTTTCTGCCATTGCACAAAATTAAGTCCTACGGATCAGTTCTGGCACTGGTAGTCTGTCATCCAAGCCAGCAACATATTTTTGATATCTTGGTTGCTTCGTTCGACGCTGGCTCTGTGGATGTCGTGGCCTACCATTACAATTATGCATTCTAACCACATTTCATTTAGTTCTCTTAAATGTGGTTCACAAATTTTTGTCCGTTATCACTTTGTAGTATTTGAGATGCTCCAAAAGTAAAAAAAAAGTTTGTATAGTACTTCAACAGCCGTTTTAGTGTTCAGTAATCTCGTATTGACTGATAATCTATTAGGCCGATCTGTCCAGGTTCAATAAAATCTCTGGAATTGATAACAATCTTTCTGCATATAGACTTTTTTTGGCATATTTTTAAATACGCATCAATAGCAGGTCGGGGAACATAGTACTTATCTTTTAATTTATATCGCATTTTTACACTGCCTCCGTGTCCAGTTTTAACATGACATTCTTTTATTCTATCAAACAAATCCTCATATGAAACCATATATACAATGTGATTGTTAGAATTCATTTCTGCTTTGACGTTTTTAATTAAAAAACTTTTTTCATTTCCAACTGATAAGACATCGTACGTATTTAACAGATAATATTCTCGTCTTGTTTTGCAACCCTTGCAATAATTTACAAAAGTATAGTTAAGTTATTATGGAGTTTTTAGTGCAATGCAGAGTAAACTATGCAGAGTAAACTAAGCAGCTTATTATGAAACTATAAGCAACTATGTGGTTAAACTTACTGTTTTTTTAGCCTGTTGAATTTCCTTCACAACTACTTCTTATTTGGTTCTTGAATATGGTTTCTTGTTAGGTTAGTCATTTTAGTGATCATTTAATAATGAATAAAAGTTGTCTTTAACTGCAAACATTGTAGTAATGTCTACGTTGGAACTTGCACATCACACCGTTACCGTAGAAACTGTCGCTTCAGCGCTTCAGAAAGTGGATCGTGTTCACGGGTCCCTATTGTGTAATCTGGAACATTTGTTTAGATAGTGTAAAATCTGAAATTACACGATCCGAATCCATTTCATGAACTGAATATCCATTTCACGTACTGGACAATTCTGCAGCAATAAAAAAAAAACACTAAAAATCATTTAATTATATTAGTCTGCTATGGGTTCACATAAAAGTTTTATAATTTTGTATTAAAAAATTAGCAAACATATAAGTATAGTAAAAAAATAAAAATATTTATGTAGCAAATAAAATATTTCTGTTGTGCTATTTTTTAATAAATTAGTCATGACAGGAAGTTGATGCAATATTAACTAGATATGAAATATAATAACAATTTATGTTAATATTTATTAATCAATTATGATGGTCTTTATGATAGATACAGTTTAGATAATTGTAATCCACCTACAATTATGGTTACACCTTCATTACTCATACGCAAATGTCAGAGTAAACGGTTGACTTTTAGAAAAAATTACTTAATTAATAATTTCCTGTGAAATAATAGATTTTTTAATACGATAATAGTTACTTGTACCAAAATGTATCTATAATCAGATTTTATGTTTTATAGTTTGTTAAAACGACACATTATGGCGTTTATTTTAAAAATACTGTTTTTACTAAAGTAGTTAGTTAGTTTGTTACGTATAGAGTTATGTTAATATGTATTATATTCTATACTCTTAACAGAACCAAACTAATTAAAAAGGAATTTAGAGTATACTCGTAAAAAAAACGTAACATATGTTCAAAATGGAAACAAAACCTACAAACTAATAAAAATAATGACATAACTTTTATATCCATAACGTGACAATGGTCACTAGCGGCCACATAATCTTCCTTGAAAAGTAAATAAATACAAATGAAAACAAAAAAAAGTCGATCAATATAAAAAAAACTGATATTACATTTCGTACCAGAAACGTCGCCTTTCAATATTACATGCCCCGATTCTTCGTACTTAAAGTAAATTTGTTTTTTTAAATAGGCAATGAATATGTTTAGAAATATAGATGTGAATTCGATTTGTGGTAGATGGTGTACAATAATGATTTATTGTAAGAAGGGGCAGGTTTGGACATGAAACACCTCCGGACAATTTAAATTTTCTGTCTTAAAGTGCTATGACACTTGCTATATTACAGTGTTAAGTTCAACTGTAACTTAGTGCAGGCGGTGAATCAGAACATTTCGAAGAGAAAGTCGTGGATGGTACTAGCCCAGTAAACACAAAATTGATAATGTTTAGTAACAGTTTCAAAACAAAAAATTTATGATTCACTCTTGTTTCAAACATAAAAGAAACCTAACTGCAATAAAATAGCTATAAGTCCATTGCTGTTTCACTTATTTGAATCCGTATAGTTTCGGTATTTTAAATTCAAATCTGTTGCAAAATAAATGTTGCATTCGGTTTACGTTTTAAAAGCTTCGTTCTTGAACTGATACTAAATAATCAATGATTTTCTTGTTTCAATAATGAACTAAAACAATTCTTTCAATAATATAATAATACATTTTCGAATGCACGTTTCAAATTTTATTGCACAATAAATATTTTTAAATACAATATCACATTGAGTTTTTTACATATTGCAACTTTCTTTGATCTGGTCTTTTCACGGAAGCCTTGCAAACTGCATCAGTTACTGTCTGGTAGCAACTTTTAACCGCATCTGTAACATAGAAATAAATATTTCATTTATATACATACATAATCATAGAGTTACACAAAATTAATTACATTTTTTTAATCAAAAACAACACAAACTTAATATAAAAACACTGTGAATACCTTTAGCTGTACATAATCGTATAGAAAACTTGAAGAATTAAACTGTAATTATAAATCCTAAAGTATCATCAGATTTAAGCAATAATCTACCTTAACGCAACCATGTGTGTTAATTTACATTTTTACATACATAAAGAACAGAAATCATAATAGTATTGATCACATTTATGGATTATAATAAAATGTTTCGACTTACCGTTTATTGATCCATTTCGTAATTGTACACACAGCAAATGGAACTAACACGAAACAACGTAATGAAACAATTGTTTTAATTTTGTGACTGTAACAGTTTCAATCCGTGTTTACTGGGAGGTGTGCTAATTATAAGATAATTTAAAAAGCACTAAGACGGTAGACATATTAACTTGCTACAAGCTTATAGGTGTTACGAACCTTGCTCGGCCAACTCGCACTAGTCGGAGATAAAGAGGTTTAAGTAAATATAATTTAATGGGCGCCAGATCTTACTAAATAAAACTTCTGTTTTGAATCAGACAGAAAGCCGAAGCTTGCAACAAAATCAGGTTTGTAACCCAAAACGGACAAAAAAAAAGAAAAAAATGTAACTTTAGTGTAATGAATATACAGGGTAGTACATTTTTAAATTTATGCACGTAACAAACTACAGATCTAGTTTACATCTGTTGAACACTACAAAGAAACAAGTTGCAAAACACAAGTTATAATAACGAATATATTTATTCCGACAAAGAAAAAGAAGTTAAATACGGGGAAGAAGTATAGCAGATAAATAACAATTAAGGGTTCGTCAATAAATATCACAGTTAATAATAATAATGCACGCTCCTTATATTAGGCAACACTTTTGTACATATAAACAAATCAATTGGCTTAACATTACATTCAAAATAAATTCACGTTGGTGAATACAACACAAATGTCAATAGGATTATAAAATAAGCATCCGGAACAACTCTCAATATTCCATGCGTGTCTTATTAATTATTCATAGAAATTTTCCAATAAGAAAGAACGTGTTCAGGTGGTATTACAAAGTTAAAAGAACATGTGTAGGTAACCAGTGCTGATAATGATAAAATAGAAAAATCAAACTGCACTGTAAAATGAAAATGCATTCATACCCCAGTGACTTTCTCATAACAACCACATCTTACATCGTAATTTGTTATTAAAAATTAGCGTGGGTTATTCAAGAAACTTAAAAATGTGGAAACTCACGAACTTGACACTAACACATACATGTAGCTTTCTTAATGTAGAAAATTTCCTTTTAAATATCCGGTATGTAGAAAAAAGTATTATTGGGAAAAATTTCTACAGTACAAAAACCACACCAAAATATTTTTAACATAACAGTACAGTATTCTTTAGTGCTAGCTTAGAAACTATTTATTTGAAAAAAAAAACAATAACATTTGTTTTTTAAAATTTCATTGCCGCTATAGTAAGCTTTCTAAGCTTGAGAACATCATTTAACGTTGAGCGAAACATAATATTATTAAACGGCATACAAAGTGAGTTTTTTAAAAATTACAATTGCTTTAATTTTTAAACATATGCAAAAAAATGCAAAAACAGGTTAATTTTAATATTTAAAATCAATTCTCTGACCAATCAACCACTCTTAATTTTTTTTAAATGGCACGACCCTACTTGTAATACGTCATTTTTTGGAAAATTTAATAAGGAATTCAGCGGTATAATTGGATTCTAATTTTGACAATTTTTTGAGAAGGAAAACAAACTAATGAAAAATAAATTAATTGATTAATAAATTAAAAAATTAACACAAAAAGTAATTAATTAAAAAAAGAGATTTACGCTATATATAATAAATGCAATTCACAGTAACTAATTGAAATCACTTCAACAAAAAAAAATGATGTCCGTGATTCTCAAGAGTATGGTAGAGTCTATTCTCAAACCCTTCTTTAGTAATTCTACGTCGCAGTTCTTCAATCGATTTTGGCTGAGTTTGAAAAACGATCGACTTTAAATAACGCCACAGAAAAAAGTCCGATGATGTTGAACTCGGTGATCTGAAATGACAATCAATTGGCCTTCTTCCCTCAATCCTACGATTTGGATAGTAGTCATCTAATTATTGTCTAACTGGTTGTACGTAATGAGGAAAAGCTTTATCTATTCGAAAATGACGTAAACTCTCATTTAAATGATGATTTCCATTTATGCTCCTCTGATTCTCTAATTCTTCAACTATTAACGGTTTGATAACATTTTCGAACAATTTCAGATAAAGTGCACCATTCAAATTTCTATCTATCAGGTCATTTCCCAAAATTCTCGCCCAAACGTTAATCTTTTCATGGTATGAGTGTGCACTTCCTCCAAATTGTAAAGCATTTGATGGATGATAGTTTCACAAAACTCAATTCTTCTCTCTGGATCATCATCTTGAAGTTCTTGCACAATATTCATTTTGTAAGGATAAAACTTGTGACTTTACAACAGTTTTTTGATGCAATCTTGTTTCTTTCGCCACCTGAGGAATTGACATCGTTGGATTTATAACGAACTGTTCAAGTCGCTTTTTTTATTAGCAAGAGATCCCGTTGCCTTAAATTTGGCAATTAAATGCCGAACGTACGTGTGACTTACGTTTTCGTCAGGATGTTTGTTGTTAAAGATTGTAGCTGTTTTCAGTAATCAAGGGTTTTTCATGCGATAAATGAAGATAATTTTGACACGTTCGGCGATAGTGTAAGTCACTGTCAATAAAATAAAAATTTGATAAATGGCAGATTTGCTTGATTAGGAACTTCAGATATGGATGACAGCTCTTAATGAAAATAACACTTAAATAAACCAGTATTGTTAAAAAAGGAAATAAACACAACAAGGCCACAATAAAAAAACATAATTTTTTTTTAATTTTTATCACACTTTTAGTAGATAGTAGATATACTATTAAAACGTACAACAAACCTGATATTTTATTATATTTGTTATTTTTATTTTGTGGTGTTAAAAAATTGTCAAAATTGCAAATTAAAAATACCTTATTTTTTATTAAATTTCCCACAAACTGGCGTATCACAAGTAGGGTCGTACCATATAAAAAAAATTGCTAGGTGTCAAAGGATTAATTTTACAAATGTTGTTTTAACGTCAAAAACCGTCTCTCTCAATATTACAATTGCATTTGAGTTTTCAAAGAACACTACAAAAGATCGTATAAACTGCAGTTACTAAAGCTTACGTGGAGTTCGATGTTTTACTTACACGAAAAAATTTTTTAACGACAGTTATCCAAAGCGTTAACACAGTTACTAACAAGGTAGTTTTAAGGAGACTGTCGAAGGGAAGTAATCGTTGAAATCAAATTCGTAAATTTTAGTATCCAGGCCATGTAATGAAAGGAAAGAGATAGCAATTATTAAAAATTAATATATAAGGCAAAACTATAGCAAAACGCAGTGTTGAGCGAAGACGAATGATTCAAATGCAAACTATTAATTAATATTATAATTCAGTTTTTAAAATTTTTATTGTCAAGAATGTAATCATTGTAAACTTTTATATTATGCTATTCAAGAGTACAAAAAAGTTGCAACTGATGATGTCAGGCAACCATTCTTATTATACAATTTTAAATTTACATTGTTTTTGGATGGCATGTTCAATTTTTTTGTATCCCATCAGGTTAAAGTTATGTCTAAAATTTAATAAAAACAATATAAAAAACGCTTGTTCATTGCCACTAAAAGAAACCACACGACTTTCCTATAAGGAATGATTAAGAAATGCCTACATATTTTATTTAAGGTTATGTTGTCATAAAACCACTTATATGTACACGTTTGTATTAAGATATAACCGAAATATGGCAAGTTAGCTTATGTTGTTATATCGACTAACCCCTATATCTGTGCACCTTGATATTGCTTTCTCCTTTAGTAAATCAGTAAAAATTATTATTTTCTTGCTTTCCTTTCAAGATATGGAATTTTTGTTTAAATAATTTTGAATAATGTAACGTAGGTCAGTCAAAATACGTACGCTGCAATGATAAAGCTAAATATGCAAAACTGTTTTTGATTATTCTAAATATTGGTACATATTTAATTTTTAATTGTGCAGCAGCATTATGCTGAATTATTTATAACAATTTATCATATTTGTTGTAAACTGTTATGTTGATTTTTTCTTTTAAGCGTCTCTTTATTGCGTCAGCCATTGCAAGATATTAAAACAAAACTGATTTAACCAACTAAGATAATTTAAGGCTGGGATTTTGTCACAGGACATCTAAAAAAAAATTATTGTAAGAACACAAAAATGTGTTCTTATGAAAGAGGATTGTTGTCAGCATCATGTAAGGTATTTTAAAATCTTGAAAAAAAATTTTTTTTGCGTAAAAAAAGGTAACAAAATAAGCAATATTCATCAATAATAATTTTCTACTTTTTCTGTAAAATTGAACATATAAAACGCAAACTTAAAAAGTAGCTACCGACACACAAAATTTTTGGCGCTGTGAACAGTCAATGACGAGCCTTGAATATTATATTTCAGTAACTTATTTTTATTAGTAAAAATGAATTTCGATTCGTAAGCCGTATGTTATCATACAAGATCTTGATTTACGTTGAGTCTACATTTTTAACAATTTATAATACGCGCATTTAGTAAATACGCCACAATTGAGTTAGGTCAAAAAATTGATTTACAATTTTAATTTACAAATTGGTATTTGCGCATACTAGTATAAAAGTATAACAAACTTACTTTTGTTAGAAATAAAAGAAAATATAGTGCATGCCGCTTATTGGAATCACGAATAATGTTATCACTTTACTAAAGAACAGGCCGGACCTATGATACTTTGTACATAGAAGAAACATCGTTTATAGTAATCATAATTTCGGTTTGTGTTATTAATTTTCTTCTCAGGTTTGTTTCTATCGAGAATTAAGTTAAAAAGCATGTGCGTTCTTTTAATAACAACTTAAATTAACTAAGTATTATGGGATAACGTTATTTTGTATTTATTTGTAGTGGCTAAACTTGATTTAGTCGCCACCCGGGTCGTCAACTCTAATAGCAGAAATAAGGATAGTAGTTAATAATGTACGTAAAAAATAGATGGCGCAACATACGCCAACAAAGACATATCTTTCTCTTTTTGTTGCAAAGTTTTACTGGAATTTGCTGACTATGAGTAATGTCATTGCATCTATTTACTCTTATTACTTTATTTTACCGAAATAATTTTGCAATACATAGACATTTTTTGTTCGACTTTTTTGGTGTATGAACGATGGTTTCGTTTTTGATTATATAGTAAATTCAATGTATACCTATTTATAATGAATATTGATGTCACCTGTCACAACATAATAAGCAACTTGACTGACATTCAACAATTTAATTCTAATGTCGTAAGTAAAAATGAAGTAATTTCACAGAAGACCTTGTTTTTGGTTTTATAATTTACATTGTATGTATGTATTAAGTACAATGTAAGCTATAAAAATCAGGAATAAAATCTAATGTAAAATAATTTCTATTTCACGTACTTATAAAACCTTGAAATATTTAAATTTTCCGCCTAATCAAACACATGTTTTACAAGTGTAGCGTTCTGTTTTACAACCTGTCAAGTGAGAGCTGAGGTTGTGCGTAAAAAACAGGTAGCAGTAATCTTTTCAACTTATTTATCTATGGTCGCCACACCGACGATAACTGATAATGAGACTTCAAACCACATTGATTTTTAAAAAATGTCAAGTATCATTAGAATTTGCAAATAAACAAAAATATTTTTCTTTTAAATTGAATTCACATGCACTAAATAAACTTCGATTAAAAAGTTTATGCAAAATAGGTTATTATTCATGCATAGAAACGAGCCTGAGAAGAAAATTGATAAAATAAATCAAATTTATATAAAGTGATAACGTTTACTGACTAACATTATCCGTGATTCCAATATGCGGCGTGCATCGTATTTGTAAGAGCAACGCTTGCAATGTAATATATGATAATATCTTAACACTACCAATGTTACAAATGACATATTTTTGTAGTATCTATTTACGTACATAACTATATCATATACTTGCAAGTTTTATCTATTTAATTAATAAGCAGTAGGTTTAAACTATCTTAAACGTAAT
Organism: Aquatica leii; assembly: GCA_035610365.1. NCBI lineage: Eukaryota > Metazoa > Arthropoda > Insecta > Coleoptera > Lampyridae > Aquatica > Aquatica leii. The sequence goes on from CM069433.1 coordinate 154,727,704, forward strand.
CAAAATTGAACAACTATTTAATATCTTTTCAATAAACTATTTTCTGCGTGCCTGTCACCCCCAAAACGTGCCGCCGAGGTGCCGTGCACCCTTTGCACCCCCGCTTGGCGCTGTAATTTGACATATTCATTTTAAAACATAATTGTGACTATTGACGTTTTTTGTTTCAAATAAAATTTGGTTTCTGAAGAATCTGTTTTAACCAAACTTTACTGGTTATTAGCAAAACAAAATAAAACAAAAACATTTTTAAAATTTAGTAGTTACTATTAACCAATTTTGAGTAAAAAATTAATGGGCTACGTAATTGATAACAAATTTCATATAATGTATTGCATAACTAAAATAAAATTACTAAAATCAATACCACTGCAATAAAAAATTGTTGTTATAAATGCAAAATACCATTTAAATACCTGTTTTCAAAATAACATAAAATAATTCGTAACAAATCCAAAACATTTTAAATTAATTAAAAATGTAAGAAAAAAAGTTGTCACAATTTAATAAATTTTGAAATAAGTACATATGATAACAATTTCTAAATAATTTAATTACAAAAGATGTTATTAGACTCATTCTTTGACCAAAATAGTAATATATCTGACGAGACATCAATACATCTTTATGTTTTGATTTAAGTTTAAAAAAAATGATTTAAACAAACTTAATCGTTCATGCAAAATAAAAATTTAATGTCTGTTTAGATTTTAGTATCAAATTAATATCGCCTACATACTATGTTTACTTTGTAAACTTGTTTTCAATAAATAAATTTATTGCAATTGTGCAAGCGTAAAGTACAAAATTTCAAAGTACGTAATTTTCATAAAACTAATAAAACGACGATATGGAGAACTTTAAATCTTAAACAAACGTCGAATCATTGTTAATTATTTATGACCGTTATAAAATGGCCGGGTTTCTATATTCAAAATACACATTAAACATGCACCGCAAACAAACACTCATACTAATTATTTAAAAATTAGATAAAACAATTAAACAATCATAAAAAAGATTAAGCGGCCAACTTTGTTAAATTTCATATTTACATACGTTTAACAAACTGAAGTACTATATAAATCAGGAAAATTAAAGTAAGGCATCATTCACACAAAAAGTTCACAGAAACAGTCAAAATGCATCTTAAAACTGTTTTAATTTTTTTCATTGTATTGCTATCTATCATTTATGTTGCTCTGGCGTCAGAAAATGGTAAGTACAACTTATTATTTATATTAAAATGTTATGTTAATTATTCTAGATGAGGCTTCAAGCGCTCAAGACAATTCTGCTCTATTGTCGTTTGAAAATGGTTTACCAGGATTTCAAGTAAAGGCTTTACGTAGACTTGTACGTGAGGCAAATGAACAGAACGTAACAGAGAATAAACCTGGATTTTTTTCATCAATTATTTGCAGTCTTCGAGGCTCGTTAGCCACTGTAATAGCAACTCCAGTTATCTGGGTTATTAATTTTGCTTGGAGTATTGTAGATTGGGTTTTGACACAAGCTAATAGCGTTAAGGAATGGCTTAATAATTGTTGATTTATGATTAAAAATAAACACGAAAATTAGTTTATAATGTTGTGTGCAAATGTAGAAAAATGATTAATAAACTTGAACCAAAAATACTGTTTTTTTATTAATTATTAGAGGTGGAATGATTTGAGTACATATCTACAAATGTTTTTTTAGTAATTAAGTTAAATTAATAAAATTCATTAGTAAAACTTATTTTTAATTGATCTTTTGAGTTCTATCGTATCCAATATATGCTTAAAATTACCAAGTCTTCAGATGAGATTAATAATTCTAAACTGTATTCTTAGAAAAGTTTTCTTTACTGTATTATAAATATAATATAAATTAATATCAGTACTATATCTTTTTAAGATCATTTTACTAGTTGTTCTAAAAATGACCACTTTATATCCTATTGAAAAAAATCATAATTTTTTTTCCGTTTGCATAAAAAATTTGACTCCGTTTAATTTTGGAATGATTCTATCTTTTCGAACAATGTTTATATATTGGGTGTATCGCGGAACTGGGCAGTTAGACATACAGGGTGTCTCACGGTGACCGTCGGTTAGAAGTATATCAAGAACTGTAAAAGCTAGAAGTTTGAAATTTTGTACATGCGACATGTCCTGTTTAATCTATTAAATAAAAGTATTTTCCAAATGGCAGCACTTCCGGAAATACCAAAAGTGAGCATCAACATTTTTATTTTAAATGCAAACCAGACATTTTTTTTCACATTCTGATGTGTCATAAAATGTTTAGTATGTATGCTAAAAATAATTGGCGTATCAATTGTGATTGTTGAGAAATAAAAATTATTTTTTTACTAAAAAAATTCAAAATCTTGTTTAGTAAATAAAATTGAAAATCGAAAGTGGCAAAAGTTACGGAAATAGGATTTTAGGTTCTCAATGTGAAAAGATCGAGACACAATTGTCTGTAATGGATAATAAAAAATTGCCCGCAGTTACGTATCTATTTGGCGTTATTTTCAGATTTAAGAAAAACTTAAAAAAGTTTTTTTTTAAATAGAATGCCTAAATAGATTTCCTTTAAATTGATACACCATGTTCCTATACCTAAAATCATTGATTACAGAGTTATTTACATTCAAATTTATAATTACATAGGTACTTTACAAAACATGGTTGGATTTGAAAAGTTTCAAACAAACGATAACTAAATTATAATTAAAATTTGTAGGGTGTGTAGGGTATAACCACAAATTATTATTAAGTTAAACGTATGCGATATGTTCTACGCTGCCCGGGTCATGGAAGCACTAAGCCGCTACACGAATTTGTATTTGATGTCGCTTCTTGGCTAATTTAAAACCATGAGTTCTATTAAATTTTGGGTACTATTCACTTCCATACATTTCATAAGACGTGTTTCAACACCCTGTATCGTTGCCCTACTGATTTCTAAAGGATCTGAGTTATTAAATGGTGCGATAACGCGACCCCGAAGTTCTTCTCTGCTATTAAGAGTTCCGTACACTTTTGATTTAATAGTGCTCCACAAATAAAAATCCAATGGCGTTAGATCTGGCGATCTTGCTGGCCACAACCAAGGACTCAGACGTCTAATCCATCGATCTTTGAACATTTGTTTCAATTAAAGATTGACTGCAGCGGTGCAATGAGCTGGAGCACCATCTAATTGATTTTAGCATGTTTCTAATTTGGCTTGCGGTAAAGTTTGCAAAACGTTTTGTACCTGGTTTCTTAAAATACTTAAATATCTCTCACCGTTTAAATTCTCGTCATAAATAAAATAATACACGTGGTATTTCATTAACATTGCAAACACGTTGAAGCTAAACTTTTGCTCTATTGTTGTTTGCTCTGATTGCAAATGGATTTTCATGCGACTAAATGTGTAAATTATGCCGATTAATAAAACCCTCTTTAGAAAATTTTGATTCATTTGACCAAATAATTTTCTGAAGAAAATTTGGATTTTCTTGAATCTTCACAAGCATCATTTCGCAATTGCAATTCTTGACCACTCAAAAATTAAAAATCGTGCATTTTATGATTATTTAAAATTCTATTTTTCGAACTTCTGGAGAATCTAAGATCCTGTTCCGCCAAACAAACAGAACTTTCAGGAATAACATTAAAGTATCTCAATACATTGGTTTCTGCAGCTTCATTGGAGACAATTGGCTTTGGCAAATTTCGTGGCGCATTTACTTTTCCAAAATTTAGAAAATTCTTTTCAATTCTCCTGAATTTTTGTTCTGTCATTCCAAGCAAATGGAAATATCTTTCGTTAAAGTTTCTGCAGGTCCGAAGAGTAATACAAGCAGACTCGCCATGAATGTAAAACAAATTTAGACTATCAGCATTTGTGTATTCCATATTGCTCAAATAAAAACAAATATCAAGCGCAAAAATAAAAATTCAATCAGATAACACTAAACGTAAATGTAACTTTCAAACTCATAGCTAACTGACAACTGTCAAATAGAAATAAAAACATAAGAAGCATAAGAAACAACTGAATTAAAACTTGTAAAGTATCTATGTAATTATAAATTTGAATAGAAAAATGTAAATAACTCTGTAATCATAGATTTTAGGTATAGGAATATGGTATATCAATCAAAGGAAATTTATGTCTGCATCGAATCGACTGATAATTACATAAGCATTCTATTTGAAAAAAAAAGACTTTTTAAAGTTTTTCTTAAGTCTGGAAATAACGTCAAATAGAAACGTGACCGCGGGCCATTTTTTATTATTTGTTACAGACGATTGTGTCTCAATCTTTTGACATCGAGAGCCTAAAATACCCATTTCCGTAACTTTTACCACTTTCTATTTTCAATTTTATTTCCTAAACTAAATTTATAAATTTTTCAGTTAAAAAAGTTTTTTTCCTCGACAATCAAAATTGATACGTAGATTATTTTAAGCATACATACTAAACATTTTATAACACATCAGAATGTGAACAAAAAGTGTCTGGTTTGTATTTAAAATAAACATGTTGATGCTCACTTCCGGTATTTCTGAAAGTGCTGCTATTTGGAAAATATTTTTATCTAATAGATTAAACACGACAAATCGCATGTGCAAAATTTCAAATTTATAGCTTTTACAGTTCTTGATATACTTCTAACCGACGGTCTCCGTGAGACACCCAGTATATAGGAAATGGCTAAATGTATTTGCTTCAAAGTTAGTATACATGTATAATATTATATGAAACTAAAATAATTGCAGCATCTGGTCATACCGAAAGTTTTGTCTAAACCTAAGCGTTTTTGAGGGAAAAAATAATATTTATATTTTTGGAGTTTGTCAAGATACTAAAATATAGCATAAATTAATAACACTAAGAAAGTGGAAAAAAACGATTATCTTTTTTGAGGAAACAAGATTAACTCTTATAAAAACTAATTTTTTTTTAAATAAAACGATACAATTTTTATCATTGTATGCTATTGTACAAATGAGTTTCTACAAAAAAGTTTATTTACAATTTTATATATAAATTGAACGGTTTAAAAGTTATTGTCTATAAATAGATTATTAGTTACGTAGCAATATTAGAATCTTCTTTCAAGGAGGGGCATAAAAAACTGCTCAGTTTTTCTTTGAAGCGACGTTTCGTGCACTAAATGTGCACTTCATCAGGCCACTGCAATTTATTAGCGTAAGTGGCCTGATGAAGTGCACATTTAGTGCACGAAACGTCGCTTCAAAGAAAAACTGAGCAGTTTTTTATGCCCCTCCTTGAAAGAAGATTCTAATATTGCTACTTAAAGTTTAAATAAGGAGGATAAAGAAACCGTACCATTATTAGTTACAATTTATTGTAATCATAACTACAGTACAATAATAACAAGTAGACTTTGATGATATGACATAAAACAAAACAATTGAATTTTATATATGCTTGTATAAATTACATTTTTCGTAAACACTAAAATGGCAGTTTACAAAGAGAAAGAATCAATACAAGAAATGTCGTAATGTAAGACAAGCTTTAAACATGTAAACGATTTAACAACATTTACTACAAACGACCACCTATGACAGAAAAAGTTTCCTAAAGTAACTAAGTTACAAGCAGCGTGTTTAAGAAACAGAATTGAAAAATCAAAAACAGAATTGCCAAAACTCATTACTGGAAATGACGAAAATCAATTTACGATATTTGTTAGTTTTGAAACATACCTAAGGCCCAATTACATCAGCAGGAAAAGATATATTAATTTCCAATTCTTCTAGTTAAAGGTGTTGAACTAAACGTAAACGGTACAGTATATAACACAAAATAAATCGCAAAAAGTAGGTGTTAAAAAAAAATAAATGCAAAGTAAATAAAGAAGACAAAGATAATTAGACTTAATGTTTGTGACAGTGCCTCGTATTTAGTAGATGTGAAGGAATGCAGTGCAAATGCAGCAGAGATAAAACGTGAGAGCAGCGAGAGACGGGAAAAAGGAGTTGCAATTGGAGTTGCAATGAAATAGCCGAGAAAAAAGTAGGCTCAAGACTGGTATTTAAAAAAAAATTAATGCGCAAAGAAAAACGAAAAATGCTTAAAACAAAATAATAAGTGTAAATCGGATATGTATAAAGAAAATAAAAGAATCTTCAAAACGTTATAGAAGAACAAGAAATTTGATTTTATGATAAAAAACGAGTGAAATTTAAATAAAAAAGGATATAAAAGGAAGAATGAATTATTTACTGCCGCAAGCGCCGGTAGAGAAAGGAAGTGAAAGTGTTGGGTACCCGAAGTAAGAAGAAAAGGACAAATAAGGTTTTTTTTGAATTATATTATTTTTTTATTAAAGTTTGTTTTGCGTTTAAATGTTGCATGGTATTTTTAAATTTTTATTTTTTAAATAAGCTTTTGGTGATGACCAAACTTTTGTGAAAATTTAGATTGTTTTGTTTAGTCCAATTGATCTACACTCATATATTAAATTTTAGTTATTTATGAAAATTGTATTTCATTGATTTATTTAAAAAGGCGATCATGTCCATAAAAAGAAAATAAATATTGTAACGAAAATAAGGCTAACGCTGAGTTTTAAAAAATTACGTTAAAAGCTAAAGCCGTGCGCGTAAAAAAAGCCGAGGGTGTAAATAATAGAAAATAATCCCATATCTGCGCACGTAAAAATTTAAAGTGTGAAAAAAACACAGTTTCAAAAAAAAACAAACAACCCGATTAACATTTGAAAAAAAGTTGATTAAAACTGAGTTCAAATTTAAGTTTTTGAATTATTTTGGGGAGAAAAGTACACAGTGACACAAATTTTAGTTTTATAGATGTAAATTATATTTGTTTGGTTATATCACTCAAAATTAATTTTCTATACGTTAAAGAGCGCATTTTGGCGCATGTTGAAGAAAAACGGGAGTATCTTATTAAATGAAAAAAATTAATTAAAAAATATTGACACTATTGATTGACTATAATGACCAAGTAAAAAAGCTGACTTGATTCTTATGAACTGTCGTAGAAATGAATCATACTCGTCACTTTCGTCAACAGTAGTGAGAACCTTAGCAATATAATAAATGTCCTTTATAAACTCAATCAAAATAAATTCTTCCACCCCTTATTTTTTGTCGGCATACTCTTTCAAGTCGTCATAATAATATACCGTATCTGAGCTATTTGAACTCTCTGCATAATTAATTTCTTCATCTGTGTCTGAGGAATCTTCAATCTGCTTAGTCTTCTGTGTTTGCCTCGTTCTTTTTTTTGGGTTTTGTTTTTATTTTAAAGTTTTTTAATGCTTGTTTTATTTAATTTTTTTTCTAAGAGCTTCTTTTCTGGTGTTGTTTTAATTATAGTATTTTTGCTTCTTTTTCTGTGTTTCCGATTTAGTTTTCTTGGTTGTGTCTCAATAATAAATTTCTTTTGTAAAAGGTCTTCAGGTTTTGGCGTGGAATGCCTGATGTTTGGACTGTCACTTGTGGTTAAGCTATTTTCTTCTGTGTTGTCTTGCAAACTAATATTCTTTACTGCGCTAGTATATATTCGTTATTCAATTCTCCTTCAATCACTGCTAAACTCAAAAAAATTGCCTCTGAAGATATTGATTCATGGAATAGATAAAATTCATTTTTTTTAAACCCTGATATTATATTTGAAGGAATTAATGCTTTCATGTGTGTTTCACCAACCCATTGAGAAAGGTTATAAAAAGTTAAGGGGTTCCCAGGATTTTTAATAAGCCATCATTGACATGCAGTATTGTAATATGATTTAAATGGTTTAAACACAGCTACATGTAAAGATTGGTGCAATGTGGGCAAAGTAAAGAGATGAAGACCTGCAGCTTTAGCTATTTTTACAACTCTAATAGAAATGTGACTTTCAAGATTATCAACAATCAGCAAGGTAAGCCTATCCTTGCTACTCTGACAATGCAGAATGAAATGAAGTATAACCTGAGAAAACAATTTTGTGTTCATCAATCAACTTGGGTTTGCCAAAATCGGCGTTTGTGGGGAGTTTCAGTAATTATATGTTACTTAAAATATTTTCATGGAAAAATCATAACAAGCGGAAAGTACGTTTCCGCAACTATTTTTGTAAGTGCATGTACTGTATGTAGTAGTAGCAATTCCATAAAGGTTGCGTATTTTAGAAGCATCGCCAAGTTCTCAAAAACGTTCGACTAAGGATCTTAGATTCTCAAAAAAGATATTGACGTTATGCTCATTAAATGATGTTAACCTTGATATGTTACATGTCTCTGACTTACGAATACTCCGATGTTCTTGTCTTTTTAGAAAATTCTGATTTTTTTTCTTTTGAAACACGTTCCACTGTGTACCTTTAACTTTGCACCATTCGCAAAGTTCAGAAAACATAGATTCTATTTGAAAATCATATATATAGGTTAGGTTTTAAGCGTATTTCTACATAACAATAAGTCAACTGTATCAGCTTAAACAAATGTTTGTTAACATTTTGCTTTGAAAACTAAAATACTTTTAGATCTCTAGCGCTAAATGTTACTTACATACCTTTAAAAGCGTGAAATCCGAATAAAAATTTGCAAACAGACTCCACTTGCGTCATTCGTCGTTTACAACGGTAACCAAAATAGCAAAATAATTACAGTTAAAAGAAGCAATAACTTTAAAATTATATTTAACATGTTTCACTGCGCACTATGTTTCACTGTGTATCATCTTCTTTATTTTATTACAGTTTATCACAAATAAAAGAATTATTTGGTTTAGTCTGTTTTAATTTACTGTAATTGTCAAAGCCTACTTACAATTAGTATTATTGCAGCTGTAATAAATAATAAGATTTAATTTAACTAATAATCCATTTATATACAGTAACTTTTAAACCATTTGGTTTATATAAAATTTTTAGTATAATTATTTTACTTGATATTTTAATATCTCAAAAATACAAATATTGTTTGTGTTCTCGAAAAGGTGTACATTTAGACACAGGACAACCTAATGAAAGTTTATCTGAGTTTTATTTAGAATACAAAAAACAAAAATATACAGTGTTATAGGAGCTTTAGACCACTTTCGGTATAACCGGAAGTATCACGACATTGCAATTATTTTGCTTTAATAGATCATATATCATTATAAATACCTACTAATTTTGAAGCAAATACATTAAGACATTTTCTATATACGTTTAACCTCCCAGTTCCGTGAATCACCCTGTATAACCACTTTGTTGTTTTTACAAACGGTACTTTGTTTATACGTAACAAAAATGATTTTTAATAGAATTTCTTTTGAAACATAATCTTCTGTTTTGGTTAAATCCCGTGTGTAAAGTTGTCTACAAGCTGAGTTGTAATTGTAACGCGTCGCAGTGTAAAGTTATCTTCAAACATTTGGTAGTAAAAATTACAAATATTTGAATGAATTCTTCTGATTAAAATAAAAATATGAGTAAAATTGGTAGTGTTCAGCAACGCAAGAACCGATAGAAACAAAAATCAAGAAGAGAAAATTGAATTGGTGTGGAGTCATGGAGGCGAAAAGACATGGGAAAAGAAGAAAGAGAAAGCCGAGGAAATCATGGATGGAACAGATAGAGACAAAAAACTGACTTAAAAACTTTTGAAGTAACACTCTCAAGTCTAAGTATTTGGGTAGTGTTACGTGCAAAAACTGGAAAAATGACACTTGTTTGAAATAAAGTAACATAAACGGAGTTATGCCGGTACTCAGTGAAGATGGGGTGGGTTATATTTAAAATTTTCTGATTGCTTAGAAAACTCGAACGAGAACAATATCAAAAGTCAAATCAAAGGGCACCAGGAAGGAATACAGCTTAATGGACTTTTGGCCCTTACCAACCAGAAGCCCGCTGCTGAAGGATACACTCTAGATGGACTTACTTTAATAGAGTGTATCTCACTAAAATCTGAAATGAACTTGTTACGTGCATAAATTTAAATAATGCATTACCCTGTATATCTGTTTAATTAAAAATTACTTTTATATTTCTTGACGCCATCTATCGGATTCGTTGGTCACTTTGTATTGAGCAGACGACATCCGGTGAGATTTCCGGCATTTTGACTTTGACAGCGTTCATGTTCTAACCTATGTCTGCGTGAGTGAAAAATTCGTTTCTAAAATCATCCACGTGTTGGGACACGATGGAAATGAGAAGTTTCCTTAAATAACAAATTTGCTCCCGCAGAGTAAGTGATTTTGTTTCTTTCTTTAATTAAAGGTAATTTTTATGTCTTTTTGGTTAGCGCCATGTGCTACCTCATAACTAAGGGCATTCTGGTTATAATTTAACGTCCACCAGGGAAAGTTGTGGCTTCGTTGCGAACGTGGGGTATTCGTATCGTCACCGGCCATTCTTACCACCATCCGACCCATGAATTCAAATCGATACCGAAAGACGAGAGATAACCCTCGACGAATATTGTGTTGGAACGATTCTAAATATTTATAAGGCCTACTGTTGGAATTAATTAAATCACAGAAAAGGGTATAACAGCATCCGACTTTCGGGTTGTGTTATGTGTGTACTTTAAAATTTAAGTAATGATTTTGTAGATTTCACTTTCGTGAAGAATTAGTTTGACACGACTTGCTATTTCAAATTGCTTACAGGACTACGTGGCGGAGACTTTCTCACACCAGCGGAAGTTCCTGTGTTGTGGTAACTGATTTTATATGTTTTACCTCGTAGTCAACCAGGTCGCTCACGAAACTGTGTGAATATTAATTCCGTAGTAATTTTTCTTGCTTATTGCTTATTGTGTATGACGTATGCTGTGTACTCCCAATATTTATTATGATATTGTAATATTAAGGCCGTACTTATTATCATTATTTCATGTATCTCGCATGCTATATGCAACTGAGATTTACTATAAATCTACTCTTCGCTATTCATGTAAACCAAATTTATCTATGTATTGTGTGTTGCCGATACTACTGATTTTCTGTAATGAGAATTCTTATATCCTGTGATAATCATCAACGATTCTAGATTAAAGTTGTTATTGTGGTTACTTGTTCTTTTATGACAACATACCTTCCTCTTTAGATCGTCGTTATCTAATCACAAACGCTGGCTACTCGAACAGCCGAGTAGAAAGGATTACGAACCTAACATCTTGTTACAAGTGCTACCATTCTGTTGTGAGCGGACAGAAGTCACTTTGGGGATAAGCTCTGGCGCCCTGGAACACCTTTTATATATTTCTTGGAAACCTACCCCTCTCTCCGACTATTGAGAGTTGGCCGTGCAGGTTCGTAAAATACCTAAAGCTTGTAACAAACTTAAATTTTACATAACACGGAGGCCGACGGAAGTAAAAGCTTGTTTACAATTTAACTATTTAACATTTTTTTGAACAAAAATTACTCAAAACAAGAAAATAGAACAAACAAAAAAATTATTTAAATTAACGCATAATAATAAAAAAAATTTAAGTAAACGTGAAAGTTAAAAATTAAAGTAAATTGGATGATACTATTAAAAAAAAAAAATTAAAAGAACTGAAACAAACAAACAAAAAATATATATAATCATAATAAAAAGAAACAATTGAAAATCTTAATTAACTAAAGCACGGCCGTGTGCGCATTAAATAAGTATCAATTTAATACAAAATGAAATAAATATCTCTATTTTAAAAACAGGATGAAAATTTAATAGTAAATTTTCCGGTTAACGTCAAACAAATTTTTTAGCACAACGAAATTTTGTCACATAGTTTTGACAAATACGGACACTAATCATGTATTAATTACATTATCGATGAAATCGTTAATTCGCAACACTCGTCTTTCTTAAAAACCAATGCTTTTAAGACACTTAAACGCGTAAATAAAATTCACAAATTTTAAGTAGTCGGTACATAATAAATACCTTAAATTGTCGTCATCATAAATCCAGGAAAAAACTTGTGGTTGGATCATAGGTTGCCAGATGTAATCAGGAAGCAACGTTAAACGGTGTCCCCCCCTCGTCACAGAAAATTATGTACCGTCGGAAAGTTCTCAATAACCGCCACCAAGGCGAAGATATAACGGCGTCGTACCATGCGACAAACAAGGTTCTACATTAAGTAAAATAAAACTGAAAGTTTTCTTGTATCTTTTCTTTTTTACTCTTTATCCATTTCATTGTTCAGTTATTGCACTCCTTCCTCTACTCCTTCTTCCATTCATTGTTCCTTCTCTAATTTTTTCCTATAAACCTCAATATTTTAATCTGTCCATACCCTTTTCTCCCCCCAGGCTGTGTTTAAATTTTTTCTTTCCTTATTCTAACTTTTTAGCCTTACTTCTAATAGCTAATGGTCTGAACCAACCTTTTCCCTTATTTTAAAACTTTCTATTTCCTCCAAAACCTCTCTAGTAACCATTACATAATCTATGATAGATTTTCCCTTTTTACCTATATATGTATATTCTTTTCTATCCCCTTCGTCCATATTTTCGTTGAGTATAATCCACCCCTTCCTTTTACATGCTTCTTTATAATCATCCGAAAAACCTTCACCTGACCATATCTTATTTAAAATTTTTCCTATTCTTTCTTTCGTTCTCTCTCGTGTATATTTTTATTGTTCTCATTGCGTCCCATCCGTTCGTTCAGTCTTTATTTTTCTTAATGCTTCTTCTATTTCTTCTTTCTGTATAGCTCGCTCTTCTCATTCTTTCATATCAATTTGTATTCTCCCTTTCTTCCCAATTATTCTTTCCTTATTCAAAAAGCTCCATATGTCTCTTTTATTTTCTAACATATTTATTTGATCCTTTAACTCTTTTCTATATTTCTCTTTTCCTTACAACACTCTTTTCTATATTGTGATCTTAATCTTTTATGTACGTAAATATCAATTTTTCTTTTTTCCACCTTCTTTTACCTCTTCTTGTCTCCTTCCTGGCTTCCCTGCATTTCTTATTCTACCACCTCTTTTTTCTACACTTTTTTATGTTTTTTTTGTATCTTTTCTTTTTTACTCTTTATCCATTTCATTGTTCAGTTATTTCACTCTTTCCTCTACTCTTTCTTCCATTCATTGTTCCTTCTCTAATTTTTTCCTATAAACCTCAATATTTTAATCTGTCCATACCCTTTTCTCCCCCCAGACTGTGTTTGAATATTTTCTTTCTTTATTCTAACTTTTTAGCTTTGCTTCTAATAGCTGATGATCTAAACCAACCTTTTCTCCTATTTTAAAACTTTCTATTTCCTCTAAAACCTCTCTAGTAACCATTACATAATCTATGATATATTTTCCTTTTTTACCTATATATGTATGTATATTCTTTTCTATCCCCTTCGTCCATATTTTCGTTGAGTATAATCCACCCCTTCCTTTTCACATATCTCTAATAGCTCTCTACTTTGTTTATTTAATGCCTTATCATACCACCACCTTCTACAAATCCCACCTATTATTAATTTTTCTCTCTTCTCTTCAATCAATAGCTGTTTCAAGTTTTTTATTGTTTGTTTTATTTCTTAACCGGACGCTGTTATCACCGTATATTTAATATTTGATTTACTACTATTTCTTGCTCTTACTTTTTATTCTCCTCTTTTTCTACCACCCATTCTTCTCTTACACCCAACATTATACCTCATCTTTCACAATCTTTCTTCTTTAGCCACGTTTTAACTATACCTACAATGTCAAACTCTTGTATATACTTCCAAAATTTAGTTTTTTTATTTTTAACCCCTGCAACGTTCTAAAATACGAATCCTATTTCTTTCGTTTTTTTCTTATTGTTTTTCTTGACCTTTGCCTGGTCGTCACCATTTCTTTTATCCTTTACCCCCTAATTTTTAGTTTTTTTGGCTTCCTCTTTAATTTATTTTCTTTTACGTTCCAGTGCATCTCCTCTCTCTCAACCTATAATTTCATAAACTCCATTTTTGGTTTTTTTCTTCTTCTTTCGATCTTTATTTTTTTGTACCTATTTTTCCATTGGAGTCATATCTTCATTTATAAATATCCCTGTTCCTCTTAGCCTTTCTTTTTTCTTTAACATTTCTAGCTCATCTTCTACGGAAACCAATTTTACCAGTATTAACTCACTCGCTATTTTAATTGCGCCTCTAATAATTTTTTCCACTCCCAATTTAACATTTTTCAAAAAATTTTTCTGAAGATGAGCTTTACAATTGCAAGCTCGAAACATATGCAAAATACATTTTGAAAGTTTGTATTTATTATTGGTGGACTGATAATTTAAATAATATTATCTCCTTAACAATTTCATATTTTAATGCCCTAAAGAAAAAGTTTTTTTACGCCTGTGTCTTGTCCGCTCTGACTTATGAACCCAGACGTGAACTTTAAGAAAGCGTAATGTAGAAAAAATGGCGGTAACATAAAAAGCAATAGAAAAACAAATGTTGAACATGATTTTAAAAGATAAAAAACGAAACCACTAGATAAAAAAAAACAAAAATCAAAAGTTGTGAGAACCTAAATGGCAATTTAAAAATTAGGAATCAACGCCTCTGCTTGGAAAAGAGAGAAAGAGGACGCTCTCAAATGAGATTGGAAAACGACGTCAAAAAATATTGATGTGGAAAACAGGAGCTCAAAATAAAAGGCAATAAAAAAAAATCAGAGAAACCTACATCTAAAAATGGTCTTAATAAAGGTTGAAAAAGAAGATGAAGACTGAAAACAAATGCAGAAACAGGAAAATACGACTCTTGTTAACTAATACAAAATGGTCAATACCGTAAAAGCACAGTTGCTATCATTAACAGATAATTTAGATAAATTAGTGTCAATGCTTAAACGAACTGCAGAAGCTTTGGCCCCGTTAAATCCACGGAAATACACGCTTGGTGGACCGCTAAACGTGACAAATTGCACGAGAAAAGGCATCAAGTCTGGTTAATATTTCAATCTTGCAAAACAGAAGAAAACGCTACTTATCTTAACAAAATTAGTAAAGAATTGACTGAAATTATCAGAAAAGTCTAGCAACAATACCAAAAATACTTTATAAAAAGATAGAAGACAATTATTACAAAACCAAACCAAAGTTTTTGATAACCAATTAAAAAAATACAACCGCTCTTCGTTACTGTTGAAAAATAAAGATGCAAAAACAACACCAATAATAAGAAAAATGCAGCAAGCATGACAGAAACTTTTAACAAACTTTTGAACTGTGATCTAAAGCATTTTTATTAATTGACACAAACTTTCCAACAAAAACTAAACTAGAAAAAAAACTACAATAAAAAAGGTCGAAGTAGTTCTTAAGGATATAAAAAGACTACAAAGCGTGTGGTGAAAACCAAGTCTTTGCAGAGATGTAGAAATATGTCAGCAGTACGACTTAGACCTCTTTCCATATGATATTACAAAGGTTTGGATATCAGAAAAATTTCCAGAACAATGAACCGCAGCTATAATTAATCCACTTTATAAGAAATATGACAAAAAAATCTAGATAACCATAAAGGTATTGCCCTTCTAAACCATGCATATAAGATTTTTCCTATAATACTATATAATAGGATAAAGAACAATTAGATCAAGAGTTAGATAAATACCAAGGATACTTCAAGCCTTGGAGAAGTTGTGCTGAACAAATAATTAATTTAAAATTAGTGCTTATAACATCATTATTAAAAAGATAAGATATTTTTAATTTTACCCAAAATTAATCAAGTTGATAGAACTAACCAATACACATTCTAAAATTAAGTTCTGAGGAGAACTTTCTGAACCATTCTTGATAAAAACTTGTTTAAAGCGGGACGAATCCGTTATCTCTCCTTTTTAATTGCGCGCTGTAGTATGTTATAAAAATACAAAAATTAGAATTTAAAAAAATAACATCATTTTCAACTGTCTAGGGTTTGCTAATGACGTAGCTCTTCTGGTAAACAACATCCAGAAAACAAAACAACAAATAAACTCTATGCAGGATATAGCTTTGAGTGTTGGTTTGGAAACTTCATTTGATAAGACAGAAACCATGTTAACTTGTCCAACATTTGCAAACAAAATTGAACTGGAACGGCAAGAAATAAAAATTGTGGAAAAATGAAATAATCAAAATTTGAACAAAAAACCAACATGGCAAAATATAATAGACAAACTAGTTAGAGCCCAACACGTTACCAAGAACACATACAATAAATACCAACCAAATTGAAACACTACAAAAGAGTTACACAACCATTAATTACATAAGCAGGCAAACCAATATTCAAAACAACACGAGAACTTGTTTAAATAAAGACTTTCAAGTAAACAGAATCTGGAGACCAGCTCAATGAAACGGTTCATAAAGAAATAGAACCTGTAACAAACACAATAAAAAGAAAAAAATATTATTTTTGAGACATCTGAGAAGGACACCAGAAGATAGAATCGGCATGAAGATAATAGAAAAATTGTGAAACAATAAGTGCAGCATTAGATGGATCACAGAAGTAAAGGAAGACATGACGAAGACATATTATAATAAACGTTTTTAAGCACAAAATATTAAAGAACAAACACTACACTACGGACAAAAGATAATAAACAAAGAATAGGAAGAGTGATTCCGGATCAGGAGAGAAGGTGGCGCTTCGAAAGGATGAAGAAGTATTGGGCTGACAAAAAAAGGTGACTAAAGTGGTAGTAATAAAGTGATCCCATATAGACCAAGAAATATAATAAAAATAATTTAAAAAAAAACAATCAAATTGTGACATTCTCTTAAAAGCCGTAGATTTTACAAATTAGGAGAAACAAAACTCCAGTAGCTGCACTAAACATTTACGTTTTCTGCATATTACTTCCGCAGCGTTACTTCATCTAAAGAGGATGAGTTTACCACCGCCAAAACCAACTAACTAACTAACTATCTTTTTAAAACATTTTGACGACTGTTAGCCGACTGGACCTCACTTCCTCCACCAAAATCACTTTTCTATAAACTTATTGGACTACCATTTCTACAATGGCTGTGTTTGAAACTCCATAAAAGATAACTATACCACCAAGAAGATGCAATCAAACAGTTTGCTCCAAGTATAGGCTACTCGCGTTGTGCTGCTTCTATCTTTCCTTGTATCAGCTTATCTGCCAGAAAACCGCCCCTAGCCCGCTGCTGGCTCCAGGTCGCAGCTTATAGGACCTACTGACAAATTCAACACTGTTACTAAGAAAATCTTAGTAAACGTGTCCTGAATATCTGAATTCTAATAGTTTAATAACACTCATTGGAAATATAATTCGAATGTAGTAATATTGTAATGACAACAGTTAACATTTACAAAGTAAATAACATAACAAAACAAATAGATATTTCAATATCTAGCTACAAAATTTACTAACATTTCAAATTTTGGTGACAGAAATATATGTAGGTTTTCTTGTTCTAACGGAAGTTTTGTTTTTTTGTTGTACTCTAAATGAAACTCAGATAGAATAGCAATTAATCCCATTTTAATTTGAGCTAATGCAAACGTTTTTCCTAGAATTAATTATTAAAAGTTTAATTTTATGTTTTTCGTTATAGCTAATATACCTAAACAAAGCTTTGGACCTTCTCCAAATGGAATATATGCACATTTTGGTATTATATTTTTGTTTTGTTCATTAAACCGATCGGGGTCAAACGCTTCAGGATTTGGATAGTATTTACTTTCTTTGTGTAAAGCTTCACACGATATAAATATTTCTGTGTCTTTCTTAATTATTACTTCTCTGTCTTCATCGTCTGGGTGTGGACTGGGAAATACGACATCATCAAGACATACTCTGGTGATTATCTTTATAATAGGATGTTTTCTTAATGTTTCTGAAACACAAATTGTTCAAAATCAATATTGATTTTTAATTGTTATGGATCTGTTAAGACTGAATGAATAAAGGTTTAAATTCTATATTTTTACTAAAATATTAGCTTTAGTTTGTCAGTTATTTTATAAAGTATTATTTGATAAATAAATAAAAATTTTAAGAAAAAGTTAATATAATTTCTTAATCGGTCCAGGTAACTTATTTTAGAAAACATTTGTATTAATAAAAATTATATCAAAAATATTACTATGCCGTAAATACATTTTTGAGTAACAATTGTTTCATACCCGAAATAACGTTATCCAGATATATCATTTCTTGAGCAGCTTCGTACGAAAGAACATGATCATGTTTATTTAATACTTCATTAATTTCTTCTCTTGCTTTATTTTGAACATCACTATTTTGGGATAACTCGAATAGTGCGTAAGCTAAAGTTAACGCGCTTGTTTCATAGCCATCTAAGAAATACGTAAAAGCATGTGCAACAATTTCATCGTCAGAGACATCTTCAAAATTAGTTGTTAATTATTAATCATGACGTTTGTTCGAATACTTACAAAATGGAGCTGACTTCGCTCTCATTTCATTCAAATATCCTAAAAAATCTTTACGAGTAATGTTGTTTATATTACGGTATTTAAGAGCATCCAAAATTATGTTTTTAAAAAGGCCCGAAATTGGATTGCCTAAAAATCTAAAGAAAGAATTGTAATGTTATGTGCGGTTATAAAGTTACTTACGTAACTTTCAAAATTCTGGCAATTTTAGGACACAACATAGCCATAGTTTGTCCAAACTGCACTAATTTGCTTTTACTACAAAACTGCTCTCCAACTTTAAATGAATCTGGATACTTGTCTTCAAATGATCTTCCTTCTAAGCCAAATGCGTTTATCATAACGTTTTCGCCGGTATAACGATTTGATAATTGTCTTACATCAAGAGCTTTTGACACTTCTGTTTGTTTTTTAATATAATCAACAAGTTTTTTGTTAACCAATAGAAAGTTGGATGTCATGGGTTTTATCTATAACAATATTATGCCCAAACAATAAACAGTTTTTTTTACATACTTTAGCACTAGTAAACTGTGATGTTAGACTACTTCGAACACTTCTCCATTCGTTACCGTAGATAACAAACGGATTTAAAGCCATAATTGGATCTACTTCATGTTCTACTTGAACCAAATTTCGATAGCTATGACAATTTTTTACTAACATACTTTTTATTATTTCTGGATCGCGCACCAAAATTGCAGGTTTCCACATATCGAAAAAACCAATGTAACGATAACCGGCATAATCACTTTAACAATATACACCGTAAAATAAAATTTACAAAAGAATTACTTACTTGTGCAATTTTTGACAAATATTTGATATCGCAGTACGCAAAGTTAACACTGAGCCAAAGCTTCCTACCAACAAGGTAGGCTTGCAAAAAGGTATATTCCGTTTTTTCCAATAATCATATCTCGTTTGAAAAAAAAGGCGAATAATAAACACCAAACTAATTATAAACAAAATTAAAAACATTTTATGTACAGTTAAAGTCAAATGAGAATGTTAAATTAAAAGTTAATTTTGCAGTGGTATGAACTAATATAACATAAAATAAGGTCACAGATAAAGCGTGATACTGACAGACTATAAATAAAAAAATGTATAAACAAACTATTTTTTATATTTAACCAAAAACTGTCTAAAATGGGAAATATTTGATTAACTCGATCAATAACAATTATCATTGTCTAACATCGAGACCTTTTCGAATATTTTCAAAAAGGAATTGTTTCATAGGTTATCTTTTAAGTTTTAGGCAATAAAAGTGTTTATATCTGTTATGTAGTTTTTTTATTTGTTTTATTATTGCATTATGCCGATTAAAAAATGAAAATCATTGAGTAAGTATTGAGAAAATCACAGATTTTTAACAAATCATATTTTTTTGTGCAAAATTCATTACTGTTCTAAAGTATAGTTAATTTATTGTTCAAATGTGTGTAAAACTGTCACATACAAAACAAAAATTAATTTTTATATTTGCTAACTTTTAATTATACATTTTGCGTTTGTGTTTTCATACATAAGTAAAATATTAAGTATATAAAAATTCGTTTTAGAATAATCGTCTTATGATTGAAAGCTTTGGCCTTTTTTTGTAACCTTTGCCTCTGCTTTCTAGAAAGTCTGATTTGTGTTTTAATTAGAATCTTTCCACTTGAATTTTTTTGGTGGTTTCGATTTTTAAATCGTTAGGGCTTGTTTTGTTTTTATTGAGAAGAATTTCATATGGCTACCTATCAGTTTTTTCTTAACATTTCTCTTTCTGATTCCGTACATTCAGGATCCGCTAGATATGTGTACTTGGTTTTTTCTCTTTCCATTTTAATGGATTTAAGATTTTTTCTATCTTATATATCTTTTTTCTTTTCTTTGCTTTGAATTATCTTTTGGTGGAGCCGATGGTACTACGTTGTTTTCGTGCTTTTATATCATTCCAACAACTGTCTACTTGGCAATCAGTTTAGGGGGTTAGAGTTTTTTGCTTTTAAACTTTAGGGTATTATTCCGCTTCATGCTTTTTTGGAACACACCCCTTCAATAAGACTCAATATATTGAAAAATCGTTTTTTGTTTGTGTTTATTCTTGGGTTAAAAGTTTTTGCGTTTGTGTTTTATAGTTCTGTTTTTGGCGTATGTCTAAATTTCTGTTCATTGAGCTAAAGTTCATTTCCCAGGTTTTAATGTTGCTGGGTTGTTTTTCACTGTTAAATGTGTTTAATAAAGCTTAAATAATTTATATTGTTTCTCAATTATCTGTTTATGTAACTATATGTGTACATCTGTAACATAGCTTCATTAAAACCCATTTCCCACGTGATCTAAGAGTTAACATCAACATTGTTTTAGATTAGTAGTGCTACTACAGGTGTTACCGTTTAGTAACATTTTTTGACATTTTCGTTTGACGTTTTGTTGACAACGGATATTATTTTTTGTCGTTTTCCTTATTTTCTATTTTTATATTTTAAAATAGTTATAATCATAATTATTCAGCACTTTTTGTGTTTCTGTTCTGTTTTGTTTCCCGAACAACGTTATTCTTGCCGTTATTGTAATGACGCATTATCAAATTGAGAAATGGTACTCGCAATCCCGATGGAACTTTAAAGTTGCATCGATCAATTCAACGAATATTTCCTAGAAGGAAACTTTATCTACCATGCTTTCCGACAATGTATACAAGTTTTAAATAATAGATTTTTAAAGAAGAATTGATTTTGCAAGGGGAAACCTACAGGAATGTCTACTATACTAATTGCACCTGTTGTCTTAGAAATTAGCAATCGTAACAGTCCTAATAAATCGGTGGTAAATTTATCTGCCGCAACAGGTATAAAGTTATTTTAAATTTGACTTGTAAATTATAAACTTTAAATGTTTAAGATTATCAGTAGAAACTTGCCACAAAGCATTATAAAAGAACTTTTCGATGACTCCGTAAAAGGTTACTGTTTATCAAGAATTACATGCACCTGACTTCTTGCGTGTACAATTTTGTATATGGTTTAATGAACATTTAAAATAACTATAACCTGTTGAATTTAACTTTCCTTACGGACGAAGGCTTCATTTAAGTGGATATGTAAATAACCAAAATTATTGTACTTAGGCAACCGAAAATTTATACATTTCTGTGGAAACAACTGTAACGAATTTATTTATTAAAACTAATTTATTTAAACGACTAAAAATATGTTTTACTTATACTAGAAATATATACACTTGTAAATTAACCGAACTAATGAAATCTAATAATATTTAATAAAAACAATTACACTAATTAAGATAAGATAAAGCCCGCGGATAGCTTCACACACTTGTTTACACTAAAATCACGTACAAGATTATTCTCTGTATATTTATGTACACACACGTGCTAACGACTTATTTATTTCAACTTGAATAATCTTCTTAACACTGCTGTATTCGCATTACAGCAATAACTGACCTACGATTTGTTTCTTCGGTATTTATACACATTTGGAAATCCTTCTCGAGTGTTCCCTATCTTTCGGTATATCTTCTAGAAGATGGATAACAACTTCCAGAAGGCTCTTGAATTTGCAGATAACTTCTCGAACGTTTCAGTATGAAACCACTATGCAGTAAGAATTGCCAATATTTTTGATGCCTAACGTTTTGCATGTTTTTATAAATAATAAGTACAAAGTATACATTTTGCAGGAAGATGCCATTATATGAGGAAGAACATGCCAAATTGCTACGACTACATGAAATACTAAAAGAGATACTATCCGATCCGGAATCGGAAGACGATGAGGAAGATGCTGCTGCAACTGAGGATATTCTTGGAACATACGTCCTAGATGTTAATAATCATTTAGTGCCAATCACTAGTGATGAGAATATTGTTGGACTTACTACTTACGACAACCTCAATTCGGATCAACACATTGAATTTGAAGATTCTATGAATATTGACGAGGTGAACCCACCACAAGATGAATCTGACAGTGATGATGATACTCCAATTGCTGTGAGACTTTATAAGCAAGGTGTCAATTGGGATTCACAATGTCCACACATATCGAAGCGTGACAAGTTTGACGAATTTTCGGGGCCAAATGTTGTTGATGTTAAAGACGCTTTAGATATATTTTTGACACTCTTCCGCCCCGACCTAATTGATAAATTTGTTTTTGAAACTGATTTATACTGGATTCAGACCTCGGGAGGTGCAACATTCAATAACCCCACAAACAGTGATGAAATAAAAACTTTCCTGGGAATAAATCTTGTGATGGGAATAAAGAAACTTCCATATTACAGAAACTACTGGCCTTCGTCGTTAGAAATGAGAAATCAATATATTTCATTTGCTATGTCTGTAAATCGATTTGGATGGTTTTTTTTCTCACTTGCACGTCAATGACAATACCACAATGCCTCAACGTGATTCACCACATTTTGACAAACTACAAACTTAGGCCACTTCTTGATAGATTGTCGGAAACCTATAAAAGTTGTTACGCACCTTCAGAATTTCAATCAATTGATGAATCTATGATCCCCTTCAAAGGAAGAAGTTCCCTAAAACAATACATGCCTGACAAGCCAACCAAACGTGGATATAAATTATGGATACGTGCTGATGCTCATGGATATATCGCTCAGTTCCAGATTTATGAGGGCAAACGAAACAACATCATAGAAAAAACTCTAGGTGCCAGAGTGGTTAAAGAATTGACTTTTGATTTGATAAATAAAATATGTATATACTGTATATTTTGACAATTATTTTAGCTCTGTCGATTTGATGATCTATTTGCAGCAAAATAAAATAAAAGCCTGTGGAACAACCAGACCAAACAAAGTTAATTTCCCAAAAGATTTTAGGTCTGACAAAGATGTGCCCCGCGGAAATTCAGAATGGAAATCCACCAGAACTAGAATCTTGGCTGTAAAATGGAAAGACCGAAAAGGAATTCATTTTCTGTCCAATTTTCATAAACCTGAACTATTTTCAACTGTAAATCGTAGAGAACAAGATTGATCCATAAACGCAATAAATTGTCCACAACTCGTAAAAGATTATAGTTCTCACATGGGGTATGTGGATAAAGCAGATATGCTCAAAACAGTTTATGCAATTGATAGAAAATTAAGAAAGTGGTGGCACCGAATATTTTTTTATATGTTGCATACAACCGTGGTGAATTCATTTGTAATTTATATTCACTTAACAGAAGGTAAAAAAATGACACTGAAAGAATTTCGTATGGTTGTCGCCAACGGCCTCATCGGAATTTCTGAAAGAAAACGTGGGCGAAAGTCCACTGGAAACGTTAATCCATTTAAAATAAAAGTTGCACAAGAAGTACGGTACACAAAAGCAGCGCACATCCCAGTGCGAAGTACTTCCAGGAGGTGTTCTTTTTGCTCCACAAAGATGGAAGTACACAGCTCCAAATGGTGATGTTCTACATGTAAAGTAGGATTGTGTCTAAATAAAAATAAGAACTGTTTTTTAAAAATGCATTCAAAATAAATAATAATTTACTGATATATATATAAAAAAACAAAAAAAAAAAAATTTTGAAAAAAAATATGCACGCTTACCTGAGTCCTAAAAGTAGTATTAAAACAAGAAATATCTTTTTTAAAGTTTTTTTAATAATTTCTGCCGCAAAGGGTTAAACTGCATTCTTAGAAAAATTTTCCTTACTGTATTATAAATATAATATAAATTAATATCAGTACTATATCTTTTTAAGATAATTTTACTAGTTGTTCTAAAAATGACTACTTTATATCCTATTGAAAAAATCATAATTTTTTTTTCCGTTTGGATAAAAGTTTTGACTCCATTTAATTTTGGAATGATTCTATCCTTTTGAACAATGTTTATATATAGGGTGTATTGCGGAACTGGGCAGTTAGACATACAGGGTGTCTCACAGTGACCGTCGGTTTTAGGTATATCAAGAACTGTAAAAGCTAGAAGTTTGAAATTTTGCACATGCGATATCTCGTGTTTAATCTATTAAATAAAAATATTTTCCAAATGGCAGCACTTCTGGAAATACCGGAAGTGAGCATCAACATTTTTATTTTAAATGCAAACCAGACATTTTTTTCACATTCTGATGTGTCATAAAATGTTTAGTATGTATGCTAAAAATAACTGGCGTATCAATTGTGATTGTTGAGAAATAAAAATTATTTTTTCACTAAAACATTTCAAAATCTTATTTTGTAAATAAAATTGAAAATCAAAAGTGGCAAAAGTTACGGAAATTGGATTTTAGGTTCTTAATGTCAAAAGATCGAGACACAATTGTCTGTAATGGATAATAAAAAATTACCCGCGGTTACGTATCTATTTGACGTTATTTCCAGATTTAAGCGAAACTTAAAAAAGTTTTTTTTTTCAAATAGAATGCCTATTTAATTATCAGTCCGTTCAATGCATAAATAAATTTCCTTTGAATTGATACACCATGTTCCTATACCTAAAATCAATGATTACAGAGTTATTTACATTCAAATTTATAATTACATAGGTACTTTACAAAACATGGTTGGATTTGAAAAGTTTCAAACAAACGATAACT
This sequence comes from Aquatica leii, assembly GCA_035610365.1. Lineage (NCBI taxonomy): Eukaryota > Metazoa > Arthropoda > Insecta > Coleoptera > Lampyridae > Aquatica > Aquatica leii. The sequence continues at coordinate 154,752,666 of CM069433.1, forward strand.
AAATTATAATTAAAATTTGTAGGGTGTGTAGGGTATAACCACAAATTATTATTAAGTTAAACGTATGCGATATGTTCTACGCTGCCCGGGTCATGGAATCACTAAGCCGCTACACGAATTTGTATTTGATGTCGCTTCTTGGCTAATTTAAAACCATGAGTTCTATTAAATTTTGGGTACTATTCACTTCCATACATTTCATAAGACGTGTTTCAACACCCTGAATCGTTGCCCTACTGATCTCTAAAGGATCTAAGTTATTAAATGCTGCGATAACGCGACCTCGAAGTTCTTCTCTGCTATTAAGAGTTCCGTACACTTTTGATTTAATAGTGCCCCACAAATAAAAATCCAATGGCGTTAGATCTGGCGATCTTGCTGCCCACAACCAAGGACCCAGACGTCTAATCCATCGGTCTTTGAACATTTGTTTCAATTGAAGATCGACTGCAGCGGTGCAATGAGCTGGAGCACCATCTAATTGATTTTAGCATGTTTCTAATTCGGCTTGCGGTAAAGTTTGCAAAACGTTTTGTACCTGGTTTCTTAAAATACTTAAATATCTCTCACCGTTTAAATTCTCGTCATAAATAAAATAATACACGCGGTGGTTCATTAACATTGCAAACACGTTGAAGCTAAACTTTTGCTCTGTTGTTGTTTGCTCTCATTGCAAATGGATTTTCATGCGACTAAATGTGTAAATTATGCCGATTAATAATACCCTCTTTAGAAAATTTTGATTCATTTGACCAAATAATTTTCTGAAGAAAATTTGGATTTTCTTGAATCATCACAAGCATCATTTCGCAATACTGCACCCGTTGAATTTGATCTTGTGGATGCAATTCTTGACCAGTCAAAAATTTTAAATCGTGCATTTTATGATTATTTAAAATTCTATCTGTCGAACTTCTGGAGAATCCAAGATCCCTTTCCGCCGAACGAAAAAAACTTTCAGGAAAAACATTAAATTATCTCAATACATTGGTTTCTGCAGCTTCATTGGAGACAATTGGTTTTGGCAAATTTCGTGGCACATTTACTTTTCCAAAATTTACAAAATTCTTTTCAATCCTCCTGAATTTTTGTTCTGTCATTCCAGGCAAATGCGGATATCTTTCGTTAAAGCCTTGTTTATATACATTATAGTTAGACAATGAGATAGCTTTATATGGAAACAGATTTTTTAGTCATGTTAGATGGCGATAGTGAAAACAAGGTAATAATTAAATGCAAAACCTCAAACCGTTTTTTGTTATTAAAAGATTGCAAACGATGGCGGCACAAATAAGCTACTTACACACGCTATTAGTTTCGACATACGTGCAAAGCAATGTTTTACTACTTAACTTGCTTTGATTCTTAAAACTCTGAGTTTGCAAAAATAATTCGTACACTTGAATTTCTGTTTATAAACAAAATATAGAATAAATAAAATCCTGCAAACGTTGCGATAAAATTATAATCGGTTGAGTATGGTTTGTTTCATTTACTTTGTTTAATTTTCTTTTCAAGCCGGAAGCCAACGAAGGTGTACTAATTTAATTTTTTTTAAATTTTTATACTACTCAAAAGGCACATAAAATATAAATATACAAGCTTATTAGCACTTTAGATGTATCTTTAGCAATAAATTCAGGGCGATGCTTCAAAGATTCGGACTTCAGAACCAAATTAATGATTTAAATTTTGGTATGAATATTACTTACAGCGCTCGCCGCTTATCGGAATCACGGATAATGTTTTTAATCGGGGAATGTTATCACGTTACTAAAGTAACATAGTAATCATTATTTAGGTTTATGTTATCAAGTTATTCTCAGGTTTGTTTCTATACATGATCAATAACTTATTTTGTATGCATTTCACAATACGGTTGTTTAGAGTGAAAAATTTTATCATTGTACTCGAAAAATAGTTGTTTTGCATATTTATCTCATTTTTGCAGTGTTAATTATTTATTAAAATAATTTGACTGATTTACGAAACGGTACATTATTTTAACATCTGTAAATACGTTATCTTTGTGAATTAACTTGGAAAGCACGTGCCTTCCTAGAATAACAAAGTAAATTAACTACGTCTTATGTGATAACGTTGTTTAGTATTTATTTTTAGTATCAGCAAATTTCTGAGAAGAATTGTGAAGTTTTTAGAACATTGAATGAAGCATCATAACGTTGTTGTTTTTGAAAACTGTTTAATGCGTCAGATCCGTCGGCTCAAAATGCTGCTTTTTTTAAACGTTTTATAAATTCTTTTTTGCTTTTATATACGCTTTGATTTCACCTTCTAAATTAACAACTTGTTAATCACATACACGCTGTATGTATTTACTGCTTTCTAACAAATAAGCATTTTTCCTGAGTTTCGTATATTGTTATCATTCGGTTATTGTTATCAAAAAACTCAAGCCCCAACCACTCCCAACGTGATTCTATTTAGCAGCGTGCACTGCATAGTTAAAAACGCAGGCATTCGGCCAAAAATAATACCGGGATTACCTACAATATACCAGATCCCAGATGTGTTTTTATTATGTCAATAAACAGAAACATGTAGAATATTTCTGTTTATTGAGATTAAAGGACCATTCTTAGCATTCTTAGCTAAACATGCCTGCCCACCCAAATTATCTTCTATAATTTTTTTATCAGCATGTGTATTCATTAACTAGTTAACTTTAATCTAATTTATATCAAATTTGAGTAGAAATTTTGTAATTTTGGTAGTTTATTTTATTGTTTTTATCGCTCGAATACTATAAACAAATATATATAGAAATTAGAAACTGTACATTCAATTATAAAATTGTCTTCTATTAGGGGAATAATTATGTTTCTCAGAATACCAGTTGTTTACGTAGACCGAATTTCATAACATAAGTGTTATCGTGCATAGATATAATTTTCTTTCAAGGTTATTTTACATGTAATAAAAAAGAACGTATGTCTTTTCCAAATCTCTGAAACTGTATCTTTATAGATTACTGTAAGAGAATATACTGATGTGTAACTTAGGAATCTGTAATATGAATAAAAACAGCGCCAAATATGTCAATTTTGCGTTTGCATCCAAAACTACTCCGTTTTGAATCCAAATAAATGTTTCCAATTTTAGCGCAGTCATTGTCTAACTATAATGTATATAAACAAGGGTTAAAGTTTATGCAGGTCCAAAGAGTAATACGAGCAGACTCGCCATGAATGTAAAACAAATTTAGAATATCAGCATTTGTGTATTCCATATTGCCCAATTAAAAACAAATATCAAGCGCAAAAATAAAAATTCAAACAGATAGCACTAAACGTAAATGTAACTTTCAAACTCATAGCTAACTGACAACTGTCAAATAGAAATAAAAACATAAGAAGCATAAGAAACAATTGAATTAAAATTTGTAAAGTATCGATGTAATTATAAATATAAATTAATACGTACCCAAACAACACATTGGTACAAAAAACGTCTAAATGTCCGTCTAATAAACGTTAATAACGCGTTTAAAAACGTTTTTATGTCTAATAAATGTCTATTAGCCGGACATTTAGACGTTTTTTGTACCAATGTGTTGTTTGGGTAGAGTATTTATAACATATCAGAATGTGAACAAAAATTGTCTGGTTTGTATTTAAAATAAACATGTTGATGCTCACTACCGGTATTTCTGAAAGTGCCATTTGGAAAATATATTTATTTAATAGATTAAACACGACAAATCGCACGTGCAAAATTTAAATTTTATAGCTTTTACAGTTCTTGATATACTTCTAACCGACGGTCCCTGTGAGACACCCAGTATATAGGAAATGACTAAATGTCATTGCTTCAAAGTTAGTATACATGTATAATAATATATGAAACTAAAATAATTGCAGCATCTGGTCATACCGAAAGTTTTGTCTAAATCTAAGCGTTTTTGAAGGAAAAAATTGATATTTGTGTTTTTGGAGTTTGTCAAAATATTAAAATATAGCATAAATTAATAACACTAAGAAAGTGGAAAAAAACGATTATCTTTTTTGAGGAAACAAGATTAATTTGCAACAGCTAAGTCTTATAAAAACTACAATTTTTTAAATAAAACTATACAATTTTTATCATTTTATGCTATTCTACAGATGAGTTAACAAATTGAACGGTTTAAAAGTTATTGTTTAAATGGATTATTAGTTACAATTAATTGTAATCATAACTACAGTACAATAATAACAAGTAGACTTTGATGATATGACATAAAACAAAACAATTGAATTTTATGTATGATTTGTGACCTGCGTTTGAAAGTCAGCAGTTTTCTTTTATGACAGACCCCATAAATAGATTCAGCTGGCTGAATTTGCGTTTTCTTTTTTTTTCTTTCTCGATTTGTTAGCTCGGTGTAACCATCGTTTAAAATCGATTGGTTGTTTGAGTAATCTTTGGTAATGGACACAGTATTCTGAATTTGTTTTAATGTAATTTTAGATTGAGTTTAATAAATTATTTTACGATTTTAAATTCAAAGTTACAATGTAAATTGTTGATAAAGTTTTGTATTTTGTTACGCCGTGAACCATCTGATTTCGCGATTTTGTTTATTAAGTATTTCACTTGGTTTGTTGAGAATTCCAGTTGTAATTTATGTTTCCTTTCTGAGATATAATCGTAATTAATTATATTTTCGTCGTTTGTTTATTTTAAGTTGGTTCAAAAGTTCTTTGTTCAAGTGCATTCTCAGTACAGTCGTACTTTGATTTCTTTGTGTCAATCGTTTAGATTACGTGAAAAAAATTAAGTCATTATCTTAATTTATTAGGCAGTTTAAATTCTTGTAATATAATATTTTGTCAATTTGACACTTTCACGTACCAGCGAAATGCTGTGTCCTAATGCTATAAATATGACGTAATGGGGACTGATTGCCTCTTTATCACACTTCTTAATAAGAGTGTTTGCGTTCTTGAAATTTCGAACACAGCCTTTGTGGAAAGGGTATTCGAGAAAAGTTGATATATGGATGAGGATTCGATCCTGCAGGGAATTAGAAATACCGGGGACCGTGAGATGTAGTAGAGTGAGGAGGGTACCTTGCCCTATCGTTATGTAGTACCGCGGAAGTTAATTGGTACCGTGAAAATTAAGTGTTGTGATGAAAATGTTAATTTTTCAAATTTCGTAAAGTACGGTTTATATAGACGTCACGGTATCCAAAAATATAAACACTCACGTTTGAGGGATTTAGTTTCGATGTTTTGAGTAGAAAAATCCCTTTTCTTCGCTATTGTGCGGCTTAAATTGTGAAATAAATCTTCCGCTGGTGACCTATTGTTTGGGGGTTCCACTGATCCCGCATTCGACTACGATACGTTTGGGAGCAGCCGAAGTCCATCTGAGGTTGTAGCTTTGAAAACCACTGTGACCCGCAGCTTACCTGGTTTCTACAATTAAGTAAAGGTATTTATGGATTTTGGTTATTATCGTGTAGTGACCCGCGATTGAAATGCAGTAAAAGCTTTGAATTTGAGCCGATTGAATTACGACGAACGTTAAATTTAATTATTTCAATGAACACTTAAAGTATTTGCGAGAAGTTAAAATAAATTAACTTTGTTTTGGTGCGTTTGAAAAGTAAATCGTATTCCCGAATATAAGATAATGTAACGAATTATAAACTATATTTTGTTTAGTTCGAATTAAAGTTCGGACATATATTTTATAACCTGTATTGTTCTTAGTTATTTGAATTGTTTAATTTCTTATGCGGTCAAGGCCTTGAAATTTATTTGCGTTATGTTTTATTTGAAAACGTCGAGTTAACGCTATTATTGTAGCATTTTCTTTTTATAAATTTTAATTTAATGTTTTGTGTGTAGATTGTTCATTTTTGTTTGGTTTTGCTTAAGATTATTAATTTTTATTTTATTAAAATTTGTTTACTAATCATTATTTTTTTTTGTTGTTAAATATTCAATCAATAAATGTTAAATTGTTAAATGTAAAGAGCTTTTATTCATTTAGCTGCCGCATACGTAAAGTTTTGTTTTTTTTAAGTGTATTTCAGTATAGTTACAACTCAAGGTAAGTTCTGGGGTTGTAACCAACCAGATGAGCTTTCGGATAATCAGGGGTTTGAAAGCTACCCTCATCGTGACCTTGATTGGCGCCCTTACCGATTTTTTTTGACTATTTTACCGTTTTAGTTCAATTTTACGTCGATCGCGTTTCCAATTTTTCACGGAATTTTAAATTACAACACACCCCCTTCTCCATTGAGCTAGTGGCACAACATCGTTTATGTTACCCCATTTCAGGCAGTAACTTTGTGTTAACTTTGGCATGTAACAGATTGTATAAATTACATTTTTCGTAAACATTAAAATGGCAGTTTACAAAGAAAAAGAATCGATACAAGAAATATCGTAATGTAAGACAAGCTTTCAAAATGTAAACGATTTAACAAAATTTACTGCAGACGACTACCTATGACAAAAAAAGTTTCCTAAAGTAACTAAGTTACAAGCAGCGTGTTTAATAAGCAGAATTGAAAAATCAGAAACAGAATTGCCAAAACTCATTACTGGAAATGACGAAAATCAATTTAAGATATTTGTTAGTTTTGAAACATACCATAAGGCCCAATTATATCAGCAGGAAAAGACATATTAATTTCCAAGTCTTCTAGTTAAAGGTGTTGAACTAAAAGTAAAATGCACAATTTATTCACGTACAAATACTGAAAGGAAATGACATAGAAACCCGCATACAGTTCTATGAAATGATAGTTAATATGGATAAAAATCGTATCTCTTAAAAAAAATTATTTGGAAAGATTGTAACGGTACAGTATATAACACAAAATAAATCGTAAAAAGTAGGTGTTAAAAAAAATAAATGCAAAATAGATAAAGAAGACAAAGATAATTAGACTTAATGTTTGTGACAGTGCCTCGTATATAGTAGATGTGAAGGAATGCAGTGCAAATGCAGCAGAGATAAAACGTAAGAGCAGCGAGAGACGTTAAAAAAAAGGAGTAACTTCTCAAGATGCAATCAAACAGTTTGCTCCAAGTTTTAAATATGTTTATGGCGAGACAGCGCCGGATTTATACTTTTCTTAAATATAGGCTACTCGGGTTGTGCTGCTTCTATCTTTTCTTGTATCTGCTTATCTACCAAAAGACCGCCCCTGGTCCGCTGCTGTCTCCAGGTCGCAGCTTATAGGACCTACTGACAAATTCAACACTGTTGCGAAGAAAAGTAAGAAGTAAACGTGTCCTGAAAATCTGAATTCTAATAGTTTTAATAGCACTTATTGGAAATATAATTAGAATGTAGTAATATTGTAATTACAACAGTTAACATTTACAAAGTAAATAACATAACAAAACAAATAGATATTTTATGATCTAGCTACGAAATTTACTAACATTTCAAATTTTGGTGACAGAAATATATGTAGGTTTTCTTGTTCTAACGGAAGTTTTGTTTTTTTGTTGTACTCTAAATAAAACTCAGATAGAATAGCAATTAATCCGATTTTAATTAGAGCTAATGCAAACGTTTTTCCTAGAATTAATTATATGTAAAAGTTTAATTTTATGTTTTTTGTTATAGCTAACATACCTAAACAAATCTTTGGACCTTCTCCAAATGGAATATATGCACATTTTGGTATTATATTTTTGTTTTGTTCATTAAACCGATCGGGGTCAAACGCTTCAGGATTTGGATAGTATTTACTTTCTTTATGTAAAGCTTCACACGATATAAATATTTCTGTGTCTTTCTTAATTATTACTTCTCTGTCTTCATCGTCTGGGTGTGGACTGGGAGAAAGGAAGAGAAAGTGTTGGGTACCCGAAGTAAGAAGAAAAGGACAAATAAGGTTTTTTTTGAATTATATTATTTTTTTTATTAAAGTTTGTTTTGCGTTTAAATGTTGCATGGTATTTTTAAATTTTTATTTTTTAAATAAGCTTTTGGTGATCACCAAACTTTTGTGAAAATTTAGATTGTTTTGTTTAGTCCAATTGATCTACACTCATATAATAAATTTTAGTTATTTATGAAAATTGAATTTCATTGATTTATTTAAAAAGGCGATCATGTCCATAAAAAGAAAATAAATATTGTAACTAAAATAAGGCTAACGCTGAGTTTTAAGAAATTACGTTAAAAGCTATGCCGTGCGCGTTACAAGATGAAGCTAAATTTACACACGAGGGTGTAAATAATAGAAAATAATCCCATATCTGCGCACGTAAAAATTTAAATTGTGAAAAAAACACAGTTTCAAAAAAAAAAAAAAACAACCCGATTAACATTTGAAAAAAAGTTGATTAAAACTGAGTTCAAATTTAAGTTTTTGAATTATTTAGGGGAGAAAAGTACACAGTGACACAAATTTTAGTTTTATAGATGTGAATTATATTTGTTTGGTTATATCACTCAAAATGAATTTTCTATACGTTAAAGAGCGCGTTTTGGCGCATGTTGAAGAAAAACGGGAGTATTTATCTTATTAAATGAAAAAAATTAATTAAAAAATATTGACACTATTGATTGACTATATTGACCAGGTAAAAAAGCTGACTTGATTCTTATGAACTGTCGTAGAAATGATACCTCATACTCGTCACTTTCGTCAACAGTGGTGAGAATCTTAGCAATATAATAAATGTCCTTTATAAACTCAATCAAAATAAATTCTTCCACCCCTTATTTTTTGTCGGCATACTCTTTCAAGTCGTCATAATAATATACCGTATCTGAGCTATCTGAACTCTCTGCATAATTAATTTCTTCATCTGTGTCTGAGGAATCTTCAATCTGCTTAGTCTTCTGTGTTTGCTTTGTTTTTTTTTGGGTTTTGTTTTTATTTTAAAGTTCTTTAATGCTTGTTTTATTTAATTTTTTTTCTAAGAGCTTCTTTTCTGGCGTTGCTTTAATTATAGTATTTTAGCTTCTTTTTCTGGGTTTCCGATTTAGTTTTCTTGGTTGAGTCTTAAGAAATCCTTGAAACTCTTGAGGGTTAATAAATTTCTTTTGTAAAAGGTCTTCAGGTTTTGGCGTGGAATGCCTGATGTTTGGACTGTCACTTGTGGTTAAGCTATTTTCTTCTGTGTTCTCTTGCAAACTGATATTTTTTACGGCGCTAGTATATATTCGTTATTCAATTCTCCTTCAATCACTGCTAAGCTCAAAAAAATTGCTTCTGAAGATATTGACTCATGTAATAGGTAAAATCAAGTTTTTTTAAACCCTGATATTATATTTGAAGGAGTTAATGCTTTCATGTGTGCTTTACCAACCCATTGAAAAAGGTTATAAAAAGTTAACGGGTTCTCAGGATTTTTGATGAGCCATGATTGACATGCAGCATTGTAATATGATTTGAATGGTCCAAACACAGCTACATGTAAAGATTGCAACCTATTGGTGCAATGGCGGCAAAGTAAAGAGGTGAAGACCTTCAGCTTTTGCTTTCTCTACAACGCTAACAGAAATGTGACTTTCAATGTTATCAAAAATCAGCAAGGTAGGCCTATCCTTGCTACTCTGACAATGCAGAATGAAAGGATGTATAACCTGAGAAAACAATTCTGTGTTCATCAATCCACTTGTATTTGCCAAAAACAGCGTTTGTGGGGGAGTTCCAGTAATTATATGTTACTTAAAATATTTTCATGGGAAAATCATAACAAGCGGAAGGTACGTTCCTAATGCACACTTGATGACGCAGCTACTTTTCCGCAACTATTTTTGTAAGTGCATCTACTGTAGTAGTAGCAATTTCATAAAGGTTGTGTATTTGAGAAGCATTACCAAGTTCTCAAAAACGTTCAACCAAGGATCTTATGTTCTCAAAAAAGATATTGACGTTATGCTCATTAAATGATGTCAACCTTGATATGTTACATGTCTCTGGCTTACGAATACTCCGATGTTCTTGTCTTTTTAGGAAATTCTGAAATTGTATTATTATTTGGTACAATGTATTTAAAAGCCACATTTCTGACTGTAAGAGGTAACATTCTGTATTACATTTCTTCATCCACATTAAAAACCCTGTTAATGGTATAACTAGGTTCTTCATCATCACATTTAACTCCATAAGCGTCAGCAGCAGCACGCAATGTGAGTTCTTACTCACAAACTGCGTTTACTGCTGCCAACGTATCATCTTTCGAATAATTGCAAATTTTACGTGATTTAATTTTTATTGGCATCTGTAAATAATAAATTAAAATTCGTAAGCAAAGCCATACCCACAGCTCGCCCAATATAGTACACAGTGAAACATTTTCCACTGTTTACCTTCTACTTTGCACCATTTGGTTCAGAAAACATAGATTCTATTTGAAAATCGTAAATATAGGTTAGGTTTTAAGCGTATTTTTACCTAACAATAAGTCAAGTGTATCAGCTCAAACATAAATGTTTGTTAACATTTTGCTTTGAAAATTGAAATACTTTTAGATCTCTAGCGCTAAATGTTACTTACATACCTTTAAAAGCGTGAAATCCGAATAAAAATTTGGAAACAGACTCCGCTTGCGTCATTTCGCGTTTAGAACGGTATCCAAAATACCAAAATGACTACAGTTAAAAGCAGCATCAAATTTAAATTTTATTTAACATGTTTCACTGTGTACCATTTTCCCTATTTTACTACAGTTTATCACAAATGAAAGAATTATTTGATGTAGTCTGTTTTAATTTAATGTAATTGTCAAAGCCTACTTAAAATTAGTAGTATTGCAGCTGTAATAAATAATACGATTCAATGTAACTAATAATCCATTTATAAACAGTAGCTTTTAAACCATTTAATTTATATAAAATTTTGTTTACTGTTTTAGTGTCATTATTTTACTTGATATTCTAATATATCAAAAATACGAATATTGATTGTTTCCTCGAAAAGGTGTAAATTTAGGCACAGGACAACTTATTAAAACTTTATCTGATTTTTTATGTAAAATACAAAAAAACAAAATATACAGTGTTATAGGAGCTTTAGACCACTTTCAGTATAACCGGAAGTATCACAACATTGCAATTATTTTGCTTTAATAGATCATATATCATTATAAATACCTACTAACTTTGAAGCAAATAGATAAAGCCATTTTCTATATACGTTTAACCTTCCACTTTCGTGAATCACCCTGTATAGCCACTTTGTTGTTGTTGCAACCGGTACTTTGTTGATACGTAACAAAAAATGATTTTTAATAGAATTTCTTTTGAAACATAATCTTCTATATTGGTTAAATCCCGTGTGTAAAATTGTCTACAAGTAGTTGTAATTGTAACACGTCACAGTGTAAAGTAATCTTCAAACATCTGGTAGTAGAAATTGCAAATATTTGAATGAATTCTTTAGTCTTCTGATGAAAATAATAACATGAGTAGAATTGGTAGCGTGTGTTCAGCAACGTAGGAACCGATAAAAACAACAATCAAGAAGAGAAAAGTGAATTGGTATGGAGTCATGGAGGCGAGCAGACATAGGAAAAGAAGAAAGAGAAAGCCGAGGAAATAATGGATGGAACAGATAGAGAGAGAGAACTGACTTAGAAACTTTTGAAGTAACACTCTCAACTCTAAATATTTGGTATTTAAAATGCTTAGGCAAGCTAAATAAATTACATGTCTTCAAGCTAACAAAGAGACGCCACTGTTATCATTAATCAATTGTACAGAATTGCTTTTATAAGTGTAATTAAGTATTTACTATAAACATTACTGTTTTTGTTGTGATACGTCTTTAAAAAGTAGCACGATAACCTTCGCCTACAGGTCCTTTACAAACAACACATTTTCAAATAATCTTACAGGGCATATATTTTTATTTTCCTTGTTTTCTATTAGCTATTTACTATCACAGCAGTTTTTTGCTTCTGCTTCAAATGTTTTAGAGAATATGGGGTTGTATTAAATTCGTCATGTTAATGTTTCATTTGCCAATTTTTCATCTTTAAAAAAATTAATTTTGATGCCAACTGCTTCCCCTTCGCGCTATGCTAATTCATAAGCGGCTATATAAAAAAAATTTTTTGAAGGCCGGTTGGAGTATCTTCATTCCATAAGCACGCCATTCCATAAATTTCTTCTTTTGTAAGAAAAATTGAACTGTCACGTCTTTTGTAATTCTTTCTGTAACAACTTCCTCTTTGAATCTCGCGCATCACGTGCGGACTTAAACCTAATATCTGTAAACGGATCGAAGCTAATAGAAAACATTTAGAAGTAAATAGACTGTAAAATTTTTGTCGCAACTTTTTCAATTGAGTTTGGTGATTAAATCGAAATTATTAATTGCACAAAATTCCTTAAATTGTTTAAAGATTTGTGTTGTACTTCTTTTTGTTTGCCGATACGTTATCTTTGACTTTTGTTGTTGCTTTTTTATCCACTAATAAAGTCCGTTTCTAAGGTGTTGTTATGGACGTTAATACACAGGAGTGGAATTATTATTATATTTTTCATACGAAAGGCGTTTAACCTTTATGTCAATAACCACAAACCGGTGTTCAATAACGGGCTGCGTGCCTACCCCTTTAGGTTTTTATAAGAATAGTAATAAGGTATCCTTAGTCGTAAAGACAGTTTTACTGTCTTTACGACTAAGGATACCCTGAACACCTGGTTAACATCTGCTAAACACAAACAAGAGGCTCTAAGGGCTCTAAAACATGCCGGAGTTTACAAAATTCCTTGTTTCTGTGGATCAAGTTATATAGGACAGACGGGACGATCTATTGAAATTAGAGTAAAAGAACATATGGCTGATAGAAAACACCGCAGAATTACTAAATCAGCAGTGGCAGAAGACGTGTGGAACCAAGGACACACGCTAAACTTTGACCAAACTAAAGTGTTGGCTAGAATACCTTTTTATTTTCCCAGACTAATCCGCGAAGCTGTGGAAATAGAAAAACATCCATGTAATATGAACCGAGAAGACGGTTTAAGACTCATCAAATCTTGGCTACCAGTATTATATTATTTAAGACAAAGATCAACCTTCTTGGAAAGGAAACAAACACTTACTCCGAGTAATAACGAAGTCAGTCAAGCGGTAACGGAAAGATAAGGTCCATTAATCACGCTAATCGCTATTGGTATAAATATCGTCACTTACACTTTTTGCTTCAGTGAGATTTACCACTCTGAAGATGCAAGTTGCAATGTCTTGCGAAACGTCAATTTGTTTGGGTTTACGAACGACAATACGGCAAAGGCCAAGTTCTACTTTTTGTTTTGGCTCTCAAGAAGAGACTATGATCAAGCCTAAGTCTGGGTGTTTTACTACGACGCGGTCTAAGCCGAAAGTCGGTTATAATCGTAAACATAACAACCGCGAAAGCTTAAGATTTTATATGACAATTTTAAACTAAGGTAACTAGAAAAAACAAATGTTTGGAAAGCTTGATAAATGTTGTAAGTTCTTCTAGCTACAGCATTTGCTCAAAAGTCTAAAGAGAAAACACAATTAAAAACTCTAGACGTAGCTTATAGTGTGTTTGGTGGATAAAGTAAAGATCAGGAAATAACAAGTAACCAGGTGTCAGATAACTCATAACCATTGTTCTGTTAAAGTTGTTGGGTACTTTAATAATCTTAATCTGTATGATTATTGTTCTATGAATAATTATTTTCAGTTCACAACAGAGACAGTGAAATAGGAGAAAACGAAAGTGATAATGATGATTTGAACCAGACTCCGATGAATAGGAAAACGAATCAAAAGTTTTCCTTTGAATTCACTTTAAAGCTGGAGCAAAAAATTCAAATACAAGCCATACTTTAGAAATGTCGAAGTCAAATGCACTGCCATTATACAGAGGTAGTATAGGTGTTAACTGATTTTGGAATTTTATAAAATTTATTCGTTTTGATAACCAAAACACTCAAGAACAGGGTTAACAAAAAAATAAAGCAGCTCCCGTTAGCAAAATATGGCAAATGCTTAATATTAATTTAGCAAAAAGCTATAAACCATCACCAAATTTAACAGTTGACGAACAGCTTTATTCCTATAGAGACGAAACACGATTTACTCAATACATCTCATCTAAACCTGCTAAGTACAAAATCAAAGTGTGATAATTATGCGATGCGAAGAATTTTTATTCTCTCAACAGACAGATGTATACGAACAAGTTAGATAAAGAAGAAACATAACAAGAAGAACGTGTAATGAATGATTTAGTTGTACCTTATAAAAATTCAGGCAGAAACATTAAAACGGATAATTTTTCCACGAATCATTAGCAAAGCTATTGCTCTCATAGAAACTTACAATACTAATTTTTTATTCTGGATTTTCTGAAGATATCCACTGTAACGTGCGAAAGCTTAGTTTTAGTAATAATGACAACATGGGAGGTATCCAGAATACAAAATTATATTAATAATGCAACCCGTGGAAACCTGAATTTTACTATGTAATATTATTGTCATCTATGCACCATGCATACGACGGACGTTTGATTTTCAAGTAAAGCTTCTGATTCGTCTTTATTTACTCGTATTTCTTTTTGCTTTCTTTCGGTTTTGTTTTGCGTGTTGCGGTTTTGGATTTTACTTGGATTGACTCATAATGTTTTCTTTGTAGTTGTGATTTTTGGATTACTGATTCTTTTTTTCTGCTTTTTAGGTAGTTCAACTTTTAATCAGAATTTTTTTTTGCTAAGATTTCTTTGTTTTCTTTGTTTGGATCTTCAGGGTCCGTTTAGTTTTTTTGGTGGAAGAATCTCATACCGTCTGCTGACTACTTTTTGGGCACAACTTCGTTAGTTTTTTGTTTGATCCTTTCTTTCTAAATCCGCATATCACCATGCAAAATCTGCTAGATGTTTTTATTTTCACTTGTTGAGTTTAGTTAGTTTTGAGGATTTATATTTAGGGTGGAATTGTACTTGACTGTGACTTAAACTTATCTCTTTCCTATACTTCCTATACCGTTTGATTGTTTCACGCTGCTATCTTAATATGCAATTACTTTTGGAAGGTTGAAACGGGGTGAGTGGTATACAATTTTCTTCATTGAGGGTTTAAATTGACTCTACTAATTTTCTGTAGCGGATTTTGGTAGCCACCAAATGTTCTTCGTTATCACCGAAGATAACTAGTAGATGGCCTTGTTCGAAATATTCCATGACGTCGCAGTATTGATACGTCCTTATCATATCCACCGTCAAGGGTTGAGAACAGCCAGGACAATCCTTTCTTTTGCGAAGAATTAAGACAAACATGGGAAATTTAGTTGGTTAAGTCGAAGGGAAACGCTGGGCACTTGCGTTCTTAATAATTGGATGCTAAAGAAACTTTCTTATTTGTGTTAAAAGTACATGCTCGTTCAGATTTGGGTTTAATAATACTTTTTAGGTACATCAAGTACGGAGATAATGTCCGACTGAGGTAAAACCTAACTGTGATTATTACTACTTTCAATTCTTTGATTTGTATTTCGGGGACTAGGTCGTTTAAGACCGTACGTGCATGTTAAATTAACACAATTAATTATATTTTTGTGTTTCGCGAATTTATCAGTTGTGCGCGTCGAGTCTCGAAGGCTTAAATTGTTTTGTTTGTCTACAATTTAAATATATGTAATTATAAATTCAGAGGCTATGTTTATGTAACTGTTTAGTCCGACAAGGGCAGTTTGTTATACGGTGTGGTGCTCGCCACTCGGCGCAACTTCTAATTCAATGGACCTACGTATAAATTTTGTCGAGACCTTACGTTTATATGCTTTCTTCAACTTCTGTGATATAATAAATATATATATTCGGTGTTATTACTTTTGTAGTGTTATTTATTATTCTCTTACTACGGGGAGAGTTAGACGGTATCTCCCGAATTTAATTTTTTATCGTCTTGGCGCCTTTTTTTAGATTCACGTTATAATCACACATAACAAAGCCTGCAATCCCTCTTCGAAAAAGTTGTGCTAGCCGTTGCTTTGTTTTGTTATGAGAAGACCGGTGTGACACTTTATTTTTGACAGATGAACTCCAGAAGCCTGAATTTCTCGTAACATAATGTTTGAGTTTTTTGGATTTTAAGGTTTTGTCCTTAGCGTATGCCTGAATTTCTATTTTTGATTTTAGCTAGGTTAAAATTGTTTCAGATAATGTTTGCACTATACAAGATTTATTCTTCAAACGCCCGCTTCCAGGGGCATTAGAGGGATTGCTGTCAAGTCGAAAAGGTTTGACATCGTAATTCGATGAAAGAGAAATCATCTATCCGGTGAAATAGGTCTGATTTAACGCTATGTACGCCCTACGAAGCACCTTCTCAAGATGCACTCAATCAGTTTGCTCAAAGTTTTAAAGATGTTTACTGCAAAACATCGCCAGATTTATACTTTTCTTAAATATAGGCCACTCGGGTTGTGCTGCTTCTATCTTTCCTTATATCTGCTTATTTACCAAAGAGCCGCCTTAGGCCGCGGTTTATAGGACCTATTGACAAATCCAACACTGATGCGAGATGTCACAAACAGTAAGGCGTTGTAAATAGTACCATACACAAAATTTATCCAAAACAGAAAATTTTGGTATACGTGTAAATCCTAAAAATCTGAGTTCTAATAGTTTTAATAGCACTCATTGAAAATATAATTGGAATGTAGTAATATTGTAATTACAACAGTTAACATTAATAAAGTAAATAGCATAAAAAACAAATAGATATTTTAAAATCTAGCTACAAAATTTACTAACATCTCAGATTTTGGCGACAGAAATAAATGTATGTTTTCTTGTTCTAACGGAATTTTTGTTTTTTCGTTGAACTCTAAATTAAACTCAGATAGAATAGCAATTAATCCCATTTTAATTTGAGCTAATGCAAATGTTTTTCCTAGAATTAAGTATATGGAAAAGTTTAATTTTATGTTTATGTTATAGTTAACATACCTAAACAAATCTTTGGACCTTCGCCAAATGGAATATATGCGCATTTTGGTATTATATTTTTGTTTTGTTCATTAAACCGATCGGGGTCAAACACTTCCGGATTTGGATAGTATTTACTTTCATTGTGTAAAGCTTCACACGATATAAATATTTCAGTGTCTTTCTTAATTATTACTTCTCTGTCTTCATCGTCTGGGTGTGGACTGGGAAATACGACATCATCAAGACATACCCTGCTGAATATCTTTATAATAGGATGTTTTCTTAATGTTTCTGAAACACAAATTGTTTAAAATCAATATTGTAGTTTTAATAAAATTATATTACTTTTAGTTTGTCAGATAGTTGTTTTATAATTTATTATTTGTTAAATAAATATAAATTTAAAAAAAAAGCTAATATATTATACTTCTTAACAGGTCAAGGTAAATTCTTTCAGAAAATATTTGTAATAATAATTATATAAAAAAATATTACTATGGCGTAAATACATTTTTGAGTAACAATTGCTTCATACCCGAAATAACGTTATCCAAATATATCATCTCTTGAGCAGCTTCGTACGAAAGAACATGATCATATTTATTTAATACTTCATTAATTTCTTCTCTTGCTTTATTTTGAACATCACTATTTTGCGATAACTCGAATAACGTGTAAGCTAAAGTTAACGCACTTGTTTCATAGCCATCTAAGAAATACGTAAAAGCATGTGCAACAATTTCATCGTCTGACACATCTTTAAAATCATTTGTTAATTATTAATCATGTCGTTTGTTTGAATACTTACAAAATGGAGCTGACTTTGCTCTCATTTCATTTAAGTATCCTAAAAAATCTTTACGAGTAATGTTGTTTAGATTACGGTATTTAAGAGCATCTAAAATTATGTTTTTAAAGAGTTCCGAAATTGGATTGCCTAAAAATCTAAAAAAAAGCTCTATATTTATATCTACGGTTATAAAGTTACTTACGTAACTTTCAAAAGTCTGCGAATTTTGGGACACAATATAGCCATAGTTTGTCCAAACTGCACTAATTTGCTTTTGCTACAAAATTGCTCTCCAACTTTAAATGAATCTGGATACTTGTCTTGAAATGATCTTCCCTCTAATCCATATGCGTTTATCATAACATTTTCGCCGGTATAACGATTAGATAATTGTCTTACATCAAGAGTTTTTGACACTTCTATTTGTTTTTTAATATAATCAACCATTTTTTTGTTAACCAACAGAAAGTTGGAAGTCATGGGTTTTATCTATAATAATATTATGCACAAACAATAAACAGTCTTTTTTACATACTTTAGCACTAGTGAACTGTGATGTTAGACTACTTCGAACATTTTTCCATTCGTTGCCGTAGATAACAAATGGATTTAAAGCCATAATTGGATCCACTTCATGTTCTACTTCAATCAAATTTCGGTAGCTATGACAGTTTTTCATCAACATATTTTTTATTATCTCTGGATCGCGCACCAAAACTGCAGGTCTCCACATATCGAAAAAACCAATGTAACGATAACCGGCATAATCACTTTAACATAATACACCGTAAAATCAAATTTACAAAACAATTACTTACTTGTGCAATTTTTGACAAACATTTGATAACGCGGTACGTAAAGTTAACACTGAGCCAAAGCTTCCTACCAAAAAAGTAGGCTTGCAAAAAGGTATATTCCGTTTTTTCCAATAGTCATACCTCGTTTGAAAAAACAGGCGAATAAGTAACACCAAACTAATTATAAACAAAATTAAAAACATTTTGATGCAGTTAGTCAAATGAGAATGTTAAATTAAAAGTTAATTTTGCAGTGGTATGAACTAATATAACATAAAATTAGGTCACAGATAAAGCGTGATATTGACAGACTATAAATAAAAAAATGTATAAACAAATTATTTTTTGCATTTAACCAAAAACTGTCTAAAATGGGAAATATTTGATTAATACGATCAATAACAATTACTATTGTCTAACATCGAGACCTTTTCGAATATTTTCAAAAAGGAATTGTTTCATAGGTTATCTTTTAAGTTTTAGACAATAAAAGTGTTTATATCCGTTATGTAGTTTTTTTATTTGTTTTATTATCGCATTATGTCGATTAAAAAATGAAAATCATTGAGTAAGTATTGAGGAAATCTCAGATTTTTAACAAATCATATTTTTGTGCAAAATACATTACTGTTCTAAAGTATAGTTAATTTATTGTTAAAATGTGTGTAAAACTGTCACATACAAAATAAAAATTAATTTTTATATTTGCTAACTTTTAATTATAGATTTTGCGTTTGTGTTTTCATACATAAGTAAAATATTAAGTACATAAAAATTCGTTTTAGAATAATCGTCTTATAATTGAAAGCTTTGGCCTTTTTTTGTAACCTTTGCCTCTGCTTTCTAGAAAGTCTGATTTGTGTTTTAATTAGAATCTTTCTACTTGAATTTCTTTTGGTTGTTTTGATTTTTAAATCGTCAGGCCTTGTTTTGTTTTTTATTGAGAAGAATTTCATATGGCTACCTATCAGGTTTTTTTTCTTAACATTTCTCTCTCTGATTCCGTGTATCAACATTCAGGATCCGCTAGATATGTGTACTTGATTTTTTCTCTCTCCATTTTAATGGATTTAGGATTTTTCCTATCTTATATATCTTGTTACTTCTCTTTGCTTCGAATTATCTTTTGGTGGAGCCGATGGTACTACGTTGTTTTCGTGCTTTTATATCATTCCAACAACTGGCAATCACTACTTTTTCTTCGTAGATCCTTGTCTAGGGGGTTAGAGTTTTTTGCTTTTAAACTTTAGAGTATTATTCCGCTTTGTGCTTCTTTGGAACACAACCGTTCAATAAGACTTAATATTGCAAAATCGTTTTTTGTTTGTGTTTGTTCTTGGGTTAAAAGTTTTTGCGTTTGTGTTGGTTTAAATTTTATAATTCTGTTTTTGACGTATGTCTAAATTTCTGTTCTTCATTTAGCTAGTGTTGATTTCCCAGGTTTTAATGTTGCTGGGTTGTTTTTCACTGTTAAATGTGTTTAATAAAGCTTAAATAATTTATACTTTTTCTCAATTATCGGTTTATGTATCTATATGTCTGTAACATACACAAGGACTTCATTAAAACCCATTTCCCACGTGATCTAAGAGTTAGTATCAACATTATTTTAGATTGGTAGTGTTACCACAGGTGTTACCGTTTAGAAACATTTTTTGACATTCTCGTTTGACGTTTTGTTGACATCGGGTATTATTTTTCATCCTTTTCGCTATTCTCTATTTTTATATTCTAAATAATTATAATCAAAATTATTTAGCACTTTTTGTGTTTTTGTTCTGTTCTGTTTCCCAAACAACGTTATTCTTGCCGTTATTGTAATGACGCATTTTCAAATTGAGAAATGGTACTCGCAATCCTGATGGAACTTCAAAGTTGCATCGATCAATTCAACGAATATTCCTAGAAGGAAACTTTAACTACCATCATTTCCGACAATGTACACAAGTTTTAAGTAATCGATTTTTAAAGAAGAATTGCATTTGGAAGGGGAAACCTACAGAAATATCTTCTATACTCACTGCACCTGTTGTCCAAGAAATTGGCAATCGTATTGAACAAAGTCCTAATAAATCGGTAGTAAATTTATCTGCTGCAACAAGTATAAAGTCATTTTAAGTTCAATTTGTAAATTATAAACATCCGATTGTTAAGGTTATCAGTAGAAACTTGCCACAAAACATTATAAAAGAAATTTGCGATGACTCCGTACAAGGTTACTGTTTATCAAGAATTACATGCACCTGACTTCTTTCTAATGAACATTTAAAATAACGAGAACCTGTTGAATTTAACTTTCCTTACGGACGAAGCATGTTTTAATTTAAGTAGATATGTAAATAACCAAAATTATTGTACTTTGGCAACCGAAAATCCATACATTTCTGGGGAAACAACATTGCATGCTGTGAAAGTTAGTGTATAGATTGCAATGTCAAGAAGAAGGATAGTAGGTTCAATATTTTTTCACAATACTGTAAACGCAGAACGTTACCGTAATATTTTGGGTCCATTTTTCGAGCAGCTAGATAACAACAAACTTTAGCTTGGTTACCTTCAGCAAGACAGTGACTAGTAGTTTGTGCTATTCAAACTGCCATTAAATTTATTCAACAATTTTACAATACAATAAAAGAATAATAATGGTTCTTCACGATCTCCAGATCTTACGCAACTAGATTTTGAACTAGTTGATGAGCTTCGTAATGTTTTACAAATTTAAAGAGAAGAGTTAACACATGCAGCTGCAGAAGAACGTATTGAACATTGGTTATAAATTGAATAATTGTCGTCATCTATTTTTATTTCAAATAAACAGGTATTGCTAAAGATTTTTTTTTTAGAGTAAATGGTGTAGTATTATTAATGTGTTACAGTTTTCAATGAATTACTTAACCTTATTTTACAAGTTACAAATCAAATTTCTCATTTAGTAATTTCTTTTACGTCATACTAATCCAAGCAATGTTGGTTGCTTAACATATATGTCACGTGGAATCCAATCATTTATGAAGGCCCTGTATATATACATATTATATACATAATTAATAATGGGACAGCAAGATTTCTGTATTACTTTTATTCATTTATCGGCTTAAAATCACTGAAGTGATAATGCAACTTTAAATTTTAAATTGACTTTAGAATGTTTATTTGGGATACTTTTTAACATTATCTGTTTTCAACTTATAGGGATTTGCACCGACCTAAACCTAAAGACGCAGTGAGTTTCTCAATTTTTGAAGTAATTTCATTGTGTTTTAGACGTCGTTTTTTAACGGCAAAAACATTATTATTATGTTGTCACAAGTAATTTTTTTTTCACTCTTCAAAATTTATTATTGTTAATGGAGTTACACTATTGCTTCTAATAATATTCAACACTTTCATAGTTTTTATATTGTCATTTGCTTTCTACATAAATTTGCATAATGTTTTAATCACTGTGAGTGATACCTTTTAATAAATTTTGTAAAGAACTTAACTGTAGAAATATTTTCTAAATAAGTATAATTGGCGCTGATTACTGTAAACTAGGATTTTTTGCTTGTGGACTGTTACGTTTCTTGTACGATTCGAGCAAGAAACGTTGCTAACTTCAAATTTTTTAATTAGTTTTTCTAACTTCACTTTACTTTGCCAAAATATTGGACTAACTGTGATAGGTTTCCAGCATCACATAAACTCGTAACACAACAAAAGTATTTTTTAGTAAAATGATATAACATGTTAGGTAATTGACGTATATGATCTTTTCTTTGACTTATTCTTTAAAAAAAACGTTTACTATGCATAAAGCGGTTTGTAGATTAAATCACAAATGTCTGCCAGAGATTGATTTAGTAATTTATTGTAAAAAATAAGCACTTCTATTACACTTTATCAAAAGCAAAATCGAATTATTGCTAAACGCGCAAACAAATTCTTTAAAAGTCTTTAAAAAAATAATCTTTATAGCCGCATTTCTATTGATCTCATGGCAATTCAAACAAACAGAAACTGATATAAAAGATTCTTGGCTTTTTTAAGAACTTAAACACAAGAATAAAGCACCGCGTCAAACTATAAAAATAAAATAAATTACAGATAAAAACTTCTGTAAAAATTAGTAATAACAAAAACTGAGTGCAACAGGTAAGAATTAATTAGCTAGAAAGTTAGTATGTAGTACGTTTCTTAATAATGTAAAAAAAAACCTATGTAAACGTCTACTATTTGCATCATTTTGCAGGCAAAAGTTTTGTTAACATTGTGACCTATTATATGTAATCTTTTAAAAACAAATTATTTCAAGATTAAATTACGTAAGTTTTATGCAATAAAAGTACTTTGATTCGTTGTTTAGTTAGTAATCACCAGATACCCTCGTTTTAATATAAAAAAAAATATTAGTTTTATTTAAAAAAAATTTAATTAATATTTACTGATAAAATATGAAACGTTTAAAATTGTAAGAAATACATTTTCAATGATTTTAACCTTATATGCAAATAAAAATCGGATTATTTAAAAAAAAGTATTACAACAAATTTCGCAATAAACCCATTTAAATAAATGTAATTAAAAAACATTAAAAATTAAATTACAAAAAGTTTTTCGCACAAGAAAATCTTTCGTAAATTAATAACATCCTTTTAATTAATTTTTGTTTATAAAAACAGCTTTCCTTTACTGGTACACCCAACTAAACAAAGAACGTGACACCTTGGTTAGAACGAATGAAATAGTTAGCGGTGTAAACTAGGCTTGTGGCAATCATTCGTTGCCGTTCGCGATGCTATTTAAGAAATTCAAATTAGACAAATAATAAACATTGACAGTGCCAGAAGTTCAAATTGTTTATCCGCAAAAACTAAAAAATCATTATATTCTTATTTTTATAAATAAAATTGTTTGCAATGCTGAACTATTTATTCCTTTGTTGGTAAATGCATGTTTGCGCCGCCCTTAGCTTTTATCTACATTTTTTAGTTTAATAATATTTTTAGATAACGTTAATTTTCTTTGTGCAACACTAGTAGAAGACAAGACATTTATTTAAACGTTGTTAATACGTATAGATTTAAACTAGTATAATCTTTGTAAGCATAAATAAATCAAACTTAATGTGTTTTTCACGTTACGTTCCTTTAGGGGCGGAGGAGGCACCATTACTAGTATGATAAACAAAGAATTTGTAGTTCGGCTGTCACCCATATCCTGCTTTACTATAATATGATAAATAATCATTCTAATATTTTTCAGAAATGTCAATTAAAAACAATGAATTATTTCACCTTTACCTTTAATAACTATTTTTAGTTGCTGTTATAGTCTCTTGAGTTTACGAGCGGTCTTATTGTTTGAGCAATTGCTTGAATTCTTATGATTTAACGGACTATTTTAAGACGTACCTGAGTTAAGTAGTATTGCGAGCACACGATAAACAAGACTCTCAGTAGTGGCAGACGGAGAGTGTTTACGGTAGCCCAAGAACGGCTTTAGCGGCATATGTTACTTAAAATCTTTTTACAACTTTCCAAAATACTCTAGCCGACGTCAAATTTTCTGAATGCCACTTAACTGCGAGAGCACGACTGTAAGAGTCAGCAATAAAAAAGTATCAAGCAGCTATAAAAGAAATTCTTAGCGAGGACAATAAAAAAAATATGTCTGGCATTTGCAAGACGTTACGTCAATGAACGAATTTTTAATTTAGATGAGTACATAAAATAAGTTACTTTTGGTTTTTTTAGGCACTTAAACTTTAAAGATTGAATAGTAGAATCTTTTTCTTTTTTTAGTCCCATTGCGGATATACGTCAACTCTATATGTTTCTATATTTCTCTGTCCTGTGATGTTATCATCCACCTCTTGTCTGTTGCCCTATGAATGTCGCGATACATCTCTTTTTTAATTCCATGGTTTCGATTATGTCTTCCATCTTGGTTTTTTCTTTTATCGATCCTATTCTTTTTCTATCTTTCTTTGTTATATTTTATATTGCCCGTTTGACGTTCATTTATGTTACCTGCAGGTTATGTATAGTTTTAGCGGCATTTTCTTGTTGTATACTTTAATACTGAGATGACACATTAATTCAGAAATTTGAAAAAGTAGAATAGTTATACAACACTCAACCGCACGTTAGTTCACTTAAAACAACTTTTTACATAAAAAATTACATAATGTTTTTTTATTTGTTTACAAAATACAAAATTTATTTTACATTAATACTTCAATCTGATAAAGCTAAATAAAATCTAATATCTGACTCAATTGAACTTGAAAACTGACTGTAGTAAATTACAATGACTATACAAGTTATTATAATTTAAGTTATAATAGTAAATCTGAATTCGTAGTTTTTAGAATCAAGAATGCAAACGATTAGAACACTCCGTTTGTCATCAATAACTTTTTTTTTTACATGTGTTAAGGTTTCAATTAGTGTAAACGTGCGCCCGCGTATGTAGTTTATGTTTTAAGAGTCGCAGAAGAAAAAACCGTGGCACGATATATTACCTCGATGTTTGAAGCTAGTAACACGGTGACGTTTTGTAAAAAAGTACATATTTCAATAAACATAAAAGTTTAAATTTTGAAATCGCAAAAAATGCCAAAAAATAAAAAACGAATAATAGTTATATGACTCAATGATAGTCGACCTCAAGTAAATCCAACAACAAATTGTCAACTATAGATAAGTCAAATTAAAACTTACATTAAATTGACATTAATCACATTGTTAACGAGTGGTATTTTTGATTTTTTATACTTATACTTATAGTTAGCTTTGTAAAATAAACATTTTTAGAACTGTTTTTTTTATTATTTAAAACTAGGAAGTTTTTTTGTTTTTACTTAATCAAATATTTTGTAATTTGACAATCTTGTTTTTATCCTTCTATCATACAGAAACGTAATCCTATTTTTTCAGTAAAAAGTTACAAAAAATGTTTATGAAAACCCAATATTAGTTAATACCCAAAAACTCCAAAACGTCTTCTGTTCGGTTACTTCACTTCCACTTCTTTTGTTTATTCACCATGTTATTGTTTATATGTTTTTGTTGGTGTTTGTATTATTACGTAGGTACGCTTTTAATTTAATTAGCTGATTATAATTTTTTTAACTAAAGTTTACGTAATTTTATTTTGCTGGTTTTTTTTTCTATTTGTTTTTTGGTATTTGTAGAATAGGACATTACCGTGTTTTTTCTTCTGTTTGGGTTTTTATTTATTCATTTTATTATTTTTGGAATCTGAAAACAAGCAGCAATCGTTAAAAAGCAGTAGGTTGCCAAACATAATAATCCATTCATAGTGACGCAAATTTTTACATAAATAATCATTTATTTTATTATCAGTCTTCTATGCTACAGTGCAAACTGTGATACCTACGCGTGCCCCTAGTGGTACAAAAATATGATTTTGTATACCGTAACATTAAAATCTAAATACTACTCATGAACTATTTATTTCTTTATTTTTAATTTATTCAGAAAAATCAGATGTAATCGTACACCATAATCTGCTACATCATATCTCTTTTAAATTGCATTGCAATATTTTTAAACAACAAAAAGTAAGTGTATGTCTACAAATTGTTCCTCATAAAAAACCCTGATTGTATTTTAGTAAAAATTAAATTATTTGCAAGTTCTCTGTCAAACATAATGCGTAATCATATACGTGTAGCGTGCTCCATATCGTAGTCTAAGTTTCCGACTTGTGTATTAGATAATTATGTGTTGCTAAGACGATCTTTAGCTAACGTTAAACCAAATTGTGATAAGCTTAAATTCTGATAAAACTACTAAATTCTCACATCTATTAGATATATATAGTCATTTTTAAGTGCGTCAGCGATGACTAGCTAGCTTAAGTTAAAATGTAGATCTAACAGTATCAAGATGTATAGTCCATAGGGGTCTTTAATAAAACTGGTAAAAAAATCTAAAAAAGGGATACTGGTAGGTATAATGGAATATAAGAACCGCAAAAATTGCGTCTACAACTGTAACTGATTTATGGCATATCTCACTTTCTATACTAAGATGAGAACGTCTTCCGGGTTTGGACCGTGTCAATATTGTAACCGAAGTTGCCAACGTTTTGCCCACTTTCGTAAGGGGCTTCATCAGCGCGTCAGAGAAATCGAAGAACTCAAACAAGCAACCGAAATCTAACTAAAAACTTCTTAAAAGTTAGGTGATCAACTTGTGAACCAAACCAGATTCTAAACTCCATAGAAGTGACTTAAAAAGAAATAGTCTCCGTATATAAAGAAGTATCGTCACGGCTGGTTAAGCTCGACTCTGATTGGGTTACGGTTGAAAGGGGGCGTGTTTTCGATAAAGGACTAATGACCTAAAACCAAAGAGGGGATAGCTCAAAACCATGATCCCGATTGAAGTTATTGGGGTGCTTGATGATTTCTATGCTCTCTCGAAATTTCCTGTTGAAAAAGAATAGAGATTTGGCAATCACCAAAACGTTATCAAAATCTATCTTCTGACCTGTAGTGAAATGATGTTCAGCAACCGCAGACTTAGAAACATGCCTTTTCCTTATACAACGATCATGTTCTAAAATGCGAGTAATGACGGAACGACCGGTCTCACCAATGCAGACTAAACCAGATGAACAAAGAATTTGGTATAAACCTTGAGATGAAAGTGTAGGAAACTTGTTTTTGGGAGAAGGAAGAATCTGAGAAATTTTGCCTGTCGAGTTGAAAATAGGTTTGATACCATTCTTACCAAGAAGTTTCCCTATTTGATCTGTAACCTTGTGAATGTAGGGTAAAAAGGCCAATTTCGGATTGGATTCGGAAGTAGAAATATTCTTAGGTAATCGAGTACATGGATGTAGACGACGATTCATAACTATATTAATATCTTGCTTCATATAACCATTGTTCACTAAAGTTCTAGTAAGATGACAGAGTTCCGAGTCTAGATTCTCAGGTTGGCAAATAGAAAAAGCACGATGAACCAAAGATTCAATAACAGAACGTTTCTGTGCAGGATGATGATGAGACAAAGCATGAAGGTATCTATCAGTATGGGTGGCTTTGCGATAAACAGAATGACACAAGAACGTCAAGAAATGGGTGAGAACTATTACTTTCGATTTCCATAGTAAATTTAATATCCAAGTGTTGATTGTTAAGATGATTAAAAAACTTAGACAATTTGAGATGATCATAAGGCCAAACAATAAACGTGTCGCTAACATACCTAAACCAAACTTTTGGTTTTAATATTGATGACTCCAAAGCAACAGTTTCAAAAGATTTTATAAAAATGTTAGTTACAACAGGTGATAGAGGAGAACCCACAGCAGCATCAGAAACATGTTCGTAAAACGTGTTATCAAATTGGAAATAAGTAGAAGATAGACACTTATCAATAAGAGGAACCTTACCATATTGAGGCAGAATCTGTTCGATGGTTATAAGCGAATCTTTAATAAGAACTTTTGTAAAAAGGATTTGCTCTCACGCCCTGATGAAGCCTCTTACGAAAGTGGGCAAAACGTTTGCAACTTCGGTTACAACATTGACACGGTCCAAACTCGGAAGACGTTCTTATCTTAGTATAGAATCCGGCCGTGGAAGCCTTCGCTATTATATCTTACTTTCATTGTCTGATAGACGATCTTGCCACGATCGCGTTGGATTACGTGTTTTCTTTTATCTGAACAACGTGATTAAAGTTAGCAAACATTTGAAAAACCTGCAATTTTCAGCAAGGATGCTAGACAAATCTTAAATTAACTACAAAAAAGTGTCACAATATTTTGGAGATGTCGTATGCAAAGATACAGTAAAACCTGCCACAGACAAAACTCGAGTAGTGTCAATTATACTAAAAAAATGTGTTACATGTTTAGTAAAGAAGAAATACTTGGACACATCGTATGCAAATATAAAATGCTGACCCAGACAAAGCTTGGGTAGTGCACATGTGATTAACACCAATAACAAGCATCAACTTGTTACGGTAAGAATTAGGGGTAACTAAATTTAAATAGAGCGATGGCCGCAGTAGCTCGGTTCTTGTAGGCAAAATGGGGTGGGTTAGAAATTGTGAGGGGAATATTTAAATCAAAGATGTCGTGGTAGATAAAATTAGTCAAATAGTGATTAGAAAATGTTAGAAATGGGCGCCACACAATTTATTTAGTTACGGTCCTGTTAAGTAAATTGTAAAAGTTTAACAGGGCTCTAGTAGTAGCGAAGGGTTGCTGAAGGAAAACGGGGAAGGTTAAGCAATAAATAGCAATCAGTAAATTTGATGTAAATATAATAAATTTAGAATAAATGGCAATTTAGAAAATAATCAATAAAATATTCAATTTTGAATTATGCAAACAAAATATGCGTGAAGTTGAGTAAAACAATCGATAATGGATTTCAAATGTTACAAAAATACAGGATCTAAATTACCTTGTTTTAAAACAAAAGTAGTAAAACCAATTTAATTACGTTAGGTTCGCAAAACAAACAAAAAAAAATTAATTTGGGACAACGATCGGGATTCGACAAGACAGTAATTACAAATTTGAAATACAAAAAAAAATCTTACCTTTATTACTTAGCTGATGAAACTCCGCGCACGGTATTTCCAGTCGAAG
The DNA here is from genome assembly GCA_035610365.1 of Aquatica leii. Taxonomy (NCBI): domain Eukaryota; kingdom Metazoa; phylum Arthropoda; class Insecta; order Coleoptera; family Lampyridae; genus Aquatica; species Aquatica leii. Next base: position 154,781,783 of record CM069433.1, read on the forward strand.
TTTCCTTAAATAAAATATTTAAAACAAACAATTGGCCGTCGGCAAATAACAGTCAAGAATTAGAGTTAGGTTCAAGTTTACTATCTCGTAGATCAGGGGATGCGTAACCAAATTTATGTAGGTTAATAGGTCAGTTACAATTACGTTATAAGTCAACAAATTTTAAGGTAAATCAGATAACAAATTTTTATAGAAACAAAGAGAAATTAAGTTAAGTAAATTAAGCTAAAGTTTAAATAGCAAAAGTGAATTTTAAATAGCAAAAAAAATGTAAAATTTTTAAGTATAAGGAAAAGTTTTTGAATTTCTAAAGTTGATTAAGCAAGTAGGATTTTGATTAAAAGTTCAATGCAGAAAATCAAATCTTTGAGATTTGCACAAATATGAATTAATTCACAATAAAACGAAGGTTAACGGTTGGTTTTTCACTTAGTCAGTTGCTGCAATCGAAGTTGACTTTTCACCGTAGTGTTAGTAGAGTTTACAGATGAACGGAGTATTTTGGTAGTTGAAGGAACTCTCATACGTGGGGGAAACAATCCGTTGGAGAAGACGTTCATGGAAATTAGAACAATTTTGTCGGAACAAAAACCGCTATAAAGAGGAAGGGAGAGAAGCGAAGTTAGATTAACTAAATAAATCAAAAACTAAGTACTTTACCTGGGTATAATAATCCAGCGTTAAGAAAACTAAGTACATTTTTAAAATTTAAAGTAACTTATAGCCGTAAATATACGATTTTTTAGTAATTTTAGGAAAGAAACAGGTTCCGTAGATATACTAAAAGTTAGGAAGGTTTCAACGTAATATCCGGTAAAATCACTGTGTTTAAGTAAACGTTAGTACTTTCAAGGTACAGTAAATTTTTGAAGTGATCTCAACAAGAGTTTGTCAGGAACTGATTAAAGAAGGAAACGAAATACCTAAGGTCATAATGACCTCAGAAGATAACAAAATAAATTCGTCAGCAAACTCGTGAGAACGCTCGAGTAACTGATAGTTTAAACAAGGATCTTGATAAGGACTTGCAGAAAAGCAGAATTTAACCACGTATTAAGCGAAGATAATACGCTCTTAATTAATCATAAATTACAAATTATCAACTTTAAAATGTAACGAAATAAAGCGTGAAATTAGCAACAACAGCAAATTCCCACACGTATAACTTAAATGAATCAAACAGTACCGGATTTAGGAAAATTTGCTCAGGGCGTAACAAAGTTTAAAATTGTTTTGAATAATGCAGTTACTAATGATGATTTGTATTCTGGCATGTTAACATTAATAAACTTGTCTAAAAAAAGTCAAATTTAAAATAAATAAAAATTGAAAAAATGCTTTCTGTAGTATAAAACAAATTCTAGTGGCTGCACCAATTTTGTTTATTAATAATATTTAAGAATAGAAAATTTGTGTTGAATATTTTTGCAAGCAATCTGACTGAAAGTAAAGTGTCATCGCGGTTTTTAAAATTATAGTCGATAAAAAATCCTTAGAAAACGAGTTTTTTCCCAAACCAAAATAAAATACGTTAACTGTTTAATACCGTTTACTAGCAATAACAACGTTGCTCAGGACCAGGACGAGAAAAACCAAAAATTAAGCTTTTAGCAATTTCTACGTCCTAAGTAAAACATAAATATAGACAGGTATACCTGCACCGACTAGTCTATAATATGAACTATAAAAAAGTCGTGCATCTAATTAACAATTTAGTTCTGTGTTATGCGTGATGTAAAATGCATACAACAAATTTTCCTAGTCTTGGACAAAAAGAAGTATAATTTTTTGTATTGTTACCCAGATAGCGTACTTTCATTGCGTAATAGTATATTACATAATAAGAGTTGTAAGTAGATTATTATATGCGAGTAAAAAAGTTGCGCGAGAGCCGCGTAGCGGCAAGTTTGGTAATTTTACCAACATGTAATAAGCTTATACAACACTAGTTGTGTACTATACTTTTTCTACGAATACTTTCATTTATAAAAATAAAAAAACATAAATGTAACATTAATTTTATTAATTTAATTTGTCAAAAATGACGTCTACTAATTCGTTTGCATGGTTACTCAACGCAATTGACTAACAAGGCTAACCAGACTATATTTTTTTATAGAACAGAAGCGTAATTTTTTTATTTATTTTGACATGAGAATTAGCGATTCTTACACTAAAATCCGTGTAAGAATAAGCAAATTCTTACACGAATTTTAGTAATGTTAACTTTTTTTAAGTTGGTATCTCTGCATCGTAAGTTGACGCTACATGAAAAAAGAAATCAAAATTATTGTAACTTAACAATTGAAATTCAAATGTTGATACCAAGATAAAATAAAGACTTATTTACTTATAAGAGATCATTTTGTACGAGATTTTAGGTTAACACGTAAACTTCAATATGTCAAAGTGTAAGTGTTACCAATTCAATAAAATATGAAAGTTTGCCATTATGTTGATTTAAAATTAATATTAAACAAAAATATTAAGATTGAATCAAAATAGAGAAAATAGAATAAAACACACGTCATAGAATAAGTTTCAATCACTCTACTGTTTCATGAACTCGCCGCTGCGCGGCTCGTGTATGAAACCCGGTCTCGTGATTGCAGCGCGTTCATTCAGTAATTTGTGTTTTAACATACTATTCTCTATTTCGACATGAGAATTAGCGATTCTTACACTACAATCCGTGTAAGAATAGGCAAATTCTTACACAATTTTAGTAATGTTAGTTGGTATCTCTGCATCGTAAGTTGACGTTAGATCAAAAAGAAATCAAAATTATTGGAATTCAACAATTGAAATTTGATACCAAGATAAAATAAAGACGTTTTATTAATTCAAAGTTATTTACTTATAAAGGTATAAAGAGATAATTTCGTATGAGATCAAAATGTCATAGTGTAAGTGGCGCCAATTCAATAAAATATTAAAATTTCCCAATGTTGTTTTAAAATTAAAACTATACGAAACATATTAAATATTGTAACAAAATAGAGAAAATAGTATAAAACACACGTCATACAATACGTTTTAATCACTTTACCGCTTCATAAACTCGCCGCTGCGCGGTTCGTGTATGAAACCCGGTCTCGTGATTGAAGCGCGTTCATTCTGTAACTTGTGCTTTAATATACTATTATTACGTGCTAGTCATTAAATGTCAGTCTGTTATGATCTACTCACTTAACAACCAAATAACAGGTAATATGCGATTTACCAGTAAGATAGTAAAAAATATATTTGAGTAAAATTGATATTTCTTTTTAATTTAAATTTATTTAAGCAAAGTTGTGCTCTTGTTAAAGTTGATTAAAAAAATTACATATTACAGTTATCAGTACAGTATTTCTTTACCAGGATTTCTCTTTTATTCAAACTTAAGAAGGAATTGTTTTTCTAACACTGATTTGTTTCTAAAGAATACATATATTATCAATGATTCTGTAAAATAAGTTAGACATAATGGGTTTTATAATTTAATATAATGCACCCTAAAAGTTATATCTTAATATTTTATATTTTTGTTTATTTTGTTTGCTTCCGCGTTAAACCAAATCCACGAATGTTTGGAATTATTGCATTATTATATTCTCTTGTTAATTAATCTTTGAATTATTTATTTTACTTGAAAAATTAATTGGTACACAATGAGTTGTTACATGCAAAATTTTTATAACGTAATACCCTGTATATTGAATTAAAATTAGATTCCGGTTTTGACGCCCTCTGCCGATCTTTTCTTGTGACTGTCATTTTACGACGAAGTCGTTAAGCTGACAACTGCATAAAATGGCCTGTGACGCTTAAAGAGAAATTGTATTGTATTGTGTGTTGCCGATACTGTTGGCATTTATGCATTGAGAATTAGATATACTCTTGTTAATCATCTACGTTACTAAATTAAAGTTTTTATACCTGTTAATCTTTTTTTATGGTACATACCTTTCTCTTTTATTGTGGTTACCCGAACATCAGAGTAACAAGGATTACGAACCTAAAAATTCGTTACAAGCTTGGACCGTCTGTTTTGATCGAGCCAGAAGCGTTAATTATAAATGATCTGGCGCCCTTAATTATTATTCACTTGAACCTCCCCTATCTCCGACCGTGCAAGGTTCGTAAGACCTAAAAGCTTGTAGCAGAGTACCTACACAATATGTGACATTTACATAAAATTTTATCTTTACATCTCAAATAAATAATTTAAAAGAACGTTACATTACAGCATTCTATTTAAAAAAATGTTATAACTAACAGTGGTTTGTTGTAAATAAAAATTTTGATATATATAAATTTTCCTATGTTTTTTTAGATAACAGTATGAGCGTGCCAAAGAAGAAATGCAAACAATACAGTATTTAATATATAGAATATGGCTTCATTCCGTCATCAGAAAATAGTAATTTACTTATGTGTCTTTTATATAACAAAACGATGAGAATAATGTTCAATAAAACCTTCTAAGCTTAAAGAACGTCTAATAAAAATCCATAATGACAAAAAATATAAGGATTTAACGTTTTTTCTAACAATCAAGGAAAAGTATTTGAAAACACTGAAATTGCAAGAACTCATAAGGACAATATCTAAAAGAAATGATGTTTCTTATAATATTTTTCTAATGATTAGAAAGTCGAGAAAGCCGCACGCTATTGGTGAAAAACTAATTCTACCAGCTGTAAGCCAGATAATACGCACCAAGCAGCTTTCGATATTATAAAAACAATTCTACGAGTAATAATATTGTACGATGAAGGCACGACAAAATCGCTCAGTGTGTATAAACGTCCTTATGTGATTACTTAAAAACATCTGCATTTTCTATACAGTTTGACGAGTCAACATTACCAGCAAACGAAGCTTTACTTTTAGCTTATGTGAGATTTGTAAAAAAAGAATCTTATCTAATCTGTAATCTTATCAGTGACGTTGGTAACACCTGTTCGTCGAAAAGTTTCCATGACGTTAGGTTGCTGAAGGCTAAGGAGTTATACACCACTTTATGGGAAGAAATACTTACACAGCTGCAAAGTTAATTAGAGGGAAGCTCGGCGCATTCGTTTACGTCAAATATTGTATGCATTAAATCAAATTACTTGTGCTAACACAGTATGTACCTTTGTGTCAAATTGCATATTACGTTTTAGGTCAGACTGGTACGGAATTGACTAATCCCCTACTGGATAGTACACAGCTGTAAGTATTGCATTATCTATTTTACTTCGTCGGTCATGTCGATTATTGGAATGGTCACACCTACATACTAGGTTTTAATCACAATTAATATTAAACTCTTTTTGTGTGTTACACACAAACTTATCGGGTGCGCTTTAAATGTAAAAGTTAGATCGATTAGGGCACGTAGATGTGTGACGTGTTGCCCAGACAAAGGGCGTAGCTTTGTTACGGTCGAATTTTCTTTACGTACGCCTATGTTGTTACGGACAAAATTTTCTTTACGTACGCCTATGTATTCCGATGTGAAATTAATTTACGGTTTGGACGCCCCCTACCGATCTTTTACGCGTGACTGTCATTTACGACGAATTCTTCAACTTGAAAACTGCATAAAATGGCCGGTGAAATTGGCGATTGAAATCTTCTAAACCCATCCACCGTAATGGGGACAAATTTATAAGGGTATTACGCTTCTAATACGTTTGAGTCGTCACCGGGTAAGATATAGCTGTCATTTATTAAAACTCTGTGGTAATTTCTCGTAATTTAATAGCCGTTCCGCCACGTGCGAGTATTCGTCCTAGTCGTTAACTATTGATGAAGAATCAATTTCGAATAATAATTTCGTCGGATGAATGTAATCTGAGGTATACTACATATGGCAAAAATTTAACACACCGAAGATCTAACTACAATTGTCGAGATTCTACTCATGCGGCAGATACCTGCGTAACCACCGTTTCGTCGGGATATAACAGCACACGACGACCGGGTTCGGCCTTGTGTATTTGTGTTAAATATAACTAATCATTTTGTAGATTTCACTTTCGTGAGGAATTAGTTTGACACGACTTGCTATTTCAGGGTGTTTACAGGATATCGTGCCGAGGAAAGTACTTTCTTCGCACAAGGGAGAGTTCCTGTGTTTGTGGTAAGTGATTTTATGTATTATATTCGTTGTCAAATAGGGTCACTCACGAAACTGTTACTAGTAATAATTCCGTAACGATTAACGTAAGAGTATTACCATTTAGGTAATAAGTTTGCTTGCTCTGTGTTACGTCTGCTGTGTACTACCCATAATTATTAGGATAATTTAATGTTACTGCCATAATTGTTATTACTGTTTTATTGTCAGTAATGCCATATTACTAATTTTTTTTTGTGGATTCCGCATATTGTATACAAACGATATTTACTACAAACTATTCTTCGCTACTTATTTCATTGTACTTTATTGATGTGATGTGTGCTGCCGATACTACAGGCATTTAGGTAGAAAATTTGATGTACTCCTTAATCAAAGTATACGCTAATTATTAATGCAAATTGTTACTCCTTTTAAAAGTTAAGGTTGGCGCATAAGCAAACTGTGATAAGTATTAATTCTACCTAGAAAATATTAAAGCTCATATCTTCTATTATTATTCCAACGTTAAACCATTAAATCGATTATGCTTGTTAATCTTTCTTTTTATCTTCCCTGCTCCTGTGATTATCGTTACCTATTAATTACTTTTGACTTCTCGAACAGCCGAGTATAAGGATTACGAACCTAACATCGTGTTACAAGTTTATACCGTTCTGTCCTGAGCAAGATAGAAAATTACTTTGGGATAAGCTCTGGCGCCCTGCAACATCTTCTCTGTATTTTTTTGTGAACCTACCCTCTCACCGACTATTGTGAGTTGGCCGTGCAGGTTCGTAAAACCAAAAAGCTTGTAACAACTTATATTTTCCTGTGATATCAATCCATGTAATATTGTTTGAAACGTTTATATAACTATACTTTTGTACTGTTTTCGTCCTCTTCAACTACTTCTGTGTACAATAAATGTATACTCTGTGTTATTACTTCTGTCGTGTTATTTATTCTTTTCCAGCTAGGGGTAGAGTTAGACAATATCTCCCTAATTTAATCTTTCATCGTCTTGGCGCCTTTTTTTAGCTTTAATCTATAGTTTAGCATCACAAAGCCTGCGACTCTCTCTCCGGGGAAACTGTGTTAGTCGTTGCCTCTTTTTTTGTTGTTGCAAGAAAACCAGCGTAACAGCACTCTATTCGCTCTTTGATTCAGAGTTGAAGTCTTGTAGAGTAAAGACAATAATTTGCGACACAATTTAATTATCTCAAAAAATGACATGACTGATTTATTTGTCAAATTTAACGAAGTTATTTTGAAACTACGAGGTGACACTTTAAAGTTAATCAAAGCTAAAATTGTAATATTTGCGTTTGTTCCAAGACTTTTGCTGTACAACAACAAAACTTGCAAAATAGAAATGATGATTTGTTTGCTTATTGTCAAAACTTAACGGCGTTTCATTCGGAATTTAACCAAAGATTTGAAGACACTCTTTACTTGGATATTCCCGACTGGGTGTTGAACCTTTTTGCAAGCAGTCAAACTCAGAGCACAAATACAGATGAATGCATACTAATACAAAAGCAACTTATTGGGTTATCCACAAACCAGTACCTGATATCAATGTTGAAACAAGGATACGAGAATTTTTTGTTACAAAAACAGATCTCAATTGTATATCTAGCATTGTGGGTTATTGTAGCAGAAGCTGTTGATTGCTTTTCCGTCTTTCTAGTGTCATTTTGAGCTTCATCACAAAAACCGCGACTAGAAATTAATACTCATGGGGATTTGCGATTGCTATTCACAAACATTGATACAAACATAAATACACTCAAAACATTCTATCAGGTGCAACCAATTCATTTAATTTTTTTTTGTATTTTAAAACAAAAATTATAATTTCAATAAATACTTCTTCAACAAAATGTTTTATTTATATTTTGTTTTTACGTCACCATTTACCATTCGAGACATCAAAGTTAAATTTATAAGCTTTCAATAATGATATCCGTGGGAAAGTTTTGACTATGAAAACGGTTTCGTGTCAGTTTGGGAATTACTGGTTCAGAGAAATTGCGGTAGAACAAGCAAGCGATGACCAAAACTTTAAAACTACCCAAAGACTAACGTTTGATGTTTTACTTTGAAGAAATCCGAGAACTTGACAAAGAAAGATGTGTATTATAGAATCTCAAAAAATAAAATTTTATAATCACAAAACTTTTATTGTGGGTTAGACCAACTAAATTACGGGGGATGTCCAGTCCGGTTTCTAAGGTATGTTTGCTTGACACAAATTATCCGGACCTTTAAACCTTGTGATGAATAGGGTTTTAACCATCTAATTACAACCTAAATAGAATAATTTCTTACTACTATTGTTTAGCTTTTTTTATACAACCAAAGCGATAGTTTCCTCAATGAAACGGAATTTTCATATTACGACCAATACAATAAGTTTTTTTACAACTGCGGAGATTCTTCTTTACGCCAAATACGGAAATTGTTACAACGAAAACCACGTACCAACATTACATATCTCGACAAAATGCAGTATGATGAACTATCATAACGAAATACGATTAATGGTCGTGTGCGTTAACCACAATTTGTTTAAATAATGTAATACTATAATCTTATGTTTTCTAATTCCAATTATTAAAACATAAATACGGAAAATACTTGCCTGATATTTGTCTAGATGACATTATATTAATTGAAAACTTCAATTAATAATCATAAACTCAACAGGAATTAATCTAATTTTGCACGACCTTATTCGCACACGGGAAACTCATTAATGTCTTTCCAAAGTGAAAATGCGTGCCCTTTAACCCTACCTGAGCACGTTTTGCGCAAAACGTATAATGCATTCGATTTTATACGAAACGACAGCGGTACTACATTTTCTAAAATGTTACACATTTAAAGTGTATATTAATTGTTAATGTGCAATTAACTAATTAGTTATAGTTTTCTTATTGTATTGTGAAATTGTAAACCAATAATAAGCAATCATTTATTAAATAACTTTAAATTTAAGTTTATTACATTATTGTGAAATTGTAAACCAATAATAAGCAATCATTTATTAAATAACTTTAAATTTAAGTTTATTACATTATTATTAAACTGCTACTTACAATGATACATGTCTAACAAGTCTTACATTATTCATAAATGCAAAACTGTAATTAATAATAATCTATGTTATACTGTGAACGCAAAAGAAAAACACATAACACTACTTTTGTTCTCATATAGATAAAATTATTTAGTTTGGTGTGTATTACATTCGTGGTGTAAAATCTATTAAAATTTTATTTACTGGTATTTTGCTTAAATGTATAATTTTTTTTCTTAACGGAAATTCGGTTTTTTTATTTAAAGTTATCACAAAATGCAATAGAATACTTGCAACTCCCATTTTTAATTGGGTAATTGCAAAATGTTGACCTAAAAATAAAAAATAACAAATATGCAAATTAGTTTCATTTTTAGACAAACCCGGACATATTCTAGGACCTTCGCCAAAACCAAAAAAAATCTTTTTAAATTTATATTTATCAATAAATCGAGCAGGATTAAATATTTTAGGGTTAGCATAAAATTTTGGATCTCTGTGGATAGCCGCGCTTGGAATAAATACTTGTGTTCCTTTTTTTATAAATACGTTTTTATCCGGATTTTTTGGATGTGGTATAAAACAGTCTTTGGTACATTGTCGGTTTAAGAACATAATCACAGTGTGTTTACGAAGAGTTTCTGCAACAAAGAATTACTTGAAAGGAAAACAACGCTTCGACTTACCAAGCACTATATATTCTAAATATATTAAATCTTTTACTGCGTTGATGCTATGTATAGTGTTGTATTTTTTATAGATCTCTAAAACTTCTTGAGCAGCAGTTTCTTGTACGTCACTGTTAACAGCAAGTTCTAAAAGCAAGTAGGTAAAAACAATTGCACTAGTTTCAAATCCGTCTATGTAAAAAGTTACACCGTGACTTAAATACGTTTTATCTACAATATATACTTTTAACGTAATTAAAATTTAATATTGAAGTTACTACTATTCTTTTTTAGCTCAATTAAAAAATCGAGAAAGTCTTTTTGAGTTACTTTACTTTCGATTCGTTTAGCAACACCCATGTTAATAGTATCCGAAAGTAACTTCGGCGTTTGAACTCCCAAGTACCTAAAGATCAATTAATTGTTTCAATGTGATTTTTGTAAATAGTTACTTACGATATATTAAAAAGTTTACTAAAATACGGCAGAAAAAAGCCAATTGTATGATTCAAGTTTATATTTTTAGATTTTCTGGAAAATTCGGCATGTACATTTAATAAAACCGACTCATTGTTTAAAAAACTTTTGTTTTCTAAACCATACGCACAGCTCATTACATTGTCACCTGTAAATTTATATGCAAAATTTTCAAGATCGATTGCACTATCTACTTTTTTAATATAGTCTATCATTTGTTTACAAACATTCTCAATGTGCACGTATATGTATTTTAACTAAAAATCGTTTTTTAGATTTAAAAATTATAATTTCTTTACTTACTTGAACGGAAGATAATTGGAATGCAATTTTCTTTCTAAGTTGTTTCCATTGCTCTCCCTTAGTGAAAAACGGATTTTCACCAGCAACTGGATCAGCTACTCTAATTAACGTATCTGTAAAGCAGTCGAAGTTTTTTACAAGAACTTCACTAATAACTTCAGGATCTCGTAGCACTATAGCGGGGGTTAGAAAATTATAAAATCCTACGTACGAATATCCTTCATAATTTCTAAAACAATATAAAGATCTAAAAGTTAGAAAATACTTAAATCATAAAAATTTACAATAATTTAAATTATAATTAATATTAATTTTTACAAACTTTAATATCTTCTATAGGCATATAGTACACACTTCAGAATATAGAAGATACGAAATAGAGCTACGTTAAACAAACCAATCCGCTGGCTGACAACAAAAAGCTAAAATTTATTCCTTACGTCACTGACCTTTTTTATGGTTATGTTCCCTTTTGTACAAATTGTTATTTAACATGAAGTCTAAACCTATTGTAATAGTTATTTTGTGACTAACTGCTCCCTTACATTTATAAAAATAAATATATACGACCGTATGTAAAAAATTAATAATTAAGATATATCATAGTAATATTACTATTTCATTTGTCTGTTTAACTCTTAAATAATTCAATTTCAGCTGCGCGTGTTAAGAATATATCTAGTCATTGCTATTAGGGCGTTAATTTCATGTTTAGCAATCAGTACAGATATGAAAATAAAGTTATGAAGTTATCTTAGCATAAATGATACAAATCGGCAAAAAACAGAAGAACCACTAGTTTGCAAAATGTAACCCCACCCACAAGTGAACTGAAGAACTATAGTGAAACTAATAAAGCATGTTTTTAACCCAAAGTAATTTTGGATCCCCGTATTATCCATTAGCCTGGTTGACTAAACAGTAATCAGGTACAAATTTATATAAATTTTGTAGTGTTGAATTTTCAATTAGTAAAAAATAGTTGGTACTACTACAAAATTTGAGTTGGCAATAGTTAATAGTAGATTCATTTTATTGGCTTAGCATACATCGATGAACCTTAGTATGGTATGAATACTCTGCTTATTACACGATCTAGATAAAATTCATTTAACAATGAATGATTTGCATAAATTTTATGTGCATTGGCCGTTTCTGGCATTAAGATTAGCAAGCTGTTAATTTAAAAACTGAAACCATAGCATTAATACAAGCAAAAAATGTCAACATAAAAATTTCATAAAACGTTTAGAAAAATTAAAATTCTTGACGTTAAGATGTTTATATCAGTGTACTAAGAACTACACATTTCTTCTCAGTAGTTTGCTGATACTAAAAATAAATACAAAATAACGTTATCGCATAAGACGTAGTTAAATGATGTTATTCTAAGAACCCACATTCCTTTCAAGTTAATTTTTGAAGATAACGTATTTACAGATATTTGTAGGGTACAATGATAATTTTTTTTACTCTAAACAAGCGTAATGTAAACATTTTTTAAAAAAATATGCAAAATAGATCATTATTCATATATATAGAAGCAAACTTGACAAGAAAATTTATAACATTAACGAAAATAATAATTACTATAAACGGTATTTTTTCTGTGTAGTAGCATATGTCCGGGGCCGTTCCTTAATAAAGTAATAATACTACCCAGCTGATAACCAAATCCGTGATTCCAATAAGCGGCGTGCATTGTAATTGGGCATTAATATTATTTAAATGTTTAAAGGCAATTAATTCAAATTACTTGAGATGTCTATTTCTAGTTTTGCATTTCAAGAATTTGGAGTTCTAAAAGAGCAGAAACTGTCAGTTTCTGTAGAAAGATGACATATCTGACGGTTTTTTTGTTTCTGCAACTTCAGTATCATGTGTATTTTTTGCGAGTCTTGGTTAATTTTAATATTGTTATCTCTTGTACTTTTTCTGCTTAATGTGTTTTGAGAGTGTGATTATGCTTAGAATGCGACAGTGTGCAAATTACCGTAAAATGAAGCGAATTCGACAGAGGTCGAATTGTTGGCTTACGTGAAGGTGATTTTTCGTACAGAGAAATTGCAAATTGTTTTAACCGGAAGCAAACCACTATCATGCGCTGTTATCAAACATGAACTAAAAAAAACTATAATTTTCGTAGACAAGAAATTGGGGGACGGAGGCAAACAAATGGGGTGCATGGCCGCTATTTTTGATTTATGACAATAAAAAACCGATTTCCTGTACCATATCAATCGCCGATTAATAGTTAAGTAATGAAGGTCATCCGAAGCAATATAAACGCAGAGAGTTATGTTAAGATATGTAGTAGAATTCCATATTCCTGCATTCCTTCAGCAGTCCTCACATAGCAAGACACTTTATAGACCGATTCAAAGAGGCAAATGTTAATTCCTTATTATGGCCACACAGATCACGTTTCGCCTATTGAACACGTATTGGATATGGGTAGAAGATTCCACAGTCACAGTAAGCTCTCCGGCATGAATTGTAAGTTGTTGGGGAAGAAATCGACTACTAGCTGGAATCGATTAAAATTTTAGTCTATACTAAGATAAGAACGTCTTCCGGGCTTGGACCATGTCATTGTTGTAACCGAAATTGCCAACTTTTTGCCCTCTTTTGTAAGAGGCTTCATCAGGGCGTGAGAGAAATCAACCAAGCAACCGAAATCTAACTAAAAACTTCTTAAAAGTTAGGTAATCAACTTGTGAACTAAGCCAGATTCTAAACTGTGAAAATGTAAGAAAGAAAACGATAAACTTGAAAAAGCAAACGAAAATCTAACAAAGAACCACTACAGAGTTAGGTAATCAACTTGTGAACCAAGCCAGATTCTAAACTCCATAGAAGTGACTTTGATTTGATATCCAAGTGTTCATTTTTAAGATGATCAAGAAACTTAGACAATTTGAGATGACCATGAGGCCAAACAATAAACGTGTCAACATACCTAAATCAAACTTTAGGTATTAATATTGATGATTCCAAAGCAACCGTTTCAAAAGATTCCATAAAAATGTTAGCTACAACAGGTGATAGAGGAGAACCCATAGCAGCACCAAAAACCTGTTCGTAAAACTTGTTATCAAAGTGGAAGTAAGTAAAGGATAGTTACAAAATTTTAGTCATCTACTACCTCTGAACAGCTGAACCCTCCTGCCAAGTTTGGTAACAAAATTTTTATCCCTTCTTAGTGCTGCAATTTCCATAACTGTCTTATATTATACATAAATTGTCATTAAGTACTGTTTAAAATTGAACTAAAAAGATAACGATAATAATATTTTGCTGAAACTCTTCTGAGAAAAAAGGGAACTCATTGATTTTACTTGCTCCAGGGCGTTGAATATGCAGCAACGCAACTTTCGGGCAGCAAGCGTCTAAGCCGTTTCTGGAATTCATTTCATTTTAAAAGTGCTGCTCAAGATACCTTTTGCAAAGTCTTTCTTTAAAACTAGGTAGCTCTGGGTTGTTGAAAAATGTATGCTTAAGTAATATATGAATGCTTACAAAAGCTTATTTATTTCATTTTCCTAGCTGTTATTTTTTTGTGTTCTGGTAGTGTGGGTGAGACTTCTATCGAATAAAGTAGTATTGCTACTACTATTGTATTATATATTTGAAGTTTTGTTCTTTTTTGTATTTCTTTCTTTGCAAGTATCGTTTTGTTTATTGGGTACTAGATGTTTGTTGCTTTTCTGATTATGTTTGCTATTTCTGAACATATCCTACCGCCGTTGCATATTATCGATCCACAACATTCATAAGTAGTTACTTCTTCTAGCTTTTTACCTTTGCAGTAAAAAGCTCTTTCAGTGTATCTTTTCTTGGTTTTGATATGTATAATCATTGTTTCGTTTTTATTTATTTTTATTCCCGCCCGTTCTATTTCAATTGTCGCTACCTCTATTTAAGTTTGCATTTTTGTTAGTTTGTCGGAAATCAGCACTATGTCGTCCGCGTTGAGTAGTACCTCAATTCTTACTGGTTTTAAGTTTGTGTATCCTATAACTGTCTTTGGAGTTTTTCCTATGCAAGTTTTGAACATCTTATCCATATAAATAATAAATAATAGAAAAATTAGTAAATCTCCTTTGTTACGTGCGAAATTTTCACAACGGAGTACCCTGTATGTCGACTTAAAAATTAGTTTCTGGTTTTGACGCCTTTTGCCGACCTTGTGGGTTACTGAGAGACCATTTTTGAAGCTGTCAACTACGTGAGCCAGTCGGTGTCGAAAAATCTTGAACTGATTCCTAAGCTTTTAAGGGCATTCCTTGTGATGAATACGAATTTATAAATCAATTACGAATTTCTTACAATTTGTTCGGCACAGGGTAAGATATTTTGTCTCCAGTTTATTAAGATTCCTTCGTAATTTCTGTATTAATTTGATAGCCGGTTTCGCCACGTTTCAATCACCTGTTTGCTTCAACAAAGAAAAATGATGCATAAGTACGATTGATAAATACCGCTACCGAACGTATAAGCTTTTGTACACCAGTCGATTGCGTTGCCAACCACCTGTTCGTAATTACAACCAACAGCATTCGATACAACGAGTTCTTATATCGCCTTTAATGCATTATTATTACTGATTTTGTAGTTTCCTTTTTCGTGAGTTATTGTGTGACACAAATTGCTATTCAATAATTATTTTAGGCTGCTACCGGTGGGAAAACCTTTTCTTCACGCAAGCAAGCATAGGATTCTGGGTAAGTCAGTTTGATTATATTTTTTTCGCTGTCATAAAAGTCATTCACGGAACTTTGATTACTGTCGGTGTCTGTAATTACGTTTATTGTTTACATACCAATAAGGTAATTTCAAGTATCATTTAGAGTGTATCGCATTCTGGGAGTAGACAATATTTATTATGAAATTTACTTCGTTATCTCGTTGTAATTTAACTATATGCTTTGTGTGTTGCCGATATGTCTGGCATTTATGAATCAAGAAATTAAACAATACTCCGGTTAATCTTTTACGTTGCTAATTCAAGGTTTCTACACCTATTAATCATACTTGTTAGTTTGTCTAATGTTTATGAATTGAGAAATTCAACATACTTCTGTTAATTTGCTACGTTGCTAAATTAAAGTTTTTATACCTGTTAATTATACTTGTGAATATTTCGAGCATTTATGAGTTGAGAAATTACATATATTCCTGTTAATCATCTACGTTAATACATTAAAGTTGTTATACTTGTTAATCTTTCTTTTATAGTAACATACCTTTTTCTTTTAATTGTCGTTACCCGTTAACAAATTTTGGCTATCCGAACACCAGAGTAACAAGGATTACGAACCACAAAATTAGTTACAAGTTTGGACCGTCTGATCGAGGCAGAAGTGTAAATTAGGATTGATCTGGCGCCCTTAAGTATAATATCCTTGAACCTCCCCTATCTCCGACTGTGTGAGTTGGCCGTGCAAGGTTCGTAAGACCTGAAGCTTGTAACACCTTGTCCTTTTTCTACCTTTAAAGGCATTTTGCTCTGTCGTTTTCAGCTTCATTTTTCTTACCTGTTTTGTGTATTGGTTAACCATGCTTTATTACAGATGTTTTGTACCCATTTTTTCACATTCTTGCCTTCCCATTTTATCATTTTGGGAGCTATTTGGTCTCGCCCACCTGATTTTCCTGTTCTTAGTTTTTTTATTGCTTGGTTTACTTTTTTGGCAGATATTTTTTTCTGTCGTTCTTTTTTTTTCTTCCTCTTGGTTTTCTGTTTGCATCTTTCCTTAATTTCTATTTTTTTGAATTTGTTTTTATATATGTATCTTCAGTCTTTCTAAATTTTTTTCTTTGTTATTAGCTATTTACCCATTCTTTATTTTACAAATTTAATGTTTTTGCTTATTTTTGATTTGCGAGATTTCACTATTTTAAAAAACTTTCTATTGTTTCTACTGTGGAATTCTTGAATCTTTCTTTTAAATATTTGCCAATTTCTTGTTTTTGCTTTTTTTACTTATTGTTGCTTCTTTTTTTTTCTTTTGTTATATTCTTCTTTGTGTTTTTCTTTCTTAGTTTTTAATTATTTCTTTTGTTATTTGTAATATTGTTGTTTTAAGCGTTTTCCATGTATCATTTACGTCCACTTCTTGTTTCTGTTCTTCTTATTGATGTAATTATTTTTCAAGGTTTTTTTGGTACTTTTTTGTATTTTGTTATCTCTTACTTTTCTTATTTTTGAAATGGTATGTTTTCCTCTTTCCGTTTTTAGGTGTTGTATTAATTTTTCTTATTATCAACTTATGTTGTGTATTCAGTTCTGCTTCTTTGATTGTGTTTACATTCTCTACGCGGTTACCCATTTGTTTTGTAGATATTATATAGTCTGTTAGACTCCTTGCGTTTCTTTCAGGTGCTTTGAAGGTGTATTGTATGTCTTGTTCATAAAATATGTTTCTTATTTTTAAATCTTTCTTGATGCTGAACTGAAGCAGTCTGTCCCCATTTGTATTTTTTCTCCGTAAACTCCTATGTTTCCTAAACCTTTTTCTTTGTTTTTTCCTACTCTAGCAATATAATCTCCTACTAATAGTGTGTTTTTTTTGTTTCTTTATACTTGTCTAGTAACTCGTCGTAGTAACTTTTCATTATTTTTTCTTCTGCACCTTGTACTGGAGCATATGTTTGTCTAGTCTAGTTTCGTATCTAAACCGATTTCTATTGCTATTGTTCTTGACATCACTAGATTCCATCTTGGTACCCTTTTGTTTATTTCTTTTAATATTATTATTCTCACTCCTTAGGATTTTCTTCTGTTTTACTCTGTTTCATTTGTTTGTTCTTTGTATATATGCAGCTTTACTATCATTTTTGTTGTCGTATTCGGTAGTTTTATAACTTTTATCTGTTCCAACGTTTCTTTTTTAACTGAGATAGGTTTATTTGGTTTTTTCCTCCTACAGTCACTATTCTTAAATTACTTCTTGTTTTTTCTACAATCTTGTTCATATTAGTTGCCGTTGTCATTAACGTCTTTTTCTTCTTTATCTTATTCAGTTTTTTTGATCATGTAGTATTGGGTCTTGTTTTCCTAGAGTATTTGTTTTGTAGGTTTGTTGTTTGGGAAAGATCGTTTCAGTTCAGATTTTCACCTTCTCCGATTTTTAATGTTTCTGTTTCTTCCTGATTTTTTGTTGTTTTTGTCTTCTTCCTTTTTGTGCTGTTTTCCTTTATTTGTTCTTAGTGGTGATCGTTGGCTGAAAGTTTTTTTTATATTCTTTATTTTTGCTTTCACTTTCGTTTTCTTCTATCTGCAGAACTTATAGTGTATATTTTTTCCGTTTTTTTATGTTATTTCGGACTTTACGTTTATATTATTCATGTTATCTAATTTGGTCTTAATTTCCATTAATAAAACCTCTATATTACGAGTTTTTCGTTGTTGTTTTGTCGTTATGGTACGTTTCCTTTATTACGTTCCTTCGGATTCTACGTTTCTCGTCTCTTTAAATGTTTTTAATAAGGCTCTTTTCTTGTGAAACATTTCGAATTTGTTTACTTATAATAGTTTATTCCCTTTTGTAGGATTACGACTTTTGCGAGCTTTGTTTATTGCACGTTGCTCGTACTGGGTCGCGAATTCATCAACTTTACTGTTGAAATTTATTTTGCGTTGGTACTAAAATCCCTTTATGTTATCTGCTTCTTGTGCTATTTCGCGTTGTTTGCTGTATTGTTTAGTTATAAATAACTTATAGCTCTATAATTTCACTGTTGTTAGTCAGAAATTTGTAATAAAACGCTTGAACAAGCAAATAAAACTAATAACTAATACCAAAAATACACCGAACCGTCATTTTTGGCTATGCGAGTTATTGAATTTTATAAATATGACGCAGGTGAAAAATTGTCTACCGTACTAAGAAATTTAAAAATGGTGATCTAAAGGAAAGCAATGTACAAGAAGTTAACGTACAAGTTTTTAGAAAGATTAATTGATAATATGAAATTACGGGTGGTTAACGACGAGAATTACACATTAAAATATTTAACTATATTGGAGAAATTGTTTTGGTCAGAAATTCCATATATTAGGCACGGTAAAAATGAAATTGTCGATATGAGGAAATAAGTTGTTTTCAATAAAATGCTTTCTGACAATTTGGAAGATCTTTATAAATTAATAATAATATTTACGTGCAGCACAGCAGAACGTAAGATGATTTTCAGAAATAAATTTAATAATAACAAAACCTCAATCAACATTACTGATTGAACACATAAGCAACTTAAAGATACTTAAAATTTATGAGCCTCATTTGCAAACATTTTGTCCTAAAAATATGTGAAGACATAGATGATTAACCATAGTAAAGCAAATGATAATCAGTCACCAAAGAAAAACAGTAAAAATATGGACACCGAATGTAATGCTAGAAGAGAGTTATAGAAATTGTTGCCATTGCAGTTTTAAGCACATTTTCTAAACTCATGTACAACACGGTGTGTACTGATAAATTACGTTGAAACAAGTTTTATTTAAAATATGTAATTACATTGAAATTGCGATTGCACATTTAAAAGATCATAAGTGTTTTGGTTTGGTCTACACCATACATTGTTTTATTATTTATTGTCACTGTTTAATTTAAAGATATTAATAAATATTGATATTTACAATATAAATTAGAAACATACACACAGTTATAATTTTATTTACTATGACATTAGAAATAATATATAAGCAGTAAAACAAAGGTTATCAATCAATTAAGATATTTTTAATTAAAGTTACTTAAATAGAAACGTTTAATAAATTTTGTTTACATTTTTGTAATAATTACTAAATATAGAAATTATCAGCTATAGTGCACAAAGAACAAGAGCTACAACAAAAAATAAAGCAGTTTACAAAATCTCTGAAATAATGTTTTGTAAATCTAAATTTTTTATAAAGGTTTTAACACTAAGTAAGTTCTGAGTTTTGATCTTTAAAAAATACTTTAGAAAGAAACAAACATTTCCACCATTTGGCAACTTTTTTGGTTATAGAAGTAAACGTCAATGTACTTTTATTAGTTTAGTGTTTGGACGATAACTGCAAACCAACAACGCTTGTTTTTTGCAAGACAACCTCCGGAATTATTTGAATAGACTTCCAATCTAGTTTGGCTACTGTCAGTTCCTTTACGTTATGGAATTTGATTTCTTTTGCATAATTTTATAATGCACGTCATGGATCTTTGTATAACAGAGGATTGCTTTTGAATAGTTTTTAGAAATAAGGTAAAAAATCAAACGTTTATCATCAGGTAAGCTTAAGATTTTACCGACCGCCATCTGTTCAAAACTTTTTTCGAAAGATTTCCGTAGTAGCAGACATTATAAATGCTTTAAAAAACTTGGTCTTGGACAAGGTTTTTATCTTTGGTCAGGGTTAGGTAGTTATTGTGTATCACAAATAGCAAATCAATACCACTGGGCTTAATTTATAACACTGGATGGATGCGGTTTAAACCTATTCTCAAGCAGATTTAGTTCATTTAAATAAATCGTATCGGAACGACACGACACTAGTTTGGAGGCTAAAACCTTAAACTTCATTTATGCTTGATTTATTGCTTAAACTTTGTCTGAATCAGTTTTTACTCTATCTATTTGCATTTTTTCCTAAGCATGTTCCACTTATTTGGGCTCGACTGAAACCGTCGTATAATTTTAAATGTTCTTCAAATGACCCTCCAATCTCAACATGTAGTCTAAATAAATAAAGCATATCTTCTACTTCTAGAACAATTCGCACAAGACGGTTTTCATCAATCCCTCTACAGAAACTACAAGGCATACTTATGCATTTTGTGTTAATCTGGCGGTGTCAGCCTCAAAATTATAAAGGCTTTGTCTGCATTTTTAAAAACATTTTTTTATTTCAGTTCGGTAAACTTGTTGCAGTATTCTCATATGTCATTTCTAATTTGTTTACAGATATAAGAAAACAATATACAATGTTTCAAGTTTTACTCGAAACAAGTAAACTATTAAAAACGACGCTTTTATCGTTCTAACTATTACTTATGGTTTCAAACTGTAGTATGTTGATTAAAGAGCACTTTAAATAGAATTTATATAGGTTAAATCACATTAAATTTAAGAAATTTTTACTAGAATAAAATTTTCTAAAAAAGTTAAAGATGGCGCTAAGGGCGCTATCGACTTAAAATTTTTAAATAGAATGATATGTATTGTTGTAGCTTTTCTGACAGATATTTAAACTGCCTACCTAACTTTTTTAAATTTTAAATCCGAGCTTCGGTGCAGAAGCTACAAGCACTGAAATATTACAAGAATTTTCAATTTTTTTGCAGTAATCATATATTCCATGCATTTTGGGTTTGTTTTTAATTTTTAATGTAACAAACGGTGTACAATAAGTCAACTAAATATTAGTCGTTAGTGTGCGTGTGATTCAATGTAATGGGTCAAAGCTTAGAGTACAGAGTTAATGCCGTGGCAATTTTTTTTAAAGTGGAAAAAATTATCATGAGGCGGAACGTGCATTCAAGAGAAGAAATTCCGATCAACCAATTACTCGGCGTTATTTCAGGAACCTGATTGCAAAATATCTGGAAACTAAATCGTTTTGCAACAAAAAGCGGTCATGTCGTCTCCCTCCTGCCAAAACTACAAAAATAAATATTTTAGCAAAATTCGTGGGTAATCTAACGCAATCAACATCGGACATTTGTAAAGCTCACAATGTTGCTAAGAGCACTATTTTTAAAGTATTCCACAAGGAAACATTTTAAACATATAAAGTTAAATTAGTACATCACCTAAAATCCTAGATACATACGTTTTATTTGCCTTAGCGACGAGTGCAGATTTTACTTAAATGGAACAGTAAATAAGCAGAATATAAGGTATTGGGCTAATGAAAACCTACATTGGTACCGGAAAAAAACCCAATATCCACAAAAATTAAATGTTTGGGCGGTGATTCTTGGACATCACGTAATAGGACGTTTCTTTATTGATGAAAATTTGCATGGTCCAGAATATTTAAAGATGCCGCAAAATACTATTTAATCTGCCATAAACGAAACAATTCATAACAACGTAGAAGAATTTCGAAATTTGATAATAACGTTTCAACAGGATGGCGTTTCACCTTATAATTACCAAGAAGTAAGGAATTATTTGAATAATGTTTACTCTGGTAGGTAGATCGGACGATGTGGTCCGATAGAATGGCTAGCCCGTTCATCTGACTTAACGCTATTGGACTTTTACTTGTGGGGTTATTTAAAATCAAATATATAACGAAGACAACCTTAAAATATTGAAGAATTAAAGCAAACAATTATTCATGAATGTGCGTTCATCAGAAGAAACAATCAGTCGGAAGTAAATTGCGGTAATTTTGAACATTAAATTTATTATTTTATCTATTCCTTCATTTTTGTAATAAGTTTAATATTTGATAGAATACGAGATTTTTTATTCTTTTAATTATTGTATTTTTGCCATTTAAATTTGCAATTTTATTAATAAGATAGATATACTTAATAATAAATAATAAATCATGGTTAAAATTAGACTTCAAGTTTTCAAGCAAATGATCATTTTGTTAAAGTATTGTAAGAATTAATTTTATTTATAAAATAACATTAACTTCCGCAAATTAAATTGAATAATTATTCAAAGTCACACAACATTTACGTTTCTTCTTTTGTAATATTGGCTACAATTAATGTCTGAATTGAAAACGACTGTTTTAAAAACAAAACTGAAGCATGGAATACAAGATTATTGCAAAAGAAATAGAATTCTGCTAATTTTTAAGTATATTACTTAATTTTATTTTCTGAGCATTTTTGATATTTTATTTTAATTTTTTAAACAAACATACTGAACTCTATTACTTCGAAAACTTTAAATAAAGAAATATTAGCATTTTTTCTGTTGCGTTATAAATCTTTGTAAAGTTGCTGTAATACTACTTTAGTAATCAGTAATTAACGGACCTTATCTTTCCGTTACCGCTTGACTGACTTTGTTAATACTCGGAGTAAGTGTTTGTGTTCTTTTCAAGAAGTTTGATCTTTGTTTTAAAGAATATAGTACTAGTAGCCAAGATTTGCTGAGTCTTAAACCGTCTTATTGGTTCATATTACATGGATGTTTTAGTTTGGTCAAAGGTTAGCGTGTGTCCTTGGTTCTACACGTGTTCTGCCACTGTTGATTTAGTAACTCTGTGGTGTTTGCAGCCAGCCATATGTTCTTTTACTCTAACTTCAATAGAGCGTCCGGTTTGTCCTATATAACTTGATCCACAGGAACAAAGAATTTTGTAAACTCCGGCTTGTTTTAGAGCCCCTTGTTTTTCTTTAGCAGATGTAAACCAGGTATTCAGGGTATCCTTAGTCGTAAAGACAATTTTAATATTATGTTTTTTTAGCTTTTGCTTATTTTGTCTGTCAAACCTATACAGTATCGTAAATAAGCGGTGCTAGTAGGAGGCGATAAGTCTTCTTTGACTTTTGGATTTATTGCTCTTTTTCATACGTTTTGGATCTCTTTAAACCCGTATCCATTTTAATGTAGGAACTTCAACAGTGTTTCCTTTTTCTTTTGCAGATTTTCATTAGCTGACACACGTATAGTTCTTTTAGCTAAAGTATGCAAGACAGTATTCTTCTGGACTGGATGGTGGTGAGATTTGGCGTTTAAGTATCTATTGGTGTGCGTTATTTTTCTATAAACGGAATGTCCCAATTTTCCGTTATTTTTCTTTATCACCAGTACATCAAAAAAGGCTAGACTGTTGTTATGTTCTAACTCCATAGTAAATCTAATGCTATTATGAGCAGAGTTTAGATGTTGAAAGAACTGATTTAGTTCATCTGTGCCATGAGGTTATTCAACAAACGTATCATGAACATATCTGAACCAAGCTTTTGGTTTTAACTCAACATTTTTCATAATTTCAGTTTGAAAATATTCTATGTAAATATTGGCTATAACTGGAGAGAGCGGTGAACCCATAGTCGCTCCTTCTACTTGTTTAAACAAGTTGTCGTTATAACTGAAATAATTGTTTTTAAGACAGTTTTCGATGAGCAGAACTTCTTCAGTAATTCTTTCTTTGAGCAAAAACAACACTTCGTTGTCCGGGACTTTAGTAAAAAGAGATACCACGTCAAATCTGACTAAGATATCTTCTTTTGTTATACGCAAATTTTTAATTTTTCTTACAAAGTCTGTAGAAACTTTAATGTGAGTTTCTGTATTTCCTGCCAACGGCAAGAGCTTTGCAGTTAGATAACGTGCTAATGATTCGGTTGGTGAATTGATTGTGCTCACTATCGGTCGAAAGGGGACTCCTTTATGGCTCAAAGAGAGAATTACTGAAGAAGAAGTTCTGCTCATCGAACTCTGTCTTAAAAACAATTATTTCAGTTATAACGACAACTTGTTTAGACAAGTAGAAGGAGCGGCCATGAGTTTACCGCTCTCTCCAGTTATAGCGAAGGAAAGAATATTGCGCTGTTGGAGTAGAGTGAATAAGGAAGAACAAACAAAAGCAGGGGTAGAAATCCTCATAAAAAACAAATACAAGAATAAGGTCAAATCGTGGAAACCAATAAATGAAAAAATAATAAAAGCGAATGTAAACATATATGGCAGATAAATTACCATACTAGGGGTATACGGACAACGGATTATAACCAAGTGATAGAAAAAGATAAATTCATATACACTCTAACGAAGATATAGAGAAAGTGAAAACAACAGAAGAAATTATTATATCTGGCGATTTGAATTTTAAGTACAGGAAGTAGGAAGAAGGATGCAATCGTGGTACAGTTTGGAGAGGATATCGTGAATGATAACGGGGAAAGAATAACAGAAATGTGTGAACTACAAAATTTCAAAATAGCCTACGGATTTTTCCAACACAAAAAAACATAAATACACCTGGACGCAAGAAACAAAAAATCTAAAATCAGTTATAGATTACATATTAGTAAAGAAAAACACTACAATAACAATTAAAGACGTACCACAGTGGTTCCAAATGCCGAAAAGGTGGCCAAAACGTCCTAAAATCCATCTTTGATTTAGGGACTTTTGGGGTCTAGTTATGTAGGTTGGTACCTGACCTAATAGAAACCGCGCTTCATAACCCTCAGACTTGCACGTGGCGCTCTCGACGCGCATTGTTATCCAAGCGCCGCGCGTGCAAGGGCTGAGCGCTCTGTAGCCTCGCACCAAGTTTTTTTGTGTAACAGTGCCCTGGGTCGGAAGAAAATGGCCACATTTAATGAAAGTGAGTACTTATCAACGTTTTTATGTGTTTACCGAAACTTTTCTGTCATATTTAGATAATTTAACATGTAGAATACGTTTTTTCAAGTTTCAGTTACGAATTATAATCTTTAACATTAGATAATTCCGAAGTCTCGCGGAATCCCACTCTCTAACTATTTGTCCAGTATAGTTCAACTATTTTATTATTAGGTTCACGTCTCAAAAGTTGCACAAGTTTGCCCGATTTTGTTTATTTTATTATTTTGTGAAAAAAGCGCAAAATTAATCCAAGTGTCATAGCAGTACATACTTGACAAATCATTGCTACTTTTTTGTTAAAATAATTACATTTAAGAAATAAATTAGTAAAAATAAAGATTAACAATTAATAATAATCGTATAACTGCATTACAATTAGAAAAATTGCAATTAAATTGAAATAGTGTGAAACAAAAATAATGAATTTAATTGTTTATTACAGAGATTAAATTCCAAACAGCGTTTCGTTTTTATGAATATACGGGGACAAAAACAGATGTTTTGTTAGTTTTCAATGTTTCTTTTTCATGAATATACAGGGACCAAAACATTTTTTTGAACGTATTATTGAAACGTTTATTAGACAATATTCTACGTAATGTTTTTATTAACTATAATTAATAAATACATAATACTTCAATAATAATTCAACATTGAAATCATTTTCAGATAAATGTGCACAGCCAATGTCTTTGAAAAGACGGAAAATTTTCGACTTAATCAAAAACTCTCTTTCCAAAGAAAACGAGGTGTTGATTGACTTGGTTGAAAAAGCTCAAAGCGTTAGATGCTGAAGCTGTAAGTCTGTTGAAAACGCCCAACTGTGAAGCGCAAAGCAGCGACGACGATTCTGCGCACTCGTCCGACGACGAATATTAATGTAAACTAGCAATAAGGAATATATACGAGATTTTATACAAATATGACCATTTTTTAAATGTTTTCCACTATATTGAATCCGCCACTTTGTTTCCTTTTTAATTTTGTGTAAAGATTCGTAATCAGCGAGGTCAGAATACTCTATGTACGAAATTTCATACAAATATGACCTTTTTTCATATTTGTCCGCCATATTGGATCCGCCATTTTGTTTTTATAAAATTTTGTGTAAAGATTCTTCATAAGCGACATCAAAATACCTTATATACGAAGTTTCATGAACATAAGAACTTTTTTTTATTTTGGTCCGCCATATTGGATCCGCCATTTTGTTATTTTTAATTTTGAGAACAGATTTGTACTAAGCGACCTCAAAATACGAAATTTCACGCAATTTGAATGACGTCTTCAGGTTTTGGCCACCTTTTCGGCATTTGGAACCACTGTGCGTACGAGTGAAAAGAGGGGTCGAGTGCGGCAGCGATCACAGATTGTTAATAGCAAACATGGAATTCAAATAGAAAAACAAGAAAACAGATAGCACAATAAAAGGGGAAAAATCTATAAAAACCCGAAACTCAAACTGTACTTAGTGAAAGACGAGACAATAAGAGAACTATACCAAAGAAAACTGGACCAAAAACTAATCGAGTTCAGATTTGATACAGTGGAAGATACGGATATAAAAATAAAAGACAATATGAAAGAAGCGGCATTAGAAGCATTAGGAGAAATAGATAAAACAAAAACGAATTTGAAATGAAAATTTAATGAAGCAGCCACGGAAGCAATTAATGTGAAAAAACATCTATACAAAAAATGGCTAAGCACAAGAAAGAACGAAGACTATAGTACAGAGAAAAATTAGGAAAGTAAAAAACATAGTCGTTAAAGAAAAAAATAAAGGATAGAAAAGAACCTGCCAAAACTTCGACCAATATATTGGAGGGACAAGAAGCTCGGAATCCTGAAAAATAATAAAATACTTAAAAACTTATAACAAGGATAAAGACATCACAGAAGAAGACTGTACAAAGCAGTAACAACAATCACCAGGACCCGGAGGAATTGACCCCGAACTAATAAAATACGGATCCAAAAAACTCATATGGATGATTAGAAACATGTTTCAAAAAATATTAAATGGGGAACAAATGCCCGAGGAATGGAAATACGCATATCTAACTTCCATATTTAAAAAAGAAGACAGAAGAAAATACGAAAATTACAAAGGAATAGGCGTAATATCGACCATAGATCACATATACACCTATATAGAAACAACAAAGTAGCAGTGAAAGTTGGATCAAAAATGACAAACAACTTTGAAACCATTAAAGGATTGATACAAGGCTGCTCCACTTCACCGCCACTTTTTAAAATATACCTTGAGCACAATTGAAAAACTGGAAACGAAAATGCGAAGGAATGGGCGTACCAGTTAGAAATGAACACTTATACACACTTAGTTTCGCAGACGATCAGGTGGTCATCGCTCAAAATGAAGAGGATCTCGGTTTTATGCTGCGTAAGTTAAAAAAAGAATATACAAAAGCAGAACTAGAAAACAATTTTACGCAAACAAAATAGCTGGTAACATTACAAGAAAAAGAAGGAGATCTTATAGTATACGAAAAAAGTAGAAAAGTTTAAATACCTAGGATACACTATAACAAAAAACACTAGAACGGAAGCCGAGATAAAAAATAGATTGAGACAGACACAAAAATGTATAAGACAACTCCACCCAATCATATGGGATAAGGACATTACAAGAAATACAAAAATCTAGATATACAATACCATGATACAAAGCATTATAACATACGGAGCAGACAATTGGATCATAAATAAAAGAAATCGAAGTAAAATAACAGCAGTGGAAATGGAATATTGGAGAAGGTGGAGTTACGAGATTGAACATAATAAGCAATGATGAAGTCGACATAAAATGAATGTGCAGACAGATACGCTCAACTACGTAGAAGAAAAAAGACTCCAATGGTATGGACACGTCAAACGATGTAGCAACAGTAGATGGATAAATAGAGTGACGAACTAAAGCCCCATGGGTAGAAGAAAAAGAGGAAAACCAAGGAGGTCAAAGTGGATGAAGCAGTAGGAAAAAGAAACATTGGGAATGGAGAATAGAGCAACAAAAAAGAATGGAGATTGAAGGCGGTGACAACCGTAAAGAATCCAGCATATATATAATATACAAAACATGTTTATTTCAAATTTATTTTTGCGTACGCAAAATATTCTGTGGTTAAGAAACTGACAACAAACTTACAAATACCGATTTCTTAAAACAAATTACATATTTAAAAAAGGATATTTAATTTTTTTCACTACGTATCTACCATAAGCTATTTATGTATTTTTTAAATATATAAATAATAAAACTGGTTTTACTGTGATTTTCTAGTAAGGTAGTAGTAATTTATTAAATTTTTTTTAGTTTTACATATTAATCAGTAAGTGAGAATTGGCACGACGTAGCAAACTATTTTTTATTAAAATAAAATACAAAAACCATACAGTTTTAACAGTACTCAAAAACCAAGATGAAGATAATTTTAAAAAAGTTCACATACCTATACAAATTTGTGACGATTTGAGACATGCCTTTTTTAAGCCAGAAAGCTTCACCTACATTTCCGAAAATAAACGATGGCTTAGGAAATGGAACATCAAATTTTTTCCAATACGCATACTTTTTTCTCACATATAACTTGACAACAATAAATGTTGTAATTATTGCAACAATAATTAAAATCATTGTAATAAACGAAACCTATTTCGCCACAGCTTTATATGAAATAAAATGATATGGTTCAACATAAACCTTATCATAACTCTTCTGATTTTTTATAACCATTTATTATCCAATTAATTAATAAGCAATTTTTTGACCTCGGGGTTACAATAAATGGAATTTTAGTGCTCTACAAATAATGTACAAGAATATTTGTAACTTTGGATGACTTGAAAATCTGTGTAAGTTCAATTCAAATAAAATTGCAATTTCGTTTAGATTTTGAAATGAACGGATACTTGGGTTTCAACAGCATAAAGCATTCATAATAAGCAAGTCGATTAAAAACAAAAAGCTTTATTATTCTTTTTTCGTAGCTTTTGCTTTTTACGATCCAATTAATTTAGTTTGCTTTTACTTGAAATTTTTTGTGTTTATTTTTTTTTTCAATTTCTATCACACGCGTTGCTGTTTTTTATTTTTGTTTATTGAAATAATTGCCACATCCTTACATGTTCTTTTTTGTTGCATGTTTGTGTTTATTTATAACTTGTGTATTATTTCTTAACTCTATTTTGAATTTTTTTATATATACAGTACTGAGACAACAATTTCATATCACTTTTATTTCGCTAAAAATCAAAACATATATCAACCAATGTATAATTCGTACTAAAGGAGTTGAAACATTTTTGCTTTTTACTAAATCGATCCTTTTAGGATTACATTCACAAAATCCTCTACTTTTACTCGTATATGTTTTGTGAATGGCATTATATATTTCAACGGGTAATAAAGCCTATTGGATAATAAAACATCCATATAAATAAAATAATTGTTTTCGCTTAAGACCTGACCAACAAAAGTATAGTGCATGAAGATGTCGCTATAAGTTTGCAAAGACGCGATATTTCGTTCTGGTTCATTCTTCCAGTCCAGCGATGGAAATTAGCGCTGGAATGCTACTGGAATAATGTGAATCGGAATAGATCTATTCCAGTAAGCAATCTAATCCAGTAATTGGATTGTCGATCTACTTTTTCATTCCAGCTCGTCTATTCCAGCGTTCCTGAAATAATGTAGTCGGCTAATTCGCATTGTTGTAGTTCCACTAACAAGGAAGTTAACTGAAAACCAAACTCTTCAGTTTGTTTCGTTAAACAAAATGTGTATAGGACATCACTTCGGAATTTTATAGAAACAAAAGCAAGCAATTTTTGAATTTGCAATAAATAGTTGCTGCCATGCTGCGTGAAACTGTTTAAAGCGCTTATGTCACTTCTTCAGATACCTTGAATCAAACTGTGGGTATTAATATTGTCGCCGTCAACAGAACAAGTATCGATCGCACCTATTCTAATAGTATAGCGTTTCTCATTAGAAGTGTGAAGCAAATAAAGCATTGTAATTTTATTACCTACATAGTTCAATAAAATAATAAAAATGTATGCTTAGTGATCTGTAAATAATAATAAGTACGGTACGTCAGATTGGCATTTATTTCAAATTTTAAATGTATCTAATACTTAAAATGCATTTTTACAGAATTGATATCTTACACAAGCTAATAATTCTAAAATTTCTATTTCTTATATCAAATATTTATATAAAGTATTGTCTCCACTAATGCTACTATCACTAATGTTATATTAATTCTACATTCGGAAAAACAGTACATAATTAATATCATTTTAATATTGGACTAATTATTAAAAAATTTTTTTGGCTGTGCTAATGTATTTAATAGCAAAATACTTCAATACGAATACTGTGATTCCGACCGTGGAAGCCTTCGCTATTATACTGTGAAAATACTTCAAATAGTCAATTAAATCAAAAACCATATCGTACTGTTCTTTTGTGCAAAACGATCTTCAGATTCTAAAATTAATATCATTTACATTTCTCGTAAAATAACGATTACTTTATCATATTTTTAGTAATATCGACTAATTTAAATCATTGTTTCAACCAAATCACATTTATTTAAATATAGTATATACATATACTATAAAAATACGTTTATATTATAAATAAAATACTCAAACTAATTAATATTTTGTATATAAACCGTTATTTTCCAAACATTCTGTTAACCTGTTCGGCATCGAGTTAATTAATTTTTCGCAGAAGTTCGATCATCGAAAACGTTCCCAAACTGCATTTGCAGTTAGCACTATATTATCTAAGTTTCTGGCCGAAATGTCAAGGCGATTATTGGTCTAAGTTCTGCTCATAGCTGCCCACATGTTCTCGATGGGGCTTAAATCGGGAAATTTTGATTGCCATTCTAAAGAAATTACGTCGTTTTTGTCCTCAAACCACTCATTTATGATTCTGCTTTTATGAATTGGCAAATTGTCTTGGACAATAACATATATATATATAAGGTTATACATTCCATTTGGAATTGTAACCGCTCGTTTGAGCTCTTTTGACTTACGTGTTTTACATAGCAGTTAGTCACTCTTCTATGATTTCTTGTTTGTTTGCTTGTTTTTTTTTATTATTGTTTTTTTTTTATAAGTTGATGTGTTTCTTTGCCTTTTCTGTAATTTTCTGCCATTCCTTCCTATCCTGCATCTTTTCTTTTGCTCTGGTTATTCCCATTTTTTTTATGTCATTTATTACTTGATCTTCCCAGCGGAGTTTAGGTCTTCCTCTCTGTCCAGTGTTAAGTGGGTTCCATTTCATGATTTTCTTTATAATTGTTTCGTTTCCTCTTCTTTGCACGTGTCCGTACCACTTCATTCTCTTTGCTTTAATTATTCTTGTTATGGTTTCGTTTTCTAGTATTTCATTCACTTCTGTATTCATGAGCCTTCTATATTCCCCGTTGATTTTCTTGGGTCCCATTATTTTTCTAATTACGTTTCTTTCAAATATCTTCATTTTTTCTTCATCTTTATTTGTTAGACATATGGTCTCTCCGGCATAGGTTACTACAGGTCTTATAACTGATTTGTATAGCATAAGTTTCGTTTTCTTACGTATATGTTTACTTCTCAATATATCTTTGTATCTATGGAAAGTGTTATGTCCGGCTTTTATTCTTTGCGCAATTTCTATGCTTTTGTCATTTTTATTATTTATTATTACTCCCAGGTATCTATAGTTTTGTATCACTTCGTACTTATGTTTCCGTATTTTCGTTTCTTTTTCTTCTTCTGTTTGCTCACTTTTTCTTGTGATTTTCATATATTTTGTCTTTTTTTTAATTTATTTCAAGTCCTCTTCTCTTTGCGGCTTGCTCTATTTTATCTATTATCTCTTCTAATCTTTTTTATCTCTTGCTACTACCAGCATATGCTATTATTTGCATTATTTCGTGATTTCGCATTCTTTTATTACACCTTTCATTGCGATGTTAAATAAGATTTTTGATAATCCGTCTCCTTGTCTAACCACTCGTTTTATTTCTATTTTCTTTGTTGTTCCTTTATGTGTTTGTACTACGGCTTCTGATTTTTCCATGGTTATTTTAATTAGTCTTCTTAGTTTTTTCGGATTACCTTGGTTTTTTGCATCTTTTAGTATCATTTTTCTTTTAAGGGTATCAAAGGCTTGTTTAAAATCTATATACATTATATGTATTTCATTGCCTTTTTCGTACGTTTTTTCTATAATTTGTCTAAGTGTATGGATGGTCTCTATTGTTGATTTCCATGGCCGAAATCCATTTTGATATTCACCAATAGTCTTCTCTGTGTATTGGTTTAATCTTTTTTGTATCATTGTAGTTAGTATTTTGTACGTTGTATTCAGTAGTGTTATTTGCTTTTAGTTATCACATTTCATTAGAGCTCCTTTTTTGGGTATTGGTATAATAATTCCTATTTTCCATTCTTGCGGTATTGTTTCTGTTTCCCATGCTTTACTTATTATTCCGTATAATCTTTCTCTCAGTTCTTTACCCCCATACTTTAACATTTCGTTACATATATTATCTATTCCTGCCGCTTTTTGATTTTGTAACTTATTTATAATTTCTTCTATTTCTTGTTTTTGTGGTGCTCTTATCTCTATATTGTTCTCTTCAACTTCATCTTGGGATTCTTCTTCTTGTTCTGTTTCTTCTTCTTTTGTTTTTTCAAGTAGATAATTTTCCCAGGTCTTCCTGTCTATGTTTGCGGTTAAGTTTTTTTTCTTTTTGTGCGTCCTTAACTGTTGGTATAGCTTAGTATTGCTCTTATTGTCATTCTTTATTTCCTCCATTATTTTGTCAACGTACTCACGTTTCTTTTCTGTCATTAATTTTGCGCCTTCTTTTCTTATTCTCTTGTAATTCTCGTAATGTTCTTGCTTGCAGGTTCTTATCCAGTTTATTCTTGCCTCTCTCTTTCTTATTATTATCTTTTCGCATTCTTCATCAAACCATCCATTTCTACTTTTAACTCGTTTTGTTCCTATTATCTTTTCTGCCGATTTTATAATAATTCTTTTAATTGTATTCCATTCTTCCTCTAAACTTTCTTTTTGTTCTCTTTCTTTAGTAGGTTGTTTATCTCATTTTCATATGTCTTTTTTCTTCTTCTTTTTCTAGTTTTTCTTTGTCCCATTTCTTTTTAATTTGTGTATGTTTTTCTTCCACCATTCTTAGTTTCATTTTTGTTATAACGAGGTTGTGATCTGTTTCTACGCTAGTTCCTCTGTATGATCTTACATCATCAAACATTCTCTCTCTATTCTTTTTAATTAAAATATGGTCTATTTGATTGCCTTTATTCTTGCCCGGTATATTCCATGTAATTTTATGTTCTTTTTTATGTTTAAATTTCGTACTTATAATATACATATCCATTTCTGTTGCTAGGTGACATAACCTCATGCCGTTATCTGTTGTGATTTCGTGTATAGTTTCTTTCCCAGCCACGTCTTTTATGAAATCTTCTCTTCCTATTTTTGCGTTGTAGTCTCCTAATACTATTAATGTATCGTGTTTGGGTATTTTTTCACAACTTTCTTGCAGTTTGTTATAGAAAACTTCTTTTTCTTCTATTGCTGCTCCTTCTGTGGGTGCATAAGCATTTATAAGGGATATGTTAGCTATTGCACTTTTAATCCTTAGATATGATATTCTTCCGTCTATTTTTTTAAATTGTATTAGTTTGTTCTTTATCTTTTTATCTATCATGAATGCTGTTCCATGTTGACCCTGTTTTTCGTTTCCTCCATAGAATATTGGACAATAACAATTTCTTCCAATTCTTCTTTTGGCACTTGGCACCAAAATTTCGTCTAGCACCCGAACATAACTTTCAGACATAAATCGTGGTGGAGAAACTAGAACCAATTCACCCGGTCCAGCTTTTGAAATCCACCCCCAAAATTCACCAGAAATTCTTCCACTATGTCGATTTTTACCAACATGTTTGGTATTAAATCTTGTATTTCGTGGTCGCCAAAGTGTCATAGAGAACTCTTGTGTCGATGAAAATACTTTTTCGTCCGTAAAAATCACCGTACTCCAGTCTCTGTACAAATTATTTTGACGGATTCTAATTTTTGGTCGAACATGGATTTTTGTTAATTCAGGTTTTGTCGCAGGTTTACTTGCAAATAATCTCGCATCGTTTAATCTGCGTCGTATCATTGAAGCGCTGCAGTTTAAATGAACTTCTTCTCAAATTTGCGGAACAGTTGTAAAAGGTGAATTTTGAACACAGGAGAATATTTGGATCTTCCTCTATAGTAGTTGCTCTATTTATACCTTTTGGTTTCGTTATAAGAAAAACTTCTCCTTCTTCATCAAACCTTTGAAGCCACCGACGAACTTGACGTACCTGTATATGTATTTAGTTAAGTAATTTAACCAAATGATTCAATTATTTTAGTAAATTACGTTTTCTTAAAATAAATAAGTTATTTTTTTTAAACAAAAATATCTTTAATAAATTTCAAAGTGTGTTTTTTTTCCACTTAAAATTTTTTTTAAATTTATTCTGAACCCTGATTCTTTATTACCAACAGAATTTTTAAGAAAGAAACTCAAACACGACAAATTTTTGAAAACATTGATGTCGATTTTGGATTGTAATACATTAACGTGTGCATAATTTTAACTAATATAATAATAATAATAATAATGTCTTTTATTGATTGAAAGTAATATCATAGAAAAAAAAACAGTTGCTACATATCTAATAACACATTATGTACTTAAAAACAAATAAACTTAAACATAAATTGCTTATATCTTACTTTCAATGCAATAGGGCGAAGTTCAGATATTGCTAAACCTAACAAAATCTGGTCTTCCACTTAACCCTTAAATCGATAACATTAGTAGTGTGAGTAAATAATAAGTTATGTCATAAAACTTACTAAGAGGGAACCCAACTCAATTTAAGTATACTTAAAGAAGAAAAAAAAACAGTTGGATTAATTATTTGTTTGCAGGAGTTAAAAGCTGTTTTGGTTATGTAAAAGCATTAAACGAAGTTTTTGTTTAAAATTATGCGGTTTTAGTATTTTAATGTCTTCGGGTAAGGAGAAGTAAACCCTTGTGTAAAATGTAAAGGGATTGTGATCAAATTTTTATTACGGATATTAATAGCATGTCTATTGTATCTAAACTTAATTTTATTAAATAGATAAATGGGTGTTTTGGTTGTAACAACTTTGTGGTATAAGGTAGCGCTATGCAAGAAACGTCTGTTGGCCATATTCAACCAATTAACCTCTTTTAACTTATCAGAAATTCTTGCATGTTTTTTTATACCAAAAATTAATCTTAAACAGGAATTTTGCATACGCTGTATTCGTTTGCTATCTTGCGAGTTTAGACAAGGTCCAAATACACAATCGCAAAAATGAAATTGTGATAAAACAAGTCTTTCGCATACAATTATTTTAATATTTTTGTTTAAACTGTAACGATTATTGAAAATGTTTTTTAAATTGTAAATATTTGAGACGTGTTGACTGAATCTTAAATCTTGATCGATGATAAGACCTAGGTTTTTTACATAGTTTTTAATTTCTACCGTTTGATTATTAATTCTTATTGATATGTCTCTAACCTTTAATCTTAGGTTTTTTTCCCAAAAAGCATGGTGTAGCTTTTATTAACATTAATTTCAAGGTCATGTTTATTTGAGTATTTAACAAGATTTTCAAGATCATAATTGATAGCTGCTGTTGCGTTAGAAACATCATTTGGATTAAAATTGTAATAGAGTTGGGTATCATCAGCATATAAAAGATATTTACAATAAGTTAGAGATTTAGTTATGTTACATGTGTAAATTGAATATAGAAGTGGTCCTAATACAGAACCTTGAGGTACACCAGAATTAGTAGACAAAAAATTTGACTTTGATTTGTTTAGGACGACTGCTTGAAATCGGTTGGACAAGTAATTTTGTATCAGATATTATATTCTAATTTTAGCTAATGTGATAAAATGAAACTAAGAAAACTTTTCGTATAAGATTACGTAAAATATTTTTTTAAGGATGTTTAAGATTAGTAATTAATCAATGATTCAGTCTATTTTAGAGGCTTATTATAAGCGAATACTAAAAATCGTACCGATAATCCATTTTGTAAAGCAATTTTAACTATATGTATTTTATAATAACAACTAAAATTATTTGCTGATCAATGTCTACTTGAAATAAACTAGTATACTGAATTACGCTTTACTAAATATTAAATTATTGACTATTGTCAGAACTCGTAATTTGAATTCCAAATATTACTTATTGAACAATTAATGATCTTTGTTGCAAACTTGTTATTGGTAGAGGTGCTTTCACGCATGCTTGAAATTGCTGCACTATTTTTAACTAAATACTCCGGAATTAACGCTTCCTTTGTCAGTACAGGAAATAATTATTCTCTAGAAAAATTTCCAGAACTTAGACAATGAGTAAGGTCAAAGTTGGACTTTCAAAAGATTTTAGTTTCCAGTTGATGATAGATAACTTCAATATTTGACGATATCGCAAAATAAATTGATTATCTTTGGGTTTCCAAGTTTAATGATTTTCATTGCATTAGACTCAGGACACAAATGCAAAAATTTTATTTTGTTTGGTTTTGCGTTTTGGAGTCCGATTGTATAATAGTTACCTTTATTTCGAAATTCACCAATTTCTAATAGATTATAACTAACCCTTAGCTACATATATGGTTCTCTCTTATTTTATTTTTACTGACAAGAAAAATAAATTTGTTCGTTACTTTACGTACAGGTTCTGTTCGCCAATTCATATTAAGAGTAAAATAATATAATAGTAGTTTAAGAACAGAAACAGCGTAATTTCTTTAGATTTTAGAATGACCAACAAAATCTTTCGACTTAGAACCCCATTGAGAATATGTGGGTAGTTATGAGCAGGACATAGACAACAATCGCCTTAACATTCTGACAAGCAATTTAAACAGGGCATAGCTATCCTGAAGCAGTTGGAGCAAACTGCTCCGAGCGCACGAATTTTGAGGGCGCACGAGCCAAGGAGCGCAAATTTTAAAACATCTTATGATAGTGTTATTTTACTAAATAGTTTTGTCAGACAGTAAAAGAGGTTTGATCAATATATGAACACAATTTGACAATACTTAATGAATGTTTATAAGCGACTTTCGGCTTAGACCGCGTCGTAGTAAAACACCCAGACTTAGGCTTGATCATAGTTTCTTCTTGAGAGCCAAAACAAGAAGTAGAACTTAGCTTTTGCCGTATTGTCGTTCGTGAACCCAAACAAACTGACGTTTTGCAAGACATTGCAGCTTGCATCTTTAGAGTGGTAAATGTTACAGTAACAAGCCTAAGTCTGGGTGTTTTACTACGACGCGGTCTAAGCCGAAAGTCGCTTATAATCATAAACATAACAACCGCGAAAGCTTAAGATTTTATATTAATGAATGTTGTGTGAGCTGTGCGACTGCTTAAAAGCTGAAATGTACTGTAATTGTACTTCTAGCATTAGTTTTAAAGATAAGATTAAATGTTTTATCTTTAATCTTATCTTTAACAGTTTTTGAAAATACCACCATCACACACGGTTCTATTTGCTTCTACGTTATTATACGTAAGACAATGGTCAACAGATTGCATTAAAGCAATATTTTATAATTAAAATTCACACTTCCATATCTTTTGGAGCCTGTAATGTTAATATGTTTGTCATCAAGCTTTCTGTAGCAAACTTGTTCTGAAACCTGTTCTTTATTTGTCCCCATTCGTGTGGCGTACCTGTAACAAAAAAATCATTTTAGAAAAATACAGAATCTTAATCTGGAAACCGTGCTGATAATAATTCCTCTGCTCCAAACTCTTCTACAGCAGATTTTCCTACACCAGAACTTCTTACACCAGAACCTAAAAAGAAAAAGTCTAATTTAACCCAGTTATCTTTAATTGTCATCAACATGATAGACGAAATTCAGAAAGTAAGAACCAAACGTCGACTAAACGATTTGAAATATAAAAACATAAGTTATCCTTACATACTACAAGCGCCTGACTAATACGTTTTCGTTGAATCCAGCATCTACTACAGACACGCAAGCCACTGATAATTTACCTTATTTATTGGATTTTGGCAACTGAAACAAACGACTGAGGCTTCTGTAACTATTTCCAGTACCTAAAAAGGAAAGAGTGATTTCTAGTTTTATTTTGCAGGTATAGCATTTTTGAATAACGTTGAACATTATTTCAAATTAATGATAATAATTCAGGGAGATCTTCTGACTCCAGCTGTAGTAAAAGCGTTGTTGAGGCTTCTTTTTTTATTTCTTTTGCTTATCCAATTTCTCACGCAAATTCGTTTTTCTTTATTCAGTTCTTTTTTTTACTGCATCGGTTACTTCCTGTAATAGTAGTAGTTGAACAGTTTTTACATAATTTTTAAACGCATTTCTTGCAATTATTGTCACTATTTACCGAGTCAATAAATCATAATAAACAGTATTTAATTGATGATATTGTATAAATAAATTATATCAAAGCAAAAATTTGTTTTAAAATATAACTTACGGAAAACTACAAAATGACCTATCCCGACTTTTTTGAGCCTTCTGCAAAACCAAACTATGCGAATTTTAGAAGTAAATATTTGTTTTGAACATTTATTTAATCGGGTTCAAACACTTCTGGATTTAGATAATGTT
This sequence comes from Aquatica leii, assembly GCA_035610365.1. Taxonomy (NCBI): domain Eukaryota; kingdom Metazoa; phylum Arthropoda; class Insecta; order Coleoptera; family Lampyridae; genus Aquatica; species Aquatica leii. The sequence continues at coordinate 154,820,485 of CM069433.1, forward strand.
TATTGTTTTTATATAAACAGTCACATAACATACACACTGCAGTAGAATAAATACATCAGGGTCTTCACTTTTTGCAGTTTCAAACATATACAATAAGTAAGTGATCTAAGTGTTAAAAAAATTACGTGCTTGTATGTATAGTTTGTTTTGATATTAAAACTTCTACAAATTATATAAAAAACTAAATTAGTTGCGGAAAAATTTGTTTTATTTTATTTCAATTGAACAATTGAACAAAAAAAATTACGATATAGTTTTGATTTTCTATAGCAAATATTGACAGAAATTACATCTCATAACCGTATATGTAATTAACTTTTTTATTTTTATACTTTACTGGTGTTGCTTGCGCCTGTAGATAGACATCTTTACATGCTTATCTTATCTAAATTTTAAGTATTGTAATTGTAATGAAGTTTTCTCTGATTACATCGTGGTAATTAAATTATTTTAGATCTTTATCTATGAATTGACAACGGTTGTTTACTTTTTGTTTCTTTTCATATATTTATGGTAAATATTTGCAGAGTAAATGCTGCAATTTATTATTAATAATTGCTTTCTTGTAGCAGGTTACGTTTACTTCGACGGTAAAGTCAAGGTTAAAAATTTATTCATTTTTCTACTTCGAAATTTCAATTTTCATAATCGTTTTTATAAAAATAATGGAAATTATAAAAAAGTTTTGATAAATAATCAAAAATCTTGGACCGTGTCAATGTTCTAACCGAAGTTGCCAACGTTTCGCCCACTTTCGTAAGGGGCTTTATCAGGGCGTGAAAGAAATCGAAGAACTCAAACAAGCAACCGAAATCTAACTAAACACTTCTTAAAAGTTAGGTAATCAACTTGTGAACCAAGCCAGATTCTAAACTCAGAAATGGTAAGAAAGAAAACGATAAACTTGAAAAAGCAAACGAAAATCTAACAAAGAACCACTACAGAGTTAGGTAATCAACTTGTGAACCAAGCCAGATTCTAAACTCCATAGAAGTGACTTAAAAAAAAATAGTCTCCGTATATAAAGAAGAAGTATCGTCGCGGCTGGTTAAGCTCGACTCTGATTGGGTTACGGTTGAACGAGGGCGTGTTTTCGATAAAAGATTAATGACCGGGAACCAAAGAGGAGATAGCTCGAAATCATTATTGCAATTGAAGTTATTGGGGTGTTTGATGATTTCTATGCTCTCTCGATATTTTCTTTTAAAAAAGAATGGAGATTTGGCAATCACCGAAACGCTATCAAAATCTATCTTGTGACCTGTAGTGAAATGATGTTCAGCAACCGCAGACTTAAAAATATGCCTTTTCCTTATACAACGATCATGTTCTGAAATGCGAGTAATGACGGAACGACTGGTCTCACCAATGTAGACTAAACCACATGAACAAGGAATTTGGTATACACCTTGAGATGAAAGTGTAGGAAATTTGTCTTTGGGAGAAGGAAGAATCTGAGAGATTTTGCCTGTCGAGTTGAAAATAGGTTTCTTACGAAGAAGATTCCCTATTTGATATGTAACCTTGTGAATGTAGGGTAAAAAGGCCAATTTCGGATTGGATTCGGGAGTAGAAATGTCCTTAGGTAATCGAGTACGTGGATGTAGGTGGGAGATTGGATAGTACTAACGATAGGTCGAAAGGTAATAGCTTGTTTGTGAATTTTGGGAAGTCCGTATAGACGAGGTGGCTTAGAATCTGAAGGGGTAAGTCGACGTTTAGTTTCAGGAGGTAGATTGGAAGATTTGATGATTTGGATGACCTTACGTTCAATCCTCGAAGTGGGATTACGAGTTAGAAGAGCGTACGTTTCCTCAGACACAATAGAATGGATTTTCGCAACATAATCAATATGGTTCAAGACGACAGTAGCATTGCCTTTGTCGGCTGGAAGAACAATAATATCAGGGTTCTTACGAAGGCTTTTTAGGGCTAACTCTTCCGACCTAGAAATATTGGGTTTAGGAACTTTAGATGATTCAAGGATTTTGCAAGTGTTAATACGAATGGGATCTGAGATATGGCAAGGAAGATGTCTTATAGAAGACTCGACAGCACATAAAATATCTTCTTTAGGAATACGTTTGGGAGCAACAGCAAAATTCAAACCCTTAGATAGCACCGATTCCTGTTCTGAAGTGAGGACCAAACTAGATAAATTAACAACCGTCTTGGCTTGGTTCACAAGTTGATTACCTAACTCTGTAGTGGTTTTTTGTTAGATTTTCGTTTGCTTTTTCAAGTTTATCGTTTTCTTTCTTACCTTTTCTGAGTTTAGAATCTGGCTTGGTTCACAAGTTGATTACCTAACTTTTGAGAAGTGTTTAGTTAGATTTCGGTTGCTTGTTTGAGTTCTTCGATTTCTCTCACGCCCTGATGAAGCCCCTTACGAAAGTGGGCGAAAAGTTGGCAACTTCGGTTACAACAGTGACACGGTCCAAACCCGGAAGACGTTATTATCTTAGAATAGTGTAATATTTCAAAATAGTTTATCATTTGCTTGATGTGCATCAATAAAAATTCTAAAATCGTCTTTTATTTATACCACATTGTTGACATCACACGATAGACAAATTCAATAACAATAATGAAAATTTCTTTGTAGTTTTATTCATTGCAAAATAACCAAAAGCGATTGTAATGTAATCAGTTTGTGGTTCAATAAGTTACGCTGTCTTTCTTTTTAAAAATAACTATTACAAATTAATCAAGAGTAGAATAATTTAATCTTCAATCACGCTTCTAAACCTATCGTGTGACCATTTCCAGGAGTTTTTTTTGTCTAGAGTTACGGATGTTCTTGTCAAAATAAGTAAGTAAAAATTTTTACTGTATAATTTTGTAATGACACGCGTAGTTTTTCTTTCTTTAATTGTTATGCTTTTCCAAGTCATCATGGTAGTAAGAATTTTTAAGATTTTCTTTATCTTTTAGTGAATTTTTTTGGAGCATGACCACAAGGGCCACTTGCTACAACGCCCACCCGGAAGTGTGACCGTTGTAGTCACGACCACAACGACCACCGTGACCATAACGGCCACCTACCAACTTTAACCACAACGGCCACTTGCATTTTTGACTATAACAGCCACCATGACAACAACGACCACCTATCTTCATGACCACAACGGCCACCGACGCCCGATCTGAAAATCGACTGCTGACGCAAGTTACAGCAACCTCTGTGATTATAACGGCTACCTCTGCTCGTAGCCACAACGGCCACCATGACCATAACGGCCACCTATTTTTTCGACCACAACGGACACTGCGACTACTACAGCCACCGCAACCACAACAACCACCGTGACCACAACGGCCACCTATTCTGTCGACCTCAACGGCTACCGCGACCACATAGACCACCGCAAAGCGACCACAGCGGCTACCGATCATCATTTATCATGGGTTTTGATGATATTTAGCTCACATTTCTAACTGAGTGGTGTCTGTTCCATTTTCTTTTGTGGCCATCCATTGTCAAAATGGAGCGTGCTAGGTAGTATTTCAAAGCTTGCAACTTGTGCTTATTAAATACGTAAATATTTTTGGTTTTACTTTACCATTGGAAACACATAATTGTACTAATTTGAGTTTTCAACTATGTCGTTTAAGTTGTAGACAAATTAAATAATGGGTAAGGAATCAAATTAAAATAGCTTCAATTTTATATGGCACATACAAGAATGTTCAATAAAAAAATGTGTGAGCGACGCTGCACTCTCTTGCTTTGATGTGTAAACATTAAATATTTAAGCTCCTTACACTTTGGTTTTGAGAAAAAGCTCATGCATGCACTAGTTTTGATAAACAGGAGATTTAGATATATCTATGTATAACCAAAACAAAAAATATAAAATAAATATAATATATATAAAATTACTATACTCTTGCGCTAGAAGTGTGTCTAAATACGGCGAGAATACCGCATCGATTGGTGTTTTCAAGGGTACTACTAATAATTTTTTGAAAACAATTTGTTTTTTTTTGGAAATTATGCGCCTAAATTTCGCGAAATTTGTATAATATGTAAGGAAATAATTTAATTTTTTTTCAACATCACACTAACGTCCCGACGAAAAGTTACATATACGTTTCTCTTTGCATTTTTCATATAGTGGTTAAGAGGATTTCTATCAATCTATTTATTTACACTGGTAAAACGCTGTTTAAGTGTAGTACAAAAACTGCATAGAATATTTATAAGCAAGCACAAAGTGAAAGTATCAAATATATTTTAAAGACGAAATTTTAAAGTAGGCTTGACAACCAGTACAGAGATGTTTCAATACATAATCGAAATTACCTTTTTTTCGCTTATTGCTCAGGAGCATTAACTTGGTTGAACACTGTAAAGTCCCCTTCAATTTACATATTATCACCATTACCTAAACACAAGAACAAAAATAACACAGTAAACTTAAAAGTTTCAGAACACTTCTCTCAACAAAGAGTTGGAAAAGATTCTACGACCTAGCCAAAGATGAAGTTTTACAAATACCGATACAGTAATTTTGGTGTTGTTCTCAATATTGTGGTGGTATTACACTTAAAAACAACTATCAATGTGGTATTCTCGCGGTATTTAGACACACTTCAATCGCAGGCGTTTTAATTATATATAGAAATATCTAAATCTCCTGTTTAACAAAACCAAAATGTAAGAAGCTTACATATTTAAAGTTTACACATCAAATCTAGGGGAGTACAACGTTGCTCCCACATTTTTTTAATTGAACATTCGTGAATGTGCCATATAAAATTGAAGGAACTTTAATTTGATTCCTAACTCATTATTTAATTTGTCTACAACTTAAACAACATAGTTAATATGTATTTGTAACCCAAAACGTAGAATCGTTTGGTTTTTCTAAATATGGTTAAAACTCAAATTAGTACAATCCTTTGTTTCCAATGGAGATATTAAATAAAAAAATATTTACATATCCAGTAAGCACAAGTTGCAAGCTTTAAAATACTACCTAACATGCTCAATTCTGATAACGGATAGCAGGCTAAATATAATCGAAATTCATTCACGGCGGCTGTTGTGATCGCTGTGGTCGTTGTGGTCACGGTTGTTGTTGTGGTCCCGGTAACCGTTGTGGTTGACAATATAGGTGGCCGTTGTGGTTACGAGCAGAAGTGGCGTTATTGTCACAGAGGTCGCCGTAACTGGCGTCGGCAGTCGATTTTCAGATCAGGCGTCGGTGAACGTTGTGGTCGCGGTGGCCGTTGTGATCATAAAGATAGGTGACTATTGTTGTCATGGTGGCTGTTATGGTCAAAAATGCAAGTGGCCGTTGTGGTCGACAGAATAAGTGGCCGTTGTGGTTAAAGTTGATAGATGGCCGTTATGGTCACGGTAGCCGTTGTTTAAAAAACCACTTGAATTAGAAAACTTGTAAATTTTAGATTTTCAAAACAAGGTCCAACAAGACAAAAAAAGAAACATAATTTCAGCAGAGACTAAACCACCATCTATAATATTTGAGCGTCTCTTTCTATAATGCGCTTAACTGGTTTTTAGTTTTTTTCTTGTTGTTAATATTTTACATATACTAATATACTAATTCCAGTTTCATAAAAATTATGAAATATTATTTAGTGTAAGATTAAATTTGAGCATAAATTGCCGTATTTTCCTTAAAACTGCTTGCCCTGCTTAAGCTAGTAGGATTGAGTCTCATGTTTTTGAATAAGCAGTTCTTGATCTATCTTGATGAAGACCAATCGTAGTGTTAATCAATATAAGATGTTTAAGTTTGTAGCCCCTTTAAAATAAATTGGTCGAACAGCCAGTACTGTAAATCTATAAACCATTTTTGCATATTAATATTGCACACATTTTTATTTTAACTAGAAAAACGACTTAAAATTACTTGAACGTAAACGTACTATTATAAGCAACCTTCGGTATAGACCTTTTAGGTTTGGTCTTAGTCTGTTGTTTAAAGCCAAAACAAAAAGTAGAACTTGACCTTTGCCCTAATGTCGTTCGTGAACCCAAACAAACTGAAGTTTTGCAAGACATTGCAGCTTGCATTTTCGGAGTGATGAATGTGTAAGTGTAAGTTATGGTATTTATATTATTAGCGATTTTGTAATTACCGCTTGACTGACTTCGTTATTACTTGGAGTAAGAGTATATGTCCTTTCTAAAAAGATTGATCTTTGTCTTAGAGGGTTAAGTTCTGGTAGCCGAGATTTGGTGAGTTATAAAACGTCTTTCCGGTTCATATTATATGAACGTTTTTTTTAGTTTGGTCAATGTTTAACGTGTGTTTTTGATTTCGCGCATATTCTGCCACTGCTGATTTTGTAACTCTGCAATGTTTGCAGTACGCCGTATGTGCATTTACTTTAATGTCAATGGAGCGTCCGGTCTGTCCTATATAACTTGATCCATAGGAACAAAGAATTTTGTAAATCCAAGCATGTTTGAAAACATTGCAGCATGTGAACAAAGCTTCTCAAAATTAAAGTTAATAAAAAATTACTTAAGGTTTACTAAGAGCTACACAAGATTAAGTAATTTAGCCATTATGTTAATAAAATAATCACGAACGAAATTAATTTTGACGACGTCATAAACAATTTTGCTGCCCTTAAAGCTCGAAAAGTTAAATGATAATGTATTTCTATTCATGCGCTTAATATGTTTTTAAATAAATATTTTGTTCCAGTCTTTGAACATTATTGACTTATTTTTTAATGTCAGAAGGGCGGAAAATTATGATTTCGCCCCAGGCACCATTAACCCACGCTACGCCGATGTCCTTTTTCTTATTCGTTGTTCATTTATTCGCCTTAGTCTTCATCTTCGTACGCTTCACCGGCGTCGTTGACTTATTCAGTTTGTTTTAATTCGTGCATTTATTAAGATTCTCGTTCCAAATCCAACATTGTTCATTAATGAAGAATTGTTTAAACCTTTTACTCCAACCGTATATCCATTTTCTTTCGCGATAAATGATCGTCTTTGATATAAATTGGCTCACCTTTAGTTTAGCCTTATTTTTCATAACTTGCATTTTCTGTTTCCATTCGCCTAGTTTTGCGACTGCTATTGGATTTGTTTGACTAGTTTTTATATTTTTGCAACGATATTGACTGTTATCCCTAATTTCGTTTTTGAACATTTTTTGCTTACCTTTTTTAAGTAATTGTATTACACCTTCAGGTAGGAAAGGGAAAAAACTCACATTTGCTAGATTTTTACAGGCGACGTTTCGTGTCGCTATTGTGCACACCTCATCATTGCCACTAGTTATTAAAGAACCGAAAACAGCACATTAGATTTAACATTGCAGATGATAAGTTTATATTAAAATATATTGTAACGTCTAACTATAATTAACTTATTAGGCGTACACTTACATAAAAACGGGCCCAAGCTGAGCTGCCCGATAAACTAGTTATAAAATTAAATTTAAATAAACAACCAAACAATGACATTAACAGTTAGTGTAAAGATAAAAATATAATAAATTACAAACAGAAAACATCTACACAGACAAACACATTTTAGAAATTAAATTCTGGTAAATGCGGCTTAAATAATTGGCATCAGTATTAAAGTTAACATTATTTTTGTGCTTAGTGATGAAAATCATTTCGGCTAACAAGCGTTTATTGAAAGATTGTTCTACGTCTGAGATTGTAGAGTTAGAAAAATCAAAATTGTGACCTGTGTTAATGTGATGTACTGCAACCGATGATTCTGTTTTTTTTTGTTTTTGCAGTCGTACAGGTGATTTTTCAGACGATTCTTTATTTTTTGTCTGTCTGTCTTATGTAGCATTTGTTACAATAGCTTTTGTATACGACATTGTCTACTTCAACATTACTAGTTTTATCTTCTATTTTTGTATATAGCACGTGGTATATAGTGTTTGTATTACACATCCCAAACAACACATTGGTACAAAAAACGTCTAAATGTCCGGCTAATAGACATTTATTAGACATAAAAACGTTTTTAAACGCGTTATTAACGTTTATTAGACGGACATTTAGACGTTTTTTGTACCAATGTGTTGTTTGAGTATGTACTAATTTTGATGTCTGTTTTTTTTAAGAATAGGTATTAGTCTTTGAGTTAACCCAGGCACATTACTGATTTTTGTCTATGTAAAGTTAGTAGTTAGGTTAGGCGGGCTTAGAGGTGTTGCTGAATTCTTAGTTTTCGATAAGTTTATTTATAATTTTGCTAGGATACCTTAAATAAACGCAACAACTACTCTAGCAAATTTATAGGTAAACTATTATCTAAAAATAAAAATTCACCAACCTTAATTTAAATAAAGTAATTGTAGCCACTTTGATTTAATTTGGTCTTGATTCAATTTTTATTATTTCCTAACTCGGCACGATCAATTTAGAATTTGTTTTACTGGAGCCACGGAAAACACGTATTGATCATACGTAAATTTATTTTAATCAGTGCTACTATACAATAATGCCAACAATCCGGATTTTAATGCAACGTCTACGTAGAATATTCTATGTTCAAGTTTTTAGAACCAAACAGTGTCTCAACTTTCAGAAAAAAATATTCTTTACTGTTGTTGTTCCACTGTTTTTTGGTTTCAAACGAACATATTTATTAGAATAAGAAATACATAATTTACTTTATTAATGTGACTCAAGATATTGATACTGTATGTCATATGAGTATTAAATAAAAAAATTGCTTATCTATCTAAACATCTTAAGGCCGTTTTGCTCCCATTACACATTCAAAATTAATATTCTACAACTAAAAATGTACGAGCAATGGTTCTATAAGAAACGTTATTCATTGCGTTTAGGAAACAAATTTACTATGGAAACAATAACACAAATTTTACTATTGTATTAATATTTACATGTACTGATCGTATAATTTTTATTTAAAATTCCAAATTTCTTAAATAAAAAAACTACGTATTGCAAAAATTGATTTAAATTTGCAATAAGTTGAAGAGGTAAACAAACATTTAAAAAATATACATATGAAGCATGATTATCAAATAGATACATAAACTATTAATATTTACATATTTTTAAGTTAGCGTCAGAAGTTTTATTACATGTTATTTTTACTATTGTCAACTAAAATTAATTTTTTGTAAAGTACATAGATTATATATTCTTCTTAAATAAGAAAGGAACGACGTATTATAATAAGTACTAAATAGTATCACAATTCTTTATAAGTAAATTACAGATAACTAATCGCAAAAAAATTCTTCGACAGTTTCTGTACAGATGTCACATTTCACTTCACAGCACCATTTAAAACTGCAGTTACAATTCTTCTTTACTTGTCTTTTATGTTTTCGAACACGATATCCACAATTTCTGCACAAATTTCGACAACTTCGCTTTTCAAGCAAAGTAGTAGAATCCAAATGCGAACGCGAACAAGATCTTCCTTTAGTACCTGGCCAACCATTAACGTTATCTACTTTACAGTAATCTGGAGATTTTTCTATGTAAACTAGCTGATGACTGCTAATATCGCCAATTTCTTGTGAAACAATCGGAAGAGAAGATTCAACACTGTTGACTCGATTTTGTACATTTGTACGAATAGCCTTTTTGTAGCGTTGTCTTATAACTTCTGCAATTTTAGTAAAAGGAACTACTTGCATCCAACAAGTTTGTAAAGAACAGCTACCGGATACTCCGTGACATCGGCATTTTCGCGTCATCATGTTGCGCACGATCTAAAATTTGATTATAATGGTAAAAATTAATTTCGAAATCAATCATACGTACAGTTCTACCAACTAAGTTGTTATGCAAATTAGCATAAGTTTGAGCGTCGCTTCCTATTTCCAAATCGTCTAGGATGTTTTTCGCAACCGACTGTCCAAATTCAACATCATCAGAACACCCTCCCCAAGACCATTCCGCCTTTATCTTTTTTGATTTAATTGACGAATCAGATGATTTTAATATGTACTTAGAGCCCGTAGAAATTGAACCTTGTAACTTTGAATTACAACCACATCCTTTTAATAAGCCTTTCGAGCAGTTTCTGGTTACTGCATGCACTAAACCAGCCGATACAATTGCATGCACAACTGCCTGTTCTCGGGTGGCAATTTCTTTCCTTCTCCTAAAAAATATTTATTACGATGTGAGTAATTTACGCATTAGTTAACATTTAAGTAACATCTTTACCGTTTGTAATTGCGTAACAGTAGTAAATCATAAAACTAAAGTGCAGTTTAAATTAACTATTACTTAATATTTTATGTAACTTTTATTAAAATCAATATTATGCGTTTGTGTCTATCCGTGTTTCTCTTAACCTATTTATGAGTGTCAATAAAAAAATCTTCAAACGCATAAATTTGATTTATTTTATGCTTAGTAATAAATTAGTGTAAATAAAACTGGTAAATGTGACATGCGTTTTATATTAAGTTTTGTACTAAATGTTGTTAGTACATTCAGTTTCGATTAAAGTTTATTAATTTTTAATTTATAGTATAAAGCATTTTTACACGTACTGCTATGAAAATAAAAATGCAATTGCTGCAACAACGGATTATTATTATTATTATTTATGTATTAAACTTTGAATAAAAATTTCTTAAAAATTTAACTTCAAAAACACACATAAAAATTAAAGCAAATGTTAAATGCTAATAACATTTTACATTATTTTGTTGCTTAGAAATTTTGCCAAAAGAAACATGATTTAAATTTGTTTGAAAAAAAAATTACTTCAATAAAATTTAAGGTCGTCAATACAACACTTCACTTCACTAATAACTGCTTATTAACATATTCAATAAAATACCTTGAAAATGCAGATTCTGGACAGTTCCACTTATCCCATTTGAAGACATTTTGACAATGATCCATAGCCATTTGAGCACCATTAGCAATACTTTCAATCAGGTCTCTACTTACATCAACCTTTAAAAACGATAAATTACAAATTAGAATATTTTAATGCTATTTTACATAATAATTTTATCAAGGATAGTTCTATTATAGCCTGCGGTTTAGTACTAAATCTTGTTACGTGAGTTTTTGAAGAGGCCCCTACTTTACTACACGTAATTAATTAAATATTAATCACGAAAATTTGCATTTGAACAATTAAAAGTAATTTCAAACAGTACTTACTGCAGACGAAATAAAACTTCTGAAGAGTATGCTGTTTATACTGGATGACCACGTTAAAGAAACACCAAAAGAAATTAATAACCAAAATGTTATAAATAAAAGGTGTGCACTCTTCATTTTCATAAATTCAACTGAACTCTTATTACAAACTTGAGGTACTTTTTCTTAGTGAACATTTATGAATGGCAGAGTGGTTTTATAACTGCAATTACACCCCTGGCGTAAAGAGGGTTACGTACCACCTCGGATAGTAAAGATTTGCATTATTTTGTCGAGTGGGGGTGATTTTACCTGTTGCAAATGTTTGTTTTTGTATAAAGCTACTTATTATTTTTTTCTACTAAAAGCACAAGCTACATAATTTAATTCAAAGCGAACATTATTAAAGTTTACATTTGCTAAATGAAGTCTAATAGAATAATTGTGCGTTCAATGAAACCATAAATTGCATACAACAATTCAATGTCTTCTAATCAATGTCGACGTACTAAGTATATGTATAAATGTAATAGTTTCTTAAATTTTAGCTCATTTAAGTTGCACGCATGTCGATCTTTGTTGAACGAAGATTGTAAACGTTTGGAAAATGTTTGTTTGCATTTTAGTTTTTATTTGCATAATCATAAAAATATTGGCCTTGCAAGTAATTGTTTTGAATTCAATTGAATCAAGCACTTTCACTTGTAAAGAGATTTTTGTTGCCACTAAACGTTTAATGTGTTTTTGGTATTACATTATTTATTGTTTTATTTAAAATAAATCAAACGCGATTGCCATAACAGCTTAGTTGTTCAATCGACTTACATTTATTTTTCAACACAAATTCCGCTTAACTTTTCTTAATTGTACACTTTAATAGTTCACTTTAATTAATTAGTCAGTTAAAACTACAGCGATACGCATATATGTTCAGTACTGTTTTTAAGAATATTAGAAAAAAACATTAGAAATTACAAAACTTTGTTGCAACTTACTATAGAAGATTTTATTATTATTATTATATGAAAAGTATACAACATGAAAACTGGAATTGTGTTTATTGGCACTTTTTTGTTTGAATATAGTAGGTATGTATACTAATATCGATAAATTCAGCATTAAAAGTTTGTCAATATGAAAGTTTAATTCTGTGATTTTTCCTTCAAATTTCAAATATTTTGTTTATTAAAAAAAATTTTAAGATAAAAAAATTTAAGTCATTGGCAGATTTGCGCGATCAGTTGATCATTCAGATGTAATTATTTATGTATTTTTTAAAGAACAAGAAAAATGTGGTAAAGCAATACAAACCAAAAGTTCTACTATTACATCAGCTTAATTAAAACAGTTACTCAGCGTTATTGCTTTGAACGCCGCAATTTTCCATACTTATTAACCGAACAAATGCATGTTTTGTGAAAATTGATCAAGACTTCAAAAAAATTACAGGAACTTGTAACTACTGTAGAAATATGAATCGCGATTAAAACTTTTTTGACTGTTTTTGCTTTGACAATTTTGAGGATTCAATTTTTTTCCTTATGTCAAAGCAAGTTTGTCTTGTAAAAAATTCACTACAGCTACAAACTTTTAAAATTCAAAAATCGTTTTTTTAACAAAAATTTGTATGTAATCCAGATTTAAAACTTAAACAAAGTTATTATTTGAACAATATACATACTCATTAAATTTTAAACAAAATTATGATAAATGCTTAGTCCATTTGAATTTGAACATTTTACAAGTTATAATAATTATAATTCGCATTTACAAAATTTGATCCGTTTGTAATTAAAATTATTGCATTAAGTAGTAGAAGCTTCAAGGTAGGGTTGATAAACTTGCGCGTTTTCTTACATACATATTTGCGAGTAGATAAAAATGTCTGAAAAAAAATTAAAAATTTTAATACATAAACGCGGTTGCATAAAAGAGATGATTATTAAATTTTTAAGATTTTTCAAGAAAAATCGCGATAATTTAAATAGTTATGATATTGAATCGAGATTACAAAAGGTCGAGAGAAGTTTTGACAAATTTTATTTAAGGGTGATTCTACCAATAAGTAACATATAGCTGAGAGTTACTTTTCAAAAAGTCAAAATTTATTTTTGATAAATATTTTTCTTGAGAAAGATGAACATAAGGTAACATAATATGACTATAGGAGCGTTTAACCTGAATAAAATTTATTTTATTGAGAAGGAGGTGATAAAACTACATATGTACTTGAAAAATAACTTTATTTAATTTATAAAATAAAAATATTTAACTTTGGAACAATAAGAAATTATATTATGTTGAGATGTTACTAAACAAATATACTGCTAAATGATTGTCCTACAGCATCACCGGCGATATGATATTTCTGTTCGTGAACTTCTGTAGGATTTATTTTTCTCTTTAATGGTATTACAACGAATAGATTTTAAAAGAGGTTTGCAGTTTTGTTTAGTATAGTACTATTAAAATAATACTGTTGCTTTTTAGTAATCATCGGTCGAGTTAATTATTGTAAAATATCGTCTGAAGATATCGTCGACGATGGGAAAGATAGAGAAGTTTCCCATGGAAGATTTTCTCAAAAATTTAACGGTATATTCCATACTATTTGGTTTAGTTGACATGATTAATGCTAGGAAGTGCTTTGAAACTTTTTTCCCACACAATTTTACCAAAACATAATCATTGACGTTGATATCAACTTGAACTGTTTTGTGATGGAATTCATCTTTGCTCTCTGAACTCGAACTATATACATCGTGATAGTTTAGACGCTCTCTGCTAGTAGAAATAACTATACCCAGTTAAGGAAATAATTTAGATATATAATGGAAATTGTTAGACCTGCGAACAACAGTATCTACGGAATAACAACCAAACACAACTTAAGACTTCTAACTCCATTGCTGTAAATAAAATATAAAAAACAAACAAAAACGCTCTCATGTGTATAGTACCACTTTTTTCTAACGTACGCTCAACGCGGCGTCTAACGCCCTCATGTGTACCTAGTCTAAAGTAAGCACTGAATTTCAAGTTTTATTGTTTTAAACTAAAAACAATCTATACACTACTAACTAAACGAAAAAGGATACTTTTATTATAACCGATGTGTGCCAAGTCATAATGACGACACTGTTGTGCAGGATCACAACTAGTACAGGATAATTTCCGAAATTGAACAGTTTTATTATTTTTCTGAAACCAAGTAAATTCCCTAACCGCCATTGTCCTTTTAAATACAGGAAGTTCGTCTGGGATTATGTCGTCAATTCCATTTATATTATCTGCATCTATCAAAATCGTCTTCATGCCTTTACATCCTGTTCCTACGTTTTTGACCAAAGCCTTTAAATTATTAATATCTATTTCTTTAGCTACAAAGTCATCTGCTGTTTTTTAATGCATGCACCTACGCCATCAGGCGCCTCCTTTCCATGCCCACTTTCCGAAAAATGCCAACTTAAAGTTTTAACATCCAATTTTTTAACAAGGTAGTTACAAGCAAGGTAAAACATTTTCTGTTTTTATATTGTGTGGTGGGGCGGGGCCATCACTAAGAAAGTGGACACATTTTACTTCGGGTATAATTTTTTTTATTTTTTTTATTACTGGATCTAGATGAGCGCAAATAGCTGCGGGATCATGCCTGAGACTATCACTTAGGGCCGGTCTTTCAATATCCAGATAAAGTCTCGGTTAGCTATCTGTTAAAAAAATTTATCTGCCACTTAAATATGTCAGATAATTTGTACACGTCTTTCTAAGCGTTTTATTCCAATAGTTAGTTATCCGACAGTTTGTAACATTTTAGGTAGCACTGCATTGTGGCGCAAAACGACTAGATTCAAACGAGTTTCGTGAAAGCGAGAAGTAGCTAACACGCATATAGTAGTTAGAAAGAGACCGACTTTAATTTCGATTTTTTTTTACATTTGCGTGATTTTGTTGAGGTTAAGTACGGATTTTAGTGTGTACTATTTGATTAGAAGTTTGTTATTGTTATTTCATTAAAGTTTATTTTATCATTTCGTTAAGTTTGTTATTATTTGATTATTGTTATTTCGTTGAATTTGAATTGTTATTGTGATATGTCTGAAAAAAAAGTTCTGATGCATTAATGTGGAAAGAAAAAAATGAAGCATGGGAAACAGTGGCCTTGTCCTTCAATGCGAGGACTTCCACATTGGTACAACGCGATTCCATGAATTTAAAAGCTAAATACGAGGCAATTAAAAAATCATTAAAAAAAAAGGTAGCACAAGAAAAATGTAACTTGTATGTTACTGGCGGTGGTCCTAAAATTACTATTATGTACAAAGATTGGGAGGAGAAATTGTTAGCAATTTTAAAACTGGCAATATGTGGGTTATCATCAATACATGATTGTGATGATTTACCACAATCCCTAGCAGCCACTGTTATGCCAGGTAAGTTATACTTTGAATTCCTTGCTGTTAATTTTAACAAAAAATTTCAATGTAGTTTCTTCAGTGCAACAAATTACTGATGCTGGTGTCTTGCCAGGTACATTGTACACAATACTTTAAATTTTTGTTTTAATTTTAATTACAAAAGTTTTTGTAGTATCTTTGCCTTCTGCTTGTGAAGATATAGAGGGCTCTAATTTATTAATACAAGAAAACCCCAAAGTTGTTGAAGATTCTGAAATGCAGATTGTATCTGAAGTATCTAGTAAGTTTGCAAGGCATTTGTGTGAGCAATAATTTAAAAGCAATTTTGTAGTTGCAAGCGGTAGCAGTGTAAAAGATACAGAGGAAACTCTATTACCAAGTAGGTATAACAATTTTTTTCATTGTATTTGTTTATAGTATCTTTTTATTAGTCAATTCTACAACAAAAAAGTGGGATACTTGGACGCCAACTTCATTGCGTTCAAGAAAATCGCTCGTTCTTCGCAAGCAGCCTCGCAGAGAGTTGTCGAAAAAGGAAATACTTAATGGCAAATACGATGCATTGGCAGATGAACGGCAAAAGTTAATTGCATTTCAATTGACAGTAGCTAAAAAAGAGATGGAAATTTTATGTGTCAGGGCAGCTCAAGAAGAAGAGATAAATAAAATAAAAAAACAAAAATGTTTAAGAGAGATGGAACGTGCTGAAGAAGAACATAAAATAAATATAGAAATATTAAAGGAGCAGTTAAAAAAAATTAAATAAATGTAGATAGGTGTAATAAAACAATTTTAAATTGATAAACAATTTATTTCATGACATGATTATAATAAATTGGAAAAATATTCTATCAGCTGTCTTTGCATACCATTATTATGGTTATTAGCGTCAGCAGGTAGATCATGTAATACATTATCATCATCTAATTCTACTGGAAGTAAGTTTTCATCAGGAGGCAATTCTTCATTTTCCATACTTGCCAAATTGTGGAGTATTGCTGTAGCTACAATTACAGCTTGTGTTAATGGTATATGACATCGCATGCCTACGGATAAAATTGGAAACCGTCGTTTCCATACACCAAATGTTCTTTCAATTACATTTCGGGTACGAATTTGAGATTCATTAAACAAGTTTTCAGCTGGAGTTTGCGGATTAGCTAACGGTGTTATTAAATAGTTTCGAACAGCATACCCACTGTCGCCTATTATTACTGCATTGCCTAATTCCTGATTTTCGCAACGAGCTCGAAGACGTGAATTATCGAAAATGTTACTATCGTGTGAAGCACCAGACCAACGAGCAACAATATCAATAAATTTTAGTTGTGCATCACACACAGCCTGCACATTGAGTGAAAAATAACCTTTACGGTTGCGGTAATTTTCTGCAAAATTTCCACCTATAATTCCAATACAATACTTTATATAGGTACAAACACATTTACTACCTGGTGACTGAATTCGAATATGAGTACAGTCTATTGCTCCAACAGTCCGGGGGAAACGTGCTATTCGATAAAAATTGTCAATAACAATGTTTCGCTCTGCTTCATTATTTGGCAATGCAATATACTGCGGCCGCAAACTTGCAATTGCATTTGCAACTTTTGTAATTATCTTTCCTGCTGTAGCTTTACTTACACCAGCAAAGTCTGCTGCTACTATATACAATGACCCACTTGCAAAAAACCGCAATGTAAGAAGCAGCTGAGCCATTGGTGTGACGCAATGATTTCTGAAAGAAAAAATTGTTAATCAGTTTGTAACCACTTTTTATGATTACAATATAAATTATAACTACCTGTTAGTAGGATGTATCAAGTCATGCTCGATTTGTTGCAGCAGTCTTTCCACAGTACCTTTCTTTAATCGGAATCTTCGAAAAAATTCGAGATCATCCCAAATTTCGAAATGATTAATTCGTTCATTAATTGTATACTGCCGGCGGTCCGGGTTTATATCGTTTATAACTTCTATTTCTTCTACTTCAAACGCTTCATTAATAAAATCATCCATAGTTGACAAAAACCGTTGAATTTAAACACGTAAAATGTAATTAATATGAAAAATTAGATTATGACAGTTTAAGGTTATGATTGTATCGTTAATTAACCAATAGATACGGCGGTATCTCTAACTTTGCCTCGTTGCTAAGTTTATACCCCAGATAAGAGAGTTAACTGCTGGATAAGAGGTAACTGGCGGTAAAAAGACGAAATATTTCATTATCTGTAAGATATATCTAAAGGTTAACTAACCGAGACTTTATCCGGACATTGAAAGACCGGCCCTTAGAGTACAGAATGATATTGGTATAATATTAAAATTTTTTTTTTGTCAATTGTTTGTTGAACGTGTATGTCCTACGTTATATTAAAATTTTAAATATTGACCATTGTATGTTTAATGTTGTATTTATTTTAATTACTAACTCGTAAAGTTGCCAATGTCCTTGGTCGGTGGATTGATCCGCTTGATCTTATTCTTTGGCCTGAAGAAGTGCTAACCTTCAGCACGAAACGTTGCCATAAAAATAAATTAAAGTGGTTTTATATTGCCCCTCCTAAACTAAGAAGATAGCATTAATTAGTAGGATAAATTAAGTAAAAACGTTAGGGTTGTGTTTAAGTTGTTTAAAGAAAAATTATTTTGCAAAAGATTGTTTTAATTGGGAATGTCAAATTTGTAATAAACCTCACAATAAACTGTTACATTTAAAAAAAAAGGATATAGACAACGAAAAATTAAGATGTAACTAATGTTGTAACTACACATTGTCAAACTTATGAAACTTTGGTATTTTTGACAACAGCCGTTATTAGAATAAAAAAGATAATTTTGTATCTGTTAGAGCAACGTTTTTCAAACTTGTTTAGGCGTGGAGCCCTTTAAAATTAAAGTTAACTTGGCGGAGCCCCAGTATATTTATAACTAATTAATTAACTAAATAAACGTTATTAATACTTATAATTTTAAGGAAATAGTAGGTAAATTCAGTGGCGGTTTCTCTATTAGGTCATTTGGTTAATGACCTTCCAAAAATGAATAAGAAAGGTATGATTTGCTTTAAAATTACAGAAAATTTGCGTTTAAATCAAATTATCAGTGTTTAAATTTCGTGCGTTTAAATAATTGGCAATTTAAACGCAACAGATACAAAAGCTTGCGAATTTACCCGAGGCTGACACGTACTTGTGCCCGCATTTACATTATACTACGATGATAGTTATTGTAATCAAGAGTGAGACACACATAACTTCAAGTTCGACCAACCAGTAAACATAAAAATAAAGAAGTTTACAGTAATTTTAAAGAATCTGTGTATGATTCGTTAGATTGGATTTGTGGATTTGGAATAAATAATAGATTTTAGTGTTTTAAGTTTACTGTTTTCAGATGATGCATTAATCATTATGTTGTAAAAATAATCTTACGGATTTATAGCATTTAAAAAAAAAAGCAAAAACCAATTGTGAGGTCAATTAATGACTATAATGAAAAAGTTTGTAAAAACTAAAAATAGATAGCCTTTTTGCGATCATTGCGTTTTTTTTAAATCACCCTCTTGTATCATTGACCACCAGCCGCCACTGAATAAATTTAATGTAAAATTAATATAAACAATTTTCAAAAACAATCTTTGTTGTTAATTGTTACAAAAGTGTTGGTATATTAGTGTGATGTGTGGTATTGAGATTTATTTGCGCAAATTTCTTTAATGTTTAGTTTTATAGAAAAAAGTTGGAGCCTTGTTTCAGCTTCTTCATCCAAACGATTTCCATATTTTGATTTAGAAGATTTAGAAGACAAAAATAGCCTTTCTTGACAGTTCTGGATACTCGTGCTTAAGGCTACACAAACATTCTGACAGTGGTTCTCAAATGCCGTTTTTAGCGTAGAGTCTGAAGCAATATCTATAAATTTTTTATACTCCTGTGATGTAAAACTATGAGGTTTATCTACGACAGGGAAAGGATCTTTTACGCAAGAATAGTTTTCCCAGTATTACCCCATTTATGTAGAAAGTACTGTGTTATAGAACTACATAGGTGCGTAAGATAGTGAAACGTCCGAGAAATTACTTGCAAATGCAAGAGCCTTCTAGAAACTGTTATCTAGCTTCTAGAAGATATAGCGAAAAGGAAGGAACGCTCGAGAAGGTTTCGCCGATGTCTATAAATACGTAAGAAAGAAATCGTAGGTCAGTTATTACTGGAATGTGAATGCATGCAGTATTAAGAAGATTGTGCAAGTGAAGATAAATAAGTGATTAGCACGTGCGGACGTTTTAAATAAATAACAGTGTACACCGAATCGAGTGAACGTGACTTATAGTGTAAACAAATCCGAGGACGTTATCTTATCTTATCTTAAGTGTTATACAACGGTCATACATAAATTAGTGTAAGTGTTTTTATTATTAGATTTAATTAAGTTCGGTTAATTTAAAAGTATACATATTTCTATAATAAGTAAACGTAGTTTTAGTCGTTATAAATAAATTAGTTTTTTAATAAATAGATACGTAACAGTGGCGTCAGGTGTTGAGGTATCAAACCGTTCGCGATTTTTAGTGTGAATACCATTAAGTTATTTGATATCGCACCCGTAATAAAAACATTGCATAAATATCTGTTAAGATTCGCGATAAGCGTGTTTATATAGTGTTTATTAAACTTTTTCTTTTAACAAGTGCGATCGCGATTAGGTTCGTTTCCGTACACTAGTAGTTTAATATTAATAAGTGGATAGTTATTAAATTTTGTGTTATATAAAAACTGCATTTTAAAAAGTAGTGTATTCAAACTTTATATTCGTGTTATATTTAAATTTATGCCGGTGACGCGTTCGCAAGCAGTTAAAATGGATTCAAAAATATTTGAAATTCTCGAATCGATGAATAAAAAAATGGACGAAAATTCGCAGAAAATGGAAGAAAACTCTAGAAAAATTGAAGAAAAGTTTCACGAAAATTCACAAAAAATTGAAGAAAAACTGACGGAAAATTCCAGAAAAATGGAAGAAAATTCAAGAAAAATGGAAGAAAATTCAAGAAAAATGGAAGAAAAACTCTTCGAACATTCTCAGAAAATGGAGGAAAGTTCTAGAAGTTTAAAAGAAGAAATACGAACGAGCATAGAAAATCAAATCAAGAAAGTTCTGAGGGCACGGGAAACAGACTACAGCTGGTAGTGCCAAAGAGCAGGGTGACCGAAGTGTTGAAGCATCTACACGATGGGACATCAGGAGGACACTTTGGCATTAAGAAGACGTTGGGTAAAGTGCGAGAACGATTCTACTGGATGAACTGCAAAGAGGACGTCATGAAATGGTGCCGTAAATGCATAGTCTGCGCTTCAGGAAATTGTCCAGCGAGAAAGCGCAAAGCACCCATGAAACAATACAACGTAGGAAGCCCTTTGGAAAGAGTAGCGATTGACATCGCAGGGCCGTTCCCAGAATCCGATTCGGGAAATAAATACATCTTGGTGGCGATGGATTATTTCACGAAATGGACGGAGGCTTACGCCATACCCAATCAGGAAGCAGCTACAGTCGCAGACGTATTAGTAAAGGAGTTTTTCTGCCGGTTTGGAGTTCCGTTGGAATTACACTCCGATCAAGGCCGCAATTTTGAGTCTGGGCTGTTTCAAGAAGTTTGCCGACTGTTAGGAATTAAAAAGACTAGGACAACGCCTCTCCATCCTCAGTCTGATGGCATGGTTGAACGGATGAATCGAACAATGGGCAAGTACTTAGCCAAGGTAGTGTCCGAACATCAAAGAGACTGGGATCAGTACTTGCACCTCTTCTTAATGGCGTACCGATCATCCGTTCACGAAAGCACAGGCCAAACACCATCCTGTGTCATGCTCGGTCGTGAGATAAGATTACCATGCGATCTTCAATTTGGACGAAGACCGGAAAAAGAAGTCGCTGGAGAAGATTACGTCAGCAAGCTGGCAAAGAGGCTAGACGAAGTACATGAAGAGGTTCGTAAAAACACACAAATTGCCAGCGACAGGATGAAAACAAGATATGACGTCAAGGCGCAAAATGGTGGGTTTCAACCTGGCGATATGGTTTGGTTATATAACCCTCAAAGGAGACGTGGTTTGTCGCCGAAGCTGCAAAGGCAATGGGAGGGCCCCTATGAAGTCGTGCAGCGTATTAACGACGTTATATACCGCATCCGAAAACCGCCCAGAGGCAAGCCAAAAGTGGTCCACGTCGATCGTCTAGCCCCGTTTGCTGGCGATAACCACAATCCGCAAGTTCAGGTCCGAACCAGAGTAATAAGTAGCAGAACCAGGAATCCAATCGAAGAAATGGAGTTCGAAAAGTTTATGAACTTATACGGAGGTTCTGGAAAAGCTAGGTTCGGAGTTACCACCGAGGAACAACAAGACCTGTTCCAGACACAAAAGATTACGCCATCGCACATTGCGTGAGCGAGGAGCTTGACATGTCCAAAGGGGTTGCAGTCGTGTTTAAAAAGAAGTTTGGACAGCTAGATGAATTACGAAGACAGCAACCGGCAGTCGGAAAGGTTTTAGGACTACGTGGTGACGGACGCTTCGTTTTCTATCTGGTCACCCAGAAATACTCACGTGTCAAGCCGTTATACAAAGATCTGTGGCGAACATTATGGAGTCTCAAGAGACAAATGGAGTTCCATCATGTTAAGAAATTGGCAGTACCCAAGCTTGGTTGTGGCTTAGACCAACTGAATTGGAGGACAGTTCGAAACATGTTGGAGGTCGTCTTCCGAGGAACAGGCATTCAAGTGTTGGTCTGTAGTTACCAACCGAGGAGAGTATTGGGTCAGGAAAAGTCCATTGACTGTTACTTTTATGGTCAAGGAAGTTGCCGAAATGGAGGAAGCTGCCGCTATCGCCACGATCCCTTTTACCGGTGGCGCATCCAGTCTCCTGTTCTGGGACAGAACAGTCCTAAGAAGGGGGCAGTGAAACGTCCGAGAAATTACTTGCAAATGCAAGAGCCTTCTAGAAACTGTTATCTAGCTTCTAGAAGATATAGCGAAAAGGAAGGAACGCTCGAGAAGGTTTCGCCGATGTCTATAAATACGTAAGAAAGAAATCGTAGGTCAGTTATTACTGGAATGTGAATGCATGCAGTATTAAGAAGATTGTGCAAGTGAAGATAAATAAGTGATTAGCACGTGCGGACGTTTTAAATAAATAACAGTGTACACCGAATCGAGTGAACGTGACTTATAGTGTAAACAAATCCGAGGACGTTATCTTATCTTATCTTAAGTGTTATACAACGGTCATACATAAATTAGTGTAAGTGTTTTTATTATTAGATTTAATTAAGTTCGGTTAATTTAAAAGTATACATATTTCTATAATAAGTAAACGTAGTTTTAATCGTTTTAAATAAATTAGTTTTTAAGTAATAAATTCGTTACAAATAGATACGTAACAATAGTTTTTTAGCGTAGCTCAAATATTTCCAACTCTTCACTAAATTTTTTTACTGTTGGAAAGCAGTTAAAGTTCCCACTTTTTACGCTACTAAGCCAAAATTATAATTTCCTTTCGATCTATGTTATCTGGGCTGTAGTGCAGCATTTTATGCCTTAAAAGACTACAAAAGAGTCTTTTTAGTTTAACATTTATGCTGTAGTGGCCTTTACGGTTTATGTAAAGCTAAGAGGGATGTTCATGATCTGTCATTTTTGGAGCAATAAGCTCTACATGGGTGCAATCCTTACAACCAACTGCACCGCAAAAGCCAATTTATACCAGAAACTATACCCTTGTTTAGTTTTTTCATGTCTTTAGCCGTTGTAGGAAATCGTATCCATTTCGGCATTAAATATCTCGTAATTAAACAACACGCAATAGATATGACTTTTGAATACCAAAAGGTTTTTTAAAATTCCTATCGGAAAAAACATCAAATGGGTTTTGATTGTCACGTAAATTCGTTCTATAAAATCGCATCTGGTATCTAAAATGTTTTTATTTTTACAAAACATTACACATTTAATAAATGTTACCGACCGTCTACAGAGTGATCAATTTTAGCGTACTGATTGTGATTTGTGTAAATTGCTTTCGATAAAATTTATTTTAGGGTATAAACGTTACATCAAGATATTAGTATCTTCAAGAGCAGGAAAACTTGGTAAAAACTTGAAAGCTTGACTTGTAAAAGCTTGGCTTCGTTAATATTGAACTTGGCTTGATTCTAATTGGTTGTAATTCGAGTGGGAGTAAGTTAATTTTAAACTGATATAAAAATGTAGTTAATACACATTTAAACAATTTCATATTGTACATACACAACCAACATTTAAAAAATTCGTCCATAATTTTGCTCAACAAAGACACAAGATTATAAATGTCATGATTTTAAATTCTTACAAAAGTTATTTAAAAAACAGAATTAGTATTATTCTTTTTTTAAGCATACCTTGATATTTATTAATCTGCATGAAATAAAACTTGAAGTTAAATTTGGAATATACAATAGTTTATTTGCAAGAATTACAAATGCCTAGAAAAAAATAGTTATTTACAAAATATATTAACTGTAGATTAAAATATTCAAAATACTACTCAGGGTTTATAATTTTATATTTACTACAATTGTATGTAAGATTTAATGCAGGATTTACACGTATAACCGTGTCAAATGTATAAATTATAACCAGGTATAAAAGAATAGGACACGCACTACTTTTCTGTGTTTTTGTTTTAAGATGGGTTCTTATGATACCTAACACGCATTCTTTTGATTTATAAATCTAATCAGTTTATATTGGAAAGCGTAAAAATACGCATTTTTCCAATTCATTAGAAAAACTACACCTGCTTTAGATATTTAACGAGGCTGTCCATTTTATTTTTTCTATATTGTTATTAATTTCTCTTGGCTTTTTTGATTTCTTAATTTTTTTTAGTTTTGAACAAATGACAAACTTAATAATTAATACAAATTAGAATGTAGTATATTTTAACAAATTTATCAATTATTTTAATTTAATGCGTTCGTTTTTTTCATAGATATTAATTTATGTTACAAAAATCATGAATTACTGCTGAAATGCAAAATTATACCACACGAATCCATTTAAATAAGTACGATGCTGTTTTGAAAAGACTTTTACTACTAAATAACTTATATTAACAATCAAATAATGTCGTCTAATTGTGAAACTAAATCTATGTAATCAATATTAAACAATAGCTTTCGTAAATCAAAAAGTGCTGTAACAACACTTAAAATTCATACTTTCGAAAAAAGTATGGGGTTCTTACAACCGTGATAAAATTTAATACAACGCTATTAGCGCATTCTATTAGTTATCTTTTTAGCCAATCTCTTAAAGAAAACATGTATCCATCTAATTTCAAAACATCTGTAATCACACTATTGTGGATAATAATTATCAGATTTTCTTTTAGTATCGTCATAAAAAGTATTGCACAAACAAATGATGGATGTTATAAAAATTATCCCATTTTCGAAGAAATTTCTAATATGCTTGAAGACATGATGAAGTAGAAACTAATGTGTAAATGGAAATTTTTTACAACCGTTAAAGGCTTTCAATTTTCTGGATCATAAGTTTTAAGTCTTTTAAGTGAGTGTGCAATAAGAATTTAAAAAGAACAATAGTAGAGTAATAAACCTTTATTTCAACGAGTAGAGTACCTCAAGGGTCTATTCTTGGACATTTACTTTTTTTATGAATATAAATGATAGATACTTTACTTTGATTATCAAATAGTTTAATGGTTATTAACAAAGCCCAAAAATCGTTTAGAGCAACGATTAAAATGAATAATATTATTCGATGCTATAATAGCAACAAATTAAAAATAAATAAGATAAATAACAAAATTCATTCAATAACGTATTTACCGACAAACGATGATTTATTTAATTTACAATTATTTGAAACATAACGCCAATTGTTCATAACAAATTTTTGGGTTTTTTACGTTTGAGCAAAATTTTTTCCCGCTTTCTGCCGTTTAAAGAAGAACTTACAATTTTGATTTTAACTACATACTAAACAATTTCAGAATATTAAGCCTATGTTTACAGAGTTCAAATAAATTGTATAGGATCTGTCACATGATATGCACATTACTTGACAAATCAAAAAAAAAAAAAAACAGAAAAAAGAACATTACGAAAAAAACTTTTTTACAAATTTTCTAAATAAGTTAAATGTACCAGTTTTTCTCATGTTAAAAGCATTAGTATTTGAATCGTTCGAGCATCCATTAAAACATTATTGCCTGTTTGCAAACACAAAGTATTTTATGACATATAGATATGTATGTGTAAATATGGTTACATTTGTCGAAGTGGCGCAGTTTTCAAATAATATTTTTGTTTTTCTGTGAAAAGTAAAAATCTGGGCTTGTACCAGTATTCGTCATAAAAGAAAGTGCCCGTGCCGTCGAGTCTGTCATCTCGCTTGTCGGTGTTTGTCACTCATTGCATTGATTAGAATAAATAGAATATAATGAATCTTATCAGTTGTACTTACCGTTGATCAGCTCAGAATGCAACAACAAACGAATGAATCGGCCGATCTTTTCGCTATCTCGTGGGGATAAGAATTTCTTGACAGAATTGACAAATGATTAAAATTACCTGCATAGATAATAAAAATCAAACTGCTCAAACAATGTTTTGCCGATTCTAGCACATTTCTCATGTACCCAAATGTTGCATCTCATGCACCGTATCGGTCTTGGAACCACAACTGCAAAATGTCAATAAAAACTACAAAATATGTTAAAAAAGAATACGCCTCATTTTGCCAGGAGTAATTTCCATGGATGCTTCTTCTAATGCCTTGCTTCCACCAAGCGTTTGTTTTTGCAGGTCTGCGAAAACAAGTAAAAAAATGAAACAATTTTCAAGTGTTTAACTCAACGCAGGTTGACTAACCTTGAGTAATCGTGTGATTCAAATATCTATTTTCGTCAATGTCAAAAATGATTAATATTCTCGTTTTGAAACAGACCATTAAAATATATTCTATTTGCGTTTGTGGCTTGGTCTGATTTATACTTTGTTTTGACGCTCCGCCAAAAATTAAACAGATTTTTGTTTTCTTGGTTTCCCATCCAAATTTCTCCAGAAGCATTAAGAAGAGTTAGCTTTTTTGGATATATGCGCCCTTTTACATACTTTACACACATGGTGAATGACTTACTAACATTAGCATTTTTTCGGTTTGCTGCTGCGCTATGGTTTGGTTCTTTTTTGTATTAAATACTTTATTGCATCAAAATTAAACGGCCAAAGACCACATGCTTTAAATCCGTTCTGTAATATTGATTTTTGCATGCATGTGGTAAGGACTTTGTTTAATAATGTGCAGAAATCACGTTTTAATCGTTCTCTTGAATTCTCAAGTCTTTATTTGTGCACTTCCTTTTTCCATAACTGTATTAATGGATGGAAAACTGCTACATCCATTGCTTGCAGTGTTGAGTTTGGATACAAGCTCGATTTTTTTTGAACAGAACTGACTCAGAGCTAACGTTAGATGCAAAACGTGTTCATCAAGATCTAGTGTTACCGGAAAATTGATCTGTTTTTCTTTTAACCGTGGATAAAATATGTTGGTAATCTATTCATAAAATGTTTCCCCAGTCATCCAACTGTTATTAGATTTTCCTACTTCCCAGAGTTGAGGTACCCAGTTTGCAAAGGTTTTTGAAACTCTTTTAAGGGAGACTACGAGACTAAGAAAAAATGCTGTTTCGTCGCAATTAAAAAATAAAGAAAATCAACAATTTTTCAAAAAAATTATAGTAAAATACCTATAAGAGTAAACAGTGCGTTCTAAATTTGCGCGATTTGCTTTCTACAAAAACGTAAGTTGTTTTTTTCGCGTTTTTTTTGGTATCTTTTACCCACTAATATAAATGTACTTTTGTTCTCGTAGTTCTCGATTTATTTTTTATTTAGTTGAGTTCAGAGTTTTGCGCATTCAGACAGACGGTCACGTATAAAACCGAAAAACGTTATTTCTTAACCAAAATAAGTAGATCGTGTTGGTTAACTGCAAAATGAAATTAAGTTCAACCTCTTAACACAATTATAAGAATTATACTATCGATAACTATTGACGGTGTCGATTATCGATATTTTGTTAGATATGATAATAGCTATTACAAGTTTCTATAATAAGTTATCCTAACGTATTTGTTTGTCACGTTCCTGATTTGAAAAAAAAATTTAACAACCAGAAAGATTTGTCAAAGGAAAAGATGAAACGAAAATGTAGTATTAGTCATGTTTTTTTTAACACTGAACTAATGAACTGTGTTAGTGACTTATTTGTACGAACCGTATTAATCAATTTAAGCTTATGTCAAACTAATCCGAAATCTTGGTGCTCAAGGGGTAACAAAAAGGTAGCACAAATTGAAAAAAAACACGGCTAGTAATGTTGTTGTGTGTAGAGTTTTTAAAAATTGTTATACTTTTAATTATTACGTTACGTTTGGATATTAAAAAAATTGAAAAAAAGAATGATTTATTGATCATAAGAACAATCATCATTTTAATTCTGCTGCTGATACGTTAGTTGTGATTTTGTAGATATCAACTCTGCATTGTTGCTACCTACGAAGTAATTGATTATCTAAGGTTTGAGTTGAATTTTTTATAGAATTTTTTGTACAAGGTCACAAGAATTAGTAATTGCATATTTATTATTAAAATTTGTATGGGTTCGTATCATACTATTTAACAAAGGTGCAGCAAGCTTAGAAACAGGCGAATTAGGAAAAGAAACAACTGGTCTTATAGAGACACCTTGTACAAAAAATTATAAACGTACCTTTTCCTTCATCATCAATTTTATCAATGTACTAGTCTTATACGTAATCTTTTTTTTTCTAACAACTCTCTATATACTTTTCAAATTTTAGATCTTTGTTCATTATTAGATTTAGTTTTTAAAAAACTTATTTTAAATTTAACGATAAATATTATTCACAAGTATCAGGCTTAGCGATCAAATATCTCACCTTTAGCAGCTGAAATTTTTATGAACAATTTTGAAAATATTTTTTTTTCAAACGCTTTTGTATTAAACAAAACTTCTTTTTGGTATAGATACGTTGATGATTGCTTAGTTCTTTTTAACGGTACCATTGACGAATTAAATAATTTTATTAATTCTATCGATTCAAAAATAAAATTTGCTTTAGATATTAAACCAAACAACTTTTTGTCTTATTTAGATTTAAACATTTCACGGTTTAATAATAAATTTAATTTCGATATTTTTCGCAAACCTTCTCATATAGGTTGCGTAAATCCTTTTAATTCGCGCCATCCCTTTTCTCATAAAACTGCTGCTTTTCGTTCGTGCTTTCATATACTGTTTTCTATACCTTTGTCTCCTTCTAATTTTGCTAAAAAACACAAAATTATAAATCAAATTGGTTTAAATAATGGCTATCCTATTCAATTAATTAATAGTATTTTTCACAGAATTGGTTTTAAACATTTATTCAAAAATTTAATCAATTTTTCTACTAATAATGAAATTGTTTTCAGATCTCTTCCATACTTTGTTACAGTATAATTTATAAAGTGTTGTTTGGGTTGCCTACACTAATTTTTGATTTATTTTTAAAAATTTAAGTTATCATAATTGATAACAAAACAAGTAAATTTTACCTTGATTGGTGTCGGTCTTCTCGTATTCTCTTCCATTGAGAAAGGACGGTTTCGGTTTTTGCGTTAGCAGAAATTTTAGTAATTAGTTCTGGATTTAGCGAAAACACCTTAATGAATTATTGCCATTAGAAAATTATTAGTAGTAATATTATGCAATAATCAAACCACTTAGTGGAATTTATTTGCCGTCCAAATTAGGAAGAAAGAGACAGACCAACGGGTATGTTAAAAAAAACATTAAATTGTTCGTAATTTTTAACTTTTAATAATTAATTTTAGCCTTTCTCGTTTATCAATTTTCAATTATTTTCGTTCCTGGATTATGGACGTTGGGTTTATGGAGTTTACTAAAATGGTTGAATTTAGTTGTACATGGAATATCAACAATTAGTGGGAATTCGAATTAGGACCTAATTTTTTTAATTACTGTAATTCAGGTCAGAGAATTAGTTAATAAGTGTAAAATTCAAAAATTTGAAAATTTAGTTCGAAGTCAGTACTTAATTTATAATTTAGAAATCACGTATTTGTAAATGAGGTACTCCGGCTGCATAGTTATATGCTCATTTATTTATTTTACAGTTCAGTTTAAATTTAACAATTAAATAATAAATGCATACGGCATATTGGGAAAATTACCAAATACGTAATCTCGGGTCGCGGTCGATAAACGCAGGTCAACGCGTTTTAACGTTTATGCGTTGCTTTATAAATTACACGAAAAGGTGCTTCGAACAAGATCTTGTGTCTCCGTACCTTACCGGTTAACTACATATATAATTAATTGGTTTGCGATTGTCAGCGCACGGGGTTTAGTAGTGGTTAATTCCACCCAGTACTTATCTAATCATAATTTTTTTTTACCGCTATTTAATTTTAACACTTCAGCCGTGGTTTCCTTGTTGTATAAAGCAATTACTTATTGATATAACTATTATTATATATTTTTTTTTAAGAATTAAATAAACGTCACTGTACATATGTAGTTTATGAAACTAATGGGTTACACCAATAAATTTTTTTTATTTGATATTTTTGTCACTTGTTTATTAATTGTAGTTTTAGACGGGAATTAGCCTTCCTGAGGTTAGTCGTTCAGGAAATTCTTTAGGTAGACTTGGCGCCCTGAGAGTTAGAGAGTTATTAATTTTTCCTCTAGCCGGCAATCTTTATTGTTCATCGTCTCCCTTATTTTGCAACAATTTTTAGACATTCTTGTATCTTTATATTCAATTTCGCCCCTTTTTTTTTATGTACATCATTTTCCATTCATAACCCTTAGATAACCCGTAACAAATTGGCGCCCAACTAAAATCATTATAAGTGCAATAACGGTTAATTAATAATTAGAATTTAAAAAAAAAAATATTGTTTAAGATTAAATTGGTTTATAGTTTATAGTTTGTTTTAAGTTCAAAAATGGAGTTTAAATTAGATGTTGATAGATTACTTAGAGACGAACTAGAATATGAACTTCAAATTAGACGTATTGATTATTCGGGTAATGTAGAAAAACTTCGCAAAACATTAAGAAGCGCGTTAGCTTTAGAAAAATCAGGAAATGTATTTTCTCAAATAATACAGTTAGACGCTAAAACAGAAATTACAATTTGTGAACAAAAATTGAAGGAATTAAAAGATATATTATTCACTACCGAATCATCCACGTGGCCGATAAAAACATTCAATGTAAGCTCGCGCATATTTTTGGTCGAGTAGATAGAATTTCTTCTAGTGAAGAATCATTATTGAGTAAAAGATCCGAATTAGTTAACCTAATAATGGAATTTATTTCTGAATTTAGTAGTAAAGTAGCATACACTGAAGAACATGACGTTCAACTTCCAAATTTTCCTGAATTTTTTAATGAACAGTCAAAAGAGGTTGAAAACAGTGATTCGGACAATAAACTTCCAACCGTATCTTCTTTAGTATCAAGTAAATCTGTTCCCGTGTATAAATGGAATTTAAAGTTTTCTGGTAAATTAGGCGACGGATTAAGTTTTAATGCATTTCTAGAAAAAGTTGAGGATTTATGTATTTCGCGCAATGTTAGTAAACGTCAGTTATTCGATTCGGCAATAGATTTATTTGAAGGCGAAGCTTTATTATGGTTTCGTATGGTACATAAACAAGTTTTAGATTGGGATTCATTAGTTAGTTTGATGAAACAAGAATTTACACCATCTCATTCTGCAGACATCTTGTGGAAACAAATTCTTAATCGAACTCAAGGTGCTAACGAGTCAATTGGTATTTATGTAGCTACAATGACATGTCTATTTGATCGTATGCCAATTTCAGTTTCAAACGAATTGCGGTTAAAAGTTTTAAGAGGTAATATTTTACTGTTTTATCAAGAACGCCTTGTGTTATTAGATATAAATACAACTACCGAATTAATTAATTACTGTCGTAAGTTAGAAGAAACTAAATTAAAAGTAAAAGAATTTAAACCCCCTCAAGAAGGTCAATTAACCTTAGAACCAGATTTAGATTATAATTTTATTAGTGCAAAACCGAAACTTAATCCTTTACTTAGAGAAACTCAATTACAACAAGAAAAAACACCAACAACATTAAAATTATGTTATCGATGTCATAGACCTGGTCACTTAGCAAAAACGTGTAGAGTAAGAACATACATAAAATGTTTTAACTGTAACAAACCTAATTTTACAAAACTTACTTGTCCAGATTGTAATAGAAGTTCGGGAAACGAATCAAAGAGTCAGAATTAAGTCGGGATCTGTCCCTGAGTTTAAAACCGACTGTCACTAATAAATTTGATTTGAATTTTAGTAATAAACAAAAAATTATTTTAGATTATATTTTAGCACAAGTAAATGATGGTGAATGTCCTTATGTAAACGTTAGCATTTTGAATAAAAATTTTTACGGTTTATTAGATTCGGGAGCAAATAAAACTTTTATTAATGAAAGTACGTGGAACGTCTTAAGAAATTTAGGCTTACATCTAAATACAAAAAATAAACCCGTGTGTATATTAGCCGACAATAGTTGTAATCAGTGTGAAGGAGTAATTACGGCACCAATTAGATTACAAAATAAGGTTAAATTAATAGATTTATACCTTGTGCCACAACTAAAACAAGATTTAATATTAGGCATAGATTTTTGGTCAAAAATGGACATAATTCCAAATATTCGAAAAGGAGAATGGTTTTTTCTTCGGATAATTTAAATACTCCTCTTATAAATAATATTTGCTCAAAATCAAATTTAACAAGCGATGAAGACATCCGCTTACAGCATGTAATTGATGATTATTTTAATCAGTTTCGTGATCAAGAAATAGGATGTACAAATTTAGTACAGCATAAAATTGTGGTAAACGGAAATCCAATTAAACAGCGTTACTACCCTGTTTCACCATACAAACAAAAATTAATTGATCAAGAATTAGATAAAATGATTAAATCTGGAGTCGTTGAAAAATCAACAAGCGCATGGTCATCGCCTATCTTATTAGTAGAAAAGAAAGATGGTTCACAGCGTTTTTGTGTGGATTTTAGAAAAGTTAACAATATAACAGAGAAAGACGCTTATCCATTGCCATATGTATCATCAATTTTAACAAAATTAGGTTCTACGCGTTACATTAGCAGTTTAGACATAAAAAGTGCTTTTTGGCAAGTATCTTTAGATGAGAATAGTAAACAGTATACCGCGTTTACAGTACCCGGTAGGGGGCTGTATCAATTCACAAGACTTCCGTACGGTTTATCAAATGCACCCGCGACTTTTCAAAGATTAGTAGATGTAATTTTCGGACCGGAATTAGAACCTTATGTTTTTTGCTATCTAGACGATATTATTGTTGTAACTTCTAATTTTGAAAAACATTTAGAAATTTTAAAAGAAGTATTAAACAGATTAGCTAAATCGAACCTTATTTTGAATAAAGAAAAAAGTCAATTTTGTCGACCAGAATTGAAATATTTAGGTTATGTGGTTAATTCAAATGGTTTACATGTTGATCCAGCCAAAATAGAATGTATTGTTAATATGCCAGCTCCTAAAAATGTAACGGGTGTAAGGCGTTTATTAGGGATGTTATCATGGTACAGACGTTTTATTGCCTCGTATTCTGAATTAATTACGCCTTTAACAAAATTATTAAAAAAAGAAATTAAATTTAACTGGGATTGTGATTGTGAAAATACGTTAGTAAAAATTAAAGATATTTTAGTTTCATCACCTATATTAGCTATTCCAAACTTTGATCATGAATTTTGTTTACAAACGGACGCTTCTTCTATAGGTATAGGCGCGGTGCTAACTCAGTTTTATGACAACCAAGAGCATGTTATTTGTTATATTTCTCTGGCATTAACAGCTACGGAAAGAAAATATTCAGTTACCGAAAGAGAATGTTTGGCAGTTTTGTGGAGCGTGGAAAAATTACGTTGTTATTTAGAAGGTACGAAATTTAAAATTATCACCGATCATCATAGTTTAGTTTGGTTAAACAACTTAAAAGATCCGCAAGGCAGACTTGGTCGTTGGGTGTTACGTCTTCAGCAGTATAATTATAACATAATTCACCGCAAAGGAAAAGAACACGTAGTACCGGACGCTTTATCGCGATTAATTCCTGAAAGTTCTCTGCATATTAATTTAGTTCAACTTACAAATGTCACCGATCCTTGGTATCTTAAACTATTTAATAGTATTCAAAACAAACCATTAGATTATCCAAAATTTAGAATTAGTAATAATAAAATTTATAAACACGTTGATTTAGATTTTGTGGAATTAAGAAATATCAACGATTTTTGGAAATTAGTTATACCTAAAGAGAAACGTAAAGAAGTCTTAAAAGCATGTCACGATGAACCTACGTCAGGTCATTTAGGAACGTACAAAACATATTATCGTGTAGCAAAATTATACTATTGGCCAGGCATGCGCACCGATATTACAAAGTATATTAGGTCATGTATTGTTTGTCAAAAATCAAACCAGAACAAAAGTTACCTGCTGGTCAAATGGGAAAACCATTGATTCCTAATAAGATTTGGCAAATTATAAGTTTTGATTTAATTGGACCGTTACCAAGATCATCACATGGTAACCAATATATTTTTGTTGTAACTGATACCTTCAGCAAGTTTAGTTTATTGTTTCCGTTACGTAAAGCGTTAGCCATAAATGTTTGCAGAATTTTAGAAGAACAAATTTTCCTAATGTTTGGAGTTCCACAAATTATGAGATGTGACAATGGCGTTCAATTTAAAGGACGAGAATTAAACAAATTAGCAGAGAAATACAACGTTAAAGTTATATATACTCCTTATTATCACCCGCAATCTAATAACACCGAACGCGTAAATCGAGTAATTAAAACCATGATATCAGCGTATGTTAAAGATCTAAACCATAGAAAATGGGATGAACATTTAAGTTATTTAGCTTGCGCACTTAGAACAGCTCGACATGAAGCTACTCTACAAACCCCTTATTTTATTAATTTTGGAAAAGAAATTAATCTATCGGGAGATGAACATACAGTAAAATTACTGATTCGGTTACGAACATAGTTAGTACCCCAGAAATTAAATTAGAAATTTTAGATAAAATGCGTAAATTAGTCAAAGAGAATTTAACAAAAGCTTACGAAAAATCAAAATACAATACAATTTACGTAAGCGAGATATTCATTACAGAGTAGGAGATTTAGTGTTAAAACGAAACTATTCCTTGTCTGATGCAAACAAATATTTTAACGCAAAATTAGCGGAAAAATTTGAGGGTCCTTTTAAAATTAAAAAAATTATTAGTTATTGCACTTATGAATTAGAAGATGACAAAAATTTAAGTAAAGGACAGTGGCATGTGAAAGACCTGAAACCATTCGTTAACCGATTAGACGATTAAAATGTATTTAGTTTAGAATGTTTTTTTAAATTTCTTTAGGTTAAAAAAAAAAAAAAAAAATTTTTTTTTTCTTTTTGGTAGAGGGGATATTGTTACAGTATAATTTATAAAGTGTTGTTTGGGTTGCCTACACTAATTTTTGATTTATTTTTAAAAATTTAAGTTATCATAATTGATAACAAAACAAGTAAATTTTACCTTGATTGGTGTCGGTCTTCTCGTATTCTCTTCCATTGAGAAAGGACGGTTTGGGTTTTTGCGTTAGCAGAAATTTTAGTAATTAGTTCTGGATTTAGCGAAAACACCTTAATGAATTATTGCCATTAGAAAATTATTAGTAGTAATATTATGCAATAATTAAACCACTTAGTGGGATATATTTGCCGTCCAAATTAAGAAGAAAGAGGCAGACCAACGGGTATGTTAAAAAAATACCACTTTAAATTGCTTCGTAATTTTTAACTTTTAATAATTAATTTTAGCCTTTCTCGTTTACCAATTTTCAATTATTTTCGTTGCTGGATTGTGGACTTTGGGTTTATGGAATTTACTAAAATGGTTGAATTTAGTTGTACATGGAATTTCAACAATTAGTGGGAATTCGAATTAGGACCTAATTTTTTCAATTACTGTAATTCAGGTCAGATAATTAGTTAATAAGTGTAAAATTCAAAATTTGAAATTTTAGTTCGAAGTCAGTACTTAATTTATAATTTAGAAATCACGTATTTGTAAATGAGGTACTCCGGCTGCATAGTTATATGCTCATTTATTTATTTTACAGTTCAGTTTAAATTTAACAATTAAATAATAAATGCATACGGCATATTGGGAAAATTACCAAATACGTAATCTCGGGTCGCGGTCGATAAACGCAGGTCAACGCGTTTTAACGTTTATGCGTTGCTTTATAAATTACACGAAAAGGTGCTTCGAACAAGATCTTGTGTCTCCGTACCTTACCGGTTAACTACATATATAATTAATTGGTTTGCGATTGTCAGCGCACGGGGTTTAGTAGTGGTTAATTCCACCCAGTACTTATCTAATCATAATTTTTTTTTACCGCTATTTAATTTTAACACTTCAGCCGTGGTTTCCTTGTTGTATAAAGCAATTACTTATTGATATAACTATTATTATATTTTTTTTTAAGAATTAAATAAACGTCACTGTACATATGTAGTTTATGAAACTAATGGGTTACACCAATAAATTTTTTTTATTTGATATTTTTGTCACTTGTTTATTAATTGTAGTTTTAGACGGGAATTAGCCTTCCTGAGGTTAGTCGTTCAGGAAATTCTTTAGGTAGACTTGGCGCCCTGAGAGTTAGAGAGTTATTAATTTTTCCTCTAGCCGGCAATCTTTATTGTTCATCGTCTCCCTTATTTTGCAACAATTTTTAGACATTCTTGTATCTTTATATTCAATTTCGCCCCTTTTTTTTTATGTACATCATTTTCCATTCATAACCCTTAGATAACCCGTAACAACTTTAGTCACTGTTTTTCAATTTTTGCAAACGTTTTTAAAAAAAATATAATATCAACATTTCATTTTCGTCACATAACACACTTAAATTATTTTGAGTTAATAATAAAAATCAAATACCAATTTTACATAAATCTGGAATGTATAAACTTACTTGTTCTTTTTGCAATTCTTCATATGTTTGTCAAACAGGCAAAAAATTCAAAACTAGACTACATGAACATTTATATTTGATAAATGGATATTTAAACACAAATATTTATAACACTAATTCTGCTTTTGGCAATCATATTTTATGTTCAGGACATTCATTTTCTTCAGATTTGAATATAAAAATTGTACATGTTTACAATAAAGAATCTTTTCTTAACTCATTAGAGACTCTTGAAATAAATACAATTTCTAACGATGTTTCTATAAATTGTCTAAATGAAATATTAAATTTAAATCCCTCCATTCTTCTCAGTTTAAAATTATAGTTTTATTCATTTTCTTTTTCTATTCTTTTGATAATGTTTTATTTTCAATTTTCTTTATTTAAAATAATTTTTTAAATATAGTGGACTGTATAAAATTGTCAAACACGTTTAATCGTCATATTAATTTATGATTTGTTAACAATTTTATTTGGTTAGTATTCTTTATTTATATTCCAATTTTTTAATCTTAGTTTTTAGTTATACTGATGATGCTAATTCTTATTAGCGAAACATGTTTAATTAAGTTCTTAAAATAAAATATTAAAAAATAAATAAATTTGTGGAGAAGACTTTAAGAAGAGTAAAATATTATTTTAAATAGTACTCCACTTTGAGTAATGAATTACTTTACCAATATTTTGTATTTTACCTTGTATTTTACAGTTTAAAGTGAATTAGGTAGCACTGGCACTTCTCAAGTTTTTTCAAGTTTTTTTAAATTAAAATATCTCATTGGATACGAATGAAGTTTTGAATATTACGAAAATGTAATAATTTTATTTATTGCAAATTTATTTGCATAGAGAAGTGTCGTTGGAGTTTAAACTTAATTTTTTATTTGAATTGAAGGTAATTAGAAACTGTTAAATAGTGCTAACAAAGAAAAACATTTTTGTTGATTTGATTTGTGGTACGTATAACATTGACACTTTTTTTTGTTTGTTGCTTGGTAAGTTTGAGCGTGAGTGTGCGAGATCTTACCCTCTTATGTCTAACCGTGACCAATGCATTTGCCTTTTTTTTAACTGAAAGTGAGAATATTCACTATGCATGTTGAGTTACGAGTTTAGTTACAATGGAATCGAGTTTGTTTACTGCAACTAGTTGTAATCGCAGTGATGACGGAAAACGAAACGGACAGTGTAAATCCCGAAGATTTGTTCTTAGAGAAACTCGAGAAAGTTCTGCACTTAACAATACCTTTGTTTATTAAAATTATTTTAAAATAGACTTGAATATCAACAGGAATCTTATTCTTTAGTTAAGCTTGGAAATACACTTGATATGAATAAAAACATGAGACAACATAATAAAAAAATTGATTTGTGACTGGATAAAAACTTGACCGTGGGTAAATCTTCACTGATAACATACAACATGCTTTAACTAAAATGAACAAAATGAACTTTCAGTATAGACTACTAAGAAACTAATTACAGTGATAGATCTCTATCGGTTGAAATAACTTGAGTTGCAAAAATTTTCTTACGATAGTCGGCCCCACAAATATACACAGTGGGCGACATTCCATTTCTAGCTAGACAAATTTTTTTTCAGATTAATGTATGTATTCAAAGTAACTTTCCAAACGAGTTCCCAAACATAAAACGATTTCATAAAAAGCCAGATTTTTTAGATTGCCGAGCTCAAAAAAAAATTCTATTTCCGGTTTTATTAGTCGTACCAAGTTCAATAAAAATTAAAATGTTTAGAATTTTGTCAGCTGCAACTTTGTATAACACATTTATTTTTGTAAATTTCATATTTTCATAGTTAATATCGAAGTTCTTCAAAATATTCAATTTTTTAAACGTTTTTCTAATATTTTCCGGAAAATGGGTTATACGTTTTATTTTATTTTTTTGTTTTATTCACCTAGAAATAGATTTCCGCCCATTGTACGCAGGCTCTTCCCATACGGTTTAGAAAATAATTGTTTTTTAATATGATTTATTTAAGTTAGTCAGAACTGCAAAATGGGAAGCTTCACTAGAGTTTATCAAATTTTTGCGCTCATTTTTTGAAGCATATTCGAAATCCAACAGCTCAAACAAACCTCGACACAAGACACTAATTTGCAATTTTGTAGTTCCATAAATGAGGCTAATATTGAAGTAAATAAAGATTTTTGTTTTACAAGTAAATCTTTTGACATTAACGACATGGAAGTTGAAGTCATTGATCAGTTTGTCTCAAACCAAAAGAAAACACCTGAGAATCCTCCATTGTCAAAGTTACTATCACCTGTAGTATCAACTAAACAAACTGAGAAGAAATGTGTCTTAAACTATGATTCTGAAAGTGATCATATTAACGATCGGGCAAACGATTCAATTGAAGATGTTCAAGATTTTTGTAACAGCAGGTCTGCTTAAGAAAGAGCAAGCAGTCCTGCTAGTAAAAAATTGTTCTTGAACAAATGTAGTTTAGAAACGTATTCGAGAAGAAAAAACACAGAAGGACTAGAGAAAAAATCACGAATCAATCTCTAATCACTAATTTTTATGAAAGAATCAGAGTATTAGTGATGGAGAATGAGAAACTGAAAGAACAACTTTTGTCACAGGCCAAATTTTTATATTCAGATTCAGATTTCACAACCAAGTATTAAAAATGTTGGAGTCCAATTATTACATTTTCTTGCATGTTTGGTTCAAACTTCTAAGGGAATAACCACATATCGAAACATACACGACAGTACTACAATGGTTTAAAAAGATTTTGACTAATATCTCTTTATCTCTCTCTATAGATGGACATTTCAATACATATATGGAACCTATTGAAGAGGGATTCAAAGATCTTGATTGATGAACGTAATTTGCCCAAAGTTATCTGGGTATCTGAAGACGCAACAAAAATAACTGAAACAACTATCTAATGCATAAATTCCATTTTAGATTGAGCTCGGATCGTCTGTTGAGGGTTAGGTCAAAATAAGAAACTTAACAAACTTAGGCATCGTGCTCTGTTTCATGTTAGGTAAAGTTTTTTTCGTGTTTTTTATTGTTACAAATTTTTATTTCCGTATATATATTTTTATAAGACCGTATATACATACTTTGTTATATACTTACCTACTTTTAACTTTTATTTTAAAATAAAGTATTACTAAGAATCTAATGCTTGATTATATTGTTTTACTAGTATTACCTCAAGTTTTATACGGTTTTACTTAATAACGTATAAATGCAAAGAATCGTGCAAGCATAAACGTGAAAAATCCGAAGAAATAAATTATTTTTCCTCTTTGTAACTTCACAATCGCTAAGTTTAGTACACCAAATTTGACAGGTGATTAACCCTTGGTTTAATCCGTGGGCATACTGAATATTACAACTTGGGTTAGAAAACTATTTTCTCGCATTTTCCGTTGTAAACGCATAAATTTAAGCAATATTCTTATGTGGCATATAGGATTTCACCGCGTACTTAATAGTGCTTAATAAAAAAATATTTAAAAATAATCAAGAAAAGATGTTGGCAATTAAATAATAAATTTAGCAATTTTCCAGCGGTTGTGCCAGATGTAGCAAATTTTTGGTTAACGTGACAGTTTTTGTGTAATTGTAGCAATTTTTCAGTGATTGTGGCAATTTTCTGAAGATTGTGACAATTTTAGACGATTGTAGCAATTTTTCAGCGATTGTAGTAAATTTCCAGCGATGGTCGCAATTTTCTAGCGATTGTGGCAACTTTCGAGCGATTGTGGCAATTTTCGAGTGATTGTGGTAATTGCAGTTTCAAAAAAAAAACCGTTATCTAACAAATATTTTTTTTACACACATTATAACGCTGTTGTTTAAATATAGTATTTTTAAAATTAATGAGTATAAAATGCAAATTATTTTTGTGCGATTGACTTTTTAAAAAATGTTAAATATTCAATAACAATATTTTTAACGATTTTTTTCCATGATGAAATAAAATCAAAAACAATAAATTTTAAATTTTATGGTAACAATCTTGAATAAAAAACAGAAATATTATAATACTACTACTATAAAAAGCTTTTGAAATAAAACAAACTTGTGCGGCAATATCTTGCCCATTATAAACAATATTCCATTTTCTAACCCTTAGATTTATGACCTTACTTAATCCTGATTTAATCTTAAACACAAAACTGTGACAAAACTACAATCAAGGAATTATATATTCTTGGCTACAATCTTACTTTGTGTAAACGCAAGTTTTATAATCAGATTTAGCGAGAAGGCCATAACACGCTGTAAAACATTTTTTAATGTGCACAAAAGGCTCTTTAATATGGTTTTCTAAATAAACCAATAAAGAAACGCTTTAGCAACATTTAGATTGAAATCTTCTAAGACATACATTACGTAGTTAAGAAGTGTGCACATTTTGAAAATAATTGTAAACATTTTGTTTAGTTTATAAAAAATAACACGAACGGCAAAGAAAGTATCGTGTAATGTTAAATCAAATAGTACTGAATCCAACTAAAAATAGATAATTTTTTTATCAAAAACAGTTAATAATTTAACAGTTTTACGTTTAACGGACACAAGAAACAAAATTTTATGGTATAATTGAGTGTTATTGCATAAAAATTAGCAAATGGCAATAGATTATATGTGAATAATCTTATGTTGTAATATTTTTAGATTTTATGTTAATTTCAAAATTCCACATTACAATTATTCAAGAATCATGTACGAAGACCAGTTTTAATGTTTATAGCAATAGAAATACTTTTGATAGAGACAAATATGTAAATATGTTATGTTTTTTTATAATTATTAGACAAAGACTAGTAACCGAGCACTGAAATAAATCAATAAATATTTGATGCAAATTTTAAGTTATTGCTATACGATTATACCGTGTCATAAGCTTATAACAATGTTTATTGTACTACAAATAAAACTAATAACTTTATCTGTTTGTAAGTTCAATTCTGTAATTTAGTTAAAGCCGGAAGTACGATAATTTTATTAATGTTAACAGTTCCTTTGGCACTTTGTAAAACCTGTAAAGACGGGTTCCGACAATCGTTTACAAAGAGATCTTAATCTAAATACGTTAAAACACTATAAAGAGAGGTATCTGGCACAGAAATAAAATTCAGGTAGTGCAAATATATATTAGCAAACACCTTCTTGTCTTTATGAAAATATAACCGTTTTCAAAATTTGTTTCTTTAGTATTTAGAAACCTGTCACGACAGGAATAGCGTGTGATCCTCAATTTAAGTTGAAGCTTTTAAGAAGCTTAGTTTGAATTTAAGTACTTACGCACATTACCATTTTTACTATTGGAATTTCTTAAGCCATTGTTCTTCGCACTTTTCACGCAAAAGGATTTTTAAAGTCTTAATTTTCATTCTATGGTTGTAAAGTGAACCCTAAACTTGTAGAAGTAAGTTGCAATAAAACGTGGCGTGAGAAAACATTTTCTTGGTTTATAGGTAGTTGACTTGTGTTATTCTTGAAAGCAACTAGGTTCAACACCTTTATTATTTTATTGCATTTGACGCCAAGCAGCTTTTGAAACTACTTTATGATCGACATTTACGAAGCTAATCCGTATTGTAAATAAAAATTACTCATCCTTTTTCGGAAAAGTACAAGCTGCTTATATTTTTAAATGTATATTATTGAAAGAAAGCATCTCGTTTATATAATTAAAACTTTTGTAAAAAATCTTATAAATTAGTATCTGGATTAATTTGGATGTAAATAACAAACTCATAATTAGTATATGTAGTTCATTCAATTCACCTATACATATTTTATAAATTAATTCTTACGCTTAATAAAAGAGATTTTTAGTTATACGATAAATAATTTTTTTGCAAACTGTTTTAGTGATTTTTTTAAATTGATCATTATAACTAGAAAAAATAATAAAAATTATAAAATAAAACAAATCGTAAAGAAAAAAATTTTTTTTAACTTACTCTCTATTAAGACAATTAAAAATAATAACAAAATCACAAGATAAAAAACACGGATCAGTTTAATGAAAGGTTTTTTTTCAGGTTATATGAACTTATTTTATACTAAAATTAATACAGGTACTGTAAATAAAATATAATAATTACTGTGTAAAAATAAACGTTTATGAAGGGATAGGGTTTAATTAAAGTTTTGACGTTCTGCGAAAAAAAGTTACTTTAAAATTAACGAAAGAAAAAACCCCTCAATAAAAACATGTAAAACTTTTTTTACAAATTTTTTAAATATTAATGACTTTGCTTTATTTATTACCCGTTTAACAAATAGCGTAGTCTCATTATGTTTTTATATCGTGTGTAGACTAAAGCATGAACTTTATAGTTAAATGGGTTAATATATCAAAGTATTTATTATTTATAGCGAAATTCATATGAGGTAATCGTATTGTGGTTACATCAAAAAGAACCTCGTTTTGAACAGTAACTAGACTAACAAAAATAAAAAAGTTTACTGAAATTAATATGTTTGATTAAAGATTTTTTTAGAGCATATCGTGTATTTATCTAATACAATTTAAATGCAAGCTTTCAAACTTCAGCAAAGTTCTTCGTCAGGCAGTATAATAGTAATTAGAGTACGCTATTTGTTAAACAGATAATAAATTGTAGATAATACACATTTATTAATTCAATATTGAACTTAAGCCACCAATAAGAAAATTTGTAAAATAAATGTTTACATGTTTTTTTAGGCGATTTCTTTTCTGGTTTTTTTTTCCCAGTTGTTTTTTTCCTGGGGGTCTTTTTTCCGGGGATTTGTTTTGTATTTTTTTTCTCCAGGGGTTTTTTCTTAGATTATCTTGTATGGATTACATCATAATTAAGAAATACCTTTGATTCGTCAATATATACGAAGTTTCACCTCAAACTTTTTTTAGTTCAAAATAATTAAGAAAGATACAATAAAGTAATAATGGTATTTTTAGTTTTTTACTAGAACAATTCTGTACCCCAGAAGCAAACTATGTTAAGTCCAAAAATGCGAATTCGAGTTCAGTATGTTAAGTTCATACACAAAAGCGTTGTTTTCTATTTTTGGTTTATTCTTATCGTGTTCCGGTAAAAAGTTAGATACTTTTGAACTATCATAAGCTACAATAAATCTAGAGCAAAAGTCGGTTAAATTCTTATAAGATTGTGTATTTTAGGACATATTGCAACACGGTACTATTTTAAGTCACCTAATAAAGAGCGTCGTTTTAGTTATTGTAGTTAACTTGCCGGTTTTAGTGCTCTAGTTAAAAAGAAATATTATGTATTTTAAAGCAGCTAAAATATTAGAACTTGTTCTAAAAAATTGAGATATATGTAGTCCTCAACCTGAAATAAATGAAGACTCAACAGACAAGCATAGGCAGTTAGAAATCACGGTAACCAAAATCAGGCTCGCGCCTAGCACTTTTAGCGCCCTTGTGCAAATTTAAAATAACGCCCCAAAACTGTATTACGTTCATATGTGAGTACAAATACGAGTTAAGTTAGGTGTTATATCCACTATTAAAAAATATTTTTAAAAAGTATTTTCATAAATTTATTTTCATATTTATATTGTTATGATTTTTATTATTAAAACTAATTTATTTAAACTACTAAAATATTTTTACTTATACTAAAAATATATACACTTTTGAATTAACCGAACTAATTAAATCTAATAATATTTAATAAAAACACTTACAGTATAATTTATATATAGCGCTATCACTGACACGAAGATAAGATAAAGTCACACACTTGTTTACGTTAAAGTCACGTACCAGATTATTCACCGTAGGTTTATCTCACACGCGTTAACGACTTATTTATTTAGACTTGAATAATCTTCTTAACACTGCTGTCTTCGCATTACGGAAATAACTGACCTACGATTTGTTTGTTCCGTATTCATACACATTTTGGAAATCCTTCTCGAGTGTTCCATATCGGTATACGTTCTAGAAGATGAATAACAACTTCAAGAAGGCTCTTGAATTTGAGAATGTTTCACTGCCCCCTCTTTAGGACTGTTCTGACCCAGAACAGAAGAATGGATGCGACACCGGTAGAAAGGATCGTGGCGATAGCGGCAGCTTCCTCCATTTCGGCAAGTTCCTTGATCATAAAAGTAACAGTCAATGGACTTTTCCTGA
Source organism: Aquatica leii (assembly GCA_035610365.1). Taxonomy (NCBI): domain Eukaryota; kingdom Metazoa; phylum Arthropoda; class Insecta; order Coleoptera; family Lampyridae; genus Aquatica; species Aquatica leii. The sequence continues at coordinate 154,865,417 of CM069433.1, forward strand.
CCCGATATTCTTCTTGGCTGGTAACTACAGACCAACATTAGAATGCCTGTTCCTCGGAAGACGACCTCCAACATGTTTTAAACTGACCTCCAAATCAGTTGATCTAAGCCACAACCAAGCTTGGGTATTGCCAATTTCTTTACATAGTGGAACTCCATTTCTCTCTTGAGATTCCATAATATTCGCCACAGATTTTTGTATAACGGCTTCGTACGTGAGTATTTCTTGGTGACCAAATAGAAAACGAAGCGTCTGTCACCACGTAGTCCTAAAACTTTTCCGACTGCCGGTTGCTGTTTTTGTACTTCATCTAGCTGTCCAAACTTCTTTTTAAACACGACTGCAACCCCTCTGGACATGTCAAGATTGTCGCTCACGCAATGTGCGATGGCGTAATCTTTTTGTGTCTGGAACAGGTATTGCTGTCCCTCGGTGGTAACCCCAAATCTAACTTTTCCAGAACCTCCCTATAAGTTCATAAACTTATCGCACACCATTTCTTTGATTTGATTCTTCGTTCTGATGCTTATCACTCTGGTTCGGACCTGAATTTGCGTATTGTGGTTATCGCCAACAAACGGGGCTAGACGATCGACGTGGACCACTTTTGGCTTGCTTCTGGGCGGTTTTCGGATGCGATATATGACGTCATTAATACGCTGCATGACTTCATAGGGGCACTCCCATTGCCTTTGCAGCTTCGGCGACAAACCACGTCTTCTTTGAGGATTATACAACCAGACCATATCGCCAGGTTGAAACCCACCATTTTGTGCCTTAACGTCATATCTAGTCTTTATCCTGTCGCTAGCAATTTGTGTGTTTTTACAGACCTCTTCATGTACTTCGTCTAGCCTCTTGGTCAGGTTGCCGACGTAATTTTCTCCTACAACTTCTTCTTCCGGTCTTCGCCCAAATTTGAGGTCGCACGGCAATTGTATTTCGCGACCGAGCATCACACAGGATGGTGTTTGACTTGTGCTTTAGTGAACGGATGATCGGTATTCCATTAAGAAAAGATGTAAGTACTGATCCCAGTCTCTTTGGTGTTGGGACACTACCTTGACTAAATACTTGACCATTGTTCGATTTATCCGCTCAACCACGCCATCAGATTGAGGATGAAAAGGCGTCGTCCTAGTTTTCTTAATTCCCAACAGTCGGCAAACTTCTTGAAACAGCCCAGACTCAAAATTGCGGCCTTGATCAGAGTGTAATTCCAACGGAACTCCAAACCGGCAGAAAAAACTCTTTTACTAATACGTCTGCGACTGTAGCTGCTTCTTGATTGGGTAAGCGTAAGCCTCGGTCCATTTCGTGAAATAATCCATCGCCACCAAGATGTATTTATTTTCCGAATCGGATTCTGGGAACGGCCCTGCGATGTCAATCGCTACTCTTTCTAAAGGGCTTCCTACGTTGTATTGCTTCATGGGTGCTTTTCGCTTTCTCGCTGGACCATTTCCTGATGCGCAGATCGTACACTTACGGCACCATTTTATGACGTCCTCTTTGCAGTTCATCCAGTAAAATCGTTCTCGCACTTTACCCAATGTCTTCCTAATGCCAAAGTGTCCTCCTGATGTCCCATCGTGGAGATGCCTCAACACTTCTGACCCCCTGCTCTTCGGCACTGTAAACTGTAGTTTGTTTCCCGTGCCCTCGACACTTTCTAGGGATCGCTTAAGAAGACCGTCTTCTACTATCAAAGAGTCCTACTGCGCCCAGTACGCTTTGATGTTTCTGCCCAAAGCACTCACTTCCTCCCAGGTTGGTCGTCGGCCGTTTTCTGTCCAGTTCGCGACGTAACTGCTCAGGTTCCCACTCATCATCAACCATAGCAGTTCTCCGGAAGCATTCAACTTTTTCTTCCAGTCGCACATAATGGCTGCAGTTCGCCGGACATGGTCTTCTGGACAAAGCATCAGCGTTCCGATGCCTGCTTCCGGCACGATGTTCTGTGTCATAGTCATAATCTTCCAGTCTCTCGATCCATCTTGCCACTTGTCCTTTCGGGTTACGGAACTGCAGTAGTTATTTTAAAGCGGCGTGGCCTGTTATTAGTAAAAATGTTTGTTCATACAAATATTTGTAGAAATGTTCGATGGACTTGACGACTGCTAAAAGCTCCATCCTAGTCACGCAATAATTTCTTTCTGGCCTGGACAAAATTTTGCTAAAATACGCAATAGCTTTTTCTTGTCCATCTTGAACCTGCGAAAGGACCGCGGCTATGGTCAGATTGTTTGCGTCGGTATTCAAAACAAATTTCCTATATTCTCTTGGATAACTCAGAATCGGCGAAGTGATTAGGGCCTGTTTTATTTGATGGAAAGAATTTTCGCAGTCTTCATTCCATCTAAATTCTGCTCTTTCTTCCGTCAGTTTCGTCAAAGGTTTGGCAATGTTAGCAAATCCGGGCACAAATCGTCTATAATAGGTGCAAAACCCAAAGAAACTTTGGACCTGATATTTGTCGATTGGTCTTGGCCACTGCTCAGATTTTGTCTGGGTCAGCCTTTACTCCATCTCTAGATACGACGTGGCCAAGGTATTGCACTTCCTTCTTAAATACGTGGTACTTCTTTGGGCTCAGTTTGAGGTAAGCCCCACGTAGTCGCTGGAACACTACCTTCAAGTTGTTCAAATGTTCTTCAAACGAGCTTTTAACCACGATCACGTCGCACAGGTAAACCAAACACGTCTTCCAAGACAATGCGCGCAAGATGGTCTCTATCAAACGCTCGAATGTTGCAAGAGCGTTATAGAGGGTTCTGGGTAAAGGGTAACTTTCCTTTTTGGTCACGTTGTTTAGCAGTCTGTAGTCTACGTAAAACTTTGTTGATCCATCCTTCTTCTTTACGAGTACCACTGGGGAAGCCCATGGGCTACTCAAAAGTTCAATCACGCCTTCTCTTTCCATATCCGTAACTATTTATTCGACTTCTTCTCTTTTCGCCAAAGGAAGTCTGCGTGGATGTTGTTGTATCGGCCGAGCGTCTCCGGTATTAATTTTATGTTTCACCACGTTAGTTCTTCCTTTGAAACCAATCTCCAGCGCGAACACATCTTGATACTCTTCGATCAACACTTTAACTTTAGCCAGCTGGTCTTGGCTGAGCCTTTAGCATTTGGTGGTAAGAATTGCCAATAGATGTTGTGGACACTTCTTCGGTGACGTATTAGACTTTACGCATCTCACAATTTGAGATACTGGCGTACATTGGCCTACCACGGTCTTCTTTTTTAACGTTACAGGATCTGAGTTGATGTTTAAGACCCTTACTGGCCTGGACAAAATTTTGCTAAAATACGCAATAACTTTTTCTTGTCCATCTTGAACCTGCGAAAGGACCGCGGCTATGGCCAGATTTTACTCGTACTAAAGTCCTGCCAACGAGTAGTCACGTCTTCACTCAATAAGACTTGCATTGCTGCCTTGTCTGACGAATGAAAAGGAATTTCTTCATTGTCGATCTTCAGGACATCGTTCTTCATATCAAAATGGAACCCATACTTCTTTATCAATGGTTACTTTGACTTGTCCGTGTGTAGGTATTTCTTCGCCCGTCGCCGTTTGAAGTCGTACTGTTACTGGTGATGTCTTCTCGTTTTTCAACAAGATGTCAGGACGAATGATCATCTTCGTCGCTCCCGTATCAACCAGTAACTGGACGCTTCTTCCATTGATCTTGCCATCGAGATAAATGCTATGCAATTGCTCCATCGGCGATGCCATTTGAATTGTAATCTCCGGAGCCTGACTAGATGAGATTAGTTTTTGTCTCTTTTGGTCGCCTCGTTCCACATTTTTGAGCGCTTTTCTTGTCCTCTTCTTAGGTTTAGTACGATGCCGTTGTACATAGGCTATTTCAGCGCAGTTCAAAGTTGTCACTCCCCTTTCCCGAAGTATTTGTCGCGCTATCTCCTCGGTGCTTTCCAGTATCTGCGAGGGTACTTTGGCAGTATAGCAGAGTCTATGACCGTCTCGTTGCGATGTTTGTTTTGCTGCTTCAAACTCCAAAGCATGCTCCAAAGCGTCATCGGAGCTAACCGGAGAGTTTGCTGCGTTTCGCTGTCTGGAAGGCCGTCTACAAAGGTTTGAATAGCCAACTGCTCCAAGAAGGTATCTGGTGCTGTAGGATACGCAAGTCGTGTTAATCTGGCGATGTCAGCCTCAAACTTTTGAAGATTTTCGTTAGCTTTTTGATCCCGACTTTTAATTTCAGCTTGATACACTTGTTGAAGATGAGCATCTCTATATCTCATTTCTAATCGTGAAATTAAGATTTGGTAATTTTCTTGTAGGTGGCCAGAAACAGTTTGTAGAATTCCAAGCGCTTCTCCACGTAAGGACACTATTAAAGACGTCGCTTTCTGCTTGTTGCTCCAACCATTAGCAGTAGCTGCGGCTTCAAACTGCTTGTAGTAGGTTGACCATGGAACTTTACCATCAAAATTTGGTGGAACAACTTTAAACTTGTGAGTGGTTTCTTCACGATGGTCCATTATTAAACCTTTACTCGTGACGCTTCCTTCACCGTGACAATTCATTTGGGTCATTATTTTTTCAAGCAGTTGTATTCTTTTTCTCAATTTTTTTTCTAGCTTTTGCTTTAATTTGTCTTCTACTTTTTTTATTTTGTCATTCACAGATTCGCAAATTTCTTCTTTTAAATTTAACATATCTGCTTGGGTTTCTTCTTGAACAATTTTGATTTGATTTTCTATACTAACTTGTATTTGCTCCTCAATATTCTTTATTTGATTTTCAATGCTCGTTCGTATTTCTTCTTTTAAATTTCTAGAATTTTCCTCCATTTTCTGGGAATTTTTGTGAAACTTTTTTTCTATTTTTCTTGAATTTTCTTATATTTTTCTAGAATTTTCCGACAGTTTTTCTTCAATTTTCTGTGAATTTTCTCCCATTTTTCTATTCTTCGATTCGAGAATTTTAAATATTTTTGAATCCATTTTAACTAAGATAACAATGTCTTCCGGGTTTAGACCGTGTCATTGTTGTTGTAACCGAAGTTGCCAACGTTTCGCCCACTTTTGTAAGGGGATTTATCAGGGCGTGAGATGAATAAAGAATAAAAACAAAACAATATATTACCTTAATAATGCAACATGTCACCTTTTAAAGGTTAATATCGAGATATTAGGTATTATTATTAATATTTTAGCTAAGTGAATTGAGCTTTCCGTGCTTTAATTTTTGCAAATTGCTTAATTAAATCTTCAGTGTCTAGTTCTTTTACCTAGTCTGTTTCTATTGAAATGATAGCAAAAAGACTTAATCGGTTTTGCCCCATGGTCGATCTTAAATAATTTTTTATTATTTTGAGTTTTGAAAAAGATCGTTCTGCGGTAGCAACAGAAACTGGCAATATTAATAAAATACGAAGTATTATGCTCGTATTAGGAAAAGAATCCATTAAGTCGTTAATTGTTAATTTAAATTTTCTTCTGAAGACGTAATAACTTTTCATCAAAATTTTGTAATTCTTTAACAAGTTCCAAGGCAGTTATGTCTCGTTTATTGCTGGTTTTGTCGTTTAATACATTTTCAACTTTTTGACATAATTTTAATTGTTCGTTTTTAGAATAATTTTTAAATTTGTCAATATTCCATAAAAACGCGAAATTATTAGCGTAAGAAGAAAATTGGAATCTCTCATCCACTGATGTTATGATTACATCTAGAACATTAAAAAAACAATCAACTTTGAACTTTAAAGTTTCGTCGTGGATCGATTCATCGTCACATTCATAATCAAAATGTTTTTTTTTATTTTTAGACCTTTTTGTTTTTTGAATTTAAGTTCTATGTCTAAGCTGGATGCTATTTCTTTAGCATCAATCAATAGATCATTAGAACCTTGATCGGAACTATAAGCGTTCAAAAAATTATTTAAATGATTCCAACACTGAGCAACATCAAAGTTCGGTTTTTAAATAATTTTACTAACAAAGGCAACTTTACCTAAAATATTATACCACAATATAAGAATGCAAATGAACTCAAAACTTTGGAATTTTTTGGCCAACCATGCAGCCAAATTGTTTACGTTATTTTCAAAGTTTCCTTCGATTATTTCAAACAGAGCATCATAAACCTCCCCAAGTTGATACCTTAAAGGAGTTATTGCATCTATTCTACTAGACCATCAACTATCCGATAAAGGTTTTAAAGTTAAATTTGTTACATTAGATAAATTAACTTTCAGAATGGACCAGCGTTAAGTAGAAGCAGCAAAAAATATAAACAGTTCTTGAAGTAAAGAAAAAAATTGATGCTCAAAGTATTCGATTTTGCGGCATTCTCTGTTTATTAGATTCTAAATTTCGATGTTATTTCATTTTTATTAAAACGGTTAGAAAGATCTAGCAGTTTTAGAACATTTTCGATATGTAACTTGCTCTTTTCATGAATGTGTAAATGTTCACTTAAATGCTGCCAGTCATTGTTACCAGATTCATTACTAAGGCGAAGAGATTTCAAATCGCTGTCATTAAAAATTTTGCAACAGAAGCAGTAAAGTGAATTTTTTCGGAATACAACAATCAAAAACGCTCAATTTTTTCTTTGTTCGGTAAAATTCTAAAGAAGTAACTATTGGAAAACTATCTCTCGGATAAATATCCTTTTAGTTTTGATAATGAGCAGGGCCACGTTCTACTAATTCTTGAATATTATTAGGACGTAATTTCTTTGGCCATAGTGCAGCATCTTTCAAAAGTTGACTCCTATTTTCCGTTCTGGTAATTTTTGAAGGTGTTGATTTTTCATTATCAGCGGAACTTGGAGATGTTGATGGATTGCTTTCTAGAAGATCAGTTTTTTGTCTGCTGCGGATACTTGTTTCAAGTACAGATTCAGAATATTGGGATTCAGTTCTATTATTGTTGTTATTAATATTTGGTACAGTAGACTCGGCTTTTGAAAAAAAATGCGTAATTTTGTCATGGTTTTCCAGTTCTTCCTCTCTTTTTTTTTATTCAGCAAATTTTGGTATCCAGACAATATCTTTTTTTCTGACATCCTGTATACTGTAAAGAAATTAATACGTAAGTAAACAAATTGACAAATTATTAATGAAAAATAGAAATGTTTCGATATCTCAAACTCAAACTCGAAAGTATTTTCTCAACATTACTTATTTCAAGTTATTTCAAAATTAAAATTTTTTTATAAACAGTAATATTAGTGCTAATGTTGCTAATGTTGTTTTTGTTTTCGATTTTATTTACGCTCTGATTGAGCTTTTACGATAGTGAGCGAAAGGTTGGCAACTTCGGTTACATCAACACTGTCTAAACCCAAAAGACGTTCTAACCTTAGTATGTTTAATTTGGCTGTTTTATATTATGCGTGTTTGAAATGAAGTGAAGATACTATGGACGTAGCCTTTATTCCGCTATTGGGACTTAACATTCCACACAACACATTCCAACACTTATAATAAGTTTATATTATCAGGTGGCACTTCTTATGGGACTTTCTGGATCTTGTCGATTTGTAGAACTCTTATTTAAATGAATACAACCATAATTAGTGTACACCCATAATTATTATATATTAATGGCAAATGGTGCCTTCTAAACAAGCACAGTGAACGGAAGGATTTACAGCTTGCCTTACAAGCAATTAATACCGAAAACTCCAACAATTCAGTGTTCAAACAATTCAATACATCAAGGACACTCAGTCGGTATTTAATTAAAAGAAACAACAAAAAAGAGAAAATGGGAAGAAAAACTATAGTTGGTGATCAACAAGAATCTGAATTAGTGGCTAGAATGATTAGATTGGCAGCTGTGAAGTACCTTATGACTAAGAGAATTCTTAGAAGATGCGTTTTTAATTGCAATGAACGCAATAGTATACCTCATCGCTTTTCACTTGAAAACCGGTCAGCGGGACGATATTGGTTAGAAGCATTTCTAAGAAAACACCAAACAATTCTTGCCGCGCCCAAAGTATGAACACAGCCAGGGCACAAAAACTGAATAAATTCATAGTAACCGATTATTTTAAAAATCTCAAGAACGTTCTCTTAGAGCTCAACCTAATCGACAAGCCAGAAAGAATTTATAATGTTGACGAGAAAGGGTGCAAGTTAACACTTCCTCACCAACAGACTATTTTGGCGCAAAAAGGAACCAAACGAGTACATCTTGTTGCCCCAGAACATAGTGAAAATGTTACAGTAGTATCTTGTGGTAACGATAGTGGCGGACGAATTCCTCCTGCAATTGTCTTTAAGGGCCAAAGGTTAAAACCTGAATGGCGTGGCCACTTGCCGCCAGGAACTTTGACTATTATTTTTGATGGTGCATCAAGCCACTTAGATACGTCTATCGTCGAAACTGCTAACTCTTGTAACATAACTCTTTTTTGTCTTCCGAGCAATACAACGCACGAGCTACAGCCTATGGACAAGGCTGTATTTAAATCTTTTGCGCATTACACAAAGAGATACTACTATACTGGATTCGTTACAAAGATCGAACTATTGCTAAACAAAGGTTTGGTGAAATTATAATATTGCAAAATTTCTTTTAGAAATATCTAGCAGCGGTATTCGAGAATACTCAATTCAGAAAAACTATTTTGAAAACCCGTCTTTTCTATTTTTTATTACAGTTTTCTTTTAAGCTGGGCATATTACCATCACCTACCTTACCAATTGAATAAACCTATACTACTACACTAAGTACACTACCGAATAAGAAAGAATATTAATAAATGGAGCTACACTAACAAAAAATTACTAACAGGATAGGGATACACAGACAAACAAAGCAGAACAAAGCACGAGAATAAAGTTACGTTAAATTTCCGCAACGTGAACTGCTCAAAAATAGTTGACATGCGTTATTTAGACGCATTTCAGTGGCTCCAATAGATAGATATGTAAATTTTCATCTTCCTGGAGCAATTGGCTATTCAAACTTTCGTGGACGACTTCCGAGACAGCGAAACGCAGTAGACTCTACGGTTCGCTCGACCGAAGACGTTGGATGACGCTTTAACCCATGCTTTGGAGTTCGAGGCGGTAAAACAGGTGTCGCACCGAGGCAGCCATAAACTCCGTTTGTATGCAGAAATACCCGCGCATACACCAAAAAACATCAAAGAAATAGTGCGACGTGTATTTGGGGAACAAGTAGCTCGAAAAAGAGAAGTGACGTGCTAGAATTGCGGGGAAGTGGGCCACGTATGACTTCGCTGTACTAAGTCCAAAAGAAAACCAGAAGAACGCTTAGAAAACAGAACAGGTCGACCGAATAGACCTCAACGAGTCATGCCCCGGAGATTACCATTCCAATGGCATTGTTTAGGAAACAATTGCATAGCATTCATCTTGGTCGTAAAATTAATGGACAAAGTATTCAGTTACTGGTTGACACGGGAGCTACGAAAACCATCATTCATCCTGACATGTTATTAGAAAACGAGAACCAGTAGCAGTACAATACTTTGAACGACGACGGGCAAAGAAATATGTATTTAAGGACAAGTCACGGTAACCATTGGTTTTGGAAATGGAGTACTCGACTATCAAGTACTAGTAGCCGACGTCACGGAAGTAGTTATTCTGGGAATGGACGTTATAAAAAAATATGGGTTTCATTTGTATATAAAGAACGATGTCCTGAAGATCGACAGTAAAGAAATTCTTTTTCATTTGTCAGAGAAGGCTGCCGTGCAAGTCTCATTGAGTGAAGACGTGACTCTGCTTATAGTACTGAAAGTTTGGTGATGGCACGCCTAGATGAAAATCTTCGGGAAAGCTACATTCGCAATATTGAACCAATGAAGGGCGACTTAGTTGGAAAAGGACTACTTGTTTTCAGAACTGTAGTACGAGTAAAAAACACGATGCCAGTAAGTATCTTGAATGTCAACTCAGATCCAGTAACGGTAAAAAGGAAATTGTGGTAGGCCAATGCATGCCAGTATCTCAAATTGTGATATGCGTGAATTTTAATGAAGATACGTCACTGAGGAAGTGCCCACAACATCTATTGAACATTCCTACCTCCAAATCTCAAAACCTGAGCCAAGACCAGGTAGCTAAAGATGTGTTGATCCAGAAGTGTCAAGATGTGTTCGCGCTAGAGATAAACATAAAACTGATACCGGAAACGCTCGGTTGATATAACAACATCCACGCCGACTACTTTTGGCGAAAAGAGAAAAAGCCGAACAATTGTAGATATAGATAGAGCAGTGTGATTAAACCTTCAAATAATTCATGAGCGTCTCGAGTAGTGTTAGTAAAGAAGGAAGATGGATCAACAAAGTTTTGCGTACACTACAGACAGCTTGAAGACGTGATTAAAAAGGACAGCGACCCTTTACCGAAAATTAACGACACTTCAGGCTCTCTTTTAGGATCCCAGTGGTATTCTATGTTAAATATAAAAAGTGGTTACTGGCTGGTAGAATTAGAACCCAAGGATCGAAAAAAAACGGTTTTTACGATTAGAACTAGTTTGTGAGAGATTACTGTGATGCGCTTCGGTTTTTGTAACGTTCGAGTCTAAAACTGAGCCCAAAGAAATGCCACGTATTTAAGAAAGAGGTGCAATACTTTGCTATGTAGTATCTAAAGATGGAGTAAAGGCTCACTCAGGCAAGGTTTGAATAGTACAAGCATGCTCAACGTTGACAAGCATCAAGTTCGCAATTTTCTTGGGTTGTGCACTTATTATAGACGATTTGTACCCGAATTTGCCAATATTACCAAAACTTTGACAAAACTGACTGAAGAAAGTTTGAATGCGATGAAGACTGCGAAAACGCTTTCCGTTACTTAAGACAAGCCCTAGTCATTTCGTCGATTTTCAGTTATCAAAAATAAGATGGAAAGTTTGTTTTTGATACCGATGCAAGTAATCTGACCATCGGTACAGTTCTTTCACAAGTATAAGATGAACAAGAAAAAGTCATCGCATATTTTAATAAAGTTTTGTTCAGACCAGAACTATTAGCAGTCGTCAAGTCTATGAAACACTTTTACAAATATTTGTATAGACGAAAATTTTTACTAAGAACGGACCACGCCTCTTTAAAATGGCTATTGGAGTTTCGTAATCCGGAAGGACAAGTAGCAAGTTGCAACTAGAGACTTCAAGAGTATGACTATGACACAGAACACCGTGCCGAAAGCAGTTATTGGAATACTGATCCCTTGTCATGTTCGGCAAACTGCAGCCATTGTTTGTGACTTGAAGAAAAGCTCGAATGCACACGGAGAACTGCTATGGTTGATGACGAATGGGAACCTGAGCAGTTGCGTTCAGAACAAGAAAACGATTCTAAAATAAGACTACTCCTGAACTAGAAAGAAAACTGCTGACGACCAACCTGAGACAAAATGAGTGCTTTGGACAGAAACTTACTGGCTGCAATGAGACTCTTTGAAAATAGAAGATGGTCTTCTTAAGCGAACCCTAGAGAATGTCGAGGGCACGGAAAACAGGCTGCAGTTGGTAGTGCCAAAGAACCGGGTGTTACAAGTGTTGAAGCATCTACACCATGATAAATCTAGAGGACACTTTAGCGTGAAAAAGACATTGGAGAAAGTTCGAGAAAGATTTTGCTGGGTGAACTGCAAAGAGGACGTCATAAAACGATGCTGTAAGTGCACGGTCTGCGCATTAGGAAATGGTTCAACGATAAAATGCAAAGTACCGAAACATTGCAGGGCCGTTCCCAGAATCTGATTCGGGAAACAAATACATCCTGGTGACGATAGATAATATCACAAAATAGACGAAAACCGGAAGAAGTTGCTGAAGAAGACAACGTCACCAAGCTGACGAAGAAGCTAGACGAAATACATAAGTCGGTCCGTAAAAACACACAAAATGAAGACCAGATATAACGTCAAGACACAAAATGGTGGGTTACAACCTGGCAACATGGTGTGGGTGTATAATCCCCAAAAAAGACATGGTTTGTCGCCGAAGCTGCAGAGGCAATGTAAAGGCCCTTAAGAAGTCGAAAACCACTCAGAAGCAAGCCAAAAGTGGTCTAACCCCGTTTGCTGGCGATAACAACGTTACGCAAGTTCAAGTCTGAACCAGAGTAATAACTAACAGAATCAAAATCTAGTTGAAGGAATAGACTTCGATAAGTTTATGAGTATATACGGAGGTTCTCTAAAGGATAGGTTTGTAGTTACAACCGAGGAACAAGACCTATACCAAACACGAAAAGATTGCGCCATCGCACAATGCGTGAGCAATGATCTTGACATGTCCAATCATATTTAAAAAGAAGTTTGAACGTCTAAACAAACTACGAAGACAGCAAACGGCGGTCGGAACAGTGTTAAAACTACATGGTGACCGACGCTTTGTTTTCTAACTGGTCACCAAGACTCACGTTCAAAACCGTTATACAAAAATTCGTGATGAGCAGTATAGTCTCAAGAGAGAAATGAAGTTCCAAAATATTAAGAAATTGGCAGTCCTAAGCTTGGTTGTGGGTTAGATCAACTAGATTAGAGGACAGTTAGAAATATGTTGGAGGTCGTCTTTCGAAGAACTGACGTTCAAGTGTCGGTCTGCAATTACCATCCAAGTAGAATATCGGGTCAGGAAAAGTCCATTGACTGTTACTTGTATGCTCAAGGAAGTTGCTGAAATCGTCCCGTTAACCAAAACATGTAGAAAATTCTCGACACAGATAACAGACTATATACAAAAAGTACAGAAGGAACTGAGATCAGTTTTTTGAAGTCGGAAGTTAAGAAGACTGTCGGTAAAAATAAATAGGTGATTAACGTGTTTGCTAAGATAAATAGTGTGCGTGCCAGTGAAAAATAACTATAACCGGTTATAAACGCACGTGCTTTTTGTAAACAAGTACCGGTTTAGAAAAACAGAATAAGTTATCCGCGGACATTATTTTTCAAGCCACAGTAATATATAAATTAGTGTGTTTTTCTTAAATATCGTTAGGTTTAATTAGTTACGTGTAGTTCTGATTGTGTAAATATTTAATTTTAGATAAATTATTAAAATTTGTAACAATACTTTTTAAAACAAAATGTTTGTATAGTTTATTTAAAAAGAAATAAGTATAAGTCTTTTTACGCTTACATAAATATTGCAATAAAAGGTAACTTAAAGCGTTTTACTTAACCTATTCTAAATAAAATAATGAAAGTTCTATTTTATAATGGCCTAAGAGCATCAAAATTGAAATCGACTCTCTCTTGAATATTTTAATTCTATAACGTTTAAAGTGACAGCTCCTTTATTTTATACAACAGAGGACAGGTTTATTAAACTTAAAATTGATCTTTTGATGCTTGTAGACGATAGGTTTTTAATTTGCTTAATTATTGTATTATTTGGCTTGTATAAAGATGCTCGTTTTAAAGTTGTACAAAATTTCAATTAAAACAACTAAAACTAACAAATGTAACATAAGTTTAATGCAGTACTCAAATTAAAAGTACAGCTGCAGATCTTTTGCGCATTGTCTCCACTTCTTAATAATGTTTTTTTAGACACTTTTTCATTATAATTGTTTAATGATACACCTACGTCCAAATGACTTTGAAGAAGTTTATAATTTAACGTTTTTTAAAAAAAACTTAAGACGAACATCACAACGACACACATTTCCTAAAACTACATATATACAATTATTGTACAATTTCATAAACTACAGCGTCTTGTCATTTTCTATTTATGTAAGCGCCAAATTCACTACCACCAAAATCACTATATCCATAATGTTGTTCGGAAAGTAAATGATCATCAGCATGATTATGTCCAACATTCACATGATGCGTGTACAACCCTCCTTGATTGTTACTTTTTATAAACATATTTATTAGTCCTAATATAATTGCAATTTTTCCGATTAGGGCACTTTTAAGCAACATAAACTTCAGCGACGTAAGAATCATTGGAATAATTGCCGTTTGTAGTAAAAACGGAATGATTAACATCGGTAATATTTTGCTTAACAAATCTGGTTTATGCTTCATTTTCTTTTTTCCTTTTCCTGAAACACAATATTTAATTAAATGTGTAAGTAATAAAATACGTTACAGATAAACAAATTAAATAACGTTATACGACATAATTATAGAATTCACTTTTCAGAGTGTTATTAAACGGTTAACGCCAAGAAGTTGTTAACACGCGCGTTAATTATAATTTCGTGACTGAATAAATGACTGTGTAAGTGAGTAATAATAATAATAAAACTGTATTTTCACTTCAGTGCGTAATACACCTTTTTATTTTTTAATTTCGTTCGATGAAGTTTGCGGTTGCAATTGTTATTGCTATTCAAATCAAACGTACAATTTGTTCAAAAATTTAAACTGTAAGCATTTTTGCAATCGGTTAATTAAATTATTCAATAAATAATTTATTATTATAAGAGACTTTTCTTTGACCTACATTTAGGTAAATTAAGTGTATCTAAACCAAACTGTAATTGTTTAATTACATACTCGTACAACGTAAAAATAGTAAAAATCATAAATTTCGTTGCATGCTATTTCTATTTGAAACGTATCTATATTTATATGCTAAACTTTTGCTGTTCTAATTTTCAAAACAAATTAAAAAATTCTCAAAAATGAGATATACATTTTTTTTAAATTAATATACTCAAATCTAGTAAATGTTAAAAAATATTTACATTATACCTTTTAACTCTCGACTGGACACTAAACGGGTTTCGTTTATGTTTTTATATAGATTAAAAGTACTTAAATGTTTCTCTTGAGTTTCACTTTTATCTTTATTTTGTAGAATTTTTGACGATTTTTCGTCATACGTAATTAATTGTGACATAACTGTCGTTACACACAAAATGAAGAACACAACATTTATACACGCGCACATTTTTTATCGAACTTGTTAACTATTAGAATTGTGGTGTCAAAGTGAAGGTAAGATGTTTGTGTATATCAATGGTCATGGTCATGGTCGTAGAGCAGCTGCTCCCATTTACAACCTTCCATGCTTCTTATAAGAAGAAGCAATAAAATGATCTTGCCGGTAAACATGTGCAAAAGCAAAATAGAATTTATCTTCATTTTTTTTTGTTACGTTAGATTTTACAGAAAGTAAATCGGCATTCTTGTACAAATTAGCTTCAAACCGTTTAAACACTAGACACGGTTTGGCCTATATAAGATTTTACCTCAAAACCATAACTTTTTTAAATAAAAAAAAACACTTTCATAACATATTTTCTACTAGTATTTTTTTCCGTTATAAAACTGTGCATTAAAAATCCGCTATTCCATTTCCAATCTGTTATTTTTATGGATTAAGTGGCATTTAGTTAAACATCGGTATAAGTAAATGCTACTAGAATATATAATTAACAAAAAATTCTTGTAAAAGTTTTTCCTGTACATCACGGCATGTAGTGTGACTTTATTGTTCGATGAATAATTGGGCTACTATACCGTTGTTTGATTGCACCCACTCTGTATTCGGTTTACATGAATGTAAAATTCATGAAATATTTTTGCTAATCTAATTAAAGCATAGTAAGATGTTTTATTTACATCTCGTTAACAACGTAAACATATTTTAATTTTTTACGTAATGCAAGATTAATACCGACGAATTGTTGCATTTTTGAAGAACAATATGTAGGGCAATAAAATTGTGACGCAATTAGCATAATTGAGATGCATAATAAAAGATATAAAGATTTATTTTTAACCAATTTTAAACATTCCTAAACATACTAAGCACTAATACATAATACATTTATTTATTTATATTAAGTTTATCGACATATTATGGTAATGTTCTGCTACCTTAATTATTATGCTAATAACCGATAAAATTGTTATTTAATTTTTTTAACGAATTCTTGTGTAAATTGGACGTTTTTTTCCTAAGAGGGCATTTTTAAACCCCAGTGAAACGAGAGTTTAAAAAGTCCTTAGGGGAAAAAACATCCAATTTAGACAAAAACAAGTTGAATACAACATTTTATTGCTCGAACAGAGACTAGGAGGCTTCCAAAGTCTCAAAATCTATCAATTAGATAATTTGACGTTTATGTTAAAAAGTGCGCAAAAACTGTCAAAGACAGCAAAGATAGCGAAAAATTAAAATTTACGACAGTTAAGAACAATAAAAATATTTTGTATGAACAGTATAATTAAATATAATAACAATATTGCTACATGATATTTATTATACATTTGGATTTAAAACTAAAATAAATTTATATGCACAATTGTTTTCAAAAATATACTGACATTAAAATTGCAACACCAAGGAGTGGAAATATCGTGACCAAACTTCGCAGAAACGTTTAGCTACTCAGAAGTAGTAAATGATTAAAATTTCAAAGAAAAACAGCAATGATGAGCACAATTTGTATTTAATATGTTGATCCCCTCTCCCCCTCCCTCTATTGGCTCCATACTCTCGCACTCTTCGTGGCATCGATTGCAGCAAGTGGTCGATTTTCTCTTGAGTTATTGCAGCTCAAGCAACTTGCAATCCATGCCGGAGAGCTTCCTGTGTCTGTGGAGGATGCGCTAAATACCACAGTCTTATACCTATAATGTCCCACACGTTCATTAGGCAAAAGGTCGGGACATCTGGATGGCTATGATAAGAAATTAACATTGGTCTCGTTGAATTGGTTGATAGAGTGTCTTGCTATGTGAGGATGGGCAGAATCCTGATGAAAAAATGGGTCTTCCAACTGCTCAAAAAATGGAAGAATATAGGGTTTTACCATTTTGTTAACATATCGCCGGGCCTTCATATTGCCTCGGATGAATACCACACGAGAATTGCTTCTATAAGTTATATCACCCTATACCATAACCTCCACAGTGTGGAGCACATGCCGCTTAACAGAAAATTGAATATTGCACCGTTCCTCATGTCTCCCTCTGTTTTTCATACGGCCATCATGCATCTTCATACAAAATCGAAATTTATAACTGAAAACTACTATATGCCATTTCAGATTTTCATGGAGATGCAACTTACACTACTCCAAACGTTAATGTCGGTGTTGAGCCGTCAGTAGTAGCGATATGATTGCAATCCCAAACTTTGACGGTAAATTATTCGAAGGGTTACAGGACGACCTTTATTATATAACCATTCATTGGCGATTGATCTAGTACTGCAAAGTCTGTCTCTTATTGCCTTAAGTCGAAGATGGCGGTCTTGCACCTAGTTTCCCGGTTCCTTGTTTACGGCGACTCTGGCTTTTTCTAGTCCATGCTTGATAACAGCGCGTGATAGCAAACGTAACCAACAATTCGACTTCTGTCAAATTCACTTAATTGGCGATAATTTTCACGCTGTTGTACTCTAGGCATAATCACACTTCCAAACCCGTTAAACAGAAGAACCACAAGAAATAATAATACTAAAAGTAACTAAGACTAGTACGAAATACACAACATAATGAAGTAGTAGAAACAAAAATAAACCACAAATATGCTATTACTACTTAATCTATTTGAATAAAATTTTAATCATTGGCTACCTCCGAGCAGCTAAACCTTCCTGTCAAGTTTGATCCCAGAATTCCCACCTCTTTTTGGTGTTGCAATTTCAATGTCACAAAGTATACATTATTTTGCACCATAAAATAGAGATTTAATCTGATTTTCAAAACAATTATTTCAAAGAGATGACAATCCCTGCGAGAAAACGGAAGAGAAATTAGCAAAAGAAAAACATAATAAGACAAGCTACATGGAATATAAGATCACTTAACAACCGAAATCAAGAATTAATTGACAGAAAAAAATGTTGATATATGTTCATTACAGGAAACAAAGAAGAAAAGAAAAAGACAAAAAGTATTTTTATCCGAAATGAGTATAAAGATATTGTAGTAGTATGCACCTATCACTCTGAAAGAATTTTAAACTTAAATTTAAGAATGGTACTTAAACATACGCCTGTAGGATTGCAAAACTAAAGACGAAAGAGAGCTTTTTTACTTGCAGAGGGTTTTAAAAACAATGCCGCTAGAAAAATAATAACAATGCTGAGTCACTTCTACGCCCTCGTAAGAAAAGCAGTAGTACTCGGAGTTAAGATTCCATGAAGGGCAAAGTAACAATAACAGAGAATTAATAGTAAACATATGCCTATTAAGTAACATCAGAATTAACGATACGTTCTAAAACCATGATGAAAAACACAAGTACACATTTGAAAATAGCATAGGTCAGAAATCCATGATTGACTGCAAAGTAACTAATCGGAACATATTATCATTTCAAGTACTAGACATCATCACGCTGAACATAGCTAATGCAGGAAACGAGCATAAATTCATACTAGGAAAAATAAAAATACACATGCCAAGAAAATCAGCAAAATATGTACTAGTAGAAGAAGAAAAGATTAATATGAAAACCCTATGAAACGAGTTCACAAAATATTTATACCAACAAAAACTAGCTTAAAAAATTGCTGCAAATGCAATATCTTTGAAAGACGAACTAGAAGACAGCTGGAACTAATATAAAAGAAACCTGTCATAGAGACATAGAGACACTAGAACTCGAAAAACGAACACATACCGAAAATCAAATAAAACCTTATGGTTCAAAAATGAACAAAGCAATACAGAATGTAACAAAAAAGTTCTTAAAGAAGACATAAAATAAACATCAAAAACTCTAAAAAGTTTGAATCAGACTTTTACAAACTACAAAAACCAATGTGGAGGTTTATCAGACAACAAAGAAACAAAGTTATTGAATTAGTAGTACGGTTAAAACTAAACCTGACACAACGAAAACAAAACGATTGGAGAACTATGTAAAGTAGAAAATATCGAAGAATGGACAACAGAAAACGAGAATAGAATGCACATTCAGAGGCGGCGAGTTTTGATACTGCCATTGGGCGCACAAACTTTTTTTTGAAAAAAGGAAATAGAATTTAGTATAAATTTATTTACAAAGTAAATGTATACAAAAACATGTGGATATCTGAAAACTACAAAATGTTTGTCAATTTACATATTAGGTAACACTTGCAATTGAAAATGTATTTCGGCGTATAGTTGTGCGATTTATAAATTCATTAGCAACAATATTTTTATCGATTTCGTCATTGAAATCCTCATGTATCTGTAGCATTACAGTATCATTGAATCGCTTTTGTGACATAATTGCCCTAAGGTACGTATGTAGTCTTCGTAATGCTGAAAATGATCTTTTCACAATACACGAAGTTACCGGAATTGTTATTGCAATTTTTATAAACTAATGTAGTTCTGGAATTAGCTACACTAAATATGCATTTGTTTTCATAATATTCACTGCATCACTCAAACAATTGCACATCAAGTTCTTCTGTCTACAGAAATCCAGAAACATGTTGCGATGTAATATGAGACGATCGTTCTCAAAGTCATTCTTGTAAAAATGTATTATAGCTTGCTCATCAGATTTTTCTAAAATGAACAACTCTACTTCTTTTAAGTGATTCATTGCAGTTCTATCAAATCTATCATCTAAACTATGCATTGTTTGATCTAGAATGTCAAAAAACAGTGCACAATACAAGTCTTCGGTTGTTTCGTAAAGATGGGAACAACTTCCTGGATCATATCGGCTTGGAACTTTCTTTGGTCGCGGTAGGTTCTTCGACTCCCAAACCAACGCTCGTTTTGAGGATGTCTCTACAAAGTGTAGTAAACTCGCTTTCTCTTTTGTTTTTTTAAACACTAATTACTGCATTTAGAAGTGTAGCAACTTTGCCAAACTGCAAGGAAGCGATTAAAATATTTCTCTTTTTTCGAAAATTATTATAACCGAGATACATATATCAATACATGCACACATACCATTTTTGTTAAGAGTACCATTTTCAGAATTACATTTAGCACTTGATACGTTAATAACACCGCTAGTTTTATTTAACTTAATTAAAAACTTATCCATTTTCACTTTGGGGGAGCCCAGTTTCATGCCAAAAGATAAATCACAGTCGATAACCGTAGTTTGAAATATAACAAAATAAAATCCCTAATTACAGCGCCAAAATTCTAATTCAAATTCGTAAAATAAAAGAATTGAATAATTAAAAATTGCAACTCCAGAAAATCATAATTCGTCAACTGAGGAAAAGCAAAAAGAGAACGCGAGAACTAGCAAAACAAAACTAACTAGTATTATTTACAAGTTGTAAATTACAACCAATACAAAACTCCTGAGCGCCTGCCTCCTGAGCCTGAGCGTGAGCCACTTCCGAGAAAATCTTCTAATGCAACCAAGATCACCAGGGTGTTTACCTAAAATATTTTAAATAAACATTTCCGAACTGGCAATAAACGTAGAACAGCTGACCGTAATAATCGATAAACTATGCAATTTGAGAATCAATTGCCAATTACGATTACAGCAATTCAGTGTTTGAATACTGAACGTCACCTTGCTTGTCAAGCGATGAGTTTCAGAACTGTTTCAATACATTTTTTTATACTATATCAAATATCTGAATTTATTTTTAGTCATCTTCGCATCGGGTGCTACGCACCCATGGATAACTTTGATAGGGTGCAACTGCTCCTTTGCACCCATGTAGTCGCCGCCCCTGCATACGGAGACAGTCGGACAAGACCGAATTGTAAGGTCAAAAGATAAATTGCTCTTACGGAAAAGATACATAGTTAGACTAAGACAGAGATTTAGTGGCAACCAACGTCTAGAGTAATAGGGAAAGCAGGCTAAATAGATGAGGAAGATGAACTTACTAAGAAGAAAGATGAAATTCTTGATTTTTAAAATTCGCTTAATTGCAAAGTCGGAACGCATGTATTAAAACCTTTTTGTCTTATTTCAGTCTTTAACACCAGTGGTTTTCAAATCGTTTACCTGAAATTCAATTATTTTTAAACATAAATTGAAGCATATCAGATTAAGTCAAACATGTTTAGTTTTATGGTTTTTTAAGCATATACTCGGTGACATTGAAACTGTAACCAAGAAGGTGTGGGAAATTTGTGACCAAACTTGGCAGTGTTGGTATTTTTATATTTAATCTATTTATTATGTACAAATCATGTATACCTATTCCCTGTACGGCGAAAAGATAGAGTTAAGCCCCTCCTTCAATTTTGTATGATAATTTAAACCAATGTATGAAGAGACAAGTTTACACGGCTCAAATTAGTAAAAGCGCGAAAATTCAAAAATTATGTAATGTATAATATAGGCATTAAAGATTAAAGTACATAGGAAATCGTATAATTTTCAATAAATGTACAAAATTAAAAATTTTTATTATAACAAATAAATACGTTTACAACTTTATATATTAATTCAGTTACACGATTAATTTCAAAAATTTATCGAATAATACTTAGAAGGAACAACTAAACATTTAAAACGCGTATAAACAACTAAAATTATGACTTATTTTATAGGAGTTTAAATAACATTTTGTATTAAAAAAAAGACATTTAGGATGATTCTGATGAAGAAGAGTCATCCTCCACACGAATTATCAACGGTTCCACTACAATCTCCATTGCGATGTCAGTTTGCCACATTCTTTCTTCTTCAGCTTGTGCATGACGAATAGCATTCTTCCAGTTTTCTGCAGATACATTGCCTACAGCTTGTTGAAATAATTGATGAAGGTCTTTCATTTTAAAGGTTGTATTGTTTCTTGCGACTTCTCCTTTTATTTGACTCCATATCAACTCAATAGGATTGAATTCACAGTGATACGGATTGTTG
The DNA here is from genome assembly GCA_035610365.1 of Aquatica leii. Classification (NCBI taxonomy): domain Eukaryota; kingdom Metazoa; phylum Arthropoda; class Insecta; order Coleoptera; family Lampyridae; genus Aquatica; species Aquatica leii. The sequence continues at coordinate 154,887,169 of CM069433.1, forward strand.
TGTCTTTCCATACTTTGCTTACAGTATGACCAGCGTTCACCCAGGTTTCATCTAAAAAATACAATTTCTTGCCCTCTTCCCTGTACTTTTGAATTTCTCGCAAAAAACGTCGTCTCCAGGCAATGATTTCGTTTTTTTCTTTAAGAATACTATTGCGTGATCTTTTTGAAAATCTATAATGCAAAACCACAATCACATTAAAAGATGTATAAATAAACAATTTGTTTACTCACCGAAATCCAATTTCTTTAATTAGCAAACTCATCGTAGTCCTTTTTAATTGAGGTAGATTTTCGTTTTCATGCAATGCCGCTAACATTTTATTCAGAGTTGGCGGTTCATTTCTTTCAAAAAAACTATGTATTAAACGTCGAATAGCATTTTTAGCTGCATCATCGATGTTGTCCAAAACTGATCGGGGTCTGTGATACACTTTTGGTGCTTGAAGGTCATGTGTTTCTTGATATTCACGAATAATATTGAAAACACTCGAGACACACACCCCTAAAATTGTAATCGATATAGATAATATTAATGACTTAATTAAAATTACCTGCGGCTTTTGCAGTAAACTCGATAATTTGGGTCTTAGCTCTATCGGGGTGTTCCTCGGTACTAGCTTTAAAGATATTTACAATGCGTTCCTTGTCATCAATCGAAAAATGCCGAGAAGTTCGTTTTTTCGGTGGCGACAGGGCCATGGCTTGATCCATAATTAATTAAATAAATAACCTAAAATAGAAAATGTAACTTTAACGTTAATCTTTAATGAATCATTTCAGTACGCACCTGAATATACACAAATGTCTTCCGAAGTATTGAAAAATACTATTTCCTCAAATGAATGGAAATAACAAAAACTTAAAACTGCGAATAAATTAACTAAAATGTCGAACGTTAAACCTGCTTAAACTCAGGTCAAACTGAAGTATGTTATTTGTTTGTTGTAATACTGACTTGAAAATTTTAACCAATAAAAAAAATTTATTCAAATTTAGCGCGTATTTGATGGGAGGGATTTAACTCTATCTTTTCGCCGTACAGATAATAGTTTATAAAAAAAATTGAATACGTGTTGTCATAATAATAACGATTGCAAGTTGTGTGCGTTATTGAAAATAAAAAAATATTTGTTCAGTTTATATTAGCTTATTGTTTTTTTTGAATTAAAATTAAGTTTGAAAATCCAGATGTTGCATAGATAAAAAAGACGAAAAAGCACAAGGTACAATTTCGTTAGGTGTAGAGGGCAATCAAATAGTTTATATATGTAAATACGGCAAAAGATGTGTAGGACGAACTTCAGAAAGTGCACGAAAGGAATAACTTATCAAATAAGCTATATTTATTAAGAAAACTTTATCAGTAAAGACTGGAAGGTAACACGATGCCAGAGTACATAAGTACGGTACTTGAATTGGTAGAGAAATTAAGAGAAGTAGGCGAAATCATAGCTGACTGTTATGTAGCTGCACTTTTACTCGGAGGTGTACCAAATGAGTATCCAACTTTGATGACCGCATTAGATGCTCGTCCTGATGATGAACTCACGTTAGAGTACGTAAAAAAAGCTCATTAATAAGTACACTAAAAAAATGATGATTTAGAAGGAAATTAAGAAAAGACACCGCAAGTGAATAAGTTTAAGAAAATATAAATAAAGAATTACGTGAATGTTACTATTGTCACAGAAAAAGTCATTTAAAGAGAGATTGCTATTTTATGAAGAAAAAAATGGAAAGAAATAAAAGAAAAAGGAACATGGAAATGTGTAAAGCTAAAATGGCAAAGAAAGAGAACGATGATGAGTTTTGTTTTATTGTGGAACAAGGAAATAGCAGTAAAGAAGAATGATTTGTTGACTCGGGGGCTGCCAGTCATATGCGTAATGATGGGATAAGCTTTAAAGAATTTGAAAAAAGAAGTCTTGGTAGAATAAGGCCACCATTATTCACAATACATAAAAGTTGAAGGAAAAGGTTGTATACTGTTAATAAACAAGATAGATAAAAGCGAATGAAAAATAAAATTAGTTGATGTTCTATATGCTCCAGAGTGACAGAACAACTTATTGTGAGTATCCAAAGCTATTGCTGTTGGTTATACAGTAAATTTTGACAAAAATGACTGTTGAAACTTGCAAATTGTATGCATATTTGGAATAAGCGTTTAGAACATAAAAATCCAGAAATAATAAAAGCATTGGTTACAAAAAATCTCGCAGATGGAATTAAATTTGAAGATTGCGATATCATGAAGCAATGTATATAATGTGTAAAAGAAAAATACACCGGAAAAAATGTTCAAGCATTACTAAAGAAATTTGGAATTAAATGTTAATCTACTGTACCTTACGGTCTTAAATGAAATTTTAGAAGGCAAAATTCAAATTCTTAGGTAGTCTGCTCGATGTATGTTGCTGGATGCAAATTTGCAACACAAATTTTGGGGTAAAGCAAAACTTAATGCGAAATGATTGTCAAATTGATTGCCAACAAAGTGCAAAGATAAAACGCCGTATCAAATGTGGCATGGTAAGAAGCCTGATTTATCACATTTGATTACGTTCGAAACTCAAGAATTTATATATGTAAATCTAGAAAAACGAACAAAACTAGAAAACAGAGCAACAGAATGAATAATGATCGCTTACAACAAGAGAAGTAAAGAATATAGAAGTTTAGATGTAAAAACAGATAAAGTAGTTTTTAATAGAACAGTTACTTTCAATAACTTTATAAATCAACCATTTCAAGAAATAAATCATTGTAAAAATCATGAAGAGAAAAGTAATAATAGTCTAGATCTAAATAAAGAAGAAAAGAGTAAAAAGAATTTAGAAGAAGAAAACAAAGATGAAGAGCAAATTAAGTTGATATTCGAAAAAGATGACCCAATTGTAAAAGAGAAAAATGAAGAAATACCATAAAACATAAATGAACAAATTAAAAAGGAAAATGTTTCAAAAGAAAAACAAAAAAACGAAATAGAAACAGAAGCAATTGCTACAAGATCTGGAAGAGTACCAAAAAAAGAAGTTGCTTATAACGCGTCAAGTATTATTAGCTTAGATAAAAGTTCGAATGACAACGATCCAAAAACAATGCAAGAAGAGGTGATAAAACGCATTGGGAAAAAAAACTATAAAAAGAAAGTACGATTTTTTAATGGAAAATATGGTTTGGATTTTGATCGACTGTCCACTTAATAAGAAAATTTTTGCGTTGTGTGTGAAACTTGATTTAGAGATTGATCACAGAGATTTTGAATCAGCTTTTCTTAATGGAAAAATCTCTGAAAAAATTTATATGAATCAGCTAGAATATTTTATTGATGAAACAAACAAAAATAAATGTTGCTTACTTAAAAAAGCAATTTACGGTTGAAAGCAGTCTTCAAGAGTGCGGAATAACAAAGTTAGTAATATTTTGTTAAATTTAGGTTTTGCTCGATCAAATTACAAACCTTGCGTTTTCAGTAAATTTGATCAATAGCACTGAAATTATACTAAAAGAATTTTAAAGTATTTTAACAGTGCTGATTTTTCGAAGGATACTTGTGACGGAAAGTCATACTCAGGTTACGTTTTCAAAATTGGAAATGGTGCCATATCATGGAGATCACAAAACCAATCTTGTATAGCACTCTCTAGCACAGAGAATGAATACATTGCTATTTCAAAAGCTAGTAAAGAAACCGTTTTTATTAGAAGTTTTCTTTCAGAATTTTGTAAATTAACAATTGTTTTGTACAATGATAGCCAAAGTGTTCAAAAATTGTTAAAAAACTATATATATCATAACAGAACAAAACATATAGATACAAGATATCATTATGTTAGAGAAGTACTTTTGAAAGGTATAATTGAAATTTGTTATTTGTGTACAGAACAGATGATAGCTGATGTTCTCAAAAAAAGTCTGCCTAGTATTAAGCATACGTTTTGCGTTGAAAACTTTAATTTAAAATAATGAATGAATTAAGGGGAGGTGTTGTTATTTTTATATCTAATCCATTTATTATGAATGAATCATATATACTTAGTTTATAAAAAAATGAATAAGTGTCATAATAATAACGATTTAAGTTGTGTGGATCAATGAAAATAAAAAAATATTTCTTTAATGTATATTGGCTTACAGTTTAATTTGCACGTACTGACCAACTGCAGAAAGGTTTAGTAAATGTTTAAAATGTTACTCAATAGATCAAGTGATAATGGCATATCTGACTTTTGTTTTGTTTCTACTACTTCATTATCGTGTGTACTTCATGCGAGTCTTCGTTAATTTTAGGATTGATATTTCTTTTCTATTATGAAACGTTTACCGTCGAATCAAAAGTTTGGGGCTGCAATTCTATCGACCACATCGTGTGCTACCATTGACCGCTCAACACCGATATCAACGTTTGGAATAATGTAGATTGCGATTTCACTGGAATCTGGAGTGGCATAAAGCAGTCTTTGATGATGAATACCGATTCTGCTTGGGAATGCAGGATGGGCGTATGGGAGTCAGACCAACACGTGGGCAACGACGCAATATTCAATTTTCTTTTCATACTGCGAGGGGTTTTTGGTATATGTTGCTATACATTATGGGAGTAAGTCTTGTTTAGTATTCATTCAAGGCAATGTATTTCTTCACCAGTAGGAAGACCCACCTTTCCAACACACTCTATGGACCGATTTAAAAAGGTTAATGTTAATTTCTTCCCGACGTTTTGCCTATTGAACACGTGTTGAATCGATACCATGAACAGTAAGAGAGTGTGAATGTGTGTATGGGGGAACCAGCACATTATTAAAAAAATTGTGTTTATCTTTGTTCCTTTTCTTTGAACTTTTAAGCATTTACTACCTCTGAGTAGCTAAATCTTTTTTGACAAGTTTAGTCACAAAATTCTCGCCCAGAGTATAAATTTGAAAAAAGTAATCGTATAAATTCGTTTGTAACTGTAATATTCTTTATAATTATGTAATTTTTTACTTATTTTTCTTCTATGTTAACATAAATAGTATTATGACATATTTAACTATAAAATTCTTAAATTCACAAAAACATATACAAAAAAAATAATAATAAACAATAAATAAAATCACAAAAATCTAAACTTTTTGTGAATTTAAAGTGCAGTTTTGACATTTTTGTTTAGTTTATTAAATAATATAAATAATGCAATTGGAAAATTTTGTCTAATTATTTAAATTTTTTTTTATTGCCTACAATAGTAAAATTAATAAAGTAGCAACAAATCCTGCAAATGATTTTTCACTTTAGAAACAAATTTCTTTTAAAGTTTATTGAAGAAACTAATTCATTAAGAATTCACACTAGCATCAACGTCAATACCAAATAGTGTTACAAATCGTCTGACATCGTAGCATACTTCTTATTAAAGCTACAATGTGCTACTTGTGTTTTTACTATAATGCTTCTACTTAATTTTAATTAGAATCTTTTAACTTTGACATATCGACAACTGTTACATTTTAAATCTACTTATCACTTTAACACTAGTCAACAGTTGTTTTTTAACCAACCCTGAATAGAAATATATATCTAAAACTGATGAAGTTTTGTTTCTATTTTTTTAAGTACATAGTTAATTTGGTAAAAAATTACCTAAATTGCAACCTTTCCTGCTATTACATACAAAAAATGATAATGGGTATTTAATTTTATAAATTTAGTTCATTGAAGATGATCGATATCATAAAATGCTTAAGAGTGTAATTAGTTTTCTTTTTCGATCAAATAAATTAAGATAAAAAAGACAGTGACACAAAATACCTCGAGGTAATAAACCGTGCTTATTTTTCCGCTAGATTAGTGTTTCCATTTCTCCTACGGTTGCGTTTTATTTTTCAAAGTTTATTTTAATAAACGATTTGCCTAATATTTATTAGTATACACAACTTAACTATGTTAAGAGAAAGTTTAAGCCTCGTGATTTGGGAACTACTCAATACTGAAGATCACACATTTATACCAGACGTTCATCAAATTAAATCAGTAAGAAATTAAACCTACAATTTCAAAAGTAGAATTTTTGTATATGTTTAATATGCAAAGATTTTAACATTTTAATTTAAGAAAGTTTTATTTGTTGGCATATTATAAATTATACATTTTTTGTAAATCTACGATAGCAAAAACAATAACAGTGATTAAAAGTGAAAGACTTAGAAGTTTTTTGTTACTAACAATAAGCAAACTCAAATGTATTCAACACATTGAAATATGCACATCTAATGAAAGCTAAGAAATTATATTTAGAAAAGGGTTATAACATCTACAATTACTTGATTTTGTAAAAATATGAAAGAATTGAAAAACTAACTGAAGCTGGTTTGTGGTGGTAAACCAATAAGTTCCTAAAATCTGTATTAGAAAACTGATAATTAAATTGTTTCTTAATCAAATTAGTTCAAAACATTTAGAAATTTTACAATGCACTAAAAAAGTATAAGTATAGTATAGTCGGTTAGAAGTCTATCAAGAACTGTAAAAGCTAAAAATTTGAAATTTTGCAGATGCGACATGCCGTGTTTAATCTATTAAATAAAAATATTTTCCAAATGGCAGAACTTCAGAAAATACCCGAAGTGAGCATCAACAGCTTTATTTTAAATACAAACCAGACATTTTTTTTTCACATTCTGATGTGTCATTATATGTTTAGTATGTATGCTGAAAATAATCGGCGTATCAATTTTGATTGTTGAGGAAAAAAAGTTTTTTCACTGAAAATTTCAAAATATTTTTTAGGAAATAAAATTGAAAATCGGGGTTACGTATCTATTTGACGTTATTTCCAGATTTAAGAAAAAAAAAGTTTTTTTTTCACATAAAATGCTTATTTAATTGTCAGTCCGTTTGATGCATAAATAAATTTCCTTTAAATTGATATACCATGTTCCTATACCTAAAATCAATGATTACAGAGTTATTTACATTCAAGTTTATAATTACTATAGGTACTTTACAAAATATGGTTGGCCTTGAAAATGTTCAAACAAACGATATCTAAATTGTAATTAAAATTTGTAGCGTGTGTAGGGTATCACAACAAAATAATATTAAGTTAAACGTATGCGATATGTTCTACGCTGCCCAGGTCATAGAATCGCTAGGCCGCTACAGGAATTTGTGTTTGATGTCGCCTCTTGACTAATTAAAACCCATTAGTTATATTGAATTTTTAAAATGGGTACCATTCATTTTCATACATTTTTTAAGACGTGTTTCAACACCCTGAAACCTTGCTCTACTCATCTCTACTCATCTCTAAAACTTCTAAGTTATTAAATTCTGCGAACACGTGACCCCGTAGTTCTTCTCTGGTATTAGCAAGAGTTCCGTACACTTTTGATTTCATAGTGCCCCACAAATAAAAATCCAATGGCGTTAGAGCGGACGATGTTGCTGGTCACAACCAGGGACCCAGACGTCTAATCCATCGATCTTCGAACATTTGTTTAAATTGATGACCGACTACAGGGGTACAATGAGCTAGAGCACCATCTAATTGACACCAGCATGTTTCTAACTCGGCTTGTGATAAAGTTTGCAAAAATTTTTCTACCTGGTCTCTTAAAATACGTAAATATCTCTCACCGTTTAAATTCTCGTCATAAATAAAATAATACACGTGGTGGTTCATTAACTATACAAACACGTTGAAGCTAAAGTTCTGCTGATAATTGTTTGGTCTGATTGCAAATGGATTTTCATGCCACCAAATGTGTAAATTATGCCGATTAATAATACCTACCCTTATTAGAAAATTTTTATTCATCTGACCAAATTATTTTTTGAAGAAAATTTGGATCTTCTTGAATCTTTACAAACATCATTTCGCAATACTGCACCCGTTGAATTTGATCTTGTGGGTGTAATTCTTGACCAGTCGAAAATTTAAAATCGTGTATTTTATGATTATTTACAATTCTATCTATCGAACTTCTGGAGTATTCAAGATCCCATTCCGCCCAACGAACAGAACTTTCAGGAAAAACATTAAAGTATCCCAATACATTGGTTTCTGCAGCTTTATTGGAGACAATTGGCTTTGGCAAATTTCGTAGCGAATTTACTTTTACAAAATTTAGAAAATTCTTTTCAATACTCCTGAATGTTTGTTCTGTCATTGCAGGTAAATGCGGATATCTTTCGTTAAAGTTTCTGCAGGTTCGAAGAGTAATACGAGCAGACTCGCCATGAATGTAAAACAAATTTAGAATATCAGCATTTGTGTATTCCATATTGCCCAATTAAAAACAAATATCAAGCGCCAAAATAAAAATTTAAACAGATAACACTAATAACAAACGTAAATGTAATTTTTAAACTGATAGCTAACTGACAACTGTCAAATAAAAATAAGAACATAAGAAAGCATAAGAAACAATTGAATTGTACAGTATCTATGTAATTATAACTTTGAATAGAAAAATGTAAATGATTCTGTAATCATTGGTTTTAGGTATAGGAATATGGTATATCAATTTAAAGAAAATTTATTTCTACATCAAATGGACTGATAAATAAATAAGCGTTCTGTTTGAAAAAAGAGACTTTCTAAAGTGTTGCTTAAGTCTGAAAATAACGTCAAATAGATACGTAACCGCGGGCACTTTTTTATTATCTATTACAGACAATTGCATCTCAATATTTTGACATTAAGAACCTTAAATCCCATTTCAGTAACTTTTACCACTTTCGATTTTCAATTTTATTTCCTAAACAAGATTTTGAATTTTTTCAGTGAAAAAAATTTTTTTCCTTAATAATCAAAATTGATACGCCGATTATTTTAAACATACATACTAAACATTTTTTGACACATCACAATGTCTGGTTTGTATTTAGAATAAACATGTTGATGCTCACTTCCGGTATTTTCGAAAGTGCTGCCATTCGGAAAATATTTTTATTTAATCGATTAAACACGGCAAGTCGCATGTGCAAAATTTTAAATTTCTAGCTTTAACAGTTCTTGATTTACTTTTAACCGACGGTCACCGTGAGACACCCGGTATATGTCGATAATACAACAAATTAAAAGAAAACTATTAACCTTTTACACACCTGAAAATTTCCGTTAAACTCAACTACAATTTGCATTCCCCACGGATCACTTTGCTGACTTCTGAACATTGCTGATGCCACAAGTAGTTTCATCGATGTCGCCCTAAACAATTACTTTTAATAAACCTATCAATTTCCGATTTTTATCAAAATCTACTTACTTTTATCTTCTACACTTAATTTCTTTCACACTAACAAATTAAAATAAACTAATAATAATAAACGTGTTTGTCTGTGAGATCAAACAAGTGCAGAATCTGTCACGTACGAGTTGATTATTTTTTGGTATAATGTTTCTAATAACATCAAAATATTTCTTATAACAGCCAAAATTCACAGCGTTTTTATAATAATACTGAATTATTTTTAATATATGTATTTATTAAGTTTTATTAACAATATAACCTATAAATCTTTTAAAACTGAAAACCAAATACCCTTAAGTTTATGGCGATTGCGTAGCAAATCATGAATTTCAGTATGGGTCGAGAAACGCCTGTTGATTGTATACTATGATCAAAACACTTGAATGGTTGCTGATGGATAACTTTGTATGGGATCGGATCTAGAATGAAGAAAACAATATTATTTAAATTGTAGTAACAATTTATTTACTGTATCTTGACCTTAGAGTATAAACTGGGGTAGAGATAGCAAAAGCCGAGCTTATAGGGGAGAGGTGTGAAGTCACAAGATGGAAGAAGAAATCGTGCAATTTAGTTAGGCAACCCGCAGAATTTGAACGTTTTTTGAAGTATGCATATGAATATAAATACAGATTAATATTAGAAAATGAAATTATTTGTAAAATGATCTAACAATAATTAAAAACAAAATACTTTTACAAGAGTATATTTAATACAGTTATTTTAACAATTTTAATCTCCTGTAAATTGTACCAGTTTATTAAAATACTGCCGGTTTGTGCCAGTGTGGTCTACTGCATGTTCTGCTATATATCGGCGAATATAAAAATATTTTTCAGCAATTGCCCTAACTGAATGATGTGATTCTCGGTGGGATTGTGGTCGTATAAATGATTCAGTAGTGTGCTAAACACTGGCAGATGCATATAGTACTCCAAAACGTTCCGTACTAAAACTTAAATTGAGAATCTTTTTAATAATCTTTTTCCAGTACTTTCTGCTAATGCTCGTTTCAAAATTTTTTTGGATTAAAAACATATATGTATTTAAAACATCTTTCGAAGCATAAATCAAGCCTCCTGTATCTCTTAATACAATTAATGCTGCTGCTGTTTTACTACTGTCTACTAATGCCTCTATGCAAGTTTCGCAGTTCAGTTGTTTCAGAAGGCATCGTAAAACATATCCACTAATGTAGGCAATAATTTGTTTACCAAATTCAGAGTGATTCTCTAGACTGAACGCGTATGAATGTTTAATATTCACATTAATACTTGTAGGTGCTTCATCTAAAAATTATTTCTTATTTAGAATATGTCACACATATAAAAAAATGCATAAATAATAATTTAAGAAGATTATGTTACTCAGCACAAAGTTGACGGATGAATTAATAATGTTCACTACGTTTGTAGACAATGTAATGCTTTTACAGTGCAAAATGCCAATGGTTTCCAAAGGCACACAATTACCATTACCAGTATTTTTCAATTCAGTGTGGATCAAAATCCTTTTAAATGCAGCCATAAATTGACGAGCAGTAGGATTATTGTTGTAACCACCACGGGCTCGTATACAATCAAAAAATAGTTCTACATGATCTTGGCTGAGCTTATACATAGGAATGTAGTGCAGCGAGTTATTTTCCTGGAGTACTAGTTCATTAACTATTTCCTTTGCAGTCTGTATACACACTAAAAAACGAATAAAACCTGTTTTCCTGTTTGAATGAATGATCTTTTCTCCATTCCGTACACATCTAAGACCATATATGTATTTTAGGCATCGTTCAAGAGTACAAAAAACTTTGTTGCAATTATTCCGGTTTATAGGTTTTTTTAAATCAAATTGTTTTATACTCCTGCTGTTTAATATGTCAAACAAATCATTAAATATTGTGACGAACTGTGAAGTAGCATTGCAATCTTTGAACTTTTTTAGCTGAAGTACGTCATTACAAACTTGGAACGCTACTGCAACCGACCGTGACATTAACTGTGTGGCTAATCGCACCTTTATTTTTTGCTTGTGGAAATTTATATGATTTCCTCGAACCTTGTTTAGTAAATGCAGCTCTTCTGATTGTTGAAGAGCATGGAGTTCTTCAAAGTACTTCCATAAAACTGAATTATTGTCACCATCTAACAGAATTCTTTTGTCAGCAAGAGTGTTTCGCACCAATTTCAGTATGTGACAAGGATCAGGAAACACATATACGTTTTCTTTGCCGATGGGATGGTTACAAAAGAAAATACATCAAAAAATTACTTAACATTAGGTATTTATACTTTACCTAAAATATGTTTTCATATTTAATGAGTCATCAAGAATGCATCCAAGAGAGTTAAACATATTAAAATTTGATAAAAGACCGTCAAATGTCACAGAAACTATACGAACTTCTGTTTCGTGGACATTGCCTCAACAAATTTACTTTTTTGTTCGGAATTTAACCCAGCTGTTAAAAAGTAACCCACTGGTACTTTCCAGTGGCTATTGACTGCGACAACCATGAATACTAAAACCTCCTTGGCCACTTCTTGTTCATCACTATTTACACCTGATCGCATATTTACAAAACCATAATACTTCTTCCCATCAAATTCTACATTTTTACGAATGGCTATTTCATCAAAGACAAGTGAATAATATGTTCATGAGCAGCAGCTTTTAATCTTATAACTATTCATGCTTCAGATACAAACCTTGGTTCAGCATCAACAGACTTGTACCACCTTGAAATTGTCTTTGGATGTGGTAAACAAGTATCAAATTGCGATCTTACATTTTCGTATGCTGCTGGACTATAATAATGAAGTGTAAGAGCAAATGTTCGCAAGTCTGCTGTATATTTTTGAGAAACTGCAGTACCATTTCTCTTTGAGACTTGTCGCTTTATTAAGTCAGTATTTACTTTACCGAGTGTTGATAAAATATTCAGATTATCTGTTATGGCAGAATAACGCGTTTGAAAATTTGCTAAGACATTTGTAAGATTTGCTATCCTTTGTTGTTGTCTTCGTTTTCGCTGCTGCAAAATTTTTAACTTTTTCCGGTGGGTTTGTTTTAAATTTTTTTTTTATTCAAAAGAAAGTTCTCTCTGGTTGAAATACCTCTTCCGGATCTTGACTTTGGAGAGAATGAAATAGTTCGGCTAGTTAAAAGTTGTTTCTTTCTTGGTGGAGATGTTGGTGTCCTGTCTAGCTGCTGCGAGGTGCTTGTTTGATAAATTCATCTTTGTTTACAATAACATTTGTTTTAAAAACTCTTTTTGCAGGGGCTTGCGAGTACGTTCTTGCTAATATTAAATTACTTGTTAGTTTTAGCTAGATGTAAGGTTATAATAGATACTTGCAGTTTGTAAATAAAAAGGATACAAAGGGAAAATTATTGGAATTGCATCTGCCCTGAGTTTTATATAAGAAAAAGTTTTGTCTAAGAACCTTTCTTCAAAATGTATGGAACATACAGTACCTACTTGAACTGCTGGGAGTCCACTGTTCACGTCTAATTAATTTTAACCACTCGTTTCGTCGTATTAAAATTACTAACAGTATTCTACGAGCCACTACTTTGTATTATGGTAATTGGAACTTACTTATGAAATGATATCCTTTTTTCTGAATTTGCTTCTTTGCCTAACTGAACTTTAGTATTTTGAGATGAACGGTTTGTACACCCATATACACAACAACCAACTATACTTACAAAGTAAAAACTAAAATAAAATCGCAAAAAACACCAAACCAAACACAATTAATTAAAAAACAATCACACGCAGTTATAAATACTCAGAACACATATATAAATACATTAAATTATGTTGAAGGGCAAGTGAATGTTATGTTCAACTTCTGCAGGTTGCCTAACTTAAGGAGTTTGCTAAAACTGACTTCACCTACGCCGCTCTTTGTTACCTCTTCCCCACTCTATACTCTAAGATCTGACGGCGTAATTGCGGTGGGCAAATCATTTGAGAAATATTTGTATTACTAAAAAGTGGATCGACGCAAGAACGCATTTATGTAAAATCCCTTCTCTTTAGCCGCAATTAGACTATAATAGCGTACGATCATGCGTTTCAGTTTCTTCACGCCATTTTTTAATGTGCAATTGTTTATTTAAAAAAATAAAAAGATTCTCTTGAAAAGTAATGCAATTGCAGTGAAAGTTATTCTTAAATAATTTGTAAACAGATTTGTTCAAACCATTTTTTACCTAAATTGCCACTTGTATGTTTTTTAAACATATTGAATATTTAATAGATAGACCACTTGTATGATCATAAATTTGTGTTTACAAACAATATCTTTATGTTACAAAAAAAACTTGTTATTAAAAATCATAATAACCGAATTATTCATGTGTATGTATTTAATTTTCAAATGTCTTCGAATTATGATACACGCCACTGAATTTTAAGATGCAACCTATTCATAAGTAATCACCTTTTGGAGATAAAAGTGAACCAATGTGTGTGGTTTTCAATACATATTATTTCGAGACGTATGTAACATTGTTTGAGTGAACGCGTTATTGTTTGATCCCAAGTTGCGCGAGAACGATCAGCTGATTTGCTACAATCCACCATGAAAAAGTTAGACTACTTTTATACATGGTGCATGTATGCTATAATTTATACAAGCTAACTAAAATAAATGGAATTAAATTTGTACTTGTGTTAATACTTTGTTGTTATTTATATTAAAGTAACCTCAACAAAAATTAAGTCCAAATAAGTGAAAAATATGAATGGAAGCTCCGAACTTACTTTTTGCATTTACCAAGTGAACTAATTGCATCGACATTGTGGACAAAGTACTCAATGCTTGAATCAACTTTTAAGTTACAAAAAAACCTATACATATTGGAGAATGTAGAAAACAGTACTTTTTTTAAATGAAACCAAAACTTAAAAACGAACAATTAAAAGCTTGTCATCTTAATAAGATTTTGAACGAATGAATACAGTTACTACAAACTCATTAATTGGATGATTGATGTTAAAAAGGATACTTACTTGTGTGACTATAACAAATGAAAAGAAAGAATACATTGGAAAGTTTTATCATGCAAGAATCTTTTTTTTTTAATTTTGAAAAAAGAAGCAAAAAGCACATACTTCAAGACTTAATCATTAATTCAACATAAAAAAATTATTATGCAGTTAAATATATTTCAACCAAATTTAAAATTTTTATAACATATTTATATACTTATAATAATAAAATAAGTAAAACATTTTAAACCAAATACATCACATAATTATATATTTATTTATTTAAATTGATCTAATAATGGTCCTTGTTTATTCCGGTAATGACTTCTGAAATGCACAGTAAAGATGTGAATCTTGCTTTTCCTCATCCTCATCAGATCAGCCACATGAGTCTTTATCTGATGAGTCGTTGACATTAAAGGTTAACGATTCACAATAAGTGTCTATTATATGTTTTTTTTATATATACCCTTCTTCAATTTCTTGGACGTGTCGACATGCTTGTGACCATTCCTTTGCACCTACACTTGCAATTTTTTCTTTTACCAAAGACTCCACCTCATTTAACTTAAACGTGATGTTTCTAGTTCCACCCTTCTTAATTCTGAGTGATAAGGTGGTAATTTTTCTTTTTCTCGTAAATAGCCTTCAAAGTAGGCGTTCGTCCATCGGTAAGATGGAAATTGTAAACAATTTTTCGTATAATTTGTTCAGCACAATTGTCTACGGTTGATTTAGGAGAAGCTTTTCTCGGTGATTTAAATGCAGTTTGTTCGCCAATTTCAATTAACTTGCCTTCTCGCACAATACGTACTACAGTAGCTCGTGAAACTCCTGTATCGATAAAATTGCCTTTACAAAATAAAAGTAAATTATTGGATGCATGTAATGCACAACCTAACAATTACCTTTCTGATTTATTTTTTTAAAATAAGAATAAACATTCCATACTATTGTCCTGGATGCTTTAGTGTCTCTTTTCGTAGCCGAAGATGCAGCAGCACTAATTTTGCGTTAATCACACATGCTGTAATCAAACATGAATCGTAACAAAATCGAGAAATATTTTACTTACTTGTAACTCAATAATACAGACAGCGGAGTTTTGAAAGAAACTGGTTATAGTTTTATTAATAGACTTGAGAAACGATAATAAGAACAAATAAGTAAACGGAAAGAAGCAATCAAAACAATTAAAATGGCGATTACTGGTCGACGTTTTCAGTTCCATCTATAAATCGTTTCATCGCATAAAATCTCTATCTATCGCACTTGGCACGTACGAATTTTGAGATCTGCGCAAGGATCATCAAATGACGCATTTGCGTCTAACAAAAAGGTTCCTAATTTTACGTAAGACTTGTATGTATGTATTACTAAAATTTGTTTTTACATTTTCAACACCGTAAAAACTGTTGACAAAAAAAATTGTTGTGTGAATTGAATACGGAAACGACAATAAAACGCACTTGTATACGGATCTCTAAAATGGTTGTTGCATATTGAACATTAGAAAAAAAAGTTGCTCGCTGGATAGGGCGTTTACAAAAACAAGATTTTGAAATTAGTTATTAACCAATCTAACGTGATCTAATCTAAATACTGATTTTATCTTCAGAAAATCATGTCCGGCGGCATGCAAACTCGTCTAGATTGCTAAAATTATACATGATAAATAACTACAGGAAACAATTAAAAAATACTAAAAAATTGTCTAATGAAAACGATGTACTAAAGAAAATGCCATTGTTTACTAAAAATAAACAACAGTAAGCCTAGTTGTTGGTATCAGAAAGCAAAGTAACTGAAGTTTGAACTTAAATTCTTTACATTATGTATCGTTTTGAAATCATTTTAGTTTAAAAAAACTATTGAAAAAATACCTATGTAAAAATTTCATTCAATGAATTGCACACAAGTGAAAGAACTGTCTCACAAATGTAAAACCTGCGCTACGACTAACTAGTCGACCAATGACAAAAAAGAATTGAGTGAAGTACCGTATAATTGAGTAACTTGAGACCTTCTGTTCTCTTTTTAAACCCATCTACCTATGTGGTTTTAGAGGTTCATATGTGAGTTAGCGTTAAGCCGTCTGTAAAGTAAGACGTTAGGTTAAACATTGTCAATTCTTCTAATCATTATGTTGTAATAAATACCCTTAGCAAAGTGCTCAAGTTTTAATTGCAACAAACAATGAAAATACAGTCCACAATTCAGTAGTAGTTGCTTCTTAATAAAAAATTAAATGTACTATCGAAAAAAATAGACTATACTGTTAAATAGCACAAAGTAACGAATAATATAATGTAAATGTTTCTGTGACATTATAACAATAAAATATATGCTCTTCATTTTACCAATAAAGCGCTGAGTCTGTCTCACAGATGTTAATTCTACTATGACAAAATTGTCTAAACGTTTGAACGATTTTGTACCATATTTAACAATTTCTACTTTTGTTTCTTTAGTTTTGTTAGCAAAAAATTTGTCTAGTTTGATCAAATGCATTAGAGTTGGAGTTAATTCCATCAAAGCCTCATTTCTTTTGGTGAGGTTTTCGATTTAATTGCTACGGTTTTATTTTGTGATCTGTTTACGTTCTCTACAGAAACACTCTCTTAGCTTTTTCTTTCTTGCAGGTTTTTGAGTTGCAAAACCTTTTTCTCTTACCATATCAAACTTCTTCAAAGAAGCTTTTTATTGTCATAGCAATATTATGTGTAACATTATCTTTAGGGAACACATCTTGAGTGAGCAACTTTTTTATTACTGCGTTACGAAGAAGCGGAAACAATCTTATGGCATTAAATTCCGGAACAATATTATCTGATTATTAAAGTATTTATTAAATATATCTACTGAAACTATTTTTTATGTTCCTGATATTCAAATTGGTTAATTTAATGCTTCGAAATAAAATCATAATGCTAGCTGTTGCTTATTCTATTATCCGCAATTTTTATGATTGCCTTGCCAAGCCTATTTATACATCCGTCTATTAAATTTTGGATGTTGTTATTTTAATGTTATTGTAAAGGTTGATTGTCCGAGACACTATACTTAATTGTCTTGTAATTTCTTATTATAATTAATATTACATTAACTGACACTCTACTAATTAAGTTTTCACCATTTTATTATTTAACTATGTCTTATTGTTAACCTACTTATTCTATTTATACCTAATGAAATTGCCAACGCCACTTAATCATCACTATTGCACACAACTGTACATTGCACCTGTGATTGTACCTAAACTACCGGTTAATAATCGTTCTTTAATAGATCGAGTGCAATGCACTCGGAAGGTAGATCACATACTCTTAAAGTTGTGGTCAGCTTAAATTTGTACTAACATTAGAATGTCTTCCGGGTTTGGACCGTGTCATATTTGCAACCGAAGCTGCCAACGTTTCGCCCACTTTCGTAAGGGGCTTCATCAGCGCGTGAGATAAATCGCAAAACTCAAACAAGCAATCGAAATCTAACTAAAAACTTCTCAAAAGTTAGGTTATCCACTTGTGAAACAAGCCATAACCTAAACTCTGAAAAGGTAAGAAAGAAAACGATAACCTGAAAAAACAAACGAAAATCTAACAAAGAACCACTACCGAGTTAGGTAATCAACTTGTGAACCAAGCCAGATTCTAAACTCCGTAGAAGTGACTTAAGAAGGAATAGTCTCCGTATTTAAAGGAAAAGGATCGTCACGGATGGTTAAGCTCGACCCTGATTGGGTTACGGGTTGCTAGGGGGCGTGTTTTTGATAAATGACTAATAACCGGGAACCAAAGAGGGGATAGTTCGAAACCATGATCGCGATTGAAGTTATTGGGGTGTTTGATGATTTCTATGCTTTCTCGGAATTTCCTGTTGAAAAAGAATGGAGATTTGGCAATCAACGAAACATTATCAAAATCTATCTTGTGACCTGTAGTAAAATGATGTTCAGCGACCGCAGACTTGGAAGTATACCTTTTCCTTATACAACGATCATGTTCTGAAATGCGAGTAATGACGGAACGACCGGTTTCACCAATGTAGACTAAACCACAAGAACATGGAATTTGGTATACACCTTGAGATGAAAGTGTAAGAAATTTGTCTTTGGGAAAAGGAAGAATCTGAGAGATTTTGCCTGTCGAGTTGAATATGGGTTTAATACCATTCTTACGAAGGAATTTCCCTATTTGATCTGTAACCTTGTGAATTTAGGGTAAAAAGGCCAATTTCGGGTTGAATTCGGGGGTAGAAATGTCCTTAGGTAATCGAGTACGTGGATGTAAACGACGATTAATAACTCTATCAATATCTCGCTTTACATAACCATTGTTCACTAAGGTTGTAGTAAGATGACGGAGTTCTGAGTCTAGATTCTCAGGTTGACAAATAGAAAAGGCACGATGGACCAAAGATTCAATAACAGAACGTTGCTGTGCAGGATGATGATGAGCCGAAGCATGAAGGTATCTGTCCGTGTGGGTGGGTTTGCGATAAACAGAATGGCCCAGAAGTCCGTCGGGCTTTCGAGTCACAAGAACGTCAAGAAATGGAAGAGAACCATTACTTTCGATTTCCATAGTAAATTTGATATCTAAGTGTTAATTGTTAACATGATCAAGAAACTTAGACAATTCAAGATGACCATGAGACCAAACAATAAACGTGTCGTCAACATATCTAAACCACACCTTATTTTTTTAAAGGATTAAGCAAACTAGGCGAGAGTTAGACACCATTTCGATACAACTCTTTTATCTTCATCTTGAGTTGGCCAACACTCTATCCCCGGATGATTGGAAACTCTTCGACAACATTACTTACCAGCAGTCTGATACCACTCTACGACTAACCACTGAAGGTTATCTCAAAAAGTTTCAATTATTGGAATCCAACAATCGTAAAGTTTCATCTACTACTAACTCAGTAAAGACGGTTGTCAATTTATCTAGTTTGGTTCTCAATTCAGAACAGGAATCGGTGCTCTCTAAGGGTTTGAATTTTGCGGTTGCTCCCAAACGTATTCCTAAAGAAGATATTCTATGTGCTGTTTAGTCTTCTTTAAGACATCTTCCTCGCCACATCTCATCCTTTTCCTTTAAATATGGAGACTATTTCTTCTTAAGTCACTTCTACGGAGTTTAGAATCTGGCTTGGTTCACAAGTTGATTACCTAACTCGGTAGTGGTTCTTTGTTAGATTTTCGTTTGCTTTTTCAGGTTATCGTTTTCTTTCTTACCTTTTCAGAGTTTAGGTTATGGCTTGTTTCACAAGTAGATAACCTAACTTTTGAGAAGTTCTTGGTTAGATTTCGTTTGCTTGTTTGAGTTTTGCGATTTATGTCACGCCCTGATGAAGCCCGTTACGAAAGTGGGCGAAACGTTGGCAGCTTCGGTTGCAAATATGACACGGTCCAAACCCGGAAGACATTCTAATGTTATTATAGATTCCGGCCGTGGAAGCCTTTGCTATTACATTAGCTTAAATTTGAGTTGTCAACAATAAATGCATGTTACAAGTTTAGTTAAACAATTGAATATAAAAATGATGATTCCACATTAAAACATTAATACCTTATATGAGAAAAAAAACGTTGCGAAGTTAACATAAAAGTCTAGTTAACGTAGGTTAGTAAACAAAACAAAATATTTAATAATAATACACTTACATAATAAAATGTAATTTGCTCAATGTTACCAAAGGTAAAAAACTGTTATGCGTATAGCATTATCTGTAGTGCACTTTACTTTGTTACACATTTCATTATTGCTTCTTACTTACAATTTGATTTTTTATGACGTATTGAGGCTTTGTTGAGTTGACTTTTCTTATATGTCGACGTTGTTTGCAATATTTTTTTATGTATATTTTTCACAAAGTTTTTTTAATATTTTTTTGCTTCCAAAATGTATTCCACTAGTTGGGGATTTGTGTGTGATAAAATTAAATATATCGCCGGTTGAACAAATTTTTAGTTTAGAAATATTCAAGTAGTTTTTCTATCTCTTGTAGTTGATCTAAGATCTCCTCTAAAAGTGCTACGGCGTAATCTATCTGTAAGATTTGTGTATTCCAATGGGTTCTACCCCGGCTCAGACTTGCTCGAGTGTAATCTGAAACTACTTTAATTCTAAGTTGAGATACCCTAATTATTGTTGCGTTGTTTGCTTCTAATACTATGACGTTAGATCTTGATAACGTATTATTCGCTTTGGTTGTTTTTGCCTTTAATATAAATGGTGTCAAAATCATATTCTGATTCTTGATAGTTTTGATGATTACACCACTGATAAGTTTTGTTATTAATATAACGGAGTTTGTTTAAGATGAATGTTTGCGTATCTTGCAGATGTTTCTTGAGGTCCGTCAAGTATTTATGTAATCTCCATAGATTATTCTCCGACTTTGTTTTTGATTCTGACCGGTGTACTATACTAAGATAAGAATGTCTTCCGGGTTTGGACCGTGTCATTGTTGTTGTAAGCGAAGTTGCCAACGTTTCGCCCACTTTCGTAAAAGGCTTCATCAGGGCGTGAGATAAATCGCAAAACTCAAACAAGCAACGAAATCTAACTAAGAACTTCTCAAAAGTTAGGTTATACACTTGTGAAACAAGCCATAATCTAAACTATGAAAAGGTAAGAAAGAAAACGATAACTTGAAAAAGCAAACGAAAATCTAACAAAGAACCACTACCGAATTAGGTAATCAACTTGTGAACCAAGCCAAAGTACTTTACTGATTGATTTTACTGCGCAGTTGATTGTAAGTTTTTCTACAAGCCTTTCTGACATGCCTCTTGCGATGTATGATGATTTCATTTTTAAGCTCAAATTTTCTATTTTGATAGAAAATTGTTCATTTGTTTGATCAAATTGTTTCAGGTGTTCAATGTGCGCTGAGATACTTTGAACTTCCCTTTCTTTTAAATGTTAGCTATTTTAATTGCTGATTGACCCTGGTGTGTAATTTGTGTTTGTGGCGATTTTTCTTTTTTCTAATATACACGTTGCTTCGTGCATTGCACATTATTGAATTTTGTATGGTTACTTCGTCTCGATTTTTACGATCGTCATGTCACGCCTCAAATTTATTTGTTGTAGGGGTTCATTATTTAGCTATCTTTTATTGTTAACCTACTTATTCTGTTTATAATTAATGGAATTTCCAACGCTGCCTAATTATCATTATTGCACACATTTGTTCATTGCAACCGTGCTTGTATCTATACTATCGCTCAATAATCGTTATAGGTCGAGTGCGATTACTTTTCCAATAATCCAAATGCAAAAACTCTTTAGTGCTAGTAATTTACTATAGTTATTAAACCTTCGGAGACACCAAAATTTATTACGATAACTAGGAAACACCATTAACAAGAACAATGCTAATTAACAATGTAACTGATCGTAGAGAACAAGAACAATTATTCTTATATTTAAAAAAAAAGACCGCCAAATACCAGTTAACTGCAGAGGAATAAACCTTGCTCAAGCTTGTAACCAAACTAATTACCATCAAAATCAATTACTACACGACACTAGACAAAGAACAAGGCTTTATAACAGAGAGATCTTACACAGCTGCCATTAACATTATGAAGCAAGTGGTCGAAAAATCAATTGAATACAATAGACGCAAATGTTTGTTTTATTAATCTACAAAAAGCATTAGACAAGTCCCAATTAAAAAACGTCAAGAATTGTTTACACAATTGCGGCAGACTAACAAATCTAGTAAAGACCACCGAAAACATCTAATTTGGAAACAGCATGCAAATGCGGCTGAATGGGAAGTTGACCGAAAAGATATTTGTAAAGAACGAATTTCGACAATGGGATGCAAGCCATTATTATTCAATATTGTTCTGAACAAAATTATAAAAAAAGTTTGTTCTGGTATGGGTTACAATTTGTTACGATGATGATGCTATACTATTTGCTTAAAATGAAGACAAAAAAACAACGGCAAGACATGGTCATATCTGTTTAAAAACTAAATGCAACATAACATCTAAAGACCCTCTGCGATATATACTTAAATAACTGACTTCATTAATGACATTTAAGTATCTCGGAATAGATATATTGAGTTACGGCGATGTCGAAAATAAAGTATCTCAACAGATAATGAAACCTAATAAAATTGTAGACTACTTAAACGATACTATTGGCGAAAACCAGTCTTGGCATAATTAGAACAAAAAAGTTATTCGACAAAAAAAAATTTTTTTTGAAGAATTGCCGACAAGACATTCAAGCGGAAAACGGAATCGAATACGTATATAGAAAAAATTGAACGGAATAGACTGGTTAGAATTAGAAGGGACAAATCACCTCTGGACAAGAAAAACGTAGAAAGACGAAAAAAACAATAGCGTGATGGTTTAAAACTAAACCAAGAAAAAGTAAGGCAATATCAAAGAGGAACTACTTTCAGTCTAATTCGAAGAAAAAGTTATTACAGACAACAAAAATAAAAATATTTTGAAGAATTGCCGACAACACACTCAAGCGGAAAACGGAATCGAATACGGATATAGAAAAAAATGAACGGAATAGACTAGAACTAAACCAAGAGAAAGTAAGGCAATATCAAAGAGGAACTACTTTCAGTCTAATTCGAAGAAAAAGATAAAGGTATCGCATTTATTCTAACTGCGTTTATAAATTAGGATGCGTATGAAGCATTACAATTTTTATAACAAACACCAGAAACATCAAAAAATGTAAACTTGAAAACTCTAAATAGATTGGTAGCTTACGTAAGTTTGTAACTTAAATCTTTAATACTTGTGTACTCAATAACATTTTTTAAATAAACACTACAAATTAAAGTTTATTTAATACAAATAAATACATAAAAATAAATAAATAAATAATATATCGGATTTATTGAGTTGAGTACGGCGAAGCAGTGAAACGATTCTTATAATAAACGCCTGTGTTCCTTGTATCAGCGTTACTATCGTAATTGAAATTATTATCGAAGTTATCTTGTTGGACGCCGTAATATCCATTTACAGTTTTACTAGCTTTTTGGAGAGTTTCGGCATTGTCACTTCTATCGATCCATGGGTGATGGTGATGATGACCATATTGATGAGCATATTGTTGTGCGTATTGAGGAAATGAGGCAAACGATACTGGCAAAGCAGCCGGTGCTGGTTGAATAATTGGTGTCGGCCTGCTTTGGAATCTTGACAAAACTGTACTTAAACCAACAACTAATATTAAAAATCCGATAAATCCGTTGTTTGCAGCTACTAGTGTTACTATCAGCAAAAGCGTAAAGGCAATTCCCAACTTGAAAAAGATTGCCGGTGCAATAACCATAAATCGCTTTAGGGTGTTATGTATCAACGTTCTTCCTAAAAAAATGATATTAAAAGCCGTTGATTAAAGATTGTAAATTTTAATTAATTACACTCTAATATTTACTTAATTATACGTTATTAGCATCTAATCGTATTGGTGAAACGAATGCTAGTTAACGTAGTTACTTTTGGTTAATTAAAAATTCTACATTAGAATAAAGGTTTTTGTAAAACTAATTACTATACATTTTGTTTCTGAGCAATTGAACAATTTATATTATGATAAGCAATATTTTTTGTATTTCTCTGTTTTCGGGTCACCGTTTTTGGTTGTCTTCCAGATATAAATTCAAACACTAATTTTAATTAAAAACAGTAATATTAATTTAGAAACGCGAATTAAATTAATTAAAAGTCACATTATGTTGTCAGAAATCTAAAACATATCCTTTTAAGCGATTCTATAATGTTTCCTGAATTTAGCGTTATTAAATTTTTAATAAATAAATGTAGTTAAATAAAAATTTTAACAAGTACTTGTACTAGAAAATTTTTTGTTTATAAATAATAATAAGCAAAGTTGCTAAAAGTTAAATGCTAAAGTTACTAATTTTCTTTAATTATATAAAATTAAGAAAGAAACAAAGATATGTGAATTTATTCTTCGTTTACTTATTTTTTATAAAATATTAAAATTAGCATTATCTAAAGGATTTGTTGGATAATTTGTGTTATAATACAGATTACTTTAATATGCAAAAACCCGTTTCTAGATAAACGTTCAGAAATAATCTACATTTTAAAACCATCTTTTTAAATGTAATTATTCATTTTTAATTTGCCAATAAATAAAGTTTCTTTTAAACCACTTTTCATAATGCATCCTGTTAATTATGTATTAGATTAGTCCTAAAATTTGCGTCTTTTTAAGGTTATGTATAATTTGCGTGCGAAATAACAGGTCACTAATAATTTATGTGATTATTCAAAAATTATGCGTGTATTTGACTATGATCGTTAATAACAGTATAAATTAAAAATTAAAAAATAACTAGGTAAATTTGTAACTGGGGCATTGATTCAAACATAACAAAATACATTTTTTATTACTAATTCTATAAGCTTTCATTTTTACATTTTTTGATAATTCTATAACAGTTTTAAAAAAAATAAAGGTTAAAAAATTTTTAACCAATCCCAAGAGATTTCATTTAATGCTATTTTTGTTAACATTTAAATCGTTCATTAAACAAATTAATTTGATTTTAAAAATGTAAGTTGTTTAAAGTTTGCGTTTAACTAAATGTAAATATTATTGAATTAAATATATTTTAGATACAATAAATTCTTAAAGTAATAATGTTTTTAAAGAATTTTAGTAATTTTAGCCAAACAACGTAACATACGTTTATTTATTTTTGCGTTGTAAATCACAATTACGAATTACGTCAAGATTAATTTTATTAAATTAGTGGCACCTGTCATAATCACAAAAGAAAAGATTGACTTGATTTTTAATTTGAAATTAATACCTTAAATTTTAAATTTGATTTAGTAATAGTTACAAAAGTTTTAGTAATTTTAGTAGTGAAAAAAATTGTATATAGACCGTGGTTGAGAAAATTATTATAACCTGCGCAAACGATATCCCTCGACGCTTTGTGTCTCGTGATATAATCTGTCACTTAGGTTAATAATAATAATAATCTTCTCAACTTTGGTATACAATTTACTATTTTTTACTTAGTTGCACATAAATAACAACTAAATAACTTATTTATTTACACTATATACGTTTTTTTGTAATAATAAATCAACTAAATAGTGAAACTGCTTTACAGAAAAATATAATCCGTTATTTAAAAAACTGTTTTAATGTGGTGAAAAGCGATTATGTAATCAAAAAAAATTTTTTTTTTTCTAATAAATATAATTTTAATTTGTTCAATTAAACTTTAATATACATTGATTTTCTATTCACTTAAATAAAAATTAATTATTAAAAGTTTGGATGAATGTAATCACGCAATACTCACCGTAAAAAGCGTGCAACGACAAAAATTCAAAGAATTGCAAACATTTACTCAAACCTATTTTGGTGTTTCACATAGAACATATTATTAATATTCAATTTAAATTTTGTTCTACTTTTGATAACCCCTTTATCTATTAAATACGAACCTACTTATATACAAACAACAGAAACATACGTGGTTGTAGACAGAGTTCTGCGCGTTGAATTTTAAATTTTATTTAAGAAATTCATTTATTTTTGGTTTTAACTTAGAGAATTTTATAAACTGATAACATTTTTGGGTAAAACTAATGTTATTACAAGAAGCACAATTAATCAAACTAATACATTTTAACGTATGTATACGATTATAATACTTTACAAAAAATTGCTTAGACGGTGAACTATAAATAATGCTCGACTGCACCGTATTTTTTAAACTTACAATTAGTATTAAGTAAGGCGTAATTACAGTAGAAACAATTGTTACAATAAGTTTTTGTATAGTAATTAGGTTGTATTTAGCTTAGCACTAAGTAAAAAATACGGTGCAATCGAGCATAAATCGCTCTACTTTCTGCCGATATGTCGATTACAATGATTATGTAGATCTGGTTACGATTGATATGTTTTTCAACTATTCTTTCCGAATTGTTAAAAAATAATCAAAACTTATCTTTTATCATATAAAATTGCTCTTAAATTGATTATTACTTTACTTTGTCTTGAATTGTTTTTAGACTGTCGTATCAAACAAAACAACTTAAAATACACTGAATAATAAAAAAATTGTTAATTAGGTTTATTTAGAACAAATTTTTTATCTAGAAATCACAAAAAAATAATTCAAAGAAATGTAGTTATGGGTTTCAATTTTGTATAGTGCAGATAATATGCATCAGACAAAAACAGTTTAGTATTTTAACCAATATAATTTCTTTAAACATGATGATTTACCAAAGCTATCAAATTAATTTCTAAATAATTTTACTTTAGGTAAACTGAAACAATTTATTTAAATAAAGTTTATTCATACCTTCTTCTATTATGTCATCGCTGAAGTCGCTTTGCACATTTGTTGCATTTTCACAATCTACCACATTTAACGTAACACTAAGACAAATGGTAAATAATATAAACGTTTTCATTTTATTGAGTCGCCTCATTTTTTTGATAGATGCTAGCAATGCGTTTTATAAATGCGTTCTGAATTAATGTCTAATCACTTCTGTCATTTTATTGTTAACGATCAAACAATACCGATTTGAATTAATATTAAAGTCACGTTTACCTTTTAGTACAAAGAAAAATTTGATGCATATACAGGGCAATTCATTTTTCATAAAACGTATTTATCAATACCAACTTAACATGATATTTTTTTAAAAATTTCTGTTAAAGCGTAATCGGTAAAATAGAATCATTTGAATAGAAAATCTTATATACATAATAACTGATTTTTTTGTACGAAACGCTTTGTATAAATACCCTGTATATTTAACTTCCAAATTTCATTTCCTGCTTACATATCAAAACAAGTGCAAATTTTTCTTGTGTACTAATTGTGGCACGAATTAATACCAATTACAAGATAAAAGTAGGTTGAACCTGATATGGGTTATTAAGGCAAACATTAATAAATTGTACTTGTGATAGATAAAATAAAAGTGATTTCTTTTTAATTAGTTATGATACAATAACTTTATGTGATGGTCAGCTCACTGATTTTATATAATTTGTTGTTTTTGGACAAAAAAATTTAAGCAATCTTTTTTCTTTAGTTTATCTAACATATAATTCTACTGTAATACTATACTACCTATGTATATCTTAATAATAATGAAATTTAATAGTAGATAGTACATACTATAATAACAGTAAATAGAAAAAAAAATAGAATTGTATGCACAACTACTTTAATTAATTTTGTATACGCGTATATACACAGTTACACATAGTAATTTTGTTTATATTTGGCGTAGGCCCTAAACCACGCTCGCGGCTAGATCCGGCTTAAAAATCTTTTAAAATTAACATCTACATACATGCATACATTACATCTAACATACTTATAAATCTAATTCAAAGCAGTTTGAATAGAAAATATTTTAAATAGTAATTATTCTTCATAGTAATTTGTTTTTAATCTAATTTTTTCTTCAAATCACAAACCCCCACGAAAATACTTTTGTTAAAGTTGTTTGTAATTAGTAACATAGCTTTTTAAAACTAAAAAGTTTTCTATTCTTTTAAAGTTGTCTTTTAGTTTGAAATTAAGGTACTGTTATTTGTTATATACTGTTAAAAAGCAAAAAATTATATTTGGAAAATTATTAAAAGTATTCAAAATATGTTGAACCATTTTTAGAATGTTTTAAATAAATATCAAAACCCAATCTAGTGCATTTAAAGCTTGTTATCTTTATTGTAAACCGCTTTATTATTAAATTTATCACGATTTTCTTTATAATTGCTTCGTTTCCTCTTCTTTGCACGTGTCCGTAACACTCCATTCTTTTGGCTTTAATTATTCTTGTTATGATTTCGTTTTCTAATATTTCGTTTACTTGTGTATTCACCTTCTAAGTTTTCCGTTTATTTTCTTGAGTCTCATTATTTTTCTAATTACGCTTCTTTCAAAGATCTTCATTTACTCTTCATCATTATTTGTTAGGCAGATGGTCTCTCCGGCGTAGTACTACAAGTCATAGCTGATTTGTATAGCATCATTTTTGTTTTTTTACGTATATGTTTATTTCTCTCTATTTTTATCTGCTTTTTTAATTTTTTGCGCAATTTCTAGGCTTTTGTCGTTTTTGTTATAACTACATCTATAACTTTGTATTACTTCGTACTTATGTTTCACCATTTTTGATTTTTTTTTCTTCTGCTTGCTCACTATTTTGTGATTTTCATATATTTTGTCTTTCTTTAATTTATTCGATCTATTGTCTCTTTTAATCTTTTTTTATCTCTTGCTACTACCGCTGCATCGTCAGCATATGCTATTATTTGCACCAGTTTTTTGTATAATCGATCTGTAATTTCGCATTCTTTTATTATACCGTTCATTGTGATTTTAAACAAGGTTGTTGATAATCCGTCTTCTTGTCTAATCCCTTATTTTATTGCTATTTTCTTTATTGCTCCTTCATATGTTTGTACTACGGTGTTTAATTTTTCCATGGTTATTTTAATTAAACTTTTTTTGCGTTTCCTATTATCATTTTTGTCTTTAGGGTAGCGCTACCATACATGTCGGAGTGCCGACCGAGACATATTCAGTGGCGTAGTGCAACAGGAAGGGGGTCGCACTTTACATTCTTTTAATAAATAAATAAAATTTAAAAAAAAATAAGCCTACATTTTTTAATAAAGCGCGGCTGCTGAGGAGGGGGAGGGGTCTACTTTACTTAATGAAGAGTAAAGGATTAACTGTAAAGAATTGAACAACTTATTGAATTTGAAACTTTAAACAATCAACAACGTAATGATACAACAAGCAAAATACATACTTACAGATAACAGAAACAATGCAAAAAAATAAACAAAAAAATTAAAGATTTATTTTAACAACTCACTTTTCAGTATCACTCTTCTTTGCTCAGTCATATTTCTCTGACGTTCTGGCTTGCTTAAGCAATTCCTTTTCGTGCTTGACGTTATTATAAAATTCTATGCACGTCATTTTATAATTATAAACGCATTGAATGATGCTTTCCATTGTGCTCACAATAAGAAAGTTTTTTTCTTTTGTCTACTGTGAGGATATCAATGAAAATACTCGTTCCATGTGCGCGTTATGTCCTGGTATTGCAAATAAATATTGACAAAACTGAAAAAGATTTGCCTTTCTTTCTTTTTCCTCGGTTTTTTGGAAAAAGTACACTCATTTTTCATGCATGCTTTTTGCTTTCAACTCGTCTGTCATATTTTCACGTTCAATAAAAGATTTTAAATACATATATTCTTCATATATGGAATCATCAATGACTATACCCTTCTGATTTAAATATCCTATAGTTTCTTCAACCTGTTACTACTGGGGACATTTTGACATTGGTTCAGTCCATTGTTGCAGATAAAGAATAGCAGTGTTGAAGAAATCTTTAATTTCCGTGTTCATTTTTCCAATTTGGCTTTCATCAAGCACTCCGTCATTTTTCAATCTATTATACAACTGTTTTGTCGAGTTTCCTAGGTAGTTATTAACACATCTTTCATTCAACTGCTTTTTTATATCCTCTAAAATACTTTTCACTTCAATAACAGTAATTACTGCTTTTTTAATTTTTTTAATCTGCTTTTCAATTAAAAACGCCTGGCTGTGTACAAACATGGTGAACAGTTCAGATAAAAGATCGGCCAAAAAGTCTTTTATTGCTTTTGGTGCTTTTTCCTCAACTGCAAAAATATCTTTCAAGGGAATCCATAGCTTCAGTAATCGTTCGACAGCCGGAAGTAGCGAAAGCCATCTACTCCGCGAATGAGACAGTATATTTTGGAAATTTATTTCTGCATACTCACAAAAATCCTTGAGTCTTTCCACTTGCACGGTGACTATAGAAAAATATTTGAGGATTTTAAGAACAATTGACTCTACATTAACGGACAGCAACTCACTGGCAGTGGAAGCAGTATTGTGGAGTACGTGCGCGGGGCAGCCGATCCCGTCAATATTTTTGGACACAATTTCTTTTAATTTATAGTAAACATTATTCACTCCGCGTTCATCTCTTCCTTTTTTTTATGAATTACCACTCTTTAGTATAATCATCAGAAAAATGACATTTTCTCTTTGGCATGACTGCTAACAGGCTAACTTCGTATATACTTCAAAAAATGCAAAATACGCAATGCACACGACATTCCGCAGCGCTATTTCTGAACTAATTCGAATAAAATAAATAAGACGTGCTACGTGCGAATATTGTGCATACAACTTCATTTGTGGAGGCACTCGTACTATTATTTTTCTATACAGTCTTATCTATGTATTCATAGTATATACCTATACCTATGTGCGTGTTATTCGTATAAATATGGTTTTTATTACTTCAGTGCCTATTAGTAAGCATAGTAAAGAAACTGATTCGCAACCGGGACAATTGATTTATCAACCGGGACACGGTGACACCGATCTTTAAACCGGAACATGTCCCGGTGTACCGGGACGTATGGCAGCACTACTTTAGGGTATCGAAGGTTTATTTAAAGCCTATATATATATATATATATATTATATATTTTTTCTATCACTTGCCTAAATGTATGGCTGGCGTGTATTGTTGATTTTCCTGGTCGAAATCCATTTTGATTTTCTGTGTATTCGTTTATTTTTTTATATAATTGCAGTTCGTATTTTATACGTTGTGTTCAGTAATTTTATTTGTCTATAGTTATTACGATTCATTAAATCTCCTTTTTTTGGGTATTAATCGCATAATTCTTATTTTTTATTCTTGCCGTATTTCTTCCGTTTTCCATGCTTTAGTTATTACTTTGTATAATCTTTCTCTCAGTTCTTTTCTCCCATACATTTCCTTACATACATTATCTGTTCATGCTGCTATTTTGTTTTTTAATTTATTTATGATGTCTTGTCTTTGTAGTGCTCTTATCTCTACACTGTCTTACTCATCTTTCTCTTAATGTTATTCTTCTTGTTCTTTTTTTAGTTTTTTTAAGTAAATAATTTACTCAGGTTTTTCTGTCCCTATTTGCTTTTATAATCATTGCTTATTTCATCCATTATTTTGTTGATGTACTCACGTCTTTTATCTGTCATTAATTTTGCGCTTTTATCTTATTCTCTCGTAATTCTCGTAATGTTCTTGCTTGCCGGTTCCTATCCATTTTATTCTTGCTATTCTCTTTCTCATTATTATCTTTTTGCATTTTTTATCAAACCATCCGTTTCTATTTTTAATTCGTTTTGTCCTAATTATATTTTCTGCTAATTTTCTGATCATTTTTTTAATTGTATTCCACTATTCGTCTATAATTTCTCTTTTATTCTTTTTCTGTAGTATGTTGTTTATCTCATTTTTGTATGTCTTCTTTTTCTAGTTTTTCAATGTCCCATTTCTTTTTAACTTGTTGTCTATGTTTTTCTTTAACCATTCTTACTTTTCTTATTGTGATAACCAGGTTGTGATCTGTTTCTACGTTAGTTCCTCTATATGAACTTACATCCTTAATCATGTTCTCTCTTTTCTTTTTAATTAAAATATAGTTTATTTGTTTGCCTTTATTCTTTTTCGGTATATTCTATGTGATTTTATGTTTTATTTCTTACTTTCGTACTTATCCACTTGTGCTGCTAGGCATAACCTCATGCTGTTATATGTTGTTATTTTGTGAATAGTTTCTTTCCCAGCCATGTCTTTTATAAATTATTTTCTTTCTATTTTTGCATTGTAGTCTACTAATACTATTAATGTACCGTGTTTGGCTATTTTTTCGCAACTTTCTTGTAGTTTGTTATAAAAAACTTCTTTCTCTTCTATTGCTGCTCTTTGAGTGCATAAGCATTTATTATGGATATGTTAGCCATTGTACTTTTAATTCTGAGATATCATATTCGTTCGTCTATTTTTATCTATAATGAATGCCGTCCCATAATGACCCAGTTTTTCATATCTTCCATAGAATATTAAATATTTTGCTTTATCTGCTCTTCCTTCACCTCCCCATCTTATGTCTTGTAGTGCTAATATATTTATTTGGTATCGTTCCATCTTCTTCAATTTTACTTGTTTCTAATAATGTTTTAGTATTCCATATTCCTATTTTAATAATGTATTTTTTTAATCATTTGCTTTTTTCTTGTATATTTTAGTGTTTTCTTATTTTATCCACATGTTTTGGGCGTTTCCTATAAGCCGTATCCTTGTTCATTGCTATGTTCGTCTTTATTATTTTGTGTTTTATGCGTGTTTAGCATTTTTTCGGAACAGTCTTGTTAGTTTTTTTTAATTTTTCTTAAAAATAATCACTTTCTGGGGACAAAAAAGATAAGAATTTAACGTTTTATTAAACAATCTAAAAAAAATTATTTTCAAACACCGACATTGCAAGAACTGGGGCAACATCTAAGAAAAATGCCGATGAACTATATATAACTAAATATATTATCACATTGTGATTATTCCTCAGCGGTTGCAGGATTTTTTTTTACAAAATTGCAGTTAAATTTAAATAAAGTTTTCTACGACTACAAAGAACTTCCATTCTGCATGTCGTTTTAATCCTAATACGTCCACCCTAGTATTTGTAAGAAAAGTTACAGAATTCTTCATGAATGCGCCACTAGTGTATGGTTAAGAATTTTCAAATTTTATAAACTTGGCGATCTTGTAAGTTATTGTTCTTATTATTTAACAACAATTGATTCACGCATTGACAAAATCCGCAAAAAAATCTTTAGGGGGAAAGTTGACATACTTTCTAAAGATTTATAATAACAAGTCTTTGTTTTGTTTGGTTTATGTTTATATATAATTGTTAACGTCTAAGAAATATTTGTTAGTTAGTAACAATTATCTCTGATTTACATGTTTTAAGACGATAATCTGCGATTTTTTGTTCTTTAAAAAAAAGATAACCTTAAATATATTTAGTGTTGCATTACGAATAATAAAACAGCTCAGAACTGTTTTTTTTTGTTAAATCTCTCTCTTTTTAATCATTTTTTAAGCATTATAACATAGTGTTGTAACGTATTTTTGTATCGGTCGGCATTAGTTGTTAACGTTAATAGTCTTTTCAATTAATTCACTTTTTCGGATTTACTCATTTTCACAAATGTGCTAAGTATGTTAAGTTATTTATTACGTTTTTAGACAAATACACTTTATTTTAAGTATAACTGTTATTTTATTTAAATTTAAAATCAAAATTTGTTTGTACCATTATTCGTTATGCAAAAAAGGACTGTCTCAGTTATGGTCAGTTAACGTCTTACTATTCGTCATATAGATTATTGCAAAAATCAGTTGTTTTTGCAAGACCTGATAATGTTCTTCTTTCAGTAGAAAAATCTAGAAGCAAAAATATTATTAGTATAGAAAATAAAATTGAGTTTAAAAGTACCGTACTTTTATTAATGATTTTCTGCAGAGTACCTTTTTCTCCCACAACAAAGTAAATTGGTTTATTTTCAGACAATAGGTCATTTAAAATAATGTCAAATACTTTTTTCTTGTATTTCCAGTGCAATCTCTGTATCTTCTCCAGTAATGCTTCTGTTAATTATATACCAAATTTTAAATAATTCTGTGTATTCCACATTGTATAACCATGTCGGTCCAAACTCTTTGACTAACTTAAACTTTTCTTGTAGAATAAGGGACTCAATGTAGGTTAACAAATTTTTTATATAATCTACATTTTTGATATTGAGACGTTTTTTTCTCTTGGGTTCCATCTTAAAGTAGTTTAAAGGATCTGGATCTAGAGAAAGTAATCCACACGCCATGAATCTATTCTTCAACATCTCGGGTTACAACATATTATTCAGTACTTTGTGAAGAAGTACAGAAAAATTGTTTCGTTTCAAACCCACTCCTGCATTTTCTATTCTCCATTTATAAACTTTTTTTCCAAGCGACCTTTGATGGATGGAAAACTGCTACAACCATTGATTGTAGAATATGTGCAGAGTTTGGATAAAGGCCAATAATTTCTATTCCTTAACCTTTGCAAAACTCACTTAATGGTAATGTCAAGTGAGAGGCGGTTCTATCTAGATAAAGAATTACTGGTAGTTTAACATTTTTTGTACTAACCATGGATAGAAAACGTCATTAACGTATTCAATAAACTATTTTCTTTTTTGTCAGAATTGGTTACACTATGAACTTTTTCTAACTAGAACACGATTGTTGCCAGGACTTAAGAAAAATGCTGTCTCGTCACAATTAAATAATCGCATCATTGCATATATCTAACATATTATTTTGTTTAAACTACTCCGTGATCTCTTTAAACCACCGACGTAGATTTGTGACACTCCTGACTTTTGGTTAAGCTTTGAGACGTTCTTGTAGCTATCTCAAGAAGCCTTCTTTAAAAACCCTCTAGCCAGTGTCGTCCTGGTCGATCGTTAACAAAAGGGTTAGGCTTTTTTTAAGTAATATCTGGACAATATCCAGAAGCTGACAAATTGTTACCGAAAAACCCCTGCTACGTAAGTAACAAATTCATCTCACTAAATTTTGCTCTTCAATTTTGGAGAATATGAAAGAAGGTCCCAATTTCCTCTGAATAGGAGTTTTTCCTTTACATTTATCCGAAAGTGTCATTTGTGGAACTTGAAAAGTTTTGGCTGCTGTGGTAATTGCCAAACCTTTTTTGACTGCCTCAATCGCTTTTTTCATATCTTCATTATCATAATTAAAACGACTCATCTATAACAAAGATACCCAGTTATCGTCACCTATTAACCCAGTATTCGTCACTACATTTTATAGTACAAATTATCTAGAGCCTATATTGATACGTTCTTCTACGATTGCGAAACCAAGTTTAAAAAAGGACAGATATAGAACTTTCTTGAAATAACCATTCGTCATCACAAAAATTGAGTTCTAACGGACTTAACTTAAAAATATTTGTCCGCATCAAAAATTCCATTCGGTTACAAATAATTTTTACCAGTAGTTCTGTAAGATGTCGCCACACAGTTTGAAATTATATGATAATTGAATTTTGTTTAATTTTTAAGGATATTTACTCGCACTGACGATAACTGGGTCTGTGCCATTGTTTTTTATTGTAATATTTACATTTTTTTAGTAATGTGTTTATTAATAAAATTATGCTCGCTAATATAAACATTTTGGTAATGTGAACACACTTGATTTGCATTAGTTCACGTTATCGAGCGTCTACTGTATATTTAAAAATTTTGTAGAAACCTTTACAAACTAAAACTAAAATTGGTACTTTCAAACTAATATGGACTATATTAGTATCTACCTACTGATATAGTAAACAATGCACTAAGAAGAATTACTCTAAAATCAGAAAGAAAAAATGACAGGGAAACGCTTACACACAGCAAGAAACGATAAAATTAAGACAAAGTTAAAAAAGTATTTGTATGTAGTGTATGCTCTTTAATGCACCATAAACGGGCACAGCAGCAACAAAAACGTTACATGAACGAATGCGTATAGACAAGAAATTTTTATGTAACATTTTGAATAAGAAAAACTAGTTGTAGAATGTATAACTTTCTTTAACAGGTCTGTGAGACAAAAAAAACCTACACTACTAAACCAGAAACACAAACAGTTAATTAGGTTTTTTTTAGATGTGGTTATTCTCACATAAATTTATTTTTCATGTTTTACTTTATACTAATTGCTTATTTATTGTA
Source organism: Aquatica leii (assembly GCA_035610365.1). Lineage (NCBI taxonomy): Eukaryota > Metazoa > Arthropoda > Insecta > Coleoptera > Lampyridae > Aquatica > Aquatica leii. The sequence goes on from CM069433.1 coordinate 154,923,126, forward strand.
TCCGAGTTTTTATAGAACCACAGCAAAGATGTAATTGTGTCAATTTTTTTATTTTTAAACATCAATAAAATTGGATTTCATAATCGAAATCGAGTAATTACTAATTGAATACGTAACATCTGTTGTACATTCGGTACTTAAATAAAAGTGAAACAGTGATTACGTTACTTTCAATACAATATCGTTTTCATAAACTCAAATTTAGGCAATATTTATAAGTTAATGAAAGTATTATTTTAATATCAAGAATTAGTTGATGATTTGATGAACACTCATCTCGTTTCCGTTACTTTCACACATTACAGTTAAATTACAAACACATTTAAACTAAATTATGAACTGTTATTGGTAATAAAATATAATTGATTAAATCTTTGTTTCAAATTCTAAAACTATATTTTTTTAATTTATCGGTCACTGACCACGACTGTAAATCGAATTATAGCGAAGAAATCTTAAAGTGGGACATTCTTCACCTGCAAACTGGATAACAAGCTCAAGACCATTCACAATAATGCTTTCACGCAGTTGGTGTTTATATATATTTATTTATTTTTTGTTAGTGCGCAATGCTAGATCTGATATGAACGTTAACAGTGAAGAAAACATAATTGTTAATAAGATCATTAACTTAAAAGTGAAAGAACATGTAACGTCAGTAATTGAACTTTTAAAAAACTTTTTAAGAAATGAGTACAAAGTGCTTACAAAAAGTGACACATTTAGATCTATTAAACATTATTTTAATATAGACAAAATTTGGAGGTTTTTAAAAGACTATGTTTATCAAAACGTTGGCGAAGTGACAGAAGATCGTAAAATGAAAATAAGCAAAAATGCGGAGAAATTTATACCGTTTTTGTTGGTTCCTGGACTTTTATTGACTGGAATTTTACCGTGGATAGTTCCTAAGTTGAAGATGATTGTTATGGCAGTAGGTTTTATAAATCAAATTGCATTTTCGACAGCTTTATTTTCGTTTATACGTGGATATATTTTTGACAGAACCGAAAAGGAACACGTTTTTTACATTAATCACGGATATAAACATAAACACAATAAGCATAATCCTATAAATTATCACAGATGACGTATAATATTAAACTCATAAATTATTTAAAATTGTGCAAATAGCAAATAACATTAAGTAGTTGTAAGTATAATGAAGACAATGACGGTACCTGACTGTAACTATTAATTGTATATTTATTTTTGTCATTAAAAACTTGTAATTATTTATTATAATTTATTAATTTCTTTTTTATTACATACAAATGTTTAAAAAGCAATTTCGTAAAAGTTATGTTTTAATAGTTTTGAATCTTTAAATACTAACAATCTTGGTAAATACCGTAAACTATTAGGTATAATAAACCAATCTACGATAATACAGTAGTAGTTATGTAAAAACTTACATTCCTACATAATTTTTTTATTGTTATTATTAGTTGTAATAGCTACAAGTATTTGTATTGGTGCGTAAATAAAAATAAAATTGGTGGTATTTTATTTCATATTATCATAAAGTTTTGTGGTAAGATCCGCGTTTAGGTTAGCCTCATTCTAGTGTCGAAGAATTATGTTCTTCATCACCGGCACGTGTTAAGCATTATAAACGTGACTTCATTCTTTAGTATTTAAAATTTGCATGATTATGATAAATTATTTATCAAATACTACTAAGGAAGGTACATTCACTTGTATATTAAATAAACCGTTTTTCAGATGACATAATTTTTTCATAGAACACCGCGAATTCTCTTATTCTCACTTTCATCCATTCAAAAAATAAGTTCATTTTTACTAATGACACACATTTTTTTGGTTATTTAAGTTTCTTTTTCAATTATTTTTATAGAGCGAATTGGTTTTTCTTTGCTTACGATATTTTTTTAATATTTTAGCTTATGGCGACGGATGTCTTTCGGTGATTATGAAATTGTGGGAAAAGGCTGTTATGAGTGACACACTCTACTGTGTTAGACAGTATGTCAAATTACAACGTCCAGTGTCGAAGTACAACTTTTGCTGTCAAATTTCTATTTCCTGGGTTAAATTTCAACTCAGGTTGTTAGATTATGGTGTACCGTTCAATTTTCCGATGAATCAACAAAACTTTTTATAATGAACTTATGTCTACTTCATTTTCGCTTGAACATTATACAATTTTTTATGTGGACTGTATGTTTTTGCAATTAAAACCAACTCTCCTATTACACTTGCCCTTTTAATAATAATAATTTTATTCCTATTCATCCATCATCGTATACATTATTAAACTCGTAGTAGGAAAGAAAGCCCTACTACATATGCGCCAAAATTAAAATAAAATTAATCTTTTACATACTGGCCGCATTGAAGTACTTTCAAAGCGTCAACATAAAGCTCAATACATGATAAATTATAACAAAAATTGAATAATATACATAATAAGTAAATTATATCCAATGTAAAAATTGTAACAAAAAAATTAAACTAAATTAAGTTTTGAAGTCTTCGATTGGAAGGATACATAATTTTGATACGGGCCGTTTCTGCACCTTGTCGCCCACTTTTACGTCAACCACTCGAACTTGTTGATCATTACCATGGCAAGTTTTTATTACTCTGCCCAGTTTCCAGTTTATAGGTGATAAACTGTCTTCGTGAACAATTACCAGTGTTTCTTTACCAGTGTTCCTTCTTTAAGTAACCGGAAGGAATTTTGTTTCCATTTTACTCTTGCTTGCAGCTACCATAAGTACGCAAGCTCCCATCTTTTCCAAAACTTCTGTATAATGCTTGTCAGCAACTCGTAGTGCTTGAGTCTATCAACTGGAATTACTGCTAGATTTGGTTCTGGTACTGCAGTTAATGTGTTTCCAATAAGAAAGTGAGCCGGAGTAAGTGGTTGTAACTCGCTAGGATTATAGGATAAGGAACTTAAAGGTCGTGAATCAATCATTATTTCAACCTGAACCAAAATCATTATGTAATTCTCAAAAGTTAAATGATAATTTCCAATTATTTTTTTTAGGTGATTTTTTGTCATTTTTATACCCGCATCTCACAAACCACCAAAGTTAGAGCTTCCCTGAGGAATAAAATGTTCTCGCGTAAAATAAAATTTGAAACATTGCTAGTTTCATCTCTAGCATAATTATAAAATTCTCTTAATTTTGCATTTGCACCTACAAACGTTTTGCCATTATCTGCACACATGCAAACAAATAGACAGATACATATACCTAAGCCTTTGTTAATTTAAAATTGTCTATCAACGTTACCGGTCCCGCAAAGTCAACTCCGATATTATGAAAAGGTTTGTATGTAGTTACTCTAAAAATAGGTAAATTACCCATTTTATATTTTTCAAATCTAGGTTTGACTCTAAATCAAACTATACAATTTCAAAAAATGTTTTTTGCTATATTTCGACTACCCAACGGACAATCCTTTTTGCGTATAGCATATAATAATTATTGCGACCCACAATGGTACAAAGCTCATGATCCCTTCTCATTAACAATTTGGTTACTTTGTGTTTTTTGGGAAGCAATGTGGGATGTTTTTTCTCACGTTCGTAATTAGATTTACTTAACCGCCCTCCCACTCGTATCAATTCGTTTTTATCCATAAAAGGATCTAACCCTAGTATGTGACTTGTATTTTTTAATCTACCACCATTCCTCAAAATTTCATATTATTTACCAAAACCTTCTATTTGTGCTATTTTAACTATTACAATTTCAGCATAATGCAACTCTTCTACGGGTTAAATTATCAAACTTACGATATATTTTTTCTAATTTTAAATTTGCAGCGAAACGGATGCAGTAAGCAAGAACGCGTTTTAATTTATTAAAAAAAGAATATCGCGATAGTTTATGTAACGGGTCCCACACAGCAAATTTTAGCTATTTCTTAACTATATAGTAACTAAATACACGTAACGTTGTACAGAAATGTAAGTAAATAGTTTGCATAAAGTTATCAAATAGTACAGAATGTCACAAAAATTGTAAACAAATAGTTACTATTAAGTGATCCTTATGTTACTTTATAATTGGTATGGTACTTTTATAGTAACAAAAAAAATCTTTTTGTTGTATTTATATTATGTTTTCGTATTAGGGACTAAAACGTAACGATAAAATTTTAATTCCTTTAATAATCTCAACTCATTGTAAAATTTAATCCACTTACTAAACAAATCTTGGGACACAGATTTGTCCCATGATGATCCCAAACTCTATAAGTCTTGCATCATAAGGTTTGCTACAATTATAATTGGACCTAGAAGTTCTAACGGATCAAAAATATTAGCTACCATACGAAGAATTTTTTTTTGTTACGTTTCCACGAAATTCGACATAGTTAATGTTGTATTGAAAAGTATCCGTCGCGGCGTTTCAGAATACTCCTAAACTTTTATTTTCTATTGTGTTATTTAAGGTTAATAGTTGCACGTCCATATAATTTTTTACTTGCAATTTTTCTAATACTGTTTTACTATTCGATAACCATTTTTGCAATGTAAAACAACCGCTTTTTAAAATGTTTGTAATTTCCTTTTGTAAAGCTAAAAGCTGAAATTCAGAATACGCACTGAATAGCAAGTCATTCATGTAAAAACATTTGTTTATTATCTTACTCGCAACGGGGAACCTAAATTTTGTCTGCTCCGCTAGCTCAAAAAGACAGCTACATGCTAAAAATGGAGCCGAACTTGTACCGTTCGTCAGCGGATTTAACTGATACTCGTTTAATTTTTCACTCTCATTGTCGTGCCAAATAATTTTTTGCATCTCTATTCCTCGTCAATTAAAATTTGTCTGTACATTTTTGAAATATCACCCATAGCTACGTATTTAAATTGACGAAATTGCAATAAAATTATAAATAATTCGTTTTGAATCGTAGGCCCCGCGTATTGAATGTCAGTTAATGATAAGATATTGTCTGTTTTCATAGAAGCGTAGAAAACAACACGGCACCTTGTAGTTAAGCTTATATTTTTTATTACCGGGTGGTGTGGTAAATAATAACAAATTTTATTTGAATTTATTTCGCTTAAATCTAAGTTTCTTTGTCACCTTGCAATCTCTTCTCTAATTTCAAAATCTTTTTAACACTTGTTGTTTTGGCTTTCTTAAATTTTTATACTCAACCTTTAAAGGCATTTTTACGATAAATCGCACGGAAATATATTTTTTAAAATGTTTGACAGAGTGCGATTTACAAAATTTTTCCTCGTTTGGCATAACTTTTAATTTAGAACTACATTCCTCAATCTCCCAAAATTTGCTTAATCCATCATCAATTGAATCACGTTTTGTCGGTATGCAACTTACAAATTATTTGCCTTTGGAAAAATAAGTAACGTTACCCGTAACTAAATAACCTAATTTGGAATTTTGCAATCGTATGTTACCATTATCCAACGTTATCTGACCGACACATAACAATTCCCAAAAAACATTGCTGCTAATAAAACGTCAATTAGGCTACTTTTATTAAAAGTTACATCAACTAAGAAAATATTACTAGGCATACTCCAATTAGAAATATTAAATGTTTTGATAGGTAAGTCGCTCGTAATCTTAGGAAGAACAATACAAATTAGTTCTTTTGTGTAATTACTTTTTGTGAATTAATTGTAACATTTACAACATATTTACCATTAGCCAAGGCATAGCCATAGTACTTTTTAGATAACAAAAACGAGTGATGTTCGAAAGACTACTGTTTTCGTACACCAAGGCTGTTAAAATATCTCTAAATTCTAACCAGTTGCCATGTTAACCAGCAAATCGCGGTAATTCTAACACAGGTAACTTAACCGACAGAGAACCGCTTTGAACATTTACTTTGACGTTTTTATTAATATATATCATTTCGTGATGCAACCTAATCTTTTCTTTAGCACGCGAAACAACATTGTAATACAAGTTTTCAAATTCTATTGTTAAAAGTGTTTCTTGCTTATTAACATCTAACATGCCGATTTCTAACTCAAGTTCATTAAATTCCTCCAATACAGTTTTAATTGCATTTACTCTAACTCGTAAATAATTTCCTCATTATACTCAACAATACTCAAAAAATATTTTACAAATCTTACTAAAACACCATGCGCGTTATCTCTCTTTGCGATTAATTTATTTAATTTATTCGACAATTTGGCTCAAATTTAAGTGTTAACAAAACTTACAGATAAAAATAGAAAAGCACTATGATATGAAGGAAAAGGATAACTCACGTGCAGAAATCGTTTCTTGAAACGGTAGCTCTCACTCTTCATACGGCTCGATGTGACCAAATGTTTATGATTATACACTTTTTTATGCGGACTGTATGTTTTTGCAATTAAAACCAACTCTCTTATTACAAATGCCCTTTTAATAATAATAATTTTATTCCCACTCATTCACCATCGTATACATTATTAAACTCGTAATAGGAAGGAAAACCCTACTACTCATGCGTCAAAAATAAAATAAAATTAATCTTTTACAAAATACGCAATTCCACTTTTATTCTATTAAATGCATTATTATTTATAACTTTATATAGGTCTCTGTTCCGTTCCGTAGTCTTTGCGTTGGAAAATTAAGATCTTCAAAAACATTCTGATCAGTTAGATAGATCTTTCTAAGCTCCGATGCAACCATATAAATGCTAGCCGTTTTCTAAGTAACTTATAAATTTTGTAGTGTCATTACACGATCATAATTATTGGGGAGTTAGGTTTTTGTTCCTGCTGTAATTAACATTTAATGTAGTCATAAAGGTGACCTCAAGTGACTAAAGTCGATAGTGTAATGCAAGAGAAACTACAGAATAATTATACCACTGGCACGGGCGTAATTTATTGTCTCTATATTTTTGATATATGTAACATGACCACCGTACAATCTTTAATAGATGATTTTACATGTGATGCAAAATGTTTCATCCACTGCACAAAAATCTTACACTACTGTGTTAATGCACCAACTTGTTTTCAGCTTCTTTAAACTATAATGTTAGATATCCTTTTTAGAACTTTACTTATAGCTGTTTTGTCCACATTATAGAAGCAATAAAGGTGTTAAGATTCGTAAAAAATTTAGACACAGTTGTTTTGATAAACCCCAATACTCGTGCTAGATGTGGGTTCAAGATTTCTTAGGGTTAAGTCTGGATGCAGTTTAAAAAATTTTTTTAACCGATCTAATACCGTATAATGTTTTTAAAATTGTGTATTATTTTAATTTGGTTTGTTAACTGTCATTCTAAACGTTTGAAATATTTTGTGGTAACACTAAATAATCCGTTTTACATCAACTTGATATATTTAACAAGGTCAAATACATGAGCATCTATAAAAGTTTTTCACACATCTTAAAGCAGCAATTCTTTATCGAACAGTTTAGTTTACTTTCTAGTGTAGATTTGAGTACGTTCTAGTTTTGTCCTGCTTCTCTTAAGCCCATTTAATCTCTACTAATTGTTTTAGCTTTCCCTTGCATTCGTTCTGCATTCTACTTTTGTTTTGACGGTCAAAAAATATTTCTGTAGATACGACACATGCCACTTCCCTTTTATTGTTTTTAGAATTTACGGTCTACCTTGAGGTATCATAGATCTGCACTACATTTTTGACGTTATGGAGACAACATAAGCTTAATAATCTCGTTTGTAACAAACATGGAGATAGAATGGTTCTGCCCTAATCCAGCGATTTCTTACTGCATAAAGATCACTTTAAAAAACAATTCGTAATATTGTTTGTAAGAATCTTAAAATAATGCAAAAATAAAAGTACGGTTGATCCAAAGTAATTTGGTGTGGACGTACCTGTGGTAAGCGAAAATTTAATTATCACAAAAAAAATAAAAAATTAGAAAGACTGGATATAGTATACTATATGAGTATCTACTAGGTGCTTGCAAACACGTTTTGATGAAACTGATTTTTTTTCATTGTTTTTTCTTATAAATGCACTCTAAAACCTTTTTTACTTATGCGTAGAAGTTGACATTTTTTTTGCAATGACAATATTTGTTTCGTGCTCCTGAAAGGCCTGTGGTATAAGCAATTATGCGTGTACGCGTGTTAGTGGTTACGGACAGTTAGCACGTGCATGTTCAAACTACGTTACGTTTGCTTTGGTAACAAAATAATAACAAAAAGAACAAAAAAGGACAATATAACAGTTGTGTAGTTTAAAGAAAGTTGTTAGAAATTACAAGAAAGAAATGCAACAGATTGAAGTTCGTTAACATATAAAAGGTGCATTGCAGATTAAAGCCTTATTACGAGTCGTTTTTTATGCACTGAACAACAGAACAACTCCTACTAGAGAAGTTATGTCACTTAATTATGGATATTTATATGTTCAGCTCGGATTTGTATCATCAGAGAATAAATCGTTATTAAACATGGTCTTTTGACACGGATAATTTATCGGTTTTTGGTATCTATAGTTTTCTGGATACATTGATAAACTTGAATTGTACGAATTTGATTTACATGTCATCGGCAGGTATAGACATTGTGTTTGACGTTGTTTACATTCTGTAAAATTAAATTTGTTGTTGCTTATATTTTGTAAACTTGCGTTTGCTGTTGCATTATTGTATTAAAATTGCGTTTGATGTTAAAGCGTTGCCAATCTATGATTGGTTTTTTTACAGATTGCCATTTGTAGCCTTGTTTATTGTTCGTTTATTAACTTATCATCATGGTTTACAACATAAAAGAGACTTTAGTTTTAGCAAGTAAAACGTTGTTACGTTTAAAGCAAATATTAGAAAATGGTAGATCACTACCTACCCTGCCATTTTGTTTGTCATACATATGTCTAAAGATCGGACAGTTAGGCAAACGCCTGGAGCCTGCCTATTTTGCTTTTTTATGTAACTTTTTGTCTTTTTTGCCTTTGTAAAGAGTATTATGTTATATTGCCTTTTCACATATAAATTTTGAAAAGTTTGTGTAAACAGTGTTTTAATATGTAGATGACAATAACGCATTACAGAATTTTACTTAAATTACGCACAATAATATAATTAACACTTTTGCTCAAAAGGTCTTACCACGAATCTTTAAATAACAACAGGGATTTTTATGTTTTGTCAAGCAATGGTTTCCAGAAAACATTAAATACAAAAGCCGCTTATAGAGAAGAACTATTGTAAGAATTTATACTAGGATTGTACAATAACAGGCTTAACAGAACACTATTTACAAAACCAAAAGGAATTCGGAATGAATCATATTTTATAGGTTTATTCAGTACCTAAGTAAAGCAAACAAATATAGATAATTTTAATTCTGTCCGGTGGGATTCCTTTAATGACTGAAACACACGACTAAAATATTCTTTGTTTGTTATAAATACCTGTGATATTGTCACACTGCGACAGTCTATTGCTGTTGTGCTGTAAGTAAGTTTTAAAAAATGCCACCTAATAAACAATCAAAATTTAAAAATTATTGCAAGTGGAGTAAATTGGACAATAGTTTAACAACCGACGGGGAAAACCTTTTTTGTCAAGTTTGTTTAAAATCAGTTAGTTTATAGTATCTTAATTTAAATGCTTTTAATTACTAGTATATGTATTATTTTATATCGGTGCTACTAAAAAGTACCATGTAAAACCACACATGGGTAGTGGTTTACATTTAAAAAATATAAAAAAACTATGAAATAACCATTGTTAAAAAACGTTATAGAAGATCAACAGATTAAACCTGGCCCATCAAAAACAAATTTTGCTCTAGATTTGTGCGAAGCATTGGTGTGGGCTCAAATTCCTCTTAAAAAACTTGATAATATTAATTTTCGCAATTTCCTCAAAAAATACACCGAACAAATTGTTCTAGATGAATCAACTTTGAGAAAATATTATTTAGACATATGTTACCAATCGGTAAGCAGTTTAATTAAAGTATTAATAGTTTTCAAAATGCTGGTTTACCTTTTATAGAAAATACAGGTAATAAGGAATGACATTGGGGACCATTACATTTGGACTTCGGTTGATGAAACAACCGATTGCAGAGGTCGATATATAGCAAATTTTGTAGTTGGTAAATTGTCTGAACTAGAACCAGGAAAAGCTCATTTGCTAGCATCTAAAGAAATTCCACAGACCAATCACAAAACAGTTGCAAATTTTTTCGATGATTGTTTATGAAAGTTTTTTTTAATGATTGATTAATATAATCCAATCTATTAATTACAATTATATAATTTTATGTTTGTAGGACTTCTGCATCCCAATGCAATGGCGTAAAAAAAGAAAAGGTTCTCTTATTCGTAACCGATACAGCACCTTATATGATCAAATCCGCTCAAGCATTAGAAATATTTTATCCGAATTTAAAACATTTAACTTGTCTAACACATGGAATACATAGGGTGTGTGAATTCATTAGAGACGAGTTTGCAATAGTAAACAAGTAAATTTTTGCCACCAAAAAGGTAAAAATCTAACATATTAGATTATCTTTTTGATTATTGGATCTTGTTTCTTGTGAAAGCACCACTACGGGTTAGGGCCTATAAAGAAAAATTTTCATATGTTAAACTTCCACCGGAACCTATCATAACAAGATGGGAAACTTGGTTATCTGCTTGCATTTTTATGCCACACATTTTGAAAAAATTTTAAATGTACAGTTCATACTATAATCTGACATTGTCTTATACATTAATTGAATTGTCTTACTTCAGGTAGTTGAATTATTTGACGAGACGGCCTTTGCAGCAATTGCTAAATCTTAAAAAGCTTTTAATGACAAAGCTGTTAAGAGAGGACTAGTTTTTATAAAAACACACCTTTCCGGCATTCCTGACGAATTAAAGAAGCTAGAAAAAAGCGAATCCGCAATGACCGAATCTTTCGCTACATTTGAAAGAATAAAAGCAATTATAAGAGCATGTCTAGGGACTATAGGAAGAAAAATTAATAAAAAATTGGATTCCGTAACATCAAAAAACCCTTCCTTTGACCTCTTTAAACAACTGACTGAAATTCAACAAGGGGAGGTCATGAAGCATCAACAGAAAATATCTTTAACAATAACAAAAACATCGGCATTAAAATCTGCTCCACTAACATCTTGTGATGTCGAAAGAACTTTTTCCTTCTATAAAAATATTTTAAATGATAAAAGACAACAGCTCTTGGTCAAAATATTGAAAAATATTTGATTTGTGCTTGGGAAAATAATAGTATTTAATAAACATTGTAAAACAAAAAAATAAACTGTAAATTTCAATAGATATTTGTGCCTTTTTTATTGCCTTTTTCGCAGGTTTAATATACCTATTATGGCATCTTTTTTTGGAATTTTCATTGTCTTACTATCCGCTCTTTACATATGTCTTTTACCTCCTCTTAAAGGTTTAATAATTTAACTTAATCTGTAAAGTTTTCCTCTTAAAGGTTTAACTTTTTGCGATTGTTATATTCACATGTATTATTAGTACTTTCATCTGAAGATGATAAACATTAATTAGGTCAAAACATACTTCTTATTAAAATTACAATATTTGATTAGACAAAGTTTCACGCATCAGATTAAATATTACGCGTCGAAAGCCACCTATCGGCAGTATTCAGCTGCACACCATTCGTTGTTGTTTCAGAAAACTGCCGTTCCCAAGAATCTTTGCATTTGACGTCAGATTCGACGGACACTTCTGTAGTCTTGACCTCCAATAGTAGGTCCATCAATAGTAGTCCCACAATTACGCTCCTAGCAACTGTTTGTCTTGAAGTTCAAGATCGTTGCGGAAAGTTTCAAATCTTTAGAGCACTTTGTGACCCATGCAGTCAAATTAGTTTTATCGCGGAACGTCGTCATAATCGACTTGGTATTTCGAGTAGTCGTTGATCAGCAGCAATCTTCTGCTTAGGTGACACATCGATTAAGTCTGCTTGTGGACAGACTAGTTGTGTATTCGGCTCGCTTGCATAATTCGTAGTATTTGTTCGAAACTTTCACGTCGTAATTCCTGAACACCTTAAATTTAGAAACATGAACTTGGCAGATTTCCGGTAATATCGATTTCCTTGTAAGCCCTGAAGAATATTGCTTGTAGCGGTCTTCTACGTTATAAAAACAAAAATGGCCAACTTCATGGCCCAGCTGCTGTGAACACAATTCTTGGTTTTGCCCTCATGGGCCTTGTGGCTTGTAATTCTGTTACACAACCACAGTCGTTTTTTGTACCAACAGATCCTAGTTATGACACTTTAAAGTCGTTTTGGCACATCGAGGAGATCCCAACAAATGCTTCTCCCCAATTGAGGATCAGTTGGCAGAAAATTCATTTGTTAGGACACACACTAGAAGTCATTTGGGTCGTTTCGTAGTTATATTGCCGTTTAAGAACTTAGAATCGATGCCAGTCTTTGAAGATATGTGAAAAATTGCACATTGTCGCCTTTTGGCACTGGAACGTCGCTTATCGTTGAACTCTTATATACGGGAAAACTATAATGAGTTTATAGAATACTACCTGGACTTGAAACACATGGCGGTGGTTTCTGCAATCGAGAATTTACACAATTTGCAGAACTATTACATTCCACACCACTGTATCTTTAAACAAAATGATACATCGTCTAAAATTTGTGTAGTGTTCGACCAACTAAATGATACACTTCTTGCTGAACCGAAACTCCAAAATGATATTAGTTCGATTTTGTTTCGTTTCTGTTGGTACCATGAGGCTTTAAATTGTAATGTACGTCAAATAGTAGTTTCGCTTTCGCAATAAAAGGTTTCAGTTGATTCTTTGGCATTTCTCGACTACAGAGTGCATACTAAAATATCAATTGAACACCCTAATATATAGTATCGCATCTTCTTCTTTTCTAGTTATTTGCCCGTTGTTGCAATTGGTTCAAGAAGGCAAGGATATAACTTTGCATGTGGAGACCACACATTAGATTCGGTAATAAATTTGGAAAGCCAATTGATTGAATTGTTTAATTCTGGTTGCGTGAAACTACACAAATTGTCCGCTAATGACTCATTAATATCCGCATCGTTACCGGCGAAACATTACCAAACTAGCCCCTTCTTGTTTGACACAGAGTCTGATGTCATTGCAAAGATTTCAAATTTACAGTGACACGTTTCTATAAATTTGTTATCATTCAGAATTAAACGAATAGATTTGCTCTACACTAAGAGAACTATTTTGTCATAAACGGCAAAAATTTATCACCCTTTAGGGTTTCTTCGACCACTTACATTTTTCACAAAACGATTAATACAGCATCTGTGGCTTATAGGTTTAGATTGGGACGCAGACGATGTTCGCAGTCAGTGGGCAACGTATAAACCATCACTCGTTGCTTTATCAAATGTTGAAATTCCTCGTTCTTCGTATAAGAAAAAGGAATTAGACTATGCTAGCATAGTTTATTTTTGGTCTTTGGATCAGGATAATCAGATTTTCGTTTCGTTCGTAATGGCCAAATCGAAGGTTGCGCCATTTAAAAGATTATACATCCCTTGTTTAGAACTGTTGGCTACAGTGTTATTGTCTAACGTTGTTGCATTCGTACTAAGGAGCTATAGACAGATTGTAACCATAAAAAAATATCGGCTTCGAGTGATTTGCAAGGAGCATAAACGTTTAACGCTAACCGCGTCCCACAAATTCAAGATATTGTTTCTAGTAGTTGTTAGCGTCACGTTCGTTCTTCTCGTCTGTCAGAAGAGTTCATCGCATGCTCTCTGTAATGAGTGGGACGAAATTGGTTTTATCAGCAGAGAGAATTCTTGCCAAAAGAAATAGTTGTTTTGTCGCCGCCAGAAACCACCTGTAAATTAAAGCATTCCAAGTAGAATTTGAAAATATTTGTAGAAATCGTTGTTGCTCTAAGCATCTTCAAAAGTTATCGCCTTTTATAGATAATGATGTAGTCTTGAGAGTTGGTGGTCGCTTTTAAGCCAAATAACCGTCGTCTGACAAGTTATATTGTGGAAAATATTCGTCTCGAAAATAAACACTCAAGTGCAAACACAACTTTATATATAGTTTGTTTGAATGTATTAAACAATGTTGCTTGATGCGAAGTAATAACATTCTGCTGAACTTTCATTGTTTATTATTTTGAATAATAAACAATGAAAGTTGAAACGAATATACACAACGTTTCGATTGCTGTGGTATGGAAACGTAGTGTATATTCGTTTCAAAATAATAAACAATGAAAGTTCAGCAGAATGTTATTACTTTGTATATAGTACACAAAATTTTTGGATCTTATCGGCTCGCCGAATAATTCGTCATATTGTCAACGGTGCTATAGAAGTCGACGATGGCGGTTTTTTTCCAATCCTTATTTCGAAACGACGTGTTTTTAAATCCGCCAAAGTCTATTTGTGTGGTTTGTGTGCTTTGTTTCCAAAGCTCTGCACCTTAAAATAGCTACAGATTTAACAAGTGAGACTTTTCTCGCTGCGTTACATATATTTATCGTACGCCGCGGTCGCTGCAATCATATCTGCAGTGACTGTAGTACCAACTTCGTCGGGGCAAACAAAGAATTTATTACTCAATTCAAACTCGTAGTGGACACTGAAACCATTCAGTGGCGTTTTAATCCTCCATCTGCTCCACACTTTGGTGGTTTGTGGAAGAGCAGGATCAAATCCGTTAAAACCCATTTCTTGCGGGTAATTAAAAATCAAATTGTCACTTATGAGGAGTCAATCACACTTGTCGTGCAATTATAAGCAGTCCTTAATCCTCAATCTTTATGTAGTCTTAGCTCAGATCTCAAAGACTTGAGCATGTTATCACCTGGCCATTTTCTAACATTGTAACCCTTAACAACCGCACTTGATTCAGATTTGTCATATTTGAAAATGACTCGTTTTTTGCGATGGCAGTTGTTACAAAGATTTTACCAAGATTTTTGTTACAGATGAAAAAATAAATACCTGCACGCACTATCAACGCGAAAACTGATCAAAATCAAAAATACCTGAGCCAATAGATACTGGCACGGTAGTACTAATCAAGAACGAGTTGAGTCCGTCTCTACAATAAAGAATGGGCAGAATAGTTGAATTGCATCCCGGAAACGATAATATTATTTGCGTGGTGACAGTTCGTATTGTTCAAGGATTGTTCAAATACCTTTTAGTAAAGTTATATTTGCCTTCGCAGTAACATTGTAATTTACTTATTTGTTAATTTAAAATTTTCTTTGAGTTAGTTTTTTTGTGGTTATTGAAAATCACGTTTGCACTGTAAATTTTTATAGGCCATACGTTTTATGCTCTTGAAAGGCCTGGAATATAGGCAATTATGCGTGCACGTCTGTTAGTGGTTTGAACTCAGTTACTTTTGCCTTGATAACAATAACAAAAAATATAAATAAAACTGCAACATAACGGTTGCAAAATTATTAGAAATTACTACAAAGAAATGAAACACATTGAAGTTTCTTAACATATAAAAGGTGCATTGAAGATTGGAGCCTCGTTACTGGTTGTATTTCTTTGTGCTGGACTCAGATTTGTATCATCAGTAAATACATCGTAATTAAACATGGTCAAGCCACATTTGTTACTCTCTCACCGTTCTTTTCTAAATTAAAAAAATGTCTTCTTTATTGATTGCCACTTTAAATTATACCTACCCAACTATCCAACGTTAAATATCGTTTATTAAAACTAAAACATTTGTATTTTTGAATTCGTTATACCATCTAATTTTAAACCGTGGCTTCGTCACTGCAGCTGTATTGTATTGTTTCGTTGTTACTTAGAAATGGTATGCTTTATTTGTTTGCCATAAATTGTCGACATGAAACCTGTAATACTGAAATTATCTGTGTTATCTTTTTATAATTCACATTATGGCATATAATTGCATTTTTTAAATGCAAATCATAGACAGTTGAAATCGTTTGTTTTTTCTCTTTTCAAGGACATATAACGTGTGGGGTCTATGATCTCATATTTTACTAATTTCATCAAAAAATCAATATTTTTTACAAACACGTATTCCGTTGTAGTTTGTTCATAGTATGCTTCTGTCATTGACTATGTGAACAAATTAAGTCATTAGTATTAAAAGTTAGCTGATATAAAGTGCAATTACTTTTTAAAATTATAAACAATACGATATGATAGAATGCTTTAATCAAAGTGATAACCATTTGGACTCTGCAACCAAAACATATTTCGATCGTTACCCAGAAAGAGACAACCTTATAAATTAATTTTTATGATCGGTCGTTAGTACCTATTAGGCGAGTTTAGCAAAAAGCAAACATAAAGGTATATAGAAAATCAAATAAAAAATGTTCAAGAAGAAACCCAAACATATGTTAAATTTAAAAGTAGAAATTTGCGAATCTATGAATAACAAAATAGAAGCAGTAGGGGATAGAATGAAATGCTTGAAGAAAGAATGAATCAAATGATTTGCCATGGTGAAGGAAGCGTCACGAGCAAAGATTTAATAATGGACCATCGGGAAGAAACCACTCACAATTTTAAAGTTGTACCTCCAAATTTTGATGGTAAAGTTCCATGGTCTACGTACTACAAGCAGTTTGAAGCCGCAGCTACAGCTAATGATTGGAGTAACAAGCAGAAAGCGACGTCTTTAATAGTGTCCTTACGTGGAGAAGCGCTTAGAATTTTACAGACTGTTCCTGACCACCTGCAAGAAAATTACGAACTCTTAATTTCGCGTTTAAAAATGAGATATGGAGATGCTCATCTTTAACAGGTGTATCAAGCTCAAATTAAAAGTCGGGTTCAGAAAGCTGCCGAAAGTTTTTAGGGGTTTGAGACTGACATTGCCAGATTAACACGGCTTGCGTATCCTACAGCGCCAGATACCTTCTTGGAGCAGTTGGCCATTCAAACCTTTGTAGACGGCCTCCGAGACAACGAAACGCAGCAGACTCTTCGGTTAGCTCGACCGAAGACGTTGGATGACGCTTTAACTCATGCTTTGGAGTTTGAGGCGGCGAAACAAGCGTCGCACCGAAGCAGCCATCAGCTCTGCTGTGCTGCAGAAGTACCCGCGCAGACACTGGAAAGCATCGAAAAGATAGCACGACAAATACTTCGGGAAAGAGGAGCGACAACTTTAAACTGCGGTGAAATTGGCCATGTACGACCACATCGTACTAAACCTAAGAAGAGGAAGACAAGCGCTGGAAAATTTGGAACGAAGCAACCAAAAGAGACAGAAGGTAATCTCGTCTAGTCAGGCTCCGGATATTACAATTCGAATGGCGTCGCCTAGGGAGCAATTGCATAGCATTTATCTCGATGGTAAGATTAATTGAAGAAGTGTTCAGTTACTCGTTGACACGGGAGCGACGATGACCATCATTCGTCTTGACATGTTATTCGTAAACGAGAAGACATCACCAGTAACAGTACGACTTTGAACGGCGACGGGCGAAGAAATACCTACTCACGGACAAGTCAAAGTAACCATTGGTTTGGGAAATGCAGTACTCGACCATCAAGTACTGGTAGCCGACATCACGAAAGAAGTTATCCTGGGAATGGACGTGATAAAGAAGTATGGGTTCCATTTGGATATGAAGAACGATGTCCTGAAGATCGACAATGAAGAAATTCCTTTTCATTCGTAAGAGAAGGCAGCCGTGCGAGTCTTATTGAGTGAAGACGTGATTCTGCCTGCAAGGAGGTAAAGTGTGGTGATGGCACGCCTGGATGAAAATCTCCGGGAAGATTACATACGCGCGATTGAACCAATGGAGAGCGGCTTAGTTGAAAAGGGACTACTCGTTGGCAAAACTTTAGTACGATAAAGAACACGATGCCAGTAAGGATCTTAAACATCAACTCAGATCCTGTAACGTTGAAAAAGAAGACCGTGGTAGGCAAATGCACGTCAGAATCACTAATTGTGAGATGCGTGAAGTCGAACGAAGATACGTCGCCAAAGAAGTGTCCACAACATCTTTTGGATATTCTTCCCACCAATTGCCAAAACCTCAGCCAAGACCAGCTCGCTAAAGTTAAAGTGTTGAGCCAAGAGTATCAAGATGTGTTCGCGCTAGAGAGTGGCTCCAAAGGAAGAACTAACGTGGTGAAACATAAAATTAATACCGGAGACGCTCGGCCGATACGACAACATCCACGCAGACTTCCTTTGGCGAAAAGAGAAGAAACCGAACAAATAATTACGGATATGAAGAGAGAAGGTGTGATTGAATCTTCAAGTAGCCCATGGGCATCCCCAGTGGTACTCGTGAAGAAGAAGGATGGATCAACGAGGTTTTTCGTAGACGTTAGACACCATGTCAGGATCCCAGTGGTTTTCCACGTTAGATTTAAAGAGTGGTTACTGGCAGGTAGAATTGGAACCCAAGGATCGTGAAAAAACTGCTTTTACGATAGGAACTGGGTTGTGGCAGTTCACTGTGATGCCCTTCGGCCTGTGTAACGCTCCTGCAACATTCGAGCGTTTGATGGATACTATCTTGCGCGGATTGTCTTGGAAGACGTGCTTGGTTTACCTGGACGACGTGATCGTGGTTGGAAAGTCGTTTGAAGAACACTTGAACAACTTGAAGGAAGTGTTCCAGCGATTACGTGGGGCTAACCTCAAACTGAGCCCAAAGAAGTGCCACGTATTTAAGAAGGAAGTGCAATACCTTGGCCACGTCGTATCTAGAGATGGAGTAAGGGCTGACCGAGACAAAATCCGAGCAGTGCAAGCATGGCCAAGACCAATCGACAAACATCAGGTCCGAAGTTTTTTTGGGTTGTGCACCTATTATAGACGATTTGTACCTGGATTTGCTAAAATTGCCAAACCTTTGACAAAATTGACAAAAGAAAGAGCAGAATTTGAATGGAATGAAGACTGCAAAAATCCTTTCCATCAACTAAAACAGGCCCTAGTCATTTCGCCAATTCTGAGTTATCCAAGAGAGGATGGAAAATTAGTTTTGGATACCGACGCAAGCAATCTGGCCATAGGCGCGGTCCTTTCGCAGGTTCAAGATGGACAAGAAAAAGTTATCGCGTATTTTAGCAAGGTTTTGTCCAGGTCAGAAAGGAATTATTGCGTGACTAGGAAGGAGCTGTTAGCAGTCGTTAAGTCCATCGAACATTTCTTGTATGGACGAAATTTTTTACTGAGAACAGACCACGCCGCTTTAAAATGGCTACTGCAGTTTCGTAACCCAGAGAACAAGTCGCAAGATGGATCGAGAGACTACAAGAGTATGACTATGATACAGAACAGTCATCCGAACGCTGATGCCTTGTCCAGAAGACCATGTCCGGCAGACTGCAGCCATTGTTCGCGACTGGAACAAAAAGTCGAATGCCTCCGGAGAACTGCTATGGTTGATGATGAGTGGGAACCTGAGCAGTTACGTCGCGAACAAGAAGACGATCCTGAAGTAAGACCACTTCTGAACTGGAAAGAAAGCGACCGACGGCCAACCTGGGAAGAAGTGAGTGCTTTGGGCAGAAACATCAAAGCGTACTAGGCGCAGTAGGACTCCTTGATAGTAGAAGACGGTCACTAGAAAGTGCCGAGGGCACGGGAAACAGACTACAGTTGGTAGTGCCAAAGAGCAGGGTGTCAGAAGTGTTGAAGCATCTCCACGATGGGACATCAGGAGGACACTTTGGCATTAAGAAGACGTTGGGTAAAGTGCGAGAAGGATTCTACTGGATGAACTGCAAAGAAGACGTCATGAAATGGTGCCGTAATTGCACGGTCTGCGCATCAGGAAATGGTCTAGCAAGAAAGCGCAAAACACCCATGAAGCAATACAACGTAGGAAGCCCTTTGAAAAGAGTAGCGATTGACATCGCAGGGCTGTTCCCAGAATCCGGTTCGGGAAATAAATAAATCCTGGTGGCAATGGATTATTTCACGAAATGGACGGAGGCTTACACCATACCCAATCAAGAAGCAGCTACAGTCACAGACGTATTAATAAAAGAGTTTTTCTGCCGGTTTAGAGTTCCGTTGGAATTACACTCCGTTCAAGACCGCAATTTTGAGTCTGGGCTGTTTCAAGAAGTTTGCCGACTGTTGGGAATTAAGAAAACTAGGACAACGCCTCTCCATCCTCAATCTGATGATATGGTTGAACGGATGAATCGAACAATGGGCAAGTACTTAGCCAAGGTAGTGTCCGAACACCAAAGAGACTGGGATCAGTACTTGCACCTTTTCCTAATGGCATACCGATCATCCGATCACAAAAGCACAGGCCAAACACCATCCTGTGTCATGCTCGGTCGTGAAATACGATTACCATGCGATCTTCAATTTGGACGAAGACCGGAAGAAGAAGTTGCTGGAGAAGATTACGTCAGCAAGTTGGACAAGAGGCTAGACAAAGTACATGAAAGGGTCCGTAAAAACACACAAATTGCTAGCGACAGGATGAAAACAAGATATGACGTCAAGGCGCATAATGGTGAGTTTCAACCTGGCGATATGGTCTGGTTGTATAATCCTCAAAGGAGACGTGGTTTGTCGCTGAAGCTGCAAAGGCAATGGGAGGGCCCCTATGAAGTCGTGCAGCGTATTAACCGCCCAGAGGCAAGCCAAAAGTGGTCCACGTCGATCGTCTAGCCCCATTTGCTGGCGATAACCTCAATACGCAAGTCCAGGTCCGAACCAGAGTAATAAGTAGCAGAACCAGGAATCCAATCAAAGAATTGGAGTTCGAGAAGTTTATGAACTTATACGGAGGTTCTGGAAAAGCTAGGTTCGGAGTTACCACCGAGGAACAACAAGACCTGTTCTAGACACAAAAAGATTATGCCATCGCACATTGCGTGAGCGAGGATTTTGATATGTCCAGAGGGGTTGCAGTCGTGTTTAAAAAGAAGTTTGGGCAATTAGATGAATTACGAAGACAGCAACCGGGATTCGGAAAAGTTTTAGGACTACGTGGTGACGGACGCTTCGTTTTCTATCTGGTCACCAAGAAATACTCACTTGTCAAGCCGTTATACAAAGATCTGTAGCGAACATTATGAAGTCTCAAGAGAGAAATGGAGTTCCATCATGTTAAGAAATTGGCAGGATCCCAAGCTTGGTTGTGGCTTAGATCAACTGAATTAGAGGACAGTTCGAAACATGTTGGAGGTCGTCTTCCGAGGAACAGGCGTTCAAGTGTTGGTCTGTAGTTACCAACCAAGAAGAATATCAGACCAGGAAAAGTCCATTGACTGTTACTTTTATGGTCAAGGAAGTTGCCGAAATGGAAAAAGCTGCCGCTATCGCCACGATCCTTTTTACCGGTGTCGCATCCAATCTCCTGTTTTGGGACAGAACAGTCCTAAGAAGGGGGCAGTGAAACGTTCGAGAAGTTATTCGCAAATTCAAGAGCCTTCTCGAAGTTGTTATCCATCTTCTAGAACGTATATCGAAAGATATAGTACACCCAAGAATGATTTTCAAAATGTGTATATATACCGAAGAAACAAATCGTAGGTCAGTTATTGCCGTAATGCGAATACAGCAGTGTTAAGAAGATTATTGAAGCCTAAATAAATAAGTCATTATCGCGTGTGTGTACATAAATATACGGAGAATAATCTTGTACGTGATTTTAGTGTAAACAAGTGTATGAAGCTATCCGCGGACTTAACGTTATCTTCGTGTAAGTAATATAAATTAGTCTAAGTGTTTTTATTAAATATTATTAGATTTAATTAGTTTGGTTAATTAAGTGTACATTATTTCTAGTATAAGTAAAAATATTTTTAGTAGTTAAATAAATTAGTTTTTAATAATAAAATTCGCAACAGTATTGAAACCTTGTGTATCAAACAGAGATTTTACTCTAAAGAAATTTACGTAAGATGGATGATTTGTATATAAGCTTTGTCGGCCTCGCTCATATATCGCCATCAATGCAAGAATCAAGTGACAAGAGTTTAATTTCTTCTGCAAGTAGACACAGGAAAAATTAGAAAAGTGTCAAAAACTAAAATTAACGCGTGCGAAGCAGCGCAGATAAGTTAGTTAACAATAAAAATAGTTTATAAACTATGATTTGTTTATACAGTGCTTTTTTTTAAAACTGGCCATAGGGTTTTACATGTTAATTTTTCGACCTCGTGTTAGATACCCTTTTAATGAAAATTTTAGAAGAATTTCTACACTAATATCAAGGGATATTTTTTGTTGTTATTTAGAATAAGTTAGTTTTTAAATAACTTTAGAAATATCTATGAAATTATAATATTTTTACGACTCATTTTAGGTGATATTTTATAATGATGCTCGAAATAGTAGGCTGAAAACAATTTTGTTGTGTCAGTCATAACGTGGAGAACATGCAGCTAAAAGTTTAGAACAATGTGTTTAAAATTGGCTACGGTGTAGTTTATCTAATTTTTTCTTTTACTGTTAGCAGAAATTTTTCTGTTGTAATTTGTTTACGCGTTCATTGGGCAATTAATAAATTATTAAACAAAAAAGACAATTAAGAAAATCCGATTTGTTCATTATTTATGATCATAAAACCTAATTTTATAACCGTGATAACTTAAAAAATACCTAACAAACAATATTGTTGACAATATTGTTGAGATTATTCCACTAGAAAAAAATAATAAAAGCATTTAGGAAAGTAACAGAATTTAATAAATTATAAAAAATATATCGAATGCAAACAAATAAAAGTAACAATTATTGAACGAAAATTAAGTTAAATGTTCAAAGTGTCCTCCATATGCGGCTAAACAATGACCAAGTCTTTCATAAAAATCTTTTCTAACATGACTTAATTGTCTAGGAAGGACACTTCTACAGGCTTCAATTATTTTGTTTTTCAATTCATTGATGTTTGCTGGTCTCTCCTCTAGTTCAAATACTTTTTGTCCTAAATATCCCCACAAAAAATAGTCCAGCATCGATAAATCAGGGCTTCTTGCAGGCCATTTAAGTGGACCATAACGTCCGATCCATCTATTTGGAAATGTTAAATTTAAATACTCGGTTACTTCCTTAGCACTGTCTGCAGGAGCACCATCATGCTAAAATATAATATCATCGTTCGGAAAAAATGCAGCTACTGCTGGGCCAACTTGAGTAGATAACAATTTCAGGTAACCTTCAGAGTTAAGATTTCTTTCTATAAAAAATGTACCTATCACTCGGTTTCCTATAATACCTGCCCATACGTTAATTTTTTCTGGCCACTGCGTGTGAGTTTCTTGATGAATTAGAGGTTTTTGTCGGGACCAAATCCGTTTATTTTGTTTATGAACAGAACCACTCAACAAAAAAGTGCTTTCGTCCGTAAACAGAACTGTATTTGTTAAATTGGGCCTTTCATTAATTTGCTCCATTCAGTATTGACAAAATTCCATTATGGGTAGGTAATCTCGTGGCAGCAAGGTGTGGACGTTTTTTATTTTATAAATTTTGTACTTCTCTTTCCGTAAGGCCTTATGACAGGTACTCATGGACACATCAAATTCTTCGGCTAAACCATGTAAAGTTGAAAACGGAGCCTCCTCAACGGTCAAGCAAATATTTGTTTTTACTTCTTCTGTGAGTACCTGAGGATTTCTTCTCCGTTTTATGTGCATATCATTAACACAGCCCGTTGTGCAAAATATTTTCTACAAATTAAGTATGGTACTTTTACTTGGCACGGGGCGATCTGGATGCGTTGCTGCAAATGTTGCTACAACTTCACGGGCAGAGTTCGTCTTCACATAAGCAAGAACCAATTCAATACGTTCGTTAAGCGTATACACAGGCATATTTAAGGACAAAAAATTAATTTTGTAAATCAGAACTGACTTATTCACGTTATGACTGACACAACAAAATTGTTTTTTCAGCCTACTATTTCGAGCATCATTATAAAATATCACCCAAGTTGAGTCGCAAAGATATTACGTTTTCAGAGATATTTCTATGGTTAATTAAAAAATAACTTATTCTAAATTACAACAAAAAATATCCCTTGATATTAGCGCAGAAATTCTTTTAAAATTTTCATTAAAAGGGTATCTAACACGAGGTCGAAAAATTAACATGTAAAACCCTATGGCCAGTTTAAAAAAAAAGCACTGTATAACTCAGTAGTAGAAAACGTAATTACACTAGTTACCAATTGAAAAATAATATTTAAGTCGTATAAAAATATATTAAATATGTTTTCTTAAAGTAGACTAGTGTACAGTAAAAAAATTACTTTTATTTTTAGTGTTATAGTGTCATAATACTCATTATATAGTACATTTTTAAGGTTAATCAGGCTAAATCAACTTATTATTTCTAATTTGAAACGTTTTAGTATGTTTTTCTCATTTTTAGGATTTGCATACAAAATTGCATCCTAAATTTGTTATCAAAATATTGATAAATAAAAACAATGAAATTAGAGTTTTAGTTCTAATTATCTTTATCTAACAATGTGTTACTGTGTGCGATAAGAGTCAACCTAAAATGTTAAAAAATTAATAAGTTACGGTCGGTAATCGGTATTTTAGATATTTTCTTTAATCCAATCATCCAGCCTAAATAATATTTCTGGTGATATGTTTTCTTCGTGTTCTCCAATTCGGCAGAATCTTATAAAACCATGGTGCCCATAGAAGTTTTAAGCACCATTGTTTTTCATTGTATTAAAATTTAATCTTTCTAATTTTATAGAATTGACTATTAATACATAAAATGCATTACAGTATTTGTTTTACATTTGAAATGTAAACTACATGTATACGTTGGAAAATTAAAATAAAAAAATGCTTTGTACTTTTTTTGACAAACGTAAAGATACAAAAATGACAAATAACAAAGATAAAATAAATAAATTTCTATGGATACATAAGACAATGGTAAAGACAACATAGTCTATACCACATGCAGCTGCTCCTAAACACTACTTTCAGAAAACTGTTTCCATGACTGTTCCCTCACTCAGCATCTTTACTTTTTTAAAGCGCTTTTGTCGATGTCTGTTTTTATTGCTCCTTACCCCAATCAATGAGGAAACAATTTTTAAATGTTTTTTTTAACGTTTTGAAAAGATATATTTACATGTTCAAAATGTTGCAACTGGAAGAAAGAAAACATTCTTCAAACTATTTTAAAACAATAAAAAATATTATTTTGTTGATTGAGATTTTCTGCGTTTTGTGACTTGCAATTTCTACAGAAAAACGTTAGTATATACTTCGATTTAATATTACAATCAACATAATTACTATTTGTTTTGAGATTATTTGTTATCTAATTTAATTTGATTAAGTTTAAGTTTATTTATTAAACAATTTCTCATTTAGTACAAGTACGTACTAGATTATTAGTACGTACTAATTATTATTATTAAACAAAAGAAAATATATAACTTTGACGTGACTTAGGACTTGAACTCTCGCTATTGGTGTACCAAGTTTACGTCTTATCTACGGCAGTTACTTACACTAAAGGTTAAAAAATAGCTAACATCGCAATGTTTATAATCAAAAATCCGTGTACATTAACGTGCACACATTGTAAGTACAAGAACGAATGTACCTAAGATGTACCACAAATGCACGTACAATACACGATATGGATTACGTCAAAATTTATCACTTTTTTTTAATCAAAAATATACACAGACAAATAACTTTATCTGCAAATGTGACAAAAGTAATCAATCAAATAACTCACTTATTACAAGTATTTCAATTTGTCATTTATACGATGTATTGATGTATATCAATTAATTTTTAAGAGATTGCATTTTATTGATATAAAACTTAAAATACTTGTATAATCCTAAATTTTTAATATAACATTCTTCTAATCTAATCATTAATATTTGGTCTTCTGATGTAATTAGAAAGAATAAAACTAGTTAAAAAATTAAAAGAATAAGAACATTTCTTGAATCTAGAAAATAAAAAGAATTTGGAAATTTTGTAATAACAAAAATATTAAAATATCAGTAAATGTTATTATTTTTATTTCAAAAATGTATTATTACTAAAACTAAAACCAGTGGTCGGAAGTATAGCGATAATAGTATCGCGATACGAGTATCGCTATACTTTATTAGTATAGAATATCGTATCGCGATACATTTGAAAAAAAAGTATCGATATAGATATCGCGATAGTTTTCTTTAGTATCGTCTATCGCAAAATGCGATACTTTGAATCGATACTTGAAAATTTATTGGAATGTTTAAATTTAAAAGTACTTCGAAGTAAAACCGAATTTTAAATTCTATATAGTACTTTAAATTACAACTAAATAATCCTGTACCTGCAATGTCTACGATTTTTAAATATACCATTGTATTTACTTTCTTTAAAACAGGTATAACTCCACCATTGTCTGACAATTGAATTTTATGGCCTTTGATGCTAAATAAACAGAATATACCTGAAGTAGAATTTTCTTTCTAGAAGATATGCGCTCGAAATCATGTTCAACAACTAAGTACGTTTAATTTATGGTACAAAAATCAAACTATTTTGAAGATTTGTCAAACAGGGTACTACTTTTTACTGGTTTATAGCGAATTATTATGATTTAAAAAAACAGTAACAATTAGGATCAAAAAATTAGGGCGTGTACTAGTGTACACATGTAAGAAGTGAAACTTCTTTATGGCCTGATTTTTCGCAAAATGATCTACATGCAACTTTTCAGAAATTGGTTAAATAAAGTTAAATTAGATAAAGTTTAAACAAAAGGATTTTTTATCATAGACATGAATACAAATAATACAATTATTTCACTTTAACTTTTTGCTACTAAGATTATTACAGCATTTCATTAATTGAAATAGAATTATTACTATCATTGTCATCGTTATTATATATTTTTGTAATTAATGGCTTATGGTAACTGAAATATGAAATTGAATCTACAAAAATTAGTTAATTGATTTACAAAAATTAATAACATATTTCAGAATTTATACTCTATGCCAATTAATTGATGTTCA
This sequence comes from Aquatica leii, assembly GCA_035610365.1. Taxonomy (NCBI): domain Eukaryota; kingdom Metazoa; phylum Arthropoda; class Insecta; order Coleoptera; family Lampyridae; genus Aquatica; species Aquatica leii. Next base: position 154,950,071 of record CM069433.1, read on the forward strand.
TTAAATTAGCAGTCGTATTAATTAAAAATGTGACGCGTAACGAAATAAGCGACATGCTATCCCTACTGCGTTGGAGAAACTGAAAGTACTCTTCGTCTGAACCAACCGTGTTTCACTTTAACTTTTTGCTACTAAGATTATTACAGCATTTCATTAATTGAAATAGAATTATTACTATCATTGTCATCGTTCAATCAGAAATTGAGGTTAACCTTAAATATCTTAAATTTAATAATTAATGGCTTATGGTAACTGAAATATGAAATTTAATCTACAAAAATTAGTTAATTGATTTACAAAAATTAATAACATATTTCAGAATTTATACTCTATGCCAATTAATTGATGTTCATTAAATTAGCAGTCGTATTAATTAATAAATACTATTTTAATGAAATCATATACATTGACCGATAGTTACAATAAGAAACTGAGGTTAACCTTAAATATCTTAAATTTAAAATTAGATAAAGTTTAAACAAAAGGATTTTATTATAATAGACATGAATACAAATAATACAATTATTTCACTTTAACTTTTGCTACTAAGGTTATTACAGCATTTCATTAATTGAAATAGAATTATTACTGTCATTGTCATTGTTCAATCAGAAACTGAGGTTAACCTTAAATATCTTAAATTTAAAATGTCATCGTTCAATCAGAATTTGAGGTTAACCTTAACAAGTATTAGAAAAATAGATATAATTACTTACTTTTGTTAAAAATCCACTGGAATTAGAATTAAAATAAAGCCTTTGATTTTGTTGATCACTTTAGTATTGATATATTATTTATCTCGTCGCTATTGCGTTTCAGAAAAAAAAATGTGACGAAAAAATGTTACGATAAAAAATGTGACGCGTAACCATGTGACGCGTAAGCGAAAAATGTGACGGTAAATTTTTTTCCAACGCCGATAAAGAAGTTTCACTTCAAAAAGGGTTGCAGTAAACAACTTTTAAGTAAATCCTCACAACCACCCAAAAGTCACGTTGCAAAAAAATAGTTTTATCTTTACCGACTCCAGATGTACTTACAAATTGTATATTTATCTTTTTTTAATGCCTGTCACAACCGAACCATAATCCAACAACCAGACAATAAAATATAACAGAATAGCAACTAGCTTTTGATTCCGTAAGTAGTGCAATTTAGGTGTAATTTTGCTTTTCGCTAACATTTTAGCATTATATAAGCAAGTACTTACAAAACATATGTATTTATTTTTAGAAAAAATATAACGTTTGTGCTAACTAATGAATGCAACTGTTTTAAAAATACGTATAGTTTAAATCTTTATTTAAATTTTGTTTTAAGTCTAAATACCTTGGAGATAATACAGCTTTAAAAATAGACTTATAATTAATTTTTGTTTAATGTTAAAATACGACTAAATTGAAATTGTAATTTTTTTCTTTGCAGTTTTAAATAAGTGTGTACGGTTTTATCATAAGGTGAAGCCACGATTAGTAAGTATAACTGAACCTTAACAATAAAGTAGCAACTCAAAGTAATGTAAAATTCATATCGGAATTTCTCTCCTCAGATCACTAATGAAAAAGTATCGCAATAAGTAACGCAAAATTAAAGCGATACTATTATCGCTATCGCGATACTATTCTAGACAAAGTAAAGAATATCGGTATCGCGATACATTTTTGCTCCAAGTATATCGCTTATCGTATAGCGATGCTTTTAAAAAGTATCGGTCCGACCACTGACTAAAACTAACGTGCGTGTAATTTAATGTTTTGCGAAACCAGTAAAATGTTTCTTGTAAAATATGTAATTGTAAGTAAAAAAGGAATATAAACGGTTCGCTTCGACAACTTAAACATCAGTTTAAACGTCGTTAATCTAAGCATAAGTCAAGTTTCATTGTAAAATTAAACTATTTACCATACAAATTTTAAAAGTATTAATTACATTACATAATTAGTTAATGAAAAAATACTGTTTTCACACCTTTTCAACCCCACATTTTCTCTCTGCAAAATATTAAATGAATATAGTTTCGTTTGAATATTTCTTAAAGTAAAATGATGTTACGTTTTAGAATGTATACTAAAGTCAAAGAAAAGTTGTTAACTTTGGATTAACTCCGAATTTGTTGTGTAATTAAAAAAAATACATTGAATGATATTTCAAAAATATCAAATTTGAAAAACAAATACATTGATAAATAAATAAATAAAAAATTGCTTTTACAAAAAATTTTTGAGATTGGGGCTTTGTCCCCGTTTCCAACTCCCTTGCAGTTCAAATATTTATTGTTAAATAAATCATAATCTTAATCATTTAAAAAGTTGACGCTCGATTTTTTTCTAGTTTGTCATCGTTGTTAAATATGTTTGGGTTGAACGGATAAATTCCAATGGATCTAAATGCAGAAATACATTTTTGTGTAGTAAATGCCAACGGATAAGCCTCGTTCAAAATTTTATTGTTAGCCTGGATTACTTAGAAGCCATACTTGACAATGCTGATTGTAATATTTTTTTTCAAAGCATAATAAACATTCTTGTATAAGGGCTGCAGCTTATGACTAGGGTGAAGTGGTAGAGTTAGTAAAGTGACAAGATTTCCTTCGATTAACTTTATGATTTGTAAAAAAATATGGGTTTCGTGATCATTTATAATTAGTTAGCATCGATGATGCATAATGAAATGTTGAAACCACTGCACAAAGAAGTTTGATGTTATCCAACCTGATGTTGAGGCGACCCGAACTGTTTCAGAAAGAGAATTTTTATTCATAAAATGTTTGTGATGTTTCCCAAGAAAAATTAATACAAGAAGAATATTATTTCTAATCGCGTTTATACAGCTTATCATTGTGACGAAAGTTCCCTTTTCGCTAGAAGATATTTGGGCTACTTGTTTTTGACCTTTTCTTGTAATGATTTTTCTGTTTCTTGGACTGTTGTAAACTCAATTTCATCCACATTTTAGCTTTTTGAAGTAAGTATTTTTCATATACTTTGTAAAGATTTTCAAAAAATCGTTAGAAATTGTTGAAACCCATATAGCTCTCCCCAATGATGTCGCTTTTGTCGATTTTAAGGATAACACTTTTCGCCGTTTAAAAAAAACGTTAAACTACAATCTACCTGCAGCCTTATTTTCTTCCTACGAAAATGGCATTTTGTTCTTATTTGCTAATGCCAAATCGTACGTTAACTTTCTTACACATTGTTTGGAAATATTCGCTCAAGATCTGTTTCTGTTTCAAAGAAAATATTGGGTTTACAGTATAATTTAATTCTAAACTTGTCCTTTCTAATATGAGTGAGTTTTAATCAATTTTATCTCTTTGATTTTTTATTTTTTTTGCATAATGCTTTAAAGTTGTGCGACGAATGTCATATCAAATTGCAGCGGATTTCACCACTTTTTATGTCACGAAATGCGTTGCGCATAGTTTTAGTAGAAGTTTTGCCGAAAATTTTGCCTGTTTTGGCCACTTTACCAATAAGAGACAATGACCACTGTACTATCAACTTTCTGTTAAATTAAAAAATGGCTTTCAAAAAATATATAAAAAGGATCTATGTAAATATATATCAGTTAATGCTTGCATATATTGGCTACGGTTTTTATATTCTTACTCGTTAAAAACAAAAGTATATTACAGAATTACTGTCTCAAAATATTTTCACATGTGCTAAATTCTAAGGTTAAGCAATCATCGAAAAAAAGATTTTGACAATACCATAGCTAACTTAAAGAACAAAAGCATTAGTTAGTTATAACTTTATTTGTTAGACGGCGACACGCAATTTTCGTAAATACGATTTCTGTGTGTAGGTGGCCACTGTATCTACATGATCACTGTTTCAGACTACTTTTAGTAAACGTAAGTCCTTTGCTTGACATGTTCTATGCAACGTAATTATTGACACTACCTTAGTAAGCAAAAAATTGACATCAGGAACTTTTTCTAGAAACTCTTTGACATTATCCATTGATAAAATTCTGCCACATAACATAACCGTCATTTTGACGTTTCAGGTAAGCCAGCAATGTTTTATAAGCAGAAAAAAAGTACTTTTCAGTATCTAATACACTGACGGAAGCTTTAAGAATTTTCACCTAAAAATGTTTGATAAATCTTATAAATTAAACAAACTCTTTCAACAAAGTACACAATTTGAATATCTTCATTTGCCCCTTGCACATTTTTTAATTTTTTCAGCTACAGAACCGTTGATAATTTTTCTCGTACTTTGCTTTGGACTTTTTAAGTAATAAATTTGGTTTCTGATTTTATTTAAAAAAAATTTCATTATTCTCGTTTGATTGATTCATTTTCGATGATCGTTTTTTGTAAAATTATTTACTTGCTCATATTTTATTACTATGTTAGCAAATGCTCGACATATCTTGATAACATATTAGTATTATTTGACACTCATAATAGCGTTATTTTCGTCAAGTACACGAAAAAACACCATGATCTATACGTTAAAAAAGTGAATTTAAAACGCTTTTCTAAACTTGTAAATCAATATACTGCTTTTGGTAAACATATTATAAGTAAAAGTACAAATTTCAACTGCACAAATGATATACAGCAACTATTGATTAGCCAGGAAAAAATAGCAGTGTTTTCCATTTGCTATAAAACATTGCATTGGTAGTAAATAATAGTATAACTGCTGTTTGTTTAGTACAAGAGCGACCAATGCATATTTGGTTGAAATGCCACGTCAAAAATTTAAAAAACTTTCTATATTTTTCTTTTCGTAAGTCTAGCAAACATGCACACTGTATTTGTTTCAAAAAATATTTCTCAAGTGTTTACCGTTCTTATTTGACATTAAACTGTAGATTATATGGATTTGTAAAAATCCCAGTAGCAATTATTTGTGTCGGAGTGTACTTAAGGCACATTTAGGCACCGCTCAAGTAGACAGCTCGTAAACTTGATAATAATTTATCTCATTTTTTGAGGATGGAGGGTTATGGTCAAAACTTTTATTTTTCCGTCATGTTCAATTATCAATAAATAATGGACCATTAGTCAATATCAGATTAATAATCAAGAAACAACAAAAGCGTTAAAGCAGACTGATTGATATATTCTTAAGAAAATAATTCAATAAATTGTCCTTATTGCAAAATCTTTAATGTTGCAAATTTTGCGAACTATAGAATTAAGTAACGATAATGTGTTTAATGATTGGGATCGTTTAAATAAGCATTTAAGTTGCCACAAGAAAAGTAAGTTACATTTCCAGAATTTGAAACCATGAACATGTATGTTAAATTGAATGAAAAAAAATAAAACCATAGATTCTTAAGCAGATTCTAAACTTATAACAAACAAAAAATAAACAACGATCTCGCTTAACAGACTCTCATACATTGGGTTCTTTAAGGTTGCCAATTTCTAACTACAAACCTGATTTTGCTAATCTAGCGGAAGATGCTCAGGCGCAATGCTCACACCAATATAAATAAGTAATTACTAAGAATAATTATCAGTTTTATGTATTCCCTCTTAATAAAATAAAAAAAATACTACATAATTGTGTACTGAACTATGCTGTTTTATTTAAGTTTTAAAGAAGTATGTACTTGGTAGATCGCACAGGGTTTTGTCAGTAAACAGTAGATCTTGGGTCTAATCAAGTCAGCCACCCTTGCTATATATGAACGATAACTGTAAATAGATATAGAGCATTGACAATGTTTTAACCCCAATTTCCTTTACGTTGTGGTTTTATTCTGCAATTTCATTCAAAGCATTTTTGAATTACACGGATGTAAAATCGACTTTTACGTTTTTTATTATATTGTTTATTAAAATACCACTTCAATCGATTTTTTGACAATAAAGTTGACTGGAAGATTTTATAAAATAGGGGCAGAGTAATAAAATAAAAATTGTAGTAGTATGTCAGTAAATTTTAATTTTGTGTTGTGTGCTATAATCCGATCGTCAAAGTTGTTAACCTATTAAAACGTTCTCAAACTTATTGTCAACTTTGCGAATGTTTACCGAAGAATGTTGAACATCCTAGAGACAGATAACAGAAATATATAAAAACGGTTCAAAAAAAGCATAGAGCAGTTTTTTGAATTGAATCGAGAAGATTTTGTCGCTTTAAAATAAATACAGTATTCAGATTAATATTTTATTACGATTTCTAAGCAATTTTCTTGAACACGACTTTTGATTTGTTCGTAGATAACCATTGAAATTCTAATTTTTTGTATAATTCTTTCAGTTTAACTTTTTTAGTTGTCTAATTCAATTTTTTTCTTAACGTTAATTTTAAAACATTACATTTTAACCTTTAAAAATCAAGCGATTTATGGTGTTTGAATTAAATATTTCTGTTAAAAATTGATAGGTAGTGGTGAAAAATATATGCAAATACGGCAGCAGTTTTTATCATCTGTACAGTGGTGCTACTTTTTAAACTTATAGATTTGTAATAACAGAGATTGAATGAGCTCTATTTTGTAATTTACGATACCGAGAAGTTCATTATTTAAGCAATATTTTATGGTGTGTGGGCATCTCGTATCGTTGCATAACCTAACTTCTAAAGTTTTTTTTTCTTGAGACTGCTTAGGATTTGTCACTTTTACTCCTCACTAAATGGACAACAGTAACAATGTCTCGCCAGAAGTTTGTGTTTATAATTTAACATTGACTGCAAATTGTAGGGTTTTCATTATTTTTACTATTATCGCTCACTATCGATAGTAAACTTGTTTATAAACTAAAAGTGGTGTTTTTATCACAATCTTTACGGATAACTGAAATTTTATATTTGATAATAGCACATCGATTATAAAAAACAATAAATCATGGTTGATAATCAGTATTTTGAGTATTTTTCTTAATCCAATCATCAAATTTAGATAGTATTTCTGTAGACATTGTTTTTTTATGATCTCCAACTTGTCCGGATCTTATAAAACCATCACGTCCATATAGATTATTATGATTTACAGCAGCATTATTTTTCATAGTGTTAAAGCTTAACCAGTTGATTAATTTGTCTTCTTCTTCTTTAGTTAAAATTCGGTCGAAAAATTGAGAAACTTCTCTAACGACACCCAATAAATTTTTTTTCATATCTTCATATTTAATAAACAAAATGTTTTCTTCAAATCTGCGGTTCCAAAAATAAAATAAGTGGTCCCAATAATTTCCACTTGGCCAATCTAAAAAAAATATAGTATTCATGAATTGTTAAAAATTATCGCAGCCGGACATATCGCTGAAAAGACAACACGCCGAATTAAGACAATGCCAAAATTGTGGCGAAATTGCCGAAAAAGTACTATGGGAAAAACAGCAAAGATAGTCAAAACGTCGAAAATAATCATGTAGACAAATTACTAAACGTTGTCAAGACGCCGAAGTGGTAATGATCATAGTTTGCAAGACGTTCAAACCAGAATATGCTCGAACTTTCAACTTTACTAACATACTGAAACGTTCGAGAAGTTATCTACAAATTCAAGAACCTTCTGGAAGTTGTTATCTATGTTCTAGAAGATATATCGAAAGATATGGAACACTCGAGAATGATTTTCAAAATGTGTATATATACCGAAGAAACAAATCGTAAGTCAGTTATTTCCGTAATGCAAAGCCTGCAGTGTTAAAAAGATTATTCAAGTTGTGTATAAATACCGAAGAGAGAAATCGTAGGTGAGTTATTGCCGTAACGCGAATAGTGTTAAGAAGATTATTCTCCGTATATTTATGTACACACACGTGCTAACGACTTATTTATCTCAACTTGAATAATCTTCTTAACACTGCTGTATTCGCGTTACGGCAATAACTCACCTACGATTTCTCTCTTCGGTATTTATACACATTTGCAAATCCTTCTCGAGTGTTCTCTATCTTTCGGTATATCTTCTAGAAAATGGATAACAACTTCTAGAAGGCTCTTGAATTTGCAAATAACTTCTCGAACGTTTCACTACGTATGTGATCAAGATGCCGGAAGCAATCAAATCGCTAAAAATTTATATAACAATGTCTAAAATTTTTTCATTATTTCATTTAAAAATAATGGTATAATTAGTTTATCTAATATAGGTTAACTCTTTTATTTAAACATAATGATAAAACCGGTTTATTTAAAAGAGATTTCGAAAATAGTTTAATTTAATAACTTACATACACATTTATTAAACTACATCAAGAATGTCTTTTGAATAAACGAGTTCATATTCATATATTCTGTATTCTAGCAACTTTACCATTTTTGTTTAAACAGAAGAATGAAAAAAATCTTAGACATTCTTTTACGAACTACAATAAATTGGTTACTCATTTAATTACATCTTTACACTTTATGTTTCTGCACTAATACTGTAATTATTTTCGAAATTTTGTTTGGGGTGTATTTTCGCTGTTTACTTATGTATATAGTAATTTCGACGTTTCGGAGATTTTTGGAATTTTCGCCAACAAACATTTTTGGTGTAAAATCTTGAGCTTTCGCGGTTATTTTGTCCTTGAGAGAGACTAGGACCAAACTTAAAAAGTCTGGGTATTTAACTACGACGCGGTCTAAGCCGAAAGTCGGTTATAATTACATTTTGGTGTTTTGACAGTTTTGGATGTCTTGTTCATATACCTATTTTGATATAGTTATTAGTTTAAGCATATTCGGGTTTGACACCCTGCGAAACGTCGTCTTTAGCTATTCGGCGTTTTGACCACGTTCAACGTTTTTTCCACATTATTATCTTTGATGTTTTGAGTATTTTTGGCGTTTTGTCTATGTTACTTTTTTGGCGATTTGACTACAGCTTCAGCGTTGTGTCCATTCTGAGTTTTGTCTTAGCGGCGATGTATCATAGACTCAAAATATGACAGTTTCGAGACTTACAAAAATCAGATAAAAAATTTGCCGCAAATTTTTCAAACGAACAATCGACAACTTTTAGTACATTAGTAGAATAGTAGTAACTAGACACACAAACATCTTTCGGATTTCTTGCAATATATATAATCTAAAATTAAATAATTATAAATTTTAAATAAATATATGAGAAGTATTACCTTTGGTTTTTTATTACCATTTGCAATTTCTTCCGGTAAATATTTGATTGCAAAGTGAGATTTTATGCAACGAGGAGCTTTCATGCTTTCAAGAAAACCTATGACTTTTGAATGGCATTCTAATTCAAGTTCGTGATGTAAGGTGTTGCTTCGAAAAAGACATGAACTATAAGCAAAAAGTTATAAAACTAATAGTATGCGTGTTTATAGTAAATACTCTAACACAGGAAAACGCTCGTCAATAAATACTTTGGCTCCTTCATAATCTAAATCGTTAACAAGCAACCAAATTAGTTCTTGGGCCCAAGTAGTACCTGCAAATGATTATTTTTTATTAAATAAAGCTATCATATAACATTAAAGTTAAAAATAAATTAAGAAACCATACTAAAAGTGACAAAAAGGCTTGAAAATGTATACAGGTGATCGTTCGTTCTGTTTAATACGTATGTGGAACAAGCAGAGAACTTATACAAATGGGACTACAAAAAAACACAAATGTTATTTTACATTTTAGTCATCTATAAAACACCAATTGAATAAAAAAAATTGATTTGTATGGGAAAAAATAATTCATTTGACAAAACCACCATCAGAGTTTTGATACAATGTTTCGATATGGATAATACATTTTTTGACAACCTTTATGTTTTCTTGCTGGCCATAAAAAATCGTTTTTTAGAACGTACTGCATACGAACAAAACAAAACTACATATGATTTAAAGTCACAGCGAAGTGTAATATTTGTAAATATTTTGAGCACATGCAGGCCAAAATCAACAAAAAATATTTTTCATCGAGATAATATAACATGATCATAATTCTAGTCTAAAAAATTAAAAAATTTGTACTATTGTAAAGGGCTTAGTTTTATTTCATTTACTTACGTAGTGATCTAAAATGATTGGGGTCAACTTAAACTTCTCGCTACAAAGTTTATTAAATGTTGTTATAATATGTTGGTAGCGGTAAATTGTAACGTTTATAGTAGGATTTAAGTATTTACCCGATCAGTGGGGTCGGTTATAGTTAACCAGAAAAATGGTTGTAAAGGTTGCGGATGTCCTGTAACCATTAATTATAGGGCGCCAAGTCCAAGAGCCTTAGTCAAAATTTTATTGATCCGGACTTGAAATCAAAAGGATTACTACAAACGTTATCAAGGCTCGTAGAAAGAAAACCAACCAAAATTATGATAATTTAATAAGTATTCGGTGTATAGTGTAAGCTTACAATATGCAGGTGTAAGAATCATTGAGGTAATGATACTCAATTCCGATTAGACCAAACAGTGAAGGTGGCCTTACAAGAAATTGTACAGTGAGGTACAAGAACTAGCTATATAATTAAGGGTGATTACCCGTGAGTAATAATTTGTAAATTTTAAGTAATACACACAGCATCCGACAGGTAGCTACGGAATCAATATTCATAGGTGGTTCGATTAACAACGAATACAATAGATTTTCTAACCTGTACCGAACTTGAGTATAGCGTCTGGTTAGTAGATGGCTTCAGACAAGGATAGTAACCTCGCAATGATTGTTCGAGAATAGGTACAAGCAGCCAGAACCGTATTCAAGAATCGGTGAGCCCCAAAGTATAAGCAGTCGTGGGTGGTCACCCAACTCCGGTACCAAGATACCACTAAAATACATCAATAATTAGGACTAAGTCCTGTGCTGGATGGAATCAAATACCGTGAGTTAGTTTCAATTGGTCCCCAATCGCCATACATCCGAGAAAAGAACTACATGTGCTTCTACAAACACTTTAATAGTAAGTCGAGAGGAATCTAAAACCAATGCTTCTTAAATTATGTTGATCTTTAGAGTATAACAAATTTACCTTAGGTGGATGTTAGCCGATTACGAAAATTATTGTAAGCTAAAACGTGGTCATCGTTTCCAAGCTCATCATGAAGAAGGAAAAAGTAAAATGTCCGAAATTTATCAATTAATAATCCCCACTTTTGTGCCTTTTTGGAGGGAAAATAGGAAAACAACTAAAACACGTAGGCTAAAATACCCTAAAACCATTAGAAACAAATAGAGTATGGAAAGTTGCCTAACTACCAGGAGAAATATTTTCTGTAAAACGTTATAATGAATAGAAAACTTTTAAAAACAAACTACAATGTAATTTACCCGTCAATAGAAATTTTAGTAAAACCTGAAAAAGTGAAATGATACCAATTTTCCCGAAAACATTACCCAAAACCTAAAAATGACCGTTACAAATTCCCCCCTAGCAAAGAGTGAAACCCAGGGTCGACAAAACTACGACCAAGGTACGCTTGCAAATCCTTGAGACACAACCCCACCCACAAAGAAAAGATTCCCCAGAAACCCAACCCGATAGTGAGAGGAAAAGAGGGTTCTTACATCCCTATGGCTAAACTAAGACCAATCTGGAATACAAGCGCATATAGCGATATGATACCGCCAAAGGACAAAAAAAAGCGAATATCAAAAAGCGGAATGCACTCGAAAACAAGCACAACTAACGTGAACGTTCAAAAAAAGAACAGCAATCCACGAGGGTTTCTACCAGAAAGAGTCAGAGTTCGACATAGAAAAATAAGAGAAAAGACAAGAGTAGGTGAAAGAAGGAAATTTGGACTCGCTAGTTAGAGATTTGCCAAGCTTACAGTCAACGACCCGCTAATCCCGGTTAAGGAGAACCGATTGTTCTGCACTAGATCCCTATGCCCTCCGTACGACTCCCTAAAGATTGGCAGTTAAGCTAGCCTGGTAAGACATAAGGGTACCAATAACAGGTACAATGGCCTCCCCGGAAATCAACGTCCGCCGACTCCCATACCAGGCAAATCCCCTAAAGAGGAGAAGAAAAAAAGAGGATAGTTAAAGACAGACACAGAAAGAGCAAGATGTACGCCCTACTCGATCTTCCCTCTGTAAGAAGAGCCGAGTGAAATAACCGTCCCTACAAAGGCCCAACCAACCACCCTATAGAAAAAAGGACAAAACACTCGGGTGAGTGTACTCAGCCCCAAACGAAATGGATAAATGCCCTTGAAAAGGTAACATGCTTAAAACTTTGTAAAAGCCGAAAAACGGAAAAAGGTACTCTGATGTCAAAAAAGAAACCAAAGAACCCCAACTAAACTATTAGAAAAAAAATCCTAAGCAACACCCAGTACCCTTATATATAACTGACACATCAAAAACAAAGCCGATACAACGGTTAGCAGACTACGTCTAGAAGTTTTGAGGTTCAGTATTGTTCTAAGCAGGATGGAAACGGAGCATACAAAAAAATGAAACGAAAAAGGATGTCCGTCGATACTACTACTACTAAAGGGGAAATTTATTTGTGTTAACGTTGTATGTTCGTTTGTGTTGGATTTAATACATACATACATTTAAGGTAACTCAAGTGCGGAATTAGCTAATCCCCTTGTTGTTTTTCTTTTGATAAGAAATAGAAAATTTAAAAAAAAACAAAAATTAAAAAAAAACTAATTATTAGCTTCAACCACTTGTTGGCTTGTAAAGCGGGATGGAGAAGGATTAAAGGATAAGGCAAATCGGTTTAGAACATATCCGGCCTTGTTTAATATTAGTAATTTCTTTTGCAAAATATTTTTGTTGTATATAGTAACATATTGATAATGTAGCGCTACGAAAAGATTGCATGTGAGATACAAAAACGCATTTTGAAAAGGTACGCAATATCTTTGATACTAATGATATTAAGGATGACCAAGAAGAAATATGAGGAAAAGCACTACTACAAGTACTAGCACTCACACGTACAGACAAAGATTTTAATTCTTCCTTGCATTGAGTTGGTTTGGCTAAAATATAAGTACTCAAGTATCTGAGAAATCCGATTTGCTACAAAATTTTTAAGTAAATATGGAGGTGTTTTAATCCATGATAATACGATATTGGAATCTGTCCATAAAAAAATTGTGCTTATTTGTAAATAGGATTACGGTATAATTTTGCAATGAAACATTAGCTGGGACAATAAATGAGCGCCGAGAAGCTTTAGCAGAGATATTGAAAAAGTTTTCAATAACGTAGGAGCGGTACAACAACTACTGTCTTCTTTAATGTAAATTACGGCAGAATAAACTTGCATTGACGCATCTAAAAACCATGTAGTTGAATAAAGTCTTTATTTGGGGTAAGCATTTATTTTTTGTGTTTGTGGTTTAATTTAATTCTTTCGTAATTGTCTGTAGCGGGCTTCCATACTCCCACACGTTTTCTTTATGTATGTAGATAATAAGCAAATGTTATAATTGGGAAAATTTCCATAATCGTCGCTCTTTTAATTACGAGTTAAACCACGTAACATCTTCTAATTCACTCAATAGTAAATCAGTATTAGTACAATACATTAAATTAATTTCTACAAAGAACAAGCGTTGAAAGTCTTGTTTCCGTTGACGATAAGACAAAATTAGAATTTCCTTTCTAAGGAGGTTCTAATTTTTTCATCTGGACGCCAACAAGACTTTTTGACAATTTTAAATATTGGCCTAGATCGTTGAGTTCAGACTGATTCATTCTTTGAGATTTTGTAGATGTTCTATAAAAATCTGGGTCTCTCAATAGCTTAAATTCCTATTTTAAATAAATACAGAGTGCCTCAATTTACCTGCTAATAAAAATATGCTTCATATAGCTAGAAGAATCATGACTTACTTTAAGCTTTCAGTAGCTTTCATAAAAGCATCACACAAAAATCAAAATGCACTTGGTATGAAGGAAATGTAAGACCATTAGTTCAGAGTATAGAAACAGTATTAAGTTACTATGCTAAAGAAAAAGGGGTAAAAACATGCTGTTTGAACTGGAAAATTATTTCGGTTTTATAAAAAGGAATGACTTATACATGTTGACTACAAGGTTAGATCTTAGAAACAAAAATAGATTCTCTGATGAAGGACAAAACAGTAATCAAATATGGTTGCTGTACTAAAAAAATATGCCTCTTCAACTTCACAGGAAGAGCCTGTTGAAAGTAATAATTTAAACTTAATCGAGGTATTACAAAATAAAAGAATGGTAATTGAAAATATAGCTTTTTTATTATTCACAGCATATCATATCGTTGTCTGTTTTCTAGATTACTAAACGTCTTTTGCAAAATACAAAGAACAATAACACAGCCCAACACAAATTTTGGTGCCAGGGTTTTTGTAACTGTTTTTAAGTAAGTTTGGGTGCAGAATCCAAAACTGTCTTAAGATTTGGTCTATCAGATCTAGTTTTTGAGATATTGTATTTTGACCTTTTTTTAGAAAGAAATAGTTTAGTTTTTTAACTTTTATGCTTTTTACGTTATTACTAATACTATCTGCTTCAAGTGCTAGTAAAAAAACACATAAAATCCAAAGTAATGTATTTATTTCACAAAATAAACAAGTTTATAAATTATAATATTTACATATCATTAAAAAAATTTCTTTTATATGACTTTCTAGCATGCTAGTTATTAGGACAGTCTCGCTAAAGGCTCCAGCAGTAGTCGGCCATCATGTGGGTACCCCATCTTCTTTGATATCGATCTTTCATAGTTTTAATGTTCTGATGGAATCTTTCCCCCTGTTCTTCACTCAAATCACCTAGGTTTTTTGGAAACCGATCTAAGTAGCTGTAGAGGTAGTGAACTTTTATGCTCATGTTGCAGCCGAGTGTATTAAAGTTTGAAAGCATATTTTCCACTAATTCTATATAATTTTTTGCTTTATAAATTCCCAGAAAATTTTGTACAACTTGAACAAATGAACACCAAGCGTTAGATTCAATTTTATTCATTGATGCGGTAAATTGTGGATCTTTAATAAGCTGCTTTATCTGAGGGCCATCGAATATTCCGGCTTTCAGTTTTTCCGTGCTAATCCCAGGAAATTTACGAGTCAAGTAGTCAAAACAAAGCCCATCGCGATTTAAAGCCTTCGCAAATTGCTTCATAAGCCCCAACTTAATATGCAAGGGTGGAAATACGATTTTGTCTCTCGCAACCAAAGGTTCATTGATTACATGTTGCATTCCTTGAGTCATAGCATTTCTTAAAGGCCAATTTCTGTTAACCCAGTGCTGATCCTTAGCTCTGCTGTCCTAAAGACATAAAAAACAATGATATTTTGTATATCCACTTTGCTGTCCAAGGAGGAAGTTCACCATTTTTAGGTCGACACAAATCGCCCACTGATGTTCTTCATACTTAATTTTTTTCAGGACTAGTGATATTGCCTCGTATTCCTCCTTCATGCTGGTAGAATGACCAATGGGTGTTGAGCCATATTTATTACCATTGTGTAAAAGGACACATTTCAAACTTCGTCTAGAACTGTCTATAAAAAGGCGTCATTCGTCTGGTGTATATTCCGACAAACCCATTTTTTGTAAGAGTCCTCTTATATCGTTACAGAATACCAGGTTATTTTCTTCAGAGTAAAAGGGTAGCAGATCCTTATCTCTTTTACGATAAAATGTAATATTGGTATCTGGCTGCAGTAGATTCTTCTCATTTAATCTGGGAGCGAGTAATTCAGAAGATTCTTTTGAAGGATTCAGGTCTCTAATGAGATCGTTCAGTTCTTGTTGGTTGAAACTTTGCGGACTTGATAAATCTGCTTCAAAATCACTGTCGTTTTCTGATTCCATATACTGAATTTCATCAAACGTGGGTAGTTCTGCATCATCTTCCGGGAGCAAACGCAGACTGCTGAATGATGGAATGGGTATTTCTTTACTATGCAGTACAGGCTTCTTTGCTGAATCTAGATCAGGATATGGCCATTTCTGTCTATTGTTCCGATTGATTCATTTGATATTCACGAGACAAAAATAGCAGTCATCGTGATGGTTTCTTGGTTCTCTCCAAAACATTGGTACTCCAAACTTTAGACACTTTCTCTTTCCAACTGTCCACTGACGCAGATGTTCAATACATGTTTTACATACGAAATGTGGAGCCCAAGATTTATCCTGGTCACCCAAGTGAACGCTAAAATAGACCAGATAACTTCTTCTCACACAATCAGAAATAGGCTTCCTACATTCTTTAAAAGTGTACTCGCCACATACATAGCAAAAAACGTCTGGATGATTCACACAACTACGTTTGCTTCTGAATGCCATGGTTTTAATTAAATGTATGTTTTATCACTGAACAACACCAAATGATACCACAACTTCAGCTACGTAAACTAAATAGGTAAATGTACTTCGTAAAGCAAAGATACGAGTTAATATAGCTGTGTGTTAATTAGGTTTTCATGGAAGTAATTATAAGAATGTTGGGTTTTACACAAATGAATAAATACCAAATAACTCAAACTGGCTAATTAGATTCTAATTTCTTTATATAAACTGTACCTGTAAAGCAGAGATATTTGCGAGGTAATACGACAAATTAATTAGTTTTTGATAGGGGTTTAGGAATGTCGGGTTTTACAGTAAAGTAACTTAAACTAGCTTATATGATTTTAATTATTTAGGTAGGAAATTTCACTTTTGGCCTCTAAAGATATCACTATTTCAATATTTTTGCGTTTTATCAGAACTAATTAGCCCATATCTCAAAAACTGGAGCTGCTACGAAAAAAAACCAGGTATTTTTGGAATCAGCACATCACAAATATTCAAGATCAGTTCTTACTTTTCCGGCACCAAAACAAAAATTTTATTTTGTTGGGCTGTGTAATGAACAAGGACAATATAATGTACTCGATTTTGATAAAAAAATTGAAATATATCTAAATGAGCTCACAGAACATATGCAACTTAACTTTCAAACTTACTGGAAAAATAATAGCAGATTTCTAACAGTCAGCAAAATGGCTGAAAGATTTCTCGGAAGCGGACAACTTAGTACGGCCTAACCGAAAATAACTTATCTCACATGTTCAGCAACTTATTTTTCGTAAAAAAAATGATTTGTAAACTATAATTTCCATACAACAAAACATATTTCTGTTGAATTATCTTTTATCTGAATATTAGATACTTTCAGTTAAATTATCGGTTTCTAAGTTGACGGTATCGAAGTACTGCTATCGGCTCAAGTCTAATCATAAAAATTAGCATCGATTCAGTTAACTATCTAACTATGTTTCTAAGATAGCAAAGAAGAACTAAAATACTTCGTTTCTTTCTGCATTACTTGAGTCTTTATTTACCGCACTCATTATATGCTCTTGAGATGAAAACCCAGTTAATATAAAATAATATAATCTGTATTGTATAAATAAAACAATTTTTTTATAGAAATTACAAAGAATAAAGAAATTGATCAAATTATTGGTATATCTGTAGTCAAGAAAGCGATATTGATTGTACATGTTTGAAACAGAGTGTAATAAGTTTTTTTTATGGTATCGTTATGCTAATTCTCTAACTATAAAATTTTTTTTCAAATAAAAATGTTTTGGAATTCAACAAGCTTTTGATTAAATATGTTTTTAATATACAGATTATTAATTTCATTATGGAATTTTGATAACCTATTTTTTTTAAACGGTACACGTTATATATTTTTACACTCTTTAATTCATTCATTCTAAGAATTTTTTGTACGAAATTTTTTTTATAAAATACATCATTTTTGAGTTATCAACAATTAATCTAAACGAACTCCTAATGTTCAAATTAGAAATATTTTTCTACATATATACACATTTCATCCAAACAAATAAAAAAATAACAAAATTTAATAAAAGTGATAAAACAATTATCAGGGTCTGCTTGATAATGCTCCAACCTCTCAACAACTTCATGAAACAATTGAAAAATGGTAATTGAAATGACAGCTCTAAATCAGTTGTAAGTTTCTATGAAAACGAGATCTCGTTATAAGAAAAGGTAAATAAGAATACAAAAATAATATAAATTAATAAAGTTTGTTAGGTAGTTGATTCAACTGACCGAATATGAGCAGTTAACGTTGATAATTATAATTGGGATTGGTGATAAGAGAAGATTGTTAAGAGATGCAAGAAATTTGTTTAACGAAATGTTTACTAATAGAAATCCGATAAGTGGCAGTACTGTAAAAAGAACACTAGATCGTTAGGAAAATCTACATTCCATTAAATATGCGAGAGTACACCGCAAACTGCAACCCCTCAAGAAAAATCACCGGAAATAATAGAGGCCCCTAAAATAAGTACAAACCAGCTTGCATTAGACCACGGAGTGAGCTAAACATCAGTTTGTAGAATTCTTAAAAAGAAAAACCACAAAGTCCAGTTAATTTGCAATTGACGGAAGATAACCCAGATAAAAGAATAGAGTTTTGCGATAATCTTAAAAAAATGTCATTATTAATAACCCTAACATTTTAAGAAACATTTTATTCTGTGATGAGGCAACATTCGGTTAAATTTGGCCAGTAAACAAGCGCACTTGTAGGTATTGGTTAATAGACAATCTATATTGGGCTTCGGAAGCTCATACTCAGTATCCTCAAAAAGTTCACGTTTGGTTAGGCGTGATTGGGAACAAATTAGTAGACTCATTTTTTATTGAAGGCACATTGACATCTGATCTCTACTTAGCTCTACTCACACAAGGGAGTAATACCTCATCTCCGTATTACCTTCAACGAAGAAAAACTAAAAGGTATCTGGTTCCAACAAGATGGAGCTCACATTACGGTGTGCAAGTTCGAAACTACTTATAAAAAATTTTTCTGTAAAGGTGGATTGGCAGGTGAGGATTCATTGAATGTTCACCAAGATCGCCGGATTTACAGATATTAGATTTTTCTATTTAGACGCACTTAAAATGTAATAGGCCACAGAACATTGATGAGTTTAAAGTTAAAGCAAAGGATAATTGAGGAAGTTTAGAGTATTACTGATGAACATTTAAAAAAACTGTTGGGTCATTGTTAACCCGCTCTAGGATGGCAGTTTGAACATTTCTTTTAAATCTATTTAATTGTTTTGTTATTGGTTTTTGACTTTATTTTTTTATTCGTTTGGGTAAAATAAATGTGCATTTAAGTAGAAAAATATTTTATGTTTAGGAGTTTAAATTAATGGCTTATAACTTAAAAATTATGCATTTGTAAAAGAAATTTTGTACAAAAAATTGTTAGAATTAATCTTAGAATTAAAAAAATTAAAAATATACAGGGTGTTCCATTTGAAAAAGAAAAAGTTACCAAACTTCCATAAACAAACAAAAGGTTAAGGTCTTAAAGTTATCAACAAATTAACGTATTCTGTTTGTTACAGTTTTTTACAGGCAATAATATAACATTTCAAAATTAAACTAAGTATTAAAATTAATCCAACATTTATACGATAATTGTAAAACCGGTAAAGAAAAATTGTAATTACCAGATTTGGGAAAACCAAATAAAAAAATATCATCATTTCTGACTTCTAATGACCTAATTTTTTCCATCGCAGATTTTTCTTTGTCAGTTAATTGTTTATGCATTTTTAAAAAAATTAACCACTTTTTTTAACTTTTAACTATTGCTTAAAAAATACCAATGATCAATTTATATAAAAACCCACCGTGTAAACAACTAACTTTGTTGTTTTTTATCGCTTTTATCTATAATTAACAACCAATCGCTTTTTCTGACTAACGATTATTATTTATGAAATGTTTTAAGCTTGTCATTGCTTACTGAAATCAGTAGGTATTACATTACCATTTCAAAAAATATAAAGCTATTTTAATTAAAAACTTGAGATCTAACTAGATTAGGTAATGCATTTAAATTGAATAATAAAGTTCAAGTACTTTTTTGCGTTACTATGTAATTCAGATATGATTCAAAGTTATTGTCCAAATTAAATAAGTACTTGTTTTATTTGTTATTAAATTAATGATAAAGTTATAGAATCGCTAAAAGAATAGTGTAATCTGTAACGAGGTTGGAATAAAAATTCGCTGCGAGTGGAAAGTTTCGAACACGAGCGTATGCGAGCATAAGGTAACGCAAATATAGAATTTTTATTTTAACAGAGTAACGGACCATACCTTTTTTACGATCAAAATGTATGAGCTGATGCAATAAGATAAAGATTTTCTTAGAATGCGTTTCTGGCTATGAGATCCATAGTATGGAACTACTCTTATAAATTTGTTTGTTTAGTCTAATTGGTGAGTATTACATAATTATTATTCGAGATTGTTGTAAATAAATAAAACATTTTTATGTGTTGCACAGTGGCCTAGTTAGCAAGTAAAATCGGTGCGCCCCCTTTTTTTCGCAAAAGTTCCACCAAAAGATTATATATTTTTTTTTTTTCAATTTTGAACATTACTTAATGACAATTTATTTAAAACATAAGACATATTCAAACAGTAACATTCAAATTTCTGTGATAATCGAATTAATGATCTCTTCTTATAGGCGGTAGGAAAAAAAGGTTTTTGCGACGTTTGGTGTTCTAGATAACCATTTTATCAGGCTCGCTTTTTTATTGTAAGAATCACACATTTTTAATTAATTAAGAAACATAAAAAATGTATAATTATATGACTAACAAACATCAATTAACATTAGAAAATTGTGATATTTAATAATTTTTTTTATTTTAGTAACTAACTAATAAATAAATGAATACAAAATTTACAATTACTTACCGCTGAGTCAAAAAAAGTTAATGGATAAAAAAAACATTTAATTAAACACGCGAAATTTTTTATTGATTATTATTAAATGTTTCATCTAACCATTAACTTTTTTTTTGATTTAGTGGTAAGTAATTGTAAACCATCTTATACTTCATTTTATATTTATTTATTGATTGCTTAGTTATTAAATTTTTTTTAAATTAAATATTATAATTATAACAGTGTTAGTTGGTCCAAATCTTTCAAATTCTAATGTTAATTGATGTTTTTTATAGTCATATAATTATACATTTTGTTTATTTATGTTAAAAAAAATAATTAAAAATGCGTGTCTCTTACAATAATGAAGTGAGCTTGATGAAGTGTTCATCTGAAATACCAAACGTCACAAAAAACATGAGTAGTTGCTTTTTATATTATTTTATATATAATAACATGTGACGTAGAAATTGCAACACCAAGAAGAAATGAGAATGTTGTGACCAAACTCGGCAAAAAGGTTCAGCTACTCAGAAGTAGTAAATGATTAAAATTTTAAAGAAAGGGAACAAAAATGAGCACAAATTTTGTTTAATAATGTGTTAATATCTTCCCTATTAGTTTCGAACTCTCTCACTATTCGTGCCATCGATTTCAACTGGTGGTCGATTTTCTCTTGAGTTATTGTATCTCAAACAACTTGCAATTCATGCTGGAGAGCTTCCTGCGTCTATGGAGGGTGCGCTAGGGTCAGTAGATCTATGTGGCTATGGTAAAAAATTAACATTGGTCTTTTCGTATTGGTTCATAGAATATCTTGCTGTGTGTGGGCGGGTATTATCTTGCTAGAAAAGTGGGTCGTACAATGGAAAAACATGGGGTTCTACTACTTTTTTAACATATTGCCTGGCTTTCATATTGCCTCGTATGGATACCAAAAGAGACTTACTCTCATAGGCTAGCACCCCATATCATAACCCTCAGATACAGCCATCAAAACCACAAAATGTGGCCGATAGGATTGAAATCCGAAACTTTTGATTTGACGGAAACTGTTCATTACCTAACCATTAATCGACAATTGATCTAGTACTGGAAAATTGGTCTCTTATTGCCATAAGTCATGCATCTCATTTATTTGCTTCCGTTCTCCAGTTCCTTGTCTAAGATGACTCTATCCTTCTCTAGTCTATGTTTAATAACTGCGCATGATAATGGATTGGTTCCGGTTAAGACGATTTGCAATTTTCCTGTACGAAAAATTACCTTTCCGTAAGCCATTAATTCGGCCTCTGTCGAATTCGCTTAATTGGCTGTAATTTTCTCTCTTAAACATACTCTTAAAACACGTTATACAGAAAAACCAGAACATACAACAATATTAAGATTAACGAAGACTAGCACGAAATACTCAGGATATACCATTACCATTTGATCCATTTGAATAAAATCATGTACTACCTCTGAGTTAGTGATGGAGAATAAGTAACTATCCGTTACTTCAGTACTCGTTACACGCGAAGATTTAAAGTAACGATTATTTAATAGACAAAGCAATTTTTACATTCGTACGATTCGGTTACAGTATTCGCAGCTGCAAAATCGGTTCCACTATCAGTTTGTTCTTAGTACTCACAGTACTACTCGATTACTCGTTTTATGAATTGTAATCGTGCACGGGACAATAGTCATTTGATACATTCTGATTATTTGTAGTTACCTTTGTATTATGAATACAGAGAGCATAAATAGCGCAGAACATTAATGTTTTAAATGCATTATGATAATAATGGTTTCTGTTCTTCCCTTAGATTCCTTTGATTAAATTTTCTAAACTGTGCAATTTATAAAACTAAAATTACCAACGATTTCAAGTATTGGTATACTTGTTCGTATTTATACATATACGAATTTTAATTTTCTGGATAATGATTGATGATGATGGATTATGAAAAATTTATATTGTCATACAATGGATTATTTTTTTTTAGATTATAGTTTATACGTATTTCTAAAGGTTACCATTAAAAACATTAATAAATAACAACAACCCAAAGTACATCTGTTCTATTTTGTATTTAAAGTGTCAAATTTTTCTGGTATCAGCTATTATCAAAAGTGTAAATTATAAGTTTACAATACGTTCATAGTCATTTAAGCGCATATGTCAAAGTATCTATGGTAATCAAAGTAACGAAGTAAGTAATACCAAAAGTATAAGCAACAAATACTGAGAAGTAACGAAATTCACCATCACTACTCTGAGTAGCTAAACTTTCCCGCCAAGTTTGATCATAAAATTTCCACCCCTTCTTATTGTTTCAATGCCACTATTATATAAAAAAAACGTATTTGTTTATTGTCAAATTGTGTGCACGTATATTGATAATTAATTATACATCTTTCACTATTTGATAAAACTATTTAGTAGCGTTATGAGTTTTTTCAAAATTTCAAAATATCTCTCTGACTTGTGCGCCCTCAAAATTTGTGCGCTTTGAGCAGCTCGCCCTAACGACTTCATGGTCGCTACGCCCTTGGTGTTGCACTATATTATATAATGTCTTCTTGATGTTATGATTTATTTTAACGCTCTACCAAAAGGCAAATTGCACTTTGGATCAAATTCTGTTTATAATTTCAAAAAGTTGATTTCTTGCTTTAACGTTTTTGTTTTGCTTTAGTTTTAGTAAAAAAATGTTATATACCATATTTTGTTGATTGCAAAATGGCATTTTCTTTTAAATGCTCATCATACCAACAGATTTATTAATTATCTTTGTAATATTTCTAATTTTCTTTCTCGTTATATTATATATTTCTCGTAAATGCATCGATTGACACTATCAATCTATGTGTCTTTTGTGTGTATTTGTGCTTGAAAATCATTATTCTTATTACATATTAAAGGTGTGTCCGAGCCTCTTTGAGTAGATCTAGCCCAGTGGTTCCCAAATTCTTTTAGCCCACGGAATTTTTTCATAGTCAAAGTTTGCCCACGGACCTCTGAGTGAAAAAACTACATAAATGCATAATAGAAAATTTACAAATTTAACTTGGATGTTTTGAATGGTAAATTGTGACGTAAATAAAAATATAAATAAAACCTTTCGTTGAACAAATATTGTTTGTTTTAAAATACAAAACAAAATTAATGTTTGTGAGTAGCAACCGCAAATCCTCACAAGTACCAATTTCTAGTCGGTTTCTTTTTTTGTGACGAAGCTTATAGTCTGTTTTTGTAAGCAGAAGTTGTATTCTTGTTTAAACATTGGTTTCAGTTCCTCATTGGTGGATCATTTAATAAATTGTTCCTGTATTAGTATGTTTTTATTCATCTGTACTTGTGCTCTGAGTTTGACTACAAAATGGGTTCAACACCCAGTCGGTAAAATCCAAGTGAAGAATGTCTTCAAGCCTTTGGTTAAAGTCCAAATGAAGCGCCGTTAAGTGTTGACAATAAGCAAACAAATCTTTATCTTTATTTTGCAATTTTGAAAGATATGGAACTAAGAACATTTTCCTCTTCCCAAGTTTTTTTGTACAGTAAAAGTTTTACAACAAACGCAGGTATTACACTTTTAACGTTGATTAAATTAAATGTGTCACCTTGCAGTTTCAAATTAGTCTCATTAAATCTGTCAAATAAATTAGTCATATAAGCGATGTCATTTTTTCAGATAATTAAATTGTGCCGCAAATCATTGTATTTACTCTCTAGGAATTCCAACACTGAATCAAAAAGCAAATAGAAGGGCTTGATTTTTTAGACAACCAACGTACTTTTGTATTAAGTAGCAAGCGATTATAATCATCAACAATTTTCAAACAAAGTTGAGCAAATAATATCTTATTTAAGGCATTATTTTCGGTGCTCTAATGACAATGTAGTGATTCGTGCAAACGTTCACTAAGGTTTTTTGCGACCAAATAATGTCAATGTATAACAGAATGTACTAACAATACATTTAGTATAGCTTGTTTTAACTATGCCAGAAAGCCTCGTGGTCGTCCTACCATTGCCGGAGCACCGTCAATAGCAACAGAGATAATATTACTCAAAGGTATAACTTTTACATTAAAAAATCTTTTTTCAGTAAATAATTCAGATGTTCTTAAGTAGTCACATATACAATTTTCTACACGATGAGTCATTTAGTCGATCTTTCTTCGTACAGTGTTATTACGCAGTGGAATTCTTTTTATAACATCAAAAGCTGGTTGGTGCAACACGCACGCGTATTCCCTCACTTACAACTGGTAGAATAAGTTCTTCACCAATAGAGTGCGGCTTTCCGGACTTCGTAATCATTAAAGAAATATTACAAGAAGCAACAGAGAGAAGATATACTTAGAGGGGAATCTCCTGTATATAAACTTGGAACACAGTTTATGGCGCCCTACAACGGTTGTGGGGAAAACAAATAGCGCGAATTTTAAACTTCATGTGTGGGTGTGGATAGCACCTATTGTTATTAAAATTATTTATTTTGAATGTTTTCTTGTTTTTGAAAGAATAGTTATGAAAATTGTCACTTTTTTATAATTATGCATTAAAAAAAGCGACTTATTTTATATAACATTTTTTATTTGCACAAATACTATATAAATAACTTCCATTTTCCAGTTTCATTCGAATCAACACCGTGTGAATATTGTAACAACTTTTCTTTAAAACGAATATGAAAACCTTCAGTTTTTAAATAGTAATAAACGTTAGAATCAAACACGTGTAAAAAGAACTTGCATTATTTAGTCGATTTTATTCGAGAAATGCAATTCAGCGTTTTTAGCCTTCAAGGTACGAAAAAGAGGGAAATAAAATTTGCTGTGTTTGTATTTTTTACCGATAATTATTACATAGTGGCCTCTAACGGTTGTGGGGAAAAGTTAAAACGTTATTCCTTTTCTCTCAATTGAAGTTACTGGTCTACAAATACTTTGTTTATGAGAAGCAAGCAGTCCATCGTCATCTTTATAAGATGTTGTCCCTATGAGTTGTTGCAATGTCGGTGTTTTCAAATATGTTTCGTTGATTGTTTGAAAAAACGTTAAATTCTCATCTTTTTTATCACTATAGATTTTTGCTAAATGTTCCCTAAGCTTAGAAGGTTTTACTGAATCGTTTGACAACGTTTTTGATCCCAAAAAGGTAAAGGAAAATATACATACATATCAAAATTTTTATTTGCAACAAACCACTGTTAATTATAATAATTTTTTTTAAATAGAATGCTGCAATATTTGAGATGTAACGATAAAATTTCATATAAATATCACATATTGTGTAGGTACTCATTGTGTACCAATTAATTTTTCAACAAAAATAATTAATTCAAAAATTAATTAACAGCAGTATATAAATTATATTATACAGTAAACATTCGCGGATTTGATTATTCACTGAAGTAAACAAAATAGTAAATAAAGTAAACAAAATCAACAAAAATATAAAATAGTAAGCTATAACTTTTAGGGTGCATTATATTAAATTACAAAACCTAATATGTCTAACTTCTGTTACAGAATCATTAATACATTCTTTAGAAAACTGTGTTAGAAAAATTTACAATCCTTTCTTAAGTTTTTAATAAAAAAGAAATCCTTAACGGTAGGATACCTGCGAATTAAAGCGCTAGACAAAATGGAATTTATGTAATAACAATAAACTTTGGAAAATTTATTTAATTGAAATCTAACAAAATATTTTGTGACAAATATTTTCATTTTTTGCAAACTTCTCCATTTTTATTAATAAGCAATATAAAAGTTAAATCAGATCAATTTTTTATAAATGTATGAAAGTTGTGTAGGTCAAATTTTGACCAATAATTGGTTATATAGTGTTCTAGGCATTAAAGAAGTTTCTTTCAATAATTACAATATTTGTAGAAGTTATGAACAATTTTATTGCACAATTCATCAAATAAAAACGTTTTTTTCTTATAACAATCTTAATGTTTAAAGAATCTTTTTGAAATTATGTTAACTCCTAGTCAACGCATTTAGCCAAGTACATGTGAAATTTGAAGCATGTACGAGTAACAATTATTTCGAAAATCAGTTTAAAAAACTATCAAAATTTATGCAATATTAAAAATACATGGCGCGTTTTATTTAAAATGACAGGGGGAGCAGGTACTCGGAGGCGGAGTTTATAAAACGAGAATTTGCCGATTACGGGTAAAGCATATTTGAACAAATAAGTATTGTAAAAATTCTGCTAAATGTTATTCTTACTATGCCATATGCAAATCTTCTGTAGAAACTAGTAAATCATATTTCGGTTTATTTCTATCTATTAGATAGTGTATAAAAATATAAAAATATTTATTAGCTATTACGTACGGAATTGAGAATGCAAAAAGGGCGATTTCAAAATTTGAATGTTTTACGAATTTAAAAGTAAAAAATTGTGTTTTTTTTATTCACGATAAATACATTTTTTTGCAAACAAGTCCCGATGGACGATTGACGATAGTACAATTATAGAAGTAAATAAGTGTTTATTTTCATTAAGAAACCAAAAAAATTAAAGAAAATGTAATATAAAATTAAAAAATTTGCGTTGCTGTAAATGAAAGGGGCGAGTTATATTTAAAACAAAACCATACCTATATGCATCAATTTCAAGGACAAATGCTTATCTGTAAAAAAAACATTTGCTATTTAGTATTATATACAGATGTGGATCTAGAAATTATTAAAATAAATTAAGACGAGATATTTTGTAAAAAAATGTTATTAAGATTAATTAAATTTTGGGAAACTCATTGTATTCCGGAACTTGTCGATTCTAGAATCCAAAGGGGCATGAAAACTAGAATATAAATCAAAATACACATGTATATTTTTCAATCAATGGTTTAATAGATACTTTGCACACAGCATTGTTATTTTATTTGTGACATTAATTCACGACTAACGATTTTGTTTGCAAATTTTTGAATGTATATACGTAATATAAATATTTCATTATAAACTTTTGCTTGTAAAACTAAATAATCAAATTGTTTTTAAAGAAGTCTCTCTTATACAATTAGATTTTTTTTTGTAAAAACAAATTAAACAATAAGTGCATAGTGTGTGAAAAGAGAGTGGGAACAGCGTCTAGTAGCCAAAGAAAGCGAACGTTACTGTGCAATCCGTTTTTGATAAGAATATAATACAAACCACCAGCGCTAGACAATCAGAATACCCGAAAAAAAACCACACATTTTTTATTATTTGATAATAACAAACAAAACAATGTCTTTAAAAGAACTTGTACCGTATTACTTTCAAGAAGAAAATGTATTCGATTTAGATTAGTGATATGCAATTAAAATACAATTACCAGTACTTTTATGTATAATATAAAAAAATATTTGAATAGATATACGCTGTCCATCCGGGAAGTACAAAAAAATATATCAGTTACCTGAGTACCCTTTAGAGTACCCTAAGTCTATTGTTGAAAATTTAGGACCGCCCAAATAAGATTTATGAGTTTGTGTAGTTTTAGTTGCATACTATCACTTGTATTCAGATGTACCGATATTACTACCATCTATACAAAAATTTTACGAACTTAATATGGGTATCCTACCGTTAATGAATGTTAAAAGATTACTGTACTGATAACTGTGATATATAATTTTTTATATACAGGTGAAAACTCTAAAAGCTTCAATACTATGGTCAGTGTATTCGATGCTGAGAAGTGCTTCTTTCTGCTTCTTGCTAAAACAGTTCTGGCTTACTTGAAGCGTCAAAATAGCGGTTATTTATGTGGCAGAATTTTATCGATGGATAAAGTCAAAGAGTTTCTAGAAAACCTCCTGATATCAGTTTTTTGCTTGCAAAGGTATAGTGTTGATAATTGTGTTGGTTAGAGCATTTCAGGCGAAAGAATTACGTTTACTAAAAGAAGGGAATGTAGGCTACTGACGGGAATTCTAATTCTTTTTTATGAACTAGTTCACCAGGTCTCGTTTAGCAAACTGAACTAGCACAATGTACTAGTTTTTTAGAACATTTAATACAACGCACTAAGGGTTGCATAAAACAAACTTTGTGGGGCAGATTTGGTTTTATCTCTGGTATTTGGCTCCGTATTTCAATTAGAGAGCCAACCTGCGATGCATCGCTGTGCTGGCACCTACCAAATTAAAACTAAAATGCCCTTTCAAAATTGGTGTAATCTTAAAAAGCAAGTCTAGTTAAAATGCTTTAATTAAATGGAAAGCCGATTTGTTATTTTTTTTGTGAACAACTTTAAAAAAAATTAATTAGCAACTGCAAAACATAATAAAACAGTTATATGAACACTTACTTAATAGTAACAATTACGCAAGGTACAAACAAATTGAGATTGAATACCATATAATCATTACAGTAATAAATAAAAAAACGTAATGATTAATCGACATAAATACGGTGGGAAGAGTGCGATCTTGTAGCCAGTCTAGTCTAGAAAAAGTATTGATGTTAGAAAACTTATGTTTATTCTTTCAAAATAATTGGATAGGCAATAATGGACCAGTAAGGTGGTCACCATGCTACTTTGATTTAACACCACTTGATGTCTTTATTTGGGGACACATTAAACACATAATTATACCAAGAGTCTTTTAATAACATAAACGAACTAAGAGAAAATTTTGTTGACTGTCTTAATTTCATCTCAAATATTCATATTCACAACGCGTGGCGTTACCGAGAGGTGTAATTTATGTGTTGCTAGGAATGGACAAAATTTCAAAAAGCATATGAAAAGTACAAATTGGCACTAAAGAAATTTACAATGTGGATGAAATTGGACTTAGAATGATCCAAGAAACAAAAAAAGTCTTTGCAAGAAATGGGCAAAAACAAGTAGACCAAATATTTTCTGGCGAAATGGGAACTTGAGTCACAACGATAAGTTGTATAAACGCTAATAGAATATTATATTAAAACACAAGTTACAGAATGAACGCGCTTCAATCACGAGACCGAGTTTCATACACGAGCCGCGCAGCGGCGAGTTTATGAAGCGGTAGAGTGATTGAAACGTACTCTATGACGTGAATTTTATACTATTTTCTCTATTTTGATACAATAATTAATATTTTTCCTATAATTTTAATTTTAAAACAACATTGGGAAACTTTAATATTTTATTGAATTGGCAACACTTACACTTTGACATATTGAAATTTATGTGTTCACCTCAAATCTCTTACGAAATTATCTCTTTATACCTTTATAAGTAAATAACTTTGAATTAATAAAACGTCTTTATTTTATCTTGGCATCAAAATTTGAATTTCAATTGTTAAATTCCAATAATTTTGATTGCTTTTTCATGTAACGTCAACTTACGATGCAGAGATACCAACTTAAAAACTAACATTACTAAAATTCGTGTAAGAATTTGTTTATTCTTACACGGATTTTAGTGTAAGAATCGCTAATTCTTCTTCTTGTATTATTTTTTCTTTAGAAACATTACAAACGTTTTATAAAAATTCGCTCTTTGGAACAGTTGGGGTCGCTTCAATATCAGGTTGGATAACATCAAATCTCTTTGTGCAATGGTTTTAATGTTTTATTAGACATGCCAAACCTATTTTTAAATCACCAATACTACTATCATGAATAACCACGAAACCAATATTTCTTTATAAATCATAAAGTTAACCAAAGAAAATCATGTCTAACTCTACAACCTTACACTAACCATAAGCTGCAGCCCTTAGAAAAGAGTGTTTATTATGCTTTCACAAAAATATTACAATTAGCATTGTAATATTTCTTAAGTTTGCCGTTCTTATTCGACCTTAAATTGTAGGTTTTATGAATTTGTAAAGATCCTAGTAGTAACTATTTGCGTCGGAGTCTTCTTTTGGGGTAAGCGGTTGTTCCCGATTCTTGCAATTTAATTTAATTCTTTCGTAATTGTCTGTACCGGATCCCCAGACCCTCGCACCTGTGTGAAGATAAGATTACACGTTCCAAAAATTTCCATGATGATGTCACGACACCTTAGAGAAAGTATATTTGGGATTGGGGATTTAATAAAATTTATGGGATCGAAGCTGCAGTAGTGGAAGCTGTAGTAACACATAGTCATGCAAGGTTTTTGTAATGACCAAATCGCACACGCGCACAGTTTATTCTAATACGTATTTAATTATAAACTTTTCGGGAAATTGTAGGGTTTTCATTATTTTTACTATTATCGCTCATTATCGACAGTAATCTTGTTTATAAACTAAAAGTGGTGTTTTTATCACAATAACTGAAATTCTATATTTGATAATAGCACTTCAATTATATAAAACAATAAATCATGGTTGATAATCAGTATTTTGAATATTTTTCTTAATCCAATCATCATATTTAGACAGTATTTCTGTAGACATTTTTTCTTTATGATCTCCAACTTGTCCGGATCTTATAAAACCATCACGTCCATATAGACTATTATGATTTACAGCAGCATTATTTTTCATAGTATTAAAGTTTAACCAGTTGACCAATTTGTCTTCTTCTTCTTTAGTTAAAATTCGGTCGAAAAATTGAGAAACTTCTCTAACGACACCCAATAAATTTTTCTTCATATCTTCATATTTAATAAACAAAATGTTTTCTTCAAATCTGCGATTCCAAAAATAAAATAAGTGGTTCCAATAATTTTCACTTGGCCAGTCTAAAAAAATAAGACAATAATATTAAACATATTGCCGAAAAAACAAAACGCCGAATGAACACAACGCCAAATTGCCGAAAAAATACCATGGTTAAAACTGCAAAAATAGTCAAAACGTCGAAAATAATCATGTGAACAAATTGTCGAACATTGTCAGAACGCCGAAGAGGTAAAAGACCACGGTCCGTGAGACGTCAAACCCGAATATGCTCGAACTCTCAACTTCACTTAACTACTTATGTGAACAAAATTCCAAAAGCTGTCAAATTGCCAAAAATTTGTAAAACAGTGTCTAAATTGTTTCATTCTTTTATTTAAGAATAATGTTAGAACTACTTTATTTAGTAATTTCGACGTTTTGGAATTTTGGCCAACAAACGTTTTTGGTGTTTTGACCGTTTTCGATGTCTAGTTCATATACCTCTTCGGCGTTCAGTCACGTTCGGCGTTTTGTCCACATCATCATTTTCGATGTTTTGACTATTTTTGGCGTTTTGTCTATGTTACTTTTTTGGCGATTTGATTACTACTTTATCGTTGTGTCCTTTCTGAGTTTTGTTTTATCGTCGATGTATCATAGACTCAAAATATAACAGTTTCGACACTTACAAAAATCAGATAAAAACTTTTCCGTAAATACTTCAAACGAACAATTGACAACTTTTAGTACATTAGTACCATAGTAATAACTAGACACGCAAACATCTTTAGGATTTCTTGCAATATATATAATCTAAAATTAAATATTTATAAATTTTTTAAAAATATATGAGAAGTACTACCTTTGGTTTTTTATTACCATTTACAATTTCTTCCGGTAAATATTTGACTGCAAAGTGAGATTTTATGCAACGCGGAGGTTTCATGCTTTCCACATAACCTATAACGTCTGAATAGCATTGTAATTCAAGTTTGTGGTGTAACGGGTCACCTCCGAAAATAACTGAACTATAAGCAAGAAGTTATAAAACTAATAATATGCGTGTTTATAGTAAATACTCTAACACAGGAAAACGGTTGTCTATAAATACTTTGGCTCCTTCATAATCTAAATCGTTTACAATCAACCAAATCAGTTCTTGGGCCCAAGTAGTACCTGCAAATTATATTTTTTTATTGAATAAAGTTATCACGTAACATTAAAGTTAAAAATAAATTAAGAAACCATAATAAAAGTGACAAAAAGACTCGATAATGTACACAGGTTATCGTTCGTTCTGTTTAATACGTATGTGGAACAAGCAGAGAATTTAGACAAATGGACTATTAAAAAAATACAAATGTTATTTTACATTTTATGCATCTATAAAATACCAATTGAATAAAAAAAATTTATTTGTATGCAAAAAATAAAACATTCCACAAAACCATCATCAGAGTTTTATTACAATGTTTCAATATGGTTAATACATTTTTTTGACATCGTTTATGTTTTCTTGCTGGCATTAAAGTAATAGACTCATTTGTAGAATTTTACCGTAGCCTTGTAAGATTTTAGTGTCACTTTATTTATTGGTTTTTGTTAGTATTTCGAGAAATTAATTTAACGCCATAAAAATCGTACTGCTTACGAACAAAACCAAACGACATATGATTTAAAACTGCAGGACAAAGAGTAAAATTTGTAGCACTTGCAAACCAAAATCATTTCATTTCTGAATGCAAAAGTTAGACCAACTAGGTCACTTTGTTGTATGTTGCTCAGTCGAAAGCGTAGTTTATATTTTGTTTGTGATACCGACCTACATGATTTCATAAAATTCATTTAAATATACTTATGTACCTTCTTCTAACGTGAACTGCTGACTGTGATAAAATAAATATACTCTGTGTTACTACTCCTGTCTTGTCATTTGTTCTATTTCAGTTGCGGGTAGATTTAAACGGTGTCTCTCCCGTTTGCCTATTTTTTTATCGTTTTAGCGGTTTTTTAAATTTAATTTATAATTTAACACCACAAAGCTTACTACTCGATCGCCGGAATAACTGAGCTAATCGTCCCTCTTTTAAGTTACGAGAAAAACCACGTAACAAATTTCGCGCCCAACGTGGGGCTCAATTAGTTAGTATCTTCTTAAGAGAGTTCAAGTTGAAGTCGAGAGTCTTTCTCAAGTGAAGTTAATTTTGAGTCGATAGTCTAAGTCAAGATGGCAAATGTAATTATGTAATTTTAAACATAATTATTATTCTTTACTTATAAATAAAACCTGATACTTAATTGTTGAAAGTCACGACTTCACCCGTACCGTGACAAATGGTGGGGGTGTCGTTCTTTTTTTTATTTGATCTACCTTTCTATAATTATCCTCTAAATATGCCAAGTAATACTTGCATTATCCCATCAACAATTATCGTACTAATGGTATCAATTACCACAATAATTTTGAGATAAGTTTTTCTTAAATGTACAATTTTTTAAATGACAACCGCAAGGACTAGTACATCCAAACATCAATACGATACTCGTAGTAACG
The DNA here is from genome assembly GCA_035610365.1 of Aquatica leii. Taxonomy (NCBI): domain Eukaryota; kingdom Metazoa; phylum Arthropoda; class Insecta; order Coleoptera; family Lampyridae; genus Aquatica; species Aquatica leii. The sequence continues at coordinate 154,983,834 of CM069433.1, forward strand.
GTTTTCGACAAAAAATTAACGTATTAAAGATACCAAACTTTATCTCACTAGAGCACACAACTACTGATAGTAACGTTAAATCAATCACACCAACCACAATGGCAAACGCAAATATTACACTTTAACAAGTGATATCAGCAGAAAATACTCCAATTTTACCTAAAATTGCAGTACCACATTCGTTTACGCCAGGTGAAACAAATCCTCATACGTTTATAAAAAATTTCTATCGATGTGCAGATTCCAATCATTGGGATGTTTCTGATAAAGGTAACTTCTTTAGTAATTATGTTAACGGAAACATAGTTTAATCGTTATAAGAGTGATCAACATAATGTAAATCAAACATGGGATGATATTACAAAAGATTTTCTCAATCATTTCAAAGGTTTTTGTTCAAACGATCCCAGTTGAAAGTCACGATCTCACCCCCGTATCGTGACAGTATTTCACGCACATCCATGAAAATATGAAATAAAATATTATTGCGATCTGAGTGAAAATCTTTATTTGTGGTAAGCGTTTATTTATTGTGTTTGCGGTTTAATTTAATTCTTCCGTATTTGTCTGTAGCGGGTTTTCATACCCCCACACGTTTTCTTTGTCTATGCAGATAATAAGCAGATGTTATAATTAGGAAAATTTCCATGATGATGTCACGTCACTGTACATTATTCACACATTCGAGAGGTTGGATGCAATTATTATCTTATTGGAGGAAACACCAAAATTTACAAAATTAAATTGAGGAAAATCTGCGCGTTTGTTTATTAGGGTCACTTTGTTGTGCGACGTGTTGTTTACTCAGAAGCGTAATTAATATTTTGTTTGTGATACCGACCTACGTGATAAAAATTGATAAAATTATTATAAAATTCTAGCTGCTGGTAGATTTAAAAGGTGTCTCCCCCCCAATTCTTTTGTCGTTTTGCCGTCATTTTAAATTTATTTTATAATTTAACATTACAAAACTTACGGCTCAATCGCCACAATAACTGAGTTAGTCGTCGCTCTTTTAAGTTACGAGAAAAACCATGTAACATCTCCTAATTCACTCAATAGTGAATCAGCATTAGTACAATACACTAAATTGACTTTTGCGAAGAACAACCGGTGGAAGTCTTGTTTCCGTTCAGTCACTTCATCGATAAAAATTTTAAACGTAAACATTTAGTATTAAAAGTTATTGGTTTTGATGAAACAAATACAATTGCCAAGTCAATTGCCAACAATCATTGTTAGAATTAAACATGCAAAATAAGCCAAAATAGGCGCAATAGTATCTGACAATGCAGTAAATATAAAGACTGCTGTGAGAAAACTTTCAGTGCAACATGTAGGTTATACTTCTCATTTTTTACGATTCCAGGTAAATTCCTCGAATGCAATTGCTCGAAAATGAAATTGCTCGATTGTAACTTGTTTCAAACGGCAATTTCTCAAAAACGTTTTGCTCGAATTAATTTGGTAGAAAATAATTATTTTCCTTGAACACAAAAGTGATTATCCTTGGAATATAATTACAGAGTATTCATACTCAGGATTATGGGGTTGTTGTTATTACAGATTAAATAAATGAAAATAACTATAAATACCCTGCTACCCAAATCAATTTGTTAGTTTAAAAAAAAATGCAATTGAAAATGGCGTTAGAGTTCGTATCCAGTGAGAAAGGTAAGCCGAAGCTGTGTTTTGAAAGTTTTTTGTTTATTAAGAACAAACGCGTTAATACAAAAATTTATTGGCGATCACTCCAAGAAAATGTAGTGCAAAGCTCGTGTGACTACTTTAAATATCATTGTGTCGTCAAGTAACAACGACCACAACCACAATGCCAACACAGCGCAGCTGAAATCCGATAAAGTTATGTAGACAATAAAAGAGATTGCAGAAAACATCAGACATCCACTCCGCTTCATAGTGTTCCAAGTTTCTGTTGGTTTAGGAAATGCAGTTTGAGCTAAGTTGCCATTCGCTAACAATATCAAGCGGACTACTAAGAATGTAAGAGTGAGAGAGAACATTGCACCGGCAATACCAAGACTTCAGAAAGAGATCATATTTCTAGTATACAGTTACTGAAAACGGCGATCATTTTTGTACAATTCATTACCAATAATTGAACGAGTTGTCTTTTTTTCAACCGCGTGTATCATTAACCTTTTGGCAACCTCCCAAGATTGGTACGCGGACAGAACCGCTTTTTTTATGTACACGGAATACAAGACTATGTAGCTATACCGTTAATCTATGCTCTCCTACCAAATAAGACGGAGAAAATCTACTTCACATTTCTTCGAGAAATAAAAAACCTACTTCTTGATGTAAATGTTAACACTGCTTCCAGCTTTGGCATTTGTTCCAAAGCAAAATGTAGTTGACGCTTTTGAAAACCTTTGCGAGCAAAATGTATTTTTTCCCTGAAGTGCAAGTTGTTGTGGACTGTTTCGAAGATACGTGAATCGGCTTCCTTCAACGGCATGGGCTTAGGCAGCCCCTTACCCTTTTTGCGTTCAACATGTCGTATTGCTTTGATGGGGTACAACATGGTCTACCGAAATCAAACAATGTAGTGGAAGGAAGGCATCGAGGTTTTCAAATGCAACTATATACAGAACGCCCAAACATATGGAATATGTCAGCGGTCAACAACGCACTCAAGGTCGAAAAATATTTCGTCATAGCGCGCAGAGACTTTTGAGATTAGTGAATAACTATGTACATGGCAAACATATATATGATTATATCCGTGAAATAGCGCGTAACATATCATATTAAAAGCATGTATTTCATACTTTAATAACAAAATTTAATCTAACTGTAATCTAGCGTGAACATAGAGTAAAAAGATAGTGAACTGAGGACTAATGTTACGGATAGTCCGTAATTACATTGCAACGATAACCATTTTTTACCATATTAAATCGAGCAAAATATTTTCGAGAAATTGCCGTTCGAGGAACTTGTATTTTGAGAAAAGTTACAATTACATTCGAGGCATTTGCCAGAAACAATTTTTTCCAATTCGTAAAATTATAAAATTTGCAGTCAATAGTTTAAATTCTTATTTTAGGTAATAAATTCAGGGTGCTTCAATTTACCTCCTAATAAAAATATGCTTCATACAGCTAGAAAAAGCGTGACTTACTTTAAGCACTCAGTAGCTTCCATAGAAACATTACATAAAAGTTAGAATGCATTTGGTATAAAGCAAAGCATTTTAATTTAACATAAACCATCTAATGCTAAATCGACTTTTAGATTAAGAAAAATGCTATATCAAGTAATAAAAATGTACAAAATAAACCACTGCACTATATATACGTAACTTAATATTTTTTTTTAATTATTATTTCTGATGGTTTTAGTTGTAGCCTCATATGCAAATACGAATATATCACATGGTAAATGGTTACATGCCGCAAATGTTATCAAAATATTGTCCCATTTTCAAGATGCTACAAAAAAGCTCAGTGACCAATCTATATCTTTGCAGGATGTATGACCATTAGTTAAGAGTATAGAGACAGTATTAAGATACTATGCTGAAGAAGAAACGGTAAAAACATTAGTAAAAAAGATGCTGTGTGAACTGGAAAAGTATTTCAGTTTTATAAGAGGGAATGACTTACACATGTTGACTACAACGTTATATCCTAGATACAAAAACGGATTATTCTCTGACGAATGACAAAACAGTAATCAAATATGTTTGTTATACTAAAAAAATATGCAACTGTCTTGCATTCAAAATTTTTTGACAGAGGCTAACCAAAAACAGACAGTATCTTCAACTTCACAAGAACAGCCCGTCGAAAGTTATAATTTGAACTTGATTGCGGTATAATAAAATAAAAGAATGGTAATTTGAAGTATAGTTTTTTTATAACTCATAGCATATCATATCATTGTCGGTTTTCTATATAACTAAACGTCTTTTGCAAGGACAAAATAATGTACCCGATTTCGATAAAAAAAATTGAAATGTATCTAAATGAGCCCACAGCCCATGGAACCTAATTCTCAAACTTACTAGCAAAATAATAGCAGATTTCTAAGGCTCAATCAAAATGGCTAAAAGTTTTCTCGAAAGCGTGCAGCATAGTACGACCTAACCAAACATTGCTTACCTCGCAACATGTTGAGCAACTTATTTTTTTTTTAAGACTTGTAAACTGTAATTTCCATACAATAAACAATATTTATGTTGAATTGTCTTTCATCTGAACTTGACGGTATCTGAAGTATTGGTATCCGTATCTGAAATGTGATATCGGTTCAAACGTAATCATAAAAATTAGCATCAATACAGTCAACTATCTAACTATGTTTCTAAGATAGCAGAGACAAACTAAAATACTTTGTTTCTTTGTGTATTACTTGATTCTTTATCTACCGCACTCATTCTTATCTCCTAAGATGAAAACTAAATTAATCTAAAATAATGTGATCTGTATTTTATAAATAAAACAATTTTTTCATACAAATTACAAAGAGTAGAGAGAGTGATAGAATTATTGGTATTTCTGTAGTTAAGAAATCAACATTGATTGATTGATGGTCAGTAAACAGACACAACTTTAGGTATTGGTCAATAGACAATTCATATTGGACTGAGGAAGTTCATACTCAGTATCCTCAAAAAGTTAACGTTTGGTCGAGGGGTGGTTAACTCCTAGAAATCCGTGTACAATTTGCTTGAAATCCCATAATATCTTCAGAAATCTTCTTAAAATCGCTTAAAATCTCTTGGATTCTTTAAAATCCCGTAAAATCTTTAAAAACCCCGTAAAATCTTTAGAAACCCCATACAATCCTTGCCAAGCTTACAAAATGAGAAATCTAAAAACACATCGAGCTATTCAATCGAATCGTTTTTTCAGAATAGAGAACAAACTACCGAATCTACAAATCATAGTTTAGCACCCACTCCTAAAAGTCCAGATATCGTTGTAATTGGAGAGTGCTCGGAGAATTCATGAAACTGAAAGTGAAAATTGAGGTGAAAATAGTAAATCGGTTTTAGTTTTAAATAAGCAGAAGCAAGCGAATGTAGGCCTGCAAGTTTGGACTGGACCAGTTCACATTTGTTGTCGGACAAACTTACAAGTCAGAGAGTCGAAGTCAATAATTCCTGCCAGCTACCGCAAATGTCTTCATTGCATAGAAAGTGGAAGGGTTGTTTTTATGCATTAATTAGTTCTAACTAGTTTCCCTAGAATTTCTAAAATATGTGATGCTTGTCGAAAGGAAATAACTGCTTTAAAAGAACAAAAAGCGAAGGAAGTACCTGACCTAGACTGTGTTAATGATCCAACTTTTGATGTCCCAACTACGTCCTCACATATTGTAGAGACTCTTAATACATCCTTAAAAGAACTTGGTGAATCACTCATTGATGTCAAAAAAAAATCAAATCATTACTCTGGTAAAAAAATAAAAAAGATAGAATCTTCAATGAGGCGAACATTATTTCCGCATTCTCAAGAGTCTTCTGATGAGCCAGAAAAACTGGAATTTTCTGTACACAGTAATCTAAATGCAAATTTTTCAAGTGCACATAGAAAAAAAGTCATGATATTAACTTGTTTACCAGAGACATGGAGTGTACGTAAAATAATGCAAAAATTTAATGCACTTAACTATATGGCAAGGCAAGCAAAAAAACTTTTAAAATAAAAGGAAATACTGGCAAGTCCTGATCAAAAACTGGGTAAAAGCCTATCACAGGATATAGTAGAAACAGTGTGTTTGTTCTACGAAAGCGATGACGTAAATAGAGTAATGCCAGGCAAAAGAAGTAGGATTCTCAAAGTTTGCGGAGTTAAGGCAAAAACAGTGTATTTTGGTAGAAAAAAGTAGTACATACTAAGTTTGTGTTTGTACAATCCACCAAAACGTCAAACTAATGATTGAGAGTGCCCGTTTAGGAACATTAACTAATGGAGAATTTGCAACGTACAAACATTTGCTGTCTCAAATGTTATGCAAGCCTCCTCCCATTGATTGTATCATGGGAAATTGCCATTCAAAAACTAATCAAATAACAGAAACTTTAGAGAATGTTTTTGAGAAAAATATGATATGAAAATATAACTTTTCAGCAATGGATTGCAGTTGGATCGGTGTAATCATGAGACAATACAAAAAAGTTCAACTGAGTTTCTTGAGATGCTACGTGACAAACTTGATCAGTTAGTTCGCCATGATTTTATAACGAATCACAAAGCTCGTTTATGAATAAAGTAAAAGAAGCATTGAAAGAAAATGAATGTGCAGACTTCTCAAAAAACTATGCTTTTGTAGTTCAAGACGAAGCCCAAAGCTACCACTGATCAAGTGACTATGTAACAATACACTCTTTTGTAGTTTATTATAAACAAGATGATAAAGTAAAACATGTCAGCTATGTTATTACATCTGAATGTCTGGAGCATAATGTTGGGAAAATATGTTACTTTTCCGATTGAAGTGCAGCTCAATATAAAAATAAAAAGAATTTTTCTAATCTGTGTTTCCATAACCAAGATTTTGGAATAGAAACAGAGTGGCACTTTTCGACTACAGCTCATGGCAAAGAGACGTGTGATGGTACAGTTGAAAGGTTGGCTGCAAAAGTGAGTTTACAGAGACCTTATGAAAATCAAATCCGCACGCGTCAACAACTTTTTGATTGGTCGATTCAAAATATTAAAACTGTTAACTTTGGGCTTGCCAAGCAAGAAGAGTACATATAAACTGAAAAGTTTGTGAGTAACCGGTTTGATAAAGCACAGCCCATAATAGGGACTCAACAGTTCCATGCTTTTTTACCAATCAAAGACAAGATGAACCAAATCCAAGTCAAAGTTTTTTCGTATGACACAAATTACAGCACAGTGACAACCACACAACTACTTGGGAAAATTTCAGATGGTAACGGTTATGTAACTGTTACATATAATAGGATAAAAATGAAAGTGAAGATACAGTGAAAGTCACATTTCTGCACCCAGATGGTCCTTCCTCATCTTTTTCATATCCAAGTGGAAATTCTGACATTTTGTGGACATGTTTAAATGATATTTTGTGTACAGTTGACCCTATACTCCCACAGGAAGAATACACAGACTTTCTGAGAAGGCAAAATCAAATGAAGCCTTGAAGCAGTTAGACAAATAATAAGTTGATTAGTCGGTACTGCTTACTTAAACAAAACTAATGATATTTTATTAAGGACAAGTAATATTATTAAATGCTGCTTATTAAAATGATTTGCTATTATTTTTAAAGAGTTCTAGATCCTAACTAAATTTCATACAATTTATTCGAGGTATTGAGAAAATCTAAAACTTCAGGTAATTTATTGAATAACATAAAATAATTCTATACAAACTTCAGTAAAAAGTAGGGTAGAGGCGTTTCATTATGTCGTGAACTGTGACCTTGAGTTGAAAATCGGAATTAATAAACTAAAAATTAATCATTTGACAAGTCTATGTGAATCTCAAAAACGTTAATGTATTTAAAAAGCACTCATACTAATAAAAATTAAAAATCACATTTATATATTGAATAAAAATTTGTTTACTTATAATAATACCGAAATCAAGATAAGTCAACATTACTAAATAATAAATAAAACATTAAACATAGAATGGTCAATAATTATTTTTTTTTAATTAACGCAGGACATAAACGTTCAACAAACAATTGAAAATTATTATGTATGTAGTTATCTGGTAACCCAATTGCACTCCAAAACAAAAAAACCCTTTTATTAAGGGTTGTCAAAAATAGGGCAACCAGCTTTTAAATATAAAAAAGTCTCTTAAAGCCATTTAAATTCCCGCCAAATCTCCTGTAACCTTTTAAGAAATCCCATTCAGAACATAAAAATATTCAAAAATCTTTGGAGATTTTTAAAAATTCCTGAAAATCCTGGTAGATTTCCAAAAATCTTCAAACATATTCAAGAATCCCCAAAAATCTACAAAGATTTTTAGAAATCCTTAAAATCTTTAAAGATTTTTAAAAATCTTCAAAAACCGTTTGAAATCCTAAAAATCTCCAAAAATCTGGAAAGATTTCAAACCTGTGTACACATTTTGGAGAAGTTAGCCAACCCTCGCGTTTGGTTAGGCGTCATTGGGAACAGATTAGTTGGTTCATTTTTTATTGAAGGCACATTGACATCTCATCGCTACTTAGTTCTACTTCAAAATACCTCGTCTCCGTATTATCTTCAACGAAGAATACAATTTTTCTGCAAGGTGAATTGGAACGAGAGAATTCACCAAACTCGCCGAATTTACAGATATTAGATTTTTCTATTTCGTGACACTTAAAATATAAAGTTTATATCAATAGGCCACAGAACATTGATGATTTAAAGCAAAAGATAATTGAAGAAGTTCAGAGTATTACTGATAACCATTTAGAAAACTGTTTACGTAAAGTTGTTGAGGGGTTGGGGCATTGTCAAGCAGTTTAAACATTTGCTTTAATTCTCTTTAACTGTTTTATTGGTTTTTGATTTTATTTTTTTTTATCCGTTTGGATAAAATAATTGTGTATTTACGTAGAAAAATATTCTTAGTTTTAAGTTCAGGAGTTTGAATTAATTGCTTATAACTCAAAAAAATCGTAGAAAAAATTGTTAGAGTTAATCTTAGAATTGAACAATCAAAAAATATATAGTGTTCCATTTGAAAAAAGAAAGGTTACCAAATTTCCATAGTGAAATGAACACTTTGTATATTAAAAACATCGAAAGTTTGTTTAATTCCAAAACATTTTTCTTTGAAATTTTTCTTAAATTTATTTACGGTTGGAGAATTATTTAGGTGTTCCGGTAATTTTGACTAACCATGAATATATGTATGTGATCTAAGATTAAAATCAACGTCAGCTAAAATAAAATTAAAAATGTCATAATTTATTATACGACACTAACGTGTTCAAGTATTTAAGTACGTTAATTTGATATGTTAAGCTGCATGTTTAATCTATTTGCATTTACACACTCGAAAAAATTTCTGAAAAATATTATGTCTTTAATGACAAATTAAACAAAATAAAAAAGCAAAATACTTAATGATTCGTAGGTTTAGGTCCTAAAGTTATCGACAGGTTAACGTAGGTATTATGTTTGTTGTAGTTTTTTAACAAGCAATAATATAAAATTTTAGAATTAAGCTAAGTATTAAAATTAATCTAACGTTTATATGGTAATTGTAAAACCGGTAAAGAAAAATTGTAATTACCAGATTTGGGATAACCAAATAAAAAAATATCATCATTTCTGACTTCTAATGACTTGATTTTTTCAATCGCAGATCTTTTTTCTTCAGTTAATTGGTAATCCATTTAAAAAAAAATTACCCACTATTATTAACTTTTAACTGTTACTTAAAAAATACCAATGATCAATTTATATCAAACCCACCGTGTAAACAACTAACTTGGTTATCTTCTATCAGTTTATCTATAATTAACAACCAATCGCTTTTTGCTGACTAACTTTATTATTTACAGAATGTTTTAAGTTTGTCATTACTTACTGAAATAAGTGGCTATTACACTATTTTCAATTAAAAACTTGAAATCTAACTAGATTAGGTCATGCATTTAAATTAAATAATAAACTTCAAGTGTTGTTTTGCGTAATATGTAATTCAGATATGATTTAAAGTTATTGAACACTTTAACAACTACTCTAATTAATTTTTTTCAATTAATGATAACAAAGATATAGAAACGTTTAAAGAATAGTATATTCTGTAATAAGGTTGGAATCAAAATTCGCTGCGAGTGGAAAGTTTCGAGCACCACCGAATGCGAGCGTGAGGTACTGCGAATATCAAATTTTTATTCCAACAGAGTAACGGACCATAAGATAATAAGATAAAGATTTTCTTTGAATGCATTTCGAGCTATGAGGTCTATAGTATGGAACCATAATTTACTATTGTAAATTTGTCTGTTTATTGTAATTGGTGAGTATTACATAATTAGTATTCCATATTGTTGTAAATAAATAAAACATTTTTATGTATTGCACTATATTATATAATGTGTTCTTGATATTATGATTTATTTTAACGTTCTACCAAAATACAAATTGCACCCTGGATGAAATTCCGTTTATGATTTCAAAAAGTTGATATCTTGCCGTTTTCTCTAGAAAGCAAAGTGAAAATGCTAAACATCTTGGTTATTCTTAAAGTTTCACAACAACGGATTTTAAGCATCGACTTCTGGAAAGCTATCAACTTCATACCTGACTTTCGGCATGGATCTTTCGATTAATGTTGTCGCGGACGCATTCGTCGAGTAGTCCGTGATCTAACCCAATCGTTTTAGTAAAAAAGAAGGATAACACCTATCGGTTTTGTGTCGATTTTAGGAAGTTAAACCAAGTGACTAAGAAGGATTCCTATCCCTTGCCAAATATTACTTCAATTTTAGATCGCTTGCGAGATGCACGTTTTCTTTCCAGTTTGGATATTCGGTCTGCGTATTGAAAGTTCTCGCTTTCATAAGATTCCTAAGCTGTGATTGCTTTTACTGTTCTTCTCGTGGTCTTTTTTAGTTCACGCGCATGCCATTTGGATTACGTAATGCGCTTGTTACTTTCCAGCGATTGATTGTTCGAGTGTTTGGTGTGGATTTGAAGCCTTACTGTTTCGCTTACCTAGACGATATTATCATTGCAACACCTATTTTTGACGAGCGTATTAGCGTACTAGAAAAGGTACTAGAACGTTTAATGTCTGCTGGACTTACCTTACGTCGGGAAAAATGCAATTTTTGTTTCCTTGAATTAAGGTATCTCGAGTACGTGGTCAACAAAAATGGTCTGTTGGTAGAGCCGGATATGGTAACAGCAATACTTAATGTTCCCACTCTTTCAAACGTCACTGATGTCAGACGATGTATTGGTATGACTAGTTGGTACCGTCGCTTTATTCCTAATTTTGCTTCTCTTATGTCTTTTCTTTTGGCTGTTACTCGTAAAAATGTTTCTTTCAATTGGACAGTAAAATGTCAGTCTGCTTTTGATTCTCTTAAAAACATATTTTTTGCTTCCTTTTATGGTACAGACTGATGCCCTTTGGTTTAGGTGCTGTGTTAAGTACAACGACTGCGGATAGTTAAAAGGTTGTTAGTTACTTCAGTCGATCGCTTACTAGGGAGGAGCGACAATATTTGACTACTGAAAAAAAATGTCTGGCTGTGTTCTGGGCCATAGAGAAGTTCCGTCCTTATGTGGAAAAATCTCATTTTACCATGATAACCGATCATCATTCGTTGCTTTGGTTAAATAGTTTGTAGAGTTCTTCAGAACGATTAGCTTGCTGGTTTATTAAGTTACAGCAGTACAACTTTTCAATAATCCATTGGATAGGAAAAGATCACCATCGGTTCAAAATTTCTTCTGTACTTATGCTTAAATTGCCGACTACTGACCGTTGGTATAATAACCTTCTTAAACGTGTCTTGAAAGAGAAGTAAAAGTAAATGAAAGTGAGCAAAATGTGAACAACGGATATGTTTCACCTGATTTATCAACAAGTAACCTAATCGTTGGTGACGAACAAAATGTAAATAATTATCGTAGGTCTAATAGACATCGACAGAGACAGGAATATTTAAAAAATTATGTTTAATTTAATTGTTCAGTTTAGTATGTTACATTTATGTAGTATCGTTGGTAGTATATAGAATAAAAAAAAAGGGGAGATGTTGTAGGCAACCAAAATTACATACTTGAATGGCATGCGCGTACATCATCATCCACATTAATAATTAAGTTACCGAAGCATTAACATCGTTATATAGAAGTGTAGTACTTATGTTTAAATAAATTAATTCAATATATGTTTATTAAAATTAAATAAAATAACATGTAACAACAGTACATGTTTGAAACAGAGTATATAATAAGTTTATTTATAGTATCGTTATGCTAATATACAGGGTTAGTCAAAATTTCCGGAACATCTAAATAATTCAACAACCGTAAAAAAATTGAAGATTTTGTCAAACAATAATGTTTGAAATTCAACAAACTTTCGATTAAATGTGTTTTTAATATACAGGGTGTTTATTGCATTGTGGAATTTTGGTAACTTTTTCTTTTTCAAATGGAACACCTTATATATTTTTACATTTTTTAATTCTAAGATTCATTTAAGAACTTTTGTATACTAATACTTTTTAATCAATGCATCATTTTTGAATTATAAGTAATTAATCTAAACTCCTGAAGCTCAAATTAGGAATATTCTTTTATATAAATACACATTTACTTATTTTATCCAAACGGATAAAAAAATAACAAAATTCAATAAAAATAACAAAACAATTATCAGATCATGCTCGATAATGCTCCAACCTCTCAATAACTTTATAAAACAATTAAAAAATTGTCATTGAAATGACAGTTCTAAGTCAGTTGTAAGTTTCTATCAAAAGGAGATCTGGTTATAAAAAAAAGTAAATAAGAATACAAAAATAATATAAAAAAATCAACTTTTTTAGGTAACAATGAATCAACTGACCGAATATGATCGGTTAACTTTGTTAATTATTATTGGCAGTGGCGGCTGGTGGTCAATCATACAAGAGGGTCATTTAAAAAAACGCAATGATCGCAAAAAGGCTAAAAAACATTCTTACAGTAACGTGGTTTATATTTAAGATCAATTATGTTTAAGATTTAAGATATTCGTTTATAATTACAATTACCAAAATAATCAATAACAAACTCATTAAAATTTACAATCATTTTTCAATGCTTAGCATAGAAATGCACATCTTTCTTGTTTCATAGTATTGCCAATTGCGTAGAAATGTTTGAATTCTTTTTAACACAGCGAAATATCGCTCTCTGTCCACTGTAGTCATAGGTAAAGTCAATCAATTGTTTTATTTAATGTATGTATCTATTTTTAGTTTTTACAAACTTTTCGTTAGAGTCTTTAATTGACTTCACAATTGGTTTTTACTGTTTCTTTTAAATGCTATAAATCCGTAACATTATTTTTACAACATAATGATTAATACATCATCTGAAAACAGTAAACATAAACCACTAAAATCTATTATTTATTTCAAATCCACAAATCCAATCTAACGAATCATGTTTACTGGTTGGTCGAATTTGAAGTAAAGACTGAGGACGAGCATTAAATTTAAATTCTATATGTGTAAATAATTATTAGCTATTCATTTTTTAACGTCTTGTACCACAGTTATTATGAAACGATAAGTCGTTCCGTACAAATGAATATTATCGATCAACTAAGAAAATCGACTGTAAAGTTTGTCATATGTGATAAGAAATCTGTATTTAACACACACGCGTTGCGAAGATAACGGTAGATGACGTAAGTCACGTAAGCATTGCACTCAAAGATAATTGCACTAAGTATTATCTTTGGCGTAAGTGGCCCGGCTGAAGACCCTGCGAAAGCATTTAAACATTTACTTATCTTCTTTTCTAACTCACATAAAATTGTATTATGTGTGTCTGACTCTTGATTACAATAACTATCATCGTAATATAATGTAAATGTGGGCACAAGTACGTGTCAGCCTCGGGTAAATTCGCAAGCTTTCGTAACTGTTGCGTTTAAATTGACAATTTTGAAACGCTGATAACTTGATTTACACGCAAATTTTCTGTAATTTAAAAGCAAATAAAATACCTTTCTTATTCATTTTTGGAGGGTCATTGACCAAATGACCTAATAGAGAAGCCGCCACTGATTATTGGCATTGGTGATCAAAGAAGATCATTAAGACATGCAAAAAATTTGTTTTCTATTAGAAATTCGATGTGTCAGTACTGTAAAAAGAGCTCTACACCGTTACGAAAATCTACATTCCATTAAATATGCGATTGCAACGGGTCGACCAAAAACTGCAACCACTCAAGAAAAATCGCAGAAAATAATAAAGACCCCCAAAATAATTACAAACCAGCTTGCATTAGACCACATCAGTTTTAATTCTTTAAAAAAGCACATCTTTATAAGGTCCATTTAATTTACGAATTGAAGGAAGATGGCCCAGATAAAAGAATGGATTTTTGCGATAAGCTTTAAATGAGTCAGTAAACAAGCACAATTGTAGGTATTGCTCAATAGAGAATATTGGGCTAAGAAAGTTCATACTTAATATCCTCAAAAGGTTCACGTATGGTTAGGCGTCATTGGGAACAGATTTGACCAATTTTTTATTGAAGGTATATTGACATCTCATCTTATAAATTAAAAAGAAATATTAATTATTGAATAGTAGAAAATTCGAAAATTAACACTTTTTTATTTTGTTGTCGACAACCTACTGTTGTTTTACAGAAAATAAACTTGGCTAACTTGGGTACATTATGGTTAAATATCATAATTTTAACGTCTCTCATTTATATATTTTTATTGAAAGTAGACATGTTCTTATTCAGAACTTTATCTTCTCTTAAAATATTCAAAAAAAATTTTTATGAATATTGCTAAAATCCGATGTTCAATTGTTTTTTTGATTAAACTGTCGTAAACTTTGGTAATCTAAACCAATTTGTAGTTTTAATAATAGGAAAGATAGCAATAGTGAGCAAATAATTTTGGACACGTTGTATACAATATAAATAAGTCTAGATTGGGTCTCAACATTATCGAGGGTTATGTTTACAAATTAAGATTTATAAGTACAAATTTTTTTATACTTGTCGGAATGTGAATGTTTATGCTAACGAATTTGTTTTATTTTACGACGTGTTGCTCAACCACAAATGGGGGCTTACTTTATATTCTGTATGTAACATCAACTTACATTCTAGCATTTATACAAAAATATACTTCGTTGTTTAACTTTGCCTGTCATAGAATAAACATACTTTGCTTTACTAGTTACGTGTTGTCTTTTATTCTCTCAGGGCTCGGGGTAAATTTAAACGGAATCTATTTATTCATTTTCCTCTTCTTCGTTTTGGTGTCTTTTTAAACTTATTTTATAATTTAACACCACGAAGCTCACGACCCAATCTCAGGAAGCATCTGAGTTAATCGGCACTAATACAGTTACGAAAAAATCCACGTAACAAAATTTGGTTCCCAATTATCTGGGCTCGAGTTCGTGTGTGCAATTATAATTCGTTCTATTTTTATTGAATTTACTACTAAATGGTTGTCTTTAGTGGGTTGGATTTACTCGAAGTTTTACTTCGCTTCTTTAGGTGTTGTTGCAAGACCTGACTTCGGAGTTATTTTACTAACTTTTAGTACGTTGGCTTGACTTTACATAAGTTATTGACTTACTTTGCAAACAGAGTTGCGGCAGTAGTTTGTTACGGTCAAAATTTTCATTAGGTACGCCTATGTGTTTTCGACGTAAAATTAGATTCAGGTGTTGACGCCATCTATCGGGTTCGTTGGTCACTTTGTGTTGAGCAGACGGCACCCGGTGACAGACCGGCATTTCCACTTTAACATCGTACCTGTTAGTACCTATGTCTGCGTGAATTGAATATCGTTTTCAAGAATCATCCACGTGTTGGGACACGATGGAAATTAGTAGTTTCTCTTAAATAATTGATTTCATCCACGCAGAGTAAGTGATTGTATTCTTTCTTTAATTAAACGTAATTTTTATGTCTTTTTGGTTAGCGCCATGTGCCACCTTCATGAATAGGGGTATTCGTATCGTTACATAAAATCCTCAAGGGAAAACTATAATCGAAAGCGGAAGATCTTAATTACTGGATACGATTGAATTCTATTCGGAGGCAATAACTTAACCTTGATGACTATCACATTGTTCGGAAGATCTTAATTCCTGGATACGATTGAATTCTATTCGGAGGCCATAACTTAACCTTGATGATTCTCACCTTGTTCGGAAGATCATAATTATTGGATACGATTGAATTCTATTCGGAGGCAATTACTTAATACCACCATAGGCGTAACATTAATGTAACAGCAGACGATAAGTGTCGGTTCGATTACTGTCCCTTAAATGTGTCTTTATTTGTAGTTTGTGAGTCGCCAGGTAGACACGATTATTTTTCAGGAAGTTTAATTGCAGGAAGCCATTAGGAAAAACGTTTTTCTGAAGGTCGCCCTGGAATTTTGGTAAGTCACTTTTTCTTGTTGTTATTCATTCGTGTCGCTACGGTGTATATTCACAACTTACTATAGTTACTAATTGTACGTGCAAATTGACGTGTTGCTTGTGATTGTTACTAAATTAAGTTAAGTAAATGACTTATCGCTCGCTGCTTATATCCACCGTAAATTATTAATATTCATGTTACTTATTGATAAAGTTTATATATGTTTTGGTGGCTACACTTTTGGTTGACGTGTAGTGTAAGTTGCCGATCCTGCGGTTATTCTATTTTGTATATTCTCGCTAATACCTACTTAGATTTGACTATTTAACTCTTACTATATTTATCGTGATAGAATAATTAAAGTACAATTGTTATTAACGATTGAGTTTCTTTTCCTTTTATTCGTTTCTTTCAGCAGTTACGAACCTAACATCTAGTTACAAGTTTCTTACCATTCTGTTGTGAGCAGGCAGAACTGACTTTGGATAGGCTCTGGCGCCCTTAATTATCTTTTCATTATTGTCTAGGAACCCTACCCTCTCTCCGACTATTGAGAGTTGGCCGTGCAGATTCGTAAAAACAGCTAAAGCTTGTAACAAGTTTTTCCCATCTGTACCGTGGTGTTACTTTTTAAACTTGTAGAACATTAAGTTGTAGTAAGGGAGTCAATAACCTCTATTCGTAATTTACGGTTTTGTGAAGTTCATGATTTAAGCAATCTTTTATGTGTTGTGTATCTCGTATCGTTGCATAACCTAATTTCCAAAAACCTTTCTCCTGCTACTGCTTAGGGTTGTCACTTTAAACCTCTGCTAAATAGACATTAGTAACAAAGTGTATCGCCAGAAGTTAGTCTCCAGAGTTAAATGAAGGTATTTATAGTTTAACGTTTACTGCAAATTTGAAAAAGTAGTTTATGTTAGAATATAGTTTTTAATGCTTTTTAGTAATTGAAATAATTAAAGTTCTTTTGTAATGATTTTGTATTTTTTTTTCGTTTTTTTTTACAGACACATTAAGCTTAATTCAAATTCAACCATATTTTAATTGAATTAGAAAGGTATTGATTCTATTTTACAATTATTAGTATGCTAATTATTAGCTTATAATCTACAATTTATTACTTAGTTAATTGTTTAGTTACGCAATGAAAGAGCTTTGCAAACTACCAATTTCTGATTAATTTGATTCAATTATTTGTATTAACTGAATGGTTTATCATTATTTTTTTAATTTAATATATAAATTTTAATTTTGTTAGGTTTTGTTTTACAATAAATGCTTGTAATTTAACTTGTAAACAAAAGCTCCATTTTATACACGTTCGGGTTGTATTTTCGTTGACGAAGTTCTTGGTGAATAAACACCTAGAAGCTATCAAATGTCGTGTCTTTATTTGACGCCCTAGCAACTTTGTATGTTTTAAATTTTATTTTTTGTCTTTTTCTTTGACGTCCAAATATTCAGGTACGCCCATCTCACTGTTCTAGCTGGGCAAACATCTTTACGTTACGTTTTGTAGGCAATTTTACAATAACATATTTTAGTACGTAACAAATAAATTAGTAATCAAAAAATAGCTAAATTTGCAACTATTATTTTTGAAAGTTGATTTGGCTAGTGCAGCTGCAAAGACGTAAGATATTTTTGTATGCATTAAATAACTTGTATATTAACCAACCGGAGTTAAAGTAAACATGTTTTAATTTTTTTACGATTTTCTTAAAGTAAATACGTTCTAATCCAAGTAACTTTTCAAGCTGTTACTAAATACTCTTAAAACGGTTTCAACCATGATAAATACATCTTGGTTCGTTATTATAAAAATATCGTGTCGCATTTTACTTCACAGCGTTGACTGAAGAAATGTATAAAGACTCGCAAGGCTCATGTTAAAAATCGTACCGTATTACTATCTCACTTTTGTGGCTCTCTGCGCCCCGCTGCCTACAAACTTTACTCTTGGATAGTAGCGACACGGTTGTTTTCAACGCAAACTAAGATAAGACTGGTAAAAGATCGCTTAAAAATAATGCTTGGAAAGTAATAAGATAACTCTTCAAAATAATCGTTTGTTGTATTTACTAGATACCGTTGACTGATATAAAATGTTTTGAGTAAACGGTATGTAATTTGACAAGTTGAATTTTTTTCTTCAATCTATATTCTATACGTTTGCCAGAGTTTGGTTTTGTTTTTTCTCTGCTGTTTTAATTTACGTCATAATATTTTATACTTTTTTTTCAGAAAAGCTTTGGTATGAGATTCCATTTATAAAATTCGGTAACTTAGTTCTATATTATAAATAGTGGTGGGCGATACGATACATCGAATCGAATATCGATACGTATCGGAATATCGATATGGATCGGAGTATCGCTACGATCCAAATATCAGTACGTATCGAAATATCGATACGTATCGTAATATCGATACCTATCAAAATATCGACATTTCGATACGTATCGATATATCGATAGACGACCCAGGCCTAATATAAAGTAGGAATGGTGATTTAAATCATTAAAAATCGATTTTTGTACTCTAATAAAGCGATTTTTACAATCGATTTTTCTAGCCAATTTTTTTTAATTAATTGATTCAAAAATGGAATCGATCGAACATCGCTTTATGGAACTATAATTATTCTGCAATCAACAAAAATGTAAAAACAAAAAACTCATAAGTAAATAATCAAATCGCCAAGTGAACAATAATTTAAAAAAGCAGATTACAAATTCAAAACCGCCGGCGGTAATTTGATACTTGCACAAGAAGCAAAACAGAATTTTTGTTATGTTTATAAATGTATATAACTGTCTTATCGTGTTTTGCAGTTGATAATATTCTTTAAAAGGTGACTACAAAAGCGATTACCAAATCGGTTTTCCGTTCACTTAAAACTTTTAACTTGATTTGCTAATAAAGATTACACCAATTTTCAATAAAATAAAATTCAGCTACGCCCATCTCACTTTTCTAGCTGAGCAAACATCTTTACGTTAATGTTTTGTAGGCAATTTTACGGTAACATATTTTAGTACCTAACAAATAAATTAGTAATCTAAAAATAACTAAATTTGCAACTATTATTTTTGGAAGTTCATTTAGCTAGTGGAGATGCAAAGACGTAGAATATTTGCGTATGCGTTAAATAACTTGTATATCGACCAACCGAAGCTAAAGTATTCATTTTTAATTTTTTTTTTAAAAGTTAAACATAATTTAAATTAGAAGTTTTTCTACAGGTCCTACAGGATTTTGATTGAGAAATAATAACATGTCAACGTCTTTGGTCTTGACATTTTTTCTGAACCAATTTGAGCCGATTTCATGAAAAGTTTTTCAGATGAGATCGAAGCTGTAGTAACACATAGAAATCTTTTAGCACATTTATGTAGTACGCCAAAGGTAAAAAAAATAACCTACGTGATTCTAGGTTTTTGTAATGACCAAACCGTACAAGCTTTAAACGTATTTTATTATAAACTTTTGGGGAAATTGTAGAGTTTTCATTATCTTTACCATTATTGCTCACTATCGATAGTAAACTTCAAACTATCGATAGTGACAATAGTTTTTCTCCACTACTAAACTATAATATACTTGCTTGTTTCTAAACTAAAATTAGTTTACGGATAACTGAAACTTTATATTTGATAATAGCACATCAATTATAAAAAACAATAAATCATGGTTGATAATCAGTATTTTGAGTATTTTTCTTAATCCAATCATTAAATTTAGATAGTGTTTCTGTAGACATTGTTTTTTTATGATCTCCAACTTGTCCGGATCTTATAAAACCATCACGTCCATATAGACTATTATGATTTACTGCAGCATTATTTTTCATAGTGTTAAAGCTTAACCAGTCGACTAATTTGTCTTCTTCTTCTTTAGTTAAAATTCGGTCGAAAAATTGAGAAACTTCTCTAACGACACCTAATAAATTTTTTTTCATATCTTCATATTTAATAAACAAAATGTTTTCTTCAAATCTGCGGTTCCAAAAATAAAATAAGTGGTCCCAATAATTTCCACTTGGCCAATCTAAAAAAAAATATAATATTCAAAAACTGTTAAAAATTATCGCAGCCGGACATATCGCTGAAAAGACAAAACGCCGAATTAAGACAATGCCAAAGTTGTGGCTAAAGATAGTCAAAACGTCGAAAATAATCATGTGAACAAATTGCCGACCATTGTCAGAACGCAGGTTAAGACCACGGTCCGCAAGTGGTCAAACCCGAATATGCTCGAATTCTCAACTTTACTATACTACGTATGTGAACAAGATGCCAAAAGCAATCAAAGTGCCAAAAATTTGTAAAACAGTGTCTAAATTTTTTCATTCCTTTATTTAATAATGTTAGAACTAGTTTATTTAGTAATTTCGACGTTTTGGAATTTTGGCCAACAAACGTTTTTGGTGTTTTCATCGTTTTCGACGTCTAGTTCATATACCTAATTTGATAAAGTTCAGATTTCAAGCATATTCGCGTTTGACGCCCTGCGAAATGTCGTCTTTAGTTCTTCGGCGTTCAGCCACGTTCGACGTTTCGTCCACATCATCATTTTCGATGTTTTGACTATTTTTGGCGTTTTGTCTATGTTACTTTTTTGTCGATTTGACTACAGCTTTAGCGTTGTGTCCTTTCGGAGTTTTATCTTTTCGACGATGTATCATAGACTCAAAATATAACAGTTTCAAGACTTACAAAAATTAGATAGAAACTTTTCCACAAATTCTTCAAACGAACAATCGATAACTTTTAGTATATTAGTAAAATAGTAATAACTAGACACACAAACATCTTTAGGATTTCTTGCAATATATATAATCTAAAATTAAACATTTATAATTTTAAAAAAATATATGAGAAGTATTACCTTTGGTTTTTTATTACCATTTACAATTTCTTCCGGTAAATATTTGACTGCAAAGTGAGATTTTATGCAACGCGGAGCTTTCATGCTTTCCACAAAACCTATAACGTTTGAATAGCATTGTAATTCAAGTTTGTGGTGTAATTCGTTACCTCGGAAAAGAACTGAACTATAAGCAAGAAGTTATAAAATTAATAATATGCGTGTTTATAGTAAATACTCTAACACAGGAAAACGCTCGTCTATAAATACTTTGGCTCCTTCATAATCTAAATCGTTTACAATCAACCAAATCATTTCTTGGGCCCAAGTAGTACCTGCAAATTATAATTTTTTTGAATAAAGTTATCACGTAACATTAAAGTTAAAAATAAATTAAGAAACCATAATAAAAGTGACAAAAAGACTCGATAATGTATACAGGTTATCGTTCGTTCTGTTTAATACGTATGTGGAACAAGCAGAGAATTTAGACAAATGGACTATTAAAAAATACAAATGTTATTTTACATTTTATGCATCTATAAAATACCAATTGAATAAAAAAAATTATTTGTATGTAAAAAATAAAACATTCCACAAAACCACCATCAGAGTTTTATTACAATGTTTCGATATGGATAATACATTTTTTCGACAACGTTGATGTTTTCTTGCTGTCATTGAAGTAATAGACTCATTTGTAGAATCTTACCGTAGACTTGTAGGATTTTAGTGTTAGTTTATTTATTGGTTTTTGTTAGTATTTCGAGAAATTAATTTGTCATAAAAATCGTACTACTTACGAACAAAACCAAACGACATATGATTTAAAATTGCAGGACAAAGAGTAAAATTTGTAGCACTTGGAAACCAAAATCATTTATTTTCTGAATGCAAAAGTTAGACCGACTAAGTCACTTTGCTGTATGTTGCTCGGTCGAAAGCGTAGTTTATATTTTGTGTGTGATTTCATAAAATTCATTTAAATATACCTTCTTCTAACGTGAACCGCTGACTGTAATAAAATAAATATACTCTGTGTTACCACTCATGTCTTGTCATTTGTTCTATTTCAGTTGCGGGTAGATTTAAACGGTGTCTTTTCCTTTTGCCTAATTTTTCATCGGTTTAGCGCTTTTTTAAATTTATTTTATAATTTAACGCCACGAACCTTACTACTCGTTCGCCGGAATAACTGAGCTAATCGTCCCTCTTTTAAGTTACGAGAAAAACCACGTAACAAATTTCGGGTCCAACGTGGGGCTCTAGTTTGTGTGTGCGATTATGATTCGTTCATTTTTATCGATTTTTCGACTTATTGGTTGTCTTTAGTGGTTTCGGTTTAGTCAAAGTTTACTTAACTTCTTTGAGGTTGTTGCAAGACTTGGCTTCGTAGTTGGCTTACTTATCTTACTACATTTTATTTAGGTTGGCTTAACTTGTTTTAGTTACCGACTTACTTTGATTTTGATGTGATTGTAGTTGGACATGTGTTAGCACATTTTGCTTTTGATTTACTATTTTAATTAGTCTACTGTTTTAGGTTTTATTGTGTCTTTTAGTGTGTTAGCTATGTATTTTTCAGATAACGAACCACCACTTCTCACTTCTATGTACTCTGATTCTTAAATAAACTTAGAAGATTGGAATGTTACGTTTTCTGGTAAGGATCCTTCTTTACTTATAGAATTTCTTATTCATATTGACGAGTTGTGTTTGACCCGTTAAGTTTCACAACATCAACTTTTTCATTGAAAAGGTTATCGGGTAAAGGTCTACTTGTTTTTAGAACCAGACGACGTACTTTGCGTTCTTGACAGGATGTTGCTGTAATCTTAAAATCAAAGTTTTTGCCTTCAGATTACGACGATTGTCTGATGGATACCATTCGCAAGCGCACGATGGGACCTACCGAATATAGTAGGATGTACGTTGCTGTTATGAGATACCTTTTTATTCAAATGTTAAACTGGCCTCGGAGCAGACACAGCTTAAAATCATTTGTCGTAATTTGATTTCGTTGTATCAATCTCATTTCGCACTTGTGCATATTATATCATTTTCTCAATTGGCCTTTTTAGGAAAACGTTTAAAGTCGAACCTTATCTATAGGAGTTCCTTTATCTTTCCAACATCTGATATGAGTCACATACTGTAGAGCCATATTTGACTGCTACTTCGGCCGTTTCTGTAATTGCCGTTGTTGGTTCTCGTGATACTTCTTCACTTCCTTCTTCTATATCTACTCCTAAGTCTAATACTTGTGTGCACGGTCGTTCTAAAGCTGAGAAACTTGTACGTCCTGTTTGTTCTTTAGCTTCTTTTTTTTTAAATTATTTTTTAAATCTAGGATTATTTGGCTGACTATCGATCCGCATTATTTAGGTTTGATTTCCTTGTCGTTTCTCTCGGTGTGCCGTGAGAGGTCTTTTGTGTAAATAAATGTGTACATGTTTCTTCTTCGGATCCTTGCGTGTGGAAATTAGTTATTCTTTTGAACTTACGCAAACAACTAATCTATGATGACCACCTTCTATCTGAGCTTGAGGACCGCAGCGTTAGTTGTACGTTGGAACCTTTTCTGTGTCATTTTTACTGACCTTATATGAGATCTGAAATTGCTGAGTTCATATGTTATTGTTCTTGTTTGAACTCACAACCAAGTAACCGTATTAAGTCACGTCACGTTTTGCCAAGTACGACGAAGCTTTCCAACACTGGTGTCGTTACAAGGTCTACACGTCTACATAGGGATTGTGTTGTCTCTTCAGATGTAAAAACCGCTGCTATTGTTTTTGCATCTCCTTCTTCAGTCGCTTCTAATTATTCTTTGCTGTTTCCTTCTACTAATCGTTCTCTTCTCTTTCATCGGCGTCGCAAGCGTTGTAACTTTTAGTTTTTTTAAAGCTTTTGGCTTGTGACCTTTCCAATTCTTTTGGTACTTGTTTTTTGGTTTTGATGGTTCCAGTCTTTAAATACGTCGTTGGTATTTTGTTGGTTGTGGTTCGGATGCTATCTATTTGCTTTTCCCCGTTTTGTTGTCACCGATATTCTTTTCTTTGCTTAAGTTTCTGATAAATTTCTTTTGGTCTCTTTCTTCTCCATCTTACTTCAGGACAGACTAACTTTTTGTTTGTATATATTATATACGGTTAGTCTGCCTTTTTGAACTGGTGCGTCATCCATACCATTTTTCTTCTGCTTTTAGATTTGTTCTTATTTCGATTGAAAGCATTAAAGTCTTGTGTTAAACTATCTAATTTGGGACAACAATTGGTATGCTTTCGTTGTATGACTAACTGTGATATTTTTTTCCTTCTCTTTTTTTTATATATATTTTGGGCGGTTGGTTGAGCATTGAATGGTTGGTCATTCCTTTTCGTTTCTTCTGCGGAGAGAAGAACAAAACAAAATCTTGTCTTACCTTTCCCCGTCTGTCTTTTTTCTTTCTTCTTTCTTCTTATCTTACTTTGTATTGTTTTCTTCTTCTTGATTGGTTAATCACCTGCATGCCACATATATTTCCTTCTTTTTGTTTCTCTTTTTCTTTTTGTTGTCAGTTATTTTTCTTGCTTTATTAGTGTTAGTGGGTTTTTGTCTTGTTGTGCTTGGGTTGAAACTTGGAATAAACTGCAACATTGGTTCTTGTACTCAACATACTTTTGCTTAATCGGCATTTTTGATGTCAGTCATTGTGAGGATCTTTCTTTTTTTTGGTTTCTTTTGCTCTAAGAATATTCTAATCCGTTCTTTGGCTTTTAGGTTCCAATGGGACATTCCAACAAGACGAGCGCTGACTCACAATGTTCGATTAGCAAGTGAAGCCTCTTATTCTTCTTTATCTGCTGTTACTTTATTATCTTTTTTTCGGTTTTATTTTGGGTTACGCAGTTTGAATTTGTCTTGGATTAGTACACTTTAATGTTTAGCTTTTTGGAACTTTGTGGTTGTGACTTTGGGATTGCTAACTTTTTTCTGCTTTTTGGTAGTCCGATTTGTGTCGATTTTTAATCAGAAACTTCTCTTTTGTCTGAAATTTCTTCGTAGATTTTCTTTGCTTAGATTTTTAGGGTGTGTTTGGTTTTTTTTCTGGAACTCAGCGCGTGGAGGATGTGGTAACAATTTCTGGAAGATCACGTAACAAAGGAATAAGTTGCACGCTTAAGAAATCAAAAACATATAAATAACTAACGTTACACTTGAGTTAGAGAGTCAGTTAGTTAGTTAGTATCTTCTTAAGAGAGTTCAAGTTGAAGTCGAGAGTCTTTCTCAAGTGAAGTTAATTTTGAGTCGATAGTCTAAGTCAAGATGGCAAATGTAATTATGTAATTCTTCAAACATAATTATTATTTTTTACGTATAAATAAAACCTGCTACTTAATTGTTGAAAGTCACGACCTCACCTCCGTATCGTGACAAATGGTGTTGGTGCCGTTCTTTTCTTATTTGATCTACCTTTCTATAATTGTCCTCTAAATATGCCAAGTAATACTTGCATTATCCCATAAACAATTATCGTACTAATTGTATCAATTACCACAATAATTTTGACATAAGTTTTTCTTAAATGTAGAATTTTTTAAATGACAACCGCAAGGACTAGTACATCCAAACATCAATACGATACTCGTAGTAACGCTTTTCGACAAAAAATTAATGTAATTAAGATACCAAACTTTATCTCACTAGAGCACACAACTACTGATAGTAACGTTAAATCAATCACACCAGCCACAATGGCAAACGCAAATATTACACTTCAACAAGTGATATCAGCAGAAAATACTCCAATTTTACCTAAATTTGCAGTACCACATTCGTTTACGCCAGGTGAAACAAATCCTCATACGTTTATAAAAAATTTCTATCGATGTGCAGATTCCAATCATTGGGATGTTTCTGATATATAAAGGTAACTTCTTTAGTAATTATGTTAACGGAAACATGGTTTAATCGTTATAAGAGTGATCAACATAATGTAAATCAAAAAGTGGGATGATATTACAAAAGATTTTCTCAATCATTTCAAAGGTTTTTGTTCAAACGATCCCAGTTGAAAGTCACGATCTCACCCCTGTATCGTGACAGTATTTCACGCACATCCATTTAAATATGAAATAGAATATTATTGCGATCTGAGTAAGAATCTTTATTTGTGGTAAGCGATTATTTATTGTGTTTGTGGTTTAATTTAATTCTTCCGTATTTGTCTGTAGCGGGATTCCATACCCCCACACGTTTTCTTTGTCTATGCAGATAATAATCAGATGTTACAATTAGGAAAATTTCCATTATGACGTCACGTCACTGTACATTATTTACACATTCGAGAGGTTGGATGCAATTATTATCTTATTGGAGGAAACACCAAAATTTACAAAATTAAATTGAAGGAAATCTGCGCGTTTGTTTATTAAGGTCATTTTGTTGTGCGACGTGTTGCTTACTCAAAAGCGTAATTTATATTTTGTTTGTGATACCGACCTATATGATATCATAAAATTCATTTAAATATACCTTCTTCTAACGTGAACCGCTGACTGTAATAAAATAAATATACTCTGTGTTACCACTCATGTCTTGTCATTTGTTCTATTTCAGTTGCGGGTAGATTTAAACGGTGTCTCTCCCTTTTGCCTAATTTTTCATCGGTTTAGCGCTGTTTTAAATTTATTTTATAATTTAACGCCACGAAGCTTACTACTCGATCGCCGGAATAACTGAGCTAATCGTCCCTCTTTTAAGTTACGAGAAAAACCACGTAACAAATTTCGCGTTCAACGTGGGACTCTAGTTCGTGTGTGCGATTATGATTTGTTCATTTTTATCGATTTTTCGACTTATTGGTTGTCTTTAGTGGGTTCGGTTTAGTCAAAGTTTACTTAACTTCTTTCAGGTTGTTGCAAGACTTGGCTTCGTAGTTGGCTTACTTATCTTACTACATTTTATTTAGGTTGGCTTAACTTGTTTTAGTTACCGACTGACTTTGATTTTGATGTGATTGTAGTTGGACATGTGTTAGCACATTTTGCTTTTGATTTACTATTTTAATTAGTCTACTGTTTTAGGTTTTATTGTGTCTTTTAGTGTGTTAGCT
The DNA here is from genome assembly GCA_035610365.1 of Aquatica leii. Taxonomy (NCBI): domain Eukaryota; kingdom Metazoa; phylum Arthropoda; class Insecta; order Coleoptera; family Lampyridae; genus Aquatica; species Aquatica leii. The sequence continues at coordinate 155,010,902 of CM069433.1, forward strand.
ATCTATTTTTCAGATAACGAGCCACCATTTCTCACTTCTATGTACTCTGATTCTTCAATAAACTTAAAAGATTGGAATGTTACGTTTTCTGGTGAAGATCCTTTTTTACTTATAGAATTTCTTATTCATATTGACAAGTTGTGTTGGACCCGTTAAGTTTCACAACATCAACTTTTTCATTGAAAAGGTTATCGGGTAAAGGACTACTTGTTTTTAGAACCAGACGACGTACTTTGCGTTCTTGGCAGGATGTTGCTGTAATCTTAAAATCAAAGTTTCTGCCTTCAGATTACGACGATTGTCTCATGGATACCATTTGCAAGCGCACGATGGGACCTACCGAATATAGTAGGATGTACGTTGCTGTTATGAGATACCTTTTTATTCAAATGTTAAACCGGCCTCGGAGCAGACACAGCTTAAAATCATTTGTCGTAATTTGACTTCGTTGTATCAATCTCATTTCGCACTTGTGCATATTATGTCATTTTCTCAATTGGCCTTTTTAGGAAAACGTTTGAAGTCGAACCTTAACTCTAGGAGTTCCTTTATCTTTCCAACATCTGATATGAGTCACATACTGTAGAGCCATATTTGACTGCTACTTCGACCGTTTCTGTAATTGCCGTTGTTGGTTCTCGTGATACTTCTTCACTTCCTTCTTCTATATCTACTCCTAAGTCTAATACTTGTGTGCACGGTCGTTCTAAAGCTGAGAAACTTGTACGTCCTGTTTGTTCTTTAATTTCTTTTTTTTTAAATTCTTTTTCAAATCTAGGATTATTTGGCTGACTATCGATCCGCATTATTTAGGTTTGATTTTCTTGTCGTTTCTCTCATTGGTGTGTCGTGAGAGGTCTTTTGTGTAAATAAATGTGTACATGTTTCTTCTTCGGATCCTTGCGTGTGGAAATTAGTTATTCTTTTGAACTTACGCAAACAACTAATCTATGATGACCACCTTCTATCTGAGCTTGAGGACCACAGCGTTAGTTGTACGTTGGAACCTCTTCTGTGTCTTTTTTACTGGCTTTATATGAGATCTAAAATTGCTGAGTTCATATGTTATTGTTCTTGTTTGAACTCACAACCAAGTAACCGTATTAAGTCACGTTACGTTTTGCCAAGTACGGCGAAGCTTTCCAACACTGGTGTCGTTACAAGGTCTACACGTCTAAATAGGGATTGTGTTGTCTCTTCAGATGTAAAAACCGCTGCTATTGCTTTTGCATCTCCTTCTTCAGTCGCTTCTAATTATTCTTTGCTGTTTCCTTCTTCTAATTGTTCTCTTCTCTTTCATCGGCGTCGCAAGCGTTGTAACTTTTAGTTTTTTTAAAGCTTTTGGCTTGTGACCTTTTCAATTCTTTTGGTGCTTGTTTTTTGGTTTTGATGGTTCCAGTCTTTAAATACGTCGTTGGTATTTTGTTAGTTGTGGTTCGGATGCTATCTATTTGCTTTTCCCCGTTTTGTTGTCACCGATATTCTTTTCTTTGCTTAAGTTTCTGATAAATTTCTTTTGGTTTCTTTCTTCTCCATCTTACTTCAGGACAGACTAACTTTTTGTTTGTATATATTTATATACGGTTAGTCTGCCTTTTTGGACTGGTGCGTCATCCATGCCATTATTCTTCTGCTTTTGGATTTGTTCTTATTTCGATTGACAGCATTAAAGTCTTGTGTTGAACTATCTAATTTGGGACAACAATTGGTATGCTTTCGTTGTATGGCTAACTGTGATATTTTTTTCCTTCTCTTTTTTTTATATATATTTTGGGCGGTTGGTTGAGCATTGAAGGGTTGGTCATTCTCTTTCGTTTCTTCTGCGGAGAGAAGAACAAAACAAAATCTTGTCTTACCTTTCGCCGTCTGTCTTTTTTCTTTCTTTTTATCTTATTTTTTATTGTTTTCTTCTTGATTGGTTAATCACCTGCATGCCACATATATTTCCTTCTTTTTGTTTCTCTTAAAGGTTTACCCGTTAGGTGCCGTTGGTTGGGCATTGTAGGCTAATTTTTCTACGGAGAGAAGAACGAATCAGGCATTTACATCAAGCCTTATCTTTCTCTGTCTTTCCCTATCTTTATCTTTTCCACTCATTTTTTTCTTCTTGAGCTTAGAGTTCTTCTATGTGCCAACTATTCTTTTTTTATGATTTTCGTTGAGGTTTGCTTCGAGGATGGTTACGTGAGCATAGAAGCATTTATTCTTATCTTTCTCAATCTTTTTTACTTTTTTTTTCTCTTTTGCTCCTTAAAGTTCTCCTTTAGGACAATTGTCTTTTTTTTTATTTTTCTTTTTTTCTAAATTTTAGTTTGTTGCTTGAACACTTTCTTTTTTTCTTTTTAGTAACTTCCTCCTTTACTTTACTGCAACCATGTTTCTTTTTTTTTCTTTTTGTTGTCAGTTATTTTTCTTGCTTTATTAGGGTTAGTGGGTTTTTGTCTTGTTGTGCTTGGGTTGAAACTTGAAATAAACTGCAACGTTGCTTCTTGTACTCAACATACTTTTGCTTAATCGGCATTTTTGATGTCAGTCATTGTGAGGATCTTTCTTTTTTTTTTGTTTCTTTTGCTCTAAGAATATTCTAATCCGTTCTTTGGCTTTTAGGTTCCAATGGGACATTCCAACAAGACGAGCACTGACTCACAATGTTCGATTAGCAAGTGAAGCCTCTTATTCTTCTTTATCTACTGTTACTTTATTATCTTTTTTTCGGTTTTATTTTGGGTTACGCAGTTTGAATTTGTCTTGGATTAGTACACTTTAGTGTTTAGCTTTTTGGAACTTTGTGGTTGTGACTTTGGAATTGCTGACTTTTTCTCTGCTTTTTGGTAGTCCGATTGTGTGTTTGGTTTTTTTTTCTGGAATTCAGCGCGTGGAGGATGTGGTAATAATTTCTGGAAGATCACGTAACAAAGGAATAAGTTGCACGCTTAAGAAATCAAAAACATATAAATACCTAACGTTACACTTGAGTTATGGAGTCAGTTAGTTAGTTAGTATCTTCTTAAGAGAGTTCAAGTTGAAGTCGAGAGTCTTTCTCAAGTGAAGTTAATTTTGAGTCGATAGTCTAAGTCAAGATGGCAAATGGATTATGTAATTCTTCAAACATAATTATTATTATTTACTTATAAATAAAACCTGCTACTTAATTGTTGAAAGTCACGACCTCACCTCCGTATCGTGACAAATGGTGTTGGTGCCGTTCTTTTCTTATTTGATCTACCTTTCTATAATTATCCTCTAAATATGCCAAGTAATACTTGCATTATCCCATCAACAATTATCGTACTAATCGTATAAATTACCACAATAATTTTGACATAAGTTTTTCCTAAATGTTGAATTTTTTAAATGACAACCGCAAGGACTAGTACATCCAAACATCAATACGATACTCGTAGTAACGCTTTTCGACAAAAAATTAAGGTATCAAAGATACCAAACTTTATCTCACTAGAGCACACAACTACTGATAGTAACGTTAAACCAGTCACACCAACCACAATGGCAAAAGCAATCAGCAGAAAATACTCCAATTTTACCTAAATTTGCAGTATCACATTCTTTCACGCCAGGTGAAACAAATCCTTATACTTTTATAAGAAATTTCAATCGATGTGCAGATTCCAATCATTGGGATGTTTCTGATAAAGTAATTATGTTAACGGAAACGCGTATACATGGTTTAATCGTTATAAAAGTGATCAACATAATGTAAATTAAACATTGGATGATATTACAAAAGATTTTATCAATCATTTCCCTATGGAACCTAATTCTCAAACTTACTGGCAAAATAATAGCAGATTTCCAAGGCTCAATCAAAATGGCTAAAAGTTTTCTCGAAAGCGTGCAGCATAGTACGACCTAACCAAACATTGCTTACCTCGCAACATGTTGAGCAACTTATTTTTTTTTAAGATTTGTAAACACAATAAACAATATTTATGTTGAATTGTCTTTTATCTGAACTTGACGGTATCTGAAGTATTGGTATCCGTATCTGAAATGTGATATCGGTTCAAGCGTAATCATAAAAATTAGCCAACAGTCAACTATCTAACTATGTTTCTAAGATAGCAGAGACGAACTAAAATACTTCGTTTCTTTGTGTATTACTTGATTCTTTATCTACGGCACTCATTTTTATCTCCTAAGATGAAAACTAAATTAATTTAAAATAATGTGATCTGTATTTTAGAAATAAAACAATTTTTTCGTACACATTACAAAGAGTAGAGAGAGTGATAGAATTATTGGTATTTCTGTAGTTAAGAAAGCAATATTGATTGATTGATGGTCAGAAAACAATTCATATTGGGCTGAGGAAGTTCATACTCAGTATCCTCAAAAAGTTAACGTTTGGTTAGGCGTCATTGGGAACAGATTAGTTGGCTCATGTTTTATTGAAGGCACATTGACATCTCATCGCTACTTAGTTCTACTTCAAAATACCTCGTCTCCGTACATCTTCAGTGAAGTATACATTTTTTCTGTAAGGTGAATTGGAACGAAAGAATTCATTGAATGGCCACCAAACTCGCCGAATTTACAGATATTAGATTTTTCTATTTCGTGACACTTAAAATATAAAGTTTATATCAATAGGCCACAGAGCATTGATGATTTAAAGCAAAAGATAATTGAGGAAGTTCAGAGTATTACTGATAACCATTTAGAAAACTGTTTACGTAAAGTTGTTGGGGCATTGTCAAGCCGCTCAGGGATGGCATCTTAAACATTATCCGTTTGGATAAAATAATTGTGTATTTACGTAGAAAAATGTTCTTAATGTTAAGTTCAGGAGTTTCAATTAATTGCTTATAACTAAAAAAAATCGTAGAAAAAATTGTTAGAGTTAATCTTAGAATTGAACAATCAAAATATAGATAGTGTTCCATTTGAAAAAGGAAATGTTGCCAAATTTCCATAATGAAATGAACACCTTGTATATTAAAAACATCGAAAGTTTGTTTAATTCCAAAATATTTTTCTTTGAAAGTTTTCTTAAATTTTTTTACGGTTAAAGAATTATTTAGGTGTTCCGGTAATTTTGACTAACCATGAATATATGTGATCTAAGATTAAAATCAACGTCAGCTAAAATAAAATTTAAAATGTCATAATTTATTATACGACACTAACGTGTTCAAGTATTTAAGTACGTTAATTTGATATGTTAAGATGCATGTTTAAACTATTTGAATTTACACACTCGAAAAAATTTCAGAAGAATATTATGTCTTTAATGACAAATTAAACAAAATAAATAAGCAAAATACTTAATGATTCGTAGGTTTAGGTCTTAAAGTTGTCAACAGATTAACGTGGGTATTATGTTAATTGTAGTTTTTTAACAAGCAATAATATAACATTTTAGAATTAAACTAAGTATTAAAATTAATCTAACGTTTATATGATAATTGTAAAACCGGTAAAGAAAAATTGTAATTACCAGATTTGGGATAACCAAATAAAAAAATATCATCATTTCTGACTTCTAATGACTTGATTTTTTCAATCGCAGATCTTCTTTCGTCAGTTAATTGGTAATCCATTTAAAAGAAAAATTAACCACTATTATTAACTTTTAACTATTACTTAAAAAATACCAATGATCAATTTATATCAAACCCACCGTGTAAACAACTAACTTGGTTATCTTCTATCAGTTTATCTATAATTAACAACCAATCGCTTTTTACTAACTAACTTTATTATTTACAGAATGTTTTAAGTTTATTATTACTTACTGAAATACGTAGCTATTACACTATTTTCAATTAAAAACTTCAAGTACTTTTTTGCGTAATATGTAATTGAGATATGATTTAAAGTTATTGATTAATTTAACAACTACTTTTATTAACAGAGTAACGGACCATACTTTTTTTAAGATCAGAATGTATGCGCTGAATGGAATAAGATAAAGATTTTCTTTGCTATGAGGTTCATAGTATGGAACCATAATTTACTATTGTAAATTTGTCTGTTTAGTGTAATTGGTGAGTATTACATAATTAATATTCGATATTGTTGTAAATAAATAAAACATTTTTATGTATTGCAATGTATTATATAATGTGTTCTTGATATTATGATTTATTTTAACGTTCTACCAAAATTCAAATTGCACCCTGGATAAAATTGCGTTTATGATTTCAAAAAGTTGATATCTTGCCGTTTTCTCTGGAAGGCAGAGCGAGAACGCTAAACCTCTTGGTTATTCTTGAAGTTTTAGGCATCGACTTCTGGAAAGCTATGAACTTCATACCTGACAAGTACTGTATGAATAGGTTGTAGAATATTCTTCACTAGGAGGGGCAAATTAAACCACTTAAGATTTTTTTTATGGCGACGTTTCGTGCAATCAGGCGTGCATTTTTTCAGGTCAACAAAAAGGTTAGAGTGGAATAGTCCTTAACTCCAAACGACATGCAAACTAATTACACAATATAAATTAACATGAAAAATTGTTAAAATATTTTTAAAAAAGTCAAATAATTAAAATAGTGTAAATGAACAATTAACTGTGTATTCACAGTTTTGTTTGCGTGAATTAAGATATCTCGGGTACGTGGTCAACAAGAATGGTCTGTTTGTAACCCGGATAAGGTAATAGCGATACTTAATATTCCCACTACCTCAAACGTCACTGATGTCAAACGATTTATTGGTATGACTAGTTGGTACCGTCGTTTTATTCCTAATTTTACTTCTCTTACGTCCTCTCTTTCGGCTGTTACTCGTTTCTTTTAGTTGAACAGCAGAATGTCAGTCCGCTTTTGATTCACTTAAAAACAGCAGAGTTGCGGCTCTGATTCTGTCGTGTTCTGATTTTTCGCCTCCTTTTGTGGTACAGGCTGATGCTTCGGACTTTGGTTTAGGTGCTGTGTTAAGTAACACGACTGCAATTGATCATGATAAATGTTTGACTGTATTATGAGCCGAAGAGAAGTTCCGTCTTTATGTGGAAGGAACTGATTTTACTGTGATAACCGAATATCACTTGTTGCTTTGGTTAAATCGTTTATAGAGTTCTTCAGGAGGATTAGCTAGGATCACGTCGTTCCTGATGCATCTCGCTCGGTACCTATATCTCTATCTATCTGTCCGAAATTTCTTCTGTATTTATGCTTAAGTTGCCGACTACTGACCGTTGATATAATAACCTTCTTAAACGTGTATTGGACGTTCCTCATACGTTTGTGAAATGGTCTGTTAAGGATAATGTTCTTCATCGTCGTGTTGTTACTCCTTTCTCTTCTGATTCTTCCAATAATTGGAAAATAGTAGTACCTACAGAACAATGTACGGAATTGATTCGTAACTATCATGATCCTCCTGCCGCCGGATTCTGTGGTGTTTCTAAAACTACAGGTAGGTTTTTGCAACGTTATTATTGGCCCTGCTTACGTTCAGATGTCGCTCGCTATATTTGTCGTTGTCGCGTGTGTGCTGCGCATAAGGTGAACAAGTTGTTCCGTCTGCAATATTTGCTCCTTGTGCTAACCCATTACACTGTTGGCAAGTTCTTTGTTGTGACATTGTAGATCTTTTGTCTCAATCTTCAAAAGACCATAGTTATGTACTGGTGATCGCTGACTATTTTATGAAATTTTCTCTGTTCTTTCTGTTACGCTTAGCTCTTGCTACTTCCATTTGTAAAATCATCGAAAAACAAATATTTTATCTTTTTTGGTGCGTCTCAGTATCTTATTACGTACAATAGTGTCCAGTTTTGTAGTAAAGAATTTGGTAAACTTTGCGCCGAACGGATTAATCGTGTCTTAAATAGCATTATTTCTTCATATGTCAAAGAAAATCATCGGCATTGGGACGCAAACTTCCTAAAGATTGTCTGCGCTATTCGTACTGCAAAACTTAAGGCCATTGACTGTACTCTTTTCTTTGCGTTTTTCGGACGTGAACACGGTCTTTCAGGAAATTTATTTGGTCCATCTTCTTCTGATGTTCTTCTTCCGAACTTAAGGTTACTCGTTCAGTGTCACACTATGCAGCTATTCGTATATTATAGATTTTTGTAGTATTACTAAAAATAATGCTGGATCTAAAGCAACGTAAAGAATTATAGTTTATAAAGAAATACTTGATTCAGGCATAAGAACAATTTTTAAAAAATTATATCGAAGATATTCTCAACAACATTTTTGTAAGAATATGTGCTTTCAATAAAATAGGTTTCTCGTTGTTCTAAAAATAATATGGATTACTTAAAAGATCATTTGTGGTCCTATAAACTGACTTCCACTATCTCCAGGCATTATATTTTTTCTTTTAGAGATTTTTTGACAATAAAGTTGACTGGAAGGTTTTATAATTTTTTTTGTAATTTTGTTAAGAAGGTAAACATTATTTAAATTTTAAGTTAATATACAGGTCCTACAGGATCTATTTATTTGGATTGAGAACGTGTCAACGTCTTTGGTTTTATGCTTGGCCCTCTTGCTGAATTTGACCCGATTTACGAAAAAGTCCTTTAGGTAGGATCGAAGATGTAGTAACACATAGAAACCTTTTACCACATGTTTGTCGCGCGCTCAAGGTAGCAAAAAACCAACCTATAAATCTATAAATCGTGCAAGCTTTAAACGCACAATTTATTCTAGTACGTATTTTATTATAAACTTTTGTAATGGTAATATATTTTGAATTTTAATGATCAAATTAATAATCCCTTCTTATAGGAGGTTGGAAAAGAAGCAACTTCTTTATTGTACGAAACAAACGTTTTTTAGATTACTTTATCAACATTATAAATTATAAAAATTAACCAACAAATAAAACACTAATTAATTAAAACAATATATGTATAACACGTGTCATATCGTGAAGTTTGACAAGCGTACAACGATTTTCAACCTATGGTACTGATTTACGACAAGATGAAAGGTGTATTTTTGATAAGAAAACAATTTTATTTGATAACGGTAGATAATATTAAATTAAACAAATATAAATAACCACATTAATTGTAAATTTTTTTTTAACCAATGCTGCAAGCTGAGCCAACCTCTAGTTTAAGTTAAAGTTAAGTTAGTTAATTAACATGTAGGAAACTATGGAGTTTCTACGAGATGGCGTTTAGCTTCAGATTTATAAGTTAATTAAGTTAGTTGAGATTAGAGCATAAGTTAGTAGATACGTTAGGTAGTTTGTACATATTAGTTAATTGTATTTATGTTAATTTTTTTAATTTATTGGATTATTACATACTAGACGGAGGTTTTGAGTGTCTGTTCTGAAATTGACGTTGTTTTTATATAAATTAATAAAGATAATTTCTGCAACAAGTCTTTTGTTACAAATTGGTTTCAAAATCTAATATCGTTGGTTTGTGAAAATTAAAGTTATGTTGCAACTGAACATGATGTCAGAACAACGCTGTTTTTTCGGTCTTGAAAACGTTATTAGTTCTTTTATAGTCACATTTGTGATTTTGAAGCTATTTAAATACAATTTTTCTTCAAAAGTGGATTGGAAGGAGAAGATTCATTGAATGGCCACCAAGATCGCCGGATTCACAGATATTCGATTTATCTTTTTGGGTACACTTAAAATTTAAAGTTTATATCAATAGACCACAGAACATCAATGAATTAAAGCAAAGGATAATTGAGAAAGTTCGAAAATGTTCTTATTTTTTACGGTTCTATAGACATTTACACACAGAACATTTTTGTCTTCTCAAGCTTTGTTTCTACCGCAAAAGTTTTGGAACTTTTTAGCTTTGATTAAATTTAATATGTCACTTTGTAGTTTTAAATTAGTTTTGTTAAATCTGGCAAATAAGTTATATAAGCGATGTCATTTTCTGAGATAATTAAATTGTGTCGCAAATCATTGTCTTTACTCTCTAGGAAATCCAACATTGAATCAAAAAACGAATAGAGGCGATCCAAACATGCACTTTTAGATAACCAACTGTAACGATTATTATTAAAGCTAATTTATTTATACTAAAAATATGTACTACACGTTTATAACTAACCGAACTAATTAAAATCTAAGGATGTTTAATACAAACAGTTACGCTAATTTTATATAGTACACTCACCGAAACATAAAGTCCGCGAATAACTTCTATTTATCTAAACACTTACACTTGTTTACATTAAAGTCACGTACAAGCTTATACTCCGTATATTTATCTGCACACACGCGTTAATCACTTATTTATTTAAACTTGAATAATTTTTTTAACATTGCCGAATTACTGAAATAACTGACCTGTGATTTGTTTGCACCGAATTTATACATTTTGGCGAAACGTGCGCGAATGTTTTACATCCTTAGGTGAACGTTCTGGAAAATGGATAACAACTTTAAGAAGACTCTTGAACTTGAGAAGGTTTCACAACGTACTTTTGTGTTAACTAGTAAACGATTATAGTCATCATCATTTTCCAAACAAAGTTGACTAAATAATCTCTCATTTAAGGCATTCCTTTTGAATTTATTAACTGCTCTAATGACTATGTAGTGATTCATGCAAACGTTTACTAAGGTTTTTTGCGACCAAGTGATGTCCATGAATGACACAACGCACCAATAATACATTTGGTATAGCTTGTTTTAAGTATGCCAGAAAGCCTCGGTGTTGTCCTACCATTGTCGGAGCACCGTCAGTGGCAACGGAGATGATATTAGTCAAGGGTATAACTTTTAAATTGAAAAATCTTTTTAATTTACTAAATAATTTTTTACCTTTCGTATCAGTATACAAACATTTTGCAAATAACATCTCTTCTCAAATGTTTTTAAGTAGTCACATAGAGTTTTCTACACACTGAGCTACTTCGTCAATCCTTCTTCGTACAGTATTATTACTCAGTGGAATTCTCTTTATAATATCGACGCTGGTTTGTGCAACACGGTGCGTATTACCTCATTTACAGCTGGTAGAATAAGTTTTTCACCTATAGTGTGCGACTTTTCGGACTTCGCAATCTTAAAAAAATATTATAACAAGCACGCAGTCCATCGTCATATCTCTTAGATCTCTATTTGCAATGTTGGTATTTTTTTATTTCTTTTTTTTGATTGTTTGAAAAAACGTTAAATCCTTATCGTATTTGTCACTATGAATTTTTATTAAATGTTCCTTAAGCTTAGAAAATTTCATTGAATTTACATCGTTTTATTACACAGAAGACACATAGGTAAAGTACTATTTCCTGGTGACGGAATAAAGTCATATTTCATATATGCAACACTGTATTGTCTGCATTTTTCTTCAGCTCACTCATACTGTTATCTAAAATAAAGGGGTCCAAAAAGATACATACAGTGTGCCCCATTTGTTTTGGGGTTAGTCTGTAAAAAGTTTATTAATTGTGCGATTTAGGCCGGATATTTTTTTAATTATAGTTTGATAAACTGCACATTTTCAGCAAAAATTGCATGGTTGATATAAAATCCAAGGCCTACTATGACAGTTTTGAGAAGCAAAATTTTAATAAATTATATTGAGCACCTCTCAAAACGGGCCTGTACAAAATTTTATCGAAAATTTTTAAGTAATAACGATTTGGTAGAAAAATCAAAAATGCACACTAAGTATTAATTTTGTCTAATTTATTTTCAAAAATTCATAGTTTGCTATGGAAAAGAATTGAAGTGATCATAATGTCAAACAAATAAAGTCTAAACCGACATTATTAATCATTATAAGTATTCGACTTACTGGACTATCGTCTATCTGGATGCCTGATGCTGAATTTTTCCGCAGCTTCTGCTGTCGAGCGCACGTTGTCACCAAGACAACAAAATTCTCTTACACTTAAATTTTCTATAATTATTATGATTAATAATTTAATTTGTATCAAGTACAATATCGGTTAAACTTTATTTGTTTGACGTTATAATTTTTAATTATTTTCCATAGCAAACTATAAATTTTTGAAAATAAATTAGTATTTAGTGTGCATTTTTCACTTTTCTATAAAATTGTTATTACTTTAAAATTTTTGATAACATTTTGTACAGGCCCGTTTTGAGAGGTTCTGAATCTAGTGGCATGAACAGATTTATTCTAAAAAAATCGCTAATATGATGTATTAAAATTTTGCCTCTGGAAAGTGTCATAGTAGGCCTTGAATTTTATATAAACCAGGCCATTTTTGCTAAAAAATGTGCAAATGATCAAGCTCTATAATTTAAAAAAAATCCTGTCTAAATGGCCAAATTATTAAACTTTTTACAGTGTAACGTCCCGTTTGAATTCATTACATTAAAATTCAATTTTACATTCATTTATTTTTTGCAACTAATATTGCACTTAAATTTATTCAGTTTGACAACGTCGCGTTGTATTTCGGAAGCGTCTGCGTAGTTGACTTTAGTAGAAGGTTAAGCTTCCATCTTGCGCGTGTCGTAGTGATGCGAGGAAGTCAAATTTTCTTGATTATGGCAAAAACGCATGTAATTTAATTTTTATTCATTCCATCTAATTATTGGTGAGTTTACCTTTATTTTGATATAATTTTTCTATTGAATTCAACATTTTTAGTGACTTCTCAATATTGCGCAATCGTTAGACAAAGGAAATTATTTCGAAGACCGTTACATTGAAGGTGTGACGTAAGTACATAATGTCATTCAAAAAACCGTTCTAATTATTTATATTTAGGGTCTTTTATTTTTATTTGGATCTTTCTTTTTATTGGATCTTTTCGTTTATTGGATTTTTATTCTGGATCCTTTATTTTGGTTTTGTCGTTTATTTAATGGATTTTCCGTTATTGAAGTTTTATTATACATTGGTATTTATTCCTGTTGAAGAATTTTATCACGTTAACCAAGATGTGCTAAAAATAGAAGATATCCGATAACGTTATATTAAACATGGTGAGTCAATTGGAATTAAGTTACATTTTATATTCAAGCAGTTAAATTGTGTTGTTTAAAACCTTTCGGGAAACATACTCGATAACAAATTTACCGTTTACTATTTTTTTGCATTTAATATTAATTACTTATTAGGTGTAAGATTTTACGCTTTTTATTCATCACTTAGATGTGGTTGGCGTCCAAATATTTTATTTTAAATACTGTTTTATTCTAAATATGTTTAATTCAAATATTGTTCATTGTTCTCTAATGTAAATAGTTAATTAAGTTATAATTAATAAATTTAAGGAGTTCACGTCTTTGTAGTTATTATCATTCAAACCCATCACCTTGAGGTCTGTGCTTACGATTGCTTGCCGTGGTCAAATTATTATTTTGCATTTATTAAATGTATTTTTACTTTTAATTATACGTTCTTTATTCCGTCACTGTATTTTTTATTACAACAGATTCACCCTAAAACAAATGGGTCAAACTGCTTATATCAAACTTTTTATTTGCAACAAACCATTGTTAATTATAATATTTTTTTTAATGGAATACTGCAATATAACGTTTTCTTGTAATTATTATTTGAGATGTAAGGTTAAATTTCTTGTAAATGTCACATATTTTGTACTCATTGTGTACCAACTAATTTTTCAAGAAAAATAAATAATTCAAAAATGAGTTAACAATAGTATATAATAATAAATTTAATAAAAAAGAAATCTTTGATGAATATTAAAGGATTATTGTACTGATAACTGCGATATATGAATTTTAATTATTACAACTTTGCCTAAATAAATTTAAATTAAAAAAGGATATCAATTTTATTCAAATATACTTACGTAACAAAAGTACGCTATCTGCGTAACAATACAAAAAAGTATACTTTTTTTACTAAGAAAATTTGTTATATGCACTTCACATCACGCATAACACAGAACTAAATTGTTGATTAGATGCACAATTTTTTTATAGTTCATGTTATTGACTAGTTGGTGCAGGTATCGGCTCTATTGTGTTTGACTTTGACAACCTTTGACACTTTTGACAGTGACAATCACTATAACGCCATTTTGAGAATGTACATGCGCATTGGCTTTCGTTTGTCAGTGTCGCTTCTTTACCTGTTTAATATTCTTTGCTAATAGTTTAAACAGTAGCTACAAAAATTATATGTTAATTTTTATCTATTTATTATTATTGTGCCACAATTGTTGAATTTACAATTAATTTGCATTTGTTTGTTAAACCTTAAAAGCAATCAGTAGAGGCCGCCATATTTAATAAACTGCGAAATAGATTTGCGACCTTATTTTACAAAATTTTTGAATTTTTGTTTTTATATATTGTTAGAATTTATGAAGAGAATGCCGCAAGCTTCATAAATTTAAAACAAATGATAATTTTTTTTAAATTTTTTACAGAATGTTTATACATACATTTTACATGGGTTTCGGCACTCTTTAAAATAAAATAAACACATTTAATAAAAATAAAAAAATTGATAATCTTGGTTTTTTCGTAGAAGTGATTCTCGGTAAATTTAAACAATATGCTACGAAATACTGCCACGTGCAATAAAACAAGTAATTGAAACTATCTGGCAACAACGCATTGAAATAGTTGACATTGTGATTGTTATTATATTATGATTTGACTACTTTCGTTGCCACAGCATCTTTAATAATAATTAAATTTCATGTGTCTTCAAACTTCCAGCTGATTTGTAGCAGGTTCTAGTAAACTATTGTATTTCATTAAAAATAGTTTGATTTGTGGTGATTATGCTATTTCATTTTATGAACGACATGAAATAACTAATACTTTTTACACATAATATGCAGTTTTAAAATTATAACATAAATATTTTCAAAGCTTTACCGAAACATGTAACGTACATACATGAAGTCAATTGATTTGTTATTAATTATCGATGAAGGTGTTAAATAGCTGTTTGGTAGTCCAGTTTAAATGTTACATAATGTGGTAATTAAAGATGAATGGAATAAAGGAATGGAAATAACAGAAACTTAAAACTGAGAATAAGTTAACCAAAATGTCAAACAATTAACTAAAATATGTCATTAAAATAGAGGAGAGACTTAACTCTATCTGTTCGCCGTATAGAGAATAGTGATACAAAGAGCTATTGTAAATCAGGATCAGGTAATCGTCACCAATAACACAGTTTCAACTGGTGATAACGTTGAAAGAAATTTTATGATTAATTTACAAAGCAATAAATCAATAACCTGTAGTTTATTTGATTCATTGATTGGCTTATAATCATAAACATCTCGATACTGCTGGATCCGCGTTTTAACTTTAGTCAGCTGGTCATGATTAAAGTTTTGACTCTGATAGATGTTGTGCCCTTCTTTAGCAACGTAGTTATACTAGAATTCACATCTCACAATTTGAGAGACCACAGTCTTCTTTTTCAACATTACTGAATCTGAATTGACATTCAAGATCCTTACTAGCATTGTGTTTTTCATTCGTACTAATTTTCTGCTAACTAGTAGTCTCTCTTCAACCAAGCTGTCCTCCATTGATTCAGTAACGTAAATGTTGCCTTCCTGGAGATTTCCATCCAGGCGCACCATCACCACACTTTTAGTTCTTCTAAGCAGAATCATGTCTTCACTAAATAAGACTTACACGACTGCCTTTTCTGACAAATAAAAAGGAATTTCTTCAGCGGCCATTAGTAAAGACAAAAGCGAATACCTTGCTAAACTATTAGAGGAAGAGGAAAAGACTCATAATGCAGATGACTTTTAGTTCTTAAACGAGGAAATATCAAGGACTTTAAATTAGTTAGTTCAATCAACAGTTAAATTTATGGTATTGTAACCTACATAAAAAATAAATTACAATCAGAAAACATTTTTGAATTTTGTTAAGATAGAATTTTTATTCTAGTAATAAAAATTTTAAACATCAACGTAGTAAATATATATAGACCACCAAACGTATATTAGAATGATCGTGCCATTCATACATTTGAACATCCAACAGTATACATCGGTGATTTCAATAGTTACCTATCATCTTTTGTGGGGCTACAATAACAGTAATTCTAGTAGAGCAACATTAAACTACTTTCTCGGCACAATTTATCTAAATTTACTTTATAATGCAAAGGATAGATCAACGTCTGACATACAACACATACCTTTAAAAAGTCTCAAGAATTGTTTTAGTAAACTTTCCACACTCCCAACGTAGACCTATCATTATTAAAGTTGGAAACAAAATGTAATTAAAGCAGTAAACCACAAAACAATCTGACCAAAACAAAATGGCAAAAGTTTTTCTAGGTTAGTTATGAAAATAGCAACAAAATAGATTTTTAGAGGTCACCGATAGCATGATGCGCCATGGTAGGATACTAAATGTAACACACTTTATAGAAAATTTCAAAAATTTGGAAAAATTGAAACTGCTAATTTTCTAATAAAGAGATTAGATGAAACCAAAAAACTTCGATGGCAAAGTACTTTGAAACACCTAAATTTCACACTTTTTAGCAGAATTACATGGTTTTTTTTAACTATACAAGCTAACACGTTCTATAAAGAAACCAAAAATTTGCATTCTGACAACATTTCTAGACATATTTGAAAAAATTGCCAATAATTTAGATTGGCTCTTGACCGCAGCAGTTGGTTTCCCATCTAATTAAATGCTGTGCAATTGTTTCATAAGCGATATCATTCGAACTATAGTCTCCACGGCATGCCTCGTTAAGGACGATTTTGGCCCATTCGGTCGACCTTAAACGTTGTTCCATTACATTACTACTTTTTCACGAGCTACTTGTTCGCGAAACATACGTTGTACTATTTTCTTGATGCTTTCTTGTGTCTGCGCTGATACTTCTGCAACACAGCGAAGTTTATGGCTGACTCGGCGCTTTGCCTGTTGATATAGATTAAAATGTCATCCAACGTTTTAAATAAAGCTAACCGTAGAGTTTAGTGTGTTTCGTTGATTTTCTTTGTTCGCCTGTTATATTTGCTATTTATCCGGGACTAGAATATTCTACCTCTTTCGACAATCGTTTCAAATGTTCAAAATATTTTGGGAACGCTTTAGCATTTTTACCTACCACGTCAATACTGAAACGTTCAGTTTCGAGAGCATTCACGAAGCTACTATCCACGTCTAGAACGTTCACGAAAGAATATAGAAGGTTCTCGACGGATGCCAAGTTATATAAAAGCGACACAAATGAATCATAGGGCGGTTATTCCAGTAATTCGAAAACCGCAGTGTTAAGAAGATCATTCAAGTCTAAATAAATAAGTGATTAACGCGTGTCGTGATAAATATACGGTGTCTAACCTTGGACGTGACTTTGATGTATACAGCGTAAACAACGTTAGTGTTTAAATAAATAGAAATTATCCGCAGTCTTTATCTTTTGTGTAAGTGATAGTGCGATATACATTAGTGTAAGTGTTTTGATTAAATATTCTTAGATTTAATTAGTTTGTTAGTTATAAACATGTAGATTTTTTTAGTATAAATGAATTAGTTTTAAAATTCGTTATAATACGTTAAAATAGTTATGCAATAGTCCTCTTTTATTTATTAGAAAAAAATGTATGTCATAAAATTTAATGAAAGGAGAAAGTATTACTAGAACTCGTCTCACGTAAAATTGAGAATTTCAATCATTTTTCGCGCAGATAATGTAGTGCGAACATTTTTCTTAGCGATGTAATATACTTATTGAAATAATAAGTGTTAAAAACCACACGTTTGATAATCATAGTGAACCGCTTTGTAAAGTATTAAATAATATGAAATTAAAATTGACTTAGTTCACTTTGTCTCCAAAATATTACATATGAATATGTTGCAACTTAAAATTCACCGCCGTATAACATAATTTCAAGACATTTAAAAACTAAGTGTACAGGGTTTGCCATTACTGCGGCTTAGGTTTGTAGTGCCTTTGCATAAATGTCAGCATAAAATGTTTAGTACTGTACCCATTTCTATTAAAAAACTGTGTTTTAAAAATATTTTTTGTTTATACAGTGCTTAATTTTCGCTGGGCAGCATAAAGTTACACTTTTTTAAATAACAACTTATTATTTTTTAAGCTGTTTGATGAAGCCTTAATTTAAATAAAAAATACATTTAAAATGTTTTTAATTGATTGCGGCGTTGCCATTTTAGAGCAATTTCTTTAAAAACGCAGCATCAGAAAGGAATGGCCACAAAACTGTTGTTTTTGGAAATTTTGAAATAGTTATTGTAAATTGTAAACGGTTCGAATACACATGGTTGATACCTTTAAAAATAAATCTGCGAATTTTTGTATTTGAGGAGTAGTTTGCATTAAACATTCGTTTAGCGATAATTAGTTTGAAATTACAAACTAACATACAACAATGTTCAGTGACTTTACACAACATCAAATCTTAATTACTGGAGATTTCAATGTACACTTTAACACAGAAAATTATAATTCAAGGATTTTATGCGATTTATTTAATTCTTTAGGTTTCATGAAAACTGTCATGTGTGCTACTAGAGACGCCAACTGTTTAGATAATATTTTTATAAACTTCTTAACTAGTTTTAATATTAATACTATACAAACAGGACTATCTGACCACTTGAGACTACTTTTAGAACTAAATGTTAAAGATGAAATCAAGACGGTAACTTATAAACCAACCATACATCGCTCTCTAACAATGAAAGGACAATTTCTATTCCATCACCAACTATTAGAATCAAACTGGACTTTCCTACATGATAAAACCATGGATACTAAAACAAAATTTTCAACTTTCTTCGATGTCATCCACAATATGTATTTATCTAGTTTTCCTGCGATCAAGCGGAACACCAGAACGCAAGATGTGAATATATGCTGGTTCAATTGTAAGCTGAAGATTATGCGTGATAATTTGCAAATGCTCAATGAACTATATCACAAATATCAAACACCGAATCTACAACGTTTTTGTAAATGTCTGAAAAGCGACTATAAGAAGAAACTAAGAGCCGCAAGAATCTAAGCCAATGATAATTTCATAAAAAGCTCTCCAAATCCTATTAAAACTATGTGATCTGTAATTAATTCTCGTAAACAAACTAATGCAAAAATTCATGATACAATGCTCGATGCTAACGAACTAAATCAATATTTTTCAAAAATTTCTAAAGTGATTAGGGAAAATTTACCAAAAAACATGACAAACTCTATCAGTTTATGTAAATTAAATCAAACTCGGCAAAATTTAAAATTAAATCCATTTAAATTCAAAAAAGTGTCATTTACTGAAGTTCGTAATACGATCCGTTCCTTAATTAATTAAAAATAACATCAGTGTGTTGCCTCTTGTTACCCTGACCAATTCCATTCTCGAAAGCGGAGATTTCCCGGATGAATTAAAACTGGCATTAGTAATACCTCTTCACAAGAAAGGAGATGTAAATGATGCAAGCAACTACAGGCCTATTTCTTTATTACCTATTTTTTCAAAAATAATTGAAAAAATTATGTCAAAACAAATGTCAGAGTATTTTGAAGGAAATGATTTATTTTATAACAAACAATATGGATTTTGTAAAAGCAGAAGTACCTCTGATGCTATTAAAGTTTTTGTTAATGGTTCTCTAGATTGTTTTGAGAAGGTTCTATTTGCAGTTAGTACCTTTTTGATCTGTCCAAAGCCTTTGACTGCGTATCACATCAGATATTGCTAGAAAAATTGCAAGAGATTTAGTATTTTGACATTTCAAGTACTCTTCCTATTTGAAGAATAGATCTCAGTTTGTTATCTTTAATAATCAAACATCTGACAGACTTCCATTCTTGGACCAATATTATTCTTAGTGTACATTAACGATCTGCCTTTAAATTTCAATTTGAACATAAATCTAAATTGTTTACTATACGCCGATGACACAACTGTAACTGTCTACAATACAAATCTAGATACAGCGATTAGGCATTCCCGAATTGCTCCATTACTGAATGGTGTTTAACAAATCAGTTAATGTTAAACAATCTTAAAACTGAAACATTAATTATGACGTTACAAGCCTATGATAATACCCCATCTCAGACAAGTGTCAAATTTCTTGGATGCCACATAGACTCAAAACTCAGTTTTAGCATTCACTGCCAAGAAACTTCTACTAAGGTAAATAAATCAATTTATCTTCTTAGAAGACTATCAAACCTGACATCAAGCAAAGTTTTATGTGCGTCATACTATGCGACAATTCATAGTCTCCTGACTTACGGAGTTCTGTCATGGGACCATTGCTCATTGTCATCATGGCAATACATTTTCAAATTACAACGTTGAGCAATACGAATTATTCAAGGACTAGGATACCATAAGGACTGCAAGGCTGCGTTCATAGATTAAAAAATATTAACCTTTTCATCTGTAGTTATATTGGAGTCACTCTGCTACGTTAAAAAGAATCTAGCCGATTATTCGCAGCAGACAAATATTCATAAGCATGACACTAGAAATAAAGAAAATATTAGACTCAACTTCTGCAGATTAAGTAAATCACTTAAAAGATCACAACACCGCTCGACTTATAACAGTCTGCCAAAAAATATTAAGTGCTTGCCTTACAAACAATTTAAAATTAACATTAAATAGTTTCTTTTGGTTAACGCTTTGTATAATTATGACGAGTTTTTAAACTATCCCCTTATAATATCAGTTCTATTTTAATGTTTGTATTTTACATGCTGTGTATTTTGTTTGACGAGTGTAAATACATAATTATGTATAAGAACACAAACTTATTATTATTATTGCAAGTTGTATATTTTTTGCAACATACACAAAAATATTAGATTTTATTATTGCGATTTCTTTTTGAATAATTTAAACAAAACCTGCACAGTCTAACACTCTCAGCTATAATACATTAATTTACTTCTTAACGCTTCTAGAAATCAGAAACCCAGTAGTAAATAAAATTTTAAGTTGCGCCTGTTTTTCTTTATATTAAAACATTTGAGTAATTCTGGAGTAGTTGAAAATGAATTGAAAAATCATTTTTTATCTTTGTTTACTGAGTTCAGTTTTTCATATTTAATTTATTAATCTAACATAAACCTATTTTATTACATATTTTAATAATATTTTTTTCGGGTAATTCCTAGTTCATTAGTAAATAAGAATTCCTTTTTAATACTTGTGATCTCAAAAACAATTTGCTTAGGCAACTAAAACAGCACCGCAATCACATTGTTAGTCTGTGCATTAATAAAATATCTCTTTTACTTTTACCGTTTTTACCAGTATTTGGAAACTTGAACTTTGAATAAGCAGAATTAATGCAACTTACAATACTTTTCTAAAAGTATCATGTTAATAAATAATAGTAATAATAGTTTTATGTGCATGTAATCTAAAATCATTAATCTGACTAAATTACACTGTGTTACAAATTTAACTTTTTTTTATCTATATTTTGGTAGCATTTTTTATGTATTTTGTTATGCTTGTTAGCTATGTTTTACGTAATCCTTGTATAGATTATACAATAAGCGTCTTTCCGTTGTTTATATACCTACTTTTTATTTGATGACTGTAAACCATATCTACTTAATTTTAGTGTTTTTTTTTCAGTCGTTGCAGATCCTTGTTTGTTCTTCACAATACAATAACCGCCTCATTATCAGTCACGTGACACTTAAAAACGCTAACCCCACCATCGCGTACAAATTTTTTGGCTCTGCCAAATCGTAACTTGCGACAAAGCCAGTGGCGGCTCGGAGGTCGGGCTACATTTTTAAAAATGCTTGCAAGTAATGTGAACGTTTTCATATATCATTATAGCGAATTTAGGAGAAATAGCCCAACGAAAAAAAATCCAGGGAAAAAACCCAAGGAAAAAAAATCCACGGGAAAAAAACCCCAAAGTAGAAAAAACCTATATTTTTAAGTATGCCTATATTTTAAGTGTATGCTTAAAGTAAACATTTAATATATATTTTTTTTCAGTTTAACGGTGCCCTTAGGTTCCATTTTTTATTATAAATTAATATATATTAATATATGTTTGTTGTTAAATAGAATAAAAATTAAAAAATTATTTAAAGAATTTATTAAATCTACAATAACCGTTGAAACAAAATAACATATATTATGCACCTACATATTTATTACAATAAAACTAAAAAATATGCATATTAGGTCAAAAATAAACTTAAACATACTACCTAAACCTAATTGTGTGTCCCACCGCCTCTATGAAGTTTTGCAAGTTACGAGTACCATTTGCATATTCGTCACAAAGTGACTTTAATCGAACCTGCAGATTTTCGTATAGAGCCAACTTCTTTCTCTTTGCAGAAACCCCAACACGTTGCTGTTCTAATTTCGTTTCATTCACTGACACTTCTAACCGCATTTTTTTTATTAACGTCTATACTGTAGGATGGTTGTGTCCAACAAGGTTGGAGAATCGATGATTGCACCCTTCGACTCTGTTATTTGTACGATCTTCTCCAGCAACTGTTGTTACATGCACATTCCAAAACATTGCGAAATTGTAATGGTCCTCCCGGGTTCGCATTACCAACTCGCTGTAGCTGCCGTGTACGTACGTAGTGTCAAAATATTCTACTAAGTCCAATGCATTTTGGGGCATTCCGGGTCGCAGGTACTCCATTTCTTGTACGACATCTTCAACAGGAAGGAAAGCAAGTCCATCAAGCATACCACAGAATCAATTAAAACCTTCGTCTTCTCGGTACGTTGTTTCCAAACCTAACTCTTGAATTTTTCTATGGGTGCTTTGGGTTAGATGATAGAAACAACCGCGGATCACCAAGTGTTCCCCGAGTACCCCCTTAGCGGCATTTATCATAGCCTTTTCAAAATCAATGTTAATTGTGACTGGATTCAATAATATATCACTGCCAGCCCTTTCACACGTTAAATCTGCATATGAATATTTTGTAGTGGTGGTCGCGATGTCACGATATGACGCCCTACATTATATAAGGCATCGGCTTCAATAATTGTAGCCCGAACATAAAGAAATACCTATTTAATTTACGTTGCTTTGAACGACGACCATATTAAATTGGTGTTTCAAAGTAATAAAAACTAGATGATAACTATCTATATATATAAAAATGTTATGTTGGTTTGTGTACGCTTCAAAAACTCAAAAAGTTCTGCACCGATTGAGTTGAAATTTTAACATGATATAAAATCCGCATCAAGGATTGTTTTTATCTATTTTTTGCATCAGTCACATATCTGCGACCGCGAGAAAACAGTTTTTTTAACGATCAGCTGTGTACCAGTGACCGCGCCATCTGCCATAAGCGAGGAAAACACTCGCTGACAACCGAAATAATAATGACGCAGTCACATGAGAAACAATTTCGTTCCCAATTCCATTGTTTATTTACAAAAAAATTTGCATCTGATTCTGATTATTATACAATTAAATATTCACTTAAATCAAGAATTTTTGGTGTGATAGTGTTGTGATCGAACTGCGCCTTTCACCAAATCGTAAGTAGAGGTTATATTTTATATCAAAGATGGACAGTAAAAATATTATTAACTGACAAGCAAAATAAAAGGACTTATTATAATTCAAGTGGATTTCTAACAGAAGTGAGTGGTTATATCTTTTTTATTACATCTAACACGTGGACGTAATTATATTATTTATTTTGGATTAACCTCACTTTTAATGTATATAAATATAATTACATTAAAACTAGCAATTATTAATTAATACGAATGTCAACCATTCCATCACAATGTGCCACTGCGAAGCGTGGCAGGGTACAGCTAGTATACTATAAATATGTTTAAATATTTTAATTCATAATAATTTGTGCCGTTTACGCCCTAGAGATTTTATGAACCAGTCACCACTAGTCAAAAGATAACTTTTAGAAACAAAATTGTTTGCAGCTGTTAGTGATGACGTCGTGATTAGTTCCGTACCTAATACAAAACAAATTTTAAAGCAAACAAAGGGTCGGTTACAGAAGCAAATCACGTAACTCCATAAATCTAAATTTTACAAGAGATACAAAAAAACTACAATTCCATGGACTATGGTTTAAAGCCATTTCTACAAATATTTCCTTCAATTGGACATGATCTGATAAAACAAGCAATAATTACTTTAATATTGTTAATGACAAAAACAAATTAAACACAAAAAGAAACGTAAATCAGCACTAAGTATAATAATTGTGCAAACTGCTTGTCTTCACAACTGTACGACGACAGTAATTACTAGCATAATTTAAGCAACTTAAAGCTACTAGAAACAATAATAAACACTTTAATTTTTATATTTAATGTTTTTTTGAAACGTCAAGCAATATGTATTGATTATCACAAAATTTGAAACAATAAAATCATTTAGCGACAGCTCACAGTGACTCCCAATGCAATACCCAAAGCCTTCTAATAGAATTGCGCGTTTTCTTAAGCACAAAATCAGTCGTTCGAAATGTGTGCATTTCTTGTTAGAAATGGAAAAATGGAAAAATTATAAGCGACGGTATGATCTCATTAGCGATTGTGTAATTAACGGACTTTCACTATCTGTTACCGCTTGATTAACTTCGTTATTACCCGGAGTTCAAAAGCAAAAACTTGGTTCAGATATGTTGATAATACGTTTGTTGTATGGCCGCATGGCAAAAATAAAGTAAATCATTTGTTTCAACATGTAAACTCTGTACATAATAATATTAAATTTACTATTGAGTTAGAACATAAAAAATAAGAAAATCAGATACTTACACGCCAAATCTCACCACCACTGTTTTGCATACTTTAGCTAAAAGAGATGATAAAAAAGGAAAAGAAAATACTGTTAAAATCTCTACAACAAAATGGATACGAGTTCAAAGAGATTCAAAGAGCATGGGAAAGAGCAGTAAATCCAAAAGTCAAACAAGACTTACCACCTCCTTCTAACACCGCTTATTTACCATACTGTATGGGTTTGACAGACAAAATAAGCAAAGTGCTAAACAAACATAATATCAAAGCTGTCTTCACGACTAAGGATACCCTGAACAATTGGTTTAGATATGAATGTCAAACAAGAGGATTTAAAACATTGATGCCAATCCACAATATTTCGCGAAAACTTTCCAAACGTCACACAAACCGTTTGCATATAACCAACCATTTTATTTTGAATAGCTTATTAGCGTGGCAAGAAAACTATGAAGAATTTCGCTTGTAGATTCCGTCGCTTAATTGGTTAATTTATAGGTTAACTACAAATCTGGAGAATTGAAAGTCACGATTTGTTTCAGATTTACTTGTGAAATAACTATTCGTATTTGTACGGCCATATATTTGTGTATTTAATTTAGCTTTTAGAATTAGGGTTACACCTCTCTCTAGTACTAGAAAGATAATTTTAAACCGTAAGTAACTTTTTATTTTTTTGTTAAATTTTGCTTATCATAGTATAATTTATTTCGTTATCACAAATATTAGGTGTCATATTAACGTTGAATTTATTTAAGCTCAGTGCTTACTTTCTTGTGCACTACCACCAGTTACTTACATAGTTTTCAATTTCAACTTAAAAATCATTAATTTTTCTATTGTGTATATTTGTTTTGTACTACAGTGTGTTGTCTTACTTGATGGTTTAGTACATTCTCTATAATTTACTTGTTAATTATTTTTTTGTGCTGTTAACAACGCAAATGTCAATATTCGTTTGTTAGTGTAGTTGCGTAATAGGTGAAAAAACCCTAGTGTGGCAAAATGAAAACCAGAAACCCACAAAAACTAAATGTTCAAAGTTAATTATGAAATTAGAACAAGTATGCAACAAGTAAAATGTGATTTAAAAAATGTTGAAATTCAATACAACACAAAAAATAATTCACATGTAGGAAACTAGAAGTTGTTAGTTAGATAGTAAATATTACAACCGCGAATTTTAAAGAATGTATTTAAATTATACGCGGCATAATATTTCTAACTGTACTACGCAAGTGCAAAAATTTGTGTATATAATTTATATTAATTTCACTCAGCAATGATGAAAAATGATTATAGTAATTGCAGAATTAAATCCGCGCGAGCTTCCGCCTTGTACGCTGCAAAAACGGTACAACATAGATGAAAATTGCAAACAATTTATTGAGCACAAAATTTACTACAAAAAAGTTCTCTAGAGTGTATAATTGTATCTAATAATTGTTACAGAATTTAATTGTAATTTTCGTGCAACTTTGCGCACTTGTATCTTTTAAACTATTGAACGTAATTGTACCCTTCTGCCGACTTTTTTATAATAAATTTTGTCCTCTATAAAAATGTTTATGTGCAACTTTCTTTTATCTTGTACCGTTTTAGGGTAATAGTTTATTGGTTATTTTAAATTATTAAGCAAATCATTTCAATACAAAAATTGTGGCGGTTTCGATGCTGGTGTAATATTACGACATTGACAAAGCTACCCTTAGCCGCAAAAAAGGCCGTGGTGGTCACCAAAAGCAACTCGACCGAAACACACATGTACTACTAAACCAATAATTTATGTTCAAATTTTAAATTCCTAAACGAAATAATTTAATAAACCTGATTTATAAAGTTTTATAATAAAGATCATCAGTAATTACTAGTTTAAATCATAAACGATAACAGTCGGTAACAGTCAAACAATTGTAAATATTATTAGCGTTATAAATCTGTTAAGACTAGAGAAAGGATTCAGGTTAAAGTAAAGTTCATCTCTTTAATGCCTTTTTATAGTCAGTAGTGCATTTGTTTAATATTAATAGGAGAAAAAATTGTAGAATCGGTAAAAAAAAAGAGAATTTAATAAAAAGTCATGTCGATTGTCGCTATGTCGCTAAATGCCCGATTGCGCCACCTTTTCTCGTAATTTAATGGAACGTAGAATGTCTAGGCAGGAGAAAACTAGATCCTAGACCCGCAGTTCCCTACAGTACATTCCCAAATCAAAGATACCTAAAATTAATAACAATTATTTATTAAGAGCACTTTCATTGAAGATAAAAGATGAGTATCTATTGTTACGCCACTGGTACAAATTATATATGCCTAATAACAAAACAATTTAAATCACAGTGCTAAAGCAGGTATAAAATAGGCTCTGGAAGTAGATATGCTTTTACTAGATTAATTACGCTGCCGTAAACAAATTCATTTTACGACAGAAACACAATCCGATTCGGGCTTCCAAATCTCTAATAGTTACAGATTCCCGCACATTAATGATTGAAAATTTTGACATTGATAGTGAATAAACAAAAATTTATATTGATTAGGCATAGAGTATCAACGAGAGAACAACTTTAGCAAATTACACAGATTTTACGAAGTCAGTCCTTAATACATTTAACTTAAATTGTAACGTCGTCTAAATTTTTGACACAACGCAGTCTAGCGCGGTTGTAAGTCGATAACCCCGAAGTGCGTGAACAGGTGAGGGTGGAGGTAGTGCCGTATTCCCCGCTTGATTATGCCGGCGGAACTTATATGATAAATAAATACCTTTTCGGCCAGAAACTACTTAAGGAATACCCCTTTGCACGTGGCACCAATTCAAACTGATCCTCGGCAAACTCAAAGTATACAATAGGACGACATAAGTCAAATTACATCACATAAAAGAAATTGCGCCTTCGTTAATCTATAAGCAAAACTAACGACTCCGTTAATCCATGAGAAACAAGGCAGAAAGAACCATCAACCACGTGTAAATACCAACCTACTCTATGACTTTGGTTAGAAAACATTCAGCTACGTCGTTTTACAAATGCCACATTCGAGCGGATTTATTAGAGATTTATAAAATGAAAAGGTCTTTACGTTAGATGACGATTGATGAAGGAAAACCTCATTTCTTACCAATCTGTTTCCGCCACATCCATCACAAGCTAGTAAGACAGAATGAACCGGAAACCCGTAGAAGGTCAACTACTATTGCGCCCTCTGCCTGCATAAAGTCGAAGAATATTATTCGAGGTCGGATATCTCACACGAGTGATGACAAAGTTGCCTATCTTTCAGTCGAAATAATACCAAGTTGCGAATTTATACGTTACAGCACATTTCCAAAGATGAAATCTTCGCTTTGCAACTTTTACACCTGAAAAGATGTGGCAACTTAGCTCGAATTGTGTCATAATCTTAGAAGCTGTAGAACCATTTAGTTTTTTGTTTTTTTAAAAATACGCATCAACTAATTAGAGTGTGGTGAAGCAATTGTCAGGAATCACGCGATATAAATTGTTTACTTAATCATTGCATGATTTATTTAATCCAAGCGTATTCAATCAAAGTCTGGCTAAATTTCTGAAAGTTCCACTTTGGCTCTAAAATTGATTGTGTCCAGAGAAAATTTTACATTTATCCGAATGCTTTCAAACGTATCTAAGCTAGCAGAGAATGAGTCAGCGGCCGTGAATCACAATGTTTTGACCTTTCCTTGCATAACATGCTTGTGAGCGCAATATTATTATTTGAGCATTGCGAAGGTGGCTTTTTCCCTTGGAAATATTTTGTGTCAAATAAATTTTCATGTTTTGAGATTTTGTTGCTTGCTTTGTGTTTCTTACCGTACATCACTTCGAAAAGAAAACCTAAGCATTACTAACACAGTCCAAATATCCATTTTTGTGCTTCTCTAGAAAAATTTTCTATAATAGATGTACACTAGTTAAAATTGGGAAACAACAGCCGGGACTGTTTGGATTTAGAGTTTTTAATACTAATTCAATGCCGAGCATAATTTCCGTTCCTCTTGAAAAGATAAAGGGCAAACAAATTGAACTAAAAAGCTAGAAAAAATTAGTGACGCCGGCCTATTTACATGCCATGATGTTTGTTCGAGTGCATGGATTTAAGATAACGCGATCGGGTTTCTCTTTAGATATGGCACTAGAAGCCATGTTTTATCAGCGCGTAGCAATTCTTAATAATGAACGGTCTTGCTAATAATTTGTTATGACAAAAAATTCTCTACAAGTCATTGGTGTTGCTGATTCCTCATCTTCCAGCGATGAAGAGGTTATGGGAAACCATTCTCAGGCATTTCATGGACAAATGTTAAATGCAAACAATTGGTGAGTTATCGTACGACCATATTCTCGTTTAATATGTACCTAGAGTACTAGTTATTTGTGTTTATGTATTTTTTTATTATTTATATATGCATTCTTATTTTTGAAAATTGTAATACACCTTGTTTATTATATTACGTAGGTAATATTATAATTGTTTTCAACATTTTCCGATAATTGCAAGATTTGCAATATCTGTAAATTTTTTGTAGTAAATTTTGTGCTCAATGAATTGTTTATGTGCGATTTTCATTATTTTGCAGCGTACAAGACGGAAGCTCGAGCGAATCTAATTCTACAATTACTATAATTATTTTTTAGCACTGCTGAGGGAAATTAACACTTATTATATTTTTAAAACTAGTCTAGAAAAGTCCAAAAACACTTAAAACAATTTATCAGAATTGAATGCAAACATAAATATTACCGCAATAGTATGTTACGTAAGATCTCGGAATGGCTCAAAATTTGAAGTCAATATGAGAATTTGAACAAAAAAGTGACGTCTTCATATAAAACGCAACTTTTACCTAAAAATGAAAAGTCGCAAAATAATGAAATATGCAATTTCATTATTGCACTAATAAATTCGAAGTTTTAAAGCGCACTGTTTATTCAGTTTCACATTAGAACATTTT
Source organism: Aquatica leii (assembly GCA_035610365.1). Lineage (NCBI taxonomy): Eukaryota > Metazoa > Arthropoda > Insecta > Coleoptera > Lampyridae > Aquatica > Aquatica leii. Next base: position 155,040,518 of record CM069433.1, read on the forward strand.
AATAAAACAAAATACACACAGAATAAATCTTTACATAATACTTCGAATTCATGTTTTAAAAATTTTAGTTCTGAGTTAAAGCTAAACTTTAATTATGGTTGATAATCAGTATTTTCCGTATTTTCTTTAATCCAATTATCAAACTTTGATAATATTTCTGATGACATTTTCTCCTTATGTTCTCCAATTTTTCCAGACCTTATGAAACCTTCGCGTCCATAAAGATCATTATGATTGACAGCAGGATTATCTTTCATACTTTTAATATCTAACCAATTCAGTAAAACATCTTCTTGTTCGCTAGTTAATGTTTTATCTAAAAACTTAGAAACATCTCTTATGACTCCGAGTAGGTTTTTTTTCATATCTTCGTATTTAATAAATAAGATGTTACTTTCATGCCTACGATCCCAAAAATAAAGCACGTGGTCCCAATAATTTTCGCTAGGCCAGGCTAAAAATTGAATAACAAAAATTACAAAATTAATACTTATCTTATAAATCTTTTATAACTTACCGTAGTTGTCTAAAAACATATCCGCGAATTCTTCAAACGAGCAATCGAGAACTTTCATTGTATTATTACAATAATAATAACTGGACACGCAAACATCTTTAGGATTTCTCGCAATGTAAATAATCTAAAAGAGTTTAATAAAAATTTATATATAATAAAAAATGTAGAGAAAGTTACCTTAGGCTTTTTCTTGCCATCTTGAATATCGTCCGGTAAATATTTTACTGCTAAATGAGCTTTTAAACATCGCGGAGAATTCATGTTGTTCGCAAACGTTACGGGATTTGTATGGCATTCCAAGTTTATTACATGGCTCTGATTACTATGTGAGAAAAGAGGTACACTGTAAGCAAAAATAGTTATAATCTCAATAGTTTTGTATTTATTATCAATACTCAAATACTGGAAATCGTTCGTCGATGAAGGCTTGAGCACCATTATAATCTAAGTTGTTTACAAGCAGCCAAATCATTTCTTGCGCCCACGTAGTACCTGTTAGTTATACTATATTATTATTGTTGTAAATAAAATATATTAAAATGTTTTATTAAATATGCAATTTCTTCTTCTTCTTCATTACAAAAAAACTATTTATTAGGTTTTTCTTAAAGACGTAACTCGTTTAAAGCAATCCTTAAGGGTGCAATTAATTTAATATTGTTATTGGAAATATTCTAGTCAACATATGCAGCTGACATAGACCTCACCATGCAGACATGAGCTTTTTTGGAAACAAGAAAGCGATGATATGTAAATAGCAGATGGAAACGTTGAAAGCTAATTTCATACCCGCGTAATTCAAATAAGTTTTGAATAAATCCCTTTCAACGTTTCCTTCTGTATAGCCATTTACATTCTATTATTTATGCATAGTAAATTTATACTATGACATGGCTCTTCCATCGTATTTCACTCATGAAAATTATGGTATATCTTTTATTTTTTAGTTAACTATTCACGTTTAAATTAAGGCGAAAAAATTTTGAAATTGTAGAGCATGAGAATTGATACAAAAAATTAAAAAATTAAGAAAAATGACGATACGTAGCTGTGAAAGGTTACGTGTGTTTAATGAAAATTTGAATGATGCGTATAGTAAGTTTCCGTAAAATAAAAAAAAAAACAAGAGAATATTGAAGAATGCGTTTTGTACTGTTTTTTTAAAAAGAATTTGTATAAATTGCCGTCGTAATGTGGCTTTGGTTACTGTTTCTACATTAAAAGCATTTTGAAACCGTACACAGTAATTTTATTAGTTCACGAAACAAATTGGCGACCGTGCCAGGACTGTGTGTTGTCAAAGTGTTTTAGTACTGAAAAGGTAGTGATATTTCGGAATAAGGTGAACATTTGTTAATAATAATTGGCCGCCTTCTGAATTCGATTCGAAGAATTAACAATTATTCCAAATTGAAGTGAGTGAAAATGGAAACAATGAAAAGAAAAAGAACGACGCATCGGGAGGCGATTACGCGAATGACGAACGAAGTTCGAGAATTTTTGAATGCCGCAGTCGTTAATAATGCTGAAATCGAAGCACATTGAATGTTGGTTGTCAAAAAAGACTTTAATTTAAAAAATGCAGACGTTGAAGTTTATGAACAATTATTAAGTGACGATGCGGATAAACTACATTTAATTGATTGAGGGTACAATATATAGTGAAGTTTGGTATCATATGCATCGAATCGTAAGTTTAAATTACCAAAATTGGAATTCCAAAAATTTGGCGATGAAATAAAGGATTGGTTGCCGTTCTGCAGCCAGTTCAAAAAGATTAACGAATACGAAAATATAGTTTTGGAAGACAAATTTTAGAATTTATTACAAATCATCACGCCAAAAACCAGAGCGCGTAATTTAGTAAAAATCTTTCTTTCTATTGCCAAAAATTATGAAAAAACGATTGATTATTTAAAAACGCGGTTTGGTAGAGAGGAAGTGTTAGTAGAATTTTACGTCAGAGAATTATTAAACCATTCAAAAGTGTTTGATGGCAGAGCCATCTCATAGTATAAATTTACTATGTGATTAAAATTAACTGTAGATAGCTATAAACGATGGTAAATACGTTGAGTTAGTTTAACACCCGCGAAATTCAAAATAAGCTTTGAAAAATTTGTCGGGATAAAACCTGCTAAAGCTATAAGGGGCGTCAATGCAATTGTGGGAACAACATTAGAGTGTATCTCCTACTACTGATGAGCCCCAAAAGGGCGAAACAGCTGTCTAGTAGTTCACTCTGGTGGCGTTTACACAATTGCATTGACATTGCTCACCCCCAATGTCCTTTTACGTTGTGGTTTTATCCCGACGAATTTTTCAAAGCTTATTTTGAATTTCTCGGGTGTTAAACTAACTCAACGTATTTACCATCGTTTATAGCTATCTACAGAGAATTATTAAAGTTGGTTTTAGCAAATGTTATATCCGTTGGTGTAATTGTGTCTATCGGAAGAAATACCCTCGGTCCTCGGATTTTAATTTTTTAACTGGTTCTTCCATGAAAGGCATACTTTTCAGATTAATAAATTTCCTGAAGGTAGAGGTGAAAGAAGAAGAACAAATTTCGTCGCCAATGGAAGGGTTCAAAAAGTAATACAAAATCAAAGGTTAAAAGTGAGATTAAGCCTACTGTGTTGGATTTGATCAGAATTTGTATTGTATTTGTAGTAACGTTGCATCAGTTTAGATAGGTCCCTGGATAAATAAGTTGAATATGTTAGGCGTTCAACATACTGATTTGAATAGTGTAGGTCCTATTAAATTATTTAGTCGGTGCAGTTGCAGCTGGGAAGTTATACACGGGCAGGTGCCAAGAGCTGAAAAATAGCCTTGTAGTTTTTGAGACACTATTAAGCAGGATTGTAATTGCTAAAGTAGAGAACACAAATAGTAGTGTTACTACAAGTATGATTGTAACGGTAAAAAAAAATTATTGTAGAAGCATATTCTAATTTAGTCTCCAGGAAAGAAAGAGAGAAAGCCGTATGTAATTTTTTTGATCATACTGTAGCTGTAAAAGAAGACGGTTGTTACGAAGTTTGCTTACCTTGGATCGAAGAACATTTGCCATCTAATTATATGTTAAACAAAAAGCGACTTGATTCTACTATTAAGAAACTGAAAACGAATGGTATGTTTTTGGAGTATAAGATCTTTGCTGACTGGTTAGAAGAAGACATTATTGAACCCGTGTCAGATATTTAAAAGGAAAATATGGCGCATTATTTGCCGCACAGACCAGCTTTTAAAGAGAATAGTACCATAAAACTTCGGCCGGTTTTTGATGTTTCGGCGATGGCAAGAGCTCATCCATCTATATATCAGTTTTTGAAGAAAGGATTGAACTTTTTTGAACTCATTCCATCAATTATGTTGAAATTTAGGATGGAGAAGCTAGGTGTCATTTCAGACAATCGCACGGTGTTTTTGCGGATTGGATTAAATCAAGCCGGTAGGGACTGTTTGCGATTTTTGTAATGGTAAAGAATTTACATTTCGACACAAGAAGATAGTATACGGAGTTAATCGTATTCCCTTTTTTCTTGAAGCTACAATCAACCATTATTTAGAGTGTTATGCACGTGGACTTGGTTAACTGTTCCAAAAACACTATTTATAAATTGCGATAAAAGTTTTATATAGACAATTGTGTGACCAGTGTGTTGAGTCCAGATGAACTTTTCAAATTAATCGCGAGGCGACGCAAATGACGGCGTTTGCCAAATTTGACTTAAGGGGTTGGGTGAAGTTAAAGTTTCGGGTCACAATTTTGCTGGGCATGTCTTGGGATAAGGAAAGTAATAAGTTGTCTGTTTAAGACGAGAGTAAGATAAACGTTAATAATTAAATCGGCACGAAAAGGGTTATGCTGTCAACGGCCCGCTTGGATTTACGTGTCACGCCACAATATTGTTGAAATTACTCTTGCAAAAGTTAGGGAAAGACGGATTAAGCTGGGACGACGAGATAGGTAAAATAAGCAGAGAATCATTTGTTAAATGGTAAACTAAACTTGGAGATGATTTTCCGTGTTGAGATCCGTAGATGGATAATGGGTAGTACAGGTAAATCCAATGATGTTAGCTTACACGTTTTTTGCAATGCCAGCAAAGACGCTTATGCGTGCGTTATTTTATACGAGTAGAAACGCTGGACAACGTCCACGTTAATTTGATTCAAGCGAAATCTCGTATAGCGCCTTTTTCGATTCTTAGGGTAGAGTTTTGTACAATAACAATTACCGCAAGCTTGTACGATTTGCTTCAATGTGGATTTCCCGAAAATATATTTTTGAAGTGACGGTTTTGACCTGGATTCGGAATGACGAAGAGTGGGCTACCTTTCATTGAACATGGTGTGATGAATTCTGCTACTATGCCATCTCGCGTGTGTTCACTGAATTATCTTTCCAGGTTGAAATGGTGGGAGGGATCTAATTGGCTATGAAGAAGGTGAAGTTGTGGTTAATCAAGAGCGAAAAAAAATTCGTTTTGGCTATGATGTGTCAAGATGTCCAAAGTTGGTATGGACGTTACTTAATGTGAGAAAATCGTACGGATGATAGCTTAGATCCTTCGCTATTGTTATATCTGTAGAAATTTGACCAATAAAATTAGAGGCGAAGTGTCTACAAATGTGTTGAATAATGGTCAGATGATTTTGATAAAACTATTTCAACGAGAATCTTTTTCTAAGAAAGAAGACAAGAAACTGGTGTCTCTAAATTGTTTAAAAGATGAGAATGCGATAATTAGAGTTTGCAGTAGAATTTCTAACCGAGAAAACACAAAAGCTTTTCGTTTACCGTCTGTGTTACCTGGTAAACATGACGTAGGTAGCAAGGGTTGCTAGCATTGTTACGACAAAAATGTTGGGAATATTGAGAAAGACGAACTATGTGTTTCGTTGTGAAGCAATGTGTTAGAGATATGGTTCCAAGAAGATTTTTGAATGCTTTAAGACGTTTTGTGGCAAGAAGAAGAAGGCCTGCTGTTATTAATACTGACGATGGAACTAATTTAGTAAGAGCAGAAAACGTTTTTCCTAAGGTTGATTGGGAAGCAATTAAACGTCACTGCTCATCTCGCCGAGTTGTGTGGAAATTGAATCTTCCTTCGGCTCTCTAGCGCGGAGGATGGTGGGAGCGATCGATTGGTTTCGTCAAACAGTTACTAATGATTTGTTGTATTGTTTAATAATGCTTTTTATTGGGTATTTATGTATCTGTATGTGTTTGATAGTTTATGACATTTACTGTCAGTTTACAGTTTTGTTTTTTGAATATAGTCTTTAATTTAAGTGCGACGCTTAATGAATGTTTTCACGTTTCAGGTAGGAGAATGTTAAATGTTAATAAAAATGTTACGATACGTAGCTTTGGAAAAGGTGTGCGTAATGAAAATTTTAGTGATCCGTGCACGCATTTTTTAAAAAGTTTTATCAAGTTTTCGTAATATAAAAAACATTTTGAAGGGTGTGTTTTGGACTGGTTTTTAAAAAATAATTTGTATAAACCTCCGTGGAGATGTGACTTTGGTTGCTGTTTTAGTCAACTTTTTTACATTAAAAGCATTTTGAAACCGCACACAGTAATTTTATTTGTTTACGAAACATTAACAAAAAACAAAAAAAACTAAAATAAAAAGCAAAACAGAGTTAAAAAAATAGAAAATAAGATAAATCTCATAAAAATATTTGAACATGAATGAAAATGCTGCTGATTTGCTGAAGAAAAGAAACCCCTATTATTAATTTTAATACTAATTAATAGTAAAAACCACAAACATGAAATTAAAATTACAGAATTTTTTTATTAACTCGAAGGCGCGATGGTAAAGACACTTGCTTAGCCATATATCAAAGTCCTAAAAATGACGGGTTCTGTAGTGTCACGTGCTGTAGCGCATTTTGATTTACAAGTTTCTGTTTCGGCAAATCAACGATTGGAGATTAAAAAAAAACAAAGCAAGCATTTTAGATTACGTACCATCTGCTGATGCAAAGTTAGGAACCAAAACAAGCTTTAAAACTAAATGGTCGTTTACAAAATTTATATACGTGCTTTCTTTAAAAGAGACCAAAAGTTAAGTTTAATTAAAGCGTTTTAAAGTAACTATAAGGGTGCTGCAGATAAAATATATCTCAAATTTCGATTTGCGATTACAAAATGTAACATTTACAAAGAATTTGTTAAAACTTAATGAAGTAAACTTTCAACTAGAACAAATTTATAATGCAGATAAAAGCGCCAGTTCGTCTAGGCAAAAGTATGCTTCAGGTTAGAAAATTAGCAAACTAAAGACTTTTATTCTTGCGCTTAAATTGAGACTTGTAATGATAATAAAAACATAAAAATGTATGCAATTTTTTTTTATTTCTGTATGTTATGAAGCTCAGAATCTTAAGTTACTAAAGACGTTTTCTGAAATTGGTTCTATACCAAAACTATACTTTTAGTGAAGATAAAGTTAAAGAACGTAAGCTTACTGCAAAGAAGCTCTTAATTTTAAATACTAAACTGTACGCCTTAATATAGCTTTTGTACCAACATGTACAAGTTTGGGGTCTTTGGTCTTATTTTAGATAAAACGTTGCAACGCGTAAACAATTGTTAATTTAAAAATTGTGGAGACATTTGTTGATACAGCTCAAAAAATAAACATTTTCCGAATGAAGAATTGGGTGATAAAACTGAACCAGTTTTAATTGATATTAACAAACCTCTGAAAGTAATGGACACTTTAAATTTAAAAGGTCGGTGCTACTTTCAATGATGATCGAGTTTATGCAGTTATAATAATATTGTTGGTTAATAACAAATCTACGCCACTCGTTGCCCGGTTCGACTCTTCCTCACTTACATAGAGAAGCGAAAACATTGGAATTCTAATCAATTTTTTTAAGAGTTAGGGATTTACAGGTTCGGTTTGGTTTTAAAAACTTGGCTGGAAATCAAACCAAACTTTTGAATAATTAAGCCAAGTTTTAAAATAATCAAACCAAGTTCAATATTACCCAAGTAAAGGGTTTAACGTTAAGCTTTTAAAAATAATATTAGCTTGATGTAAAATTTATACCACAAAGTAAAGTTTATCGAAGCCAATTTACACAAATCACTTAGGCAAACAGCGTCAACTGAAGAGAAATTAAGTAAGTTGTCGAACCGAGTTTTAAGAAAGCTAAATTTAAAATTTATACTTCTTACATTGCAACGCTTTTTGTTTATTTAGCTGAAGTCTTGTTTTGATTACAACCGCAGATAAGCATAATTGAGTACACAAAGTACATATAGTTAAGTTAGGTCAGTGTAAATTTAAAAAAATTAAGATTGGTATTTGCTGTAATTATTTTACTACGAATTTATTTTTTGAATGACGGATAATTAAAGAGAACCATAATTAATGCATTACAAGAAGACGTTTTAAAATACGGATCTTACAGCATTTGCCACATGGTTAAAATCAAAAGTCTATCGTTATTTATTTAAATAGACTAAACCGACCTAAAAACTTTAATTACAAATATCACTTTAGACCAAACCAGGAAATTTTTTTCTACAACGCCTCAAGAAAACTTTTCTTTAAGTTTCTAGTCTAGTGTTTATCAGAAACAAACTGTATACTAAGTTACCCCATAACTTGGGATCAATCAGGAGTCAATCCTCAAGCTTATTACCCTGCCTACTAGACGTAAATAAATCTAGTTTTGCTATAAGCATAAAATATTTATTGTGTATTTCTATAATTAGATGATTAAGTAAATGTAACTATGAATTTGAGTTTATTATGCGTTGTCCCTTCACTTCAGTTGGAAGATATGAGGTAACCTATGCTAGCAGTTTATATCGTTTATATTATGGCATTGAGCTGTAACACGTGCGGGGTACGTGTTCCAAAGCCATAAACTACTTTTGCAGAAAAAGCAAAAACAATTTAAAAAAGCTTGAATGTTTGAAAAAACTTGAAAACCAAGACAAGTCTGTATCTACAAACATCAGTAAATAGACATAGAATATTAGGATTTGATACTGCATCAATAAAAAGTACAAAGGATTCGCTAAGACCAACTGCGGTGCCTGTTTTAGCTAAGCAAGGTGTACGAGAACAAGAATAAATTAAGATATTGGGACATACAAGTTCAAGCTCTATCAAGTCGTACCTACCATTAGATCAAGGGTTGGCAACTTTTCTGCAGTTAAGAACTATTTTTTTCTCGATGCGATAATTTTTTTTATAAAGAGCCAAATATAAGTGTTAGAAAAAATAATATAACCGTTATCTGCTGTGGAACGTGTATTTATTGTGAAATCAAAACGTTTTATTCTGCGTAGAACAGAATTATTAAACTACTCAAGAGCCACAAGTATGATTCTAATGAGCCGCAAGTTGCCGACTCCTGAATTAGACAAAGAAATTGTAAAAAGATGAAAAGTGAAAATGTTAACGTTGTGAAAGATGTTACAGCAGGCTTCATCATGAACTTTTGAAAAAAAGATTGAATATACAAACTATAGTCAATTGTCATAATTTTTATAAATAGTTGTAAATTGTTACTTTTTTTCTATGTATAATAATTTTTTGTATGGGAAATACATTTCGTGCTTTCAAAATCGTCTAGAAAATTTGAGATTTAAAGTATTCCCTTCCAGAAATTTCATTCAATCATTTTGATTGTAATTTCACGATCAAATTACAATATATATTACAATGAATGTGGTTTCATAAAGTTTTTAGACAACAACATTTTTCATGAAAAACTTTTGACAATTTTTTGTACACTTATATATTACCCTTGAAAATTTGTTGCAATTTTATATCATAGTGAAACGTCGAATACGCGATTTATAATTAATACCAACGTAAATAACTGATTTTTTCGCAGTATTCAATCTAGATAATTCGGTAATTTGAACATAGCTAATGAAATAATGGTCAGAATTAACAAACTTATCTAATAATAGCAAGAATAGAAAACGAAACAAAAAAATGTGTAAGATACATATAAGTGGCAAACAAATATATGCAAAATTAATCAAGAATTCAAAATTTAAGAAGTCCTTTCACGCGGAGCATCAAAATACCAACAATAATAAGCCCGGTAGGAACAAACACGTTTAAAATAGGATTGTTACAAAAAAATAACGAAAATCTTTCAGCGAGAAAAAAATGATAATGAGGTTGAGAAACGCATTAGCCAATCCATTATGATTTTCAAACTTTTGCAAGAAGCTTACAAATAGTGTAAAAAAACGACGAAAAAAATGTTTAAAATAAACAAAAAACGGTAACGAGTACTAACTAGAAAAACATCTGTACGGTTTTCTTCCACTATTCAAATTGTAATTTAAAAAAAAGTAAAGATCATTATATTAAACTTAATTCGTTATTAGTATAAAATAAAATAATAATTACCAGATTTAGGATAACCAATTAAAAAAACATCACTGTCCCTAACTTCAAATAGTTTGATTTCCGCTAGAACAGATTTTTGGTGAGCCGATAATTTTCTTGCCATTTTCTACAAAATTAACTGTTGTAAGGCATACACAAACATTACTTAGAAAAGACAAGTTACTACAGTGTCGGAATTTCGAATGATCCTAATATTTAAAATATTACAACGCTTATGTTAATAATGAATCGAAACATGGTTGAAGCAAAACAATTAAACTAACTATATTTTAATAGTTATTTAATTAGAGATCTTTTCAACGATGAAATGTGTAATAATGTAACCTCAATTAGTTTTAACAGATAACAAATTATTAACCAAGTAGAAAGTACTTTTCTATTTAAGTAGTATATAAAAAAAAAGTAAACAAAAACTACATAACAAAATTCTAACTGAAATTATTGTAGTAATTTGAATCGTAGAACCACAGGTAGAACTAGACAAAAATAATATTATTACAATATATAATTACTTCCTTATCGAATTGTTTTAATTCTACCAGTTATCAAGATTTTGTTTTTATTGCTGTATATATATGTACTAATAATGTTTTCAGCTATTTACTTGTCGATATCGTTTAATGCAAACATTGTTATTAATAACTGGATTAACCTAAACGACATTGGTTCATCGTTTTCTATTACAATTAAAAGCAACCTTTGTTGTTTCTAGTATGATTAGTTATTTTTTTCTCAAGATTTTAATGTATATATGTCTGTTTATCCTTTCGACCGTTTGTTACACTGTAAATCAACATACAATAAGTAGCCACATTACTAATAATTATATAGACTAAAATAAACCCGATAAAATCTGATCATTCACGCAGCAAACAAAATCGCTCTTTTCGACTGCATGTCAGTTTCACATCGAACAATTAATTAATTAATTGACTTTGAACACTTACTTTTATGTGGATTCCTAGTTTTCATTTTGCCACCCTAGAGCTTTTTTCGCTCATTACATAACTATACTAACAAACGAATATTGACGTTTGCGATGTTGGCAGCACAAAAATAGTAGTTTTTGTGCTGCCAATATCGCAAACGTCAATATTCGTTTGTTAGTGTAGTTACGTAATGAAGAAAAAAAGCTCTAGGGTGGCAAAATGAAAACTATTAATCCGTGCGGCCTCGCGTCGCATTAACGTTCGTTATGCTATTTCTTACTTTCGACTCTTGTTACGTAAACTACTATTACGTAATAAGTCAGGTGAAGTTATCAAAGTCCAAAGTCAGGTAAAATTACAATATTAACTTTAAATTAAGGCAAGCCAATAAATTTCACTGCAATTTGCTTAATGACCGAATTAAATGCATTGTTTACATATAATTATATTCGTATTTAATAACCTTTTGTACAAATTATCATGACTAATTTTCCGACTATTATAATTAATTAACAAGATAAAGTTCTCATTTCCCCGCATGATGTACAAATCTTAACTCGTAGTAAATCACGTTTAGAAGTAGTAGAAGAATGTTTGGATAATATTAAACATTTTAAAGTAAATAAAAACGCACTGCCATCTTCTGAAAATAATTGTAATCTCATTATCGACAAAAAAAATTTTGGAAATACTTTTAATAATTTTTCATATCCTCTTATAGTTAATAGTTATGAAAGTAATATAACTGTAAAGCTAAAAATAGAACATTTTTTAAATCCAAAACATCTAAAACAAGATTCTAAAGTTTTAGAAACTCATATCCAATTGCAACGAATATTGTTCATATTCATAAACAAAAAAAGACACAGATACCAATCTAAAGAACGAGAACGTTCTGACTTAAAGGAGGAGAATTTATATACGAACTCAATAGTCCTGCGCCGTACATAAGGGCAAAGTCGTGTGGTGCGAGACGGCGAAGCGTCAAAGGGACCGAAAAGCCTCAAAACTCAAAAGTAAAAAAAAGATAAAACAACAAACAACATTGTCAAAACAAAATTTATAATGATAAAAAACCAATAAGGAATTGCTAGCTATTACATTGTTTTTTATTTGTTTATTTTTTTATTTTTACTCTTTGAGACGAGGGGAATCGAATTACTTCTCGAAACTAATATATTTTCTAAATGACAGTACGCAATAATAGTATTTATTCGATCGAATACGTAACATGATAACATAAATTGTGTGAACTCAAACAAATCTGATTTTATTCTTGTTTGAGCTTGAAATTTGGCTTGCAACGAGCCAACAAACGAACAAGCGTTTTTTTCCTATCTGAGCTTGCAATGTACGAAACTTTATATATTTAAGCGTTGCATCAGTCGCGATTTTATTTGTTGCCTGATGCCCGATCGATAATTAACTTAGCGAAGTGAACAGGTGCATGGGGTAAAAGATATCTGCTTATGAAACTTTAGTTTTTTGTAGTTTTACACACTTTATAGTGATGTGTTTTGTGGTGTGAATTAAGGTGAGTTTATCTAAAATTTATTTTTTATTTTAGATTTATTAAAACATTAAAAGCCAAAAACATGCATCTCAAAAATCTTTTTATATTTGATTATATAAACATCATTGTTAAATGAAGTAAATTCAAACAGAATAATTATTGATAAGCACTAATATTACTATTTATAAATTTGAAATAACTTGAAATAAGTAATGTTGAGAAAATACTTTTCAGTTTGAGAGGTCGAAACATTACCATTTTTCATGAATAATTTGTCAATTTGTTTACTTACGTATTAATTTACAGTGTACAAGATGCCAGAAAAAAAAAAGAAATTGTTTGGATACCAAAATTTGCTGAATAAAAGAAAAAGAGAGGAACAACTGGAAAACCATGTCGAAATTACGCATTTTTTTTCAAAACCCGAATCTACTTTGCCAAATATTAATAACAACCACAATACAGCTGAATCCCAATATTCTGAACCTGAAGAACCAAGAAACTGATATTTTAGAATGCAATCCATCTTCGAGTTCTGCTGATAATGAGAAATCAACACCTTCAAAAATTACCATAATGGAAAATATAAGTCAACTTTCGAAAGATGCTGCACTATGGCCAAAGAAATTACGTCCCAATAATATTTCCTGATCATTATTAAAACAAAAAAGATATTTATCCGAGAAATAGTTTGGAGTAAGTAAGTTTTCCAATTGTTACTTCTTTAGAATTTTACCAAACAAAGAAAGAATTGAGCGTTTTTGGTTGTTGTATTCCGAAACAAAAAATTCATTTTACTGCTTTACTGTTCGCCTTAGTAATGAATCTGGTTACAATGACTGAAAGCATTTAAGTGAACATTTAAACATTCATGAAAAGAGCAAGTAACACATCGAAATTTTCCGTGGGTGCTCTTCTCGATACATGTAAGTTGTCATTATTGAGGAATCCGTACTTCTAGGCAAATTGTTCTTCCTTCCGAGAAGACTCCGAGGCTGTTAACGTTCTTTGGTTTTGTATACTGCTGATAATAAAGGTGTGCAACGGGGTGGTGTAATGATAGGGAGTCAGTGGTAATTTCATACACGCCAGATTTATTTCATAGAGTACTATATTTGTGCCCTGTTGTTTGGTTTAATTGATTGTACCTGTTGTTGTAACTCTTTAAAAAAATATTATTTGAAATACAATAAAGTTATGTTGTAAAAATAGACAAAATAGAATTTTAATGAATATACATGATAAACCAAAAAAACAAAAATTACAAAAAGCCAAAATATGATACAAATAAGATCGTATTTGAAAATGTCGTATTTTGTTATTTCTGCTAGGTACCTTTTTACTTTCTTTTAGTAATTTGTGAAAATTGATTTATGGAGCCCCGAACGTCATTCTAAGAGTAAGGTATTTAGTTTTTTTAATGGATTTAATGATAACTTTATTTTTATTATAGTTCACTATTTTCTCAAAATATAAATAAATAAAAAACTACAAAACTCTTTATTTTTCAAACTTAACTTTTAAACTGAAAAACTGATGTCTGTATACTTCAAAAACTCTGGTGGTTACTGATTAACAATGTTATCAAATTCAACATCGTCTGAAGAATTATCGTAAATAAAAGTTTGTATTTTTTTTCGGATACATCAGTATGTTCTTTTTATATTATTGTCTCCCTAATAAAATAAATAGACTCCAAAGTAAAAAAAATTAGCGATTGAGACAGAAAATATTTTTTTTGTGTTAAATGGTTTAATTAAAAAAAATTTTAATGCAAAACGACAAAAATATAAAATAAATCGTTATACAATTATTTACTTGATAATCAATACTAATAACTTTATTCTGCCAATATTGCAAACGTTAATATTCGTTCGTTAGTGTACTTACCTAATGAGCGAAAAAAGCTCTAAAGTGGCAAAATAAAAATTAAAAATCTACATAAAACTAAGTGTTCAAAGTCTATTATTATATTAGAACAGGTACGCGACAGGTGGAAAAGTTGAACTAACTTAAAATCTAATTAAAATTGAAAGAAAATCGATATTAAAGTAAATGTCAAAATTGTAATGTAGTACCAATATTATATTTCTGGTAGTTTCAAATTTAACCTTCTGATACAGGTTACGCTCAGATAAGTAACTTTTACTTTACTCCAGTGTAACCTTGGTAGCATATCTGCAAAGTTTAAGTAAATTAAACTCTTGAAGTTTGGTGTAAAGTAACCTTTACGGTATTTAAAATTGCACACCATACATTAATTTTTTCAGAATATCGTATTTTTTTAACTAATAACCTAGTTTGAGTTATGTTTTGCCTAATGTATTTATTTTTAAAATAAAAATACACAGTGGTGCTTAAAATTATTTTAAATTTAAAAAAGATTTATTTTATTTATTTTTTTTAAATTTTACATTTGTACTTTTTGGCAATTACTGCGATACTAAAGAAAAACTTCAGGTATTTAGAATGACGGTAAATATTAATTGAAGTAAAAATAATTACGGCAATTCTCATACAATTACGTTTTTAATTAAGTCGGTGAATTGTAGACACATATGAAAAAGTGTTATTATTATTATACTTATAAATATTATATATTTACTAGTACTTTGAGGTACGTTGTCAATACTTAACTCTCTAGTAGTCTATGACAAACTTTTTAGCAGTGCGAAATAATAAAATTATAAACAATATTAAAATGTTAATATTAGTTTACATTTACTATTATAGTTGTATAGTAATGTTAACAAAAAATATAAACAACACGTTTGTTATAATTTTTTTACTATAAATAGAATTTTACATTAACAAATATTTTACACAGTTTTATATAAAACGTATTTAAATGTAACAGATTGTAAGAAATCCATCACCTCAATGAAAGATTTGCTTGCATTATTTGTATAAACGTAAAAAATAAATAAAAATATTATCATAACAACATATGAATAACAAATAATTTACTATGTCTAATTTTATTCCAATTTATTTAATATCTTAACATCTTCTATATCTTCAGTTGTCATATCTTTGTCGCCCCAGCCCCAAATTTCATTGTGTTGACAATAATCGCCAATAACTGATTCCTCAGTATTAATACATTTAGACTTGCGAGTTCCATCGCCAGTTCGTTTTACTCTACGCTCAATCATATCTAGTGATACCGTTTTTAAATCATACGCCCATCCAATCTTTGCAAAAAAATCAATTATCATTGTTGAGGGATTTAACGAGTAATCACCCAATTCAGCAGCTTTATAATCCCAAGGAAAAACATGATGGTAGTTATGCCAACCTTCGCCAAATGCTGCAATTGCTACGTAAACATTTTCCGTGGGCTTTATCGATCTACATTTAAAAATAAAAATTTATCTAAAATTACAAATGTTCAAAATACCTACTTATCATACGATTTTGTTCCCCATATATGAGCAGCACTATTTACCAACCATGTAAAATTTAAAGAAATTGTATATCTAAAAATTCCAGCAGCGTACCAAGAAATCCAAGCATTTTCATTCCAAAATACCACGGGATGAATGATGGCAGTATCAAACATACTAGAGGTACTAACACAGGGTATACGCTAAAAATAAATAATAAGTTTAATAATATTCAAGTACTGAAAAAACACGCTTACAATCTTTGAAATCTAACAACGGGATCAGCTTCTATGTCACTCATATCTACGGTTTTTCCTTTTACCATAACGTCTTTATGTTTTTTTAACATAAGCCAACCAATGTGCGAGAAGAAAAATCCACGAGAAGCGTTATGTGGATCGGCATCTGTGTCCGTAAATTTATGGTGGACTCGATGATCTCTAACCCATTCGTAAATGTGATTTTGAAATGCCGCTGTTTGGCAAATCATCAATATTATTCGTAAAGGTAATTTAGCTTTGTAAGATCTGTGAGCCCATAATCTATGTGCACCGGCGGTTATTCCTTGCCCTGCTATAAACGCATAAAGTATGGCTGAAAACAAACAAATAAAAATAATCTTTCGTAACAAGCAACATTTTTAGTATAATAATTTGCAGGAATTTGATACTTTGAAGTAAAGAAGAATGATATACCTATTAGTTCAAATAAGAGAATAAAAAGAAAACTGAAAAAATTATAATACGTTGCTTTAGTTATATTATCCTGTAGATTTCTTTAAACAAGAAACCATTAAACCACAAAGGAAAGTTATAATAATACAATAAAGCAAATTTAAAGTTTAAATTGTTAAGATACTGTTGCATAATTGTCTTTATAATAGACTATTTAAATTTAAAAAAATACATCAAGAAAGTAACCAGTTACTTACTCCAAACAGTAGTTTTCCATGAACATACAAACAAAATTAAATAGAACCCGTATAAACCAGCAATGTGTAAATACAGAAATGCTATTACGTTTCTCCAAACAACATTCCATTTGTATTTTGGATAAATACTTGGCGGAATCGGTTTTACAACTTGTGTTTGTGGTTGATGTTTACTTTTTGTACTAAGTTCTGTATTATCCGTAGACGTAGCTTCAGCTAGAAATAAAGCTGAGCTTCCTATTAAATTTGGTGCCATTGTTTAAATTCTAAAAAGAAAAAAATAATATTAGTAAATGTACGATTTGGTTAGGTGAACACTTTTAAATGGTTAACAATAGAAAACTAGTTTATTTTATTAAAGACCGGTTTTACAACCATGGTACAAATGTTAGTTTAGTTATACTTAGTTTAAGTTTAAAATACTGTAATATGATTGGTTATCAGTTTTATGCTAACAAATAATATAACAGCATTCAAAAGATAAAAGTTTAAATCAAAAATAATTTAAATAATATGGTTTATAGTGATAAGAAACTAACAAATACTTCATGTGTAAAAATTAATAATAAAAATTATAAGTTCTAAAAGTGGCCTATAAGCGAAGAGTCAAATGATATGGAAAGATTTGTTTACGAATATATTTCTACAATAAATGGTTTTTATATATTAGACGCAAACTACTTGCTAACAGTGCCAGAAACTTTAAATCTAATCGCATAACTATCCTGCCAAAGAACATAGAAGCAAATAGACAACAACATTCAGTTAAATTACATGTCACTAATTGGTTAATTTTATAAAAATTAATATTAATTTTTTACTAATCGTCAAGCAGTAGTATTGTATTTAAAGTTATTAATTTCATTAGCTAAACAGAATGTAGTGAGTGTATCATAAAGAAAAAACGAAAACAATCGACTGAAACAAGGCGAATCTACTAGCAAAATTGGCAAAATAAAGAAATAAATCTGTTGTGTTAGCATATCAAACAGTCAAGACAAAAAACGTTTATTAAAATAAAAACATATTTTACAGTAAGTAGCAGCTACTAGACAAATTTATTTTTTGTTTTGTCTTTATTGCAATCATATATGTATATTCGTTAGCGTAGTTACGTAATAATGAAAAAATTTTAGAGCCTCAAAGTCATAAATCAAAATCTACGTAAAACTATAAAAGGGAATTATTATTTAATTAGAAGTGTGTGTTTACTGTTTAGTAGAAAATAGATTTAAACGTTTCTAAAATTTGTTGTATTGAAAAAAAAACGTTTTAAAAATTAGAATTTTAAATACTACCTATAAGTATTATACCGGGTGAGTCCTTAAACGCGATCTTCAAATTTATCTCGAAAACTATTTAGTCTAACAATACAGGAAAAAATTTTCATAGACGAAATCACATATAAGGAGTTCACTGAAAATATATTCACTTTTTAAAACTTTTTGGGGGCGACGCAATCAGGGGGTGGTTACAAAAAATCGTAATTTTCTCATGATTTTGAACGTAAAGATATGCATTAACCTACCTAGTTCAAAAGCTTTCCTAATTCAACATTAAAATGTCTATTACGAAATTTCTAAATCTCAATGCTAAATTGTCAGGCGAAAACATAACCTTTATAGAGAAAAATGAACATATTGTCGATTAGAAAAAATGTTTTATTTCAAATAGTTTGTAACTGTCGTATAATACAAAATTTTCTTGTTAAATTGGTGACTCGTAGATGTTTGCAATTTTGTTTAAACAATTAAATAAAAAAACATATTGAGTTTAGCATCATTGTAAAATACATAAATTAGCAAATCTATCATAAAAAAATTTAACTCCCTGTCATTGGACGAACGGGAGATATGCACAACATGTTTAATAATGAGGAATTTCGGTTGCTTAATTTGTTTTTTTACATTTTCGTATAATTAGGTATTATGAACAATAGCATAACGGCTATAGTAGTACCTACATTTGTCAAAACATTTAGTTTGCTTTTAAAAGTTAGCTATCAAGATTGTGCATTGTGTTTCTATCTGAACGTTGTTAATTTTTGTGTTTTCAGTGTTCAAATTTAAAAAAAAAAGAAATTTAATGTCACAGAAAAACAGCACAAAAATAATATATGTAACTCTTGTAAAAGTCTTATAGCATAACTCACTTTCATGCAGCACTCGACCTACGGCCTCGCGCCGCATTAACTTTTTTTTAAGTTAGCTGTCTTACAATTTGTATTACTTTACTCTCATCTATTTGTCCAACATTTCCATTTGTTTTGTTTTTTGTGACATGTTTTTTACGTGCTTTCCTTACATTTGTGTAAGCTTATTGCCGCTTATTGCTAAATGAATTATAGAATTATTTGATACTGATTTGAAACGTGATTTAGAATATTTTTCTAGAGTTTATATAAAATATGTAGATAATGTGTAATGTAGTGTTTCAGTATGTATTTTTATTCAAGTAGGATATTTGTCCGTTATAAAATATACACAACGTATTCTGATTTAAAAAGATGCGATATAAATGTTGTAATTCTCAACGGTTTCTTGATATTGTAACATAAAATAGTTTACAATTTTTTTAAACAATTCTAAAAATTTGTTAAAATCGCAAACAAGAATATGCCGGGCAAATAAAGAAACTTATAAAAATTCGTTTTAAAGAGCATTTAATTTATATTAAGTGTCGACGTTTAAAGAAAGGAAGAGTAAACTCAATTGTTATGTAAGTTTTTGAATAAATAACGACGATCAAGAACCATGAGATTTTCAAAATTAATTTACTTTCACAGGTAAATCTTAACGGTAGTTTAGTTTAGTTTATTCTGGTTGCTGTATGATTGTAGCGAATTTCGTCCGCTCTTGAAATTTTCAAGTTTTTTAGATTTTAATACATTTTGTAATTTCTTTAAATTATTTTCAAATAAATAGAAAATTCTAGAACACGATAAAATCAATCAAAGAGAATAGAAGGAAAATCGTAAAAGAAATCAGGAATAACAATAACAAAATCAGAGTATACTTGAGGTGTGGGCTGAATATTTTACCAAAATTTAAAAAAAATAGATGGAAAACACAATAAGGGAAATACATATAACGTATGAAGAAAAGAATAAGGAAAGAAAAGAGGAGGAGATTACTCTCAAAGAAAAACTTAATAAAACAATTAAAGACATTACATTAAGAAAGGCAAGTGGACAAGATAAACTGGAACCAGAGATACTAAAGTATTTAGAGGAAAAAGGTAGAGAATCATTCTTAAACATATGTAGACATTCATAGCAGGCAAAAATAGAATGGAATGAATACAATATAATACCAATACATAAGGCAGGAGAATACGCAAACTGTGATAACTACAGAGCCATTTGTTTGACATCCACTAGCTTTAACATGTTTACGAGAATAATAAAGAGACAATTAAAAACGTTGATTGAAAATAAATTAGAAGAGTAACAAACAGCTTACAGGACAGGTCGTCAAACGTAGAATAATATTCATATGCTGCTAAATATAATTGAAATCAGAGAAGAAAAAAGAACTTTTCGTCACATTCATAGATCTGCAAGCTGCATTCGACTCGACACATATAGAAAAAAATTGAAAATGCTGGTACTGCAGGTACCAACTAATAAAAGTCATAAAAAGCATATACAAGAATGTGAATGAAGTCGTTAAGATAAAAGGCAAAAAGTTAGAGACAATTAATTTGGACCTAGCCTTGAGCCCCCTCCTTTTCATACCAGTTATGAACAGACTAATCAATGCCACTAGGCTAAAAGCTAAACCATATCAGACAGTGTTGGTATATAATAGCGTAGCCTCAATAAAAATCAACTACTTATTATATGCCGATGATACCACTAATATCGGACAGCTACAATAAGATGAAACACTTAGTAAAATATGGACAGACGAAATAAAAAAAACTGTTACAGAGTAGAGGTAAACATAAAAAAAATGTAGAACAATGATAATTAACAACAAAGCAAAGAACGAATACAGAGATATAGACATACCCAAACAACACATTAGTACAAAAAACGTCTAAATGTCCGGCTAATAGACGTTTATTAGACATAAAAACGTTTTTAAACGCGTTATTAACGTTTATTAGACGGACATTTAGACGTTTTTTGTACCAATGTGTTGTTTGGGTAGATGGAGAAAGATTAAGAAAAGCAAAATTTTGTTCAAATACCTGGGAAGATGAATAAATGAAAACAAATCTAAAGATTTTATTAAATATTTTAAATATCATAGCTCCCACAATGTGCAGAATGATAAATAATAAATAATGGTATTATATTATTATATTATAAGTGCGGTCTCGTTTCCATCGGAAATGCGGCGTTACCAATCTTATCTTAAACGTTAGAATTTTTTCGCCGATGCAGACATACAAACAAAACAAAAGATCATATTTTTTAAAGATTTTTGTCCTTGTGGTTTACGCTATTTCTTTAGACTTGATAACGAAGTCATTTATTATTTTATTCAGTTCACTTGGTCTTTAGATTTGGTACGTAAGGCTAACGTGTGCAGTGCTTCTTATGTGTTGATTATTGATTTTTTAAGAATTTGTAATTTATAATAATTTTTATAATGAGTGGTAGTGGCAAAAGAACTTTAGTGGACTATTTTGGTTCTCCGAAGAAAGTTAAACCAAATGAGGAATCACAAAATTTACCATCGTCAGCTTCCGATAACGCCGCTTCTACTTCTAAAAAAATTATTTCCGCGTTCATGGTAGAATCCACCCCAGATTTTGATTTGGCTTTCGAATTAAATATGAATCTGAAACTGAGGAAACCGTGGAGTTTGAAGAATGATTATCTAAACAACAGCAACAAACCCAACAAGTTACGGAAGTAAGAAAAAAGCGCCGGGCAGTTGTGATATTTCACAGAGTTATGAAGATGGACCAACGCAACTACTACTCAAATTCTACCCAAAAACAAAATTTAATAATACAGATAGCCAGTTTAACAGTAGCTGGTTCAAATTACCCGGACTGGTTAGCATACAGTGTAATCTCCGACGCCGCATTTTGTTTTGTTTGCAGGCACTTTTTGATAAATTGGGATATCAATGATGTGTTTGTCAGCGTCGGTTTTAAAAATTGGAGGACAGCTTTAAAAAAAGAGTCAGAATTTATTCAACATGATCGTGGCAGTGAACATAAAAAATTTTTACATTAGGTGGTATGATCGTCGAACAACTGTCAGTCGAAAGTCAAATCAATGAGGCACATTTGTCGTTTGAGGAAGAAAATAAAAACTATTTACGTGTGATTAATGATATTATAATTTTTACTGCAACACAAAACATTTCATAAAGGGGATGTAATGAAAGCCAGGAAAATTCTAACAAAGGGAATTTTATTGAGATGTTACATCCTTTTGCTAAACATATTCCTGTGGTTAAAAAAAAAATTATGTATGAAGTGTCAAGGAACGCAAAATATACTAGCCCCCAAATAAAAAACGAGATTTTGTTCATTTGCTCTGAAATGGTACTAAATCAAATTAGTGCTGAAATTAACAGTGCAGTATGTTTTGCGGTAATTTGTGAAAAAACTAAAAACATAGCAAAAACTGAACAAATACCGGTAGTCATTTGTTATTACTTACAGGGCACCATTTATGAGAGATATATTGGATATCGAACAGATAAGAAATTAAATGCTCAAGCATTGCTTTCACATGTTAAAGACCTGTATAATAAGTGTAAAATAGATATGCACTGTTATAATCATAGACTAAATTTGATTGTGGTTGATATTTGCAAAGGAAAAGTTCAGCGACAGCTGAATCCTTCAAAAAATCCAGTTGAACTTTGTTACACAAGATGGACAGCTCAAGTGTTCGTTTGTATGGCAGTTATCTGCACCGGAAGCCATTGGCATATTACACCAAATCGGTTTAAAACCAGTGACTTTTTCCTTTTTCAAAAAGTGTCATCCAATTTGGCGAAAACTAATATTTTAATCAAATCTTTGATAGATGTTTTTACGGAAATGAGATCTGACAGTAAATGTATGTTTTGATGTATATTGTGAAGCCGTCAAAATTAATAAAACAAATAATATTGGAATACCGAAGAATAAAAAATCGGAAACAAGAAACAGTAAAATGCCAAAAGGACTAGAAAACTTTATTGTGACGACTAATCTAAAAGAAGAAATAATACCCTTAAATAATCAATTTAAAACGGTAATATCTTTGGATTTAATTTTGAACAAACTGAGTGACCGTTTTGCCAGGGACATAATGAAAATTATTAATGCGATCAGTGCTCTCTATCCGGAAAATAAAGATTTCTTAGATTATGACTGTTCGAAACCGTTAGTAGATTATTATAAAGCTAATAGTGAAACATTGAAAACTGAACTAAAAATATTACCTAAAACAACAAATTAGTATGAACTAGAAAATAATGTAAATATTACTAATATAATATTTAGTAAAACTTATAAACGAACAGTGACTGCTATCACTATTCCTGTTTCTAGTGCGAGCTGTGAGCGTATATTTTGCTGCTTAAAACGTGTGAAAACATTTCTTTGCAATAAAATGAGTGACGAAAGATTGAAGCACCTAGCTATTCTGAACAATGAAAACGTTTTGACAAAAAGTTAGGATTCTATATCAATCATTGGAAAATTTGATTCCATAAGCGTTAATAGGAGAATTGTTTTGCAATAGGTAAGGTATGACATAAAAAAACATCGGATTTAGGGCCCACGCAATAATATCTTGGCCCACTGACCGCCGACCCTACTTTAAAATTCTAGCTAGATATAATATAATTACGTGTCAATATCTTATTGAAAATTTATACAATGAGTGCTAATACCCAATAAAAAGGTTTCAAAAATTGAACTTATTATAGAAAGATAAAAACACCCAAAAATTGGTTTGTAATATTTCTTAAATTTAAATATTAAACAATAGCACATTTCAACACATGTGTGCTACAATAGTAATTTACCTAACAAAGGTCGAAAGTAAGGCATAGCATAACGAACATTAATGTGACGCGAGGTCGCACGGCCGAGCGTTGCATGTGAGTGAGCTTTGCTGTGATACTTTCCACAAGAGTAACGTACATTATTTTTTTGTGTTGCCTTTGGTAAAATTACATTGCTTTTTGAGAAAATAAAAAAAAATCGCCAGAAATATAATGTTGGTACAGCTGTCCCTCGATAATCCGACACTTTTTAATCCGACGTACTCGGTAGTCCGACGCGCTACAGGCAGCAACATGCATCTCCCTCCCACCGCTCCGGCAGGAAGCAAAACAAACCTGCAGTGACATGAATCCTCCTCCCTCCGCTCTGTGGGGACAGATCAGTCAAGTGAGTTAGTTCAGCAGTTGTGTTGTATAGTTTCGGACGGAAAGTATGTATACATATTTACTATTGCTTTGTGTTACGTTTTGACAGTGTGATTGCGTGTAGTGACAGTGTAAAAATGGCAAGCACAAGTGTGAAACGTAAACATAAAACATTAAGTTTATCTGAAAAATGGGAAATTATTAAACGAATAGACCGTGGTGAAACTCCGAGTGCAATATCTAAAGAGTATGACATTGGACGACCTACTGTCTACGATATTGTGAAAAATAAGGAAAAAATTGAAAAATTCATAAAGTCTGTTGATGATGAACCCAGGAACAGAAAAACTCTTAAGACTAGCGAGTTGCCCGAGGTCGAAGACGCTCTTTTCATTTGGTTCAAACAGCAGCGAAACCGGAATGCACCTATTTCAGGAGACAATCAATGAACTTGGCCTAGTTCCTGAACAAATTTATAACGCCGATGAAACCGGCTTGAATTGGCGTCAGCTACCAACAAAGTCATTTGGAACCGAAGATGAAAAGAAAGTTTCTGGAAGAAAATTACAAAAAGAAAGAATCACTCTGATGGTATGTGCGAATGCTTCAGGAACTCACAAGTTAAAACTGTTAGTTGTTGGTAAATCAAAAAACCCAGGTGCGTTAAAAAACGTAAAGGTCGAATCCTTACCAGTAACCTACATGTGTCAAAGCCGTGCATGGGTCACAAAAGAGGTTTTTCATGATTGGTACTTTAAAAGCTTTGTCCCTCAAGTTAAGCAAGAACTAAAAAAGGAGAAGTTACCAGTGAAAGCCCTTCTATTGCTTGACAACGCACCCGGACACCCTGACAAGGATGAATTAAAAGTTAAAACTGCCGATGGTTACATTGAGGTAATGTACTTGCCCAAAAACACGACCGCTTTGATCCAGCCAATGGACCAAAACGTCATAAAGACTCTCAAGGCACATTACAAAAAGCGCCTTTTAATGGATATTGTCAGTCAACCTAATGATGACATTGCAGCCATTTTGAAATCCTTTAACATTAAGGATGCGATTTTGAATGCAGCATTTGCTTGGCAGCAACTAAAAAGCACAACCTTGATAAAATCTTGGAAGAATATTTGGCCTAACAACCCACATCTTACAACATGCTACTCTTCTTCTAACGATTCTGAATCTATTTTGGAAGCTGCACTTGAAATTTGTAACGAAGTGAAACTTCCGCCAGCATCAAGTGAGGAATTCAGAACATGGATTATTGAGGACAACCTTGCTTATGATGTATCAGAAGCAGAAATAATCCATGAAGTCATGACAGTAGATGACGAAGTGAACGAGGAGGCAGTGCCAGAGAAAAACTTCACCGTCAGCTGCGATGAAGCGTTATCGGCAACGAAAACTTTGCTTTGTTGGTGTGAGGAGAGAGAATTAGACTTTTCAAATATTTTGATGTTAAAAGGTATTCAAGAACAAGCAATGACGGACTGCCTGCGTGCGAAGAAACAAAAGAAAATCACAGACTTCTTTAATGTGTAAATACATATGTATGTATGTACATACATATTGTAGATTTTACTTAAATTTCTTTCCGTATTTCTTTTAAAAACTTACATGTACTGTCATTTTGTATCCTGGTATTAATAAATTACATGTACCTTTACTGTTTCTTCCTTTTTTTTAACTTCATTGTATTCAAACGCATTAAGAATAAAACATCATTGATAATATGACATTTTTGGTAATCCGACATTTTCGGTAATCCGACACTCTCTCGGTCCCTTAACTGTCGGATTATCGAGGGACAGCTGTACTACATTTATTACTAAATCTGCCAAATTTGACATTAACTTTAACATCGTTTTTTTTTTTCAATTTTAACTGAATTTTAACATTTTTTAGATGACTTCTACCTGTCGCAAACTTGTTCTAATATAATAATTGACTTTGAATTCTTAGTTTTACGTGGATTTCTAGTTTTCATTTTGCCACCCTAGAGCTTTTTTCGCTCATTACGTAACAACACTAATGAACGAATATTGACGTTTGCGATGTTGGCAGCACAAAAAATATTTTATTATTCTTAACTGTCGTTAATTCGCTTTTGAAAACCGTCTTTGACAGATCTCTGTTCGAGCAATAAAATGTTATATTCAACTCGTTTCTGTCTAAAATGGGAAGTTTTATCCTTCGTGGATTTTTAAAACCTTAGTTTCATTTGTTAAATAAATAACTATTTTCTGCTTCCCAATTATTCAGTACTATCATAAATAAAAAACGCAATATTTAAATAAGCATAGGTTTTATTAACGCAAAAATGTTCTTTTTTAAACTAAAGATTTATATTCAAAATTTGGGATATGGTATTATTGATTGTTATTATTGCAGAAGGGGATTATGCGGGCTGTGAAAATTATAGAGTTATTTGTGTTTCCTTTACCACCTTGAAATTTTTCAATGTTGAAAAAATATATTGACAACAGACTAGAAGAAAAACAGATAGTTTTTAATGCAGGAAAACGAACACATGATAATGTACACATTTTCAAGAGAAAATGAAAAAAAAAATATAATATGAGACTGCCTAAAGCTACTAATCAATTAGTAAAGGTGATAAAAAGTATATGTAAAACAGTAAATGGAATCGTTAAATTAAATGGAAAAAAAAATTAAAAAGTAGATGTAAAACAAGAACAACGAGAAGATATTTTAAGCCCGTTACTCTTCCAAAGTAATTATGGACAGATTGTTAAAAAATACTAGGACAAGAAACAAACGAAGCCAGACAGTGGTAGAGTGTGATAATCTAATATTAATAAAAGTTGATTACTATAGTCCTAACGGCAGATAAACACAAAAAGGATGAATCAGTTAACAAAAATATGCATTAAAAAATAAAAAAAACTAGGAATGGAAACTAAACTAAAGAAATGTAAAACAATGATCGTAAATAACAAGAACAAAGAAGGAAATAGAAAAAACATTAGAGAAGAAAAACTAGAAAATGTAACTGCATACGAATATGCATAAAAAGTGTAATCAGAGAAGATGTGAAGAAAGATGGGGATATAAACAACAGACTTAATAAAAGTGTAAAAAGCTATTACGCTTTAAATAAGACGATTTCGGAAAACGAAAAATACTCAATAAAACCAAAACAAAAGTGTACAATACGGTATATCAATTTCAGTTCTTGCATACGCGAGTGAATTCTAGTCATCACACTATAAACAAGAAATAAAGATTATTTGGGCAGAAATGAAATTTCTCAGAAGAATAGCGAGAAAAATCAAACGAAGAAATTAAATGACGCAATAACAACGAAAATAGAGAGAAAGCAGGTGAAATGGTATGACTAAATAATACGGATGAATCATAATAGATTAAAAAGAAAATAATAGAAATAGGCAGAATAGATAAAAAAAGAGTAGGTAGACCTAGAAGCACTGAAATAGAAGAAATACAAACAGTAGAAGGAATACGAAAGCAGAAATGAACATACTAGCACTGAACCGGACGAGATGGAATAAATGGGTTAACAAACCAGAAGAATTTTAATCAGACACCCTTAAGGGTGTAAGGAGGATAGAATGTATGTATGCAAAATACAATTTGAAAAATAAAATGCAAAATTGTAGAATGTTAAACACAATTTCTCTGTTTCTAGTTTAATTACTTTTATTAGCAGTATTGCGTATAGCATAACATATCATTGCATATAATTAGTTTATTAGTTTGTATCTTCGCTACTTTGATAAAATTAATGGCGTAGATTATTAAGGAAAATGCAAACAAACATTATCTTTTGTAATGAAACTTTTTATCTATTGTAACAAACTAAGCACGTTAGAAAAACATTTAGGAAATGATTACATATTTACTCAACATCAATGTGTGTCTTGCAGTGTATTGTACTAAAAATAGATTTCGTTAAGTTTATAAAAGGTATTTTATATTTTGGTGCCAATACTGAACCAAATTTTATTTTCATTTTAAGTATTTTAATAAATTTATTATCAGTAGATTTTAAAAAAATAATTTTTTTTGCACGAATTTTTCTACATTTTGTGCTAGTTAATTAAACATATAGTTGTTTTAATTTCAGTCTGTTCTAATCCAGTAGAACTATACATTTTCATACTTTCGATTTATAACTTCTGTGAAAAATGGCGGTCAATATATATACAAAAGTTGAAATGTTTGTTTCTTCATTGTTTTCAAAATATATCAAACTTCTAACTTAAAAATCTTTTATCTGTCATTTTTAGATGCAATGGTAGAATTTTTACTGTTAAACATTAATCGTATTGTACTTAATGTTTTATTAACGAGACAATAAAATTAACGCTATGCAACCTCGATTTACACTATTATAGGAGGTGATTTAGCAAGATGTTTAGTTCAATAGCTTAACTGTTTCTCAACCTACTGCAGGTTAAACACCAACTCCAGAAATCCGCGTTAATTCTGCAGTTACCTACCTTCTAATGCTTTTTAAATGATATAAAAACATATTTTAAATCGTGATAAACGTGCTAAAGTTTTCTTTTTCACGATTAAGGCAGAAAGTGCATTTAAGAATTTACTGCGTTTAAATTGTAAAGAAAAGTACACAAAATCGTGATTACTTTCACTGTTGCCTACTTTCACAGAAAACTGTTAAATTGTGGTGTTGTGGTTGCTAGAAGTCTTAATATCTACTATTTTTATAATTGTTGCAAAAGTTAACTTTTTTTTGCGTTCTTAACTCCCATAGTTAATACATGAAACGCTACACGGTAAATGTTGCGGAATCGTATAAAAGTCTAACTATGGAATCTCTTTAAGAAAAAACTAAATAAACGTCTGCCATATATAAGTAAGCAAAACAAAACTATGATCTGTTTTCATTTATATAAAAATAACATTACGTTAGCTTGTTTATCAAATTTATTAAGCACTTCGTTATTTTTAAATTTTTATTTTACCAAAAGCTAGTAATCATCAGCACTATTAAGATACATTTGATCTATAAAATCATACCGGAAGTTATAAATTACTTTACTTAAATAAATGTTAATGAAGTTTCTATATTAAATCAATTTAAACATCTTAAAAAACATGTCAACATACACCACCTAAATTAGTACCATAATAATTCAATATTAAAATTAACTAAATTAAATCAATGTAAATCCTTTGTATCATCATTATCCATTCTGGATAATTCCTGTATGGGCGATGTCTCACAAACCGAGCTGTCGTCGAAGCGGACATCGGTGGAGTCGTATTACTATTAAAAGAAACAATTATACATTTATCGAGATTAAGATTTAAATTATTTAAACCGCACCAGTTGTTAATGATTTGAAGGTCATTAACAAGTATCAAAAATAAAAGAGGTCCAAGATTTGATCCTTGTGGGACTCCAGAAGAAGTTTGAAAAGATCTACTATATCGGCGAAAGTTAACTGTTAAGAGACGATTTCGAAGATACGATGACAACAGCGATATCAATGCAGAAGAAAGTGTATAAACATGCAACTTCCTTATTATAATGTTATCGTCGATAGTGTCAAATGTTTTTTCAAAATCAGTGTAGATCACATTAACTTAGTCTTAGTTGTCTAAGACTGGTGCGATGCAATTAGCGAAATAGCACAAATTGCTAGATATTTCTTTCATTGATAACATTAATAAGCCGTTCGACGTCTAAATTTGTTTCCTTTTAAATATTAGTTATTAAGACCGGGAAAAATTTAATAGTAATTAATTATATATAAATATATAAAACAATTTAAATGAAACATAAAATTTAATAAAAGCAATAGAATTTAATGAAAAAATGCAGTAATTGCTATTCCTTATTAAAACTTTTTAAACGTTTCTGCTACCAATAAAACCAGTTTTATTATCAATTCTTGCAGAAGTGTAAATTTAATAATAAAACTGTGGTTACAATTTTAATTAATTTTTTTATTGGTATAATAAACCGTTAAGTAATATCGTAATATAAACATTGTAAAACATAAAGGAATTATTTGAAAAACAATAAATGAAAAACGATGGTTTAATTAATATAATTGTGTTATTTAAAAACACAATAATATAAATATGAGAAAACAGTGTTATACTAAATAAGTACAATACTATAACTGCTCCAAAAGAAATTAACGCACCATGCAGTAAACGAATAACGCGTAGCGGTTGGCGTTGGTTTGAAACAATTTTGTATATGACGTTAATTTGTCAAATGTATTTCTATTTTCACTTAATGAACTATTAGTTCTAATTTGTGTTTTATCTTGGTTAAATTAATTTATTGTTTTTTATTTTGACTTTTAACTTTTAGGCAAAGCAAATTTCGAAATTTGACAAGAGAAGAATGTACGCAACCCGTGTTGTTATTAGAACAATGATGGAGTTATCGCACATTAAGAGAAATGATTAATGTGTCTTATACATCGGTATCCCAAATGACGCGAAGATATAGAGACACTAGTAACTATTACCGACGACCTAGTCAAGGTAGACAACGTGCCAACACCCGTCTCCTCTAAGGCAACGATTGTTACATGTAGATGTTTGCAATCTCAACTACAGATAGTTCATGGTGCTTGAATTAGCATAGAAACAGTTTGTACACTTCTAAAAGAAATTAATTTGCTATGTCGCACGCCTGTTTGGGGTTCATCCGTGATCGTAGAAAATCGGAGAGTTTGTTTAAATGTTGCTCACAATCATCTAAATTGGTTGCAGGACGACTAGCTACAAGTTTTCTTTGCAGATTTTGCATTTATAACTAACTGTACAGACGACCAAATAAACGATATGCTCAATGCAACATGTTGAACACTATATTATTTGGCGGAGGTTTTGTAATGGTGTGGGAAGGCATTTCTTTGAGAATTCACACGGGCTTAGTAGTGTTAAAGCCTTATATCGAACCAAATTTTTATTAATGCTAGATCACTTCACATCGATACTTATCATTAAATACTTGTTAAATGGCTTCTTCAGATTTTCAGTTCTATAAAATATGTGGATAAACATTTGTTTCTTAACCTTCTTAACACTGGATGGGGTTCGCGCGGACCCCAAGGCTCATACTTTTCTTATTACATGGGTTTATTTTTTTTAAATATCTTGAGACTTATTTACATTTGCCTTTATAACCTTACGTACGAGGTAAGTAATTAACGACACAGAATTGTTGAGTATATAGCCAAATAAAAAATCTGCCGGAAAACACGGTTGGGGTCCAGTAGGACCCCACCCGGTAAGAGGTGTATCTACAATTTTAATGTCAGATATTGTAGAAATGTATGTATTTGATACGTTTTCGATAATGTTTTCTTTAAATTCCTTACATATTTTCTTAGAATCTCGCCACAACGAAATGTCATTGTTTCAAAGTATGCGAATTACAAACGAATTTATTAATCCCTTTTCATTTTTACTTTGCTATAAAGAAAGTATAGCGATCGCAATTTAAAAAAAAAATTTTTTTTTGAAGAATTTTACGTTTCAAGGTCTCCTGAATCAGAAAAACGTATTTTTGACAAAAAAAAATTGAGTGTGTGTGTGTGTGCGTGTGTGTGTCTGTGTGTAACGTTGTACTCACGATAACTCTCGAACTAAAAGTCCTAGTAACTTGAAATTTGGTGTGGAGCTGGCTTTTCATATTCTCTCGGTTCTATCAAAAGATGGGTCTGATAAAAAAAAACGGAAGTGGGTGTATCCGCCATTTTTAACAGTTTTTCTTATATAATTTTGTACGAATGTAAATTATTCGAATTATTTTTATAGTTTCTTATCGAGACAATACTTCCTAACAATTTATTCAAATAAAAATTTGTCCTATCATTAACAGTTTATTAGATATTTAATTTACAATTTAAAGTGAATTTAATTATATAATCTTGGTTCGAATCCTGCCTACGACGATTTAAAAAAATATATTTTTTTGCATAAGTTTACGTTTCAAGGTCTCCTAAGTCAAAAAAAAATATTTTTGACAAAAAAATTTTGGGTGTCTGTGTTTGTGTCTGTCTGTGTGTAACGATGTACCCACGATAACTTTCGAACCAAAAGTCTCTAGTAATTTGAAATTTGGTATAGAGGTGGATTTTCATATTCTCTTAACTTTATCAAAAGATAGATCTGATAAAGATACCGGAAGTAGGTGTATCCGCCATCTTGAACAGATTTTCTTATATAATTTTGTACGAATGTAAATTATTCGAATTATTTTTACAGTTTCTAATAAAGATAATTCTTCCTAACAATTTATTCAAATAAATGTTTTTCTAACATTAACAGTTTATTAGATATTTAATTTATATTTTAAAGTGATTTTCATTATATAATCTAGGCTCGAATCCTGCCTGCGACGATTTTTTTTTAAAAAATTAAATAGCCGGTTGCACAAAAGTCTGGTTAATTGGCGATTTATTAATCGTTTTTAATACAAACATATCACTTCAAAGTGGTTTTATGACAACATAACCTTATAAAAATACATTTCTTCATAATTCCTTATAGGAAAGTCGTGTGGTGGCCACACCAGTTTTTTAATTTATTATTAGGCAAAGATTACTCAAAGTCGCCTTATTATCGTTCATTTATTTATTTGCTCTTTGTTGCTTAATAATTCTGAGTAATTGAGTTTGGCATAAAAGTTATAGTAAAAAGTTGCGGCTATAAATGCTTTTGCTGTTTGGACAAAACTTTATCCGGAGTGAAATACCCAATATTTAGATAGAAGGCGGCTCTTCTTCTTACAATTAGCAACAAAACTATTAGAGCCTCATCTGCGACATAGAATAAGTGACTCTATTATAGAGCCAGGGTTTCTAAATCAACCAAAAGTAGCATCACTGCAGTACTGGAGACAATTGAAAATATCGTACTACACAAAAGCCAGAAGAACGAAACGCAACCAAAAAACGGATCAACTGAAAATAGGAGGATGCCATTTGTGCCCGAGGAACAAAAACAAAAAAAAATAAAAACGCAATATTCCCACCGTAACAAGAATATGTGTTTATCACATGGAAAAACGGTTACTGTGTGTAATAATTGCAAAAATTAAATATAAATATGTATTTCTTTACTTTTTCCTAATATACGTTTATTAAACATTTTACTATTTTTTTTATACATTTATATCAATTCTACTAAATAAAAACCACGTATTGATGCGTGGACTCTACTCGGTATTAACTGTTTTAAAAATCACCCGGTGTTAGAAAGGTTAAAATTGAAATCTAACATTTAATTTTCTTTAATCAATTAATTAAATTAGTTTTTAAACACATTAGGAAATTGATCTTTAATATATAAACAATATTTCGCGAATGCGTGAAAGTGGAGGTTTCTACTAAATTTATTATTATTACTGACTATGACCCTGACTATGGTTGCAATCACTTTTAGTTAACAATGCAAAACTGCGTTCTTTCTCGTTTTACATTAGAACAATTGTGTAATACGTTATCGTGATTATAAACCCTACGCTTACCTTAGATCAGCACGAACCAGTAATACGCAGTTAAACATGCGAGGTAATGTACATACAATGTGTACTTCTAAAAAAGAAGAAATGGTGAAGTGGTTAGTTGATAAAAAAATATCATTTACTCCTCTCAAATGTTGAAACCGCAGTTATACAATGTTATTAAACAACACAAAAAACAATACACTACGTATAAATTTGATAATCTATTACACAAAAAAAATGATACTGTACTTCAGCTTCCATACAAACAGATTCATGATATCAAACGGAACGTATAGTCATAAATTTGGGAGAAACAGTTCGGACAAAGACTTTAGTGACTGTGAATAATTTTGAATTTAAATCTTCTGAAGAAAAACAAACTAGAAATAACCCCTAATTGGTTTTTAATTGCGATTAAAGTGGATTTAGTACTAACCCAAATAAATTAAAGGCTGTTGGCAGAAGGTAGAAAATGCTTCCAGCCATGAATAGCCGGGACAGGCAGGGAAAACTTTTTGGTTATTTGCTGTATTTCAGCAGATGGATTTGTCCTACCACCACATATAATTTTGGGCATAGGGAGACGTTCAAATCCGCTGGGTAAATAAGGCAGAAGAATATCCTGGAACCACATATTTCACATCGGATAGAGGTTACATGGAGAACGATGTCATCTTACGAACCTATTGCAACTCGATAGAGCAATTTTTGGTTCTTTAAAAGCTAGTTGGGAAAACATTTTGGTGGCATACAGACAAAAAACTTTGATATCAAAGTCCAAAAGAAAGATTTTGTTGCGCTCTTAAGGCATTCATGGAAAGTTTATATTTCTGAACAAAACGCATTTTCAGGATTTCGCGCGACGGTATGTTTTCTTTTAGATCCTGCCAAACTTAGATCAAGTAAAACTAGCTCGCTTCTACAGAAGTAGCTCCACAACATGGCTTTTAACTTCAACCAAATGACAACGAAGATAATGACAATAACACTGCTGACAATACAATGATTGGAACTGAATTGATTAAAGCATTAGAAAACGATACTTATGGAAATGGCAACGCTGGTCAGCAAACCTGCCGTGACAATTTAACAGAAGATGGAATGGCATCTCCGTCAACCTCTTCAGAAAAGCAGTCTATCCTAAATGTATTTTTAAATAAAATGAGATCTGAATTTGTTCCTCTAGAACACAAAAATAAAAAAAAACAGATTAGAGTAAAGAAAACGTCATGTGAAGGACTACTGACAAGCACAGAAGTGGTGAAACGTTTAAACGTTTGCAGAAAGAAAAAGCTGATATAATTGCAAAGAAGATGAGAAAACACTTTAAAATATCTCCTCAGAAGGAAATAATCGATAAAAAGAAGAAAAAGTATAAAAAAACCAAATCAAAAAAATTCGTCGTCCAGTAATCTTTATCAAGTAAATTCGAGAATAAAATTGATATTACATACGAGGAGAAAAGTGATGAACACAATGAAGAAGCTGAAATGGTGGAAGCCAAAGACGCTTGTCAAGAAGACGATAACACACCTAATCAACAAACTTCGGTTTTTAGAACGAGATTAAAGAGAATTACGCACGTGATTTTAAGAACAGCGCTATAACAACTCATACTACTGAACGAATTCGTTGAAGTGTATACCATTTTTTGTCTACACATCTACAGTATTTGTTAAATGTTAGTTAACATTAAGTTGGTATTTGCAGTGAAACAATTTAATAGGATATAAAAAAAATACAAGATTTGATTTATAGTGAAATAATATAATAAACAAACAAATATTGGAAACTACTTTTTAAACGCATTAATAATTTAAAGATATTAGATAGTAAATACTACATATAGAAAAAAAATACAAGATTATAGTAAAGTTGTCATTTACACAATAGAAAATAAAATTCAGTACTTGACGTTATTGATTATAATTAGTTGATATACCTTTTCCAAATCATAAATTTGAAAATGGTAAAAATGTTCTTCAATAAGATTCTGAAATAGATACACTACCGGCCAAAAGTCAGGGATCACTACAAAAATTGCACAAAACTGCTATACAGCAAGTATATTTAAAAAGAAACGTAGTTTCGCAAGGAATTACTTTCTTTATGTAAAGTGACGCGACGTGTTCCCGGACTTAGTTCGGTTCGTTTTGGGATGATTGATTTTTTTAAACTATTTTTTTTATAATTTTCACGCGGAACGCACGTTTCAGCACCTGTTTTCGCAATTTTTAAATGTAGACTAATATTTCGTAGCTAATATAGGGAATAGTATACTAATGGCATAAATAATGTATTATTATAGCTATTACAGTAATAAAATGGTGTAAACCAACTTAACTAAACATTTACGAAAGAATATGTAAACAGCAGCTGTGACCACAAACTGCTTGTGACAAGATTTTTTTTTTTTATGTTTTACTTGAAATGTTTTCTTCTGTAATATACGATAATTCTATAATTAACAGTTTATTATTGTTTACAAATACAGAAGTTTTTATTTTATTACGATCATAAACACAGGTAGAAAGACAGAATAATGAATAGATGGACCGGTGATCCCTCATTTATGGCCGGTAGTGTAGTTCTGTAGCACTTTTAAAAATATGTATATTACTAAATTGTTCCAATATAAATTACTAAGAATATTTTTATTTTGTTTAATTTATTGCGGCTCTCGTAAACTACTGTTTTCTAAAAACTGTTTAATTGTTTCTGATTAAATTTCGACTTTTTTGTTATGTTAGTACAGTTAAAAAAATATTTTTTAAATTTAAACAAACGTAATTTCTTACAAGGTTTTAGTTTTAAACAATGGAAAAGTAAATAAAAGTTTGTTGTTTATCGCATGCTGTGTTCGTCAGAATCATTAATTAAAATTACAGTAGTTCTCAAGCAAGTTTTATAATATAGTTAATTACAATTTCCTACTTTTTATTTTAGTAAAATAGCGGTACACTTTTAATAGAAATATTTTCATTACTTAAAAAAATTACATTTTTCACTTTATTAAGAAAGTATGTCATTGTATTACTGTCATCCTGGTGGGCAAGTAGCACATCTGTGCAGTTGGTGAAAAGTCACTTATCTCAATTAAATATTAGTATGTATATATTGATCGAGTTAATTACGATTATTTAAACAGTAAATAAATAAAAATGATCTATGTTTTTCTTCGACACTTTCATACTCTAACCTAAATATTGTCCAACACGACTTAACTAAATGTCGTATGAATTGCTTACTTGTATGTTTTTATTCACAGTTAATTAATTATAACGATAATAAATACTTATAAAACCACACATTAATTAAACAAGTTATGATTTGTATATCAATATCGATGAGGATATATAATATATCATGTAACGTGATGGTTTACAATATTACAATGTGATTTTTTCAATTGTAAGTTAGTAGGTTAATGTTTTCAAGCCGTTGAATATTTTTTAAAAGCGCATTTCCTTTATTAACGATGATTGATTTCGCTTTTTAGATGATTAGGTTATAATTTAGTCAAGATATTTAATTGAAGACTGTTTTATCTAGCATCTACAATATACTTGAACTTTTACATAAACAGGCAACAATAAGTTTATTACTTATGAACGTGCGAGTATAATAAATTACAGATATAATTAAAAATGACAAATACAAAAATTGACTTTAACATAAATTAGTGTTTTAGAAGTGTACTGGTAAACAATAAAGGTTTAGTAGGGTTGTAAATACAAATACAGTAAAACCTAGTTAATTCAGACAAATTTTTCACACAACACATTTTAACAGTCGCATAATGGATATCACAAATGCAAATGCTTTCTAATTTTTGCCCTTTTTGCTTTTTTAAAGTTTTTTTAACGCAGAAATATAAATAATTGAGTCTGTACACTGTTTATTAATTAGAAGAAGCGGAAGTGAATATCCTGTTTACATTCATAAATTCTACAATTTGCAGGTTTAGTTTTTCTAAAAAACTGATTTTTCTAAACAGAAACACGAAAGCAAAAATTGTTTACAAACGCGATTAGTGTAGGTCAGCGTTTCCCAACCGGTGTGCCGCGGCACACCACTGTGCCACGAGGCCTGTGTAGGTGTGCCGCGAAAAAAATTCTGTTTTGCTACCGCGTATGCCCCAATTTAGCGCTACAACTCACCACTAAGTTTTCAGCCACGCGCAGTTAGTAACACTGTGTTGTTCAACAAAGTTGCAGCCACTTATATTTTTGTATTAAAATGGATCGATTTTTAATTAAGAAAGATTTACCTAGTACGAGTTCTAGTGAACTCAGGAAGGTTTCGTCAGTACCATGACAGCTACTTATCGTTCGGTTACACGTCGTCTCGTGGAGAACAGCCCAAACCTCAATGCCTAATTTGCAACGAACACTTGTCTAACGAAGCAATGGTGCCGAGTAAATTAAAAAGACACCTACTTAAAAAACATGCATTTGTGGCTGAAAAAACTGTTGAATATTTTAAAAGTCTATTGTTAAATCAATCTACCCAGGCTTCAACATTTACAAAACTATCATCTATATCAGAAAAAGCACAGGAAGCTAGTTACACTGTGGCTGAGCTCGTTGCACAGAAAATGAAATCCTTACACAACAGCCGAGTCAATAATTTTACCAGCATGTTGTGAAATAGTAAAAATTATTTTTGGTGAAGAATGTGAAAAAGAGGTTAGAAAAAACCCGTTATCTAATAATACAATAAGTAGGCGCATTGAAGACATGTCAAAAGATGTTGAAATCCAAGTGAATGAAAAACTTAAATCAGTAGATTTTTTTGCTCTTCAATTGGATGAGTCTACAGACATAACTGGAAAACCTCAGGTTTTAACTTTTGTTAGATTTATTTGCAAAAGTGAGTTAATTGAACAGTTTTTATTTGTCAAACACCTTCCTACAACTACAACCGGGGACATTTTCCAATTAGTGAACAATTATTTCTCCACTGCTGGTTTGTCATGGCAGTCTTGTTTGAGCGTTTGTACAGATGGGTGTCCTGCAATGGTAGGTCATTTGACAGGTTTTCTGGCCTTGGTTAAGCAAGAAAATCAAGATATTATCTTTAATAATTGTTGTTGAATCCCAATAGGAGGTCGTGTGGGAGGGTTACAAATTAATTGGCATTAGATTGTTGGCGACGTTTTGCAGACTATTCTTGTGTCTGCTTCTTCGGGCCTAATTATTCTATGCAACTGTTTGCAATGAACAAATTAACACAACTGTTGTGTGTCGCCAACAATCTAATGCCAATTAATTTGTAACCCTCCCACACGACCTCCTATTGGGATTCAACAACAATTATTAATTAGATATAACAAGGAGGATTATAATAAATTAATAAAAAAAAAAGATATTATTTTTACTCACTGCTTTCTTCACAGAGAGACTTTTGCAGCAAAGTCTTTGGTACCCGAGCTCCCGAGCTCAATGATGTTTTACAAACTGTTGTAAAAAAATGGTAAACTTCATTAAAGATAGGCCTTTAAAGTTGAGATTATTTTAAAGTTTGTGTTCTGCTATGGATGCTAAGCATATCCAGTTATTGTGACGTACCGAAGTAAGATGGCTGTCTTGAGGATGTGTCCTTGAAAGATTTTATGAACTTAGGAAAGAGTTATTGATATTTTTTACTTGTGAAGAATCAGCGTACCCTGATTTTCTTAGTGATGACTCCTAGTGTAGCAAAGTTGCCTTTTTGGCAGATATATTTGGAAAACTGTATTTTTTGAACAAAGACATGCAAGGAAAGCAAGAAAACGTTCTCACATCAACAGACAAAATACTCCAGCAGAGGTTATCACTGTGGATAACAAAAATTGAAAAAACATGCAACCTGGGATATGTTTGATCTGACCAAAACTTGCCACATTGACTCAACGCTTTCACACCTAATTTTAAGAAGTCTACGACTGCTTCACGAAAATATTAAAAAATATTTTCCATGTCTTGATGTTTCATCAATGGACTGGGTGAGAAATCCTTTTATGGATTCTGCCTATGAGACCGCATTGTTCACTACTAATGAAGAAAGTGAACTGATTGATCTGAGAAATGACCGTGGTCTCAAACTACAGTACGCAAAATTAGCTGAAGATGCTGAGGCAGAGTCAAAAGTAAAGAAATTAAAAGTGAATGTTGACATCGGATCTTTTTGGATTCCTCTGTTGGGCGAGTATTCCTTGATCTCAAAGAAAGCCATGAAAGCAATACTGTCCTTTTCTACATCGTATATATGTAAAGCTGCATTCTCGTCACTGAACGCCATTAAGACAAAAAATCGCTGTCAACTACAGAGTGTGGAACACGACATGAGAGTATGCTTGTCGACCATTATACCTAGAGAGAAACTTTTTTAATAAAGGGGCACTAAGCGCAAATTTCCCACTAGGTTTTTTTTATGTATTTATTCATGTATTACTAATTTCTATTTTTTTATCTTTTCTAATGTAATAAAACTATATTAAAATGAAAGTGTCTTGTTATGGATATAGGTCTATCTATAATTCTATAGGTAGGTATATAGGTCATAGATAGGAGGTAATTAGGCAAGTGTGTCGTGAGTGAATATGATTTTCAGTAAATGTGTCGTGAGGTAAAAAAGGTTGAGAAACACTGGTGTAGGTTATATAAGCTATTTTGCTTTATTTTTTCTATATTAAGTTGGTCATTAAAAAAGTTTAATATGGGACGCAAACGTAAAAGTAAAGACAATTCAGCAACGAAAGGTTCGTCTGTCAAAAACTTTTAAGCTCGGAAAATACAAGGCTAAGCAATTATTTATTAACAGTTTCACAGCACTTTGTGCTTAATTTTTTAATTTTGAAGAAAACTCGACTTTTTATATAAAATAAATATGTGACAAAAGGGTTAGTGCAAATAGAAAATTATTAAACTTATTAAAGTAAAAACAATTAAGTCAATCTTACCGTGTTCCAACTTCGCAAAATTAAAAAAAAAACATTGAATGGCAAAATTAGCAAAAAAACGTATTGTTTTACTGGGTACAAATTACGACAAAAGTCCATTATCGTAAGTAGCAGTAAACCACAAACAATGTACAATATACCTATCAGTTTATGATTAAAATTTAAAAAAAATCATACGTTGAAAAATTACCATTTATAAAGAATTACTCATAAATTTAGTAAAACGGTTTAAAAATCATTACAAAAAGATTACATTTATTTAACATTAACCTGTCGTAAAAAAGTGGTCGTAGAAAATAATTAATGGCACAAATGAATGTCGTATTAATGAATTCCAAGAAATTTTCTGCTGAAACGACTAACAAAAGTTACCAATAGACAATATAAAATTGTACTTAGAAAATATTAAAAGAACGAACAAGTTTTAATTTTTATCGAATTTTAATGTATAGTATTTTAAACAATGCCAAAATAAAGACGTAGCTAAAATATCTAACAAAGATACACACAAAATTTAAAAAAATAAACAAATGTTTAATAAATGTATAAATTATAACTCAAAAACCGATTACCACTCTATGACTTTATATAACTTTCCAGTAACATTATATTTTCAAGATAGAAATAAAACATTCAGCAAATGTTACCCTTATAGTCCAGTATAACTTCAAAGTAACAATATGCCTTTTTACATTTAGTTCATCGTTGCGCTATCGTTTCTCATATATATAAGAAATTATTTAGTTTTATTTCAACTGGCGTGAACATTGGCGCTTGATTTCCAGGTAACTGCAAAACGTGCTTTTTATTTCAACGTTTACTTATAAAAATAGTCTCATAGTATTGGAATAAAATTGTGTTTGGTAGTTATTTGACTTTAAAATAACAATAAAAAGATATCTAAGCATTTCATCATCATTATTAGGTATATTACTTCAATGTTATACTTGATGTTTTGAAATAATTGTAGGCAAGACAAATCCTAGTACGTTTTATGGCTCAAAAAGTAGGAACAACTATCCAAAGATATTAGAACGCATTATAAAAAACGATGAAGACTATATTTCGATCGAAAGCGATGTGGATAAAATTCCTGAATTGAATAAAAATGATGTTGCAGATGATAAAGAACCTTCTGTTAGTGAAAACAAACAAGATACAAGCCAATTATGATTCCGGTGATTTAGAAGATTACTTACC
This sequence comes from Aquatica leii, assembly GCA_035610365.1. Lineage (NCBI taxonomy): Eukaryota > Metazoa > Arthropoda > Insecta > Coleoptera > Lampyridae > Aquatica > Aquatica leii. The sequence goes on from CM069433.1 coordinate 155,082,168, forward strand.
ATTATTTGACTACAAAGTTTAATAAAATAATATATACAGAAACACTGCAATTGTCGATAAAATAATTGGAGGCTTTTCTGGGGATAACTATTTTTGTGCAATATTTAATTTGGCCAGAATCTGAATCTACAGGCAGAAGAAACAATGACCGTTGGTTCAACAGTGTAAATTTACATGTTTAGTCACAGTTAGAACAAATCGTATACTAGAACGTTCGTTTACATCAGATAAAAATTTAGCAAATAAAAAAAGAGGTTTCTTTGAAAAATTAGTTGCCACGACATATCGAATTTGAGTTAAGTCTAATTTGTGGGCGCACATTTAACAAATGGATGTAAAATCCAAATCTAAAATAGATATACGACGGTCACATGCAGTTTCGTTGTATAATCAGATTATGGGAAGTGTGGAACTGGCAGATTCTCTGATTGCTTTATACCGAACACCTATAGGAAGTAACAAATGGTATTTGAAGATTTTTTTCCTCTTCTTGACTTGTGCGTGGTGAATAGTTTTTATACCGAAAGGAATGTGGAATGTCAGTTTACCAAAGCAAGAAGAAATGAGCCTCTTGCAGTTTAAAATTAATTTGACTATCACACTTTGTACTTATGCTGACCAATGCCAAGTACCTTTTATATTGATGTATAACAAAGTCTAAAAATGAAGAAAAAGAAGAAATACGTTGCTTTAATGCCCACAACGCAAAGATGAAATCGGGCACTGACCTGCGTTTACGGACGGGCGTTGCAAATATCCGGATTATGACGATGTTTCAAAAATTTTGTCTACTAAATGTAAAATCAAATTATGTTTGACCCTAAAATCAAACTGTTTTATGTTGTTTTATACAAATTTAAACGTTTTGTTGCCTACTGTTACTTGTAAGTTACTCGTCCTTTTTTTGTTTATTTTCTAAAAGTTGTCCTGCAGAAGATTAACTTACTAATTAACAATTTCGTGATTTTTTTCATTAGCAAAATTTGTGGATTTTAAGATGTATTTTGTTGTAGATTTATGTACTTGCTACCAACAATATTATTAGTTTTAATATACTATTCTTGCTGTAAAAACAAAAAAAAACAATTTTTCCGAAGGTCAGCAGCTAAATTCAATTTTTTTTATAAATGAATACAAGAATTTAAGAAGCCACCGTAAATTTTAAAAAAAATTTCACTTGAATAAAATTAATAGAAATGTGGTACCAGCAAAAATATGCACATGCTAATAAATTATGTACACAGATATGTCGCAGTTTTTTTATCAAGATTTCTAGTATCAGTAAGAGTTATACTGAATACAAGTTTGAAATGCAATACAATAGGTACTAAATATTTTTGCTAATCAATAAATACGTTTTTACTCAGACGCTTGACAGAGTAAACCAAAAAACAGTTTTAGTTTAATTTTGTCAGAATTATAAAACATGTCAGCGCAGTAAACTCTATATACAAAGTGTCCGTTTTAAAACAAGTAACTCCTGTAATAACAATTTTGTTTGACATAAGATTGACTTCTAAGAGAACAGTTTATAACATTCATCCTTTCTTTGCAGAAAACCTTTCTTTTTTTAAAATGTGAACATACATAAGTGGAGGTATTGTGTAATGCATAATAACTTATAGAATTTCTTCAAAGAATTTCTTCTAGTGATCCATTTTTTATAAAAAGTGATTGTCTTAATACAGTCGTACTCGAATATCGAAATAATTAACAGAGATATTAACAGATATAGGATACCATTCTTATTATTGTTAAAAAACGATGAAGATCATTTTTTAAGTTTGAAAACATAATATCTTGCTTGGTGTGTTTCTATGCAACGATAGATCCTTCGATGTGGAGGATAGGCACCACTCAGAAATAAAACTCTGTCGTAATTGTGGCTACGTTTCGTTGGCTATTGTGCCAACTTTATCAGGCCAATCATCACATGTGTGGGTTATGTTTGTGTCGTATAAGGTTATATGTCTTCGTACTTTCTTACTTTGTCCATGTTTTAATTTTATGTATATTTAGGCATAAATTAAACATTCAACTGTGATGATTGGCCTGATGAAGTTGGTACAATAGCCGACGAAACGTAGCCACAATTACGACAGAGTTTTATTTTTGAGTGGTGCCTATCTTCCACATCGAAGGATCTATCGTTGCATAGAAACACAGCAAACTATTAAGTTTTTGGAGGAGTTATATCGTTCTCATAGTAAATAATATCTTGCCTAAAAATGTATTTAAATATTCTCATTTTTCCTTCATACATAATTTAAGCATTAAAACATTGCTAAAACAATATTATTTATTATATAAAATAAAATTAGCTTTCACCGTTTCTATCTCTACAGCCATTTACATACTAATATTATTTCTGTTATCTTTGCAAAAAGACTTTTCCACTGATGTATTACTTGATCCATGTTTACTTTTTTAAAAATAAGAAAATATGTTTTGCATAGTCAAAAGTTTTTCTCCTGGAAACTAAAATCGACATGTTTTAGGATTTTGTTAGAAGATTTTTTTTTACAAGAGTGTTTCGTTTGAAAACGAACAAAAAACATTTTTTGTATTTTTTTGCATATTCCAACGCATATGTACATCGTATCGAATTGCATTGTGAAATCTGCGCAGTTTTATATGATGGTAATATTGTAATAATAACTGTGTACCGATCACCTCAGGATGACTTTAAGATTTTTATAGATAACATGCAATTAATTCTTCATCAAATTCATCGTAATAAGTGTGTTTTAATAACTGGTGATTTGAACGTTCAGTTTAATTCTGAAGATAAGAAGTCCCGAATTTTGTGTGACTTACTAGTTTCATTAAAGAAAAAAGCAATTGGCCAAAGAACATACGAAGTGGATAAAAAGCACAAGCATCGAAGAAGTGCTGAAAACAGAACAATAATTAATAAATAATGAATTTTATAGGGAAAAAAAGAAAAATGTCGTCATAAATATGACAAAACTGTAGAAAAATTAATTTTGTTATTATTTTTATATTTTATTTCGATATTGTAGAAGTTGTTATTTTTTATTATTATATACTTTACACTTTATATTTTATCTTCAAGTTTTTGTTTCAGTTGCATACTAGGGTGTTTTCCCTTACGCAGGAAAAATGTATATGTACATATTCTTACTGAATAAAATTGAATTCAATTCAATATGGGTTTTTATCTCCTACACGTGGTAGTAAGTGCTTAGATAATATTTTTATAAACTTTTCCGATGGCTACATTGTTGATACGATTGAAAGTCAGATCATTTGGGTCAATCTTTAACTTTAAATTATCGGTCTTCAATAGATAGAGACAAATATATTACATATAAACTCCGTCCAATAACATCAAGAGGGTTAAATATCTTTTATATGTTAAACAATTGTGACTGGTTATTTTTACAAGATGACAGTATCAATGTAAACCAAACATTTGTTATATTTTTTGATAGTATTCATAAAGCATTTCGGCAATCTTTTCCAAAAATGAAAATTGTATGAAGAAAACATGATTTTGGAGTGCAATGGTTCAACGCACATCTAAAACAATTAAGAGACAATCTACATTTTTTTAATAGTTTATACCGTACTTACGGAACTGATAAATTATATAGACTTTATAAAAATCTGAAATTCTCATATAAATCAGAAATAAAAATAGCTAAAATAAAAGCGAACGACAACTTCATAAAGAATGCAGGTAACCCAGTCAAGGCGATGTGGAGTATCATAAATTCTAATCGGCAGTTAAAAAAGAGTAACTCTTTCTCTACCTTATCTGCAAATAACGAACGATATTTCGTATTTCAGTAAGATTCCATTGCACTACAACTCGAATGTATCTGATACTGATATTTTTCGATTGAAATGCGTATCTCACAATGAAGTTGCAAATGCTATTCGGTCGTTAAAAAATAGTAACGCTAAGGACGTTTACGGTATGAGTACCAAGCTAATTAAACGTAGCATGTGCATTCTTATCAATCCACTCACATGTATAATCAATAACATAATCACAACATGAATTTATCCTGATTTGTTTAAATTAGAACTCATATTTCCGCTTCACAGAAAAGGCAGTCAAAACGAGTTAAATAATTATCGATCTATATCTCTATTACCCGTTCTATCCAAGGTACTAGAAAAAATACTCAGTTTACAAATAAGTAATTGTTTTAAAACTAAAAAAACTTTCTTCAGTGAGCAATTTGGATTTAGAAAAAACCGTAATACTGCTGGTGCTATATCATCCTTTGTTACTAAAACTTTACAATGTTTTGAGAGTGAAATGCATTCAATCTCCACTTTCATCGATGTATCTAAAACTTTCAATTTTGTAGCGCACAACATTTTGGTTTTCAAGTTAAAACAATTCTACAATTTTGATGATGTCAGCACCTCACTTCTTAATTCTTACCTAGAAAACCGATTTCAAAGTGTTCTCTTCAACAATTATTATTATCATAGCTGTATGATCTAAAGGCAATAAATGATTATTATTATTATTATTATTATTATTATTAAAATTAACTATCTGAAAATCGACCGATAAAACAAGGAGTGCTGCAGGGATCCATACTTGGGCCACTGCTTTTCTTGATGTACATCAACAATTTACCGGCCTTCCTAAAGGATGAAATCGATGGCATACTTTATGCGGACGATGCTACCCTGTTCTGTAAAGATGAAGACTGAGACAATGTATTTGACATTAAAAAGAACAGAATTAACCATCGACAAAAATAATTTAAAGTTTCTGGGGTGTAATTTAGATTCACGTTTAACTTTTAATAACCATTGTTCTATGTATGTTGTCTCAGAAAATAATTAAATCTATTTTAATTCTGAGACGTCTTTCCGATAGTACTTCTGTAAGTACAGTAAAAAGTGCATATTTTTCTTTAATACATAGTGCAATATCCTATGCTATCATAGTCTGGGGTCACTCGTCACATTGGCGGGAAGTATTTAAGATACAACGGAGACCAGAGACCAGAACTTGGATGCAAAGAAGACTGCAGAGCTGTGTTTATAAATCATAAAAAATATTCTTGTTAAGTGTTACAGCTTGTTTTATCAATTTTGAGTTTATAACCAAAATTTTATATTTTTTTAAAGCATGAATTCGTCTCTTTAATCTATTTATATTGTAATAGCGTTTCTGTAATAAATATCTTGTTTTATAAATAACTGTTGCAAAATTATTAAACAATTTTAATATCAGAAAGATAAGTATCACTATCTGAGTTTTATGATTTCAGATGTACTAAGAAAATTTATCAAGTAATAGCAAAAGCATTCTAAACAAAATGAAAAGCCAAATTTGCACAAATGTTTTAAGACATAATTTAGCACTATTCCAATTTTTTTGTTTAATATAGTGGCCGCCGTAGGTAATTTAACACCCAGTAAACATTAATAAAATTAAATGAAATTTTTGTATAAAATGTATTTTATTCGATGAAAATTTCATCAATTTCAATCATTCTTACAATGTGTATATTATACCTATTATATCCCACATGTGTTGGATTGATGATAATTCTGGTAAACGAGAAGGCCATCAAAGACAATGCATTTTCCAGAAACTATGTATTACCCCTAGACGTATGTAGCCGCGCATTATCTTGCTGAAAAATAGGATTTTTAGTTGCTAACTATGTTAAACTAACACTGGTTCAAATAACTAAATAAACATTAGAGGAAATCTACTTCCATGGTAAATAGTCCTTCCTTTTTCCGGCATGTCTTCTTACCATTCTGGGACCGTCATAGACTCATAAACAAAATCGTGATTTGTCACTAAAAGCTACTTACTCACACTCCTCATTCTATTGCAACCCTTGATTACACCACTCTAACCGTGCAGTTTTATAACGTCGAATTAGAAGCAAACAAAGAAGTGGTTGGTACGTGTTAAGCCCATAGTATTAAACTCTTTGATAAACGCATTGTGTGGGAATTAGTTGGTTAATTAACCCTTTCCATCTATCACCAATTTTTCTGGTCGACGAAAAACGAGAAAAGCCAAAGAACACGATTAGTGGGGAATCTGGGACGACCAGGTCGTAAACGTCTTCGTTCCTCATTATTTTCTGTCTATGTTTTCCAGCATAGGGAGATTGAAGCGACATTACGTTCTACACGACCAACAACATCACAAATTGAAAATCTGATTTCTCGTAGACCGATTATTCTACCACGTTTTAACTTAGTTAATTGATGAAAATTCGCACGTTGCCGAACAAAAGGTATCTTTTTATAGTCTGTATAATTTTATATTATAACTAATTTCCAAAGTCCTTTTTATGACACTTAAGTAAATTGTGTTAACATAAAAACAAACTTTTTTTGCCTTAAAATTGATTGTATTTTGCTAAAGTTGTCATTGTTTTTTAGTACGAATAAAACACATGCTTTCTGAAATTTTTTTTTTATTAAGACTAAAAAATAACAGTACTTTTGAATTATCAAAATTAAAACACTAACTTCAGACTACGAATCAATTGAGTGACCGTGATGACTTTTTCAGTACTAGACAGTAGTAAAATTTACTTACAATAGAGATCAAAGCATTAATACTTGGATTAATAAGGAGTTTGTAAGATTCTTTCTTAAATTGATTTAAATTGAATTTGATTTTGATGACCGGTCTATATAAAAAAATTATGGTTGAGTTAGTACAGATATATACATTTAATAAAGTTTTGGCTTTGGCGTATCTTTTTTATTTTCGTTGACACTTAGTACATGCACCTCGTTTTTGATACTAAAATTTCATTAAGTTTTGTAGCAATTAGACAAGTACCAAAGTCAAAGTAGCACTAAAGGAAACAAAAACTTTAAGTTGTTTTTGATTAGTTTTTTATCTGCCGCTCTTTAGTTCTATATATGTACTAAAATATGTACTTGTACATTTTAGGCGTGTTTTGTTTTAGAATAATGCACAATACAAAGAAAACTGTTTTAACAATTATCTCTTGTTGAAAAAACAACACCAAAATACACAATTTAATTCAAGTAAAATAATATTTAATTCAAGTGTTGATAGAATTAAAAAAAAACAGATTTGATAATGAAATTAAAAAAATTTGTTGTTGGTCTAGTCAAGTTAGCTAAAAAATAGGAACAAACTTATAATTAATTGCAAAGAGCTAAAAATGGGTTTTACAAATATGGTTTATTTGCATTTTTCAGCCAAAGTTTTATCATAAAAATAGATCTGACAAAAATTGTAAACCATGCACTTATTAAGATAAGAACGTCTTCCGGGTTTGGACCGTGTCAATGTTGTAACCGAAGTTGCCAACGTTTCGCCCACTTTCGTAAGGGCCTTTATCAGGGCGTGAGAGAAATCGAAGAACTCAAACGAAAATCTAACAAGGAACCACTACAGAGTTAGGTAATCGACTTGTGAACCAAGCCAGATTCTAAACTCTATAGAAGTGACTTAAAAAGAAATAGTCTCCGTATATAAAGAAGAAGTATCGTCACGGCCTTTTTACCCTACATTCACAAGGTTACAGATCAAATAGGGAAACTTCTTTGTAAGAATGGTATCAAACCTATTTTTAACTCGACAGGCAAAATTTCTGAGATTCTTCCTTCTCCCAAGGACAAATTTCCTACACTTTCATCTCAAGGTGTATACCAAATTCCTTGTTCATGTGGTTTAATCTATATTGGTGAGACTGGTCGTTTCGTCATTACTCGCATTTCAGAACATGATCGTTGTATAAGGAAAAGGCATATTTCTAAGTCTGCGGTTGCTGAACATCATTTCACTACAGGTCACAAGATAGATTTTGATAACGTTTCGGTGATTGTCAAATCTCCATTCTTTTTTAACAGGAAATTTCGAGAGAGTAAGAAATCATCAAACACCCCAATAACTTCAATCGTGATCATGGTTTCGAGCTGTCCCCTCTTTGGTTCCCGGTCATTAGTCCTTTATCGAAAACACGCCCTCGTTCAACCGTAACCCAATCAGAGTCGAGCTTAACTAGCCGTGACGATACTTCTTTATATACGGAGACTATTTCTTTTTAGGTCACTTCTATGGAGTTTAGAATCTGGCTTGGTTCACAAGTTTATTACCTAACTCTGTAGTGGTTCCTTGTTAGATTTTCGTTTGCTTTTTCAAGTTTATCGTCTTCTTTCTTACCTTTTCTGAGTTTAGAATCTGGCTTGGTTCACAAGTTGATTACCTAACTTTTGAGAAGTGTTTTGTTAGATTTTGGTTGCTTGTTTGAGTTATTCGATTTCTCTCACGCTTTGATGAAGCCTCTTACGAAAGTGGGCAAAACGTTGGCAACTTCGGTTACAACATTGACACGGTCCAAACCCGGAAGACGTTCTTATCTTAGTATAGACTCCGGCCGTGGAAGCTTTCGCTATTACATGCACTTATTGTTTATTGTTTTTGGGAAATTTAATAAGAAATTCAGCGATATTCTGAGTTTATAATTTTGACAATTTTTACAACAAAATCAAAATAATAAATTTAATGAAATATCAGGTTTGTTGTACGTTTTAATACTAATACTTATCTACTAAAATATGTAATAAATATGGAAATAAATAATGTTTAATTATTGTTATTTGTTGCTAATAGCAAGAGAGATAAGCCAAGGATATTCGATGAAACCGCCAATATTGAAGTACTTGGACAGTTCGCTATAAATCCAAGTCGTCAGTTACATTCTTACAAAATCTTACAAAAAATTGGAGATTATGTTTCAGACAGAAGAATTGAGTTTTGTAAAAATATCTCCATCAAATAAAAAAATAGTGAAAAGTGCAAGTTTTATTTTATAATATTATTGGCAAAATTCACTAGTGCACCTGGAATTGTTAAAAAATGTTATCAAACTATTAATAGTTGAAGAATTAGAAAAGCAGAAGGACATAGATGAAAATCTTCTTTTAAATGAGGCTTTACTACTTTCCAACAAGATGGAGTTGCTCCTCATTACGTACGACCAGTAGTAGACAGTAGTAAAATGACCATTATCTAGATCGGTGGGTTGGCAGAAGAAAACCAATTGAATGGCTTCTCAGATCACCGGATTTAACACCATTAGATTTTTTTCTGTGGGGTCATTTAAAGTTGGACCGGAGTTCAATGAAGAACTGCGGCGTAAAATCACTGAAAAATGTTGCATCTTCAGAAACGAATCTTTTGAAAATTTTTATAGGGGCTTGAGAGCATTTTATTTTTTTATTTTAATAAACCATACATTTTTTATAGACTAATTACTTTTGTGTTTAATTTTAATTTTTATGAAGTTTTTAAAATTTTTTAGTTTATTAATAAACTAAATATGAATTAATTTATCTCTCATTCATTGGCAAAAAATTGTCAAAATTATAAACCAAGGGTTTTCCCTATTAAATTTCCCAAAATATTAAGTATCACAAGCAAGGTGCCCTTTTAAAAAAATTAAGGGTAGTTGCTAGAGATCAAAGAGTGAATTTTGCAAATGTCGTTTAAACGTCAAAAATCGCCCCCTTCAATAATAAATTTGACCTGTTATTGCATTTTTCTATTTTCGCATTCGTTTAAAAATTAAATCAATTGCAAGTTTTAAAAACACTCATATATTTTGTTTTTTTAATGTTGTAAAAAAATCATTTTACAGACACTGTGCCTAAATAAAGTAAAAGGTATGAAAAATTTCAATTTAAAAATCACAGGAATCAACTATACATATATGTAAAATATTAGAAATTACGTTTATACAAGCTAATAAAGTGATTTAAGAATTTTTTTTGCATAATGTACATATCTTGCTGCACATAGAACTACATAAAGATAATAAACAACTTAGCATATTACTAATAACTCAGACTCTCGGATCTAGACGATTATCACAAAATGAGATTTTAATTACTGAAAGAATAATACAACTAACAAAATTATGTTATAAGGTAATAAAAAATGAAAACTTTTTATTCAACATATTCGTATAGATTTCAAAAGTGAGGTCAAATTAGCTAATCGTAATGGTCAATTTATTTACAGAAATAACAAATAATAAATTTCATAGATCATATTCTGGCAAAATAACTTCTCAAGTACATACAAAAAACATAAATGTTTACAGTTGACTAAGACAATAATTTTTGCAAAATTACAAGCAAATAAAAATCTTATTAAAAACAGATAATCAAAATAAGTCATTAATCTTTAATACTTTTTAGTTTTAATAAAATATATTTTAAAATCATAGTGGATAGGAAATCCACAACAGCATGCAACAAATAAATTATAATTATAAAAAAATAAAATTAAAGCGATAAAAACTGAGTAATTAAATTTTTCGTTTCAATATAAATACCAAATATATTTATTCTTTGATATTTTCACGCAAATTAATTATAAATATTGATATTTTAGTACCATATTTTTATTACTTATTAGTCAAAGTATTAACATCAATTTTAGAAAATAATATTTTGACCTAAATTGCGTTGTCATTGTTAAATAGTTAATGCTTTTTGATTACTAAATTACATGTATGACATATTTTCGTGTTCCATTAACTTTTTATTTAATTGTAGTTTGATGGTTTTTGTTTTTATTTATATGGTATTAATAATATATTTTTGAATAAAATATACGCGATATAAGAATTTAATTTACTTACCAGTTAAACTGATTAAATTTTTAGTTAATATTATTAGGTAGTTTTAAATTGCAAAATATAATCAAATTATTCTAAGGAACCAGTAATACTAAAAATGCTATGGAAGTGTAAAAAAACTAAAAAAAAGAATTATTCATTTTTGGGTTATTTAACTGGAACTTTATTTACAGTTTCTAAAATAAACTTTACTAAAAATGTATGTCTATTATAATAATTTGGGAACACTTTATATCTGTTTTTTTATACTTTTAAATTATATAACAAATTAAATTTTATCGAGTAACGGTAACTGCTTTACCATTTATGTATTTGTAGATCAACTTTAAGAGCCTATTGATTTGATGGTACAGTTAACAATGTCCTAAATTTCTAAAACAACATTAAATATTGTCACCAAAATTTAATATTCAGTTGCATAGTTTTCTGAAAATATTATTTTAAATCAATACAAATAACGAGTTGATAAAAAAATGTTAATAAAAACATTTAAAATATATCAATTTTTTGTTAGTAAACTTTAAAATTTTTACTATATTTATGTGTTATATAATTCAAATTAATCATCCTTACCTTGAAACTATTGATGTAGGACACAAGTCTGCACACAAGAAACTCCTTCACTCCAAACGGTACCAGATTCACATTAACAATGTTTCGCGGAGAAATGCAAAGTACTTTTATAACACTGAACTTGAACCACTATTGCAAAGAGATTTCCATTGGCACTTGCTGTATCACCATCTCTATCGTCTTCGCTAAAAGTTCCATAAGTCTGTCATGAACGTAATTTTCGATCAACTTGTTATACAAACTCATTACCCATCCTTTACCATTTCGCTCACAATCTTTGCTGATTTAATTGAGATTTCTAAAATACGCACGTCTTTCTCTTACAACGTATAAATAAGCGATACTTGTTATACGTTGGAATTCATTTCCACGTAATATGGGTCAAGTGCACAATGTCGCATGCCACTTTCGCGGATGAAGATACAATCATCACACAATCAACCAGAAAGTGCATTTATTCTTAAAAAAACGATTTTCTTTTAATAGTTACTTTTTCAATTATTTACCATTCTATTAATATACATGTTAATACTGCAAATATTCATTGTATAATTTTAAAATTTATAAAATAATTTTTTTTCAAATTGGTATTTTTACTAGTGCTTAATAGACCAGGTAACACGTTTAGCAAAAAAAAAGACCTAAAATAAAAAATTAACAAAGTAAAACAATAAGTTTAGTAATAAATGAATAATAATAATAACTTTAGATACGTTGGTAAAGTGTAATTTGCATTTTTGAACAAAATTATAAATATTTACTGTATTGAAAATAAGAAATTTTTGTGCTAGTCTTGTTACTTTTTTTGAAGTATTAAAAAGCATCTTACGAACTTCAAATTTAGTGCAATGGAATACTTTTGCACTTTACTCAGATATCAAACTTTGAAAGTTTTTTGTGTACCTGCAGTATCAAATTGTTTAACAATTGAATTTTTCATTAATTAAGTAAACCATTTTTCCACCACGTAGCTTAGAAATTACAGTTATTTTTGTTTTAGTTTAAATGCTAGACGTTCTTTCGATTCAATTTCTTTTGCATATATTTTCTATTTGCTTCTTACGCTTTCATTTGTCACTTTCTTGCTTTCTCTCTCAATCGATATAATATTACATAGTTAGTAATTGTGCAAAAAAGGTTAAAAGTTGGTAAAAATAATTGATTATAAACAATGTATTTTAAATCTTGCACAGGTTTACGATAGTATAGATTTTAAACATTCTAATAGAGTTAAAAGTTGCATTTGCATTTTTGGCAATGTAATTCTTTTTAAAACCACTTTTGAAAACGCAAAAACATGTCACGGTCAACAAATTTCGGTTTTTCTACGATATAATAGCAATGTAAAAATTGCACGCCACTGAAAGTTTGTTCTAGCAACAGTAGTTTTCACAAATAATAAAGTTTTTTCTACAAAATCAAATAGTCTGTGTAACTGAAACAAAACATAACATTAGTCTTAAATTGACAATTTTTTGAGACTATAAGCAGAACTTGAGAATAATTACTTTTATCTTGGTATCTTAGTTGTGACGGTTTTTAGATTTCAGTAATTAAAAACAATCAACAAAACAGAATTTTGAATTTTTGTGCCTTATTGCAATACTAATTTTAATCTTTTAGTTACACGACTTCCAACGTGGATATAACTACATAGTTCTATTTAGGTGCTAATAATAAACTAAAAACATTTCTAATTTTATTTATTTAAAATTATCTGTTTTCTGATGTTTATTTTGATGCAAAATACTAATAACTGATGTTAAATTTAGTTGTTACTAATAATGCCTACTGATACTTTCTATAATAAAACGTTTCAGTTAATTAAAATAAGAAGTTCAAGAAGAACATTAACAATATCACAATGAAAGTAAGTGAAAGGTTACACGCATAGAAGAAAATTTTAATTACAAAAACCCTTGATGCAGACATAGAAGGTACAATGTAAGAAAAGCAAATTAGTTAGAAACGTTACATATATGTATATGTATGTACCTACTAACTGAGGTATAACTAATTTACTATTTTTAAGTTATTATTTGTAATTTATTACATACTTCAATGCCTTTAAAATTAGTTAATTTATGTAGTGATTATAAATTAATTTAAATGACAAAATAATTTTATTAATTAGTAATTTACTTTAAAATCAATGTAATGGGAAAATATGTAAGATTAAATATACTAAATTTATAAAAGCTTTGATATATAAGTTTTTCTTGTAATAATAATTTAAAGTGCGTTTTTTTCTAATATTTTTTTGTGATCCTTCCTCTTTTTTCCGTGTACTCTTCAAACATATTTTTTTTTTTAAGTTTTGTTAATCGACATCTAAATGATAGTACTATTTAAGAAAACATTTAAAAAATCTTCTATTTTTAAATTTTATTGTTATCAGTTTGTCACTAAAATGTACTAGCAAAAGCAAATATGTGTTAAGAAAATTGTATACAACATGTAATATATATGTAAAACTAAATCTTTTTATTAATACACTATGATTTAATTTTAGACAGTGACAAAAAAGGGAATTATCTAAAAGTCAGTGTAAATAAAATTCTTCAGAGTTTTTTGAAGACTGTGTTGTAATAATTTTTTTCTTTATAATAGCAAAAAGTAGTTGTTGCTAACTTTTATTAAAATTATAAACTAATATAAAATCTTAAGCTTTCGCGGTTATATTGTTTATAATTTTCATTATATGTACAGACAATAAAAATTTATATAAGGAAAAGAAAACACTGTTGGAGTCTCTACAACAAAATGAATACGGGTTCAAAGAGATCCAAACCGCATGGGACAATCATCTGCTGTAGACAAACAAGGGGCTCTAAAACATGCCAGAGTTTTACAAAATTCTTTGTTCCTGTAGATCAAGTTATATAGGACAGTTGGGACGCTCTATTGAAGTTAGAGTAAAAGAACATATGGCTGACTGCAAACACCGCAGAGTTACAAAATCAGCAGTGGCCGAACACGTGTGGAACCAAAGACTTTGACCAAACCAAACCAAACAAAGTGTTAGCTAGAACTCCTTTCTACTTTCCCAGACTAATCCGCGAAGCTGTGGAAATAGAAAAACATCTATGTAATATGAACCGAGAAGACGGTTTAAGACTCAGCATTCTCTAAGACAAAGATTTCTTCTTAGGAAGGACACAAACACTTACTCCGTCTAATAACGAAATCAGTCAAGCGGCAACGAAAAGATAAAGCCCGTTAATTACGTTAGTTGCTATTGATATAAATACTTACTCTTTTTCCTTCAGTGACATTTACCACTCTGAAGATGCAAGTTGCAATGTCTTGTAAAACGTCAGTTTGTTTGGATTCACAAACGAGAATACGGCAAAAGCCAAGTTCTACTTCTTGTTTTGGCTCTCAAATAGAGACTAGGATCTGAGTATTTATCTACGACACAGTCTAAGCCGAAAATCGCTTATAATCATAAAGTATAAACTAAATTAATCTATTAAATTAAATCTATATACAATTCACGCCGCTTAATAGAACTACATTGGGACTTGGAGTTTTTGATCACAATAAGCAAATAATAACAAAATCCGATATTCAAAAAATTTAGAAAAAGATCATTATACTCTGTAACATTGAAATTGCAAGGGGTGGGAATTTTGTTACCAACTTGGCAAGAAGGTTTAGCTACTAAGCTGTAGCTGTGTTGTTTTTCCCCTATTGGCTTCACACTGTCTTCTTTTTCGTGACATCGATTCTAGTAGGTGGTCAATTTCTTCTTGAGTTATTGTATCTCAAGCAACTTGCAATTTATAACGGAGGGCCTCTTGTTCTTTAATCTTCTACTAATAATGTCTCAAAATTAATTTTGTTCTTTTTGAATCGGTCCATATAGTGTCTTGCTGTGTTGCGACAGGCATTATCTTTCCGGAAAAGTGGGTCTTCCAACTGCTGAGGAAATGGAAAAATATTCGGTTCTACCACTTTGTTAACATATTGCCGGGCGTTCATATTGCCTTGGATAAATACCAAACAAGATTTACTCTCATAAACTATAGCACCTCATACCATAATTCACACAGTGTGGAGTAGATGCCGCTCAACAGAAAATTAAACATTGCGCCGTTGCCCCCGTCTTGGCCTGACTCTTGCAGTGGCCGATAGGATTGCAAACCAAAGCTTCTGATTTAACGGTAAACTGTTTGAAGGGTTATAGGGCGACTTTCATTACCTAACCATTGATCGGCGATTAATCTGGTATTAGAAAATTGATATTGCTGTAAGTCAAAGATAGCGGTCCCGCACCTCATTTGTTTGTCTCCGTCCTCCAGTTTCTTGTCTACGACAATTCTTACCTTCTTTAGTCTATGCTTGCTAACAGCGCATGATAAAGGATTGGTTCCGGTTAACACGACTTGCAGTTTCCTTCACGAAACACCATCTTCGAGTAAGCCAATAATTTGACATTTGGCGAGTTCGCTTATTTGGCGGTGATTTAAACGCTGTTGCACTGTAGGCATAATCACACTCTCAAAACACATTAAACAGAAGAACCACAAGTGATAGCAATATTAAAATTAACCAAGACTAGCACGAAATACACACGATAATAAAGTAGTAAAAACAAAAAAAAACCGTCAGATATGTCATAACCACTTGACTCATTTGAATAACATTGTAATCTAATGCTGAGTAGTATGATCAAAAAATTCCCACCTCTTCTTGGTGTTGCCATTTCAATGTCACAGAATATACATACAGCGTGTATCTGTAACTTAGAAGGTGAAATTATAGCATTGATACAAACAAAAAATATCAAAGTAAAAAATCTAACTCAGCATTAAAAAAAACAAAATTTTGAGCCAAATAGATCAAAAATTACGGACCCGTTGCATTAAATAGTCTATTAACTTTGTTGACTCGGTCAATAAAAAGAATTTTTTCAGGTGCAATAGAAGAAAACATTACTATTAAAGTGGCTATTCGGGATACAGATTTAAGCTGTTGAATGAAAAAACATTTTTAATTGTCATGCTAAACTGTGTTTCAAATGGTAGATTCTAAGTTCTACAAACAAAATATTATGGATAAACTCTTTAGACACAATATACAAAATACTATTAGTTTGTTGTGTTCTACATAATTTTTTACATATAAAAATGTTGTGGAAAACTTGAAAAGACCAAATCTTACTTAACACATCACAGCTAACTTTGAAAATGACTAAAAAAGAGTAAAGGCAACAAAGACCAATGAAAAATAAGATACGTTTTACACTACGTCATAGGTTAGAATTAAAATATCAATGTTTCTTTTGCCATAAATGTATCGGCATGTTTAGCGCTCGGTTTGTAATAGACGATATCATCAAACAAAACTCTAAACCGATCACGTCACTATCTACGTCGCACTAATAATCTCTCAAGTATGTTGACTGATTCAATTATCAACTTTTACCAGCATACGAGCCACACATATATGCGTGCACATATGTATGACTCTGTTGGAAGTAATAAAATTTGTTTGTAGTACAATCTTCTTCCGGGTTTTGCCACGTAGTCGTACGCTGCCAGCTTTTTCAGGATCTGCTAAATTTGTACCCGTATACATGTTTTGCAATTGCGTATTGTATGTGCAATTCTCTTTCTTCGTGTGTTGCTCCGCTGATTTAAAAAAAATTTATTACTTATGAAATTTACTAATTGATAAAAGAGAAAAAAATTCAAAGTCAATAAATATAAAATTTATTACACTCTAGTAATATTTTTGAATGACCATATTGTTTTACTAAATGAACTAGAAAAGGAGAAAAGAAAAAGAATGGCTACTAAACGAACTAGCAAACGTGGAAAAATGTTTTTAATGAAGCAGAATTGGAAAATAATATTAATGACGAAACTAGAAAAACGAAGAAAGTATAAAGTAAACTTTGAAGAAGAAGCAGAATGGAAAAAACTAAATTATCTAAATCATAATGAGATACAAAATCGCTAAAACTTCTACCAAGGCACCAAAAGCC
This sequence comes from Aquatica leii, assembly GCA_035610365.1. Taxonomy (NCBI): domain Eukaryota; kingdom Metazoa; phylum Arthropoda; class Insecta; order Coleoptera; family Lampyridae; genus Aquatica; species Aquatica leii. Next base: position 155,099,382 of record CM069433.1, read on the forward strand.
TGTTAGAATTTGAGCAACAAGAAAAAACTTATATAACATATTGAAAAATCTTTTTGAACTACAAAAGATAATTTTTGGAAAAAAAGTACCAGTAACAGCACAATAAAATGTATTAATAGAAGAGGAGAACGGTACACAGTGAAACAAATTTTAGTTTTATAGTTTTGAATTATATTTGTTTGGTTATATTACTGAAAATGAATGTTCTATACGCTAAAGAGCAGTTTTGACACATTATGAAGAAAAATGAGAGTATTTATCTTAATAAATAAAAGGAAAAAAATTATTTTAAAAATATTGACATTGTGTATCATTCCTAGTACACAATGAAACATTATGTAGTACGCGAAAAACAACAATGTTGTACTTCAAACGTAAAATTTTATCGTTTATTATAGTAGTAAGTCCTAATCCAAAATTAATAGCAAACGTAAAATAATTGGCCATGCGTTTGTTCTTTGTATACGGTTGAGGTTTCGAAAGCACTGCTGTTATTTTTTCTGTACCAATCAAAAGTACGTCTCGTAAATCAAGAAAAACAATAGTTGACTTGATTTTTTTGGACTATCGTAGAAATGATACCTCATACTCGTCATTTTCGTCAACAGCAGTGCTAACTCTGGCAATATAATAAACGTTCTTCATAAACTCAATCAAAATAAAATCTTCTACTCCTTATAAAATCTCAAGCTTTCGCAGTTATCTTGTTTATGATCATAAGCAACTTCGGCTTAGACCGCGTCGTAGTTAAACACCCAGACTTTTTAGGCTAGGTCCTAGTCTCTTCTTGAGAGTCAAAACAAGAAGTCGAACTTGGATTTTGCCGTATTGTCGTTCGTGAACTCAAACAAATTGACGTTTCGCAATTTACCACTCTGAAGATGCAAGCTGCAATGTCTTGCGAAACGTCAGTTTGTTTGTGTTCACAAACGACAATACGGCTAAGTTCAACTTCTTGTTTTGGCTCTCAAGAAGAGACTAGGACCAAGCCTAAAAAGTCTGGGTGTTTAACTACGACGCGGTTTAAGGCGAAAGGCGCCACTAAGGTTACTAGGTGGGGTAATTTTCTCAGTTTTAACTCATATAACGCCTTGTGCTTAGCAGCGTAACATAACCATAGTTTTACATTTTTGATAAATGTTCCGGAGATTCGTTCAGGAATTGTAAAAATGGTATAATATTTACAATATAAAAAAATAATATTTCTAACTTTAATAAAGTGGGGGTTATAATAAGTATTACACTTATTCTGGCTAAAATTAATATTCAACTAATACGTATCCAAACATTTATATTAAAAAAAAAAACATTTGCAAAAATAAGACCAAGTTAAACCCTTCTATATAAATAATATAGACTCATATATCATTTAAAAATTTTAAAACTTTTATAAGAAAATGGTTGTTGAATCACTCTTTTGATTGTTAAATTATAGTTGGTTACCAATTTGTATTGTGTACATTATTATGCTTTTTAGAAGCATTGTGATACAAACAAACATTTATAAACATACGACAATTTCGTAACAATAAATCCCAACATTGATATTTAGCTTACCATGTTTTTACGTTTTACTTTTGTCGATGATAGTTATTTGTTCCCAACACACATCTATTATACAATCTTAAACAAAGCATTAGACAAACAGTATTTTATTAAGTAAAGTATAGCAATTTGTTTTTCTATACGTTTAAAAAGTCATTAAAAACCAAAATGTTTATGTCGCAAGTACTATTTTTGGTTAACATTTAACTATATGTAAAGTGAACAGACCAATAAATCATAGTCACAATCAATTCAAATTTAAAAAAAAAACACGAATCAAAACAATAATTTAAAGAAAAAACTAAATGCATTTACAAAAATTATTGGTTGTTTATTAGATTATATCTAAAAATGGATTCTTAGATTTATTTAAATTACTAGGTAGGTTACACACTACTTAGCACTAAAAGCGTAACATTTTTATTATTGTTATTCCAGTCCAAGCACTGCGTACGTTCTTTCACATTATTTCCATATTTGATGCATTCTCTTTCAGTGATAATTCACATTTGTCTCTTACGCTTTCATTTAGTCACTTTTCTACTTTCACTCTTAATCGTTTACACATTTGTTCTAAATCTGTTAATAAGAATACATAATTTGTAATCGTGTAAATAACATGCGGTAAAAGCTTGTAAAAGTTACATTAAAAAGTAGTATTAGAAAGACATTAATTACGCTTACGTCTGGAATACATTGAATTCGACATTGTAGATACTTTAGCGTCCCTAATGTGTATAAAACTATAAAATCAAGTACTGCATTAAAAAAAATGGGAAAGTAATTACTAATGGAAATGACAATATCAGTATCATGTTATCACTACTAAGAATTGTTAATAGTGCTTCATAATGAAAATATTACAGACATCTCATGATACTTAAGTAAACATGATCATTTTTATACAAAGATTGCACTTCCGTAGCAGCGTTTTGTTTCGTATATAAATACCTTCGATTATGCCAATTCACAAAATTTTAATTTTATGCAATAATTTTAACATATCATAGTTTTAATTATAGTTTCAATACATTTACAGTATTTTTGTTCAAAATCTTTTAAAGCTAATGACACCATTAAAAAGTGCGTTTTAAATTTAACACCACTTTTTTTGTAATTTGTTTTATTTACTTTTACTCGCTTTGCTTTCTTCAGACAGACATACAATTGCTCCAACTAATTATTTTAATATTTTTTATTAATACAATTTAAAATAGTTATGTAATGTCGATAGAAACCTTTATTTGACTTGAGCACACAAATAACTGCATGTAGACATCGTTTCTCTTATTAGTATACCTTGTTTGACGTTTAAACTTAGCGCAAAACAAATAATTTATAGGTAAATGTTTAACGTCTCACTAAAAAATCTTTAAAAAAATATAGCACATAAAACGATAAAAATCGAATTAAAAAGTTTAAAATATTTGGAATCAAAATTATGTTTCTGAATTAATCCTAGAAAATATATTATTTTTATTCAGCTCTTGAAAGTAATAAATGATAACCTTTTTTAGACTAATTTTTGAGCATAAAAAATTATTTTAGTAGTGATTACGTGTTTCTGAAGATGTTGACGTGCAAAAAGTGGTTAAAATGGAAATAGAACGCGAAAGATATTTATTTTATTTTTAGCTGCAAAAGTTTTTATTCTAATAAAACCTCATGTATTACATCAGCACAAATTTCAAATCAAGATCTATTTCTAGTTTTGTTCTAATAGTACTATAAACAATTTGCTTCAATCGCTCCAAAAAGAAAAATTCAAATTTTGAAAAATCTGCCCATACAAAGTCGCTGTTAATGGAAAAAAATCCCGTAGATCAGCCGATACACGGTAGATTAACGGCCGATTGACGAAAACATCGGAGAAATAATGGCGTTGGCAGTACATCAAATTGTCAGTAAATGCCCGTTTTACTAGAAATGGTAAAAAAAGAATTGAAAAAATATTTCAACGTTTGGAGTTAATGGGCCCTTACCGGTATTATACCTTGTTTATATGTTTTTTATTTATAACTATTTACTTGAGTCTAAAAACTTATACAGTAAAATCTTTTAATGCTACTTTTCAAACGGTGGTATAATTAATCGGATTTAATTATTTTGTCGTGTCGAAATATATTGAAAAAGATATAGTAGATACAGTATATTACGCAGTTCAGATTACCAGGAAGCAAGATTTCTATAATTTATGTAATGTATACGATGTATACTTTCGTAAACTTTAATAAAGTGATATTTGTTTTATTGTTAATTTTTGCTCTCGTAGGTAGTTATGAGAATCATAAAATTTAGAACACAAGTGTGTCAAGTAGTTATGGTGATGAAAAAAAATCAAGGAAATCAAGAAACAAGAATCATTTTCAGACTATGAAGAAAACTTCTTTAGTGAAGTTGCTTACATCACCAATACTGACCAATACCAATACAGTAGAGTCATTAATAATATTTCTTTATAGGAATCATTCGAGAACTCGTGTCTACATGTACAATGATATCAAAAAATGTTAATTATTTGAGTAACCGAATTATTGAATTGATGGTTTTGAACTAACAATATACAGAGCAAGATTTTTGTGATAACTGGGTACTAATACGATAATTACTGAATGGTATACTAAGCCGATAGCCTCTAATAGAACGATCAATTACTTATCTAAACATCCACACCACCAAAAGATTAATACTATTAAGGCTATGAAAAATAAAATTATAGGTTTGAGCAGTCCTCAATTTCATGAACAAAACTTTAAGATTCTAAAGAAAATACTTAGAAACAACTATCCTAACAATATAATAAAAAAAATACTGCTACACACTAACACAACTAATATTATTCCACCACCGGTTAACCCACCTAGTACTAACCTTAACACTACCCTTAACGCTAACCTTAATACTAACATCACTTACACCAAAATCATAAACGTCCCAAATCTAACACAAAGAATCATTCCGATACTAACAACACCTAACATCAAAATAACCATGTATAACACTAACACCATCTACAACATGCTGTATAGTAATACCAAAGATAGAACTAACACTATAGATAAACACGACGTAGTGTATAAGCTTGATTGTACTGGATGCAATGCGTGTTATATTGGTCAAACTAAACAGAACCTAAAAAATCGGATGGCCAACCAAAAAGCGTTTAGTTTCCGAAATGCTATACATCAATATATATAATAATAATATTAATTTTAACAACGATACCAACAATTTAAGCAGCGTTTATAATAATTTAATATCCAAAATTGTGAGATAACTATATAGGTTGAATCTATCGTTATTCAGTTTTGTTTATCTTTTTATTCTTATCTTTCCCTTGACATTCATAAATTTTTGATTACACAACATTTGTCAATTGTTTGTTGAACGTGTATCTCCTACGTTATATTAAAATTTTAAATATTGACCATTGTATGTTTAATGTTGTATTTATTATTAATTACTAGCTCGTAAAGTTGCCAATGTCCTTGGTCGGTGGATTGATCCACTTGACTTTATTCTGTAAGTGATATGTGTTAAAAATTATCTGTTAATTTCATTTTGTTGTTACTATGTGTTGACTTACGAGTTTAATAAATTACAGTTGGCCTGACAAAAATAAATTAAAGTGGTTTTATATGCCCCTCCTAAACGAAGAAGATTGAATTAATTAGTGTACACACAGAGGAGGATAAAGAATCTTTACCAAATGGTAAGTTATGTATTTTTGAACACATTACTGCATATTTATCTTTTAACAGTAGCTGTAAGAAACAATTATAATTCAAGTACTGCAACATTAGCAAATATTCAAAATGTCATCAATCGTTCAGAAATGCAACAGATCGAGAAGTAGGTCGTGCAAAGAGACAAAGCAAAAGTTTGTAGAAAATAATAAGTTCTAAACTTTATTGGTACTAGCTTGTTTTTTTTATTTTTGCAAATCTTTTTTATTCTTATTTTAAATTTTTATTCAATTAAGTAAATAAATCTATAGATGCATGACATTTATAGATTTAAGTTCATTTAGTTTTAGGTTTCATATGTTTATTTCTATATTTTTAATGAATCATTTAACATGTTTATTCTTATGCTTATAGATGCTTTTTTTCTTTATATCCAATTAAAAAATACTGTATTTTTAATATTTTTATAAATATATAAATAAAAATATATGTATATATAAAATATTGTATTATTTCTAGTACGCACCTTCAATGGGTCATAAACGGTATAGTTAATGGACCAGTAACGTTGCCATTGCATCCCCAAAATGTTTTAGTAATGGCGCGATGCAATCGGGTGATTAACGGCCGGATGGGCACCGGGGAATTGGGCCAATAATGCCTAAGGATGATGGCCCAATAAGTACTTGCCGGCCAAACGTCGCATTGGCAGTACTAGAACAATATAATTGTGTTTGCTGGGATGTTTGGCTCGGTCAAGCATTGGCAATTAATATTGCCCAGATTCTGGTTATCCATCAGCGACCATTCAAGAGGTTTGATCATAGTATGCTTGTAGTATACAATTAACAGCCGTTCTTAAGCAATACTAAAATTCATGATTCGCTGCGCCATCGCCATAAATTTAAGATCATTTGGTTTTCAGTCTTGTATCGATTTTATAGGTTATATCTCATGTTATTTGATTTCGTAACTTAATTAAAACTTAACTCTTTAAACAATTTTAAAGTGTAAATAGTAAGCATATTTAAATATAAACAGTACAGATAACAGTGATGATTGTAGCAGTGGTAGTAATAGCATTTAGTCATCGATAGTGAGTGATAGCGCTAAAAACAATAAAAAACCAACAATTTTTTAAATTAAAAAATTAATAATCTCAAACAGCACTTTTAAAATTATTCATATATATTTTTATTAAAAATCTTTTTTCTTAAAACTAAGAATAAATCCAAGTAGCAATTTTACAAAACACTAAATCAAAGAAACGATACAAAATCATCTTATGTCCATGGACTTTCAACCCATTCCTTTACATTATTTATAATTGGCATAGCAGTCACTTAGTTCTGGATTTTGACGTTAGGAACATTGGATGTGTCAACATTTTTTTTATTCAACCATACAGCATCGTCATCGTTCGTCAAACAAAGAACTTCTCTGGCACGTCTAACTAAAATTCTTTGAAGACAACTTTTTATGATGGGCAAAACATCTGGTTGCTTCTTATCTAATTACTCGTGTTGGTTTATGGCTTTGTAAGATGAAAAATATTGACCACAGAGGTCACATAATCGTTTAAATAAGTAAACTTCGACACTGGAGCAATATTTATTGTATGGAACTTGCTTTAAAGAGCGGACAGTCAGGCAAATGCCTGGAGCCTGATTATTTTGCCTTTTTGTGTAACTTTTTGTCTTTTTTGCCTTTTTAAAGAGTATTATTTTATATTGCCTCTTTACTTATAAATTTTGAAAAGTTTGTGTAAACAGTGTTTTAATAGGTAGATGACAATAACGCATTACAGAATTTTACTTAAATTACGTACAATAATATAATTAACATTTTTTGCTGAAAAGGTCTTACCACGAACTTATAAATAACAACAGGGATTTTCATGTTTTGTTAAACAATCATTTCTAGAAAACATTAAATACAAAAACCGCTTATAGAAAAAAAAACTATTGTAAGAATTTATACTAGGATTATGTTCAATGACAGGTTTAACAGAACACTATTTACAAAACCGGAAGGATTTCGGAATGAATCATATTTTATAGGTTTATTCAGTACCTAAGTAAAGCAAACAAATATAGATAATTTTAATTCTGTTCGGTGGGATTCCTTTAATGACTGAAACACATGACTAAAATTTTCTTTGTTTGTCACACTGTGATAGTCTATTGTTGTTGTGCTGTGAGTAAGTTATAAAAAATTCCACCTAATAAACAATCAAAATTTGAAAATTATTATAAGTGGAGTAAATTGGGCAATAGTTTAACAACCGACGGGGAAAACCTTTTTTGTTAAGTTTGTTCAAAATTAGTAAGTTTGTATTATCTTAATTTAAATGCTTTTAATTACCAGTATATGTATTATTTTAGATCGGTGCTACTAAAAAGTATCATATAAAACAACACTTGGGTAGTGGTTTACATTTAAAAAATATTTAAAAAAACTATGAAATATTGTTAAAAAACGTTATAGAAGATCAACAGAATAAACCTGGCCCATCAAAAACATCTTTTGCTCTAGATTTGTGCAAAGCATTGATGTCGGCTCAAATTCCTCTTAAAAAACTTGATAATATCAATTTTCGCAATTTCGTCGAAAAATACACCGAACAAGTTGTTTCATATGAGAAAAAATTATTTAGACATATGTTACCAATCGGTAAGCAGTTTAATTAAAGTATTAATAGTTTTCAAAATGCTGGTTTACCTTTTATAGAAAATACAGACAATAAGGATGAAACAACCAATTGCAGAGGTCGATATATAGCAAATTTTGTAGTTGGTAAATTGTCTGAACTAGAACCAGGAAAAGTTCATTTGCTAGCATCCAAAGAAATTCCACAGACTAATCACAAAACAGTTGCAAATTTTTTCGATGATTGTTTACGTAAGTTTTTTTAATGATTGATTAATATAATCCAATCTATTAATTACAATTATATAATTTTATGTTTGTAGGACTTCTGTATCCCAATGGCGTAATAAAAGAAAAGGTTCTCTTATTCGTAACCGATGCAGAACCTTATATGATCAAATCCGCTCAGGAATTAGACATATTTTATCCGAATTTAAAACATTTATTTATTTTGCAATAGTAAACAAGTTAATTTCTGACACCAAAAAGGTAAAAATCTTATTAAATTGTTTTTTGATTATTGGATCTCGTTTCAGGTTTTTGTGAAAGCACTATTACGGGTAAGAGCCTATAAAGAAAAATTTCCAGATTTTAAACTTCTACCGGAACCTATCATAACAAGATGGGGAACTTGGTTATCTGCTTGCATTTTGTATGCCCCACATTTTGAGGTACAGTTCATACTATAATCTGACATTGTCTTATACCTTAATTGAATTGTCTTACTTCAGGTGGTTAAATTATTTGACCAGACGGCCTCTGCAGCAATTGCTAAATCTCAAAAGCTTTTAATGACGAAGCTATTAAGAGAGGACTAGTTTATATAAAAACACATTTTCCGGCATCCCTGACGAATTAAAGAAGCTAGAAAAAAAGCGAAACCGCAATGACCGAATCATTCGCAACATTCGAAAAAATTAGACCAATTTGACCTCTTTAAACAATTGACTGAAATTCAAAAAGGGGAGGTTATGAAGCATCAACAGAAAATATCTTTAACAATAACAGAAACATCGGCATTAAATTTTGGTCCACTAACATCTTGTGATGTCGAAAGAACTTTTTCCTTCTATAAAAATATTTTAAATGATAAAAGGCAACAGCTTCTTAGTCAAAATATTGAAAAACATTTGATTTGTGCTTGGGAAAATAATACCACTTAATAAACATGGATATTTGTGCCTTTTTTATAGCCTTTTTGGCAGGTTTTTTATGCCAACTTTTTTGGTATTTTTGCTTGCTTTACTATCCGTTCTTTATTTATGACGCTTGGAGATCCAAAAATAACTGCAGTAATAACGGAGCAAATTTACCTTCGAAGTCATCAATTTTTGCGGGTACATACCCGTCTAACATCTCTTTAACCATAACAGGTGGTGATAAAAACTCCTCTCGTAATAATCGCCACAGGTTAAATCGTACACCACAACACGTAACAACCTCAAATTTTACTATTTGCAAAAAATATTGTGATTCACGTACATGATTTGCGTACCAAATAGAATCATGTTTAAATTTTCAGCCTATACGATATCCAGCCTGGTATCTGTTGGTGCAATGTATTCGGCAACCACAGAAAAATTGTCAATGGCCAATTGACTACAAATATTAGCCAACACGATACCTGAACTCACAAAGTTTTGTTTTTGCAGATCCCAAGTCAGTAGTTCGATTACTGGAATTAGTATATGAACCAAAACTGGCATATTTAAATATAACACCAGTAAGTTCGCGATTAACAGGCGCCATTCGTCGCTCCACTCTGTTGAATGCACTTTTTTGGAGAATTTGTGGCAATGTCAATAGCATCCAAGTCAAAACTTTAAAAGGATGTGCAGCTGAAACTGTAACTCGCTCGTATCGCGGATTTTTGTTAGGACCACCATCGCAAGTAAAAATAAACAAAACCTTCTCGAGTTCTGATTAACTTTTCAAAAGCAGGTAATTCAGAAAGTCTAGGTATGTCTGTGACATATTTTAGAGGAAGAATGTTTTGCACTACGCATCGCTACGTATGTAGGCCCAGAGTGTGCAACAGCTTCAGGTTTTTCTTCACCGTCCTTTTTTATTACAATATCTGCAGAAACAAAGGGAATAAGTTGTTTAGCGACAAGGAAACCATGATTCGGTAATTTTACACGGTGCATTAATATTAATGCTTAAGCATTTGCTACTGTAATATCTGATAGCACACGTGCTTTGCCATCCATCGATAAATAGAATACTTGACCATACTTATCGTAGCTGTACAAAAATTACCATCTTTATGCTTTACATGTAGCGTAGAGTTTGGTTTGTACAGTTTAACAGGAACAGCTACAACGTGTTTTTTTTCTTTGTATCGACTCGTCTAGAAAGCAGTCTTAAGCATAAGCCCAATCAACTGATACTATAGCCTTGTTTACATAGTTCGGTTTGTAAGTCGTTCAATGTTTTGCAAAACCTCATAATTTTAGTGCGACGTTGATCTTCAACTGCACCACCAAAAACTGCAATCTTTTTTATGACTTTAAGTAAACCGGATTGATTTTTTTCTACTCTAGGACGACCAACAGTAACTCAAATTTTAAGAGCTGCTGTTAAGTCGGAATTACTTTAACAAATTTTTAACATCTTTTGTTTTTTAGAATCACGACTTTTTCTGTTGTTCTGTTGCGTTTAACTTTTTCGTTAGCATGTTTTGTTTCCATTGAATGTCTTTTTTTAATGTTGTTGTTTTTTTTATTGTTTCATCTGTCAGTATCGCTAACATTACGCACTAATACTACAATTTTATTCCTAGAATTGTTCTAACTAGGCGTTGATTTAGGTACTGTTTGCAGTAACTGGCTTCCACTTGACTGCACGTTAATATCTTTAGGGTCTCCTAGTATGTGCTGTTTGGTTTTTCTCTGCAATTAAAAGTAAACATGTAAATGTTGAATATGGGCAGTTCACACAATACCTATGTATACTAAATTACCATGAAAAATCCAGTTACACGATAGTGAACATTAAAATAATATGAAACTTGAACTTACATTTACGTCCACGGTTTCAAATTATTTTGGTAATTTTGACAACGAAAAAATTCTTTAAAAAAAATCCGTAAGTCTTGCTTTCTTTTTTGTCAATTTTATTTGCAATTTTTTAATTCTCGAATTTACTTTACTTTGAACATCGTCACTATTTGTCTAACTTCGCCATAAGTTGTTAATTTCGTATATTTTGTTTATTTTTATCAGCATATGCTTCATATAGTTTGCGGTAAAGGATACCTAAATCAATTTGTTTACTCATATAAGAAAAACTCTTCACTCACAATCGTCACAATAATTATATTATTGAAAATTTTCATTAACAAGAAGGTTTATGTTACCGTTTTTCAGTCAGTATAATTCTAAATAATTAATCATAAGGTGATCAGTCTTTTAAAAAGCGAAAACTGCAAGCACATTTTCCTCTAAAAATTTAATTAGTATTTTATTAAAAATACTTTTTTTTATAATTTTAACTAAAATATTTAACAAGCTACATATAAACATAAAAAATCAATAAATCTGAGGCTAAACGCCATCTCGTAGAAACGGAGCTACGTACGAGTTAATCCACATGTAGGAAACTATGAAGTTGTTAGTTAGATAGTAAATATTAAAACCGCGAATTTCAAAAAATGTATTTGAATTATACGCGGCATAATATTTCTAACTGTACTACGCAAGTGCAAAAATTTGTTTATATAATTGCAGATATCTTAGAGACTAGTGGACAGCTGTTTCGTCCTATTTGAACTCCTCAGCATTCGAATACTCTAATGCAGTTTCCACAACTATATAAAACAAATTGCCATAGTTTTTAATCCCATTCGGGTGTTAATTGATTAATAAATCTGAGGCTAAACGCCATCTCGTAGAAACGGAGCTACGTACGAGTTAATCCACATGTAGGAAACTATGAAGTTGTTAGTTAGATAGTAAATATTAAAAACCGCGAATTTCAAAAAATGTATTTGAATTATACGCGGCATAATATTTCTAACTGTACTACGCAAGTGCATAAATTTGTTTATATAATATTTGAATTATACATTTTTTGAAATTCGCGGTTTTAATATTTACTATCTAACTAACAACTTCATAGTTTCCTACATGTGGATAAAAAATCAATTAACCTGTCTCTTCTTTGAATGCATTGCAAAATAAAATCAAATACTGTCAACTGTTACATATTTATTCTAATTTCAGTAATCCATTTTATTCAAGGATGTCACACTTTGTTAACCTCTTCCATCCTTCTTAACGTGTGATGTAATTTATAGATGGTTTCTTGTGTGACTACATTTTCGAACCCATCTGAAAAAAACTTTGGTAACTTTATTGATTTTATTTTTAATTAATTAATTTAATTTAATGTTATTTCTCAACCAAAATAAAGGGATCTGTGGGACCTGTAAGTTAATTTCAAATTTAAATTATCTTCAACTTAACAAAATTACAAGAATTATTTAAAATAAAAGTGTTCTTTTTTGTTTCATATTAATTCTAGATAAAAAAACAAAAACGTGCACAGTGTCTTTAAAAAGTTATAATTTTGATACTATTGTAAACCATCGATAGTTGAAAAGCAACTATTGATAACTATCGACGGTGTTAAGTATTGATATTTTTCCACCACTATTGTCTATTGTGTTTAGAAATATCAGATAATTAACAATTTTTAGAATAATAATTTATAATTCAACAGACTATAAGCGTAAGAATGATAACACTAACGATAAATAATAAATAAAACAAGCAGATTGGAATAAATTGATTTCACAATTACTCTTTCAGAACTCCGAACTTAATTGCATCAATTTTTTTATAAGGACGCATAAAAAGAATTGTCTATAATACACCAACGATAACACCACACGATATAAAAAAACCCATAAGAGACATTTTTGAAACTGTAACCTTGCAAATGTTGCACAGAGTTAACAATGAATCCCAAAAAAGAAAATGTAAGTGTCTGAAAATGAACGGTCGACATTTCAAACATCTATTATAAATGTTTTGTTTCTGTTTTATGTTATCGTTAATATGTTTTTACCATTATTGCTGTTGGGTTATAAACTACGTTCCAAACTTTTAAACATTAGTAAACATATTCTTTATAGTTTTTCTTATATTACTAGATTTATTAGAATTTTTATTTAAAAAACATTAAATACTGCAGAAAAGATTATTTGGGGTAGGGTGTAAAAACGGGAAGATTTAGCTATAGAGCATTTTAATACCATTTGATAGGTATTTAAAAAGTATATTTTCTGCTAAATAAAAAAAATTACGTTCTATTTAAATTAATTAAGTTATACCTACCCACTTAAAATTTTTAATTAATGGATTTTAATTTTAGAACATTCTGTATATGATGTAAAGTTTATTATAATAAATTGGGATATCAAAAATGATGTATTGTTACATTTCACTGTAAATTTTGCTCACATAGCTTCTAAAATACTTCAAACATGATAGTTAGGTTATATTTTAACAAAATTCAAAACACACACTTATTTTGGTTGGAGAATCCGAAAATGCAATAATATACAGACGATTTTATTGAAAAAACACTACTTTGATACTTTAAGGGACCGCTTTCCCCTATACGCCGCGCCATTGCGTCTAACGCGAATAAGTCTATATAAAAATAATTAGCATAAAATCTTGACTCGATCTAGATGTAAGTTTATAACCTTTTCTAACTTCCTACCTGATCCTATGCAAAAAGCAGCTGTCATTGATTATTTATAATTAAACAAAAGCTTTTAATTGTAATTAATTACAATTGCATCTTTTGTGATTTCAATTTTATTTATTTACAATTTACCCAAACTAATTGTAATTTTAATTAATTAGTGTTTAAGCGGTGTATAACATTATTAAAATTATATGAAATATTCAAATGTTTTTAAATAATAACCGTAGCATATAAATACCACGTGTTATTAATGTATTTATATAGTATATAACTAATCGATATACAGTCACCACAGAATTTATTACAGCGACGAAAAACTAAAAATACAATGAGAAAAATAAAAACGTTTCCTAAATATTAATAACTATTTTTATAATGTTAAGCTGTATTAAAAACGTACATTATCTTCCGATACTAAAAAGACAATAATTTACCATTTCATAAACGTTAATTTCTAACATTATAAACTCTTATGTTTTAAATAACAAAGAACCATATTTGTATGACTTATTTAGACGCCCTATATTTTATTATTTAAATTGCTTACGATTCAGTTATGTTACACTTACCTTTCAGATCATTAAATAACATTATAAAAGAAGATCAATAAGCGTATGTAAATAAGGTCAATATTATTTACATCCTTTTAAAACGTGTTTACTTTGTTAAACCAAAACAAATTTAATAGCATTTCCGGAGTATGCTATAATTTGTTCTTCATAATTTAACATTACACAAATTATTTATTAACACTTGCATATTAAAAAATTATCGAGTACTACGCTGTCAATTCAGTGTTACAAATAATGAAAAAAAATTATTAGTAAAAAATTGTTTAGTTAATTTCTATAAACATGTTTTTTAACAACGTTTCTAAATATTCTTTCTATGTATTCCGTAATCATATAGTAGTAATTTTGAGGTATTAATGCGTAATAGAAAAGGAGAATCGTCATTTCTGAGTATGGAACATCGAACCTTAATTATTTACCTACTGCATTAACATATTAGTACTTAAATAATATTAGTAATAACCAAAATTGATAAGTGAGTACAATAAACTTGACAATTACTTTCTTTAACTATGTATTAACAGTAAATAATTTATTTGTAACTACATTAGTACAAAAGCAAATTTTTTCAGTGACTGAATATGTAATACTTATTTTAAACATAAATTATTTGTACGTACTGGAGAGTATTTTTTTGTTGTTATAAAATCGTAGTATGTTTATCGTGCCGAAAAACTACTGTGCAAATATTGTCCTTTTGGCACCTGTAAAAAAGTTATCAAAACTATTATTGATAGTAATATATAATTATTGTATAACAAATATAATTTTTGTTGTTATATACAGCAATAGTAGTTTATTTAACGAGTTCCTGTGTAAATTGGACGCTTTTTTTCTCAAGAGGGCATTTTTAAACCCGAGTCAAACGAGTTGAATACAACATTTTATTGCTCGAACAGAGACTAGGAGATCTCCAAAGTCCCAAAATCTCTCAAAAATAATTTGACGTTTATGCTGACAAGTGCGCAAAAACTGTCAAAGACGGTTTACAATAGCGAAAAATTAACATTTATGACAGTTTAGAACAATAAAGTTAATTTCATTACTACTATTTCACTTTTATTAATTAAAAGTTTATTTTAAAAATCCAAGAAGCAATTTTAGTGAAAGTAATAACACTCGTCTTCAGATATTAAATCTTATAATTACAATTTAATACATTGCGATCCCAAGGAGGAAAGTGAAATGCTGTGCATATACATACATAAATTTAATCAAGTTGCAGTTAATGGATGTACACATGTAATTACAATGAGCTAAAACGCACACGTATATTTTTATCTCTTCATTTGTATCTAACAATCGTTATTATTTCTTTTTGAGTTTTTATAATGTTTTACATCTTGTTTTTTGAATAACAGCTACGCAAAAACCAAAATGGTTGTTTGTTATGCTATGCTATAAATTTAAAAACCAAAATGGCTGTTTGTTATGCTATGCTGTGCTATGAATTTGAAAAACACCAATTTAGAATGTGTCAAACTGTCTCAAAAAACTTGTGAACAACTTGACTCCCTCAAAAACTAATAAACAAATGCGTTTTTCAAAATTAAAAAAACGTAAAAAAAATAACCACACTGGTTTTTTTGACTTCTATAAATCGTTCAATTAAAGAATTCATTGCTATATCTAAAATAAAATTTTATAAAATCTCTTGGAATCAAACATTTTTCCTATCGTTACTCTCTTGATTTTAGGTTTAACTAAGCTTTCTATAATAAATGTAGAATAAAGTCTATTTGTTTTTGCTAGTTTTTTAACGTCAGTTATTACTGGCTTAAAATTTTGTTTATTTTACAACTTCACCAATTATCATCAAATTTCTTATTAAAATGATATGATTACTACGTTGTACACCAACTTAAAATTATTCATTTTCATTGCCAACGTTTTTGATAAATTTTTAGCAAGAGAAGATTTAATTTATTGTTAATGGTTTTGCATTCAAGTTTTAAACATGTAATTTCAAAAAAAGCTTTAAAGACGCATTATTACTTAATAAACATTTGTATTTAAAGTCAATCTATATACCTTTACAGTAAGCAAAATAAAACGTTACATATGTCCAATTGTCAATTAATAATACACCCATTTTTAGTATTTTTTTGGAGGGTCATTGACTAAATGACCTCATGGCGAAGCCGCCACTGGAAAAAAGTATTGAAGTACATACTTAGTAATTTATTACTAATAAGTTAAATAGTGGCAATTACATAAAACATTAAACGATTAAGAATTAATACTAAGAACATTGTTTTTGAAAGCCTGTGTTTTTGCCTTTTACATTTGAGCCGTTGTCGTATCTTTGGTTCTTAATATTGATTAAATTTAGATCAAATTTTCTCAGAATCACAACTACAGTGCACGCCGCTTATTGTAATTTAGGATAATGTTATCAGATCACTTTATTAAAGAACGGGTCGTAGGTTACTACATAGAAAAATATCAGATATAGTAATTATTATTTCGGTTTATGTTATTAATTTTCTTCTCATGTTTGTTTCTATAGGTGAACAATAACATATCTTGCATACATTCAATTAAAAAGAAAAACATTTTTTGTTTATTAGCAAACTCAAGTGATACCGACCAGCTTTTTCTCTGTAAATTAATATGGTCCAATATCTGATTATCAGTTATAGTCGGTGTGGCGGCTATATGTGGCGTCTAAAATTAGCATGAATCAGTTTTGTTTTTATAGTTTGCAATAGCTGACGCAATAGAAAAAGAAGAAAAAATAACACTACACTACAATAATGTGATAAGTTGCCAAAAATATCAGCTGCAAATGATTGCTGCTGCGCAATTAAAAATTAACTGTGTACCAATAATTAGAATAATTAAAAACAGTTTTGCATGTTTAGCTTTATTTTTGCTAAGTTTCTATTTATTTAAGCCCGTACTTTGGATGACCTAAATGTCTACATGATGTCATTTAAATATCGGATTCACATCAAATTACTGAGAAGAATTGTGTACTTCTTTGAACTAAATTAAACATCATAACATTTTTTTTTGCTTTCAAGAAACTTGGAGTCTTATTTTTACTTGCATTGATGCTATAATTTCACTTTCTATGTATATTTACTCTTTTCTAACCAATAAACAAATTTTTTTCGAATTCAAATTTGTAGAAATCTATGTATATCAACATTCAGCATCAAGTAAGTGCAAAAATATAACATCTAAAAAATATTATTAGAAAACAAAAACGGATAATTCATAATATTCAATCTAAATTAAGTAACAACAAAAATTTTTTTAAATTTCCAGGAGTACAAGGTTTTTCCATTTTATCTCCTGCGTTACGAACTTTTCTTTATTACCAAGTTAAAAATTCTTTTTCCAAATCTAGGTCATAGATACGGAAAAAATGCCTTTTCCTGACTATTTACCGTAATAGTCCTAAATGTTACCGCCTCCTTTGTTTTTGTTTGGCGCCCTACGATATTGATGCCCTAGACCAGTCGATTGGATTTTCTGATGACGATCCTTACCATTTCGTAAACTTAGAAAACCAAATGTTACATGTTATAGTTTTTTTACAAAGTTAAGCACAATTAGGAAAAATAAACTATTTATTATGGCAGATAAAAAGAATATATTTTACGAAAGCAATAACAATTATGTTCTTTGTACCAGAAAAGAATAAAAGCTTTATTTTAACACAAGTTATTTCATATAATCCAGAATGTATGAAAAAAATATATAGAAGAAGAATTTGCTTACAAAGATTAACATAAAATACAAAAGCTATGATAAGCTGATTCTTAAGAAAATTTTAGTCAATGGTAGCTTACATAAAAGGAATTTTTTGCTTATGCTAAATTTCAATTTTTAAGGCGTTATTATTTATATAATATTTATTTGCCTTGTCGCTGGTGAGAGCGCTCAGTAGCCTTTAATGTATAAGAAGCAACGTCGACGGTAACGTAGCTACTAGTGGGGTCCTTCAAGTCGGTAAGGTCTTAAACTGGCAAAAGTAATACCAAAAAAATTTGTTCCAAAGTGGACAACTGCAAACAGCGTTAGTTCTCAGAATGAGAGTTTAGATACCCAACTTGCTAACCAGCATGGCAAACGAGCCCCAAATGAGTTGGACAACTTACGCTCAGCCTCATAGATTCTGGAAAAGGTACACAATCAACATACAATCAAAAAACAAAACACAGCAATAGGAAACTCGACGTAGCAACTTACAATATAAGATTCATGACAATGTAGAGGAACTAGAGAAAGAGGATATAAAATAAGATTTTCGGAAATCAAAAAAAGGAAGGAAAACACATAGACCTTTAATTTAAAATTCCAGTTATTACAACTCAAGCCTGTATCCGACAGAGTTGCATATGTCATAGAAAAACATCTACATCCGACGACAAAGAAATCAAATTATTCTACAACGTAACAACAGCTATGAAAAAAGAAAAACAAAATTTATTATGATTATGAGAAATCTCAATGCCAAAATAGGTCAAAAAACAATAAACTTAAAAGCAAGGTAGACAATTGTTGATACTTCTTACGGAACGGCCGCGGAGTAAAACTTAATTAGTATTCAAAACAGCAAAATTGAAATCAAAAATTGATATAGACATCGTCAAATAGATAGACCAAAAACAAAATAGATTATGTTATCTCAAATAAAAAAGAGCTATTGAGGACGTTGCAGTTTTAAACCGATTTACGACAAGTAGCAATTATTGAATACTACGAGTAAAGATTTGCCTAAATAAAAATATACAAAGAAGAATTTATTGTAAGTTAATTTAAAATTATTTACTTAGGAGGGGCAAAATAAACCACTTTACACTATTTTTGTAGCATCGTTTCGTACTAAGAGCAAGCATTTCATCAGACCACCGAAAGTTTATTAAAAACTCGTGGGCCAACGACATATAAATATTAAGACAACGAACTAGTACAGATAACTTTACAGCATAGAACTTACACGAATAGGTTAAAGTAGAACAATCCACTAGACTGCGAACATAAACAACTTTACCTTGCAGCAAATTGTTAATAAATTATAACACAAAAAAAACAAATAAAACATAAAAATGTCAATAATTAAAAATACTTAAAAATAACAATGGACATAAGCGTTTAACATACACTTGATAAATAATGTATAATCAAAAATTATTGAATGTCAAGAGAAAGACAAGTATTAAAAGACAAAAACAGAAAAATTCAACAGCGATTGGTATAACTTATATAGCTATCTCGTAATAGTAAAATCACACTATGAGATGGCTCTGCCATCAAACACTTTTGAATTGTAACTTCGTCATACTTAAATATAAGCTATAAGGGGCGCCAATGCAATTATGCAAACTACATTAGGGTGTATCTCCTACTGCTGATGAGCTCTAAAAGAGCGAAACGGCCGTCCAGTAGTTCACTCTGGTAGCGTTTGCATAATTGCATTGACATTGCTTACCCCCAATGTCCTTTTACGTTGTGGTTTTATCCCGACGAATAATTCAAAGTATATTTTGAAATTCGCGGGTGTTAAACTAATTTCAACGTGTCACTACCGTTTATAGCTATTTACAGTAAACTTTAGGCACATAGTAAAATCACACTATGAGATGGCTCTGCCATCAAACACTTTTAAATTATTAGTATCATTGTTAAAGTTGATATTATTTTTATGTTTATTGTATCGCATTTTTTGTGTTGCAGTCATATTTGTGATTGTTAATCCGATTTTTAACCTTCTGTTTCGTTTGTCCAATATATGTTTTTGTATTGTGCTAGTTCCTTAGTCCTTAGTGTTACTGTAAAGCATGTTGTAAATAGTGTTAGTGTTGTTATTGGTAAAATGATAATTTCAGTACTATAATGTAAATTATAACGTTGTAATTTTCAAAAAAAACTAGAATATGGAATATTTCACACATAACTAATCTCCATATCACAGCTTTGTACACTTAGTTCTTAAATGTTTTAAAGTTCCAGTTTTACAAATAATCTAGTAAAAGCACTGACTGCTCTTCAACTTCTGCCTTTTACGCCCACAGCTCAAAAATGAATCTGAAGTCAGCAAAAGCCTATTAAAAACGTCCTTTATATACAGTTCTCTCGAGAATTTTCTCGTAAAATCGAGTTTGTAGCTTCAGAAGTTCCTTTAGATAGTCCTATAGATAAAAGAGCATTTTTACTAATAGCAAGACCATGAACAAGAATTTTATGTAGTGTGTCATTGAATCCCAATAATACAATTGAATATACAATTCCGCAGTATCATTTGCAGAATTGGCAAAATTGCGCTCTTTTTTTCAAGACTAGTCGAAATGGCTTTTAATATAATTCTCAATCGTTGTATGAGACGTATTTCTATACCTTCAATTTCAGCAGCTACTTTAGTATCACTAAAAAATTTTTTGAATGTATTTCCTGAATTCGAGTTGCCGGAACGTTAACTAACTTACTTTTTTTAACATGTTTTGTATTTTTTTCCCGTTTGTTTCACACTGTTTTTCTCATTTTTATCCTATGAATTGCCACTTTTTTAATGATAGCTTGTAGGCTGTATGTATAAGAGTCTCAAATAATCTAATTCTCTGATGTAAACTTGAAATACTAAATCTGAATGCTTCAGGTTTCTCTATTTAGTTGTTTTTAAATCGTTAAAATTCTTTGATGTTTTTCCACATATGTAACATTGCATAGTAGATGTAGATGTATTTGTTGCCGCATTGTACATTTTTGTGCTTACCATAGTCGAAACCAAATTGTGCAAAATGTTCATAGCTACTGTATTTGAGTTTGTAATCTTTGTTGCTCTCAATTGTTTGACTTGGTCAACAACACATTTTATTTTATATTTTGTTATATCGGCAGTTTCATGTAGGAATCTTATCTGAATTGGACGACAGAAACGTGAAGAGGATGGCGTTGGGTTCTGCCACAAAATGTTTTGTTGGTTTTCTAATTGTGATTGTAATCTTATGGTGACTATTAAACTTTGTAATATATTTGAATCATCAACTGTAGAATTTTGAAAAATTTGTTGAAATCGAATGTGTTGACTACCACCCCAACTCTATTTAAATATGAGTTCCATATTTAATAACTCTTCTGAAGTACATGTATCAAGAGTAGTCTCCATATACCTGCATAGTCTTAAAACTGTATGATTTCATAAAGCTTATAGATGAACTTTGGCGCAAGTTTCTATTACACGCATTGACTATTTAAGAAAAGAATAAAACTTCTTGTTAGATTTGTATAGTATGTTTCTTTGCATAAACTTATTCAATCTCACATAATGCTGTTTTAAACTACCGCTACGGCTTGTAGGAGAATTGACTTCTTTTATAAAGTATTAGTTTTTTCTTGACTGGTCTCTTGAATCAAAAAAATGTATTTTTGACAAAAAATATTGGATGTCTGTGTGTGTGTGTGTGTGTGCGTGCGTGCGTGTGTGTGTGTGTCTGTGTGTGTGTGTAACCATGTACCCACGATAACTCTTGAACCAAAAGTCGAAAAGTTGAAATTTAGTATGGAGCTGGCTGTTTGATATTATCTCGGTTCTAGCAAAAGATGGGTCTAATAAAAAAAACCTAAAGTGGGTGTATCTCAAGGATACTAAATGAATAGGATTGCTTGATTCGTATTCTCGCAATGTAAGCCGCCCCACTCCAGTAAATCTTGACGCGTGTCATCAACCGTAGTTTTGCGATTTTTATTATAACAATTATTACATTTGTTGGTGTTTTACTCGTTCAAATACGTGTCTACAAGTTGCTTGTAAGAATTTCTAATAATTATCAGGTTTAATTTAAAATTTAAACTTATTTACATTATATTAGAAGGTGCGCTGTATCTTGTTGCGATAACAACCTGATTGCAACCAAAAATAAAAACCACAAGTTCCCAAAAGGCACCGATTTAGTGTCCATTACGATTAAAAATGAATGGATTAGGCGTCGTAAAAGGGCTGATAACATGAACCCTAATACTAGCGTAATTTGTTCTACTCATTTTACAGAGGAGAGTTATATGAACGAGATTTAAAAAATGAATGATTAGGTTTTTTAATTAAAATTGATTAATATAAATTTAGTAAAAAAATAGCATAAAAAAGTAAAACAATGGAAGCATTAAAATTAAGAAAAAATAAAACATTACCATTATCAAAATAAACTATCAAAATATAAAGCTTAGTGAAAAAAAAAGTGGAAAGAAAAGAGCGAATACACCAGCTCAAGAAACCGATGAAAAAAGAATAAAACGAAGAAAATTAAATAAAATTTCAAAATAAATTTGTAGTGTGTTATGTTATTTTTTTATTTGTTTTGTTAACCTTAAATTTGAATACATTTATTTAACCGTTAATAGTACATTTTATTTTGTTCGTAAATTATAAAATTATTAGCAATTTTTCTATAGTTCAATTTAAAAATGAATCAATCAAACAGCAAACGAGATTAATTTTTTGTGAAAGTTTTCCTACCGTTCAAGTGAAAACAATTTAAACAGCATATTAATTTCAGCTTGATTACATTTAAATGTAATTTTTTGCCTTTAAAAAAACAACAAAACTAATTAATAAAAAAAATATTTCGATTATGAACACTATTGCCATTGCTTATTAAATCAAAAGTTGTCAAATTTACTCAAATAAAATATTTAGAAGCCTTTTAACGTGCATCTTAGTACATATTGTAATAGAAGTATCGAGAACGAGGTCTACGCGTGACGTCAGCGCGACAGAATAAATCGAGCGATCGAGCAATCCTATTCATTTAGTATCCTTGGGTGTATCCGCCATTTTCAACAGCTTTTCTTATATAATTTTATACGTATGTAAATTATTCGAATTATTTTTATAGTTTCTTATAGGGATAATTCTTCTATGATTCTTTCTAACAATTTATTCAAATAAAAATTTGTTCTAACATGAACAGTTTATTAGATATTTGATTTATAATTTAAAGTGAATTCCATATATAATCCTAGGTTGGAATCCTGCCTACGGCGATTTTTTTAGGGAAAAATTCCATATCCTGAACGGAAATCAAAATACGTTAAAAAATAACAATTGTTCTCTGTATTTTTTTTGTTTATACCGTGTGTCTAGAAATTTTGAAGCATTTTTCTTATATAATCTCTAAATCTTAATTTTTTTTTCTTATATAATTTTGTACGTATGTAAAACATTCAGATTATTTTTACAATTTCTTATAGAAATAATTCTTCCTAACAACTTATTCAAATAAAAAATTTTCTCACATTAACAGTTTATTAGATATTTTATTTACAATTTAAAGTGAATTCCATATATAGTCCAGGTTCGAATTCTGAATGGGACGATTTTTTTTAGAAAAAAATCTCATATCTTGAAAGGAAAGCAAGATACGTTAAAAATAACATTTTTTTTCTATATTGTTTTGACTTAGATGTTTATCTTCAATTTGAAAATAAAAAATATGTAGAAATTCCTTATAGGGATGTTGTGTGGTGACCACATCAGTTTTTTTTTAAATAGATAATATCGACCAGTTATGTATGGTGATAGAACTATCTAGCCAGTGTTTATTTTGATTTAAGAAACGTGTCTCTGTATGGTTTGCGAAGCTCCATCTTAGTTTAAAATCCGTTTTAAATTGTCTCAAATTATTTGTCAATGTTTTCTACTGCATGTCCAATGGTTTCTCAATCAGTTTTCGCTTCCTGCTGTTTCTAAACAATACTTATACGTATACTTGAGCTTATGAACGCGGAAACCTCCATACTGTGAAAGCGGAAAGTAAATTGCGGTCTCAAACTACAAAATACCATAAATTTAAACTTGTCAATGCGGAATTTTAATTGTAAAAAAACGCAAGTGCATAAAACAATAAAACACGAAAAATAAAGATTCTGTCATGTTTAGAAGGTGATAGCGATTGTTTTATAAAAACTTTTAATTTAAGAACTAAATGAGAAAAAATAGTTTTAGACGATAAAATAAAAAAACTGTCAACAAACAACAATTACAAATTTTTTAAGCCCATTTAAATGGATAACATTTATCTATGCATTTTTTAAATATATTTTTGCGACTTATCATTTTATTTTAAGAAGTATTTATTAAAATATTCGTGTAAATTCTATGCTGTAAAGTTATCTGTACCTGTTAGTTGTTTTAATATTTATATGTCGTTGACTTACGAGTTTTTAATACGTTTTTTGTGCTTTGATGAAGTGCTCGCTTGTAACACAAAACGGTGACTCAAAATTAATTTAAAGTGGTTTGTTTAGCCTTTTCTAAGTCAAGAGTTTTAAAGAAGTTACAATAGTGAATAAAGAAGAATAAAAATTTTACCAAAAAAAATTACTTCACTTAAACAGCACAAATAGTCCTGGATAAAATAAAAAGTAAATCTGAAAGTATTAGAAATGCTTAAGTACAGCTCTACAAAACAAAAAAAAACTAATGAAAACAAAATCAACATTAACTTGAAGAAACAGCTTCTAAACGACGGAATAATAATAGAAAGGGGACAAGATAAACCAAACCACAAAAAAAGGTATGAACAAATTCGTTCAGTGTATAGAACTCAATAAAACAATTTAAAAAAATGAAAAAATAAATAAGGAGCTATAACCAGATGAAAGTTGACAAAATTGTCGAAAAAACACAGGAATGAAGTATCTAAATCCAACAATAGAGAAAACAAATATATTATCCATGAACAGCAATGGAAAGGAAAAAAACAAAGAAAAAAATAGCAAAATTCTACGCAGACTTGCATATTTTTAAGAAAGCGACAATATAATAATAATAAATGACAATACACAACAGAGCAGAAGAGAGAAATGTAAACTCGCCCGTAGACAAGTATGAGATAAAACAAGCTTTGGATGCATATCATCGGACCATTTTCTCTTAAATACAGAACAAATGAATACCAGCTTAGCTTATTATTTCCCTCTATTGTACGATATGGTATTTGACAATGTAGATCTGTGGACAGTTGAGGAGGCTATGAATAACTGCAGAATAGATTTTTGCTATAGGCAGACTATACACAATCAATTAAAAGAGGCGTTCGACAAGGTGACGTAATATCACCAAAGCTCTTCCTACTGACCTTGGGAGATGTGTTTAGACTATTGAATTGAACAAACTACGATATAAATATTGATAGCAAAAATCTAATTCATTTTAAACTTGTTGATGATGTCATTGTAATCTTTACAACATTTGAAGAATTAAAACTATGACCAAAGTTATAAGAAATATTGTTATAAACGACTACATTTTAGTTAAGGTTAAAGAGTATGTACATCTGGGACAAATCTTTAAATCCAGCGAAGAAAAACACAGCTAAAGTATCTAAAAGGACACGATTGACATGGGGAAGATTTGGTAAGTGCATACTTAAAAATTCCAAAACACCTCAATAAATAAAGCAAAGTATTATTTCTATCATAAGATATGAATGTCAAATTTAAACGCTCACTAGAGCCAGGCTGGGAAAAATGTTAAATCACAAAGATCTTTAGAGAGAGCAATGCAAAGGACTGGACGCTGAAGAATACGTTGCAAGATTAAAACGCAGCTTTGCAGGGCATAACGCACGACAGAAGAATAAAAGTTGGAACACCACTATCCAGAATAGACCATGACAGAACAGACAACTTACTAGAGGCTTCTGTTCAAAGCGGGATATCAAGTAGCTGAAAAAAGTATCATCGATATAATTTTTATTGTATTATTGTCATTAAATTTGTTATAAAAATTACGCATCTATTTACTATTTATATCATATGCACAATATTTTTTTTTACAATAATAAATAATGATTTAAACATTTTAGTAATCGAATTAACAGTATTCTAATTGATAACAAATTTGCATTGTGTTACAATTGTCACTGACCCTGTTTCACATGTCACGGTCAATGTTGCAACTTTCACAGTGCAAATCCTTAAACATTTCCTATTTTTATTATGTTACTAAATTATCTTTTACTAGTATCCTACAAAGAGCAACTAAAGTTTATTAGTTTACCGAAGACAATAAAATAGAGAATGCAGTATCGACCTAAAGGATTGTCGTGGTTAGTATTTCATTGAACTTATTACCATAAATTCTTATTTACTTATTTATTAATTTCTAAACTATTAAAAACAGTTATTCCATTATTAATATAAACCAACTTCTCGAGTTCGTTAAAATAAGAATTGCATAATTATATTAATTAATAATTTTCTTACACTTTTACAATTATATTACTTATTGCTTACAATAGACATGAAAGCTGTGCTGTTTATTTTCTTAAGCTGAATGTACTACTTACATTAAATATTTTTTAAAGAATGAGAAAACGGTTATTGCATAAATAATTACTCAAAATCTAGCTAATGAAAGAATCTAGGTAGGTACAAGTTTTTTAGCACTCCTATTATGGTTGTAATCATTTAAAAAATAAGATCACTAAGATTCCACAACGGTAATTATAATGAAAAAACTTAGTGTATACTTGATTTCAAATGACAATCTTTCTAATTAAAAGTAAAATTGTAAGGTTGATAAGAGGAAAGTATATCGAAAAGTAAATAAAAGCTTATTCTAAAATTAACATCAATGATAAACCTTAAAAATACGTTTTTATCGACAACTTATTAATATCAGTTTCTTAAATACGTGTTTTTAAATTTATTTGTTTTCTTACAAAATTTTGAGAAAATTACTGCTAAATTTTGCAAACAGACTCGATAGCACGTAATCATTTCTTATAGTACTTTCTAAAAAAAATCACGAAACGTTATAAACATCAATAATAAACCTATATATAGCGGCTTCAACATTGCTTGCTTGTAACATTTATTATTACTACTAATTTATTTATACTAAAAATATGTAAACGTTTATAACTAACCGAATTAATTAAACCTAAGGATATTTAATAAAAAACACTTAAACTAATTTATATATAGAACTATCATACGAAGATAAAGTCCGCGAATAACTTTAGTTTAACACTTATTGTTTACTTTAAAGTCACGTACAAGGTTATACTCCGTATATTTATCTCGAACACACGCGTTAATTACTTATTTATTTAAACTTGAATAATCTTCTTAACACTGCCGTCTTTATATTACAGGAATAACAGCCCTATGATTTTTTTTGCACTGCATTTATACATTTTGGAGAAACGTTTGCGAATGTTCCACGTCCTTCGGTGAACGTTCTGGAAAATGGAGAACAACTTCGAGAAAGCTCTTGAGAATAATCTCTCGAACGTTTCAATATTTAGTGTGCTGCAGTGGTCTCCTAAAACGAGTAAAGAATGAGAATTAATAAAAAAACTGTGTTCTATACAGGGTGTCCCAGAATATTTGAGCAATCTTCTGGATTTAGATAGGACACAAAAATAATATGCCAATTTTCTATACATTATTTTTCCTATGACTCTTCCTACGAAGATTCGGGATCATAACGGACGCCCCTAGAAATCGGTTTATTTTACTAACTCTTATAGTAGTAGATGCAATTTAACATTTAATGATGGCAGATAAGTTTCCTTAACTTAACCTTTTTATTCACATTCGACTTATTTAGTTTGCCATGGACCGACTACCTCTAACACAGTAATGTTATTTCTTTTACAAACTGTACGATAGAAACGTAACAATAATATTTTTGAATAGCTTTAACGAAAGAAAGGTACTCTTGATCGACATCAATAAAATTAACTGTTTACGAAAACAAAATATTTTTGTTCAATATGGTTTTTTGCATTGGTTGTTATCTTCGTAAAATTTACTCTTTGTTGCTATAGTTTTCTAGAGATGCACCAATTTCAAGTATGCAAAAGTACGTTTTAGCGGATGAGTCCGGATGTTTGAAATCTCCTATGAGTCCGTTAAAACTAAAATTTTTTTGCACGAATTCTCTAAATTATCAGCTATAATACCCCTAGAGCATTGATAATACCGAGATAATTTTGTCCTAGAAACTGTTGAAACATTCTCTACGACAAAAGTTTGGTTATTTATCAATGCTCGAGGTGTATTCGGTAAGATAAGTTTTTACTACTTTTCATGTTTTTTAATCAATTAATACAAACTAATTGTGTTTTTTTGGTGTATTTTCTAAAATAAGTTTGTTAATTTTGTTGTTACAAATATCAACAAATCTTTGTTTCATTATTATGAATGAATTTACCTTCTGACATTTAATTTGCCATTTGAATATATCATGTCTGCTTTTCCCGATAACACCACACCCGTGGTGTTATCGCTGTAATTTGTTGATGATTGAATTTTAAAAAATGCAATAAAACATTTTTTTATTGGTTAATTCATTTTTGGTGCATACAGAACAGCTGTGAACATTATAATTAGTTTTGAAATACTTGTTAGGACAATAACAGATAAATAAAGTTGTCATAGTTAGTTTAGCGTACTTGTCTTCTAAAGATGTATTTTGCGGAGCGTTTAGAATTTGCAAGATGTTCACTTTAGAGAGTGCATGCAAAGAAAATATTTATTACAGTGTCAGTTAAAAATCAATGTCAGTGTCAGAGTATATTGAAATTTTCGTTCTTATTTTTCTTTGTGGCTAGTTAACTACGAATGGAGCTTACGTTTGCTGCATATGCCTACATGAATTTAATGTATGTGTTTGCATCATGTAATGCCTTATAAGTCAGAAAACTTTATAAAGAAAAATGTTCAAATAGAGAAACTCCTGATAGAAAAACTTTTAAAAGTCGTTTAAAAAAGAGACAGATCTTTTATTTTTTACTTGTATTTATCAAATGATATAAATTTAATGTAAAATGCCGTAAATAATTTTACAAAAATTTAACAGTCAGCTACAATTGCGGAAATCATATCAATCACAAGGAGGGTGTTGAAGAAAACACCTTAAATGTCGTAGACGCAGATCCTTCTACAACTGTTCGAAAATTGGCTGTTCAGTTTAATTGCTCAAAATTGACGGTTTCTAGAATTTAGAGAGCAACAGTTGCATTCATACTATCTTCAAAGAGTTCATGCGCATCTTCCTGAAGACTTTTTGCAAATGGTGAAATTTTTGAACTGGGTTGTAGAGTCGCACAGAAACGATGCAATTTTCATTGATTCAGTTCTCTTTACGAACGACGCTCGATTCTCTAGAAACGGCATTAATAAACTCTAAATTTGAATTTATGGGGAGAAGAAAATTCCCATGCTTCTATTATAACACATCATCAGTATCGATTTAGAACCCCTCAATGTGTGGGTTACAATAATCGGGTAACATTTAATCAAACTAGTCATATTATTTGTATGTGTCTTATCTAAATCAGCAATATTAGTCACATATCCTAAAGCACCCTGTATACAACAACAAAAAAGCATTAATATAACTTTACACATTAAATTCCTAAAAAATGTTTTAATTCAATTTAGAAAGGAAAAACAACGATTCCTTTCTCTCGTTGTTTTCTTTAAATTATTAGAGATTATATATATATATATATATATATATATATATATATATATGTACAGCCTAACCTGTTGCAATGTTGATGTTGCAACACTGTTCGAGTTTTATACAGTTTTATACGCATCGCGATACGTACGGTTTGCAGTTTTCAACTTTTATACGTATAAAAACATTGTCACAGGTCCTACAAAATGTGTAACTAAGAAAATATTAAACAACAACCTTTAATTGTTCTTAACTACTGCATTTATATGTATTTAATTAGGTACAGTAGGAAATAACAACACATGTTATATTGTTATATAGTAAAATGTTTTTTTTATTAAATATCCAAACTGCTAAAGTAATGTGTAATGTGTTGCCTAACGTTCACTTATTTCAAATAATGTTATCATGCTTGTTATAAATGCCTAATAAAGTAATACATATACTTCATATAAATGTTAAATATCTATAAAATGATAAATGTAAGCATATACTAATTTCATTTAATAAAATTTATCTTATTACCGACGCCTAGCTCACTCACTCAAATTCATAGAACGTTAATTGTTATTAGTGTTAGGTTCGGCATAGAGTAAAAACATGTAAACAAGAAAATATTTTATCCAAGTTCAAAATAGAAAATTCTTATTGTTAATTTCCATTTATAAAATGTACAAATATAAACAAAATCAACATAATTCTGCAAGACAGTCGACCATTATAAATGCTGTACCATTAGAATCGAAATAATGTGACAATAATTGTTTGAACAGCTATCTAACCATGGAGCAAAAAAATGATAACTAAAAATAAAATGTTTATTTCGCAACTAAAGACATAAGTAAATCTTGGCTGTTATTTGGCGGGAAGTCAATTGCAAATTATATCATACTGCAATATAAACAGTCTTACACTATGATAAGAAAGTGACGACATATTTATGTAAACGAATGTTCGCACTAGTTTATGCTGACTTGCACTACAGCCGGCTTATGAACGATAATAATTATCTTCTCGTTTTTACTGATTGTAAATTTTTAATCTGTAATGAACATATGTTTAAATAACTCAAGTCTTAACTTTAATTGCATGGATCAATAGATTTCGATTAATTTTTTTTCCACATTTTCAAATTCATAAAAGAATGTACAATTAAAAGTGTTAAACAATATTTTGGTCGATGAGCTGTTTTAGAGCAATTTGATCGAGATAGCAAAACGTCACTGATGCTAATGAATTTATAACGTATCGGGAAACATATTCTCCATATTTGGTAAAGTTTTATTAGCTAAGATTGAAAATAATCCTTATTATCAGAAACGATAGACGACAAAACAAGGTGTCTAATGATGTGTCAAATTACAATTTTGGATGAAAGGTTACGAAAATACGGAATGACAAAGTCAAAAATTCTATTTTTCTCGGGTTATGATAAGAACGTACTGCGGTTAAAACGTCAACGTAATCACAATTATATACGGATTTCTTTCAAATTTCTCATATATGTAACTAAAAGTGCTTATAATTAGATCGCGCAAACAAAATTTTGATCTGACAAGCCGTTTTAGGGTTATCGAACTTGAAACAACAACATCGTGAGATGTCAAAAACGTGAAGAGGGTGAAAAAGGCAGTTCCATCGAGATAGCAAAATGTCGTTGATGTTAATGAGTTTATAATCTATCGGGAACCATCCCCTCCAGATTTGGTAACGATTTGTCAAAAATTGTGGATTTTAGTCATCTTTCGTAATAAAAAATGAAAATTATAATGCAGTATGCGCAGTACTTTACACAAAGCTAAATAAACTTATTATCAAAGTTTGAAAACAATCAATATTATAACGAACGATAGGGGACAAAACAAGGTATCTAATGATGTGTCAAATTACAATTTTGGATGAAAGGTTACCAAAATACGGAATGACAAAGTCAAAAATTCTATTTTTCTCGGGTTATGATAAGAACGTACTGCGGTTAAAACGTCAACGTAATCACAATTATATACGGATTTCTTTCAAATTTCTCATATATGTAACTAAAAGTGCGTATAATTAGATCGCGCAAACAAAATTTTGATCTGACAAGCCGTTTTAGGGTTATCAAACTTGAGCCAACATCATCGTGAGATGTCGAAAACAAGAAGAGGGTGAAAAAGGCAGTTTCATCGAGATAGCAAAATGTCGTTGATGTTAATGAGTTTATAATCTATCGGGAACCATCCTCCAGATTTGGTAACGATTTGTCAAAATTGTGGATTTTAGTCATCTTTCGTAATAAAAATGAAAATTATAATGCAGTATGCGCAGTACTTTACACAAAGCTAAATAAACTTATTATCAAAATTTGAAAACAATCGATACTATAACGAACGATAGGGGACAAAACAAGGTATCTAATGATGTGTCAAATTACAATTTTGGATGAAAGGTTACCAAAATACGGAATGACAAAGTCAAAAATTCTATTTTTCTCGGGTTATGATAAGAACGTACTGCGGTTAAAACGTCAACGTAATCACAATTATATACGGATTTCTTTCAAATTTCTCATATATGTAACTAAAAGTGCGTATAATTAGATCGCGCAAACAAAATTTTGATCTGACAAGCCGTTTTAGGGTTATCAAACTTGAGCCAACATCATCGTGAGATGTCGAAAACAAGAAGAGGGTGAAAAAGGCAGTTTCATCGAGATAGCAAAATGTCGTTGATGTTAATGAGTTTATAATCTATCGGGAACCATCCCCTCCAGATTTGGTAACGATTTGTCAAAAATTGTGGATTTTAGTCATCTTTCGTAATAAAAAATGAAAATTATAATGCAGTATGCGCAGTACTTTACACAAAGCTAAATAAACTTATTATCAAAGTTTGAAAACAATCAATATTATAACGAACGATAGGGGACAAAACAAGGTATCTAATGATGTGTCAAATTACAATTTTGGATGAAAGGTTACCAAAATACGGAATGACAAAGTCAAAAATTCTATTTTTCTCGGGTTATGATAAGAACGTACTGCGGTTAAAACGTCAACGTAATCACAATTATATACGGATTTCTTTCAAATTTCTCATATATGTAACTAAAAGTGCGTATAATTAGATCGCGCAAACAAAATTTTGATCTGACAAGCCGTTTTAGGGTTATCAAACTTGAGCCAACATCATCGTGAGATGTCGAAAACAAGAAGAGGGTGAAAAAGGCAGTTTCATCGAGATAGCAAAATGTCGTTGATGTTAATGAGTTTATAATCTATCGGGAACCATCCCCTCCAGATTTGGTAACGATTTGTCAAAAATTGTGGATTTTAGTCATCTTTCGTAATAAAAACTGAAAATTATAATGCAGTATGTGTAGCACTTGACACAAGGCTAAATAAACTTATTATCAAAGTTTGAAAACAATCGATATTATAAGAAACGATAGGGGACAAAACTGGGTATCTAATTATGTGTCAAATTACAATTTTGTATGAAGGGTTACCAAAATACAGAATGACATAGTCAAAACTTCGTTTTTCTCGTGTTATGGTAAGAACGTACTGCGGTTAAAACGTCAACGTAATCACAATTATATACGGATTTCTTTCAAATTTCTCATATATGTAACTAAAAGTGCGTATAATTAGATCGCGCAAACAAAATTTTGATCTGACAAGCCGTTTTAGGGTTATCAAACTTGAGCCAACATCATCGTGAGATGTCGAAAACAAGAAGAGGGTGAAAAAGGCAGTTTCATCGAGATAGCAAAATGTCGTTGATGTTAATGAGTTTATAATCTATCGGGAACCATCCCCTCCAGATTTGGTAACGATTTGTCAAAAATTGTGGATTTTAGTCATCTTTCGTAATAAAAAATGAAAATTATAATGCAGTATGCGCAGTACTTTACACAAAGCTAAATAAACTTATTATCAAAATTTGAAAACAATCGATACTATAACGAACGATAGGGGACAAAACAAGGTATCTAATGATGTGTCAAATTACAATTTTGGATGAAAGGTTACCAAAATACGGAATGACAAAGTCAAAAATTCTATTTTTCTCGGGTTATGATAAGAACGTACTGCGGTTAAAACGTCAACGTAATCACAATTATATACGGATTTCTTTCAAATTTCTCATATATGTAACTAAAAGTGCGTATAATTAGATCGCGCAAACAAAATTTTGATCTGACAAGCCGTTTTAGGGTTATCAAACTTGAGCCAACATCATCGTGAGATGTCGAAAACAAGAAGAGGGTGAAAAAGGCAGTTTCATCGAGATAGCAAAATGTCGTTGATGTTAATGAGTTTATAATCTATCGGGAACCATCTCCTCCAGATTTGGTAACGATTTGTCAAAAATTGTGGATTTTAGTCATCTTTCGTAATAAAAACTGAAAATTATAATGCAGTATGTGTAGCACTTGACACAAGGCTAAATAAACTTATTATCAAAGTTTGAAAACAATCGATATTATAAGAAACGATAGGGGACAAAACTGGGTATCTAATTATGTGTCAAATTACAATTTTGTATGAAGGGTTACCAAAATACAGAATGACATAGTCAAAACTTCGTTTTTCTCGTGTTATGGTAAGAACGTACTGCGGTTAAAACGTCAACGTAATCACAATTATA
Organism: Aquatica leii; assembly: GCA_035610365.1. Lineage (NCBI taxonomy): Eukaryota > Metazoa > Arthropoda > Insecta > Coleoptera > Lampyridae > Aquatica > Aquatica leii. The sequence continues at coordinate 155,133,611 of CM069433.1, forward strand.
TACGGATTTCTTTCAAATTTCTCATATATGTAACTAAAAGTGCGTATAATTAGATCGCGCAAACAAAATTTTGATCTGACAAGCCGTTTTAGGGTTATCAAACTTGAGCCAACATCATCGTGAGATGTCGAAAACAAGAAGAGGGTGAAAAAGGCAGTTTCATCGAGATAGCAAAATGTCGTTGATGTTAATGAGTTTATAATCTATCGGGAACCATCCCCTCCAGATTTGGTAACGATTTGTCAAAAATTGTGGATTTTAGTCATCTTTCGTAATAAAAAATGAAAATTATAATGCAGTATGCGCAGTACTTTACACAAAGCTAAATAAACTTATTATCAAAATTTGAAAACAATCGATACTATAACGAACGATAGGGGACAAAACAAGGTATCTAATGATGTGTCAATATACAATTTTGGATGAAAGGTTACCAAAATACGGAATGACAAAGTCAAAAATTCTATTTTTCTCGGGTTATGATAAGAACGTACTGCGGTTAAAACGTCAACGTAATCACAATTATATACGGATTTCTTTCAAATTTCTCATATATGTAACTAAAAGTGCGTATAATTAGATCGCGCAAACAAAATTTTGATCTGACAAGCCGTTTTAGGGTTATCAAACTTGAGCCAACATCATCGTGAGATGTCGAAAACAAGAAGAGGGTGAAAAAGGCAGTTTCATCGAGATAGCAAAATGTCGTTGATGTTAATGAGTTTATAATCTATCAGGAACCATCCCTCCAGATTTGGTAACGATTTGTCAAAAATTGTGGATTTTAGTCATCTTTCGTAATAAAAAATGAAAATTATAATGCAGTATGCGCAGTACTTTACACAAAGCTAAATAAACTTATTATCAAAGTTTGAAAACAATCAATATTATAACGAACGATAGGGGACAAAACAAGGTATCTAATGATGTGTCAAATTACAATTTTGGATGAAAGGTTACCAAAATACGGAATGACAAAGTCAAAAATTCTATTTTTCTCGGGTTATGATAAGAACGTACTGCGGTTAAAACGTCAACGTAATCACAATTATATACGGATTTCTTTCAAATTTCTCATATATGTAACTAAAAGTGCGTATAATTAGATCGCGCAAACAAAATTTTGATCTGACAAGCCGTTTTAGGGTTATCAAACTTGAGCCAACATCATCGTGAGATGTCGAAAACAAGAAGAGGGTGAAAAAGGCAGTTTCATCGAGATAGCAAAATGTCGTTGATGTTAATGAGTTTATAATCTATCGGGAACCATCCCCTCCAGATTTGGTAACGATTTGTCAAAAATTGTGGATTTTAGTCATCTTTCGTAATAAAAAATGAAAATTATAATGCAGTATGCGCAGTACTTTACACAAAGCTAAATAAACTTATTATCAAAATTTGAAAACAATCGATACTATAACGAACGATAGGGGACAAAACAAGGTATCTAATGATGTGTCAAATTACAATTTTGGATGAAAGGTTACGAAAATACGGAATGACAAAGTCAAAAATTCTATTTTTCTCGGGTTATGATAAGAACGTACTGCGGTTAAAACGTCAACGTAATCACAATTATATACGGATTTCTTTCAAATTTCTCATATATGTAACTAAAAGTGCGTATAATTAGATCGCGCAAACAAAATTTTGATCTGACAAGCCGTTTTAGGGTTATCAAACTTGAGCCAACATCATCCTGAGATGTCGAAAACAAGAAGAGGGTGAAAAAGGCAGTTTCATCGAGATAGCAAAATGTCGTTGATGTTAATGAGTTTATAATCTATCGGGAACCATCTCCTCCAGATTTGGTAACGATTTGTCAAAAATTGTGGATTTTAGTCATCTTTCGTAATAAAAACTGAAAATTATAATGCAGTATGTGTAGCACTTGACACAAGGCTAAATAAACTTATTATCAAAGTTTGAAAACAATCGATATTATAAGAAACGATAGGGGACAAAACTGGGTATCTAATTATGTGTCAAATTACAATTTTGTATGAAGGGTTACCAAAATACAGAATGACATAGTCAAAACTTCGTTTTTCTCGTGTTATGGTAAGAACGTACTGCGGTTAAAACGTCAACGTAATCACAATTATATACGGATTTCTTTCAAATTTCTCATATATGTAACTAAAAGTGCGTATAATTAGATCGCGCAAACAAAATTTTGATCTGACAAGCCGTTTTAGGGTTATCAAACTTGAGCCAACATCATCGTGAGATGTCGAAAACAAGAAGAGGGTGAAAAAGGCAGTTTCATCGAGATAGCAAAATGTCGTTGATGTTAATGAGTTTATAATCTATCGGGAACCATCCCCTCCAGATTTGGTAACGATTTGTCAAAAATTGTGGATTTTAGTCATCTTTCGTAATAAAAAATGAAAATTATAATGCAGTATGCGCAGTACTTTACACAAAGCTAAATAAACTTATTATCAAAATTTGAAAACAATCGATACTATAACGAACGATAGGGGACAAAACAAGGTATCTAATGATGTGTCAAATTACAATTTTGGATGAAAGGTTACCAAAATACGGAATGACAAAGTCAAAAATTCTATTTTTCTCGGGTTATGATAAGAACGTACTGCGGTTAAAACGTCAACGTAATCACAATTATATACGGATTTCTTTCAAATTTCTCATATATGTAACTAAAAGTGCGTATAATTAGATCGCGCAAACAAAATTTTGATCTGACAAGCCGTTTTAGCGTTATCAAACTTGAGCCAACATCATCGTGAGATGTCGAAAACAAGAAGAGGGTGAAAAAGGCAGTTTCATCGAGATAGCAAAATGTCGTTGATGTTAATGAGTTTATAATCTATCGGGAACCATCCCCTCCAGATTTGGTAACGATTTGTCAAAAATTGTGGATTTTAGTCATCTTTCGTAATAAAAAATGAAAATTATAATGCAGTATGCGCAGTACTTTACACAAAGCTAAATAAACTTATTATCAAAGTTTGAAAACAATCGATATTATAACGAACGATAGGGGACAAAACAAGGTATCTAATGATGTGTCAAATTACAATTTTGGATGAAAGGTTACGAAAATACGGAATGACAAAGTCAAAAATTCTATTTTTCTCGGGTTATGATAAGAACGTACTGCGGTTAAAACGTCAACGTAATCACAATTATATACGGATTTCTTTCAAATTTCTCATATATGTAACTAAAAGTGCGTATAATTAGATCGCGCAAACAAAATTTTGATCTGACAAGCCGTTTTAGGGTTATCAAACTTGAGCCAACATCATCCTGAGATGTCGAAAACAAGAAGAGGGTGAAAAAGGCAGTTTCATCGAGATAGCAAAATGTCGTTGATGTTAATGAGTTTATAATCTATCGGGAACCATCTCCTCCAGATTTGGTAACGATTTGTCAAAAATTGTGGATTTTAGTCATCTTTCGTAATAAAAACTGAAAATTATAATGCAGTATGTGTAGCACTTGACACAAGGCTAAATAAACTTATTATCAAAGTTTGAAAACAATCGATATTATAAGAAACGATAGGGGACAAAACTGGGTATCTAATTATGTGTCAAATTACAATTTTGTATGAAGGGTTACCAAAATACAGAATGACATAGTCAAAACTTCGTTTTTCTCGTGTTATGATAAGAACGTACTGCGGTTAAAACGTCAACGTAATCACAATTATATACGAATTACTTTCAGATCTATGAAATTTGTAACCAAAAATACGTGCAATTAGATTGCTCAAACAAAATTTTGATGTGATAAGGCGTTTTAGAGTTATCGAACTCGAACCAACAACATCGTGAAATGTCGAAAGTAAGAAGACAGTGAAAAAGGCAGTTTGATCGAGATAGCAAAACGTCGTTGGTAATAATGAGTTTATAGCCTATCGGGAACCATCCTATCCAGATTTGGTAACGATTTGTCAAAAATTGTGGATTTTAGTCATCTTTCGTAATAAAAACTGAAAATTATAATGCAGTATGTGTAGCACTTGACACAAGGCTAAATAAACTTATTATCAAAGTTTGAAAACAATCGATATTATAAGAAACGATAGGGGACAAAACTGGGTATCTAATTATGTGTCAAATTACAATTTTGTATGAAGGGTTTCCAAAATACAGAATGACATAGTCAAAACTTCGTTTTTCTCGTGTTATGATAAGAACGTACTGCGGTTAAAACGTCAACGTAATCACAATTATATACGGATTTCTTTCAAATTTATCATATATGTAACTAAAAGTGCGTATAATTAGATCGCGCAAACAAAATTTTGATCTGACAAGCCGTTTTAGGGTTATCGAACTTGAAACAACAACATCGTGAGATGTCAAAAACGTGAAGAGGGTGAAAAAGGCAGTTTCATCGAGATAGCAAAATGTCGTTGATGTTAATGAGTTTATAATCTATCGGGAACCATCCCCTCCCGATTTGGTAACGATTTGTCAAAAATTGTGGATTTTAGTCATCTTTCGTAATAAAAACTGAAAATTATAATGCAGTATGTGTAGCACTTGACACAAGGCTAAATAAACTTATTATCAAAGTTTGAAAACAATCGATATTATAAGAAACGATAGGGGACAAAACTGGGTATCTAATTATGTGTCAAATTACAATTTTGTATGAAGGGTTACCAAAATACAGAATGACATAGTCAAAACTTCGTTTTTCTCGTGTTATGATAAGAACGTACTGCGGTTAAAACGTCAACGTAATCACAATTATATACGGATTTCTTTCAAATTTCTCATATATGTAACTAAAAGTGTGTATAATTAGATCGCGCAAACAAAATTTTGATCTGACAAGCCATTTTAGGGTTATCGAACTTGAAACAACAACATCGTGAGATGTCAAAAACGTGAAGAGGGTGAAAAAGGCAGTTTCATCGAGATAGCAAAATGTCGTTGATGTTAATGAGTTTATAATCTATCGGGAACCATCCCCTCCCGATTTGGTAACGATTTGTCAAAAATTGTGGATTTTAGTCATCTTTCGTAATAAAAACTGAAAATTATAATGCAGTATGTGTAGCACTTGACACAAAGCTAAATAAACTTATTATCAAATTTTGAAAATAATCGATATTAGAAGGAACGATAGGGGACAAAACTGGGTATCTAATTATGTGTCAAATTACAATTTTGTATGAAGGGTTACCAAAATACAGAATGACATAGTCAAAACTTCGTTTTTCTCGTGTTATGATAAGAACGTACTGCGGTTAAAACGTCAACGTAATCACAATTATATACGAATTACTTTCAGATCTATGAAATTTGTAACCAAAAATACGTGCAATTAGATTGCTCAAACAAAATTTTGATGTGATAAGGCGTTTTAGAGTTATCGAACTCGAACCAACAACATCGTGAAATGTCGAAAGTAAGAAGACAGTGAAAAAGGCAGTTTGATCGAGATAGCAAAACGTCGTTGGTAATAATGAGTTTATAGCCTATCGGGAACCATCCTATCCAGATTTGGTAACGATTTGTCAAAAATTGTGGATTTTAGTCATGTTTCGTAATAAAAACTGAAAATTATAATGCAGTATGTGTAGCACTTGACACAAAGCTAAATAAACTTATTATCAAAGTTTGAAAACAACCGATATTATAAGAAACGATAGGGGACAAAACTGGGTATCTAATTATGTGTCAAATTACAATTTTGTATGAAGGGTTTCCAAAATACAGAATGACATAGTCAAAACTTCGTTTTTCTCGTGTTATGATAAGAACGTACTGCGGTTAAAACGTCAACGTAATCACAATTATATACGGATTTCTTTCAAATTTCTCATATATGTAACTAAAAGTGCGTATAATTAGATCGCGCAAACATAATTTTGATCTGACAAGCCGTTTTAGGGTTATCGAACTTGAAACAACAACATCGTGAGATGTCAAAAACGTGAAGAGGGTGAAAAAGGCAGTTTCATCGAGATAGCAAAATGTCGTTGATGTTAATGAGTTTATAATCTATCGGGAACCATCCCCTCCCGATTTGGTAACGATTTGTCAAAAATTGTGGATTTTAGTCATCTTTCGTAATAAAAACTGAAAATTATAATGCAGTATGTGTAGCACTTGACACAAGGCTAAATAAACTTATTATCAAAGTTTGAAAACAATCGATATTATAAGAAACGATAGGGGACAAAACTGGGTATCTAATTATGTGTCAAATTACAATTTTGTATGAAGGGTTACCAAAATACAGAATGACATAGTCAAAACTTCGTTTTTCTCGTGTTATGATAAGAACGTACTGCGGTTAAAACGTCAACGTAATCACAATTATATACGGATTTCTTTCAAATTTCTCATATATGTAACTAAAAATGCGTATAATTAGATCGCGCAAACAAAATTTTGATCTGACAAGCCGTTTTAGGGTTATCGAACTTGAAACAACAACATCGTGAGATGTCAAAAACGTGAAGAGGGTAAAAAAGGCAGTTTCATCGAGATAGCAAAATGTCGTTGATGTTAATGAGTTTATAATCTATCGGGAACCATCCCCTCCCGATTTGGTAACGATTTGTCAAAAATTGTGGATTTTAGTCATCTTTCGTAATAAAAACTGAAAATTATAATGCAGTATGTGTAGCACTTGACACAAGGCTAAATAAACTTATTATCAAAGTTTGAAAACAATCGATATTATAAGAAACGATAGGGGACAAAACGGGGTATCTAATGATGTGTCAAATTACAATTTTGAATATAGGGTTACCAAAATACGGACCGACAAAGTCAAAAATTCGTTTTTCGCGTGTTATGATAAGAACGTACTGCGGTTAAAATGTCAACGTAACCACAATTATATTCGAATTTTTTCCAAATTTCTTAAATATGTAACTAAAAGTGTGTATAATTAGATCGCGCAAAAAAAATTTTGATCTGACAAGCCATTTTAGGGTTATCGAACTTGAAACAACAACATCGTGAGATGTCAAAAACGTGAAGAGGGTGAAAAAGGCAGTTTCATCGAGATAGCAAAATGTCGTTGATGTTAATGAGTTTATAATCTATCGGGAACCATCCCCTCCCGATTTGGTAACGATTTGTCAAAAATTGTGGATTTTAGTCATCTTTCGTAATAAAAACTGAAAATTATAATGCAGTATGTGTAGCACTTGACACAAAGCTAAATAAACTTATTATCAAATTTTGAAAATAATCGATATTAGAAGGAACGATAGGGGACAAAACTGGGTATCTAATTATGTGTCAAATTACAATTTTGTATGAAGGGTTACCAAAATACAGAATGACATAGTCAAAACTTCGTTTTTCTCGTGTTATGATAAGAACGTACTGCGGTTAAAACGTCAACGTAATCACAATTATATAGGGATTTCTTTCAAATTTCTCATATATGCAACTAAAAGTGCGTATTATTTGATCGCGCAAACAAAATTTTGATCTGATAAGGAGTTTTATGGTTATCGAACTTGAAACAACAACATCGTGAGATGTTGAAAACGTGATCGGGGTGAAAAAGGCAGTTTCATCGAGATAGCAAAATGTCGTTGATGTTAATGATTTTGTAATCTACCGGGAATCATTCCCTACAGATTTGGTAACGATTTGTCAAAAATTGTGGATTTTAGTCATCTTTCGTAATAAAAACTGAAAATTATAATGTACTATGTGTAGCACTTTACATAAGGCTAAATAAACTTATTATCAAAATTTGAAAATAGTCGATATTATAAGAAACGATAGGGGACAAAACGGGGTATCTAATGATGTGTCAAATTACAATTTTGAATGAAGGGTTACCAAAATACGGACCGACAAAGTCAAAAATTCGTTTTTCGCGTGTTATGATAAGAACGTACTGCGGTTAAAATGTCAACGTAACCACAATTATATTCGAATTTTTCCAAATTTCTTAAATATGTAAATAAAAGTGCGTACAATTAGATCGCGCAAACAAAATTTTGATCTGATAAGGAGTTTTATGGTTATCGAACTTGAAACAACAACATCGTGAGATGTTGAAAACGTGATCAGGGTGAAAAAGGCAGTTTCATCTAGATAGCAAAACGTCGTTGATGATAATGAATTTATAATCTATCGGGAACCATCGTCTCCAGATTTGGTAACGATTTGTCAAAAATTGTGGATTGGAACGTACTGCAGTTAAAACGTCAACGTAATCACAATTATATACGGATTTCTTTCAAATTTCTCAAATTTGTAACTAAAGATGGGTTCTGATAGGGAGGTTTAGAGTTATCGAACTCGAACTAACAACATCGCGCGATCTAAAACGAGAAAATGTTGAAATAGACAGTTTGATCGAGATAGCAAAACGTCGTTGGTGCTAATGAGTTTATAGCCTATCGGAAACCATTCTCTCCAAATTTGGCAAAAATTTGTCAAAAATTGTGATAACTCCTCGTATTTTTAATTGTATTAATATCCATAAATTTAAAAAAAAACAATAAAACCTACTACTATAACTTCTGCTAAAACTGACAAAATAAACAGTTTTTAGATGCTTTTTTATAACAAATCTACCTGATTTCAATAAAAGATATAAAAAAAAAATTATGAATTTAAATTGCATTAGATGTAAACGATTGTAGTAAAACTTGTAAAGATAACAAAATGTGAAAATAAAATCATAACACAGCTATCTACCTTTCTTTTACAAAAGTAACTCAATTTAAAATAATACATTATAATTTATAAAAGGTCATAAAACAAAAATGTTTTTTAAAATAAATTGTAATAGTATGCTAATTGTGATAACAGTAGGACATTGCTGTTACAGTAAAAACCGTTCGTAAAAATTGAGATAACACATGGAATAAATGTCGAGTCAAACTATGTATCAATTTCAATACTTTAGATAGGTCACGTCCAAATACGTTACTACCACAGTAATTATACTGTGTTTCTACTAAAACACTTTACGTAAGATTCTATGAATTCGTATTTAGTATCTTTTTGTTTTGTTTAAATAAGTGACATATTATTTAAGTAGTATCCTGTAGTATGTATAATAATAGCTCCTATACCTAATTAACTATCAAAACTGGTTTAGTTCAAGGTGTTAGTATAAATCTGCTTGCTGAAATTGATAAGGAAGTTTTCGGAATTGATATTATACAGGTTCTTAGTTTTGTTGTAACTCTCTTGGAAATTATGAGTTACATATTCAAAAAACCAGTAAAACAACTATAAATAATATAACATTCAAACACTTGTTTTTAAACATTATGACTGACCCAATGTTAAGCGAGCACACCTACAATGAGGTTTGAATAAAGTTTGTTTTCTCAAAGTTGTACCACCTATTAAAAGCTTATAAATGATTTCAGTAAAAACAAGAATTGTTTATTCTTTGACAAACGTTTAGCAAATATGTCTGATAAAGAGACAAAAATTTGAAGTTTACACGATTCGTAGTTCTTAGTTTTAGCTTTAAGGCGTTTTTGTTATTTTCTCCTCTCGCGGATGATTGGTTTATTTTTTCTGTTTGATTTTTTTGTTTACTTATGCGTTTACTTTTAAGGGTTGAATTCAATTTAATTTAAAAAATTAGAAAGAAAGGTAAATTACAATTTTTTAACAATAATGTTAATTGTAGCATTTTCTAATTGCACTTGCATTAAATATGCACGTTTTTAATATCTATATGTGTAAGTACAAAACACATAAGGTGAATGGCATTAAAACTCGGTAATTAGAAATTTCCGAATATTGAATTCATTTAAAAATCAAAATTATACTGATTTTGTAATCAACGTCATTTTTATTAAAAAATATATTTTCTATTAAAAAAGTTTAATACCGTATTTTATATTAACAACACCAATTATTAATTATTATCATTTTATTAATGTTAATAATAAACATTTTCTGTATTGTAAATACATCGCGAATAATTTAGAATACTTGTAGAATACAAATTCATTTACATACCTATAATGTAGGCAACACACATTGGGATTGACGTCACATCTCAAAACAGCGTTGCCACAATTATTGCGGCAAGTACGGCAAAATATCGGGACGCGTAGCAATATTGCAACGCGTCCACGATTATTGCTATAGGTATGGAAGCATAAATTTTGCATTGCTACAAGTACGACGTTACAAATATATATATATATATATATATATATATATTATGTTATTCGCTAATGAGCATATTAAGTGCCAAAACTGAATTTGGAGGCTAAAATGTGACAAAAAAAAGTTTGCTTCATTTAAAGCTATACACCAACAGACAAATTGTGCTTTTTAAATGACTTCATTAGATTTAATTTTATTTTTTATCAGTTTTTCTTGAGTTGAGAGAATCCGTTACAGCGCTCAGTTTTTTTTTGCGTAATTATTGTATGATCTTGTTTTATTCAATTCTTCTACCACTTTGATACAGTTAACAATCGCAGAACCATAACGGATAATTAAGTGTAAAGTATTTTTCTATCTTGATGAAACCACTAGTGGCGTCTGGTGGTCAATGCTGCTAGAAGGTCATTTCAATACCAAACCTAAAAAACGCATTCTTACTTAATTAAAAAATTATATTTAAGGTCAATTTATCTCTCTTTGGAATAAGCAACATACAATCTTCTTATTATAAAGTAGCATAATTTATTTAATAGATGGCAAGATGACGACATTATTAATGATTGACTATTCCAACCATTAATGTCATCTTATTTTAAAGACCGTTTTCAATTTGTATTAAGAAACAATCAAATTTTCCTTGCCACAGGTTGTTAAATCTGGAGTACCTCAAGATTCAATTCTAGGTTCTACTTTACATTCCCTCTACACTTCCTTTCTTTGTAAGGGTTTGAGACACTGTGGTTTTCATACGTATGCTGATGATACATAGATTTGCCGTTCATTTCCGCGTTTAGAAGTAGATTAGAATATTAAATTAATTAACTCCGATTTTTCAAGTCTCATTTACAATTTCAGTAATCATAGTTGAATTATAAATCCTACTAAATCAACGGTTATGATTTTTGGTACTCGACGCCATCAGGATTTTGTTTACGACAAGTTATCTATCCGAATTAACAACGACATTCTACCTATTATTTTTCATAAAAATTTAGGTGCCTATCTAGATTCAGCTTTACGTTTGACTAAACACATTACAAAATTATACATATTACAAATTATACATATTAAGATTGTATTTCCCCATTAAAATGTTTTAAATCAAATACTTAAATTATTATTACTTTTTGAGATGTATTGTACTATAAATGCTTAACGTTTGTGGACATTCGAAAAGTACAAAACGTCTGTATAACATTTATCTAAGCGAAGTTTACATATGGCATGTTTCTTTCATAAAATAATAACTACTGCCTCTCCCCTTACTTGGGCTACAAAATACGCTATAGGGCAGATTTTATAACATCCATACAACCTCACGATCCTCGGACATGTTCGATATTTTTTAATGTGTCGCGCTTGAATTGAAGATTTAAACGTTATATAGTTACAATTGTATAGTTATAGGTTAAACCAGTTGCTCTCCCAAATAAAAAAAAATAGGTTTTATTTAGCTTAGCGGTAAGAGAAGGAAATTCGTGACTATTTTAAAAACGGAAGTAAAATACTTAAAACCGGCATTGACGGCAATCAAAGACACGATTAAATTAGCTTCTAGGTCTTCGATTACTCACAAACCCATCAGATCGGTTACAACCTTTCATGAATTTACCTTTGGGATTGTAACGTTATAAATTTAAAATTCTAATACAAAATTAACGCGCACACATATACCAATTAGTTCTTCACTACATATGAGCTTTTGTTAAGGTTTATGTTTGGGTGATGTTTTGCATCATGGAGGCTAACATACTCTAAACTTGCATTTTGCGATTAAATAAATATGTTACCACCCGTTAGAATTTAGGATTGCCGTTTAGCATCTGGGTTTAGTCACCAGCAGCCATCACCAGGAAACAAAATTATTTCCGGTGTTTACAATTTACGTTTATTGCAGAAGATTCCATCACAATTATGAGTTCAGTGTAACTTAAGAGCTTCAAACTTATCAAAATAAATTTTATACTTAACTTTGACGCATGTAATTTTTTCAACTAAATAAAACATTACCGTAGTGATTGATTCGCCGTTGGTAAATAAAATTAACCGATCGACAAGTATTCATTCATATATTTTTAGTTTAATCTCAAATAAGATTCAGCTCATTTAATAACGCATTGTTAATATTTCAGTAAGTAAGTTTTAATAACTTTGTTTTAAATTACATACGTTTCGAGGTCTCCGCATTTTACGTTTAGTATTTTTTATGTACATTTTATTTTAATTATGTATTTAATTTTTTTTTCTGTTGCCCAATTTTGATTAACTGTTTTTCTTACATTTATTATTTATTTTATAATAAATTTGCAAGTTAGACAGTACCAAAGTTTTTTAATCATGAAGATTTTTAAACTCGGCTATCTTTCAACCATAAACACAACTTCACAATGGGTATCAAACACCCATCGCGTCACGGGTCAGCTCTTAGTTCTTGTTATATTTCGTTCTGGAATCACTACATCGTCATCACTATCGCATTAACAACCGAATTGACTCTTATAACCTAACAATACGTTTCGACCACAGAACTAAAAAAAAATCACATGATCAAATTTCAACAGAGGTGCAAAAAGTACTAAATTAGGGCATAATAATTTTCGTGGAGCAAAACCTTGACGACTGTGCACCGAATATTTTTATCAGAGAACGGATATACTAATTACCAAAACAAGTCGTTATTATAAACACTGACAAAAATGACAACGATGAGTTAAAATACGTCAAATCAATTAACTAAAAGCATTCAAATGCAAATGTCATGAAAATCCAACGACGGTTACATATTTTCGACTGGCCAAGAAATTATCTCGACATTAACCTTATCGAGAATATTTAAGAATTCAATATATTTAAAATTAGAAAACCTAAGCTAATTCGGCCACTTAATCATAGTTGACAAGATGGCCTAAAGATAAAACTGAAAATTACAAACTGAGCAAACAGCATGTCTCGTCGCATTCAAGCTGTTGGCCGCCAAATCTGATCACACAAAACATTAATTTTTATAAAAAATTGTATTTCAATGCAACAATAAATCATTTTCATGTAAATTATTCTTTTTTTGAACAAAGAGTAATGTATAAATAGTCATTGGTGATTCAATATAAACTAACGGTCGTACTATAAATAAGGAATAATTCATATTCAAGATCTAATAATATGACAAGGTACTATATAATCACAAACTTTTTGTTTCAATCAAAAAACTGTTTAAAATGCTAACGAGTTTGGTAATAAGATTTGTTATATTGACATACACAAAACAGATTGTGTAGATACAAACAGCGTGCTGGCGTTAATAGACCAATTAGTTTTTCATGTATTTCAGTAAAGTAATAACAATTACACAAAATTATACAAAAAATTGTAATCATGGCCAGAGTAAAGTAGCTCGATACCATTTGTATTGAAATAAACTTAAAGTTTGTTTGTGCTCTGTGATATGTTGTTCAATCAAGAACACCAGGTCTTAATTATTCAGGGCCTTGCAATAAACCGCATCATTTTTCCTGTGCTGCATTAGCTGTTGAACTGGTGAAATATCTCAAAAACCATCCCGGTCTTACATGGCGTTGTAAAGACTGCGTACTTTGTTGATTGCAATCAGCAATTTTACTGTATTTCTGAAGCATTAATAAATAAAGTTAATCTTAAACTCAATGAGATGAAGTCGCTACTTATTTCTGATTTAACATCAACTTTGAGCGTTCTAAAAGAAGAGGCTCTCGGAGCTATTGCCAATAAAATGAATGAATTTACCGCAACTGCTAACAAGGTGGATCTTTCTAATAGTAAACGCTGCTATGCAAATATCGCTGCTGCAGCTGCTCAAACAAAAGTTCTAATAAAACCCAAAGATGACGAACAAGATTCTGACACAACCAAGTCCGATGTTCTCAGCAAGGTTAACTTAATTGCCTCGAAAATCGAAGTTAAACAAGTCAAGACGACCAAAAAAGGCAGAATAGTTGTCAGGTGTGCAGACAGCAAACAATCGGCTAAGTTACTAAAAGAGGCCGAAGAAAATCTCTCTGAGAATTATCAACTAAAGCAGCTCAATCCAACTTCTATTAAGTTACGCTTTGTTGGCTTAACAGAAGAACTAGATCCTGAAGTTATTATGCAGTACTTGAAGTTAAAAAATAGTGAATACTTTTCAGAAGACACAAAATGTGATATTTTGTCTGTTTTGCCGGTGAAGAAAAACTCCAAAATATTTCAGGTAATTGTAAATACTGATGCGGTACTGTACAATAAACTGCTTCAGGCTGAACATATTTTAATTGGCTTTGACGGATGCTCAATCTATGATGGTATGGAACTTAAAAGATGTTTTACGTGCAACGGATTCAACCACTCGTCGGCAAACTGTCCATGCAAAAATTCCCCTGTTTGTCCACTCTGTGCAGAATTCCATGGTATACGCGACTGTAAAGGACGTACACAAATATAAATGCTCAAATTGTGTTTACAACAATAACGTGAAAAAAATCGAATGTAACTTTAATCATGCGGCGTGAGATTGCAATAATTGCACTGCATACACACAAATACTTAACACATTAAAACAAAATGTGTTTGGAATTGATGTAATGAAACATAAGCCTAGTAATAATCTCAATTCAAAAACCTTGTAAATAACTCAATTAAACTAACATGTGATGAACACTGTTCCCAAGTAGATAATATATCTCGGGGTCAGAGTAGGGCATATCAATATAAGGTCGCTATCATCATCCTTTAGCGAAGTGCTTTCTTTATTAGCAACTAATAATTTTAGCATTTTTGCCATCTCAGAAACCTGGTTAGATCCCAAAGTTTTTGATAATTCGCTGGCTGTAACTAACTTCAATTTAGTTCGAGCAGATCATATAACCAGGGGAGGCGGTTTGGCAATGTACATTTCATGCAACCTCAGGTATAAGGTCATGATAATTGAGTACACCAGCGCGACTAAACTCGAACATCTTTTCATCAAAGTAAGCATCAAAGAAAATAACTTATGGTATTGGTGTGTTTTATCGGCCACCAGATTTATGTTGTAAATGGTTTCAAGACTTTGAAAACGTTTTGGCTTACGTTGCTCCTCAGGTGGATAGACTTATTATTATGGCGACTTGAACGTGAACCTTCTGAACAATAATAACGACGCACTTAAATTAGAGAACATTTTTTCAGTATTAAGCAATTAGTGAAGGAACCTACGAGAATCAGTACTGCATCTAAGTCACTACTAGATATTATCTGTGTGTGAGATAATTTGGCAAGATCGAATGCCGTTTGTGAAAACGTTAACATAAGTGATCATATGTTAACGTCGTGTACTCTTGATATATTTCACATAATCTCCCAACATAAGCAAATTACATGCAGATCATTTCGGCATTTTAACCGGAATGCTTTTATGGAAGAGGCCAATAATTTCCCATGGTATGATATAGTGACCATGCCTCAAATAGACGATAACATTCATTTTTTCAACGAAGCTTTCGCATACTTGTTTGACTTACACGCCCCTATAGTAACGTTTACCCCAAAAAAACCGGAAGCCCCCGAACATAACACTAGTTATTCAAATTATGATTGAAGAAAGAAACAAAATTCATAATAAATACAAAAATTTCGGACTGCAGGCTGATCCCGCAGCCTATAAGGAAATGCGAAATTTTGTAACTACGGCAATAAAACACGAAAAGAAAGCCTTCTTCAATCATCAAATTAATGAAATAAAAAACAACTCTAAAAAATTGTGGTGTTTCTTTAAACAAAACTCGGTACACAAACGAACTCAAAAAACCATATCATTAAATATTACCGATCCTAATAAGATAAACAACCACTTTGTTAAAGCTCTTCCCTTTAAAAACATTTTATATAATATAATTGACTATTATTATAAAAACAGCTACGATAACATTACAGAAAAGTTAAAATTCAAGCACATCTCTAGTACGGAAGTAAATAAAATAATTAACTCTTTCAAATCCAGTGCTGTAGGGGCCGATAACATTAGTATCATTATGTTGAAATTAGCTGGCCAATTGTGTGCAGATATTATCACACATATAATAAATTTCTCTATTGATACAAGTACATTTCCAGACAAGTGGAAAACTGCGTGTATTATACCGCTTCTTAAAGTTAATCAAGCAAATGACTATACTATACTATATGACTCGTATAACAAGATTCTACCCTTTTTCCAATCCGGCTTCAGACCTAGGCACAGTACAAATACCAATATTCTAAAAATTATCAACGACTTTACAAGTCTTGGGATAATAATGAAGTTACTATATTTGCTGCACTTGATTACTCAAAAGCTTTCGATGTTTTAAATAGACCCTTACTTACCCAATTTGTAAAACTTTCGTTGAAAAATAAATCAATATGTTCCGACATAATACCTAACGACAATGTCGACAATGGCGTACCGCAAGGCAGTATTATAGGGCCACTTTTGTTTATTATATACACCGCAGAATTTGACAAAATACTTACAAAAAATTGCAAAATCAGTATGTATGCTGATAATACGCAATTATATATACACTCATCGGTTTCGAATTTTAACGAAGCTATTGAGGAAATGAACGACAATCTTCAAAGAATGATCACAATGTCGGACGAAAACGGTTTAACTTTAAACGGAGAAAAGACCAAAGTTCTTTGTATCGGCAAAGCATCGGTTAGAAAAAAATGTTATGATACCATTAGATCCAGTATCATCATAGAGAGACAGGAGTTAACATTTTCGGAGTCGGTTAAAATATTGGGAATAATAATTGATCAAGACCTTACTTTTGCTGAGCATGTAATATCAAAATGTCGATTGAGCTATGGCAAATTAAAACTTTTATACGAATTTAAAAATTACTTACCTGCACATATTAAATATAACTTAACATGCAGTTTAGTTCTCAGCTCAATTGAGTATGGATTAATAACATACTACGGTCACTTGACAAATGAGTTTAAAAACAAGTTGCAAGTTGTTCAAAACAACTGTCTCAAGTTTTCTTTTTTTATACCTAAGCATAATCATGTTACCCTATATTATAATAAACTCAAAATACTTAGAATAAGTGATAGATATATATTATTTCTGACACTTCTATATAAAATTCTTATGTCAAAAACACCAGCCTACTTATATTGTACCATCGACTTTATAAAACATGAACATGGGCAACGAAAACGAACTGCGCGCATCCCTAAGCATCACTGTGAAAATTCAAAGGATCCTTTCAATACTTAAGCGCATTTGTGTTCAATAAGTATTACACAATATTGAACACAAGCTCATTATATAATTTTAAGTTAGAAGTAAAAAAAAAATTATTGTAGCAAAGAAATCTATATGTAAAATGGGATGCAATGAAAACAAGCTTTGCTGATTGCATCCTATTGACCGCGCAAAATGTATTTTGTTAAGATCAATAACCATTATTATTATTATTAAATGTCAGTTATCTGTTTTACCATAGGCTCGATACATTTTAACTTGAGTTATTCTACAAACATATTATTTTTTTTCTTTTCTGAATAATAGTAGATAAAATTTTGTATGCATTGCATACTGGATTATTGCACTTATCTAATTATAAAACTCCTTTCCAGACACTAATAATATTCTGCATATCTTCTTACTTGTAGTTGTGTAAATAAGCTTATTTCACTTCTTTGATGATGATGAAAGATAGTGGTAAGACTATTAATTGAAATGGGTTTTAATCATAATTTGTTAGTTTGAAGTTTTCATCACGTTGACGGCAAGAGTTTTTAAAAAAAATTTAAAGCGAAATTTTTCATTATTGGAAGAATTTAAATTACTATATTCATAACTTTGCTTATAGGCAGCCCAAACAGCATGCAATTACAAACTGCATCTATATAGTATTGTATACGGTTAGGTGTGTGCTATATTTGATTATTCAAATTTGTATATTAAACAAAAACTGTAACAAAATAGGGGTATTAAAAACGTTTAAAATTTTAAACTCAATTAGTTTATTAAAAAATACATAAATGCATTTGTAATTAAGTTAATTAATTACGCCAATAAAGCTTGGTGCTTTATTGTAAAATTTTATAAGCAATAAGTAGTCAAGGTAAATATAATTTTAAACAATAGGTAATTTTACAATTACTTAGTATTTACGGCTCATAATTGATATTAATGTTATAATAATTTTTTCTTGTGACATAATTCCAAACTAATTTGTACTAAATACAGAACATTTTAGGCTATTGTTAATCTTTATAACGGTACCAAAAGTTAGTTTTTCATAATCTTAAATTGTCAAAAAACGTTTAAATATTTTTTTAAAAGCGAATAATATCAAACAACAGTAAATGGAATCATCAGTTTGCATTATCGTAGGTTCTTTTTCCATTATTTATTAGCCTTAATTTGCAGAAAAATTGTATGTTAAATTCATATATGCGTTTTTAGAATTCATAAGATTGTCGAAATCCGCTTCCGGCAACGATTCTTTCTCGTCCCAAAAATTTTTGCTAATGACTAATTTTTAATGATTTTGTAGTCTACGATCCAAAATTTCAGAATTTACCGAAAAAAGTAGTTTACAGTGATTAGGTGTGGTTCTAGTTATTAAATAATTTGGTATTGTTCAAGTACATGTTAGTACAGTGAAATAAGTAGAAAGCTTCATGTGCGATTTAAAGACCAAAACAATTTAAAATTGAAACTCAAAACTAACGTTGCTTGTGTTATAAAAGAACGTAGTATGTAACTACCTCGGATAGAAGTTTCGTCGTTAATGTTTTGTTAAAAAGATTTCGTTATGTATGATTAGGTAACATCTTTGTTTGAAACAGTGTCTTTTTTGTTTAATTAAAATCACGCTATTAACCAATGGGTTCGATAAAGCTCAAACACTGTAACACGATGACCTAGAAAGGTTAATGGATGAGTGACTTGCCGTATAGTATCCTACGTACTAACCAACAAACACAATGACTCATTAACAAATTTACGGAAGGGTCTACGCATGTTAAACTAGCATAATCCACAGGTTGTACGAGTTATGTAACGGGCGTGGTGGTATCCTACGCATACGCATAACTAAGGGAAAAACGGCGACAGTCAGTCGCTAGTGAAGCACCCTATTTCAGGCGCCTATACGAACAAAATTATACTCCGAACTCTCGCGAAGAACGCAGTCAAATTTTTTCTATAATAAAATACAACAAGAAAAAGTTAGTATTTCGTGCATGTGCGTTGTGTGTGTTTAAAATATTATACAATTTAAAAAAAATATATTTGATTTCTTCAGACATTGATTTATCTTATATTAAACATGTGTAAGGTGAGTGCTATCCATTAAGACATCAAGAATTCTTCAGCTAAAGTAGATCGTAACAGGTAAGGCTTATTCGAATTTCTATTTAAAATAGTTTTTTTTTTAAATTTAAAAAATTGCACAATACCAATTATTATTGTCGCAATATTATGTATACGCTAAATTAGAGCTATTAAACGTTGTTAAAAATCAACGTACTCAAACTATAAACAGCTATTTTTAGAACATTTGTATATATGATTACGTATTAGAGTATTAGTAATATATTTGTAGTTTAAATAAAAGGTAAACAATATTTGGTTTCAACTTGAAATTTCATCTCGTAAGAAAATTTAAATTTGCACTTACACTATTAATCACATTTTAAATGGTGCAATTACTTACTTTTGTTTACTTCACATAACTCGCACTACGAATTAAAGAAATTACAGCATCCATTATTTGAGGCCCACAATATTTTCTTGCGAGAGTTGTAATGTCAACATTTCAATTTAAATATGATTGTGGTTATTATCTTAAAATTAATTCTTCCTTCCTTTATAGCCTGGGGTCGTTTCTGACAATTATTTCTTCTCTATATATGTAATACAATCATTATTGTGATCTTACGTAAGTTTTCGTACTTATTTATAGACTTCCATCTCCACCATTTTGTACGCTGAATAAAGAAATCTGATAAGAAGTTTTTATTTAATCAATTTATTATATTATAGAATCTTTTAGTTAAGTAGTATGTAAGTTTTGAAATCTAACTTAAGAAATGTATTTTGGGTCAAAATTCAAGTTTAATTGTTACCCTTATTCTACTGCGTATTATATTTTTACGAGGGCGGATTGATATATAAGTGAAAATAACAATGTCTCAATGAAACAAATTTGTTTTACATTAATTTTCCACATAGTCATTTAGTGCGACACATTACTCCAAGCGCTAAATCAATATTTTTATGCTGCCCAGAAAAAAAATTGACCTTTTGATACCTTCTTCAACTTTAGACACAACCAAAAATGTGAAGGTGCTAAAGATTTTATGGTGGGTGCGAAGCAATTGTGAATTTTGGACTCCTTTGTGCCTTAGTTTCGTAGCTTTATTGCTGCTTGGTGGTGTTGAGGTGCTACATAAAATGCTTGGTTTCCGGTTTTACTCTATGGATTCTCCAGATGCTTCTTATTCATCTCTCACATTAGTAGGTGTGATCGTTTTTCGTCCAAACTTCTTTCGCCTCTAAGATAAAGTTTTGCACGTCGAGCATACTGGCCAACATTCACACCAAGCAGAACGGTAGACGAATTACGAACACGTTTGAAAACATATTTGCAAATCTTCTCAATTCGTGTTCGTGCGTGCAGTCTATTCGTCAGTAGTCGGTTTTTCTGTAAAAACGCGCAAACTTGTTTGCAGGTTTGGATGGGACAACAAAACTACGAGTGCAATCGACGTAGTAAGGTTTGTTCTTGTCTTTTATTGTAACTTTGTTAATTATTCTTTAATACAGCGACGACGCCAGGTTTTCTTAGATTGGCGGACACAAATGGCAATAATATTTTTAGGGTGGGCAGTAACTTGCTTAAAAATTTTTTTACTGTAAGGGGCTTCTACGTCAGGTGTTTATTTTCTTCAACTTCAACTAAATTTATTAAATACCTTCTGTCTCTATATAAAAAACAATAAAAACATAACATCACCATCCTTATTTCTAAAAAAACCCTAAACCTCAAAACCATTGCTGCCAACCTCTATTCTTAATATAGTAAATACAGTATGGGGCGAGATTCAACTTTTTTTGAAACTAACGCTACAATTCGGCCACCCTGACTAAATAAATATAACTGTGTGAGACCAATACATAACATAACTAACAATATTCTTAGACTAATTAAATATAAGTAACATTCAAATGTTTCCAAGAATTGGATAAATAGGAAGAGGACTTTGCCATTTTTTCATTCTTGAAACGTCAAATACACCTGTAAACGGTAATTGTGTTACTTGTAGACCTTCGATATCCTCTATAACATAACGGTCATTTTCTATAACCGATTTGACTATAAGGACCTAGAGTTTTGGGTAAAAGCTTTTTGTTCACTCGTGGTGTTACGTCGACATTTTTGACCATTACAAAATCTCCAATGAAGTATTCTGATGCCTTCATTATTTTCTTGTCCGAGTTAATGTTTATTTTCTTCCTGTGACTTCTCAATGTTTTTTTCTGTCCGTTTTCTAATTTCTTACAAATATCTCTGTGTATCCTGCTTATTTTCTAAGTATTCTGTTAAATTGTCTTCTAATTTCCGCCGCTGCCTAACGCCGTACGATAACATATGCTTGGTGTTTCTCCCTTAGATTGGTTCTTTGTGTTATTTAAAGCGAATTCCACTTTTCCCAAAATTTTGTTCCATTTCTTTAGTGCTAATGTTAGTTTAGACATCATCGGTATAAGCGTCCTATTAATCCGCTTTATGTATCCGTTTGCTTGGGGTGCCCCGGTGGTTGCTAAAACGTGCTTAATATTCTATCCATTCGCAAATTCATTAAATTCATCTGAAGAAAAACACGTCGCTCGATCTGATATTATTCTTAAAGGTGCGATTTAATTTTTAAAGTTCTTGAAAACTTCCTTCGTGCCGGTCAAACAACAAGGATAAAATCTTACAAATTTGGTAAAACCGTCTACCACTTCAAATATGTACTTCTTTTTATACCTAGTGGCTTCTAATGGTCCATAATGGTCAATATGTATCGTTTGAAACAGTAAGTTTCCTTTTCGGATAACATGTAAATAAACTTCCGTTTTTCCTGAAACAGGCGAGTACGAAATGCATTTCAAACAATTTTGCATATATTCTTTCACAATATTTCTTAAATTTGGAAACCAATACAAATTTAGAATAAGGCCAATTGTCTTTTCTACTCCGCAATGGCCTACTTTATCATTGTAAGTATTTAGAATATGACATATCATTGCTTCAGGTACATCAGACAATAGCCGCTTTGCGGATTTCCTGTAAACTACGTCGTCCCGTAATTCAAACAACTTGTCTTCCCTTTTCAATAACCGACAAGCAATCTCTTTGATAATAAGATCCTGAGTTTGTACAATTAACATGTTTCAAATCATAGAATTGTGATCAATAATTAAAAGATGTTGGACTCAGCTCAGCACATCTACATGCTTCATTCTTTCTCCTATTATATGCTCCATTTTATACGAATAATTTTGTGGTACAAATGACCACCTAAGTATATTTGGGCTGATGTCCTTCTTTTCAAAAGTTTGTTTTAGACTGTTGCAGTCTGTAAAAATTTTAAATTCAATTCCCTTCAAATAAATATCAAAGCGTTGTAACACATATATGATGGCTAACGTTTCTAATTCAAAACTGTGGATCTTGGACTCTGCTTCAGTAGTCCGCTTACTATAATAAGCAATTGGATAGAAAAGTTTATCCTGTTGACGCTGCATCAAAATTGCACCAAACCCCCGAGAACTTGCGTTACACTGCAACTGTGTTTCACGTTTTGGGTCATAAAATTTTAATACAGGATGTGATACTAATAAACTTTTCAACATACTAAATGAATGCAGTTCAATTTCACCAATTTTAAATTCGGAATTCTTTCTTAACAATGAATACAATGGTGTCTCAACTGTTGAAAAATTCCGAATAAATCTACGGAAATACGACACAAGGCCAATGAAACTATGGACCTCTTTAAGTGTTGTAGGTATGGGATAATCCTTCACTGCCATCGTCTGTTCATAACTTGGACTAATACCCTCCTTATCAACATCGTAGCCTAAATAGTTAATTCTTGTCTGTAAAAATTTGCATTTTTGAATTCTTAGTTCTAAGATGTTTTCTATTAATTTTTTGAAAACTTCAAACAGTCTGCAAAAATGTTCCTCCAATGTATATGTTGCAATTAACAAATCATCTGCATATATAAGTACCTTCTTGCTATCCAATAATTTTCTAAATGCGGTTTTAATAAACCGCGTAAATAATGCATTTTTTAGGCCAAAAGGCATCCTTAAGTATTCAAACTGACCTTCGTCCGTAACAAAACTGGTTTACTTAATTGAATTTTCAGCTACCTTGACATGATAAAATGCATCCTTTAAATCAAGTTTAGAAAAATAATTCATACCTTTCAGTTGATCCAACTGGTCTTGGATGTATGGAATTGGAAAATTATCCTTTTAAGTAAGTCTATTCAAAGTTCTGTCGACACACATACGCATTTTTTTATTTTTCTTTGTAACTAACACTATATGACTGTTATACTGAGAGTTGCTTCTTCTAACTATATTTCTATCTAACAAGTCTGGTATTGTATTGTGAACTTTCTCTCTGTCTGAATAAGAAAATCTTCGAGGTCTACAAAAAAATTGTTTATGGCCAGGTAAAAGTTGAATGTTCAAAAATATTTCGGGAGGTCTAATAGGTTCAACATAGTACCGTTTAAATAGATTATTGTATTTACAAACGTCTTTGCAATTAATTTAACATCTAATTTTACAGTTTGTACTTCTGGTACATTTAATGTAATGTTTATAATTTCAGAACTTAAATTTTCAGCTTCATTCACAGTTTCTAAAGGAGTTATTTGTACGTCGTCATGTGTAAAACTTAATTGCAAATTTAATTCTAACAAATTCCTTCCCAACAAACAATCATTACTAATTGTATTTGGGGATACTAGACGAAATTTGATTTTGCCAGTAACGTTTGAAATATTTACCTTACAATTTACAACACCCAAAATTACTAGTTTTGATTTGTTTACACCTTCATACTTTTGACAGAAATCATATGGTTCTATAAATCTATTATCAATCACACTTTCTGAAATTATTGATATTGGGCTACCAGTATCAATTATAATGGTGCTAGAAGATGACTGGAATCCTCCAGTAAGTGCGTGGTGCTATCTGGAGACTGGGCTGATTTGGACGATCTTCTGGTACAGCTTCGGAGTTGGTGATCTTGTGAGCCACACTCATAACAGCTTCCTCGAGGCCGCTGAGGCTTGGGGCAGGACATAGCCATGTGTCCTAAACCATTGCAGTTGAAACATCTTGTTACCGGTATACTCGAAACAGCATTTCCACGAGAGCCAGTAGTTGGGGTCTGTGCTACAATATTAGCTGCATTGATCGCTGGATTGAATGAAATTGGATGCTTTCTAACACTACTTGGGAACTGCTTCCAAGTTGTGACTTCATTTAACAATGATAATAAATAGTTTAATCAATGTTGTTAAGGCCTTCAATGATATAAGCAATAATGTCTTTTTCTGCCAAATTTAAACTATTAACTTTGTCCGTAAGTGTTAAACTTCTCATTTTTCTGCCACTTTCTTGTTTGAAATTTTTGCATAAGGGTAATCAAATCTTCTTGTATTTCGAACATGTTTTTACGCGCTTCTGCCAACTTGGTTAAATTCATCGAGACATGTTCTGGTTTCGAATGATACCAATACAAAACACGACCCCTTAATTTGCCAATTGCCACCAATAAAAATACATTCTCTGTCGGCTGATATGTGTTCCTAATAATATCGATTCTTTGTAACCAGGCAGTCACGTTGTCACCGTCGAATTCAGGAAGCAGATTTGAAAGTTCCTTTGCCGATACTGCATTTGTATCTGTCTTCTTACTCATGTTCATAGCTGCTAATGTAGCTGCAACCACCTCTTGAATTGTAAGTGCTGCAGACTCGTTCTCTAACACCGAATTATTTGACTCAATCGCGTTTTCCATACTAAATTTTCTTTACAACTAACACGTGCAACTAACCTCCAAATTTTCTTAAATAATAAGTTTTTTAAATCATCCCACTTCTGAAAGCTGTAAGGGGCTTCTACGTCAGGAGTTTATTTTCATAAAACTTCAACTTCAACTAAATTTATTAAATACTTTATGTCTCTACATAAAACGATAAAACATAACATCACCATCCTTATTTCTTAAAAAGCCTAAACCCCAAAACCATTGCTGCCAACCTCTACTCTTAATATAAGTACAGTATGGGGCGAAATTCAACTTTTTTTGAAACTCAATTTTTTATTATGAATGTTTTGAAAAATAAGTAAATTATTTAATTTTTACTAATAAAATTAATTTAATTCAACAATTTTTTTCTTTAAACGGAGGACGCCGTCGGGGCGTTAGTGTGTATTATCTAGAAAAGATTATATAGATAATTTTTTACTGTATCAATTAACCAATAGAAAAATTTGATTTTATTGCATTTTTTAAAATTCAAGCAATCATCAACGGATTACAGCGATAATTTTTTACTGTATCAATTAACCAATAGAAAAATTTTATTTTATTGCATTTTTTAAAATTCAACCAATCATCAACGGATTACAGCGATAACACCACGGGCGTGGTGTTATCAGGCAAAGCAGACATGATATATTAAAATGTCAAATTAAATGTCAGATAGTAAATCAATTCATAATTATGATACACAGATTTGATGATATTTGTTACTACAAAATTAACTAAATTCCTTTAGAAAATACACCATAAAACGCAATTAATTTGTATTAATTGATTAAAAAACTTGGAAAGTAGTAAAAAATTATCTTACTGAATACCCCTCGAGCATTGATAAATACTCAAAATTTTGTCGTAGAGAATGTTTCAAGCGTGTTTCTTTAAGGTAATAGTACGAGGCCGAAACACGCTTTCAACAATCTCTATGACAAAATTATTTCGGTATTATCAATGCTCTAGGGGTATTATAGCTGATAACACCACGGTGTGGTGTTATCGGACAAAGCAGACATGATATATTCAAATGTCAAATTAAATGTCAGATAGTAAATCAATTCATAATAATGATAGAAAGATTTGTTCATATTTGTAACAGCAAAATTAACTAAATTCTTTTAGAAAATACACCAGAAAATACTCGAGAAAATACAACTCATTGGTATTAATTGATTAAAAAACATGGAAAGTAGTAAAAAATTATCTTACCGAATACACCTCGAGCATTGATAAATACTCAAAATTTTGTCGTAGAGAATGTTTCAAGCGTGTTTCTTTGAGGTAATATCACCAAGAAACACGCTTTCAACAATCTCTATGACAAAATTATCTCGAGGGGTATTATAGCTGATAATTCATCTAGATAATTTTTCATCATCTTTTATCTTATCTAGAAAAAAATATTAAATGTTATCTATCATGAAATTATTTATATTTATGGTGTTTTGCTACCTTTGGCGCACTTCAAAAATGTGCTAAAAAATTCCCCAACAAAAATAAATAGACCCTATAGAGCCGTAGGTTAACTTCAAATATAAATTATGTTCAACTGCTTAACAAACTTAAGAATTATTTTCAATAAAAATGTTTCTTTTTATTGTTTATTAGTTCCTGATAAAGAACAAAAAAAGCACAATATTTTCAAAAAGTTAAATTTAAACTTCAAACTTTGATACTATCGATAGTTTGAATACAAAACTATCGATAACTATCGATATTTCTTCACCACTATTTTTTTAGTTCACATTTAGTTTAGTAATTTCATATTTGTAAAGATAGCATCACTGGTAATGCCGAGTAGTGTTGCAGAATACGTTTTTTCAGCGTTATCTGGTTCTTTTACCAATTTACCCCGTTATAAACTTTTCATATCTGAGGACGACATGTAAACCAAACCACTTCGGTAACACTAATTTATTTATTGTAGGACTTGAATAACATAAGGAAAAACACATTAAATAATATACAAAACGCAAAAACTAACTACCACGTTTTTAATTTTTTACTGTCAACGTTTTTTCTGTGTTGTTCACCTTCGCTCTCTTTTCCGGCGTGTTCACCTTTTTCATTTACTTCCATTAAAGGCGCGCACACACTTCTAACACCTTCCCCCCCCCTGAATCTTTGATTCTTAACTTCTTTAGATGAATTTTCGATTTTCCTTCTGGTAATATCTTCGTGAGTTGGTCCGCCAAATTTTTCTCCGTATATACTCTAGCTTTAATTTCTTGCTCTGTATGCAGTCTCGAACGTGAAACATCCTCAGTTGGATATGTTTGCTTCTGTCGGAAGTTGCATTATTTTCAGCTACTTTAATCGCGGTTTGGTTGTCAATTTTTATTATTGGTGGTTGGTATCTCACTTTCGTTTGATTTATTTCGTTTGTCAACTCCGATATCCATAAGCATTCCTTGGCTGCCTCGCTTAAACCCACGAACTCCGCTTCCATTGTGCTTAATGCCACGCACCGTTGTTTTCTGCATGTCCAAGTTGTAGCACCTCCGGGCACAGTTGTTACTTGTCTACTATAAGACTTTCTATCCACTATATCGCTTCCCCAGTCGGCGTCAAAATACGTAAGAATCTTGTCATCCACTCTTCGGTAAGTTAATTCTTCAGCGTTCTTTTTAGATGTCGTAAATGTGTTTTAAACCCTTCTAGTGTTGCTTCGATGGTTTACTACTAAATTGGCTCAAATATGTGGTTGCAAAGCTTTCAATTCCGTTTTGGTACAGTTTTTTCATCTCTTCGTTCAGGGCTTCGTCATTCTCGC
The DNA here is from genome assembly GCA_035610365.1 of Aquatica leii. Taxonomy (NCBI): domain Eukaryota; kingdom Metazoa; phylum Arthropoda; class Insecta; order Coleoptera; family Lampyridae; genus Aquatica; species Aquatica leii. Next base: position 155,161,609 of record CM069433.1, read on the forward strand.
TGTTTTTGTATTTACAGCTTCTATACATAATGGTTTTGTTTCTTTCGCATCATCCATGTCGAACTCGTTAATGCTTTCCTTCATGCAATCAAATTGATTTAGGCTAATTTCGTCCAGAGTTTGTCTTACGTTAATAGATACAATCCGTCTAGCTTTACCTACGTCTTTTATCTTAAACTTTCGTCCGATCTTCTCTTTGAAACTTTCCATTTTCTCGATGTTTCCATATACTAATAAATCGTCTACGCACGAAGTCACGTACAATTCTTTGTTAGCGTCATAATATAAACACGGATTTGATTTGCATCGCAGGAAACTTTTCCATCAAAAATTTATTCAGGTATAGTTCCATAATTAATCCGTACAGTCCCTTTTTCAATTTACATATGATCTTCATTGTTTATTCGTTCTCTCATAAAGTTCAGCGTATCCATCGGGGATATCCAAGTATACTTCGTCGTTGATTTCCGCGTTTAAATATATGCCATCATGAGTCTCATTGTCTTCCTCATTACGACAGTAGGTTTTATCGTGTCCACTCAGTATTTTTGGTGATTTTCTAGTGCTACCAATCTTGCTTTATATTTTGTTAGCTCACCACTTTCGTTGAGTTTTTTCTTGTATGCCAATTTTGTTTTCAAAACGCGTTTGTATTTTGCTCGTTCTATAATTTCCTATGTATTGTTCGTTTGGATGTTTTCGCCGCTGTTGTTTGTCACTTCCGATTCTTCGTTTGTTTCGAGTGCAGTTTCCGACTCGTCGTTTATTTCAACTTCAACTTCTGGCTCTTCGTTCAATTCAATTTCCTAATCTACGTTTAGTTTACTACTTTTTCTTGTTGTTTGAGAAAAACAATGGTAACTTTTCCAAATGCATAGAAATGATTTACAAATTCGACCGGATTATGTCAGAACATACAAAATGCTTTCAACTAAAAGATCATAAAAACTATCTTGGGGATAAAATACAAAATGAAGTAGTCAACTTGATCGGTGAAAATATCAAAACCAAAGTTTTAGAACTAACTAAAAAAGCAAAATATTATTCCATATTATTAGGCTGCACTTCTGACTCAAGTCACCAAGAACAAATTTCAGTTTATATAAGATTTGTTAATTTAAAGAGCACGGGAATTAGTATGGAACAACATTTTTTATTTTATCCTATAGATAATGTGTCGGGTGAAGACTTGACAAAGTTTTTTTTGTCGGGGTTAGAGAAAGAAGAATTTCGCGTTTTTATGGAATACTGACAAATTTAAAAATTATTCTGAAAACGAACAATTAGAATTGAACGATCTTTTTCAAAACTGAAAATAATAAAAAAATATTTAAAATCGATCATGAGGCAAAACCGACTAAGTAATCGTGCTATCATTTCAATAGAAACGGGCTAGCTAAAAGAATTAGACACCGAAGATTTAATTAAACAATTTGCAAAAATTAAAGCACAGAAAGCTCAATTCACTTAGTTAAAATATCAATAACAATACCTAATACCTGGATATGAATCTTTCAAAGGTGACATGTTGCATTAGTAAAAAAATAAATGGTTTTAATTTTATTTGTCGATCAGTTTCATCCTGTGATATATAAACGAGTATTTTTAATGTTTTAAATATTTTTTTTATTTCTTGAGCTTTTGTATCATATATTACATTTGAAACTAAAATACAAAAATTTTGAGTTGTAATACTGTTAGAATATATTTCTGTTTTCTATAAGTTTATAATTATGTTATGTACCTCAATGAAAAAATACTTGTATGGCTTATGGCTTGTACTTGTAAAATATAAAAATGAAAATTAATTTATGAAAATACTTTCTAAAATTATTATTTAATAGTAGATAATAATAGCTAACTTAACCCGTATCTGTACTCACATATGAACGTAACACAAATTTGGGGCGTTATCTTAAATTTGCACAAGGACGACAAAAGTGCTAGGCTCGGGCCTGCTTACTACCACAACGATAGCATTGATTAGAACCCTTTTATTACCATTACTAACAGAAACTGTACATTTCTTAGTTGTCTTACTGGTTTTGTTAGTGATATTTTCTGTGTTTTTACTCAATTGATTAGATTTTTTTTGTTAGTAGCAATATTGTAAACGTTAACTTTATGTAATTATGCTATACATCTCTACTATTTAATTCCATATTTACACTAATCCCTAAAGCCATATCTAAACTTAAAACTCTAGTTTCCAGTAATCGGTGAAGTATTTTCTCAATGCGCAACCCAAACACAAATTGGTTCCGCAATGCTGTCTTTAAGTAAGCACCAAAATTACAGTTTATGGCTAACTTCACGTAAGTTTATCTGAGAAGCATAACTTTTTCTTTTCTTTGCGCAATTTTTTTTATTTATCCGTCATGCAATGCTCTGTTTTTTCTTGAAAATATTATTACAAAACCATTTTAAAATTAAGTTTGCAGTGTAAATGACATTTTGCCTTATAGTTGTTTGTATTATCTTCATCATGTCTTAAGAATACCTAAAATACATTCTTTTTCATGTAGATTTTTGAATTCATTGACAATCTAACTTAAAAAGATGCTGTTTATCATTCAATCAATGATAATTCACAATACGTACGCCATCATAAAAGAAAAACTAATGTGTTTAGTTAATTTGGGACAACAGAAAATTGAAAGCTAAATTCGAAATGATCGAACTTCTAATAACAGATGTAACGTAATGACTTCGATTAATGGGAAACTATTTCAATAACCATTGCTTAATATCAAAATAAACACATAACTAATAAAAAACAAAAATTATATTTATAGAACTAAAGGACAATTATAAATATTAAAAAGTTTTCACAAAATTAATCGTACGAAAAAACCTATCTAATAAGAAGAGTAAATAAATACAGCAAATGTGTAATTATTTTTATTGGCTTTTTTAATTTAAATTTTAAACAATTATTTTTGAGGCAAGTTTAAATTTAAAAAAACTGAGAATAACAAAGTTTTTTGTTTACATCACTAGTTTTAGGCATTTAATCGGATCCAGGTGTAGGTATACTAAAATCTTGTCGTTTTATTTTTAGTTTTAATGTAATGATGTAACAATTCATCAATTTATACACTGTTAAAAGAATTTTTTCACGAAGAAAGATTTTAATTGTGTAATAGTATTTAAAACGTATATTCTACCTAATACCATAATTATATCATGCTAAATTTAAAGATTAAAAACATTTTAAACTGAATTAGTTTTTAACCTTCAAAACGATGTCTAATCCTTGAAGCTGACGACGATTCTATGATACATAACAGGTGTCATTCAAAAACATGTTGTTTTACATAATCCTGTTTTCTAACATTGTGCAATGCTGTAAATTAAATTTTATAGCATAATATGAAAAAAAAACATTACTACGTATTTTGGCCATTTACCGTTATATGGAATATAACTTTATTGCAATTTTTTTTCTGCATTTAAGTTATTGTGAAATTGTTTTAACAATAATACCGTTCATCGCGCCGGTAATAAACGATATTCGGTCATTTCTGTTTATATGTGTAAAAATAACTGATGCGTCTTGTAATACTTATTAATACCTTTTATTCATATGCTACCGTATTCAATTATGTCATTGCGTTAAAGTACCTAAATATTGATTACTAATAAATTTTATTTGCTTTACACACTAACCATATTATCCTAAACTAAATGAGATCATTCATAACTGTTACATCATCATTTATTACCTGTACACCTATTCTATGTGTTGACCACGAGTTCAAGGTTTTGATCATAGTCAAAATGGCAACGTTTCTTTTTTAATAAAATTTTGTATTTAATGAAATGGCATATAACATTTGGGAAATTTTTAGCATTAAAAAAAGTTGTAAAATTAAGATTAAATTAAATTACTTCCGCATATACTTAAATAAATTTTAAGTAGTATAAGTACTTTTAAAATTATTTAGTTAATTTAACATATAAAATAGACTACACATTTATAAAGTGTCGGATTTATCTAGTAAAACTGAAATAAGACGTTTTTTGTTTAAGTAAAACGTGAAAAACATTTTTTTTTGTTGAAACCTTTCAGATAATTCGGATTATAATAAGGATAGTATCTAATTGAATTTCGCTTAAAAATAACACTATTACGTAATATCACGTTTTTTAAATTTTAGTTAAAGTAACGATTACAACATTTATACATTTCAAGTAAATGTTTATTTAGTTGAAAATAAAAAAAATAAGGTCTTAACACCAGGGGCGGATCTAGTCTTTATGCGGCTCTGAGCAAGATGAAAATTTGCCTCCCTTGGAAAGGCGCCGCGCCGTAGGCAAATTGTTTTCAAGTCGAGGTGAAATCATATTGAATTGACATTACGAATTTGTGTTAAATTGTAATGCTTTTGAAAAATAGGCTTTCTGATGTACATTTTTGGTTTTCTCATACTTTAACAACTTTAAATAAAAATGTGATTTCAGGAATATACATTTTATTTTTAAAAATAGAAAAACTAACAAAGAAGCATAAAATAGTATATCACTAGTATCTTAGAATAAGTTTAAAACAAATGAATTTACAACTAAACCAAATAATAACAAAGATAAACAACTTCCTGTTTATAAATCAAAATAAATGTTTAGTTATTCATTTATTTAAATAGTAAATACCTACATTAAACATAGAAAGAATGGAAAGAAAAACTAAAATAAATATTCTTGAAATGTTAAACGAATTTCAGTTTAAAATGTTTTTTTCTAACCTTTATTTCGACAAAATCTTTAATATGTTTTAAATCCAATTTACCACATAAATCATATCCTATTCCGCGCATTGCTAATCCACTAAGTCTCTCTTGTGTCATAGTAGACCTTAAATAAGTTTTTATTTTTTTAATTTTGCGAAGCTTCTCTCCCCACTGGCAAATGTTACTGGTAAAGTTAACTATATTCTTAGGGCAATATTTATATTGTGTCCAAAAATCAGTTCAGTGATAAATTTTAGAACTTCTTGGGGAGCTTGTTTTTGAGGAAGAAGGGTGCAGACAACTGATGATTCATCTGCAAGATCTAGTCCATTAATATCCGATGATTCTTGATCAGTTAAGACTACTTCCAAATTCTGGCAGTGAGCTTTTAATTCTTCCTTGCACATATCTTGTAACCCATAGATATCAGAGAAACGCAAAATGGTTACTGTGCTCACTGATTTGAGTAAATATAAGATCGAGCGAGTTTAACGCAGTGTTCTATGACATGAAAATAAAGTCAATCTTTTATTTTTCTCTGGGATCTACTATGGGTTCATCTCGATTTTCATAATCAAAATGTCTCTTTTTAGATCTTATTCGATGTCTAGGTGCAGTACTTAAGCTTGCTTCAATGTCAACTAATTCTTTGGCATCTAAAAGCACTTGGGTAAAAAATTTGTCTGAACGATAATTTTAGAAAAAATAGTTCGAGGCTTTTAATAAATGCATTACAGAACCTAAATCAAAGTCATTACTCTGCATTAATTTACTAACAGGATTAATTCGGTACAAAATGTTATACCAAATGACCATCGAGCATAAAAATTTTAAATTGTTTAATAAGATTCAATAAACCAGAAGCTTCATCTCGCGCACAAACATCCATATCGGGATCGTCATATATACTCAGCAACGCGTCATAAACAGTACCTATTTGATATCTTAATGGCTTAATTGCATCTATTCGACTTTCCCATCTTGTGTCACTTAAAAGGTTTTAATGTTAAGTCATCTATATGTTTCAACAAGATAGACTATCGCAAAAGTGGCACATAAGATACGTAAATCTTCTGAACAGTATTAAAAAAGTTTCCTACTTCTAATGAAGATTTTGCAATATCATTCACTACAATATTTAAAGAATGACTGTTACACGGGACGTAAAAAGCGCGTGGATTTCAATTTCTTATCCTAGCTTGAACACCAGCACGAGAACCTTTCATATTAGACCCATTATCATATTCCTGTTCCTTCATGTTCTATAAAGGCAATCTTAATTTATCTAGTTCTGTCAGGAGAACTTCCGCTAATTTAAAACCTGTAGAATTCTCAATTGGAACAAATTCTAGAAAACTTTCCTTGATTATCTGTTTTTGAGTTGTAATGGCTTTGATTGAATAAAACATATCTAATTATCATGATCATTTGTTTAATTTTGTTAGCATAGGGAGAGCAATCTAAAATAATCGAATAATATTTTGACCTTTTAGCATCTTCAATAATATGACATTTAATTTTTTTATATTAAACTAATCAACTCGTTATGAATAGTTTTGCTTGGGTAAGTCGCTGAACTTTCCTTTTTTCTTAAAATTTTACGCACATGTTCTTTCATAACAAGATCGAATTTCGCAAAGAGTTGAATTAATTTAAAAAATTTCCATTATTACGTTTGTATAATTTATCTGATTTATCCTGGAACACTAACAAAAACAAAAAATTACATTTTTTGTTTCGGAATATACAAGCTAATTTCTTAAAACTAAGTAAGTAAGTCTGCGTTCTGAATCGTCACACGGAAAATCATAATCGCACAGAGGACATGGTGGACCTGCTTTTGCAAGAAATATTCTTTCCTGATCTCCCAAACTATGAAGCCAAGTAGCTGGATTGGAAAACAAAATTTTGGCAGGGATTGAAGGTGTAGATTTTGAACTAGAAGCCGTTGAGGAGAGACTGGCATTGGTTTGTGTTTTTGATGCTGATGTGAAGCAACTGAAGGATCAAATGCTTCCAACAAGGTTATTTCTGCTTCGGAGTTGTCAAGAGTGTCAGAACATCGGCATTAGCTATTTCTTATTAAGAACGAATCTAAAACCTCCGCTTGTTTTTGCAGTTCTTCTTTTTCAAATTTTTTTTTACATTGGTACCCAGAGAGGCGGCTTCCTTCCATGACCATCAGACATTCTGTACATAAAGTTTCAATAAAACAGACTGTTGAATTGGAGGATATTTATTTTAACAGTTTTGGATTTTTGTAACAGTATGTAAAGGTTAACTTTTTTAACTTTTAAACAAATTTAAAGACTATTTTATATATACTTAATCATTATTTCTGTTAGTAACAAACTTGGATGGAACTACGGGCTACCGATTTTTATTGCCTTAGAATAAAAGCAAATAACAAGATGCAAAAAATGTATTTAACACATATCATATTTTTAAGCTTTAAACGATTAACAAAGACATTTTTTTATTCTCTGATAGGTAAAAGTATATTAACAAAAAAATACGTAAAAGACTAAATTTTGAAACGGCAATACAGATTTGAAAGTAAAAACAAATAAAATAAACATTAACGATTACAAGATTTTAATAGTCTACAATGTTTTAGTTTTTAGTAAAACTACAGTAAATTTTGTAAGAATTATGGGACTAATAATGACGGTACAATTACAAGTAGGTAAATACTTCTTATGGAATGTTGGAATCACTGCTATTTTTACTACACTTTTAACGCAAAACACTAGAACACTTCAAACAAAAATTACTCATGAACAGAAATATTAAAATAAAGTTTTGTTTCCAGTGCTGTTTGCTTGGTAGAATATAGTAAATTTGAATGACACAGACAAGACATTTCTCCTAGAAATCCAAAGTTTGTGCAGGATTTTTATGGAGGTAACAGTTTGAGTTTCAAATTCACGTTCATTCGATTTTTTTTGTAAAAGTTTGAGGAATGATAGACGAAGGATCCCTTATATTATAGATAGGGGAATTTTTTTTTCTTTTAAGCATATAATAATGTAATTGTAGAATTCCCGACTACTGTTTAATATGTGGCGGTATATGTATAAATTAGCGATTAGATAGGTCTAAAATTGTAGAAGCTTTAAAAGAGAGAGTAGGTATAACGTTTTTTTTTAATGCACTAACTATTTCGCTACTAAAGCAGTAAACTTTGTCAGTCATCTTGAAATTGTATTTGTAAATTTGATGAAATCAACTACTTCGAGTCATCAGAGTGTATACATATTTTTAGGCCCGTTTATATTTTAACTGACTAATTTATATTTTTATGTTTCAAATTTGCCGCCCTGGGCAGGGACCCAGCTTGTCCCCTCCTGGATCGGCCCCTGCTCAATACTAATCTAATTTCAGTTTTTACATTATTATTCAGATCAATTGACTCGTTACCGATACAATATTTTTATGATTAAATATTTTACAACATTGTTCAGTAGTACGGGTACATTGCAAGCCGCTTATCGGAATCGCGGATGTTATCAGACGGGTAATCTTATCACATTATTAAAGAACGGGCCGGATGTATTCTACCAATATTCTACTACATAGAAAAAATGTCTTTTGTAGTAATCATGATTTCGGTTTATGTTATGAAGTTTCTTCTCGAAATTAAGGTGAACAAAAGCTTAACTTACGCTAAGTAATTGGCGTAGCCTACACTAAACGCACCCAGGATTTGTGTTTTGTGAACAACCATAAAAATTTGAAAAAACTTTTTAAGCGCTTTGAACGCTTAACGCAACGGCACGTAACCTCACATTTGCGGTTTGTGATTATTCAGATTTATTACTATTAAATAAAAGAGGCCAAGAAATACTGGTTTCTGTATAACAAGGAAGAACGGAAGTATAAAAATAATGTTAAAAGTATGGGGGCAATTGCAAAGAAACTGAACTTGGCAGGATGTACATAAATCTTTTTATTCAGTGTGTAATATGTGTTAATAAATTTTGTAGCTGAATACTGTAGTGAATCTAATATGAAGGAGGCTTGCACATTCAAGGTTCTGTTGTTAAATAAAAAATACTGTCGCTTACTATAAGAACTTACCTATTAGCAGTTGTCCTAGTGATCTTAGTTCTTCTAGTATTGAAGGTAGTAACGCCCAGATACCATATGTAGAAAAGAAACCCAAGACTTGGCAGCACTAATAGTGGTTATTTTAGACCTGGCACTAGTAATAGTTTGAAAAATACCCGTAATCATGCACATGAAGAAGTAGTAACTCCCAGGTGAAGGGCACAAAAAAGGAAAACCATGTTAATCTACAGTTTATTCAGGCTGCTACTTTATTAAAAGAAATTTGGTAAATGTGAGTCGCCAGGAAGAGATAACATTTTGTACAACAAATGTGCAAAGTTGAACACAGAAATGATTCGTAAAAAGAAAAAAACGTTTCGTATTTTGGCAAATCATACAAGTGTTTATTATTACCTCCGTTACTTTGACTTCTATGTGCACCAATATCTACGTAAGTAAAACAATAATCTGCGTTACAGACTGTTAACATAACCTGAATTTGGTTGATACGTAATATTAATGTATTTACTATTTACTATCAATGGAACCTACACAATGAGGCACGTTCCATTGCAACCAAAATTTTTGGTTAATTTTTCCATACCCAGAGAACTCAAATATATAAATCATAACACTCTCCAGATTGTTTCACATGTTTCTAAAATAATTTTCCTGGCAGTTACTTTTCTGGTTTTAAAACTCCAAGCTAAGAACTGATGGCTAACACCTTGTGACAAATACCTATGATTTAACTAGTTATACCAGTTTTGTCAAAAATACACTTAATAATCTGTTTACGATAGAGTTAAAGATAAGCGACATTCAAAGTCAATAGACTTTCTAATCGAATGTTTGGTTATTTTTTCATAAATAAATGCATTAGCCTCTTTTAGTGCTTTAGAATTTTGCACCGATTTAAAAAAATGTACTAAAAAGACCAGTCCAAGTAGTCAAATTTCTATCAATAAGCGGCTTTATTTTTGAAGGTGATTGTAAAATGCTCGGTTTCATGAATAACGGACACTTAGCTCTTTTCGAGTTTATATTAAAGCATGACTACTTTTTTCAGACGCAAATTGATGAACATGGTAGAAAACGCCGAGGGATTTAATTGTACTCATCCAAAGATAATATGCAAATAGTTCATCGTTTTGATTGGAAAAGGTTTGTTGGCCTTATTGCTAGACTAGTCACACAAATTAAAGACATTGGCTTATCACAATTTCTTCAACATGAGTGATCGGCATTCGTGAGTAAGTGCAAAAATTTAGAAACTTAAACTAGCAATATTGTTGAACATTTCAAAGAATATGTGAAAAATTAGTCATCAAGTTTGTGTTGCAAATGCTGTTATGGCCAAACAAAAAGAAGCAAAATAATTAAACGTTAGGTATTAGGTATGAATCCGAAGTAGGTATTCTTTTACCACTTTTATGCACAAATTTTATTGTTTGTCATAACGTTCGAAACAGTGGCTATTTTGATTAGTGATCATATGGTTAACGCAAATTCTCTTTTATCTCTATGACTGTATCAAAACGAATTTTACAAAAAGAACAATAACAAAACATAAAGCGCGCATAAACCAAATTAGAACGCCATGAAATTTGGGTAAATTTCAATATTTTAACTCAAAACTGAAACGGCTGTCACAAGTACTTATAGGATTGTGCTACTTTTTGGTTACATTTTTCATGTTAATGTAAAAAGTTTAGTATAAAATACTTCTATGTATTAATAGATTTAACTACGAAGGTTCTACTGCCGTTATTAAAAACCAAATTATATCAATTTTAGCACATTTCGTTTAAAACTGATAGCATAATCTTATGTTATAATTAATCCATCGTCAACGTAAAGCACCAAAATAAATCGTTCATTGTTCATGATTCCTGTATACACGCACGTATCTGCAATGCACTGATTAAAATCGTAATTTTCAAGAAATTCGCTAAACTTTCTGTTCCAGTTTCTTGGAGCCTGCTTTAAACCGTATAAAGATTTGTTTAGTTTACACACTAAATTTTGTTTGATTACTAAACCATCTGGAGGGTCCATGAATATTTTTTCAACTAATTCACCGTGTAAGAAGGCAGTTTTCACGTCGAACTGCATTATTCGGAAATTTTGTTGTACTGCTAACGCTAACAGAATTCTTATAGTGTCGTACCTTGTCGTAGGTGAAAATGTTTCTGTATAATCGATTCCTTCGACTTGTGAAAATCCTTTCGCACACAAACGAGCTTTATATCTATCAATTTTACCATCAGGCGACCGTTTCACTTTAAACACCCACTTTGACTCAATCATTTTTCTTTCCGGTGGTAGCGGTACAAGTTTCCATGTATTATTTTTCTCTAAGGCGTTTATTTCTTCACGAACTGCATTCATCCATTTTTCGCTGTTTTCGCTTTTCATGGCTTCTTCGTAAGTCTGTGGAATGTCGGCTTCAACAATGTTTATTTCGTAATCTTCGTAGCGTTTTGGTTTATTAATTTGATCACGAGGTCTTAGTTGACGTACGGATGAATCGTTTTCATTCCCTTCGTTTTCGTTTTCTTCGGAATTTTCGTCGCATTCACTATTCGATACTGGTATTAACACCGTATTTGATCTCGGCGAAAATACTTCGTTGTTTTTATTGAATATAACATCGCGTAAAATCTTAATCTTCTTTGTTTCCGGGTCAAATAGTCGGTAATTTGTCGATTCCTTTTTGTATCCTACTAAGATTAACTTTTTGCTTTTCGTATCCAGTTTTCTGCGTAAAACATCTGGTATAAGCATAAAAGCTTCACTACCAAACACTTTTGTATGATTTAGTGTAGGTTTTCTTTCGCACCATTTTTCAAACGGAGTTGTATCCTATGTGAGGGTATTTGGGGTACCATTCAGAATGTACACGGCTGTATTTACCGCTTCAGCCCACAGATAAGTGGCAGATCTTTAGTATAAAGCATTGATCTTGCACTTTCGACAATTGTTCTATTTTCGCGTTCTGCCTTTCCGTTTTGCTGATGACAATACGGAGCACTGGTTTCTAGTTCTATTCCCTCAAATTCTAAAAACTCGCGAAACTCATTATTAATATATTCTGATCCATTATCAGTTCGAATCGTTTGTACTTTATGACTAAATTTATTCATACAAAGTTTTACAAATTGTTTAAAACAATCGAGTGTATCGGATTTGTGTTTCACGAAATAAACTGACCGATAACTGGTACAATCGTCCTTAATCAGCACGTAATACAGGTATCCACTTACCGAAGGCACTGACATTGGACCGCACAATCACTATGAATAAATTCACGTTTCTTGTTTGTGCTTTATCAAAACGAAGTCGGTGTTGTTTACCATAAAGACAACCTTCGAATTTCAGCTTATCGGCATCTGATAAATCCACGTTTTCAGTAAGTTCTTATGATACTATTCACGTATTATCTGTAAATTAACATGACTTAAACGCTCGTGCCATGTTTTGAAGTCGTCCTTCAGAGTTACATTTATTTCCGTTACTGACGTTCGAAACAAAAGTTTGTAAATATTATTCGGATCACATACTCCTCGAGCCTTCAATATACCGTTTTGATAAATTTCTGCTGTATCACCTGTTTTTGTAACAGTCATTTCTTTTTGTGTTATCACACCTTCAGAAAATATTTTTTTTTCTTAATCCTGATACATACCACACGTTTGTTATCACACTGTCAACCCACTCATTGTCTAGTAAGCATTTTATTTTCACTGTACCTATTCCTTTCACTGTAAGTTCTTGATTGTTTCCTAATTTTACACTAAACTCGTTCACATTTTCTAGATTTTCCAAAATCTGTTTGTTTGGAGACATGTGCGCTGATGCTTCACTATCTAGAATCCATGTCTTCGCTGAAACTATGCGCTTCTTTTTCTACGTTGAAAGCGGACGAATTATCTTTTCTATTTTCAAAACTTTTCTTCTGTTTTCGTGATGCACGGCAATCTCTTGAATAGTGACCTTTTCTATTACAATTAAAACAAAAACAAAACTCGAAATTTGCCTTTCTGCTTCTTTTCGCTGCTATCTGAAGAGGTTGCCACCAACGCATTTTCTGTTGATTTCGTTGTATTTAAGAACGCTTCCTCGTCGATTAGACGAACGGACAAATTTCCCAATGTTTGTTTTTTGTCTTCTAACGACAACCAAGTTTGTCCAAAATTTTTGAATTTGGTAGGAAGGGTTCCAATAATTTTTGTTATGACTGCTGTATCGCTAACAGTATCGCCGGTGTCTTTAATTTGTCGAGCAAGGTTTTCTACCTTTGCGATGTGCTGCGCAACCGAATCGTTCGGCGCCATCTTGTACTGATGAAATTGTTCATTAGCCAACATTTTATTTGTTTCCGTTTTTAAGGCGTATATTCCGTTTAATTTATCTAATATTTCTTTCGACGTTTCACAATTTTCTATTAGCATTATTTGCGATAGGTCCAAAGCCGACGTTATAATGCACATTGCGAGCGCGTCCTTTTTGTCCCACGATGCGGCTTCTTCGGGTTGGGTTGGTATCGATGTCGCACCTGTTGCGACTTCATACGTGCCCTTTGCCCTTAACGCACATTTAATGTGGAATAGCCACTGGTTGTAATTCTTCCCTTCGAACTTGTTTATAAAAGTTAAACCGAAACCTTCAGCCATTTTTCTGTTTCAAAATAGCCTCGCTGCACTACACAAAACTGTCTGCGGACTTTACGAGGATTTTCAACGCTCGTCAAACACGAACACGTTTTTTTGCCTTTACAACTAACTTCCAATTTTAACTCTGGGCCCATAACCTGTTGGAGGGAATTGTAGAGTTGCAGGGTGCTTGTTTATAGTAAAGGCAAACACATTTAAGAAATAAAACAATATACTTGTTACTCTAACAGTGGCTTCTACATGTACTGTACTACACCTTACTGCGTATGTACAAGATTCGTATAAGCGCGGAATACAAAATATCTTAACATTTACAAGAAAACCATCGTAACACGGCAAAGTAAGCGATGACCAACGAGGTTTTCCTTAAATGTGATTGATATTGCAGTACTAAATACATTTATTGTTTTTAAAAGCTAGTAAAGGATCTTCTGCATGCAAGAAAATAACCCTAACATACTAGCATGAATGGATGGAGTGAATGAAAAATTATTTTTTATTTATAATTATTAATCTTTGTTCAAATAAACAAGAAATGTTTATGTGTGTACATATTTCAAAAATTGATCGTAAAAGTAGAATGGTAGGCGGCGGTAATTGTAAAAATAATATACAGGATAGGCCAATAGTGTGTCAAAGCAAAATATCTACCTTATACAAAATGTAAAAAAATATTTACAAAAGACGTTGGGTTCTTAAAGTTTTACATTTTAAAACTATACAGGGCATTTCATAATATAAGGACAACAAAAACCGCTTTTTTTTTTTAATGGACCACCTTGTATAATTACGCTTTTTGAATCTTCTTGAATGTAGCTTTATTTGAATGCATTTGTTTTGTCGCATTTTATAAGTTCTAAAGGCGGATCTATGAGGACCGGTTTATGTAAAAGTAAATATTGTACCGGATATGCATTAGTACCTATATTATAATGAAGATATTGCTGCATGATTGTTTTTTAAATTACTATTTTTAGTATCTTTCTCATATACATTTTATTATTTCCATTAATTAATTAATTTTCAAACAATAAGTAACACCGTTAGTATAGGCTTCTCAAGTTGCATGTTTGTTAAAAAGTAAACGTCGGCGATTTGAGAATTAATACAGTATAATTTCAATATTTTCTGGTTATCTATTTTATAAATCAACTTTTTGATCTTAGTTTTGTGTTTAAGCTATTTAAAGTTTGTATTTGCAAACGATTAATAAATGAACTATTGCATTATTGTTGTGTCTTGCTATAAGTTAGAACTATTACGAGACATGACGATAATTCGGAACTTAAAAACAAGTTTATAAAATTAAATTCCAGCCGTTTTTTTACTCACGGTATTTTAGAAAGTGAGAACCAATACCGTTATCTTCACCTTTAATGACTATAACATAGATAATTTTAGATATACAGCGCGTGCATCTTTCAGAAGAATTGTTTCTTATACACGTATGGTAAATGCAAATTACCGTTTTTATCAATAAATTTTAATTACTTAAATATTGTAAATTGTGAACTTTTAATAGCGATTTTTTTTATTTCTGTATACTGCGCTTACCAAAAGTCCCCTGACCGAGCTACAAGTTTTGAACGAGTGAAGAAAAAAAAACATGAAAAATTTGGAAATCACAAAAGAGTCATAAAAACTACATTCTTAGATAATTTAGAACTTCCATGCTACGAGTAAACGAGTAACAATAATATGAATTTTTCTAGTATTTATAAAGCGTTAAGAGTTAATAAAATATCAAATATAAGAGTCAAAGAACTATTAAATATCTTATGGTTGGAATATTTATTATATTATAAGTGCGCCAAATGAAACCACCATAACAGTTTTATTATATTTTATAATTCAGTGAGTTGTTTTAGTCTAGAAAAGAAAGCAAACATTAATTTATTTAAATTCTAAATCTAAACGCTGTATTAAATTTCATTACATTAACTTTAGTTTTTGAAAAACGACTTCAATTTTGTTAGAAATTGGATAAACTATTGATTCAATTTAGATCGAAGGTCAATCCGGGAAAATTGGAAGGTGTGTTATATTTTTACTTTGTGTTATAAAAAAATGGGATGTTACCATAAACCATCTGTTAGATAAATATTTTAAACGCACATTACAAGTTGCCGGACAAGCAAAGAAAATGTTTTTGTTAAATTAATCTGATGAAAATCATTATTTATAGAAACAAGGCGTTGTTTTTTAAATATTACTTTAAATATTTAAATTTATATCACATTTACTTTTACTTTTTACAATGATTGTATAAACAATATTTTTTGGAATGTATGTATGTATATGTACGTTTATTATACAATTCCGTTTGCATTCGTTATTAGTTTCCGGTGTATAATAATTTTACGGTAAGTTTACTATACCACGACCATCAATTAATTTTATTTATGTTTGTAATAACCTTGACCATTTTTTTAGTATTATCTATAATTCAGCGCCGGATTAGTAAATAGGCCAAGTAGGGCACGTCCTATGAGCCCGGACATTGTAAAAGTAACGAGACAAAAAGACATCAAAATTTTCAATGATTCTTCATACAAAAATATTATGACAAAATTATGATACCAGTTAAAGTCTAATTGAAGAGTACAAGCAAAAAGTAGCTAAGTCCATATTTGTAAAATTAAGTTAAGTGGCGCCTTCTATATGAATTTATCTATACTATACGTTAGCGAAGTCAGATTTGTGGCAAGAAGCGTCCTACTGCGTGAAATATCTTATGTCGAAATTTTAGTCGATCGTCATATCAGTGCAAGAAGTTGCTAAGTGCCTAAAAGTGTCTAAGTCCATGGACCTAGCAACTTTTTGCAACGGCGTTCCTATATTCCTAACCTATAAAGTTGCCGACAAGTAAAGATTGGTGTAAAACTTGAATTTGTTGTGTCTTTACGGAAGTATCTTTGAGATATGTCTGATATTGGTAAGAATAATTTTAATTTTTACGATATTGTGTTAAAAATAAAAATAAACATGCTTTAGTTCAAAACACAATGTTACGGTTATAAAACCACAATTTTTATTTTAGAATCAAGTAGTTATAGTGAAGATGTAACTTCAGGGTGCGAGTATGATACTCACGAAGACGATCTGCGCAATAATATGTCTTTAATGGTTAGTTCAGGATTCAACAACGAAAATGATGGCGAAACTGAGGTTCTAAAACCAGCAAATACATACAGACGATAACTTAGTGCAGTGCAGTGTCCAGAATGACTCTGAGAATGTAGCTGTTCAAAAGGGTAAAAAGCGGCTTTGCAATCCAGATAAATGGAAGAGAAATTGGCGCATGAAGGTGTAAGTGTGCAAGTAAACTAAGTGATTTAAAGCAGACAGATATTTTTAAAAGGTACTGTAGTCTATCTACGCATGCAGAAGAAACAATTTATTTGCAAGGCTGTATAAAGAACTGTTTACAAGGTTACAGATCAAATAGGGAAACTTCTTCGTAAGAATGGTATTAAACCCATATTCAACTCGACAGGCAAAACCTCTCAGATTCTTCCTTCTCCCAAAGACAAATTTTCTACACTTTCATCTCAAGGTGTATACCCTCTCTTTGGTTCCCGGTCATTTCTTCTTTCTAACTTTATAACTGGACGTTTTATTACACCACTTACAGTTTTTATTGATGCGACGCGAACAATACCGTCTTTACTGGGATATAACTGAAGGATTCTGCTCATGTACCATTTTAATGGAGGTCCGTTTTCTTCTTGAATTATCACCAATTGTCCTTCTTTAAGTTCCTTCTTCGCATTGGTTTGCCCTTTTTGAGAAGTTGATGTAAACTGGTTAAATATTTTTTCGACCAGCGTTTCCAAAAATGCTGACGTAACTATTTCACATGATGCCAACGAGAAAGTCGGTTCATTTTCAGCTCTATTAAGTTCTGTTCAACGGGTGCTGTTAAAAGTTCACCAATTAAGAAATAGCCGGGTGTAAATCATTTGAATCATCAGAAAGAGATATTAACGTTCTGGCATTAAAGATCTCTTCTATCTGTGTACATCTCTTCATAATTTAGTAATGCATTGGTTACAATACTATGCAAATGATATTTAACAGATTTGATTTCTGCTTCTCAAGTTCCGCCAAAGTGGGGAGAAACTTAATATCAAGATATACCTTGCTCTGTTACGCAATCGTTTAGTTTGGTATTTGGTATCTAACATATCGGTAATTGAGCTTTGACCTTGTCCTATTACTAAGAAACATGCTTTCAAAAGTCTCTATGACAAAATTATCTCGGTATTATCAATGCTCTAGGGGTATTATAGCTGATAAGATTTGTATTATTAGTATTTCGTAAACAGATGCAAGCCCCATAGACCAATTAAGATGCATCGCAGAAGCCATGCAATTCAAAACAAACTGAATTATAATAGTTAATGATGATTTGACGATTAATTCGTAGGTTATTTAATAGTGGGAGTCCTTGTAAACACTTCTTGAATTGAGCATCAATATTTATAGGAACAGATTCGTCTCGTTTTGACTGTAATAGCCATAATTTTTGAAGCATAATTTTGGCGGATACTTAAACTGAACAAACTAAGCTTAGTGGATTAAATAAACAAGCACTTCCGTTTGCTTGAATTACCAGTACTATGCGGACGATGACGGAACGAATTTTGAGTAGATGTTACTACTACTATTGTTACTATTTGACTCGAAGGACTAATATTTTCTGCGGGATGAAATCGAAATCGTCTCAAACTCGCTGTAAAAAAATTACTTATTTTCATTGAATGTTTTCTCTTGTCGATTAAAAAAATGTTTATTTAAAAATGCATATATTTGAAACGATGCTTCTAACTTGAAGGCTAGTCATCTACTGGTTTTTACAAAGATATTTGCAAATAACACTACAATAAATACAAGATAATACCTCTTCAGGCGGATCGTAAGTTTAATTTAATTATATCTTGTATAAGAATGTAAAGAGCATGTATGGTATTGTAGAAGATATATAGGATATCTTTTCTTTACTGTGATTTCCATATTTTTCTAAATACTTATTTAAAAAAGAGTCGTACTTTTGTTGACGGAGAGTATACAATCCATTCTCTTTTTATTTGCTTGGCGTTTTTTGAAGATGAGTATGAATTTGTAAATTTCTTTTTCCTGTTTTCGTATTGCCTGCCTGAAGCCGAAAAATCTTCATTAAAGCATTGGTACTCTATATGATTTACATTGCACCAAACATTTTTTGTTTGTCGATAATGTTTTTCTATACATCATTATCATTTTTATATTATGGTTTTAATAAATCTTGGTTTTCTTGAAGAAACTGAACTCCTGTCTTTGCCCAGTGAAGGAACAGATAGTGAATCTTCATTTTCACAAGAGGAAGGTTCACCGCTATCGTTTTACTGGTAGACGTGCTTGAAGAAGTTTTGATTTGCGTTTGACTATAACCAAGTTATAAAAGACTTATGTAGACTTGTTACCAAGATAACTACATGAAGGATTGTACGTGGTGTTAAAAAACAAATGTAAAATACTTTCAAGGGCTTACTAGTAAGACTTTTTCTTATGCACATGACGTCACATAGCGCAGTCTACAAAAATGCGTTTGGTATCAGTTTATGTCCGTTGTACGAAACAACTTAAAAATGTTGTCATTGTAATAATATCAAATTTAGCATTTTCGACATCACTAATGTTTTTGGGTTTAATTTATACTATGTCGTATGCATAATGACGTATATACGCGAATGTGTGACGTCATGTTTATAACAAAATCGAAGGCTATGACTTATGGCATTTTTCTTTATGTTTACATGAATAACTTGGTCTACGCAATGTCTATCAATAAAAAACAATTCGAAACAAGCCAGGCATTTTTCAGTGAATCCGGCAGTTTTTTGAACGACACATATATTGGCACGGAAATGTTTTATTTTACGTTACGTAATGCAATAAAAGAGTTTATGAGTTAAGTTCTTCTACAAATCATAAACAATTATTTATTTATTTAAAGAAAGTCCTCTTACCTTTATTAACAGTAAATATTTGGACCCATGTTGAATAAAATTATTTTGCTATTTTTGGGTTCATACATACGCTCTTGAAATATTTTACGTTTGTTTTTGTTTGATTACGCAATGTTTATTTTACTCTAGCACATTAGGAGACAAATTTTAAAGGGGTCTCCAAGATATAGATGGTTTAGGGGTGCTTGATACTGTTTAGTCACGCACTGTATACAGGGTTTATTTGATTAACGGGCTGCTATTTTAGCAAGTGAAATTAGAGCATAAATACAAGCAAAAAATGTCAACTGTGTTTATTACTAAAAAATAAAATTAGCAAGTTTTACTCATCTTATCTTTGAATTTGAAAACATTAAAAAATAGCATTACCAAATTTTCTGACGAAACTAGTTAACGTAGTAACCTGTGTATGACTCATTTTAAACAGATTGTCTGTTTATGAAGTCTTTGTTTATTTAAATGTTATATTTTACAGCAGTTGGTCATGTTTGTTTGGTTAGTTTTGACAACATGACAACTAATTACCTCAGTTAATTGTTCATTTACACTGTTTTAGTTATTTGATTTTTTTAGAAATATTTTAACAATTTATTCATGTTAATTTATATTGTGTAATTAGTTGTCATGTTGTTTGGAGTTAAAGACGATTCCACTCTAACTTTTTTGTTGGCCTGAAGAGGTGCACGCATGATTGCACGAAACGTCGCCATATAACATATCTTGATTGGTTTAATTTGTCCCTCCTAGTGAAGAATATTCTACAACTTATTCATTAATGATTATGACGTTTAAAAACTTTTGGGTTATCCGGTATATAAAATTTTATTATTTTTTTGTATATTTTGTAAGAAAAAAAATCTCATTGACGATACTTAAAATTTTATATTTGATTGCATTCTAATGTAATCGTTATTACTAACTATTAAATAGCTTCACAGGGCTAAATTTTAAACATTAAAAAAGTTTGATTGGTAAACTGTAGCCATTTTAATAACATACTATTAACTAAGCACATCGTATCGACTGTTAAAGTTGCGTGTTAACGATTAATTGCTGTGATATATTCAGGGGACAGGTCCTGAGTTAAAAACTTTTCGTGACTAGCGGCCAAAGCAGTTATCGATTGATTACAACATACCTAATATGAACTTTACAATAATGTTTTTTTGCGATTGAAACATGCATTTTTCATGTCACACGTACATGGACCAAATTGACATCGTGCATATTTATTGCTTCTTAATTTCGTTTCACTAAAGTAACTTATGGTTTATTTTTAAATATTTGTAATAACGACGTATGCTGCAAAGAATATTGGACAAAAATTTTGCTAAGTTTATAAGTAAAATATTTGATAGTAATGACAATACGTCGTTTAAGGATTTTGAAAAATCTGTATATACGACGTGGTTTTTTAATACAGGAAGTAAATCGGCGTTTGATTTCATAATTTGATAATGTAACGTGAATTAAAAATCGTTCTATAGAAACTAAATGCTAAATACAGTTAACAAATAATTAAACGTAATAAAATGAAGTGGACAGCCTTAATTTCATCAGGATCTGCAATCACTCCCGTCCTGGATACAATGTGTCTTAAATAAATACTTCACTTCTTGTCTGAACTTAATTTTAGGTTTGCAGCTCGCAACCGTTGAAACACTTTTTTCATATTTTTCAAGAGCTTTTCGAACGATTTTCCGACCACAATCACGTAATCCAAATACACCAAGCATGTCTTCCAAGACAGTCCTCGCAAGATCGTCTCCATCAAACGCTCGAAAGTCGCAGGAGCGTTGCACAATCCAAAGGGCATAACCGTAAATTGCCATAAACCGGTTCCAATCGTAAACGCAGTTTTCTCGAAATCCTTTGATTCCAAGTCTACTTGCCAGTAGCCAGTTTTCAAATCCAAAGTGGAAAACTATTGCGAACTAGATAAGGTATGTAAAGTGTCGTCAATTTGGGGTAACGGGTAACTATCTTTTTTGGTGACCTTATTGAGTTGTCTATAATCAACACAAAGTCTCGTTGACCTATCCTTTTTCTTCACGATCACACCCTGAGTTTTCATTTCGGCGATTATCTTCTCGACTTTTTTTTGCTTGGCCAAGGGAAGCCGCCTCGGATGTTGTCGGATTGGTTGAGCATCCTCAGTATTGATTCTGTGTTTCACGACGTTCTTCCTTTAGAGTTATCATCCACCGCAAACACGTCGTGGTACTGCTAGATTAGTGTCCTGATTTCACTGCGCTCGCGCTGTTCAAGGTCTTGACACGATGAAGTCACTATTTTCATTAACTGTTGAGGATATTTCTTTGCTGATAGGTTTTCAACAATGTTTGCACATTTCAGAATGTAAGACACTGACGAGATTGTCCCATCACAGTATTCTTCCTCAAAGTTATCTGGTTTGAAGTGGTATTTATAATTCTAACTGTTATTAGGTTTTTGACCTTCACCAGAGCTTTACCAAACAATAGTCTTAGAGCGAATATATTATTTTCGGTTGGTTCGATGCTACGAATGGAACCTTCCCGGAGATCTCCATCTAGACGTCCCATCACAACGTTCTCAGTTCGTCCAGGTAAAACGACATCTTTTACTAAAACAGCTCTCATCATTTCACGAATGAAAAAGATTTTTTTCGTTCTGTAGTTTGAGTACATCATTTTCCATGTCTAAATGGAATCTGCACTTCCTTATGAAGTCCATTCCCAAGATCATTTTTCAGTTATGTCAGCTAAGAGTATCTGATATTGATTTATTTTCAATACAAATAGTCACCATCATTTTCTCCTTGAACTGGGACTGTTTCGTCAGTTACTGTCTTTAGTCGTATCGTGATTGGTGTTATTCTTTCATATTCTCGAGCTGTAAATCTGGGGGCACCATTGTTCTCGTCGTTCCTATGTCAACCAATAGTCCATCGATGGTGCCATCAACATAGATGCTATTCAGGGAGTTAGTTGGCGATGCAGCGTGGATGGTGATCTTCAGGGCATGGATGTTGGAGGTCGACTTTTGCCCCTTTTGGACGACCTCTACTAATTTTTCCGATGGCTTTTGTGTTCTTGGTTTTGATCAGCGGCGTCGAATGATGCCTAGCTCGATGAGACGCCTGCTTTGCTGTTTCAAACTCTAACGCATGTGCTAGCATGTTGTCAAGCATCTTAGGTCGAGCTAGTCACAGCGTTTGTTGTATATCGCAGTCCCTTAAAGCATCGTAAAAGTTTGTACTGCCAGTTGTTCTAGAAAACTACATGGAACTGTAGGGTAAACTAGTCTCACCAAACTCCCAATATCCGCTTCAAACTCTTGAAGGCTTTCTGTCGGCTTTTGACAACGATTCGTTACCTACGCGTGGTACGCTTGTTGAAGATGGGCGTCTCCAAATCGCATCTTCAGACGTGAAGACAGCAGCTGTTAATTTATTTAGTTGGCAATCAGGGATGGTCTACAAGATATCGCTTCTCACCGGAGGGTAACAATCAACGAGGTAGCTTTTTTTTGGTCGTTTCATCCATTGGCCATTGCGGAAGTCAAATTTTTGTAATACGCCGACCACGGTGTCTTGCTATCGAATGTTGACGGTGCGATCCGTATTCTTGATATTACTTCACTTTTATTTTCGGGTATTACGATCGTTCTTCGAATTACATGTCTTTTGTCTTGCAGTCTTTCTTCCATTAGTTAAAATCTTTCTTCTATCTTTCTTGTTTCTTTCTCTAACCTTCTGGAATTTTATAATAATTTTTCTTCCATAATCAATGGAAGTTTCCATCAATTTCTTTTCCATTACTCTAGATGTTTCTACTAGTTTCTATTCAACTTTCATCTCTATCTAATGGAATATTCTTGTTGTTGTTTTATGTTCTCTTCAAGCGTTCTTGAATTTTCCAAAAATGTTTTCTCGAGTTTATTGAAATTATCCATTAACTTTTCTTCCAGAGTTTGTACTTGTACTTTTCATTAATTTTCTTTCCAGCGTTATAGAATATTCTTGTAATTTAGCAAACATTTTTTTAAATTCTAATATTGCGCTATATAAGTGCACACAATTTCAAAATTAAGTACTAAATACAGTTAACAAATAATTAAACGAAATAAAATGAATTGTAAATTAAAATGAACGTATATGAATTAAAAACTAAAACGAACTTTCGGTAAAGGATACATCAATTACACTAATAACTAATATTTACAAACTAACAATAAGTCACTAATAATTCATTTATTACGACGCTATTTTTTCAGCATCATCGTACTGCACTACCGCTGATTAGACAATAAATTCCTTCGTTTGCTGCAGGTTCTATTCATATCCGAAACGTTATCTTCTTATCGCTTCTAGGAGGTTCCTTCATCTTCTTTAACCTTCGAGCATTTTCCGAAAACAGAAACAGAACAATAATTTGGCTTAGATCACGGTCAATCTTTCAAGTAGGGTTTTAGGTTAAAAGAATGTACGTTTTCTCTGACAAAACAGAATGGGGTGTTCCAACGTAATCAGTTTGGTTCAAAACGACAGTAGCATTGTCTTTATCGGCTGGAAGAAGTATGATATTGAGATTGTCACGAAATTTTATGGGTAACTCGATTTTGAAATGTTTGATTTGGAAACTAGATGATTCTACAGCTTTACCAGGATGGATGTAACAAAATTCAAGTCTTTAGATAGTGCCGTCACTTGTCTTAAAATCAATCTCTAGATAAATTGAGAACTGTTTTCAAAGTGCAGTCGTAGAAGGAACTTATTCATTTATAGCAACTCGTAACTTTGCGTTTGAGTATTCTCTTAACTCTTATGAGTTGAGAAAATTATTATATGTGTAACGTTTTGTTTTCCTAGTTCATAGGTGATGTATAAAACAACGCGTATAGCTTGTATTTGATATATTCAGAATACGGATTGTTCCGTTTGAAAATTTGTAGTTACTCATTCTAAAATCATTTTTAATTATAGATTCTTGTTATTCGTTGTTTTGGTTATTGGTTAGTTTTCAACATCTCATGGTAAATCAAAATGTTACGTTTAGTATAGCTATTTGTGCACCAAGGGCGTTATTACAATGATCATGTCCGGAGAACAACGTATATAGCCCGAAGGTCCCTGGCGTGAGGTATTAATGTTGCTTGATGGGTGTAATCATCCGGTAACGCCAGTGGTGCATACAAGATTTTATTTTTCACTTCATATAAGATAAAAACTTTAAATTTAATTATTTCCTCGTTAAACTGATTTTATACAATCACAATGAATTTGCAAGAATTGCTTAAATATTTTGAAAAAAAAATGCACAAAAATGAATAGAAAACTTGTTACCACCAAAATCTAAACAAAAATATGAAAATAATAATTTTTGAAAGAAGACATTATGAGAGAGCGTTATGAATTCATACGCTCTCAGAATTCGTAACGACCTGGTTGTTATGTAAGGTCTAGACCACAGCGGCACCTGGAAGTGTGGCCGTTGTAGTCATGACCAGTGGCGGCTTCTCTATTCGGTCATTTGGTCAATGACCCTCCAAAAATGAATAAGAAAGGTATTTTATTTGCTTTGAAATTACAAAAAATTTGCGTTTAAATCAAATTATCAGCGTTTAAATTTCTTGCGTTTAAATAATTGTCAATTTAAACGCAATAGATATGAAAGCTTACGAATTTACCCGAGGCTGATACGAACTTGTGCCCGCACTTACATTATATTACGATGATAGTTATTGTAATCAAGAGTGAGACACACATAATACAATTTTATGCGAGTTAGAAAAGAAGATAAGATGTTAAAATTTGTTCTCAGGGTTTTCAGCCGGCCGCCTACGCTAAAGATAATATTCAGTGCAATTATCTTTGAGTGCAATGCTTACATTGCTTACGTAACTTACGTCATCTATCGTTATCTTCGCAGCACGTGTGTTAAATACAGATTTCTTACCACATATGACAGTAGTTTTTGTTTCATAATAACTGTGGGACAAGACGTTAAAAAATTAATAGCTAATAATTGTTTACACATCTAGAATTTATATTTAATGCTCGTCCTCAGCCTTTACTTCAAAGTTGACCAACCAGTAAACAAAAATGTTTACAGTAATTTTAAAGAATCTATGTATGATTCGTTAGATTTGATTTGATTTGTCGAATTGAAATAAATAATAGATTTTAGTGTTTTAGGTTTTTCTGTTTTCAGATGATGCATTAAAAGTCAATTAAAGACTACAATGAAAAAGTTTGTAAAAACTAAAAATACATACATATATTAAATAAAACAATTGATTGACTTTACATGTGACTACAGCGGAAAGAGAGCGTTACTTCTCTGTGTTAAAAAGAATTAAAACATTTCTACGCAATTGGCAATACTATGAGACAAGAAAGATGTGCATTTCTATGCTAAGCATTGAAAAATCATTGTAAATTTTAATGAGCTTGTTATTGATTATTTTGGTAATTGTAATTATAGACGAATACCTTAAATCCTAAACATAATTGATCTTAAATATAAATCACTACGTTACTGTAAGAATGTTTTTTAGCCTTTTTGCGATCGTTGCGTTTTTTTTAAATGACCCTCTTGTATGATTGACCACCAGCCGCCATTGGTCATGACCATAGATAAATTAGTTGAAAAGATGCACAACTCCTATGAAAAAAAATGGGGCCTAGGTTTTTACTGCCACCTGTTTTTTAAGCACAACCTCAGCTCTCACTTGACAGGTTGTAAAACAGAACGCTACCCTTATAAAACGTGTTTGCTTAGGCGGAAAATTTAAATATTTTAAAGTTTTATAATTACGTGAAATAGAAATAATTTTACATGAGATTTTATTCCTGATTTTATAGCTTACATTGTACTTAGTTAGTACCTAAATAAAATGTAAGTTATAAAATCAAAAACAAATTCTTCTGTAAAATTACTTCATTTTCACTTACGGTATTAGATTTAGTTGTCAAATTTCAGACAAGTTGCTTATTGTGTTGTGACAGATAACATCAATATTCATTAGAAATGGATACACATTGAACTTACTATATGATCAAAAACGAAACTATCGTTAATACACCAAAATTATTTAAATTTAATTGTTGACTGAAGAAATATGTAATATAAATGCCTTATACAATGCTACTCGAACAAAGAATGTTTGTGCATTGCAAATTATATTCGGTAAAATAAACAGTGATAAGAGTAAACAGTAGCAATGACGTTACTGATAGTTAGCAAATTCAAATAAGACCTTGCAACAAAAAGAGGAAGACATGTCTTTGTTGGCGTATGTTGCGCCATCTATTTTTTACTCACATAATTAACTGCTATCCCCATTTCTGCTATTAGAGTTGACGGCCTTTGGTCATGACCATAACGGCCACCTACCAACTTTAACCACAGCGGCCACCGTGGCCATATCAGCCACTTGTATTTTTGACCATAACAACCACCGTGACAACAACGGCCACCGACGCCGGATCTGAAAATCGACTGCCGACGCACACTTCCGGATGGCCGTTGTGGTCATGTCCCGTTATGTATATGCTGATGTATTTCGTATCCTAGGCATCATGAGTAAAATTACAACGAAGTGAAAAATAAATAAATTTACAAGTTTTTTTCATTGTATTGTAATTTGATGGTTGCCTAGTTACTACTCAAAAAAATATTATAATTTAGTTTAATCTCAAGTTATACCCATTCATAAACTCAACACAACACAAAGTCCTTCGCAAAAAATTGTGTTGTCATTTACTATACTTTTATTTTAAGAATTAATTGCTATTGTGTATTCAATAACTACAGAAGTGTAAAGACACATTTTCTGTCTTTATTTTACTTAATCTGCAGCATGTGCAATTCCTACACACAAGTAACTGAATAACGCAATTTATTTAGACATTGATTTCACAATTGTTCAACATTATGTTCATTAAAAAACAACTAATAGGTCACGGGTATTAAAACGATCAACAAAAACAAGTTAATTTCTCTAAAAATACGAAATGTTTTCAAGTAATTTAATAGAAATAACAACACGCTATGTCAGTGAAACTGCGATTATGGGAGAGATTATTGTCAGGCAACTCAAAAATAAATACTTAGCTTTATGATTATTTTATAAAAAGATTGGTTTGTAATTGTTTGTCAACATTGTAATTATTTTATTACATCTTCTAGGACATTTAAATTGTCACTTTACTAACGTCATCGAAAATTAAACGCCAATGCGTTTGCTCTACCACGAGATTAATCTAGAAATAAAATCAATTACAATCACTTAACCCCAACTATAAAACAAGCTTGTGTTTTATTTTGGAACGTAGCGTCTGATCTTTATTTGTAAGTAAAATACTTATATATTCATTGAATAATATTTTCGTTTTTACCTAGTCATTATCTGTCAATTTATTTAATGGACTTGTAATTATGTAATAATTTCGACCACCTACAATTTATAATGAAACACGACTAATAGTAATACTTAAACAATTTGTTATTAAAATAGTTGATTTAAAGATCTTTAAATTTAGAAGGATTTAATGTGTTCAGTTTTCTGCTGGGTTAACGTGGTTTGTTGGGATTGAATTAAGTACTGGCACAATTATTGATTTGAACAATTGTTTACTTTTGAACCTCATTAATCATCATCGCCTGAAAATGTATAGACATTTTCTAAAACGTATACTTTTTGTCGTAATTATTTATTCACTGGAAAATTTTATACATTATTTAGCTTCTAGCAAAAATATAATTATTCAGTTTGTTTGTTGTTTATTAATTAGTAATATTTTATACATTCATGTGAGATTTACAAGAATTATTAATACTATTATTTTTGTTTAGAAAATATTATAACAGACAATTAGGTAAAATTTAACAAAAAGTCGATAACTAGTGTTAAGAACAGAACGCTTATGGCTGTTTTATTTTCATGTCTAAAACGCGTCGATATACATACATCTAGCAAACCAACCAATGCAAACACTGTGCTATACATATTTAGCTATTAAAAAGGAAAATAAGATAATAAAATCGATAGCGAAAAAAGAATCAAAAGGATAAGTCAATTCAAACAAAAATAAATTGGAAAAATATTAGAAAGTATGTAATCGCTATCAATAGAAGTTAAACGCGTGTAATATAAATGGACAATCTAAACAAATAAAAATCAGGAAGAATTTGTGGAACTACAAGAAAATGGCGATAACGATATGACAGCAAAACAAGGATAAACTGTTGCAAAAATACAACTCAATTTAAAAACACAATCAAGGTCTTTATTATAAACAATAATTAGAGTTACAAAAACAGGACGATCAAAAGAAATTAAAAGAAGCGTGCAAACATGACCGAACCTTTCGTAGGTTCTTTGAAACTAACTTATTACTTGAAAAATCAACTTCCGGTAACTTCACAAAAAGAAAAAAACCTTACCAACATGAAGCAAATAAGAATTTTTTACCTCAATACTTCTTCTAAAAATACATATCTAATTACACTTAACAGCACGCATTTTTTCAAATCTTCCACGAGTTAGCGATTTTGTCATTAGATCAGCAGTTTGGTTTTCTGCTTCTTATGAAATGATGCTTTATGTCAACGTGTTTCGATCTTCTATGAAATTCTGGATTCTTTACCAACTTGATTGCACTGGCATTGTCAATCAGGAGCGTGGGTGTTCCTTACAATTCAGTAATTTCTACTAAATGTCGTTTTCCGCTAAATACTCGGCTTTGGTTATGGAGAAGACAACGCAGTTCTGCTTTTACTTCATTCACGTAATGGCACCGCGACTGAACTTGCATATAATGCCACTCCTAGAGCGTATTGACAACTACCGATGTAGTTGTTTTGTGTTATAAAACGCGAACCATCTTCTAGTCGGCTGATTTGCATACTCCGAAAACAGTTCATATTTCTAAATTATCTGTCTTGCGACGAGTCCATGGTCTACCTACAATTCTACTAGTAAAACTTGAGAATTTTCTCTTATTTTTATAAATAAACATGGATTAGCTGTTTCATCTGCACCAGTTCGTCTAGATCACCATATAAGAATGGCGTTTTCATAGGACTAAAAGTTTCTTCGTAATCTATGCCAGGTATCTGTCAATAACCAATCTGGCCTTAAACCGTTCTTCCAAACTATCACCTTTTGGTTTAATGCGCAACACCCACCGATTTCCTATTTTTTCGTTTTCCTCTCTGTACTTCCTCATCTCTTCGTCTTTTTCGTTGACTTTCTTTACGCCAACAGTTTCTTCGAGAGTTTCCTCTGACACTGATGACTGCTTCTCGGCTGAGAAACGGACAGCTGTATCGACTTCGATAGCACAATTTCTTTTTTGAAAATGATGTCACGGCTCAACACCACTTTATTTTGAGATTATATTCATACTCTATTGCCATCATTTCCAGAATATTCAACAAGGAAATGCTCTTTTTATCCCATTTCCGCCGTCTCTGTTTTGGCACATGTACGAAACATTGTGTAGCAAAAATATAATTATTCAGTTTGTTTGTTGTTTATTAATTAGTAATATTTTATACATTCATGTGAGATTTACAAGAATTATTAATACTATTATTTTTGTTTAGAAAATATTATAACAAACAATTAGGCAAAAATTAACAAACAGTCGATAACTACTATTAAGAACAGAACGCTTATGGCTGTGTTATTTTCATGTCAAAAACGCGTCTATATACATACATCTAGCAAACCAATGCAAACACTGTGCTATACATATTTAGTTATTAAAAAGGAAAATAAGATAATAAAATCGATAGCGAAAAAAGAATCAAAAGGATAAGTCAATTCAAACAAAGAAAAATTGGAAAAATATTAGAAATTATGTAATCGCTATCAATAGAAGTTAAACTCGTGTAATATAAATGGACAATCTAAACAAATAAAAATCAGGGAGAATTTGTGGAACTACAAGAAAATGGCGATAACGATATGACAGCAAAACAAGGATAACCTGTTGCAAAAATACAACTCAATTTAAAAACACAATCAAGGTCTTTATTATAAACAATATTTAGAGTTACAAAAACAGGACGATCAAAAGAAATTAAAAGAAGCGTGCAAACATGACCGAACCTTTCGTAGGTTCTTTGAAACTAACTTATTACTTGAAAAATCAACTTCCGGTAACTTCACAAAAAGAAAAAAACCTTACCAACATGAAGCAAATAAGAATTTTTTACCTCAATACTTCTTCTAAAAATACATATCTAATTACACTTAACAGCACGCATTTTTTCAAATCTTCCACGAGTTAGCGGTTTTGTCATTAGATCAGCAGTTTGGTTTTCTGCTTCTTATGAAATGATGCTTTATGTCAACGTGTTTCGATCTTCTATGAAATTCTGGATTCTTTACCAACTTGATTGCACTGGCATTGTCAATCAGGAGCTTGGGTGTTCCTTACAATTCAGTAATTTCTGCTAAATGTCGTTTTCCGCTAAATACTCAGCTTTGGTTATGGAGAGGACAACGCAGTTCTGCTTTTGCTTCATTCAGGTAATGGCAGCGCGACTGAACTTGCATATAATGCCACTCCTAGAGCGTATTGACAACTACCGATGTAGTCGTTTTGTGTTATAAAACGCGAACCATCTTCTAGTCGGCTGATTTGCATACTCCGAAAACAGTTTATATTTCTAAATTATCTGTCTTGCGACGAGTCCATGGTCTACCTACAATTCTACTAGTAAAACTTGAGAATTTTCTCTTATTTTTATAAATAAACATGGATTAGCTGTTTCATCTACACCAGTTCGTCTAGATCACCATATAAAAATGCCGTTTTTATAGGACTAAAAGTTTCTTCGTAATCTATGCCAGGTATCTGTCAATAACCAATCTGGCCTTAAACCGTTCTTCCAAACTATCACCTTTTGGTTTAATGCGCAACACCCACCGATTTCCTATTTTTTCGTTTTTCTCTCTGTACTTCTTCATCTCGTCGTCTTTTTCGTTGACTTTCTTTACGCCAACAGTTTCTTCGAGAGTTTCCTCTGACACTGATGACTGCTTCTCGGCTGAGAAACGGACAGCTGTATCGACTTCGATAGCACAATTTCTTTTTTGAAAATGATGTCATGGCTCAACACCACTTTATTTTGAGATTATATTCATACTCTGTTGCCATGATTTCCAGAATATTCAACAAGGAAATGCTCTTTTTATCCCATTTCCGCCGTATCTGTTTTGGCACATGTACGAAACATTGTGTACCAAATATACGTAGATGATTGAAAACCGTTTTATCCTTCTTGAACCATAATTCACATGGCGTCTTGTTTTCTAATGCAGTTGGACCGGTACAATTTAATGTGCACATTGCCGGTTTTACCGCTTTGGCCCATAGTTTAATCTACATTTCCTCACTGCATATCATTGAACGTGCACTTTCTACCAGCTTACGATTTTCACATTCAGCTGCCCCGTTCTGTTCTGGTGTATACGGCATTACTGCACGAAATTAAATGCCTTTTAAACCAAAGATTCCTTTTACTTTCAAATTGTCAAACTCGCTTCTTCCATCACTGAGAAATTGTTTAATTTTAACATCGGCGGTACTGGCTTGGTTTAAGAATGTTTTGAAGCATTACCAAACATCAAGTACGCAACTGAATTTTGAATAATCGTCCTTAAAGCAAACAAAGTATTTTGCGCCCCCGGTAGACTTCTCTTGCATTGGCCCGCAAACATCTGCATGTATAATTTTACCGGGATCTTTTGTCCTGTTAGCTCGTGCACTAACACTTAACCGATGTTGCTTACCGAATATGCATTCATCACATAATTCTTCTTTGATTTCGACATCAACCCCACGATTCTTAAGAAGTTTTTTTACATGACTCTTGTTTTGGTGACACAAACGCTCGTGCCACAACTGCAAACTGTCTTGTATTCAAGCATAATATACTACCGCTGCAGTTTCCGGTAAACACATTCTCATTTGCAATACATAAATTTCTTTAGTTGTTTTTATTCTTCTTAAACGCACAATACCGTTTTTTGTTAACACGCGCTTGTTTCAATCTGCTTTAAAGTCGAAACCCTTGTCCTTTGTCTTTCCGATTAAAAACAGATTTCTTCCTAATCCCGGTACATACCACACATTTGCCAAATTTGCTTTCAAACATCTTTAATTTGCATTTCGACATTTACTGTGCCTTTTTCGTTTGCACGAATAATTTGACAATTACCTACCTGAAGTACGTAGTTCAAAAGTATTGTGGTTCACCAAATAATCCTTGCAAGGCGTCATGTGTGCAGATGCACCCCAATCGGCAAGCCATTGGTCAGACCGTATTCCTTTGTCTGTGGTGGTTACATACGCGTTATCGGTAATATTACTCACGCTTTTCGAGGTTCCTGCCGAATTTCAACTGTTTTTAGTTCTTGTAGTGCCACTTACAACACTTTCACTCTGATTTTACATTTTCAAGTTTTTTTCTTTTAGTACATAGTGCTGTCGACTAGCTACCGTCTTCAGGCAACCGCATTTTTATGAGTCGTAACCTTTTCGTCAACTTGATTGTTTTTTCACCAAGCGGCACCTTGAATTCAAAATACTTGTTTGGTAGGGTTGACATAATACAACTCATCAATAATAAGTCTGGCAACTCTGTTTTGACCAACCTCTGTAACTTATCATTTAATTCATGGAAATTGAGATTTTTTAAAATTAACTTATTACTTGAAAAATCAACTTCCGGTAACTTGACAGAAAAAAGAATGTTACCAACATGAAGTATTTTTTATCTCAATGTAAACACAAAAAAAATTCTTCTTTTTTTATTCGAAAATGGAACTACGTCATCGGGCGATCTTTCTCTTCTATATGACCAATCTAGTTGTTTAAATATGTTAAACCGTTTCTTTAACTGGGATACTGTTATTTATTCTGTTTCTTTTATCAGCTCTGTTATTACATCATCTTCTCCCGGTGCCTTGTTGTTTTTCATACTCTGTAAGACATTTATGATTTCTGCTTTACTTATATCGGGTATGTCTTTCGAACCTACATTGATTATTCTTTTTCGTTTCTTATTTATGGGTGTTTTCTGTGTTTGGGAAATGTATAGTGTTTGTAGAAGTGTTCTATAATTTACAGTATTTCTTCTCTTATTTTTCTGTCATGATAATTTAGCATCTTCCATTTTGCTTTTGCTATTGCATTTTATATTTTCATTTTTTTCAATTACTTCTTCTATTGACCTTTTATAGTTTCTTTCTAGATCCTTCTTATCCGACTTTTCTATATCCTTTTGTGCCATATTTATATTTTTGTATAGTCTATTTAGTTTATATTGTTAGCTTGTTCAAGTTTTGTTTTATATTTTCAGCGATTTTGAGTTGTGTTTCTATTATTGAGGTTGTTATATGTTGACATAGCTTGTTTATATCTTTTTTAATGTGTTCAATGTTCTCTGTTTTTTACTGGTTTAATGTTCTTTTGTTTTCTATCAGTTTGTATTGTTTTCGTCCTTGAAGTTTGTGTTCTGATCGCTTCCTGTGTGTTAAAGGAATTTAGAATACAATAAGTTTAATTTTTGGTTTTTTGTCAGGGATTATCTAAAACTATTTTTGCAGTATTTTTTTGTTAAAGCAAGGGTTTATAGATCTTAGCCGAAAACGAGTAAGATTTCCACACAATGCTGAACAAGAATTCAACACTAGCTCAACAGACCTTGGACTAAACGGGAACAAAAAAAAGATCAAAGTAATGAGCAACCCAGAAGATATTCTACAATTCAGAATAGAAAACATGATACTAGAACAACTGTCAGAATACACGTACCTAGGATAACTGATAAAATAAAACAAACAAAACCAAACGATAGAGATCACTAGAAGGATTAAGCTAAGATTCGGCAAAGTAAGCTTTATACTCATAAACAACATACTCAAACATCTGAGAACGAAGGCATGAAACGAGTGCATTCTCAAGTCTCTACATACAGCGATGAAACATGAATCCCGACACAGAAGAATATGGACAAAATAGCAAAAACACAACGAGTAATGGAAAGACAAATGCTGCACATCTCGCTTAAATGAAGGTTCGCTGGACACAACACAAACGGACAACAGATGGAACGCTAAAATAGAACAATGGCGCTGTGGATAGGCAAAAGAGAGCAGCAAATCAAGAAAAGTGGAAGGTGCTAAAGGAGGCCTATACCCAAAGGTGTGTGGAAGAAGGCTGAGATTTGAAATAAAATAGTATAATACTATCAGTAGGACTAAAAAGTAAATGTTTTTTGTTAGTTGAATTTGTTATCTCAAAAACTTACTATATACGCATAGTTTTCGTGCTGTATGAATGTTTGCCCGCTGGAGGTTACTGATTATCATATTTCCGTTTCGAACGTTAAGCAAACAACACGTGTGTTAACAACATGCCCAGGCGTTTCTACATTTTAAATATTTTAGATCATCCACGCTGGTGTTGAGTACAATTTTTGATGTGTTGGTTGTGAGAAATGCAGCGGGGTAAGGATACATTTTCATTTTACAGCGCAATTTGATTACTCTTTATCATAGCAACTTTGGTCACCTGCACATGTTATTTTGCTCTAAAAATTCCTATGACGAACTAATAAGGCATGAACGGAACATAAGAACTATATCGCATCTATATTTAGTTATTCTACGTTAGATGGGCAAATTGAAACCACCGTTTAAATTTCCGTTACTGTGGAAAGTATTACTACGAATTGGATGGCAGGCCCGTTGATATACTTTACTCGACTTCGGGAAGCTTAGCGCACTTTGCTTTTAATCAATCGTATGAAACTTATTTGTGGTAACTGTGTATATATGTATCAGCTAAATTTGCAGAAATTTGAGGGGATTTGTGTTGGACATGCCGTTAGGTAATCGCATATTAGAAACACTGAGAAAGAACCCTGTTTCTTATATTTTAGTATTTGCTTTGCTTGTTATCATCAGTAACGTACGTAAAAAGTTTTTTCAATATTGTGTGTTTCTTTGTTGTATTCACCAACGTTAATTGATTGAACAAGGTGTTGCCTAACTTAAATATTCTATATTTTTAGTTGTAGTGCGGTATTGTTGGCGAACCCTTAAGTGTTAGATATTTTATTTGTGATTTTTATTCCTTTATGCTATTGTTAAAATAAATATATTTGTTGTTAGACTTGTGTTAGTCGATTTATTTAGCTTAATCATTGTCAGGTGTAAACGGGAATCTGTATATTTTTTCCGTTTTGGTGCTCTTTTAATTACATTATACTCGGCACATCGAAGATCGAGCTGAATCTTATCAGTTATACACCTACGACCCGCTTTCCGACGCTACTTTCTTTAAAGTGATTTAATCACTGGTAAGTGATCGCAGCCTGCTGCAGATTTAGGTTCTTACCGTAACAGATTGTATAAAACAATTAAGAAAGATTACCATAATTGGTCAATAGAAAACGTATAGTCTTGTATCAGGCAGGATCACATACAAGTTGAGTCATTTCCTAAAAGCTATTATCGACTCGGATTCATTATTTTTCTGCATTCATGATATTTTTTTTAAGTTTTACTATTGAATTTTTTTACTTAAAGTCTTAGTACATGGTTTTCACAATAAATTTTCACATATTCACCTTCTAACTGTATGCATTTTTGCTATCGTTGTGGGGTTTTATATTGCCATTAACATCATCATCCGATCATCGTCTTGAAATTTTGGGTCACCCAGTGCTTCTTTCGGCGGTGCAAAAAGATGGAAATCGCATGATGATAAGTCTGGATATGGAAGAATCTTGAACAAACTTTTTGGTAATACAAATAGTTACGGACTACTTTGTTCAACGACAACGATGTCAAAGTTTCCGGATGTTTTGCGACAAATTTTTGATCGTTGTGTCTTCTTTAAACTTTTTACACTATTAAAACATTTAGGTTTTTGTTATGATGGATTTTCCGTGTAGTGTTTGAAGTCTATTCGTTTTGTCCTGAGAATAGAGTTATGGGTCATATTTGATTTCTGCTCTTATTCAAAAATAAATACATAATTAAATTATTAGTTTATTTGTTTTTATTTATTATTAGTTGAAAAGTAAGTTCAATATAAAACTATTTTCAAAAAATGAAAAATACACTTATATTTTGGAAAACATAAGATTCTTATTAATCAGGTTGTTGTGGTTTATTTATCTTTTTGTTTATTTTTCAAAACGTTATAACAAGTGAAATCAAGTTATTCAATAAGTATATTGTTAAACTGTTTAAAATAATAAACATTTACACGGATAACACTTAGTGATATTGATAATAGTTAGGTAGACACATTAGGTGTGACCTACCTTTAATGATACAGTATTAATTAATCTAAAATGATTAATGTGGAATATTGACATTATTGGTTGTTAATTCATTATCGATTTCAAATTAGTTCAAGGACTTGAAGAACTTTTTGAGCGCTTGTTATTGATAATGAATACATAGTGTAAAAAACGCATTAAGCGACAATTCAATCATTAAAGGGAAGCGTTCAGAACATTTTATAAAATATAAAATACAAGAAAAAGTTGAATATAGAATATTGTCAGGAATTATATGAACTGATATCGATATGTTATTAAATTTTTTTATTAAAACGGCTATTTTAAAGACGATCGATTGGACGTAAGGATGTTTGAACGTAGAAGCAGAGACGCTAAAAGCGAGTTGCATTTTTATTTGCTTAATATTTAAGTATAGTGAACTAAAATCTAAAACGCTTTGATTAGTTTCTTTACTTTTTGCGTTGAAACGTCCTTGCATTCAAAGGTATTCCGTTCAAAAGTATTTCCTCTAAACGTACTTGCGTTCAGATGGCATGCGTTCAATTGGCCAAGTTCCAACGTGCCAAACCAAATGTTTATTGTATTTGTTAGTAAAGATGTCTATATTTAAAAACAATAATCGATTTATAGGATTAATTCCAAATGAAACAATCGATCTACAAATTCACAAATTAGATGAAGATGAATTGAATATTGGAAAAGCAATTCTTCTGTCTAGTGAGAAATATTGGATATAAGTTACAAACATAATCGGTCGTTCATTGATTCACTTCCAAAACCAATTATTAGTATTGAATGTAAAGGCGTCTTAAAATTAAAAATAGTAAAACACCAATGAAAACTATATATTTAGTCTTTGTGATTAATTCTTTGTTTTGTCTGTTTATTATTAGTGCAGATAAGAAAAAAAATAGATATACTAACACAAATAAATTGTTGAATCGTTTTTTTTGTTCTGTAAGCTCTAACTTTACATATTTGCATTTTATCGCCGCAACTTACTTTACCTGTAAGTTGCTATTTTAAGCCACTTTTTCCACGCGTGTATAAACATTACCAAACCGTTGCGTTACCGTGTTGTTGAACTGTCAATTCCAATGCAATAAAACGACATCATATGCTATTTATGTTTATTAGAAAACACAGTAATTGTGTATTTAAAATAACGTTAAACAACCTTGTTAAATATATAATACAAGACTATTGGTTGTTCCTCAAACTCAAAAGTACATTACATATGAAATGCGAACTCCGTGACCAGAATTAATATTGTCAGATAGCTAATAGAAACAAAACATTGATGACCAGGTTACCATAAATTGGAAAAATAAAATGTAAAACGATTTTGTTTTTAAACTTTGTCATAAATAAGTTATTAAATACATTTTTATTGGTACTAAGACTAATATACAAAAAATCGTTCTAATGCCAAGTTATTTACAATTTCCTTAGCTCAGTGAATGACAGTAGTAGAATAAAAATTAAAATAATTATTTATTTTATTTGTTACTGATAATTAATGTTTTTAATTTAAATTACTGAGTAAAATTGTTAAAATGCGAATGTTCCTGCAACTCAACCATTATCCTGAAAACACCCTTTTGTTTTGTAAAATGAAAGCTTTTTTTATTTCTAATATAACTAAGTATTAACGTCTTTTGAACCTTAAGCAGAAAATACTAATGAACAAAAATAACGACGTCCATAAAATTACTGTTATAATACTATTATATATCAATGGATGCGTTATAGTCCATCCTCTGTGTATAATACTTCTTAAGCTATCCGCAGCTCCAGCAAAAGGTAAAATAAGTGCAAATTTTTGAAGGAATATTGGCATTCCTTCTATTGGCCAGAACATTCCAGTTAATATTGCTGATGGAAATAACGATCCCATGATTGCTAGTGTAATTATGGAGTCCGTATCGCAAAAAGAAGAAAGAGCGAAACCTAAATAAATTACAATAAAATAGTGTTTTTGATTGGTATTGTAGATCTCACCATAAGACATTCCGAAAGCACCCATTAAACCATAAAATACGACTACAAGATACATGGATATATGTAAAGGAATGCCCGTTACTACGAAGGTACAAACTGTAATAGAAATTATCTGAATTATTACTAGTAGCAATTCACTAAGTCCATGTGCAAATAATAAATGCAACGGATTTGCACCCATAATTAAACTTCTTTCAGTAACACCATTACTTAATTCCATTATCAATGAGGAAGCCGTTGACCATGCTGAAAAAAATGTCAATGCACTGAAAAAAATAACGAATTAACAACATTCTTTGAAATCAATGGCACACTTACTTTATAACCAAAGCTGGTGTTACAAATTGGGAGTAATTAGGTAGACTTTTTCCATGAACAGGTTTATTCCACTGCGCATATAATATTGTAGTGTTTAAAATAATAATGCATTGTACTAACCTTTATAGGCGGGGTCATAATCTTCTTATTAATTACCTTACACGATTTTAGGTAATCTTTAATAAAATGCTGAAAAGATTTAATTAATTCGACTTTAAGAAAGACAGCAAGTGAGTACTCTAAAAATTGAAAAAAATGATTACTTCCGATGGATGATCTTTGCTAAAGCTTACGTGATACATCTCTATAAACGTCAATACTTGAATATAATAAATCATAATCTTCTGTTACGTTAAAATAAATACGTCTTTTTAAAACAGTACTATAATTCTGTCTTAAAAAAATTGAGGCGTAACTGGCACCATGCACGACTGAATCGATAGCCTCATCTTCGGAATTATAGTAAGTCTGCAAGTTATATTTACTTTCTTTATTTAAAAAAAAAAATAACAAAGAGCAGGAAATGTTGTCCTTACCAAAATAAATTTAGATTCCAGATACTGTAAAAAATTACAACTCAGATGTGTGCTGGTACAGGTAATATAACTGCAGTTCCTAGTTGACGTTTCATCGTTAACTACAGCAAGGTTCAGATTAACTGGATCGCCTCCAATTGCAATAGCAAACATTACAATTTGCATTATTGGTATAAAAAGCGCCGCAAGAACAATTATTGGGTGTTTCAATAGCCACTGTATATTCTTTTTAACTAACGGTTTTATATAATTAGGCGATTTTGAATGGGGTTTTGTGGACTTGTTTACACAATTAATTTTGGAAAATGTTGGTGAAACGTTTAAAACATCAGTACTTATTTGTGTATTGTCTTGATTAATACTTAGTTTAAAAAATACGTCTTCTAGCGTTGGTGCTTCAAAACGTTGTAGAAGATTGTTTGGAGAATCTTCAGCGAGTATACGTCCTCCTCGTAGCAAACCAACCTAAAGCTAATTGTATATATATTTTTTCTTTTTTCTTTGTAATTTACTTACTGTATTCGCTTTGCGCGTTTCATCTATATAGTGAGTTGTTAAAATTACTGTTGTTTCGTACTTTTCTGTAAGTTCAAGAAGATAATTCCAAATAGTTTCTCTTAAAAGCGGATCTAAACCTACAGTTGGTTCATCTAATACAAGTAATTCAGGTTTGTGTATTAAGGCTACTGCAAACGACACACGCCTCTTTTCACCACCACTTAGTTTACTTAAGCAGAGATTTACGTCTGGCAGTTTTAATAATTCCTTAAGAAAATACATTCGCTCTTTAATGCTTGTATCTGTCATACCCGCTAATCCCCCAAAATATTGCATTGTTTCTTTTGTAGTGTATTCTTCTTGGATACCAGGCGTCTAAAAAATAGTAAAAATAACATATGGAAGGTTTAAAATAAAAAAGATAAAAGGTTTGTGTATTTATAGTCAGAAGTGACATATTAGATTTTAGAAAAAGTTTGTTTATTATATGGTATAATGTTTTTGCTCGAAGGTCTTTAAGAAAGAAATAATGAAGAATATCTATAAAGAAGCTTCTATTATATTGAAATAGACGAAACAGTTATGACCAATAAAATATTTCGTCTAAACTGTTTACGTTGGCCGTCGAAACCGTCTTCAGGAAATTGAATTGAAACTAAATTATGTTAGGTTCGAAGCATACTTGGCATCTCACTCCGGGATATAAATGTTGGGATTACAAGAAAAACGAGGATGAATGATATAGTTTGGACACGTGGCTAAAGACAAATTGGCACACACAACCACAGAATGGAGACTAAGACAAACAAAAAGAAGCGTAGGACGCTCATCGAAAAGATTAGTAGATATCAGAAACGTAGCGAGCAAATGATGGATAAATACTGCGCAGGATAAGAAAGAATGGAAACAAGTTACGTTTAGGAGTGGACGGATATTGGTTGAAAAATAAGAATGTAAATTATACTGTAGTGGAGATCGGGGCATGTTGTGACAAATTTGACATTAGAATTTTTTTCTCGTTAATGGATGAAGCTAAAATGATTTCTAGCACGACAAAACGTAGCTTACATGTTCATCCTTTATATCGCAATTTGGTTTTAAGGTGCTTATGAAACTAATTCCAGAAAATAAAAAAAATGGCGACGTTGTAAATTTTCACAACATCCCTCAACTTAAGGCAAGTTGATATGACTCGGGGGCAACTTGTTACATAATGCAATTGAGCGCTACAACGTAGCCTTATTTTTTCTTCTATAAACAACTAGTTTGAAACAAAGATATTTGGTAACTAAAGTATTATACTTAAACTTTTAAAAAACAGTTAGCAAGAGTTCGGAACTTTACGACCACACTGCAGCTATTAAAGTTGATTTTCTGCGATAGAGAACCATTTGCTATCGCAGTTTTTGCAAATGTAAAATGGATCGTTACCCGCACATGATTCATGGAACCACCGGCCAATTTTCGGCTTTCTTTGAAGGCAAAAATATTCCTCAC
The DNA here is from genome assembly GCA_035610365.1 of Aquatica leii. Taxonomy (NCBI): domain Eukaryota; kingdom Metazoa; phylum Arthropoda; class Insecta; order Coleoptera; family Lampyridae; genus Aquatica; species Aquatica leii. The sequence goes on from CM069433.1 coordinate 155,203,247, forward strand.
TTTCACTATTAGTGGCCCAATTAGAAGGAACTATTCTCTCTTGTCACTTTGGTGGTTGTTTGATTAATATTCTTTTGCTTGTCTTTTGGTTTTTTTTTCCTCGCAATTTATCTTCTTCCTCCAATCTATTCTTTATAGGTGTCTGTTAAAATTGAAGATGTCATCTTCTTGCGATTTTGGACTGTTTATGTTTTTCATTACCCTGCTTTAGTATATGACCGTAGTTGCGTTGGAGTAACGTGGTGACGAAATGTCGATGGTCCAGGCGTGGTAGGTGGATCAAGCATCGTTGATTCTAGGCGTGGTCGGTGGATAAGGTATGGTTGATGGTCCAAGTCCAAGTGTTCGAAGGACTAATTTCAGAATGATTTATTGTCTGTGGCTGGTTCATGCTTTTACCAACTTTAGAAGCACCTTCAAAAGCATCATCGTCTGTAAGCACTGGTCGGTCTGTCACAGCGACTGGCAAGAATTCATCATCTCTAAATATATCCCGGTTAAAGGGCAAAATTTCACTGACTCTAAAACCCAATTGGATATTTGTCAAAGTAGCCGCTAATGGTAATGCTTCCGCAACAAGTCCAGGAAGATAGTAGATGGTCATAGTGGCCTCAGGGTGGCTCTTCATCCATCGCTCGGTTGCACTGTTGATGTATATTTTAAATGGGTCGTATATAGTTTTATCTAACGGTTGAAAGTTATGGGACCTTTGGGGGGGGGGGTAAAGGAAAGTAAAACAATTCCGTTTTCTTTGCAGTAGTTCAAAACTGCAATGAACAAGTGGGAAACATGGTTGTCCAACAGCGGAATGTTTCTTGTCACATCAGGTATAGTAGGAAACGAATAACCTTCAATTAGAGCAACCCTTGATTGAAGAAAATAGTATATAGAGTCAAATAACTGATGCTAGCAGTTGTAATTTATGTATAAATTCAGATTTTTTGTTGTGTACTGCAAATGTATTAAGTTAAAAACGGCACTCGTGTATTACAGGCTGCTGCGTCATTGGACAGTGAGAGTCAAAGTAATTTAATTACAAAAAAATTAAGTAAAACGCAAGGTTTGAAATTGATATGACAGTTAAAAGTGTTGGTGGTATAACAGCACAAGTGTTTGAAATAGTTTCCATTAAGATACAATCAAATGGAAATAATTATCAGTTTATCACAAATTGTTTAGTAGTTGATAGAATAACCGAATATCTGCCGGTTGTTTCGTTTCCCAAGGAATATTTAAATATATCTTCTCATTTGTGTTTAGCTGACGAGTCCTTTAATATTTTCGGAGAAGTGAATATTTTTTTAGGCGCTTCATCTTATTACGATTTAATAAGACTACCAAAGTTTGTTAGGGAAAAGAATGTCTGTCATGCAAGATGGTTAATTTCAGGAAATTTACAAACCAAGGGGTATCGCCCTCGATTTCTACCAGTTTATTTGAAACCCATGTTAACTATGCTGTCTTTGATGGCGTTGAAAGTGTTTACATGTCAATTGCCTAAATTATGGAAAATTGACCAGGTAATGCCCAAATCGAGTTTATCATTACTTTTACGTGAAGAGAGTTTTGTGAAACGCATTTTATGAATATGGTAAAACAAATTGAGAAAGAAAAGTTAATTGTTTATATTCCTTTTAAACGGAACTTTGCTGATCTAGGAAATTCAGAGTTGTCTGCTAGATCTCAATTTTTTTGTCTAGAGTGACGTCTCATTAAAAATTTGGATTTAAAAAACGAGTACATTAGACAAATGCGAGAGAATGTTACACTTGGTCATATGAATAAAATTTCTTCCATCGATCAACCCCTGAGTCATTTATCTGCACATTTTAACACCCTTGATGGTCTTGAATATGTAAAAAAAAACGCTTAGATTTTTTTACCTCATCATTGCGTTTTCAAAAAAGATTCTTTGACAACCAAAGTTGAGTAGTTTTTAACGCTAGTTAAAAACATCGTGTAATATTTCTCTTAATGATGCTCAGATAAGTGGTCCGCCAGTTCAAGACAAGTTAGTCGATATTCTAATTCGTTTCCGTCAATTCCAGTTTGCGTTAACTGGTGACATTGAAAATATGTATAGAATGATTGAGATTTGTAAGAACGAAATGCAATTTCAAAAGATTTTTTGGAGAGACCAACTTATCGATACGCTTGAAGTTTTCCAAGTTAACAGAGTCACATTTGGTACAACTTCTGTGAGTGTCTTAGCAACCCGTTGTCTAGCGTTTTTAGATGATAAATTTTTAAGTCAGTACGCGGAAGCTGTCCGAGTAATTAAAAGAAATTTCTACATGGATGATTTGTTATATAGTAGCCAAACCGTAGAATAAATCTCTTTAATAAGAATAAATCTCTTTAATAAAAACAAATACCTAAAGGTCTGGTTGTTTCACAATCCGAAAATTTTTGTCAAACAGTGGTGATATTTTAAAGAATGAGGAAACTAATTTTCCTTTATCGTCAGTTCCTCTTGGATAAAAAGCGAATGCTAAAGTTTTGGGAATGTTATATATTATAATTATGTCCATCGTATTTGCGTATTTCTAGATCAAGACTTTTATGAATCGAATTTTTGTTTTGGAGGAGTTCATTATTTGCTATTTTTATAACCATACTTATATATTTTATATTGGATCATTTCAAGCCGGGCAGTGCAAAATATTGTAATAAAGCCTTTAAAAAAATTTTTAAGTCAAATAAATTGAAAATTAAAGAACTGTTGCATTAAATAGTTAATAAATTATTTTTAAAAAATGAAAAACAATGATATGATGTTTAATTCACTGTTCTAAGAACTACACATTTCTTATTATTTGCTGACGCTAAAATAAAATTAAATACAAAATAATGTTATCACATAAGACATCATTAAGTTAAATTGTTATACGTAGCGTATTTACAGATGTTTTTTAATGAGGTAATGTTAAGTAGGTCAATTAAAATGATAATATTCAAAACGATAATTTTTAGGGTAACATGATTAAATTTTTTACTCGCTTTACAAACGTATTGTGAAAATTCAGTTAAAAATTCATGCAAAATAGGTTATTGTTCATGGTTAGAAACAAACCTGAAAAAAAATTGATAGCATAAACCGAAATTATGATTACTATAAACGATGTTTTTATGCAGTAACATACATTATCCGTGATTTCAATAAGCGGCCTGCACTGCAGCATAATCAAAACTGGACAGTTTGTGTAAATCTTTAGTATTAACTTTATTGTTTATAACAAAAAAAAATTATAAGAGTGGCCTTTATAGTAAAATCTAAGACGAAGAATCATCATAGTGTTGTAAACTAATAATTCCTTATTGTTGTTTAAAGCTTTTATTGGTGACCATTATAAGTATTTAATACAATTTTTATTTTATTTTAGCGATTGCTAGGCTTAGATTTTGCTTATCAGCTTATATATTACTTAACATTTGTTTTTAAATACAACTGTTAACTATAGAGCGTTAATTTCTTTAAAAGATTAGCTATTGCTAAAACTCCTGTATTAACTTTATGGTTCGTAAATATCTTAAACATGTGGACTTTGAGATCTATGGTAACCGTGTTTAAAATTACTGAAACATTAAGCAGAGGAACTTATGATTAGATTTAGTAATAGTAGTCCATCGAGTCTCAAAAAACCTCTAAAAATTTATTGACATCCGACGAACGTTTAGTTTTCATTGTCTTCATTGCGAATTACATTTAGTATACTAATAACAGATTAAACATTTGTTGAAAGGAAAAAAACTATTAAGAAAGATTTTAATATCATCACAATTTTTGAAATTCCACTACTTTAACAACATGTATTCCAAGAACGTTGTTAAAATTCATTTACCGATCATAGTTTATTTCTATTTTTACTTGCATATGATCTCATTATACACTTGATAGTATTACTGTAAGTTATAGAGACTTCAAATAACTTTACAGGACTGCATAGCAAAGTATAGGGGGTGTTAAAAAAAAGTGTAAAACATTTAAGAAAGTAGTAGCATGAATCAGAAACATGGGTCTGCAAATTAGAGGTATCGGTTTCACAAAACATAAGTATGTGACTTTGTCAGTGCGCAAGTTTCCGTTTGCTATGGCTGTTTACTCTAACGCAGAATTAGTCGACATGCATTTCCTGTACGGTCCTCCGGGGACGAGTGTGCGGAGAACATTAGCCGAGGTAGGAACTAGTGATCCTCTTGTTTGGACAATCTTTCACTGGCAGTTGCTTTATTCGTACCATGTACAACGAGTACAGGTCTTAAATCTACGTGATCATCAAGCACGTGTGATTTTTTTGCCAGTGGTTCCTACGCAAGGATGCAGAAGACCTTGCCAATATTTTTTTTACGGATAGAGCCGGGTTGATATGAAACTTAGTTGGTAATTTTCATAATACGCATATTTGGGCCGACGAAAATCTCCATGCTCTAATAGAATCGATACATAAGGCACGTGTTTCAATAAACATTTGGGGGGCCTGTTCTTTTACCAAACCGATTAACAAGCGCTGGTTATCTAAACTTTTTGCAGAAGACAATGTGTCTTTTGGACGACATTCTTTTACAGCAAAGACAACTATACGTATGATGGTAATCTAGCTCATTTTTTGATTGCCGTCATTTACATCAAACTTTTTTATGTAGATGGGTAGGAAGGGGCAATCTCCTAGATTTTCTGATTTAAATTTTCTAGATTTCTTTTCTTTGTGGTTATTTGAAAACATAAGGCTATGGTACTCCTGTAAATAGCTTTGAAGAGCTGAATTAATCAAAAATAACAAATCCGAGACAATGAGGGGATTTTAGAGAAAGGCACTTCGAACATCTCATGTAACTTTGTTTATTTTGGTTCATTCTACTACTTTATTATTATACTTCAACCGAATTTAATAAAAAACGGTAATTTTGGTCATTTATGTTTGTCAAGGAATACCTAATTTGCAATTATTGTCAAATTGTTTATCAACAAAATAAATAAGTAACTAATCTAATTACGCATGATTATTTTATATGATGACTAATAAATATTACCTCAAAAATAATTTCGTACTTAATGTATTCAAAAATTCCTTTGTTCATTATATAATGAACAGAATAATAAATGTTAATAACAAAAGAACTATGTAATTAACTAATTAGAGGGAAAAAAGTTAATTAAACTACGTAAATAACAACAAAAATATTAATTGTCGCTTCTACATAAATCGTGATGAGAGACATAAAAAATCTATTGGCACGAGTTTAAAATCTTATGTATTGAATATTGAATCTATGTAATAATTCAAAATACATTACATGGTTGTAAGCGAATGTTTTTACCTGCGGCATAAAACCAACATAAGCTCCAGGAACTTTACTTTCTTTGGTATTGGGTGAACCTCCTAAGATCCATATATTCCCTTCGTCTAACTGTTTTTGGCCTAACATACAATTTAAAAGCGTAGTTTTACCGCAACCACTTGGTCCAAGCAATCCATATCTGTGACGTGTTTTTTATTATATTATAAATTTTAAAAAATGCGTGTTTATTACTTACATTATGCCTTTGGGCACAGTCATATTGAGATTTTGCAAAACGTTTACACTGTTCCTTTTAGAACCATAACTCTTACAAGCATTTTGCACTAACACAACTGGCGTCATCTTTAATTCACTGTTGCTTTCCAAATTATACATAAACTAAACAAAAATGTTTTTTTTAATACCTACGTTGTAAACACCACGTAACAATGTTTATTAATGGATTATTGTTATACATATCATATTTTTAAATTTAACCTCGTCTTAATTACCTACCTGAAATAGAAAATTTTAGTAACTAGTTGCAGATTGTTGATAGATATTTAATGGTGGGAGAAATTTTAAAAGGTATTACGTATATTGGAATTTTTACAAGTTTAGTTCATAATTTACAATGTTAATTTTTAAATGTACTAAATAAGTTTTTTACCCATAAGTTCTTATAGTATTACGATAACGATATGCATTTAATTGTTTTTTTTTTTTTCTATTTTTAGTATGTCTGTTTAAATACATACTATAAATTATTACTAGTTTATTCAAACCATTGCAGCATCATTTTTTAGTTTTTTTTTCGTGTTCAATTATTAATTTTGTTTTTATTTTTTTACTAGAAAACTAATGAATTTTTTTTCTACTAATATTAAGAATAGGAATGTGCATGTTGACGAATTTTTCATAGCTTACTAGATAATAAACTTTCAACACAACTTAGCTTTTTTTTTATAGCCGCCATTTCGAATTATAGGATTTCTTTTTTTGATTTCAACAATGTATATAATACGATATGCCTTCATTTTCATTTAGCTCAAATTTAAACATAACTCCGTTACAAACAACAACTTTATATTTAGAAAACTAATTTAGTACGGAAGGTAGAAAAGTTGTCATTGAATGGCGTTCCAAAAACATTTTAAATATGTCAGTATGGTTGTGGAAACACATCGGCTTATCCTATCGCTGACGAGTTCCTAAAGAACGAAACAGCTGTCCGCTAGTTCTGATGTTGTTTTTCACAATTGTACTGACATTGTTCCTAACCTATTTTATAGTTGGGATTTTGACAGCGTCACTTGTCAATAGATCATTGACTTTCGCTGTCATTAAATCCAATGACAACTTTTGTACCTTTTGTACCAATTTATAGTTTTCTATATTATCATACGTGGTATTTTTATCACAGGATGGCGCTCCAAAAACATTTTAAAATAAACTTTATTTTTGTTTGACAGTTATTAGATTTTTTTTGTTCCGAGGCTTTTTTTGCAAAACTTATTTTTTATTTTAATCTAGTCTAAAATTAAAATTGAAGCGTATCGTATATTTTTGAAAGCAGAAAGTGCGATTACAGCTTCAAATTTTCTATAAAAAGGTACCTTAACATTGTTTTTTTAAAAACTTATTTTATTGGTTTACGAGTAAAAAAATAAAAATGAAATTCAAAATTTTTAATTTATGCTATAATTCAAAAACTAAAAGTGATCCATTAAAATTTTCTTTAACGTAATTAATCAGCATAAAAATGCAATAAAAGTTAGATTTGTCCAATATTTAGTATTTTGGTTTAGAAAACAAATTTTAAAGTTATATTCTGAATCAATAATCAAATTTTTGAGACTGGGTTTTCCGAACACAACCTCTGAGTGAATAGCAACTTTTTCTTTTCTACAAAAAGATTTTATTTTTCTTATAAATAAGTCATTGCATTTATAAAACAAATAGCAAACACACGGTTTATTTTGAGGTTTAACTAATGATTTAAAAACCAATAAATAATACAATAAAACGCATGACATATTCTACTTTATTTATAACGTTTTCTAAAAAGTAGATAAGTATAAACCAATTGAAACAAATTATTTCAGTTTTTATATGATAGTTCTTAAGTATCATGTTTTATCTTAAAAATGTAATTTTAACGATGGTAAGTTATTAACGTTTTTTGAACTTTAAGCAAAATACAGAAATTAACGAGAACAACAAAGTCCATAATAAAATGGTTATAATGCTAGTATATATTAATGGGTGCGTTAAAGTCCATCCTCTGTGTAGAATACTTCTAAGACTATCTGCTGCTCCCGCAAATGGTAAAATAAGGGAAATTTTTCTAAGCAACGGTGACATTCCTTCTATTGGCCAGAACATTCCAGTTAAAATTGCCGATGGAAATGTGAAACCCGCAATACACATAGTAACTAACGAATCGGTACTGCACATGGAAGCCAAAGCAAAACCTAAATAAACACCAAAAAAGATTTTATTTTTCATTATTAGTGTATTTTTTACCATAAGACATTCCACATAAACCCATTAAACCATAAATTACGCTTATAAGAAGCAGAGATATATGAAATGGAATGTCTATCACTATAAAAGTACAAATAACGATTGAAACCAACTGTGTTACAAGTAATAGAAGCTCACTAATTACAAGTGAAAATAACACATGCAACGCATTTGCACCCAAAACTAAACTTCTTTCCATGACACCATTGTTTAACTCCATGATTAAAGACGACGTCGTTGACCAAGCTAAGAAAGATACCAAAGCACTAAAAAGCAATTTGTAAAATATTTTTTTATAAATCCACTTATACTAACTTTACAATCAAACCTGGTGTTACAAATTCAGCGTAGTTAGGTAAATTTGATCCATGAACAGGTTTATTCCACTGCATATAAAAAAAATGATAGTATCGAAAACAAATGTCGATTATATTGTACTTACTTTAATAGGCACTGTCATAATTCTCTTATTAGTTACTTTACACGAGTTTAAATAATCTTTAACAAAATGTTGGAAGCGATCAACTAATTCGACCTTTAGAAAAATGCCAAGAGAATATTCTAAAATTTTAGGTCATGATTATATAACATTTTTTCTTTTAGCCAACGCTTACGTGATACATCTCTATAAACATCAATTGTTGAAAACAATAAGTCCATATCATTTACGTGAGAGTAAATACGGTTTTTGAAAGCACTGGTATAATTTTCTCTAAATAAAATAGAAGCGTAAGTGTCACCGCGCATAACTGATGCGATTGCTTCGTCTTCTGAATTATAATAAGTCTGTAAATCATATTGCCTTTATTAATTTTACAAAATAAGAGAAAGTAAATTATATTATTCTCACCAAGGTAAATTTAGATTCCAAGTATTTTAAAAAATTGCAACTCAAATATGTGCTATTGCAGGTAGTAATACCGCAATTCCTAATTGACGTTTCGTCATTAACAACAGCCAGCTTTAGATTAATTGGATCACCTCCAATTGCAATGGCAAACAGAAGAATTTGAATTATTGGTACAATAATTGCCGCGATAACAATTACTGGGTTTTTAAACAGCCATTGAATATTTTTTATAATTAGTGGTTTAATGTAGTTGGGCGATTTTGAAATAATGTTTTTGGGGTTTTTGTTTACATAATCGATTGTAGAAAATATATTTGAAATGTTTGCATCTTTGTTATCAAACTTTTTATTATCTTGGTCGACACTCAGATAAAAAAATACGTCTTCAAGCGTTGATACCTTAAAACGTGCTAGAAGACTATCTGGTGATTCTTCGGCCAGTATACGCCCTCCGCGTAACAAACCCACCTAAAATTAATTGAGCATATATATTTTTTTACGTTACTCGACTTACTATATTTGCTTGGCGCGTTTCTTCTATATAATGAGTTGTCAAAATCACTGTTGTTTGGTGGGTTACTGTAATTTCGTACAGATAGTCCCAAATGGTTTCTCTTAAAAGTGGATCTAAACCGACAGTCGGCTCGTCTAATATTAGTAATTCGGGTTCGTGTATTAGAGCTACAGCAAAAGACACGCGTCTTTTTTCGCCACCGCTGAGGTGACTTAAAGCGATATTGACATCGGGTAACATCAATAAGTTCTTAAGAAAATTAATTCGTTCTTTAATCTTGACGTATGTCATACCCGCTAGTCCTCCAAAATAGTACATTGTCTCTTTGGTAGTGTACTTATCTTGAACACCAGGCGCCTGGAGAAAGATTATTTAACAGAATGAAAATTAAGTTTAAAACATCTCAAAGCACTTTTAAAGTGTTTAAAATCTCATTATCGGTAAATTGTAAAATAAAAATTATGGCCAATGTTAGAGAAATGTGTAAAATGCATATAAAGTGCATCATATTCTAAGAAAATTCTTAAAAGTGCATATTTTCAGTCATTTGTGAAATGGAATTGTAAAACAAATGTTAGAATAAAATCTGTTTTCGCCCTCATTTTAATTTAAGATTTGAAGAACTAGCATTCAGTTTTGTTTTATTTCCATTTTTTCATGGAACTGTTCATCAGGAAGTGCGAACACGCCAAAACAAAGTGCAAATCAATCTGTGATTCTCAAGAAGTGAATTAATAATAAAACCGATGTTAAAATCGTTGATGACAACTATATTTCTTTGCAACAAAAAAGTAAGTTGTTTTATTTTTTTCAAAAAATATGTTTATTTCCGTATTATCTATCCAAAAATTAAACTGTTTAAAAAAACGGAAATCAAAATTTTTGTAATACAGTAAAATCTCTAAAAAGCAATTGTTGTATGAATGACCACTATAAGAAGGTAGTTGTTATACGAAGCTACGCATACGTTTAAAAAAAATGTATATTTTAAGCATTTCCTATTACAATAAATCTAAATAATACAAGCATTATCAATTACAATTAATTAGGTACTTTATATATGCATTTTTGAAAACTACGTCAAAAAATAAAAAAAAACATAACATTGTTAAGATTTTATAAAACTGTAAATATACAGGTTGGGCCAATAGTATGTCAAAGTAAAATATCTTTCGTATACAAAATATTTAAAAAATATTTACAAAAGTTATAGGGTCCTTAAAGCTTTGCATTTTAATTTTTTTTTTAATTTTTTTGAATGAAACATTATAGAATCTTAGGCTTACGCGGTTTTGGTTTTCTTGGTTACAACTATAAGCGACTTTCGGCTTAGACCGCGTCGTAGTTGAATGCCGAGACTTTTTAGGCTTGGTCCTAGTCTTTCCTTGAGAACCAAAACAAGAAGTAGAACTTGACTTTTGCCGTAGTATCGTTCGTGAAACCAAACCAACTGACGCTTTGCAGGACATTGCAGTTTGCATCTTTGGAGTGGTGAATGTAACTGAAGGAAAAAGTGTAATTAACGTTATTATACCATTAGCGATCAGGTAATTAACGGACCTTCTCTTTCCGTTGCCGTTTGATTGACTTTGTTATTACTACGAGTTTGTGTCCTTTCCAAGAAGGTTGATGTTTGTCTTAGAGGGTGTAGTACTAGTAGCCAAAATTTGTTGAGTTTTAAACCGTCTTCTTGGTTCATATTATATGGATGTTTGTCTATTTCTACAGCTTCCCGCGTTCGTCTGGGAAAATAGAAAGAAGTTCTAGCCAAGACTTTATTTTGCTCAAAGTTTAACGTGTGCTTTTGGTTCCACACGTGTTCTGTTCTGCTGATTTTGTAACTCTGCAGTGTTTGCAGTCCGCTACATGTTTTTTTGCTTTAACTTTAATAGAGCGTCCCGTTTGTTTGATACAACTAGATCCATATGAACAAAGAATTTTGTATATCCTGGCACGTTTTAAAGTCTCTTGTTTGTGTTTAGCAGATCTAAACTAGTTCCTTAGTCTTGAAGACAGTTTTGATATTGTGTTTCTTTAGTCCTTTGCTTATAGTAGTGTAAATAAGAGGTACTAGCAGAAAGTGGTAAGTCTTCTTTGACTTTTGGATTGACTGTTCTTTCGAATGCCCTTTGGATCTTTTTGATTTCCGTATTTATTTTGATGTAGAGACACTAACAGCGTTTCCTTTTTCTTTTGTTAATTTTTATTATTTGACACGCGTATACCTGTAGCTAAAGTATGCAAAACAGTGGTCTTCTGTACTGGATGGTGGTGAGATTTGGCGTTTAAGTATCTGTTAGTGTGTGTTTTCTTTTTATAAACGGAATGTTCTAACTTTCCGTTCTTTTTCTTTACCACCAGTACTCCAAGAAATGCTATGTTCTAACTCCATAGTAATTTTAATGTTATGTGCAAAGTTTAGATGTTAAAAGAACTGATTTAGTTTACCATGAAGCTGCTATACAAGAAACGTATTATCAACATATCTGAACCAAATTTTTGGTTTTAACTCAACACTTAAAGAATGACAAGCTTTTGAGAAACAATATTGAAATGATATTTTGGTATGAGGTTTAGCACTACTTGACGTATTCATAAAAGTCGTAAACCCATAATTGTGTGTTCTGTAAAAAAAGTAAAAGATGTAGAACTTCGAAGGGCCAAAATTCAATATTTCTTAATGAAACAATCTAATTCGACACTTTGCAGAGAATTAAATTTTCTATCGATGATATATCATGTAGCTATCCCAAATTGACAAAAGTGGACTTAATAAAATTCAGAAAGAAACATAAAATTCTAAAAAAATACTTAATTGATCAAGTAGCAGAAGATACGTGTCATCAAGTATTACGTTTATCCCCGTATCATTGTCAATTTAATGCAATAGAATTGGTATAAGCAAACTGTAAGGAATTTTACAATGAGAACATTGGTAGAAGTGGTTTCAATGATGAAAATGTGATGGCTTTGCATGAAGAATCGTTGAAAAAACCAGATGCAAACTATTGGCAAAAGTGCATTGTACATGCAGAAAAGCAAATGCATGCACGGTGGGATGTGCTGCTATGTTTTGATGTTGTGCAGAAACCACTAATCATTGTTGTCAAACATCAGTTTCTAAAAAATCTTTACTCAAATTCTTGATTTTTCTAACTTTATTTCTGTAAAAAATGTTTCTTTGTTTAATTTTGTTAAATACAACTCAAATTAATGACAATTATTCATCTAACATTTAAGTTGTATGTATGTAGATTTTTAAGTCAAAGGAACGTAATATTATGTGTTATAAATGTTTGTAATAAATACATTTTGAGTATTAAATTATTCTTTACTACATAATCCATGATAGTTGTGATACTTTGATTAATTCAATTACGGTTTTAAAAAAGTGAAACGTTTTCGAAGTGATTGTCAACTTCGAGACCATAACCGAAGGATGTGGAACATTTGCGACGCAGATAACAGAAATATATAAAAAGTATTCAAAAGAAACTAAGGTCAGTTTTCGAATTCAGTCGGAAGAAATGTTAAGAAGACTTTGTCGGTTTAAATAAATAAGTGATTAACGTGTGTGCTAAAATAAATAAATAAAGTGCACGTGCAACATTATTTTTCGAGTGATAGTAATATATAAATTAATTTAAGTGTTTTTCCTAAATACCGTTGCATTTTATTAGTGTTAGTTAAAAGTAGTTATATTTAAATCTTGTAAATATTTAGTTTATAAATAATCAAAAACAGTTTTTGTTATTTGTTCCAAACACATAAATTATATGAATAATTTCTTCAGTAGAAAAATTCATTTTAATGCAAAATTATAAAAACATTGTTGCACTGACTTTTATAATACAACATTCAATATTCGTGTCAGAATTCGCAATTGTTTTTATAGCATAGTACAACATAAAATATAATATCAATAGTCGTCGAAAAGTGTAATTTTGCTAATAAAATAAGATATTTTAAAACCACAATTTAATTCTCTGCTAAATGTTGAATTCCAAAGTAGGTCATTCTATTTAAAAAGATCGACTTTTGGCTTTTTTGAAGTTCTGTATCTTTTACCTTTAATACAGAACATTCTGTAATACACAATTATGTTTGAAACTGTTATGAATACCTCAAATAGTGCTAAACCTCATACCAAAATATCACTTCCATACAAGATTTTATTTTTTATAACCATGTTATTCTTTGAAGCCATAAATTTGAAATAAAAGTACAGACTAACTTAAAATACTTATAACCTAATTGTAAAGTAAACCATTTAAAAACATTTAGGTCCTGATATTATGGAATACCCTGTTATACTTGTAAATAATTTTAAAATGTGAAACTTTAAGAACCCTACAACTTTTATAAACATTTTGTACAATAAGAGAGATATTTTACTTTGGCACATTTTTGGTCCAACCTGTATATATAAGTAGGTATTCGATTTTTTTTTTAAATAATTTTTTATTACAGCTTTTATGTTTTTCGTTTCTGTTTGCAAAATTTGAAGACTGACCGTTATAAGAGGTGGCCATTTTTAAGAAGTGGTCGAAAAAAGAGGTTTTACTGTATAATCTTCCATTCTAAAGTTTTTAAAATTCTCAACTTCAATTGTTTTTTTCCTCTAATTTTTGTTTTGTTTTATGTTATTTATTTATTATATATATAACTCTTACCTTTTTCTACAAGAATCTGTATTTTTTTGTTTTTAAATTGTACGTGTGTAAAGAAATTTCGACTTGATCAGTACTGTAATCGCTACACATAAAACTGACAAAGAAAAGTTTTAAGATTTGTTTCAGCTCATCACCTCATAAACCAAACTAAGATTTTAAGGCAAGATAATTTTAACCAGGTTTTATGTAGTTTACCGGTGGGTTGGAATATCCTAATAGCAAAATTGGACAATCCATTGTTTCAACAATTTTTAATAAAGTATTGCAAAGAAAATATTCAGGTTCAGGTGTCTAGGAACAATTCAATATGGATATCTGTTGACTAGATGATCGATGTGTAAGGACAGCATATTATCAACTTGAAGAGTTTTTTTGTAAACGAATAATATTTTTCTTAACCTAAAGCTGGACCAACACGAAAAAATGTATTAATTTTAAGCGATGCTGCGTGTACATGATACCATTAGGACAAAATTTAATAATACTCCTGTTTAGCACATACTTTAAATCATGTGTCTGAACTTGTAACAGTAGAATTTACAGTTGTAAATCATACTGTTGTATCAAACATAAAAAATTATTAACAGCCTCTCTTAAAGTACAGGTGTATAAAGAACGTTTGCTTAAGTACCTTTACCACCCGAACCTGTGATTACTAGGTGGGGAACATGGTTAAACTGGATTAATTTCATAACAAATAATTTTTGACGAAGATAAAAAATGTGTAGACGTTTTCAAAAATCCATTACTGAAACGTCACTTGACACATATTCAAACAAATTCCGCTGATACTGCTTCATCGATTACTAAACTGGAAAATTGAAATATTTTAGTGGATCAGAATATTCAAATCATAACTCTGTAGAGAATAACATCAAACATCTTGGAAAAAATAATGATATTTATGAAACATTTAATAACGAGTATATAACATTGTAAAACTGATTACACGCAATCTCAACATCAAAATTTTTTTTTAAGAAAGACCAGTCGACACCAGGAAGAGAATTGTATAAGTTATTATAATCGTTTTTTTTTAAATTAAACATTTTGTTAGTACAATGAAGAGGGACATATTTTGTATGTTTAGATGTACAATAGAAAACTATATGTTTTTGGGAGTAGAAAGAATCTGAAACATTTTGCCTGTCGAGTTGAATATGGGTTTAATACCGTTCTTCCGATTTGATCTGTAACCTTGTAAATGTATAGAAAATATGTCACGTGGATGTAGACGACGATTAATTACTGTTTGAATATCTTGCTTCATATAACCATTGTTCACTAAGGTTCTAATAAGATGACTGAGTTCCGAATCTAGATTCTCAGGTTGGCAAATAGAAAAAGCGCGACGAACCAAAGATTCAATAACAGACCGTTTATATGCAAGATAATGATAAGACAAAACATGAAGGTATCTGTCTGTAAGGATGGGTTTGCGATAAACAGAATCGCCCAGAAGTCCGTCGGGCTTGCAAGTCACAAGAACGTCGAGAAATGGAAGAGAACGATTAATTTTAATTTTCATAGTTAATTTGATATCTAGGTGTTGATTGTTAGAAGATCAAGAAACTTTAGATTTTTCCAAAGCAACCGTTTTAAAAAATTTCATAAAAATCTTTAGGTAATAGAGGAGAACACATAGCAGCGCCAGAAACCTTTTCATAAAACTTGTTATTACATCGAAAGTAAGTAGATATTAAACACTTATGAATAAGAGGAACCAAACGGAAGTCCTTGTCATGTTGAGACAGACATCAAAACTCACAAGAAAATCTTGGGGTTCAAGTTTTATAGTTTCTACACGTTGAATAAAATGTTGATAGTTGAGGATGTGAGGAGAGGTTTTACTTGTAAATTCGCAAATAATTGGATAGTACTGACTATAGGAATACCTTGTTTGTGAACTTTGGGAAGTCCTTATAAACGAGGTGGTTTGGAATCTGAAACGGTAAGTCAACGTTTAGTTTTTAGAAGTAGATTGGAAGATTTCATGATTTGACTGACCTTACGTTCAATCTTCGAAGTGCGATTACGAGTAAGAAGACCGTACGTTTTCTCAGACAAAATAGAATGGATTTTCGCAGCATTTGGTTCAAAACGACAGAAGCGTTGCCTTTGTCAATTGGAAGAACAATAATATTGGGGTTCCTATGAAGACTTTTTAGGGCTAACTCTTCTGACTTAGAAATGTTGGATTTAAGAACTTTAGATGATTCAATGATTTTGACAGCATATAAAATATCTTCTTTACTAACACCGATTCTTGTTATGAAGTGAGAGTCAAACTAGATAAATTAACGACCGTCTTCAAGGAGTTAGTAGTGAATAAAAAAATGTTTCTTGATTCCAATAATTGAAAATTTTTGAGATGGTTTTTTTTATTCATCCGGGGATAGAGTGTTGGTCAACTCAAGATGAAGATAAAAGAGTTGCTTCGAAATGGTGTCTAACTCTCGTCTGGTTTGGTTAATCAGTTTGCGTATCAACGCTAGACGAGCACGGTGTAGAATGTATTTAGAAGAATGTGTTGGAATGTGGAATTTGATTTTGAGGCATGCAAGAAATCTGTGGTCACGACAGCGACTAAGAAAAGTTCAAGAGCACAGAAAGTTTGACGAGTTTGTGGCGAGGTTTGGAAAATACGGAGGAGAAGAAATAATATTCTCCCCAGTAGAAATTGTTAATGTAATAGCAAAGGCTTCCACGGCCGGAGTCTATACTAAAATGAGAGCGTTTTCCGGATTTGGACAGTGTCGAAGTTGCCAACGTTTCGCCCACTAACTCTGTAGTGGTTCTTTGTATGATGGTCGTTTGCTTTTTCAAGTTTATCTTTTTCTTTCTTAATTGTTTAATTTAGAATCCGACTTGGTTCACAAGTTGATTATCTTACTTTTAATAGGTTTCGGTCGCTTGTTTAAGCTCTTCGATTTTGCTCGGGCCCTGATGAAGCCCCTTCTGTAAACGAAACGTTGGCAACTTCGGTTACAACAATGACACGGTCCAAACCCGAAAGACGTTATCATCTTAGTAATTCTTTTTTGTCTTTTGTATATGTAGTTCTTACAATTAAAAATATAGAATAACGAAATTCTTTGTTCTTAACTGTCACAAATTCTAATTTTTTGCATTTACTGTTTTTGCGCACTTGTAACATAAACGTAAAACTAGAGATTTTGAGACCTTTATCCCCGAGTTTCTCTTATGAAATAACGTTATGTTTAAGTTAAAGCAAAATGTTCAATACGAATCAATGAACTTCTACTAAATATTGTTGTAGTTAGTGAAATATTTACCTGCGGCATAAAACCAACAGAAGGTCCAGGAACTTTACTTTGTATAGAATTTGGTGCACCTCCTAAGATCCATATATCCCCTTTGTCTAACTGTTTTTGGCCTAACAAGCAGTTTAAAAGCGTAGTTTTACCAGAACCACTTGGACCAAGCAATCCATATCTGCGACGCATTTTATATTATAAAGAGTGAAAACGTGATGCTTACTTACATTACTCCTTGAGGGACCGTCATTTTAAGGTTTTTCAATACACTGACACTATCATTTTTGGGATCATAACGTTTACAAGCGTTTCGCACTATCACAACTGGCGTAGTTTTTTCTGTTATATTAACTATTTTTTTGCACATTTTTTAAGGTTTGATGTGTACAAAGAAAAATAAACGAATCTTATTTAATTAAGATTGCTTGTTTTCGGAGTAAAACGTAAAAATGTTTATAATTGCAGTATTGATAATTATCTTCAAACCTAACCTGAATTTAATTGCCTAGAACAAAACGAAAAGTTAATTTCTTTTTCCTAAGTCTTCCAAGTATAATGCTTTATCTCATTTATTTGGTATAGTATTCCAATTTATGTTGGGGAACCTACTAAATAGTTCATTGATATGCTCATGCTGTTAAATTAATAAGAAAAGTGGACCTCAAATATTTCTGTATAATTATAATAAAGTATAACACGTTGAAATCTGAATTCTACTATATTTATGTATAATTTAATAATGACGGCTATAAAAAAATATTTGAATTATTTGTAGTGAAGTTATCAGTAAAAGAAATTTCAAACTTACCTAATTGAATAGCATCTGTGTGCTGTCGAAACGGCTTATTACTTAATTAGATTACAATAAGATCATATTTCAAAAATAAAATTAATAAGATGTATATTAATAATATAACCGAGTTTGTAAAATTTCTTTGCTCCCAAGATTAAAATTGCAGTTTTTTCTATTTGTATTTGTATCACTTTATTACATTTTGTTTGTACCTATTTTCTTGGTCACTTAAGATTCTTTTTAGGAATTTATTGTTTATCTTTTTGTTTACTGCACATACTTCTATGCCTTAATATATTCTTTTTGATTCAAAAATTTTATACGTATCAATTTCGATTGCAATTCCAATAAATTTATCAAATAATCGTTACAGTACCTACCACAGAATTTGATTTTACACATTAACTAATTGTGTTGCTACCATAGTCAACTTTGTTTATTTTTTTTTAAATCTTTTTTTAGTAATAATTACTTGACGTGTCTACTATTTTACTTCAAACTGATTTATTTAAAAATTCAACTTTCACGTCTAAGTACTTGCTTATTATACGACAACTTATTACGTTTAGTAATAGTTGCTTCTTTTTTTACATGTGATAATCTTTTCATTATCATTTCGGTTTTATTTAATTTTAAAACCTGTATTAACATTTTTATTTGCACAATTCTGTTTTTAACGTTTTATACCTACACAGTTTCGACATAATTATAAACATATTTCCTTCAATAAACAACCTTATCAAATATTTTTTACAATTTAACAGTTAGGACCAATTAAGGTATTATGAAATTGTTCACAAATTACCAAATAAAGCTTTTTACGTCAGTAATAATAAGAAAGGAATTATTAGCAACTATTAAAAAAAAACATGTAAAGTGGTTAAAGTAAATAACAATGTATTCACAAGATACGTGAAATAATTTAAAAAAAACTGAAACTTCTTAACTCAGAATAGTTATCTATGTAAGTATGACGTCTTTAATCCGAACTTCCAGTAATCTGAACAGCAACTCGGAGCCATAATCCAAACAACACCTCGTTAATCCTAACTGCAAAGTGATTCCAGCTACCTAAATGAGGGAATCTCTTGATTTCATATTCTCTAAGATTGCTGTGTTTACTGTTTATTAGTTCGTTGTTCATTAAACCTTTGTCTGTTACTGACTTAAGTTTGCGCTGCAATTTAAAGCTAAAATGACTTTCTAAAGAAAAATTTTATCGATTAAAGAAAGATTGAGATTATTAAGAGTTTGCAGGCGGGTACCATAGTGACCAGTTTATCGAAAAAAAGCAATGTGAGAAAATAAAACATTTGCAACATAAAAAACAAGACGAGTACTCTATCTATGCCACCACAGTCAGTTCTTTGATCAATAAACGGAAAAGGTTGAAAATAAGTGCA
Source organism: Aquatica leii (assembly GCA_035610365.1). Taxonomy (NCBI): domain Eukaryota; kingdom Metazoa; phylum Arthropoda; class Insecta; order Coleoptera; family Lampyridae; genus Aquatica; species Aquatica leii. The sequence continues at coordinate 155,222,564 of CM069433.1, forward strand.
TATCCCAAATTTGGTTTTTACAGCAAAGAGATAGAGGTAAAAAGATAATTGAACATGTACATATACATGATTTTTTAACATAAACTTGAATTATTTGTCTGTCTACATCGAAAGAAATTTAGTGTGAAAAAACACTATTCTATAACGATGACAATTTCACAACTAGCTCCGGATGGTTCGATAAGTTTAGTAATAGGTACGGAATTCGAAAACTATCAACCACAGAAGAAAAATTATAAGACATGGTGGTTGATTTGTGCCCGGATAAGCGCAAAACTTGCTCGTTCCAGTATCTTGAGAGCTCTTGTTCCTGGTATCGGAGATTTCACTCGGAAGCCATCTGGTATAACTTGGTTGTCTCTTGCCCTCCGTAACAATTTAATGTGTGTCTCTTCCTTCGTAATCTTGATCATTGTCTTCTCGTAGTCTCGAAATTTGTTGCTGATTCCGGGTCCATACCGGTCTTCCAACGTGCAATCGAAACGTTGTGTATATTCATTTCAAAATAATAAACAATGAAAGTTCAGCAGAATGTTATTACTTCGCATCAAGCAACATTGTTTAATACATTCAAACAAACGAAGTGGTATATGTGGCGAGAAGGACCATGGTTCGAACTATTACGGCGTCTACTGCCCTGTCGTTCTTTAGTCAATAAAAGTAAAGTATCGCTGGCTTCATTGTAAGAATTTATTAGTCTTCGTTGCAATAAGAACACTTGAAATTAATTTTAACTTTATTTCTTAACAACGTAAAGGCACATTCGGTTCTGCTTATAAAAATGAAAATTTTACATTACAAAAATTCTACCTCTCTAGTCATGCGCAAACACATCAAAGAATGTAACTTAAAATATTCGAAACACTTTGCATGAATAATAAAATGTAAATGGCTATAGAGATAGAAACGTTGAAAGCTGATTTTATACTCGCGTAATAAAGTAAAGTTTTGAATAAACCGCAGGCTAAAACCACAACGTATAAACATTGTAAGGTAACAAATGTTCCCATCTCTATAGCTATTTACATTATATTATTTATGTATGATAAATATATATTATGAGATGGCTCTGTCATCGTTTTTCACTCATGTTAATCACATCGTTTATGAATATAAAGCTATAGGACTGTCGATGCATTTGGGGAAGTACTACTGCTGAAGAGTCCTAAAAGAGCGAAACGATCATCCAGTTGTTCAGTATGGTGGTATTTTCACATTTGCATTAACATTACCATACTATGTTTATACGTTGTGGTTTTAGTCCGCAGTTTATTCAAAATTTATTTGAATTACCCGGGTATAAAATCTCAGCTTTTAACGTTTCCATTTCTCTAACTATTTACATTTTATTTACATTGTACTTTATTTTGTTATTTATATGTAGTAAGTGCAGTTGTTAATTAATTAAAAATCGGCGAAAGGATCCATTTATTTTCATAAACTTTTTAATGGCAGTATTTATTGTAGATAAATAAAACAAAACTTCGTCAATCAGCCATTAAAATTAATTATTTATTTGAGAGTGAAGCATTTTTTATTGCGATAATGTGCAAATTCTTAGAGAATTAAAATCTGTCATTTTTTTGATACTCCGACCGTTTTGATAATATGCATCAACCTGTGCAATTATTATTTCGGATTAAAAAGTTTCAACTGCATTGAAAACGAAGCGTACGACTTTTTTGCTCAGAGAGGGACGTTTGCTAATCACTCGAGAGCAAAAAACTAACTTTTTGCTCGTAGTGCATACAACATTCTTACAAATATACCAAATAATACAATACAACTAGGTATTAACAGTGGTATAATGAATTTTAGAATACTCGATAGAATATAAAACATGTTATTTGTAATATTAAAGTTAAAATTGCAGTTTTGACAATTCTTGATAGAAATTTCTAATCTAATATGCCATTTTCGTGTTCTTGTTCAATATTTCATTATTTTGATTAATGCAATTTGCATATTTAGATAATTGTAAGTTGGAAGGTCTGGGCAAAATTTTCTTTACTGTTTATGTTTTTTCATTAATGGTATCATTGATATAGTCTTTTGCGAGCGACGAACTCCGTTAACTAACAAACTAGCCGACAAGAGAAAATTTACTAAGCAATAAGGCTGTTGTTAAGCTATTTAAAAAAGCGTTTCGAAATAGAACAGCAGAAATGCCGTTGCGTCTAGATCAAATTTATAATTCCGACAAAAGCGGACTATTCTGGAAATCACTTCCTCAAAAAACAATTCCTCTCCTAGCTGAAACATCAGTTCTAGGTAGAAACATGAGCATGGAACGAGTTACATTTATGTCCTGCTGTAATGTAATACTGTAATTCTTGATTCAATATTTTGTTCAAAATTTTAATATTTTCATTATTGTAATTTGCATATTAATAATTCAATAATTGTAAATTGGAAAGATCTGGCAAAAAAAGCGACCGACGAACTTTTCTAACCTCCATGGCGCTTTTGCTGTGTGATATCGAGCGTTAACTTGACTATATCTCTTGGGATTTTTGCAATGGTGTTCATTCCTATTGGTTGACTAAAACACCTGCCTAGATTATATTTAAAAAACAATCTCGGAGGAGTATTCTTTCTTCTGGGTCTTAATCCAATATATTTTTTGTAGAACGATAAATAATCAATGTAATTTTCTTGATTGTTATTTGTCACCATAAATGTTCTACTTTTCCCGGTTTTAGAGTCAGGTATATTGATTACTAGAAGGGATTCTTTATCTTCAACATTTCTTACATCCATTTCAACCAGTTCATCACGCCTACAGGCTCCAGCTATTCCAGAAAATTAAGACAACCTATGATATAAAATAACTTTTACAATATGGCCACAAAAATTACATCAAAGCAAACTTTACCTTTCAAACTAAATGAATTTTATCAACAGCATCGTTTTTAAATATGATTACTTTTGTAAAATCATTTTTTATGTCATTTTTGGCAGAAAGAGTGGGTTTTAGCATTAAGTTTGTAGAAAAATGAATCTTTGTACTTTGTTGCGAAATGCAAGCAAACCAAGTACTTTTGTACGTGTTTTTGATCGTACCAAATGATAGTATAACTTTTCTTTGACGATTGTCTTTTTTTAAGTGCTTGGAACGGTTGACGATTATAATCTTTATAACAACTATAAATTTTGATTTTGTTTGATTTTTGTCAGTTTAAAGAATACCGAACATCATTCTCCTAGTAAATGCAAAATGTTATAAGTCCTAATTGTTTTTATATTTTTTTATTTTAATTAGCTTTTAACTTTTATATTAAATTTATGTTTTTTTGCATTTGAATTTGTAAATAAAATAACATAAAATACTAACATTGTTATAATGATTTAATTTTTGATTTTTTTATAAATTTTTACTTTGTAATAAAATAAGCTACTTTTTTTTATATTTGACAAAGTATATAGTTATAGATAAACATATCACTGTCCATGCTATAACGACCACAAAACTAGTGTAAACTGGATGGTAGGTTATTCCCCAACCTCTTTGTATAATACTTCTCATTGCTTCTGATGGTTCGGTAAAAGGTAAGAGTAGTCCAATTTCTTGCATTATTTTGGGCATACCTTCTAATGGCCACATTACACCGCTTAAGACACCTGCCGGAAAGAAAGAACCTAAAATTATATAAACTGCAATGTCATCTGAAGGACAAATCGAACCCAAGGCAAATCCTGTAAAAATACACTTTACAAAATACTTCTATTTATTTAAATACTCACCAAAGCACATTCCACAAACACCTTCTAAAAGAATAATAAGTAACAAAATAAACAGCGATCCTTCAATTGAAATTTTTAGAATTAAAAAAAGGCAGATTATCACAGAGATCGTATGGGCGATCATAATTAAAAATTCACTTATAGCGTGTGCAAAAAGTAAATACATCGGGTTTACACCCAGCACCAATAATCGTTCGGTGACTCCATTGGTTAATTCGGTTAGTAGCACCGATGCAGCAGACCAAGCAGAGAAAAAACAAACAGAGCTGAAAAAAAAATGCTGAGGATTAAGAAGCGCATAGAATAATTCAACCTTAGTATTAAAGCGGGCAGTGCAAACTCGGTAAAGTCTGGTAATTTCTTTCCGTATATTGGCTCATTGAACTGTAATGTCCAGAATTGCATTTTATAAACATTTTTGAGATACTTACCTTTATTGGAATATTTATTCTTTTTTTACTATTACAGGACTTACGATAACTGTTCATAAAAGAATCAAAACTCTGAAGTAATTTACTTTTTAAAAAAACAGCTATATTGTAATCTAAAAAAAAGTGTTATTACAGCCGTAAATTGTAATTTCCTTACTAGAGTTATCTCGATAAACATCAATGTTTGAATATAAAAGATCCCAGTCTTTGAGAATTTTTAATTTGGTGCGTTCCTTTAATGCCATGCTGTAGTTATGTCTAAGAAAAATTGAAGCAGAGCTTTTACCACGCTGAACAGATTCTATTGCACTTTCCTCATTTTCATAATAAATCTAAATAATAATTGTTAATGATTTATATAGCTGTCAATGTAACATCTTACTAAATGAAATTGAGATTGTTCCAAATATTGTAAAAAGTTGCAGCTTAGCTGAACACTGTCACATAATATAGGACTACAATTTCTAACTGTAGTTTCATCGTTTACTACAGCCAATTTTAAGTTAACTGGATCATGACCAATGGAAACATAAAATGTTAGTATTTGAAAAACAGGTATGACTAAAGAAAATACTATGATCATTGGATTTTTAATTAACCATAGATAATTTTTCTGTAATAAAGGTTTTAAATTATGTAGTTGACTTCTTCTAGATAGTTTTTGCATAGTGTTTGACGATTCTATTTCAAAAAATTTATCTACGATTTCGGCATTGCTTATTGACTGTAAACTATTATCGTTGGTACTTTGAATGGTACTAAGGGTAAAATAAGCTTCTTCTAAAGTAGTAGTTTCCAGCCTTGCTAATAATGCGTTTGGCGATTCCTCAGCTAATATAGTACCTCCGCGCAACATGCTAACCTAAGAATTTTATATTTTCTTAATTAATAATGACGTTTCTATCTACTTACTATGTTTGCGTTTCGTGTTTCATCGATATAATGAGTCGTTAAGATCACAGTGACTTGATGTTTTGTCGTTAAGTCGATCAAATAACTCCATATACTGTCACGTAAAAGAGGATCTAAACCCACAGTCGGTTCATCTAACACTAATAACTCTGGTTCGTGAATTAAAGCAACGGCAAAGGAAACACGACGTTTTTCACCACCACTAAGATCACCTATGGTTAAATCGAGATTTGGAAGCATTAATAACTTTTGAAGAAAAGCTATTCTTTCTTTAATTTTGTTCTTAGACATTCCGACGACTTCTCCAAAATACTGCATTGTTTCTCTAGTTGTGAATTCCGGCTGAACTCCAGCGCACTAAGAAAAATTTGTATTACTACACACGTTTTGTCTAAATTCACATTTAAGTGATTTTTTTATTAAAATTTTTATTTTTAGCAGTGTTATTGTTTGAAAATCAACCTTTTTAGGTTTTGGAAGGAATATTACCGTAAATTAAGTAATTTTCCGGATTCGCGTTAGTCTAAATCGGTACATATGCTCTAAATGTTTTGATATGCAAAGGCAAATTGATTTGTTGTGGAAACTATCTGCAACCCAAGAAAATTCTACATCCTCAACTGATGGAAAATGCACTTTTATGTTTCTGTATTCACAGTTTTGTTCTTTTATTTTTCACAAACGTTGTTCATTTTAACAGTTTTTATCATTTAATTATACGTATATTTGATTAAAAAATATTCTTTTCAAAAATTTAATATCAATCGTCGATTCATAATTATTTAAATATTGATTAACATATACTTGCTGCCATAAGTAAATGAACACCCAGCAAATGTTAATAAATTTGAATGAAATTCAGAACACATGTTTCTTACTCGTTCTTCGATACCATGAGAATTTCATCAAGATACAATTATTGAAACAATATTTAAACACTAATAATGCGTTGCTTCTTCTACGTTTCTTACACATGCAGCTAGTCTGTTAGGAATATTTGAAATAGGTGAATCAATATTGTCTATACGTTGAGTAATGTAACATAAGTGGTTAAGTGGTAAATCAAATGCCATTTAAACCGCCACCGATAGTTGTATTGAATATGCATCTGAAATGCAAAGTAACAAACAGTTAATTACGAGCGAAAGTTGCTTAAAACAAACCTTTTGGAAGCTTGAAAATAAAAGAACAGTAGTTTTTAAGTGTCTAATAGTCAGCGGTTTTCAATAAAAGATACACTAGTTTTATTTTCCTACATTATATATATACCGTTTGTTTATAGGAAAATTTATCAATTTATACAAACATCACAATTTCACAATGAAACTAGTGTATCGTATATTAAAAACCGCTGACTCTTAGGTACTTAAAAACTATTGTTCTATTATTTTCAAATTTTCGTAATATTTGTGCTGAGCAACTTTCGCTCGTATAGAATTGGTTTTTACTTTGCATTTCAATACAACTATGGGGCGCATTATAAATGAAATTTGATTTACCGCTTATTTACTTAAGTTACATTGCCCAGCGTATGGACTATAGTAGCCTTTGGTATCGACTCCTAAGCTTTTAAAGTCAGTTGTTGAACAACATCTTAGTGTAAATTATTGATCCTGCGTCATATCATATCTCAGACGTCTTCAATTGGTGATAAGTCTGGCGAAAGAGAATGCCATGGAAGACGATCAACATTAGCATTGTTCAGAAACTCTGTAAGTAACCTTGGAGGTATGTGGCCGCGGTATATTTAAACCTAATCCTTAATTTAGCGTTTCTCGAATAATTACTAAAAGAGATTTACTTCCATGGCAAATAGCCTTTATACCATCATACCTTGAGTAAGAGCGGTATGTCGTTTTACACAAAAATGCAAGTTTCTTTTTTTTTCGGCACGCCTGACCATTCTGCGACCATCATTGGCTCATAAACAAAATCGAGATTCTTTAACAAAAACTAATTATTTCGATTCCTCATTCCATTGTTACCTTTTATTACAGCATTCTAACTTCGAATTTTAGGACGTGGAGTTAGAGGCAAACAAAAAGATGCTCAGTACCATCTAAGCTCAAAATATTGAATTTTTCGATAAACAGATCGTACGAAAATTCGTTGGTCAATAAAACTTTTTCCACCAATTTCCCTTGTCGACAAGGAACGGCCTTGTGGTAACTTCATTAATTGATTGTATCTGGCTGACATTTTTATTTTTTCTTAGTACAAATAAGATATGTTTTCTAAAAATGTTATTTAATTTTATCGACGTTTACTGGGTACTCATTTACTTACGGTAGCTATTATATACGGTGTGATTAATTTCACCTTTCCAAGGATGTAACTATTCTATTATAAAAGATAGAAAAGAAGTTTATGAAGCAAAATACTCTACATTCAATGCTTAATAATAAACACCAAAACCTTAGTTTGTTTAGGTTCACGAACGACAATACGGCAAAGACCAAGTTCTAGTTCTTGTTCTGGTTCTTAAGGAGCGACTGAGCCTGAAAAGTCTGAGTGTCCAACTACGACGCGGTTTCAACCGGTTATAATCGTAACCAAGAAAACAGCAAAAGCTTAAGATTCTGCACAATATTTTTTTTAAAATGATTTTTCTGTATTCTGATAAATGCGAATAAAAGTTTTAAAATCGGAACAGTAGTCTTAGGAAACAAATTGATCACTAACACTTACTCTAGAATCTGGTATTGTTCAAATACTGATTACCTGGGTAAGTGTCAAACTGTTAAGTAAGATCTACTACCGTACTTAATACATGGTCCTTCGAGCCTTCGGCTGTAGTTTGCCCACCTCCGTCTCGAAGGACCAAATGTTAAGCACTTAATAGTTAGACACTTACCCAGGTAATCAATATTTAAACAGTACAATAGGGTAAGTGTCAGTGATCAAAGAAGTCTTACGTTGAATGATAATTTTATTAACTGGTCGAGTATTTATACAATATTTACAATGGTTATGAAATACAGAGTTGGCACTTTTAAGTTATTACAATTTCAAATGTATCGGTTATTATGTTGTAATACATTTTTAGCAATTTGCTGATATGAAGGTAGTTTACATTTAGCGCAATAACTTACGTTAGCAAAAAGGATTTTCATACAAATGTGTAGTAATAATTAAATATGTTTGCGAAATTTAGAGGTTTAAAGTATATCCAAAACAAAGTTAAATGTTTATGATCGAAAATGATTTTTCATGTTTGAACACAAATGAAAGATAGTTGTTAATTAGTTGTCACGAGCATTGTGTCTACCAGATAAATTATTCTTCAATATTTACAATTTTTACTATTAGTCACAATGGAATCAAATAATAATTACACAAGTGACGAAAAAATTGATATGTTAAGTGCAATGATAATACATCGGAGGCAAGTGCAGTATATTTAAATTTGTATACTGATAAGCGACAATCACCTCCGTGAGTTTTTACTAGATTGGAAGCAAATCTACGCAATACTGACAGTCTTAGTGTGCCGAGGCAACAAACACATTGGAGAGGTGCTAAAACTATATAATTCTTGTTTTGAAGTACCCTTCTACCCCATCCGCGGAATTCCATACTAGAAGCAGGGGTTAATTTAAGGGTTACGTTATTACAAGATATTTACAATTGTCAAAAATATAAAATGATTCCAAAATTAAATTAGTACAAGGACTACATGATGGTGGTACTAATAGCTGTTTGCCGTGCTATGGGGTTTTAGCGCCTTTACAAAATTCAGCATTTTTTGGATTTTGGAACGCGTCAATTTTCTTATTTCAAAGTTACAGTCTCCGGCTTCAAATTAACACTTCGGTCTTCTTAAAATAGCCAATACCACCTCGTAACTATTAAATTCGGCAATGGCAATTAAAAAAAAAGTTTATTATTTTTATTAATAAAATAAATACTAAAACCCTCAACCATTCAAGATTGAGCATTACATATCAGATAATGTCATCTAAACTTTTAGATCTAATGGATTTGTAAAGTAGAGGAAATTGATTTAAAAAATTATAGAATTAAAACTTTCAGCATTATACAATATTTCAACACCGGCATTTGAACTGATGCTTTGTTTTTCGTCAAAAGTAACAATTTTTGTTATGAAAATAGATGATAATTATGCAATGAAAAAATGATAATAAATTTAGTCGGAACAAAACTTTGTGAACATTTTTGCATCAATTGATTCACTTAATTGAGAAACCTCACATGTTCAAAAATGTAAATCTGGAGAAAAAGCAGGAAAAGTATTTTACTTGAAAATGACTAAAAAAATTATAAAACCAAGTTCTGCAATATAAAATCCATGTGTCGCCTGTAATGTTCTTTACAAAATCGGAAAAAAACTCCTATGTTGATGTAGAAAAAAAAATTAAAATGGTACTGAACATGTGGGAACAAAGTTTTTACTCAAAAGTTGTTTTACGTGAAAATAATCGGAAATACAACACAAAACAATGAGAAACCAGGTCAATATTCATGAACTTCTTGATCTTTGCCACCTACCGTTGGTCATTCAAATATTTGCCGATAAAGATTTCTTCATTTTTTTAATACTTATCCTCTTGGTATTAATTGGAATTGTTATATTTAGATATGCAATATATGTGGGAAAAGAGTTGACGACGGTAGATGTACCCAATATAAATTCGTGCTCTATCAGTCCATCAATAAACTGACAAATAATAAGTTGACAAAGATTTTTTTTGTAGTAGACAACCCACCAGTTTTAATAGTCTTTGATCAATGAATTGTCTTCATCTAGCAGGTACACTAAAAACATTTTTTTCTCTGTTTATAAAATCCATAATGAAAGAGCAAATTTTCTTGGGTCCTTTTCTGTCTATATTTTCAAAAAACAGTTTTTCCAAATTTTAAGTAGTGGAGGTTAAAACATTGATAGTTAGTTGGTGTAGGTAAAATGTATCCTAAACCGGTGTACAGGGAAGACAAAATTTTGCATGTAGTCAAGGCAAATCACGTCTACCATAGTATCTGTTTGATATAATTCTTCAATAGCTTTCCATCTTACTATAGAATTTTTTAGCTCTTTTTGGTGTACAATTTTCTCGGCCACAGCTACACGTTTAGCAACGTCGTTTAAGTCTTGGACTTTTTCACGTCATCCGGGACGTGGGGTTTCTCAAATAAATACATATTTTGCACTAACACTGAAAATGTAGTACGCATCGGACATGTGTGGTTGCTCTTTAAAACATGCGAGCAAAAGCTTTTAAAGATGTCATTGTTTGGTAATAATCGGAAAATGGTGGTCCCGTGCTTTGGATGGCCAGATCGCCCGATCTTTCAATTTTGTTTTTTTTTCGTTTGGGAACACCTTAAACAAATGGTTTGTCAGTGCTCGCGACAACATTGATGACCTGAGAAACAATCATATATCTCCGTATATGTTTCAAAAGCCACGCAGAAATTTACTAAGAAAAATTTGATTATGTGTTCAAAACATTAGAGGACACGTTGAACATGTCATTTAATTAATATTTTTGTCTGTTTTAACTAATTAATTTATAATGTCGTGATGTCGTTTGTCTGTTATAGTTTTTCATTTGTTTTCTAAAACTACTGTTCTTAATTTGATGGTTTTTTTCGCATTTATCAGAATAAAGAAAAATAATTTTTAAAAATTGTTGTGACTACAGTTGCCAGGATAATAAAAAGTTATAAAGAGAATTTTAATTCCTTTATGAATATTTATAAAATAAATAACCGTTCTATTTAAACAATTTTTTTTACGATGCTGCTTTGTTTTTGTGTAAATTGTTTTGTTGAATATGTAGCATTTTAATAAGAATTTTTTCTTAATAAACGTTTTTTCTATCTAAAAAAAATAGATATATGCTTGGACACGTAGAATCAATCACGCTGTATAGAAAAACAGAAATGTCGATAAACAAAATTTAGTTATATAAATGTCCTAGCGGTATTTATTTTAATTTTTTATTCGATATAAGCTAAACTGAAACAAATATTAGTATAAAAAATAATTAGATTGTTAGTCGTGTTTTTCGTATTGATTCTACCTTTTATTTTTCTAGCATTTGCGTAATAAAGTAAAATTATATTACCTATAAACTGTTAGTAGTTTATGTATGTTTTAAACAGCATAAAAATTGTTTAAAAAAAATTGAATAACAATGGCATATTATAAAAACTATTGAGGCTGAGATTTCGCCTATATATTTTTTATAGCACACGCGCGTGCACGGTGCACAGGATACACAAAAATGTGTTCTTATGAAAGAAGAATGTTGTCCGCATTATGTAAGGTATTTTAAAATCTTGAAAAAATTAATTTTTGCATAAAAAACTGTCACAAAGTAAGCAATATTTTTCAATGATAATTTTCTACTTCTACTATTGAAAAGGGGAAATTATAAAATAGCTTAGGGGAAGATGTAAATATTTTCCTTTCATTTGAGGGTTTACTTTTTTTATTGTATTAGATAGTTTTCGAGTGATTCTATTCCTAGTGAAATATGTTAACGATTATACTGCGTTGTCATTAAGTTCGAAAATTGAACATATAAAACACACACTTGAGTTAAAAAGTAGCTACCGACACAGAAAATTTTAATTTAGTAGCAATTCATCCATTATAACCCAGATGGCGCTGTCACAGTCAATGACGCGCCTTGAATATTATATTCCATTAACTTATTAGTAAATATGAACTTTGATCCGTGAGCAACATGTATAAGAACTCGATTTATTTTGAGTCTACATTTTTTTAAATTTACAATACGCGTATTTAGTAGATACGTCACAATTGAATTAGGTCAAGATCTTAGATGCAAACAAAGCTAAATCTTAATGTGATTTTGAAGAAATTGATTACAATTTATTTCGAGTTTGCATTTTTATTAAAGAACAGGCCGGACGTATGATTATCAATTTTCTTCTCAGGTTTGTTTCTATACATGAACAATAACCTATTTTGTGTGAATTTTTTAGCTGAATTTTCGTAATACGCTTTTTACGCTTAAACATCTGTAAATTATGTTATCTTCAAGAGTTATTTTCGAAAGCATGTGCGTTCTTAGAATAACATAACTAAAATTAACTACGTCTTATGTGATAAAACGTGATTTGTAGTGTCAGCAAATTTCTGAGAATTATGTAATTCTTGACATTTTTTGCTTGTATTGATGCTATGATTTCACTTTCTAAATTAACAACCTGTTGATCACATACCCGTTGTATGTATTTACTGCTTTCTAACAAATAAACATTTTTTTTCTGAATTTTGGATATTGTTATCAAGTCCCAACGTGATTCTATTAAGCGGCACGCACTGTAACTGTAACTATTTGTTATACAATGTCAATTTTTTTAATGTTCGTGTTATTTTAATTATGAGGTGAGAATAATATTGTGCTTAATATGCTAGTTTATAAAATTTATGCATGGACATATTTTATTCCAATTTACTATTATAATCCGTTAAACAGAATGCAGATGATAAAGCCGTGATGCATAGAATGAAATAAATTAAAGAAGAAAGACTCCAAAAACTCATTTGGATGTATAGCAAACAGGGCAAAATGGTCATACATGGCATCGACTTCTAAAAGTAATTTTATGTAAATAAAAACCTCGTCATTTAGTTTAATTGTAACTAAATACTTTTTTTTTACTTTTTAGTTGATTTTTTGAAGTCGGTTCTTTTTTTTTGTTAAAATTTTTTTAATTATAAACTGCACTAGAAAAATACCGCATAAGCAGTTTTATCTGCTTGATTTAGTTTGGAGTAGGCTTTCCGAATGATTATATTTCAACCTTTTCGTCTAAGGACAGTCCTACGAATTCATTTTTAAAAATCTATTTTACACTATTTTTGCGTTGTTCAAAAATTACGTACAATTTCCTATTATTGCAGCCCGAACATAAAGAAATACCAATCTAACTTACGTGTTACTTTGAACGACGATCATATTACTTTAATATTTTAAAATAATAAAAAGCAGATACCTACATACATCTTATAAATATGTTTAAATATTTGAATTCATAATAATTTGTACCATTTTGTTTTAATAAACATGTAGGGGTTCGCGCGCTAGATACCCATACGAACCAGCCGCCACTGCTTAAAATTTGTTAAAATTGTTACCTGTGGCATAAAACCAATGCTACATCCGGGAACTTTGCTTTTCTCAGAGTTTGGTGGTCCTCCCAATATCCACACCTTTCCATCATCTAACTTTTTCTGACCCAGCATACAATCTAACAAAGTTGTTTTTCCACATCCACTAGAACCCAAAAGTCCATATCTAATGCATGATTAGTTTAGTGTAGCATATAAAACTAGAAAATTTACTTACATGACACCTTTGGGTACAGTCATATTGAGGTTTTTTAAAACACACACAAGATTTTTTTTCGATCCATAATTTTTGCACGCGTTCTGAATAACTACTACTAAATTCTGCGATGAATTCGTTACTAATTCTACGTCGTTATCCATCTATGCTTTAGACGAAACTAACACTCGCACAGGATATATTTTCAACGATAAATTTGAATAAAATTAATACCTAAAACAACATATTTTAATACATTTGCATTCACTACACTTTTTTGTAGATAAAAATACGACTGTGGTTTAATGACATTGCTTTCGAATATACTCCAGTAGATGATGATATGTTAATTATTTTACAAATTAGTTAGTAATTAACAAAGTTAATTTAAAAATTTAAAAACGTGCTGCTGCTGTTTTTATTTACTGGTTTTAAAAAAAGAAATTACGTCGTAGTTGCGCCAAAGTAAAACCAAAGGTAATTAAAAATTTATGTACTGTGTATAATTGAATAATACGTTGCTAGTAAATATTGTAAACTTTTTTTAATGGAATTATATTTTGAATTAATTACTATTATTATCTATATTTAAATTTATTATTTGTATTCTCACGTTAACTTCTATAGAATCAATCTACTGTCTTTAACTAAGTTCAGTGCTATTGCTCTAATACCGACCTTACATGTATGTGATTATCGACAAAATTAAAAATTACTTAATAGAAAGCTGTTTAAGATAATTATCACAATACGTAATTGTGAAAAACGGAAAATCATGTACAAACCTTTCTGTATCTTAAATATCACCTTAAATATTTTAAACTTTTTTAAGTTCTTACAAGTTTGAATTTATTACTTCGACAACCACTTTACAAATAATTTTGTACAATAATTTGGGTTTTCTTAAATACTATTTTATGAAGTGGAATATCGAACTATGTTAATAATTACATTTGGTAATTAGCGATTACTTAAATCTACAAGAGGATATTTTACTATATTCATTGCTCTAACTTATAATATTATCATGTTGTATGACAAATGATTAGATTTGAATGCTTCGTATAGTGTGTAGTTAAATAAAATATAGATTAATGTAACTAATAATTAACATAGATAAAGATTAACTCATTAAGACCCAAATCTGAACTACTTATTGAATAACCAAATTTCTTGAAAAAAGGTCCATAGTTAGTCATTAGTAAAAAAAATTGCACATTTGATTTTATAGAATAAAATATAGTGCCGTGCTCAAATGAGTTCACTGGGCTAATATGTGAACAAAAATATATATTTTTTAATTTTACAGGTATTTTATACCAAATGAATTGAACATTTATTGTTTATATTATTTTTAGCACTATTATTTTAAGAAACACCATATCACGTCATTAAAAATCAAAAAATTTCTTCCTACACAAAGTGTAACGAGACATTTCTTACAACGCCACCTTATACGGAAATGACACATATTACACCGGAGCTGTTTCTCAATCTTCTCTTGGAAGTGACCAACGTTATCAAGTCTGGCAGCAACTGGAACGTGGCATGGTCGACCACTTGTGTCCAGTTTACTATTGAAACGAAGGTAATACCGACTGACATATCTTGTAAAGTCAAGTAAACTCATTTTTTCTTCGTTTGAAGCACAAATTTGATGTAAGTTTCAGGAATTATTGATTGTAGATTGATTATGTGGGTAAACAAACACTACCACAATTTTTTTCCCGGATATTTATTCTGTAATTGTTTGTTGACTGGTTATTCAAGTAAACCCTGGCCATTCCAGCATTGTAGTTTTGAAAAAGGAAAGGCTGTTTTACAGCAACTATCTCCAGTGTAGCTCGTGACCGTTGCCTGATGTGGTTAAATTGTTTAATAAAATCGTGATTAGTAACCATTGAACAAATAGTATTTCTACTTTACAATTACTAATTTATTGTTAGTGTCAAATCTGTAATCGTATGTGCATCTTTCGTGTTTGTCCATTATCTGGGAAGACTGAAAGTTACAAATCCTCTTCCGATTTTCACGAATAGTACCTGTAACTCGTATACTTTTAGTTTTCAAAGCATTCATAAGACTAAGCGTACTAAAGAAATTGCGAAAGTACATTATGTGGTCGGCTATTTTCTAAATGCTCAAGAAACGAAATTACATTAGCGCAAAGATCAAATTCTTCTCTTTTTTCGTTGTTTTTTCTACAGTAAGTTTCAAAGACTTAAGAATATTCTCTGGAACTACAAAGTATCTAGTCCTTGCATTCAAAGCGCACTGGTTTTCCGCGATTAAATTGCTTGGAACGATGATGGCCAAAATGTTTTACCATTGCATCGTTCACCCTCAGATTTTTATAAAAAATACCCCACTGTCGGAAGTTTTTGTTCAAAATATCTATTCGAAGATTTTATCGTTTTTATTTATTTTATCACTATCTGACAAATGCAGATATTTTTTTATTTCTAAAAATTTATGTGATGTTGAAATGATTTCGACACCTAAATTTTCGTCTACAGACCAATACATCATTTGTTGTCACAATTTATGATACCCAGACAGCAATAAAATCCCGACTAAGCTTTTTATTCCTTTTATGGTAACCAACAAATAATAGTTATTTTTCTGTCGATAATATAGAATTGTCTGCTGTACCATGAGTTAAAATACACTTATGCCGAACAATTTTTCAAAAGTTTTCATGAGATTGCAATGTAGTAATTGTCCTTTACATTTTGTAAACATTCGTTAACACCGTTGTCTGTATCATGTGAGAAAATATAAACTGGTTCTTTTTTCTCCCACACAGGATTGATGTATTTAGTACGAGAGCGTTTGTTGGCAAAGCTTGATAGTGGCTTTTTACCGCTGTCATTCCATTCATCTGTACTGTCAAAAAGATCTGGCACGTCATTCGGAAATTATTTTTCTATAATGTTGTCGTCATCCAGTTCTTCTTGATCTGTAAGAATATCCGGTTCTGGTAGTAGGGCTACAACATCTACATCTCCTTCATAGTTTTCTATTTCCTCTGCAATATATTGCAACGAGTGAAATGTTATTTGGCCATTAAAACGTATGGAAGGTATCACAGTTAAATCAGGATTCGTTTCTAAAACAAAACTGCGTAAAATTTAGAAGTAAACGCATTAGCCCATGATACTCAATCGAGTACAACAAAGTTTGACACCAATTCACATTTTACAAATATAGGTTATGAACTGCCACACGTGTGTTTCATTTATGTACCATAGAGATTTATATCAGTTTATTAAGGAATTGCACAAATAACCAGATAAATTTAAAATGTATACTCTACTTAACAGGTTCAAAAATAAGTCACTTTTCAAAACGGCCGAGAGAACTTTCAAAACATATTTAAGACTGTTAACTATTATAGAAACCTCCTTAGTGTTATATTCAACACAATAAGACGGAAAAATGTTGGAACAATTACCCGTCAGATGACGCACAAAACTAAATATTGGTGTACTCAATTGAGTACTGTGGACGTTAATGGGTTAAGTGATTATCATAGCACCTTCCAAGAACGAATTATAATCATAATTTTGTTTTTAGACTTGTTCGTCCCAATGTTGTGCTTCCGTATTAACTTATAGTTGACTTAATTGTAAGCTCTCTAGTACAGTGTGTATTTTAATGATTATCTGGTGTTTGAATTTGCCGCTTGTTTATTCGTCAACGAACCATTATTTGATTATAGATAGTTACTAGAATGACGACGCGGCAAATTCAAACACCAGACAATCATTAAAATACGCACTTTATATATTTATAATGTGTTTTTTGTCTTTGTTCATGACACTGATTTCACAAATCACTTACTTCTATGATGATCCACCTAAATCAAAACAACTGGTTGCCATTTTTGATCGTTTGAAACTATAGATCCCATTTGAAATGGAAAAAAAACATAAAAACCAAAAAACAAAAAATTACTATAAACGTTGAAAAACACAACTACAAAATACTTGTCATTAATATGACATTAATCTGTCATCAATATGGCGGTAGTGGTACCGTTTTAGAATACAAAACGCGGTCTCCCTATATTATAACTGAATGGAATATTCTATCTGTTTCTAACACTGGTCAAACATAATTAGATACCTATGAATATCCAAACTGTCAAATATAAATTCGACGTCTTAATTTTGACATATCAGATTTATAATTAACCGATAATTAAAAATACGCTCGTGCTCGGAACTGTTCACTCTTATCGAATTTTCATTCTAACAGAATACACTATTCTACACCATGTTTCTACATAAGAAATACCAATATTTACCCGTTTTCATTTCAAAAGTTAGCCTCATAATTTTGTTGATTCTATATTTTTATGTCAACTACATTTTATAATGATCATAATAAATTAATTCTAACGCTGATAAAACTATGTGCTTATTATTTGCCTATGCAAGCATCGATTTTTACAAAATGTAAGAGACCTTGTACAAAAATTAAAGTAGACGTATTTATTTATCTAGTTATTTTCCTATGATTGTCTAAATGCTTTCCACTCTTCAGTTAACTCGTTAAGTTACAAAAAGCTAAAATAATTTTACATTTTTTTAGAAATGGGTGTTACGTATTTGTACTAGAGATCGTTTCGGTACATATCGTACAACTCAGTTTCATTGGAACATATTTGTACTGCTACCTGATATATTCAATTTTTTGGTTTCGTTTTAGGTTGACTCATAAAAAGTAACACCAAAGATTACCAAAATAACAGTTTATATTGAAATAAATACGCTAAAAAATACAAATTATTATTTACTTATGGTAATGAAGAAAGCGTTCGAAGCATAAAGCGATTTTACTTCTTTGTTGTTGTTTTTTACCGTACTATAGTTAGTAGGGACATCGTCGTCCAGTTCCCTGTACCGCAAGATGATCTCCTACATTATATAGCCTGATGATGTAGGTTGTGGAATAACCATCAGGGTGTTTTTTTTTTTCTTCTTCCGCCAAATTGCGACTTTTTTTATGTTTAGTTTGGCTTTCCTGCTAATACCAAAATGCTTCTTGAAAGTGGACGCAGAAAATTCTGCAGGTAACTTGGAGATCCGTTTTCACTTGAAACCATCGTCGTCGTGACTACCTGATCTTTCAGATGATTCATCGCCTTCATCAGTTAGTTCTCGTGCAACTGGGTCATCTTTATTTAGCGATTGAAAGATTCACACTTGAGCTACCACTAGGAAGGATGTTAGCTGCATTTTTGTCAGCGCTTACTTGATGTAAGTTAAAAATAATTTACTTCACAAGAGTATAACATACTTATTAGATTATTAGAAATTATTTTAATTGAACCACACATCTTTATTACTGAGGCTTATTTTCGATCGGAAATCCGCAATGAGCAAGGAACATGGGATTATTCCTACCTAAAAAACAAAAATGATGAGATATTAA
This sequence comes from Aquatica leii, assembly GCA_035610365.1. Taxonomy (NCBI): domain Eukaryota; kingdom Metazoa; phylum Arthropoda; class Insecta; order Coleoptera; family Lampyridae; genus Aquatica; species Aquatica leii. The sequence goes on from CM069433.1 coordinate 155,241,414, forward strand.
AAAGTTTATAGCAAAAGTCTATATTTAGATAAGAGAATTAACCGAACAAAATTAAACCAAGAAAAGGAAATAAACCGACGACTCAAATTAAGTTGGGCAGTAACTGGGTAAAGGGTTTTTAAAAGCAACATGTACGGTGAAGAAAACCAGGAATGGGCCACGTGGCGATTCTGAAAGACAATAGGTTCACGAAGATGGTAATGCGAAACCATAGTAAAAAATTAGGGAAAGACTTCCCATGAGATAGGTATTAAAAGAGTGGCCAACTTCAATTGTATACAAAGGCGAAAATAATTGTATTTACTTGGGAGAATCCTACATAGAAAATAGATTCATATACGCGATGATAATGGTCAATGCCTTTCTTAGATCATTTTTCTGCCACGAAAATCTAATATTTTAGCAAGTTTGATAAAATTTTTATGAATTTCTGTTTCTGTAGGTGCCGTTTTCGATTCAAAAATTGGCAACCATCAATTCGATTTTTATTTTTGAGATCGCTGATCTAAACTATTGATTGTTGATGCAACCACTCTTGAAGATTTTTCGTCCATGAGTTTTTCTTTCGACTTCTTTTCTTTTGTTTTTTGCTGCATGATAACTTGGAGTAGTTGATTTTTCGGTTTTTTTCTATTGAGTGTTTTATATATCACAATTTTCTTTGCTTAATTGTTACTATTCTTTTTCATTGTTTTCGTCGTTTTCACGTTATTTACTTACGATGTATTCAGCATTCTCCAATATGTTCACATATCAAAGGACTCTAGTGTCATCAATCTCGCCCACTGTTCAGAATTCTATTTCATTGTATAATATTGACAATACGTAACAACCAATCAGTTGTACTTTTAATTTAAGGTTCATACATCGACTGTGAAAGAAACTCTTCATTTTTAGAACTGTGTTCCTTGCTTGCTCAATCCTCATTTGTATTTCTTGAGTATTAACATTATTGTCTTCATGAATAGATGTGAATAGGTGTTTGTATTCTCTGAATCTTTCAATGAGTTGATGCTCTGCATATACTCGATGGTTGTCTTAGTTGTTTTTCTTACCTAATTGACTCTTAAAATATCATATTCCTTCAAATCAAAACAAGCAACATACCTGAAATTAAGGAGTCCATTTGAGGGCCTAATGACTCGGTCAAAGATCCAAATTGTAGTACATCAATTAATCAGAAAATCATTCTTGTTCATTTGCATTTTGATGTTTTGGGTAATACATTAAACCATGAAATCTTGCAGAATGATTTAAAATTACTTGAGTCTGTTATTTCAAAACTTGATTTGTTTTATTTTGATCTCATTGAAGCAATATAACAAATGTACGCATTATATTTTTGCGATCTTGTGTGAGTAAATTCGGTAAAGATGCGAACGGACACGGTGTATGCGGTGAAAGTTACAGGCGTCCAAACGACGATTAAATAATACGTTAAGATACCTTTACATCGGACACCAAAAAAAATTTAAAACGAAGGTAAAACGAAAAAACCAAGAGATGGTATAAGTTAGAAGATGGTAGTAGCGCAGAAAAGAAAAATAAATGAACTATAAAAAAAATAAGATTTGGTGGACATGGAACACAAGTACAGAATAGCTGGAAAAAGCGGATAACCGCAGTGATTTATTAAAAAATGTATAGAGAGCACAAAATTCAGACAGAATATTATACGACAGACACAAAGGACAGGAAAATGCAAAAGAAAAATAAGGTAAACCAAAAGGATAATAATAAAGAACAAAAAACCTATTAAATGTGTGATCATGGAACATACAGGGATTAATCACACCAGAAAAATTCAAACAGTTGACAGCAAAAACGGAAAGGTATAATTTAGATGTAGTAGCAATTCAAGAAACAAATACTAAATGAACTCAGCATTATTGAATATGTTACCTAAGACTTCGGGACAAATATCAAAAATTAACACTCAATGTTCACGCACCCACTGAGGACGTAAAAATAGAGATGAAGGAAAAGTTTTATAAAAAGGTTAAAGAATTTGACATTAAAATTATTTTTGGAGACTTGAATGCTAAAATAGGAAGAGAGAATCGGAACATTGCAGTGGTAGGGAAAGAAATCCTTAATGAGGCTGTAAATGAAAATGGTCAAATGTTAGTGGATTTAGCAGCTAGTAAACGTATTGTAATCAAAAGTAAAATGTTTCAGCGTAAGAAGATACATAAGATTACATGGATCGACCCGGATAAAAAAACACAAAACCAGATCGACTACTTATTAGTAACTAAGGTTTATGGCCAATGTATTATAAACGTAAGGTCATGCAGAGGAGCCGACGTTAGTTTAGGTCATGTAAAAAAGCTAGAAGTGGAGGCAAGACTGGAATACACAGTGGAATGATATAAAAACTGTTATAAAAGCGAGTGCAAAAAATATAAGAAAAAGATCTAGGTAAAAAGACTGGTTTAACGAAAAATGTAAAAAAATGGTACAAGAAAAAAGGAAAATACGACTTGAAATGCTAAATAAATATACCAATGAGTTACAAGAAAAATATAGACGCATACGGAACGAAACAAACGAAGTTTGTTGATTAAAGAAAAGAAAGGCAAAGAACAGAAAAGTATAAAGACGAAGAAAAAAGTATGTATACAAGCCACAGGGCTGAGAGATAAAGAAGGGGAATTATATCTAGCTGAAACACGTATGGTGGAAATTTGAGCAAATTTCTATAAAAGTAACGTGTGAAATTAAAATTGTCGAAGAAGGAGAAGAAAATTTATTGCCAAACAATGACAATCAAATACAATACTAAATTTTGAAGAATTTACAAATGCCCTAAGTAAAATAAATAATAACAAAAGTGCGGGTTCCGATTAACTGTCAAACATGCGGATGTTGATGAACGGTAATTTGGAAAGAAACAGATGCCTCAAGAGTAGCACACAGCAATAATTCATCCTAATCATAAGAAATGCAACAAAACTGCCGAGCAATTACAAACCTATATCACTACTAAACGTGGTATACAAAATTCTAGCAACCTAATAAACGGAAAAATCCCAAGTGTAGTGGAAGGCAAAATAGGTCAATACCAAGCAGGTTTTAAAAACGGCAAGTCGGGAATGAATCATATACAGTGCACGCCGCTTATTGGAATCACTGATAATGTTATCGGTCGGATAATGTTATCATTTTATTAGAGAACGAACTGGAGTATGCTATTACATAAAAAAACATCGTTTTTTAATTTTTTATTTTTTTTATTTTTTAATTTTTAATTTAAGTTAAAGAATCGTATACATTCTTCTGCTATAATTTCGTATGGTTGATAAGGAATTGGAACTGCATAAATAAATTTCTTAGGTCAGAAAACATTTATTTCTATTGTCAGTTAAAGGACCTACAATGTCGAAAGCAATTCTTTTGAATGTTTAAAATTTAAAATCTCGATATCTGTATCTGGCCAAAAATGGTTTTAATTCCGAAATATGCTTTATGGAAACAGAGTGTTGAACTAACTCATAGCCATGATTTTAATATACATTTTTCTGCAAACATCAATAACTTTATTAAGAAATAGTCGTTTTGGTGACTGTACATTATAACCAGTCTAAAAGTTCATCTTTTTTGATTTTGTTTCAATCGTCTGATGGAGTAGAAATTTTATTTTGTTTGTTTTTTACAATATTGAATTTTTGGGCGTTACTCACATTTCACTTTTTATATATAATATTAGTGTTGATACATCTAAAAAATACATTTGTAATCTAAGTTTTATATTAAATTTTAATACAGACATGGATTTTATCGACAATTTTTACTCAAATATAAATGAAAGCTTTTCAATTATGTGATGTTACACTCGATTACAATAAATGCGCATAATACATATTTTACTTGTATTACACAAAAGGGTAACCATCTTGACCCCGTTCAATCACGCTATTTTGAAATTAGGTAGGAATCACGCCAACTTCTTGTTAGTTACCTACAATAGGATCCCTTAAAGTTTTGTTTCATTTTATGAGCAAATTTTTTTATGAATATTCGAAAAACGGATTATTATAATTATCAATTACATTGATTACAGGTTTTGTTTTTTAATATATCATTCGACTGATCAGAGCTTATAGTTTCCTCGAAGTTGACTACTGTAATTACACCTATAAATTAATGGTAAACTTCAATCAGTTGCATCTACGAAAAATTTAGAGTTAATTTTTAAAATTAAACCGTAAATATTTTTTACATGTGACTATACTATACTTGACTTTTATTTTCAGAATGACTGAAGGCAATGACGATTTAACCAAAGAGGAAGAGTATTCAACTATTCATTCGAAAGAAAACTTTGAACGACTCATTCAGCACGCAACTCGCGATGAAGATTTCGACGACTCTACGAATCAGATAGATGATTTTAAACCTGCAATAAAATGGCCAGATTTAATAGCACAACTGTTTGTTCATATTGGCTGTCTGTATGGAGTTTACTTGATGATATTTTCTGCAAAGTTACTTACTAGTTTATTTGGTAAGTATTTTACTTTACTGACTCAATTATCAATCTAAATACATGCAGCCTATTAAAGATGATCTATATAGCTGTAATATCAATATTATAAATAGAGATTTTTAAGGAAAAATGTATCTTTAACGATGCAAAAATGAACGTTTTAATATAAAACTACATGTTTAATTTTTAAAACAAAAATTTAAAAAACAAATATTGATACATTATCAGCATCGCCTATCGGTTCTTTAAAACAATTATTTTCTATTTTATCAAATAACAAAACGACGACTGATCAAAAACTTCAAAACAAAATATTTTGAAAACCACTCGATCAATTTTTGAAAATAAAACATCAATAAAATCCTTAAACCAAGTATTATAACATTTGCCTGAAACATTTGTTTGGATATGTTCATAAAAAGTTTTTATCCAAATTAAATTACAAGATGAATTTTAACAAACTGCAACAATCATATAAAACACAATAGGCTTTTTGCCATTAAACAAAAAACAAACAAGCAAAAAAAAATAAAGCAATGAACAATGAAACAAGAAGGGAGGGACTAAATTTGATTTTAAAATGTCTACCATTCGCAGTAACGCAGGTCCTACAGTGTGTTTTAATATTATAAGAGACCTCCATGAGCTGCTTGCTTGTTTTTTTATATCTTCTGCTGCAGCAACTATTCTAATTTGGTGTTTACTGGTGTCTACAGACGTCTTCATCTGAAATCTAGGGGAGGTAAGTCGGGGCTCCGGGTTGCTAACGCAACAAAATCTCCTCTTCCAATCCATTTATTCGGATATTCTCTATATAGTAATGCTATGACTTTTCCGGTGACCAAAGTCTTCGTTTGATGTTTAGCGGTAAGTCATCAAGAAGCTGTGGCAGAACGTAAAATAATTGTTACAATTCAATCGGTTTGAGAAAACGTACTCTCCTACGATTTCAACCCATAAATTTACTGAAAAACGTCGTTGGTGCGCACGAATAAATGTTGCGTGGAGATTTTTATTACACCACAGGAGCTTATTGTGAAAATTAAATACCTCGATCCTTGTGAAATAAGTTTCGTCTGTCAAAAAAAAAAACTTTTCAAAACGCTTATGAAGATTGCAACGTTCAAGAAACCAACGACAAAACAACAATCTTGGCTGAAAGTCTTCAGGTCCCAAATATTGCACTTTTTGTCTAGAAAGTAGATGGAGACTTTGTGCTTTCAGAACTTGTTATTTGTTATTATTCTTGTGCTCGTCGTTGGTCCATCTTCAATAATATTTAGAACAGTTTCTTCAATTGCAGGCGTTTGGCGAAATCAATTCGAATTCCCACCAATTGTTAGGTGAAAACCTTCAGTCTCTAGCAAACGTTTACATATTCTTCTAAAAATGCAGCAAGTTGGTTGGTGACGATTTGAATATCTTCTCTGATAAATTCTACGTCTTGCCTCTCCAAAAACCAAAACTATGTCAAGAGTACGCACACAAGTGATAAACGTGGCAAAAACTTTTCAAGATGAAACAGTAAATATATTTTTTGAATAAAGATGTTTCCAAACAAGATCAAAAAGTATTTAAATTTGAACGTACAAAGTAGAAAACACGTGGCTTACGTAACCACTTGTACAGATTATTAAAATTTATCTTGTAAATCAATTTGAATAACTTTTTTTGAACAGACCGAAAGACAAATTAAGACAAATGTTATAGTAGATGTTTTAAGGTTTTTATAAATAAATAAATGTTTGATTTTCAAAAATCGATCAGGTGGTTTTTCGAATATCTTGTTTAGACATTTTTTATCGGTCGCCATTTTATTATTTGATAAAAAGAAAAACAATAGTACCAATGTTTTAGAGAACTAAAAGCAAATGCTGAAAGTTTTTGTATTTTTTAAATCTTCTTTAAAAAAGGGAGGTATGACGATTTTGCGAAACACAAAAAAATGCCAATAACTATGCACTGCAAACGAAAAATTGTTTGTTTCAATGAGTTCTAACTACCGTTTCCAGGCGTTACAACGGTATTAACACCATGTATACATGTAATCATTAGTTTAACGTTTAGATTTTTCTGAGATCTGCTGTCATTGTGGCCTTCTTTTAAAGAGTTAAGCGTCTACTTATTGGCAGTTTTGGTTTAATTTGATTTTGGTGAATATTACAAGTGGTATTGCCTTTTAGAAAACAGCTATTTTCAAGATCTGTATACTACTAAAAACAGTTTTTTGAGCAACCGACTATATTAAATTGTTCAGATTTTGATTTTGATTTTTTTAAAACTCTATCTCTCTATTAAATGATTCTTATAAGTTATTTCTGCAATGTTTGTGCATATACAAAAATGATTCGATAACTACGTGGTCTAACAAAAAAAAACAAGTTTTTTTGACAAAAGGTATTTTATTTTTTAATATAGTCTCCTGCTCGATCAACACACTTATACAAACGATATTCTAAAATTAGCAATACCGCTATTGTAGGTCGATGAATTCCAGAAATAGCTATTTAACATATACGTCGGAATTAGACAAAAATCTCTTGAGTCAATTTTGTAGGTTTGAAAACAGTTGATAATCGGGTACCAAATTTGGGGAATAGGGCAAAAACTAATTACAGTCTCAATTTATGAATTTTCAACGACGGTTTTGAAACGACTCAAAAAGTTTTTAGGATTTGGGCAAAAACATGCAAAAGGGTCGCGAGAAACACTCAAACTCTATTCAGTAGTATTTCCGGTGTGAGCAATGACCGAAGAATGTTGAACATTCTAGACACAGATAACAGAAATATATAAAAACTATACAAAGAAAGCTAAGGTTGGTTTTTTCGAATTCAGTCGGAAGAAAAGTTAAGAAGACTATCGGTTTAAATAAATAAATGAATAACGCGTGTGCTAAGATAAATACAACGGCGTGTAAATTGTTCGTTCGTTAACTTATCATCATGGTTTACACCATAGAAAAGACTTTAGCTCTAGCGAATAAAACGTTACGTTTAAATCAAACAAGTAGATAGTTCGTTTTGAAGTTTATGGCAGCACTTAAACATGCACAAGGTCTTTATATTGACTTGCAACGAGTAGAATTGGCTTTGTAATAGCGTTGCACAGATCGGCGATGTCTTCTGGTCATTAGAAGGTATTCATGCATCGTCGAATATTAAAGTCGAAAGTCGTTCTTTGTCACCAGCAAGCTTCGTTGGCTCAGGAACACGTCTGGAGACAAATAGTCGTACAAATGTAGAGTTGCTTCGTATTAAACTTCCAAAATTTGATGCTTCCTTGAAAGATTGGGGTGCTTTTCTTAAATTGCAATTAAAACATTAGTAGATCGTTACCAAATAGTCGCGCTCTTGCATGATTCCATTGGCAGAATATAGCAAACGCGTCCAAAGTTAGTTTGCAATCACCCCAAGCATTACGAAATCTTTTGAATACATTTGGAAATATTTTATCAAATTTTATGAAATTGATAGTTGGGGTTTTATTTTGTTTCATTGGTTGCTTCAGAAATTGTATTCTGACACTAGTCAACGATTCAAATTGAGTCAGTCTCAAAATCAGGTTGCAACTTTTTAGATGTTACGACAGTTCCTTAGCGGTCTATGTCGCGCTTTGAAAACAAATTCGTTTAGTTATAGTTCATCAAATACAGTAAAATATTGCAGTGGTCATCAAAGTCACCCAAAGTTTAGTGGTGAAGTAGAAAGACGCAAGCCACAATTGTCGTTAGCTGCAACGTCAGATCAAACGTCGTTGTTTGTAATGTAAAGAACAATCGCATGCTATTTATTGTTGTAGTAGTTTAGATGGTCTAAAACCGTATGAGAGTTATGTCGCTGTAAAATCCTCACGACTTTATTTGAAGTCTTAAATCTTACAATTCAAAAACCACCTGTCGGCATTGCTCAGCTGCACACCATTCGCTGTTGCATTTTCAGAAAACTTCTGAATCTCACTGTTCCTAAGAATCTTGGCATTCGGCGACAGATTCGATGGACACTTCTGTAATCTTGACCTCTAGTAGGAGGTCTACGAATAGTAGTCCCATAAATACGCTCCTAGCAACTGTTCGTCTTGAAGTTCAGGATCGTTGGGGAAAGCTTGCAGTCAAATTAGCTTCAGCACGGAGCGCTGTCGTAATTGACTTGGTGTTTCAAGTAGTCGTTTATCAGCAGCAATCCTCTGCGTAGGTGACATATCGATTAGATCCGCTCGAGGACAAACTAGTAATATTCGGCTAGCAGGCTCGTAGTATTTGTTTGAAACCTCCAAGCGTTGTAATTTTTGAATAGCCTAAATTTAGAATTATGAACTTGACAGATCATGACTAGAACATTCTCTTAAAGAAACTGACTTATTTCCACTTATCGTTTGTAGTCGTCTTCTATGTTATGAAAACCGGAATGGCTAAATCGACGGCCCAGTCGCCATGAACACAGTTTTTGGTTTTGCGCTCACGTGTCCTGTAGCTTGTAATTCTGTTACACCACAGTCGATTTTTGTTTTATCAGAGCCTAGTCTTGATGAAGGTAGAGTCGTTTTGGCATGACGAAGAGATTCTCAACAAATGCCTTTCGCTAATAGAGGAAGATCAACTAGCAGAAAATTAGTTTGTTAGCGCACACACTAGAAACCAATTAGGTTGTTTCGTAGTTTCATTGCCGGTTAAGGAATTGATTTTTGGCGCAATTGATTAAATTGCTTAATTTTGGTTTCTTAGAATTACGCAAATGGTCTGTTTATGACCTATTGTTATGCGCATCGTTACCGGCGAAACATTGTCAAACTAGCCCCTTCTTGCTTGACACAGAGGCTGATGTCATTTCAAAGATTTTAGGTCTACAGTGGCACGTTTCTATGGATTCATTTTTATTCAGAATTAAACTTATAGATTCGCTTTGCACTAAGAGAACCGTTTATCAGAAGTCTTTAGAGTTCCTACTTACATTTTTCGCAAAACGGTTAATACAGCATCTGTGACTTATAGGTTTAGATTGGGACGCAGAGCCCCCTGACAATGTTCGCAGTTAGTCGGAAACGTATAAATTATCACTCGTCGCTATGTCGATACTCGTTATAAAACCTTTGTCTTTCATTGAATGTTTGTTGGATGTATTTTGCGATGCGTTGGAGTTAAGCTACGCGTAGTTGACCTTTAGTTTTTGGATCAAGATAATCAGATTTTCGTTTTGTTTGTAATGGCCAAATCAAAGGTCGCAGGTTGTTGCATTCGTACTAAGAAGCTATAGACAAATCGTAGCCATAAAAAAAATAATCATTTGGAGTGATTTGCAGGTAGCATTGACGTAGATACATTGTAAGAAAACCTTTATAGTTAACCGCATCTCACACATCCAAGAAATCGTTTTTCCTACTTGTTGGCGTCACATTCGAACTTGCGGCAACTCGGCGTGGTCGTCTGCCAGAAGAGCTATTTTCATGCTCTCTATGGTAGGCGTGACTAAATTGGCTTCATCAGCAAAGATAATTTTGTCCGAAAGATATAGTTGTTTTATCGCCGCCAGAGACCACCTGAGAATTGAAACACGTGGTATTTGCGGTATAAATAGTTTGTAAAGAATTTTACACTTGACTTGATTGTTATTCGCCATTACACAAAATACAAAGAATTGTTGCATATTGTCTGCGATTTATCGAAAACTGTCGTACATTAAAAACCATACTGCTTTATTCAGACCTGAGCTTCATCAAGCACTCATTCGTTTAGTTAACATAGTACAATTGGAGACATTCCAAGTGGAATTCAAAAATATTTGTAAGGATCGTTGTTGCTTTAAGCATGTTCAAAAATTATCACGTTTTATAGATAGTGATGGAGACTTGAGGGTTAGTCGTCGTTTAGCTCGATCATCACTACCATACGGCACAAAGCACTTAGCTTTATTGCCTAATAACCATCGTCTGACAAAATTTGATTGTGGAGAGTATTCGAAAGTAAATAATCAGGTGTAAACACAACTTTGTATTTGGTACAACAAAATTTTTGGATTCTATCGGCTCGCCGAGTAATTCTTCGTTGTTTATAACATTACCAATCCGGCTTTAGGGCTGGACCCACTCCATTTGTGCCCCCTCATGGCAGAATTGTCTGCACCTCGCGTGAATCAAGTAAAGGCATTTAGTTATATTGGAGTATACTATGGCGGATCTTTTCCAATCCGTATTTCCAAAAACAAAGTGGTTCTAAACCGTTCAAAATCTATTTGTGTTTGTTTGTGTGCTTTGCTACCAAAGCTTTTCACCTTGAAGTAGCTTCAGATTTAACAAATGAGATTTTTCTCGCTGCGTTACGTAGATTTATCGCACGCCGTGGTCGCTGAAATTATATTTTCATTGATTGTAGTACCAACTTTGTCGGGGTCAACAAACAATTGGCTGCACAATTCAGATGCGGGTAATTGGAAATCAAATTCTCATTTATAAGGAGTTGAACACACTTGTACAAATAGAGGCAGTCCTCAATTCTCGACCTCTATGTAGTCTTAGTTCAGATTCCAATGACTTGAGCATGTTATTACCTGGTGATTTTCTGATATTTAAACCCTTAACGTCCGCATCGGACCCAGATTTGTCACGTTTGAAAATGACTCGTCTTTTGCGATGGCAATTGTTGCAAAGATTACCCCAAGACTTAAGGCGCAGATGGAAAAATGAATACCTGCACACACTATGTCAACGCGGAAAATGGTCAAAATTAAATGTCCTTGAGCTAATAGATATTGCCACGTTAGTCTTAATCAAGGACGAGTTGAGTCCACCTCTACAATAGCGGATGGGCATAATAGTTGATTTGCATTTTGGAAAGGATAATGTTGTTTGCGTGGCGACAGTTCGTATTGTTCAAAAACTGTTCAAACGCCCTCTAGTAAAGTTATGTCCGCGCCTTTGCATTAACATTGTAATATACTTAATTGTTAGTTTAAAATTTTGTTTAAATTAGTTTTTCTTTGCGGTTATAGAAACTCACGTTTGCTCTATTGATTTAGATGGGCGGTATGTTCTATGCTTCTGAAAGGTCTGTAATATATGTAATTATGCGTGCACGCGTGTCACGCCAGTCACTTAGTTATGGCTCGGATTGCTACTGAACAAAAGCGACACACAATTCAGAGATTCTTTCACAGTGGAGATATGAACCTTGTCAATATTATACAACGAAATAGAATGTTGGACACTGCGCGAGATGTCGATATTATATATAAAAATGAAAAGATCAAAGAAAATCAATAAGTTAGTTTCTAGCAAGCTGTAGCTTAAAGTTTGTGTAAAATGCATATTATTTTTGTGCGATTGAGTTACGTTTAACTTTTTAGTATTAAGTGTTTGATGACAATATTTTCTGAGATTTTTTGGAGGTATTCGTTCCGGGTATTTGTTGTTGGCTGTGTCGTGGCTATTAAAATTTATTTTAACTTGTTAAGACAATTGAGATCAGGGATAATGATGTAATCACAAAATCTCACATCTAGAATACTCGTAGATTAAAGCGTTATCGTTTAAAAACGTTTTACAAGGGCCAAGTTTCGTTAGTTGTTTTTAAAGAAATAGTATTATTTACTAATTTGTAGTCTTAAAATTTACAGAGAAATAATTAAGTATTAAATTATAGTATGAATTGCGTATAGTTTAGTATTATTAAGCTTAACATCTCTATTTGTTTATTTATTTTTGCGTTTATACTTCATATAGTGTTTTAATCTTTCTGGGAATCAACATGGTCTTATGTTTATATCACTAGTTCTAAAGTTTAGGCTTTTTGGTTTTTTTATCACTAAAACTAAATAATAATGTTGCGAAATTAAAATTTAATTTATTTCAACGATTTGTACGTTTATAAATATAGCTAATTTTACTAAAACTGATTTTTTAATTTAATTAATTAGTTAGTCATAATTTTCTTAGATTTTTGTGTTGTGTTTTAGTTTTAGTAAATTTAGTTATATTGATAATTGTGTAAAAACTTGAAATGAATTAATAATCCACAACAATAGCGTAACTCCTTCTTATGCTATATTGCTATAGCAGGATGTAACCCATGCTTGTTTTTTTTTTATAACAGATACGTAACCTCCTGGAAGTAAATCAATTTTTTATATTTTCAAATTATTAAATATATAATACTACAATATGTTAACAATGTATGTTATTATATACACGTCACTTCCTGTTTAAAGAATCACATTTAGAAATAGCAATTTCCAGAGCAACATTTGCAAAAGGCTTTAAAACATTTTTAATATTTATATCCTATATGGAGTTGAGAATCTGGCTTGGTTCACAAGTTGATTACCTAACAGTTAGGTTACATACTGTTATTAACTTTTTAGCGGCTCTTAGATTTCGGTTGGTTGTTTGAGTTCTCCGATTTATTTCACGCCCTGATGAAGCCTCTTATGAAAGCGAGCGAAATGTTGGCTACTTTGGTTACAACATTGACACGGTCTAAACCCCGAAGACGTTTTTGTATTAGTAAAAATTAAACGTGTTTGACTTTCAACTTCTTTATTTTAAATAAAATGCTATATTTTTGATATCTATGAGTTTGTCTTTAAGAGCTGCAGATCTGCCACAAATTTTCGATTTGATCAATTACTGAAATATATCCATTTATTTAATAATTTACTCAGTCACAAAACACTCGCTTTTGTTTATGAAAGAGTTTCTGCAATGCTGAGTAGTAGACCAAAGGAATCCTCTAGGTCAGCTTTTTGCGTTGCGGTAGTGAGTACATTATTGAACTGGGCATCGCGAAGTAGTTCTGCGATCACTCTGTAAACCCCAGCAGTTCCTCTCAAACTGCAAAGTTGGCCCGTTTGCAAGTTAAAAGTTTTAATTTTACATTTGACACAGCTAAACACGTGAACATAAACACAATTTAACCTTCGAAAACCGAGATCGTGTTACAGCTGTTTTGTGAATTTGTATAGTTTACGTTTCGTGTAATTATAGTACTTCTACTTATTAGTATTTATTTATAAATTGTTAATGACAGCTACAATGAATTTAGTTTATAGTTAAGTTCATGTGAAGAGATTTTTTAAATACTCTTACGAAGAAAAAATTACACTCAAAATTAAAGATAGATCATTGCCTGATTTTACTATCGAAACTGCAGGTGTTAGTCGCTGAAAATCATATAAGCGTCAATTTGCCAGAGAATTATTCGAGGAACGACTGGATTTGTGGATGCAACAAAAGAAATTATGTTTGGCGGCGATAAAGCATGGACGGAGGTAGGGGTGACAGATTTAGTACATTTAACTGAAAAAATAAATAAACATGGTAACTCCAAAAGCCATCTTCATAATAGCATGGAATTAACTCTATTAGGATCAACTAACGTTAGAGCACAGCCTGATTCAGCTTATTGGATAAATGTCCAAAAACATAATGAGAAGGTGAGAAAAAACAGATACGTTTTATCCAAAGTTTTAAACTGTATTAAGGTTTGTGGAGCCTTTGAATTGGCGTTACGTGGGCATGATGAAACTAAAATTTCCCAAAACCCGGGGATATTTCGTAGTTTAATTATCTTTTCTACTGAGCTCCATGCAACTTTAAGCGAACATCTACAAAATGCTTCTGTATTTAAAGGGACTTCAAAAGAAATACAAAATGACCTTTTAGATTGCATACTAGAAGTATGCCATGAAGAAATAATTTTAGAAATCAAGAAAGCTTCATGTCTAGCGGTTATAGCGGACGATACAACCGATGTGTCTGCAAAAACTCAATTAGTGATAATTTTAAGATATATCCTAGATACTAACATTAGAATGTCTTCCGGGTTTGGACCGTGTCATTGTTGTTGTAACCGAAGTTGCCAATGTTTCGCTCACTTTCGTAAGGGGCTTCATCAGGGCGTGAGATAAATCGCAAAACTCAAACAAGCAACCAAAATCTAACTAAGAGCTTCCCAAAAGTTAGGTTATCCACTTGTGAAACAAGCCATAATCTAAACTGTGGATGTAGACGACGTACTCGATTACCTAAGGGCATTTATATTCCCGAATCCAACCCGAAATTGGCCTTTTTACTTTACATTCACAAGGTTACAGATTAAATAGGGAAACTCCTTCGTAAGAATGGTATTAAACCCATATTCAACTCGACAGGCAAAATCTCTAAAATTCTTCCTTCTCCCAAAGACAAATTTCCTACACTTTCCAAGGTGTATACCAAATTCCTTGTTCATGTGGTTTAGTATACATTGGTGAAACCGGTCGTTCCGTCATTACTCGCATTTCAGAACATGATCGTTGTATAAGAAAAAGGTATATTTCCAAGTCTGCGGTTGTTGAACATCATTTTACTACAGGTCACAAGATAAATTTTGATAATGTTTCGTTGATTGCCAAAACTCCATTCTTTTTCAACATGAAATTCCGAGAAAGCATAGAAATCATCAAACACCCCAATAACTTCAATCGCAATCATGGTTTCGAGGTATCCCTTCTTTGGTTCCCAGTCATTAGTCATTTATCAAAAACACGCCCCTTATCAACCGTAACCCAATCAGAGTCGAGCGTAACCATCCGTGACGATCCTTTTCCTTTATATACGGAAACTATTTCTTCTTAAGTCACTTCTACGGAGTTTAGAATCTGACTTGGTTCACAAGTTGATTACCTAACTCGGTAGTAGTTCTTTGTTAGATTTTTGTTTGCTTTTTCAAGTTATCGTTTTCTTTCTTATCTTTTCAGAGTTCAGATTATGGCTTGTTTCACAAGTGGATAACCTAACTTTTGAGAAGTTCTTAGTTAGATTTCGGTTGCTTTTTTGAGTTTTGCGATTTATCTTTCGCAAAGTTACGACGAAGCAGCGGTAATGAGTGGACAACACGCAGGGGTTCAAGCAAAAATCGGACAGAAGTATCTATGTGCTTATTTTGTTCACTGTTACGCATATCAAGTGCGCGTGTTTTTTTGAAATCTGCACGAAATTCCTGCATTTTGCAATTCACCGCAGCGAGTAGAAGCGCTAAATACAATTGTAGAGTGGAAAATTCCCCAGGTGGCTTCGACTCGTTGGAATTTTAATATAAGGACGATCAATGTCGTAATTGAAAACAGAGATTCGCTTATTGAATGCATGGAAGAAATAGAAGAACAATTCAATAATGCAAACGTTTGCAGTGCAGCTTCCTCTATCCGTCGTATGTTAGAAGATTTTGTTTTTGTTTTTTGGTTAACTTTTTTTCATCATGTAATGCCCCATGTCGACATCTTATTTAATCAGTTGCATAAGAAGAAAACTGGCCCAACTCAAAAACGATATCGATAATTTTGAGAAAAGCACCACCCACGTTTGTAGTAATATTGATGCTATAATTACTGAAGCTTCAAATGACTGCTCAGAGTCTCCAGTAAAAAAAATAAAACCCGCTTACAACAGCAGATTTGATCACCGTATTGTCGCCTTAGAAGTTTGTGATCTTATTACTAATTCTGCACAAGACATATTTATGTTTAAAGATCATCCACTAGCTGCATCTCTTTTTTGATCAGAACATTTTGGATAGTATTACGCTAAGTTTCCTGACAACAAGTTTACAACTACTTGCTTCAGATATTTAAGCCAACTATTGTGGTTGATAGCCAATCTAATGCTGTTGGAGTGAGATTATGGATATCATCTAAAGTCCCTTTGAAAGCTGTTAATGGACATTTGGTCATGTTCATGTGGTTTAGCGAAACCGGTTATTCCTTCATTACACGCATTTGCAGTTATGATCGTTGTATAAGGAAAAATCATATTTCTAAGTCTGGGGTTGCTGAGCATCATGTTACTATAGGTCACAAAATAGATGTCGATAACGTTTCAGCGATTGCAATATCCCAATTCTTCTTCAATAAGTAATCCGAGAGAGCTTAGAAATCATCAAACACCCCAATAACTGTAATCGTGATCTATTCACGATTCGCTTTTTGGTTCCCACGCCTCTTTTCTATCGTACCTTAATCAGAGTTGAGCTGTGACGATACTTCTTTATATACGGAAACTACTTCTTCTTAAGCCACTTCTATGGAGTTTAGAATCGGGTTTGCTTCACAAGTTGATTACCTAACTCAGTAGTGGTTCTTTGTTATATTGTCGTTTGCTTTTTCAATTTTAACGTTTTCTTTCTTACTGTTGAGGGTTTGAATAAAAACGCATTATTTTTACTTAGCGCGAGACGATTAACATATATTTTTCCACGTTAAACCATTATAATCGTTACAAACATAATAATAATTGTTCTTCTTAAGACTACCCCTGCTTCCCGAGCCGCGCTTGCGCTTATCGCGAGTACTAATAATGCAAATGGGTTGCGTTCAACATGCTGACCCTTTAAAGTTTCCACTCTTTCAATGAGTTTGTTTAACGCTATATACGATCTATTTTTTATAAAAACTTTATAATTATAATTAATTAATATTATAAACTAAACAACAAAGGACATACTGTAGATGCTCTTGATATTATTTAAATTAAAGTCTTTTTAATATTATCGTCTATTGGTAAATCACATCATTTATTTATTGCACGTTTTAAGATGCCATCTTTTGTTTTAACACTCACTACACGCACTTAGTTGTCGGTGCCACTATGAAGCTCTGTCACTCTTCCAAATAACCATTGAAGTGGTGCCAGGTTTTTTTTCGTAAGAAGGACCATGTCTCCAATTCTCTGAATTCTTGGTAACTTTCCACTTTTGTTTTTGTTGAAGATGATTGCTACCGTTTCCAATAGTGTTGTCTTAATCTTTCTGCCAGTTGCCAGCTTGATAGTGTGTTTAATTTTATACTTGTCAAATCAGCTTTCACCAATGCAGTAACTAAGTCTCCAATAAGGAAATTGGACTTGGGGATAAAGCAATCAGATCGTTGAGATCCTGGCTAAGAGCAGTACTAGGACGGGAGTTGATACACGCTTCAATTTTCGTCAAAACAGTACACATCTCTTCAAATGTCAAGTTTACATTGCCAACAACCAGTCTTAAATGCTGTTTTACTAGTTTAATGTTAGATGTGGCGCTCTGGGTAGTATATAAAATAAACTTTGATCAAAATCTGTAATTTTTGGTAGCACTAAACAATCGATGTTAGATCTAAATGCGTTAAATAATGATTTTATCGTGACATTTGTTATTTTATTAATCGAAGTAATATTTTGAGTAATTCCCGTGATACTCCAATTGATTTTGTTAATAACAAGACTTAATTTTGTTGCAAGATCATTTGTGATAAAATTTGACTGACTACCAGCATCTAATAAAGCCCTACAAACGTGAACATTTCCTTTCGAATCAAATATCTCTAAATTCGCTGTCGATTAAAGGGTATACGTTTCTGATTTTAAACATTTACTAACGTGATTACAATATGTTACATTTGATTGTATAGATGACCTAGAGGGTTCATTTTCGATCATTTCCATGTGAAATAACGTATTATGGCGCTTATGACAAAGTTTACACCCGTAAACAATTCGTGCATAATTTTAACCGCTTTGCTTCTTGAAGAGCTTGTTCCGCTGTTAACTTTTTAAAGAAAAAACATACAAAAATGTGATGAGATTGATTGCAAAATAAGCATTTAACTTGGGATTGATCTTGATTGCAAACGGCGTTCACAGAACGTAGATATGTAGGTGTTGTTTTGATTTTGGTACGTATTGGTTATGAAGAACCGTTTTATTGCTTTTGTCGAATTGTACTGACTCTAACAATTCACATTTCTGTTTCCATAAATTAACAAGATTGCTTAATTTTGGAATATTGGAAGTAAAGTGATTTTCCCATTCACGTGTAGTAAAAGAATCTAGTTTAGTAACGATTACGTATATGATCAAAACATCCCAATGTTCGATAGGTAAGCCGAAACTGCCTAAAACCTATAAATTTAACATGACTTTATAGATTAATTGCCGCGTGGAACTTGGATTGTTTTTTGTTACGGTTGGTAAGTTGAATATGGCAATTACGTGAGTTTTGATGATTAATTTTTTATTATGATATCTTTTTGTGAGTAAATCCCATGCTATTACATAATTATCAGAAGTTGTCGCTAAAGATTTTACCACCTGACCTGCATCACATTTTAAACATGATTTCAAATATTCCAATTTTTGAATATTTGTAGGAGTAATATCGTCGGGAATTAAACTTTAAAATGTAGCCATTGATCATAATGACCGTTAAAAGACGGTAGATTTATTGAAGTAAGTTTAAACCTATTATTAGCTTGTTGTTCAACTACGTTATTGTGTCTTTTAGGTATATTTGTAACCGGTTCAAATTGTTCTTTCCCTAATGCAAGGAATTTGAAACAATCGTTTTCTTGAAAATTACGTGCTCTTTCATCAGGGTCACTATCTGTTTCGAGCAAATGAATATCTATTTGATCTTGTAAAATATTGAACTCATTTAAAATATTTTCATTTTCTATTTGCATCTTTAATTCCATCGCTCTTGAACTGTCATAAACATTTAAAAATGAGCAGAATCGCGTCAACTGAGCTTTCAGTAATCGACGTTTTGTTTTTAAAGATATATCGGCCATTTTGTCGAGATATATAAATATATATAGAAAAGGTAAATTTGAAACAAGAGTTACATTTATTTAATTAATTAATGTTTCGATTCAATTCCGTTCGAGGGACCATGTTGAGGGTTTGAATAAAACCGTATTATTTTTTCCTTAAGACTACCGCAGCTTCCTGAGCCGCGCTTGCGCTTGTTGCGATTACCCATAATGCAACCGCAAATGGGTTGCGTTCAACACTTACCTTTTTAGAGTTTACAAACGGGCTTGGTTCACAAGTTGATTATCTAAGTTTTGAGAGGTTCTTAGTTAGATTTAAGTTGCTTGTTTAAGTTCTTCGATTTTTCTCACGCCCTGATGAAGCCTCCTTACGATAATGTGCGAAACGTTGGCAACTTTAGTTACAACAATGACACTGTCCAAACCCGGTAGACGTGCTCATCTTAGTATATACTCCGGCCGTGAAAACCTTCGCTATTACAATAAATTTTAGTTTTATTATAATCTAAAACTTATTTTACCTAATATTCTAATTGAATGACCCTAAAGTTCCTACATTTAAATACCTGTACTTACTTATTCTAGGTGCAAAATCTCACTAAAAACGTTTATTTAGAATAATACATATAAGTCTTTATTAAAATTTTAACAGAATTATACGATTTAAAAGCAACCTTGTATACTTTGACTTTTATATTCTTTGTCTAAACTAAAATGAATAGATCAATTACTATTTTTTTTAATAAAAAAAACCTTTAATTTATGAATTTTTTTTTTATATATATATAGATACATTTGAAAGGGGATTTTGTTGAATCACAATAAAATTATTACATCAAGTGGTGCTCTGTTTCAATACTAGGTATTTTTGTGGCATTTCGTGCGTTGTTACCGGGTTAATATGCTTGCATGTTATATTCACGACTGGTATATTCGTATTTTTACTATAAATTCTTACGTAAAGTACACGAAACTCGACAAAAGCTAGCAAAAACATGGAAACGCAATCTACATTTATAATTATTACAAAAAAAACTATAATTATTGTTTTACATCATTAGTAAAGAATGGTTTCTGCATTTTTAAATTGTTAAACGTGATAATAGATGAACACGCAAGTTACTTTACAATTATTTACATTAACAAATAATAGTTAGGGCTGTGTATTGTTTTTAGATACAATGCAGGTAAGGTAACTTTTCTGAAATCATCTGAATAACAGAATGTAAACATTCTTACTATGGTGTACTATACCGTTTCGTACCGGAGTGCAAAAGATGCCCTCCGGGCGGCATAATTTCTGGGCGGCGAATAAAGCCCGTATTTACAAAAAGAAAACGATTCATGTCGTGTAAAATAAAATAATTATATATTTTCAAACCATTGTTGTGATTTGTTCACTGGACGAGATTTATCAAATGCTTTATAGGCAGTAGAGACAAATATTTTAATTTTGGCTTTATTTCAATAAAAGTAGACAATAAAGCAAGTGTGTCCAAAGGTAAGTACCGACAATGAAAGGAATGAAAATGTCATGTGAAATTAGAAACTCCAAACTATGAACGAAAATAGTGAGAAACTTATTGACTTCTGTAAGATCAACAGACTAATGATCCGTGGCACTCTGTACAAGAATAAGGATATTACAAGACAACATAGGTATCTTCAAAATGGAAAAAAATGCGCTGTTCGTGAGCCCGACAACTATTTTATCAAAGCAAAATTTAATCCAAAAAAAACACCCAGACACAATAAACACAGATAAGAAAAGACAAAAAATAAAACTTGAAAACACTAAAACTACAGATATACAAAAAACATTGGAAATAAAATGTAAAGAGGAAAACAAAAAGTAAAAAGGAAAGCATAACAAGACAAACGAACACATGTTGAAAATCTAACAACGAAGGTGGAAACAGCGGCTTATAATAATGACACGAAAGCACTATCAACAGACAACGAAATAATAGAGAGATATTTCACGGAGATCTACAACACGAGAGAAAACACGCAGGAAGTGACAATTAATACGATAACCTGATAGCTACAGATGAAGGGAAGTTTAGCAAGAAGGAAATCAAGCGGGCACTGAACAAGACGAAAAATGGGCAAACACCAGACATCGACGAGATCCTTAATGTATTGTGAAACGCGGACAAAGAAAATTGAATAGAGATAATTCATATATTAACTGAGAAGATATGAAAGGGCCAAAATATCTCGGAAGAATGAGCACAGAATGTGATAATAAAAATACTGAAAAAAGGCAACCTCGTTTAATGCGAAAACTTCAGACCCATAATGCTATTATAAGTTGCAAGTAAAATAACGACAAAGATGATATTTAAACGTATGAAAGAGGCTATACGGATTTGCACTAGTTTTGTGACCATATCTTTCCAATGCTGCATTTTAAAGAAATTGCTCTAAAAATGGCAACAAAATCAATTAAAAAAAATTAAGAAGTATTTTTCAACTAAATTAAGTCTTCATCGAACAGTATACAAATTGATGGGTTGCTATTTAAAAAAGTGTAACTTTATGCTGTCCAGCGAAAACTAAACACCCTGTTTAAACAAAAATATTTTTAAAACACGTAGTTTTTCAATAGAAATGAGTTCAGCATTAAACATTTTATGTTGACATTTATACAAAGGCATTAGAAACTAAGACCGGAGTAATGGCGAACCCTGTATATAGTAAACTAAGAGAATACCAAGCGGGATTTATACTGGAACAGGCAACAGAGAACAATCAGACCATTTGGACAAATTTGATTGATATTGAAAAAGCGTTCGATTTGGTTTTATCAAAAGTGATTTAGGAGATATTGAGGTCTTTTGAACTACCTTAAATTTATAAATACATATAATTAAACTACTACTGTAAATACATTCACAGCAAGAATCGAATACCATAACAGATTATTGGCGAAAATCTGCATAAAGACAGTTTTCGGCAACATTGCATATTATTCCTAGCACTATTCCTAATTATGGTGGTTGGGGTTATGAGACACAAAAGACAAAAAACGGAATACTTTGGGACACATTCATTGTCATGAAAGATCTTTAATTTACCGACGACAACAAGCAAAAGCGCAATGCAAAACAAACTAAAAATGTTTGTGATTTAACGTGAGAAAAAGAATTACAAATCAATACTACTGAGTGTTTTGATAGTACTTATCTGCTAAGTAACGTTCTTAATAAATCTTAAACATAAAAGCCTGTAGTAAATTGTACTTTCTTTCATTAAAGATTGTCCTGTAAAATTGGCATCCTTGTTGCTATTAGAAAACAAATAAATTAATACGTATATATAATACTTTGTTGAGTTAAGACAAATTGAGGATATATTTTCCAATTTATTATATTCTTATATGTTTTGCTCTAGTTTTTATATTACATACTTATTTTTAAATACATTTTAAAATAAAACTTGATGTTGTACATATCTGTTTTTTTTCTTTTCCACATTGAAAGAACTATTTCATAAGAATTAACAGTAAATAGGTACGCACTTTAACTCTACTATATGTACATACATAAACATTTAGTCATTAACTCACTGTTGAGCAACTGCCATCTACATTGCTTTAGAAACGCTTTAGGCCCCCTCCCTATGAGCTATCAAGAGAAGAATATTCTACTGTGCCACATTTTAGCATTCTGCGTTAGATAGTTGTGAAGTAATAAACAAATCAAAATAATGATAAACTTTAATTTTAGTTTAATAATAATAGTATCAAGCGATCTATGCAATATTTTTGAAGTATAAATACACGTCATAGAGTTCTTTTCGGATCTCGTAAACTTTGGCGCTGTAATCGGTTTATGGCAAAATGTGACTATCATCCATCTTAAAAACATTCCTCTATGCATCTTTTTTGGCTTTTGTCGTTATATTTCTTATTCACAAGTTTTTACGTATTATTGTAAGTAAATTAATTTTTATTTATATACACAGTGTGAAATAATAGAAATACGTTGGGACTTGAAGTTTTTGATAACAATAACCGAATGATAACAATATCCGAAATTCAGAACACAAAACATCTAAATGTGGTTAAAAAGCTGTAAATACGTACAGCGGGTGTCTTATTAAGAGCTTGTTAACTTAGAAGGTGAAATCATAGGATCAATACGAGGCAAAAATATTTTTATAAAACGTTAAAAAAAATTAAAAACTATGACTCAAATAAATCGAAAATTATGGACCTGTGGTATTAAATAGTTTATTGACACCATTAATAAAAATAAATCAAAATAACGTTATAATGCTTAATTCACTGTACTAAAAACTACACATTTCTTCTCATTTAATTGAAGTTGTTATTCTGAGAACCCACATGCTTTCAAAAGACTTGAATAAATAACACTGCTATAATAAAGCTAAATATGCAATATAACTATTTTTAGGGTACAATGATAAAATTTTTCACTCTAAACAAGCGTATTATGAAAATTCAGCTAAAAAATTCATACAAAATAGATTGTTTATGTATAGAGGCACACCCGAAAAGAAAATTGATAACATAAACCGAAACTGTAATTACTATAAACGGTGGCTTTTCTATGTAATAATATACGTTGGGTCCGTTCTTTAATAAAGGCGTAATGTTACTCGACTGATAACATTGTCCGTGATTCCAATAAACGTCGTGCGCTGCATCAATATGTGGTTATTTTAAAATTATTAACCTGTTCTGGTTCGCGGGCTTGCGTTTTAATAGACACGTTTTTAAGATTCAAACAAACTTGTCAAATTTTCAATTTTTAGTTTACTAATTCCAATTTCCGACTCAAGTTCACATTTCACGACATAATGAAACACCTTTAACTGTCTTCTATCTTCTAATCCACACGTGCTTCATTTTAAACTGTATAGTAATACTTATAATACGGGATTTAAGATAATTAAACTAAATGTGTGCTTAAAATTTTTAGAATTCCTTTCTACAAAAATTATATGCTACAAAAACTTGTAAGATTTGAAAACTTTTAACTACTATAAGAAAGTTGTAACGAAGCAATAATCTCAACATCTCTAATAATAGTTTATTCAATACTTTAATTAAAATTCGAAATTGTATATCGATATGGGTACCCAAACTGGGAAGACAAAAATAATCTTCTCTGTAACTCACAACTATTAAATTAATCTAGGCAATTGTGTACTTACGAATGTTAATTATTTTTATAACTTGATTATATGTAATTATTACAAATTGACCATTAAGACTTTAATAGCAGTGTTGTTCCCAAAATAATCTAAATCAGTAAATCTAGATGATTACAGCTACCTTAGTTGATAACAGACTTATTTGAAATGTATTGCATAATTTACGGAAGAATAGGTATTAAATTTATTTTAACTAAGAACTATAACTCTTTACAGCGTTAACTAACAGAATTCTAGAAAAAACACAATTTTTGGTTTTCAATACAACTACATTCTTCAAGGCAATGTTTATGCAATCGAAAAAGGAGTTTTTCTAAAAAATAATGTGGCTTAGTGTTAAATGTTATAGAAATTATTATTATTACTACGGTTTTATAAGAATTACACTAGTCAAATTACATTTCTCATAAAAACTACCTTTCTGTAGTTTTAAAAGGCAAAAACTCACATAACACGTTATTTTATTTTCTTCGTTTCTTAGAAAATAGTTAAATGTTTTACATTTCGATGTCGTCGCATGAATGCAAATACTGCAAGTGTTATAAAAAATGCTGTTGAAGATCGAGTGAAAGTTACATGTAACTTTTACTGAAATTACTGTAATTTTTAGTTACTAATTTAATAAAATCAAATTTTGCGGAATTATGTCAAGACGAATATTAAAATCTACGTAGCACAAAAAACCAACAAACAGCATTTTTTGACCTTTATCACTCTTGTTCTCAATATTTGATTCCAGCGCTATTTATAATAATTGAAAAAATTTGAATAACAATAAACATTTCCAAATGCGGGTATTTTTGAAATAACTTATCATTTTTTTTTCTGTTTAGATCTGGTAAAATCGAATTTTGATGAATTTTGACACTATCGGATGCTCTTTGTCATACCATCATTTTTTTGTTACCTGCATACTTCACAGAATACTTTTGCAAGTTATGTTAAGTCGACCTATCCACGAATCTAGCGCCATCTATTGGAAATAATCTTTTCAAAGACAATAAAAATAGGAGTTTTGACAATGTTGTAAAATATCTATATAAATTACAATAGATAAATTAATCTAGATTAATATTTTTTATCTATTTATACGTATGTAGATGCTATAAAAAATATATAAGTTAATATGTATCGGCATATATATAATCTTACAATATTTATGTAACTTCTTTAGTAATTTCTTGCATTTCTGTAGTTCTTCATACATATATCTATCGTGATTATATTATCTAGATTATTTCACATTATCTATTATCTGTTATCTATGTAAAGTTTGAATTGTTTATCTATTATCTAACACTAAATAATTTTCTGGAAAAAAAATTTAAATATAGCTATATCGTTTAAAAATTATGTATTTACAACACTGGGTTTTGATTTAGGATTGTTATCTTGCTTTCTTCCGCCGCCATCTAAAATTTTTTTGACAGTATCTCATGCTTTTTATCATACCATCAAAGTTTAGTTTATAACAGTGGCGGCTTCTCCCTTAAGTCATTTGGTCAATGACTCCAAAAAAATACTAAAAATTGTTTTATATGTAACGTTTCATTTTGCTTAAATTTCAAATATGGATAAATTGACTTTAAAAATATATTTTTTATTAAGTAAGAATGCGTTTTTAAAGTTTTAATATTGAAATGATTCTCTTATATTATATACCAGCCGCCACTGTTTCTAACATTTTTTTGTTACTTGCAAAATTATGTTAAGTATATAATTTAAAGAGTTTTATTAAATTTTATTTTTTAAAATCTCTATTCTTAATTGAAATAAAATGTTATTATTTTGTAATTTTCCAAAAATAGAATTAAATATTTATACACTTACCGAATCACGAAATTGGTAATCAAAAGTCAAATTAACAACATAGTACGTTGTTACACCTAGATTTAAAGGTGTGCGCCTAACATTAAAAGATTGGGTAATTTTCCCCCCTCAGCAATTTCTAAGAATATATTCCATTATTCATGGCAGACAGCTTTATTTATTCACACTTTCTCGGAAAGCACGAATGTATTAGAACAAACGAACATAAGGTAAACTCTAGTAACAAATGGTTTTAGTTTGTTGTCCTACTACAATGTGACTACGTAAACAGATATGCAATTAAGAAAATTGCAATGTAACATATTAGCCTTTCTACTTAATGTGATAGGAACATTAACCTTTACCTTATATAATGAATTTTATAAATGCGTTTGCATGAGCTCCTTAAAATCAATGATCGACTTCGTTCAGCTAATTAATTGGATCAAGTTTCATAATTAATTTTGCTCTATGTGTTTCATGTGTGGAAGTAATTTGCTTTTAAGTGTAAAATTCTCTTGACAAAAAATAATTTTTTCTATATGTATAATATGAAAAGTTGTTTAATGGAGCAGTTAATTTATTAAACGCAGCTAATTATCACTTTAATTGTATTTAGTGCTTCTGTCAACGCTTCTTGAAATCTAAACCGTATGTGACAAAAATGGAGCATAGTAGTATAATAATTATAATTTAAAAAACAAATATATATATATAGACAGATACAAAGGATTATTGAGTTCCAATAGAACTTAGTTTTTAGTTCGTGTTACTGTTCAAAAACCAAGCAAAAAGAAGCGGATCCAGAACGGAACAGAAGATTTTAAAAAAGTTCTTTGAACAGCCGATTCGAAGTTTGGTACGAGCCTAAGTAAGCATGAAGAACCGCAACACAAACGAATTCTCCAACAGAATGCTGTTCTCTCCAGGCTAAATTTGATTGGAAATTGATTTATTTTCTAACCAGGTAATAATCCTAAGCACAGTTCCAAATTATGTAGAGGTAATTTAGAACAAAAAGAGATAGAAGGGTTTTTGAAAAACACGGTATGACCACCGCGGAGTTTTGAGCTCAACCCAATAGAACTTTTATGGGAAGAGTTTGATTGAAATGTTTGCGATCGATGTCCTCGATTCAGAAGAAGACATGTGGAAGGTTTTACACGAAACCTGGAACAATATTTCAAAAGAAGCAATCGATAAATATAATTAATTGCTCGTATGCCTAGACTACTGAAAAAAATGATTTTACGTAACTGATTGGTACTTTATATATAGTCTATGCCGGTTATACCGATCCACAAGGGACTTCCAAAACTAGTACGTTATAATAATAGATTCAAAAGTTTATCTGAGGAAAAGAAACTAAACATATTACATATGAAAAACTACTTAACATGTGTATGTATTTATCAGTATTTATGTATAAACCGATAAACTTTGAAATTAAAAATATGTTTTTACATATGCATAGTATATTGTAACGATTTTAACTAAGTATTTATGCGATTATCATAAATATACATAGTTTTTAATACAACTAACACTAATAAAATGTATAGATAACGATATTTAAGAAAAACAACTTACAAGCAATTTATATATCAATATCATCAAATATTTATAAACACTGCCCGTGGATAAGATCCACTTTTATTTATGTACACTATTTATATACACTGGCACCCTTTGCAACTAATTTATTTAAATGGACAATTTTTTCAAAACACTTAAAACACAATCGATGTTTCTATCTTTGCTTCAACATATTATTTGCTATCGTCATTATCGTTTGTAATTCTACATTGTTTACAATTTTTGAAACAATTTTGTTCAATTAATTATGTAGTTATAATGTATTCGTCTATGTCTACGTATTCACAAATTTTATTTTTAGTAAAATTAATTGTAGCAGTAGTGATAAGCATTTTAATCCATTCAGACAATGGTAAGTTATCATCAGCATAAAAATTTTGAGGTTGAAGTAAAGTTTACCAGAAACCCAGTGTGATAAAAATAATTTCATATCCTTTGAGGATGCACACGTTGGCAGACTTTGTGAATAAAGTTTATTACTTTCATACGTTTGGGCTAGTTTTTTTTTTATTATGAACGCCGTTTGCCACACAGGAAAGAAGGAGCTTCCGGTATTGGTTTTTGTAGAGTTTGTATAACACCTTAATCTATTGGTTGAAGTTTCGACGTTGTATTCGCCGGTAAGATTTAATGTGTTTTAAATTGCTAACGTCAGGATGCGCTGGGTAGTTGTCGACGAGCAATAGATTTGTAAAAATTTCTGAAGTCATCCAAATTTTTTGATTAGTAGGGTAGCTCGCCAAGTCCCCAGGAAATTTCACATTTTTAAAACATCTTTAATTCTTCGACTTTGTAATCATTAACAGCTTGTGTTCTTCTGTACCTAATAAGTTGGCAAAAATGAGAACTGGTATTCGTTCTATTGACAATTTTTCAATGTCACATTTTTCACCTTTAAGTTTTAACGTGCTATTTGGCGTTAGTTTAATAAACAATCTTGTTTCGTCCGCATTAAAATTGTTAGAAAAAGTACCCCTATATATTTGGCCACTTCCAATCTTCATTCACAGCCGCTGCTTCACTTGCAATTTTTCCGTTGCATGTATTCTGAAAATTTTTAAAACATTCGATACAGCTTGCACTACAAAGAAACTCGTTATTATCTTTCATTTTTTTTCGCCTTTGCGTGCAAAATTGCATCACTAATTTTACAGTTATTTGTCTTTGGTCACTAAACCACCTAAATAACGCTTGATCAACATCATTTTTATTTAACGCGTTTTACCGTTTGTAATTCTCGCACTATTTCAAATGTTTCTTCAAGTGTAAAAATTAAACGACGTTTCTTAAATTTTCCATGTTTAATTATTAGTTATCACCAAGAAACTAAATTGAAAAGCATTATATAAATGACCTGTTGATATGTATGTATGTACTCTAAAATAAATTCTTTGTTAATTGCGGGCATTGGCAATTTATTATACAATGTACATACATGTTCACGTATTTATGCTCAGAGAAGGTTTATTTTTAAGCCGGATGAATAGTCCATTAAAGGATTACGTAAACAATAAGTTTTATTGTGGGTACTCAACATTTTGCACTGTAAAAATTCTGGATTTTATGTTTCATTATTATCATGAGTCGATATTTTTACGTACGTTATGGAAACTTATGGATCTTTGTTGGGACCGTTACAAATGGTTCGTTATATGTGAGGGATGCTTATAGGCATGGACATTGTAGACGACTTAGACGTATTTTAATCTATTCAATTTATTACTTAATAGTGTAGCTTATGCTGTATAGTGTATACACTAAAAATATTTTGAGTCTCATTTAATTTTCCTACTTTAATTAACGTGGTTTCAAACTTTTGGTACACTCAACTAAACAAAAAACGGGACACCTTGGTTAGTTCAAGTGAAACAGCTAGCGGTGTAAACTATCGGCAATCATTTGTGGCCGTTCGCCATGCTATTCAAGAATTTCAAATTTGACAAATAATAAACATTGACAATCAAATCGTTTATCTGCAAAAACTAAAAAATCAATATATTTTTATTTTTAAATTACGGACATTTGCGCACCCGTGCCTTTTGCGGATCCATACCTATTTCTATTTAATGATCATATTTATAATATAGTGTGGTGACATTTGCGCTAACCAGCCCCAGCCCCAGCATTAGGTAAACTTGGAGGACGTACTTTTTGGTTTTTAGAATGCAATAAAGAAGAACTCTCATACTTTTTACATGCTTAGGACTGTCAACGTAAAATCGCCGGCGTGTTTAAAAGTTATTCACCCACTGAATATCGTCTGTGTTTATTTTTTAGAAGTTTTTGTTGATTTTTTATTTTTGGTTTTGTATTTTTTTTGTATATTTATATTTTTGATTGTTTTTATAATTTTTTCATTTTTTTAAATACATACTTAATTATGTATATAACTTTCATACGATCAGGGTTTCTACGGCGTTTCCCTTCCCTCGAAATTCAAATATTTTTGCTTTGCCAATGGATCAGAATGTGTAGCTTCTGCTTTCAAACTTGTTACTAAATCAAAAACGTGAGGATGCTGTTTTCTAACACTAGTGTTCAGTCTGTACTTTCAACCTTCTACTGAGTTATTAGATCTGCACTGCTGACCAAAACAGTTTCACATATTAATATCTGTGACATTGTTCTCAATCCACTCATCGACGAATAATCAAAAAATTCCTGCAGTTGCTCTGAGTTTGGTGCATTTTCTGTTATTAACCACGCGTCTCCAATGTTTTCCAGAGGTATATATACTAAAGCAGCACGCATTCGTACGTATTACCGAATTTCTTCATTTTCTTTATAACCAACAGTCAAACCCAATTGTTGCACCTTTCTAATATTGCAATACGTATACGACAGATGTGAGCCCAGTGATGCAACACGGGCAACTATTCTAAATGGGTGAAAAATTGCAATTAAAAAAGTAACAAACAAGTGGAAATCCACTATAATTGGAATTATGAATTTTAAAGTGTAATTAAAGCGCAAATGTCTCACATTTTATATTACATCATATAACAACCTATTAATAACATTGTGAATATAAGACTATTGCTCTTAATCTTTATAGCTGCTTGATGCTTTTTTATTCCAGCCTCTTTCGGTTTTTCCCGTGTGGTTAACTGGCGTCCCGGAAATTCGACGTCGCTTACAACAATTCGGAAAGTTGTAGAAGGATTGTGAGTAACATATGCCAATAACGCCGTTTCTTGGGCCATCGTAGACACTCTTCGTCTGGCACTCCCGATGGTTTTGTTTATCGTGTGCTCGCGATTCCACTTAACTCGGATACATCCCATATTAGTCCGTAAAATTACAAACCTTCTAGCAATTGCTCGAACACTAAGACCGCACGTTAACTCCGCGATGAATTTGAGCCTTCAAATCAACATTCGTATGTGCAGGCGTTATCAACAACAAATAGTTTTCTAGAGAAACTTACTATATTTCTACTAAATCATAAATTAAACTAAAAATTACAATTACTCTTACAATAGATAAGGGTGGCGGTAATTTTACATTCACAATTTACATATAATAAGTAATAGACCAACCAACTAAAATGTTGATATTATAACAGCGACTTAAAAACTAAAAATAGTAAATAAGTTATAAAGGTAAAATACTTCATTGTTCTTATGATATTTCTGAAAAATACAATAAGAACTATTATTTTTCGTATTATAGTAAAGCAGGATATGAGTAACAGGGGAAATAAGAATTTTTTGAACGTAACGTGAAAGTGCACATTAAGTTTGATTTATTTATTGTTACAAAGATTATACGCGTCCATGCGCATTAACAACATTCAAATAAATGTCTTACTTTTCTGTAGTATCTCAAAAAGAAAATTAATACACGTTGTCTAAAAATATTATTAAAATGCTAAAAATGCAGAAAAAGGCTAAGGGCGCAAAGATGCATTAACGAACAAAACAATATATAGTTCAGCGTTGCAGGCAATTTTATTTATACACGAAAATACTTTATATAAAAATAAAATGCAGCTAATATCTTTTTTGACACAAAATCATTCTACTATTAATAAGTGATATAAAACATTTATTATAATTGCCTTTTTTTAATATTTCGATCACAAAGAGAAATTAAAAAAACATCTCATTTTGTTTTTTTTTGTTTTGTTATTAATTAACAATGGCGGTTTCTCTGATAGGTCATTTGGTCAATGACCCTCCAAATCGCTCCAAATACTAAAAATTATGCTGCTTTATATTAAAAAGTTTATAAACCATAATAATCATTTTGCCTATTCTAAAGATAGATAAATTGACTTTAAATATAAATCTTTTATTATGAAAGAATGCGTTTTTCAAGTTTTAATGTTAGAATGACCCTCCTGTAGCATTAGCCTCCACTGTTCCAACCCATTCAAAACTAAAAATATATTGATTTTTTAGTTTTTGCGGATAAACAATTTGACCTTGTCAATGCTTATTATTTGCCTAATTTGAATTTCTTGAATAGCATCGCTAACAAGCCTAGTTTACACCGCTAACTATTTCATTCGAACTAACCAAGGTGTTTTTTTATTTAGTTGAGTGTACACTCAAGAAATTAAAAACTTGGACACCACGGTTTCTTTAAACCAAAGTTTGCACATTGTAAATCGGGTTTAAGCTTATCGCTTACAATTTGAACAGCAGCTAGTGTCAGCATGGGTTATCTTACAGAACGACTGTAGAATGAATCATTACGCTAACACGTTTTAGAAAATAGGTAATTTACATACATTTCAATTTTTCTTTAAAAAATATATTTGAGGGTATCACTAATTAAACGTCACACCATATCTTGATTAATTAACGGATCAAAATTTTGTTTGGGAAATGTTGACCAAATAAAATTACAAATAGTTTTAATTTGAAAAACGTCTATAACCAATAGTTTTTTAATTAAATAAAAAAATTAAACATGATTATTTGGGCTGACATTGTTAGCCTTAGAAAATGTGGATGTTTTATGAAGTTTCATTGTTTTCTGTAATTAATACAAAAAGCGAAAAAAAAATTTTTTAATATATCGACGTAATATTTAATTTTTGGACAAGAATTTATTACATAATAATAATTAGGATAACAAGTTTTTTTTTTAATTATAAGGTATATAAATATAGAAAATTAATAATGAGTGTGACCTCCTATCAATACATTCTTGAAGGCGTCTGCTCATTGACGCTATCATTTAATTAATATAATTAATATTAATTGATTCCCATGCGGTACCAATGACTGCAATTAATGCATCTCGGTTAACAGGTATAAAATTTGGCCCGTGTTGTCTTCGGATAACAGCAAGTATTCGAGCCCAAACATTTTCAATAATGTTAAAATCTGGACTTTTTGCTGGCCAAGGTAACACCTCCAAGTCATTTTCTTGTATCCAGTTGCGCACAACCCGCGAAGTATGAATAGGGGCGTTGTCCTTCAACAACAAAAATACATTATAGAAATGTTGATAATTCTACAGATCCTTAATTTTTGGAGAAAGTATAGAATACTTACTTGTTGGAAAATATAATTTTCTTCTGGATACAATACTTCAACTGACGGTTTCATAATACTTTCCAAAATATCTAAATACGCCGCAGAATTAAGACGTCCATTGATAGTCCAGCAGACTCCTGGACCACGTGCGCTTACCCAACCCCACACATTCACAGAAAAGTAACCACTTCGTTTTTAGGTCTTATGTGATTATTTTCATAACGTGTTCCTTCCATTCTAAACACTTGTAGTGGTCCATCGTTGCAACTATTGAACGTTTTTCGTCGCTAAAAATCAGTCGATTCCAAAATTCCAACGGTTCGTTCACATATCGCCTTGCAAATTCCAGACGACGTCTCATATTTTCTTCACTGAGAACTTCTTTCGCAGCAGCATTATACTTCTTTATTCCCATTTCCTTTAATCTTTTTGTGCAGTTATACGGCATCCGGGAAAATGTGTATCTGCCATAGCCCTGGAGTATGTAGCAAATGGTTGTTCTGTTACGTAATCAAACAACTCGAGATCTTGAGCACGTGTAGATACTTTAGGTCTACCACTTCCGATGGCTCTTTCCAAAGTATGTTCGCGATTCCATTTTACTCGGTAATACCCTACGTACGGTGCTTTTTGGTATATCTAACATACGTGCAACATTCACGCACGCTACGGCCTGCCGCTAATTCCGAAACAATCCTCGCTTTCAAATCAGCACCGATATGAGCTGGCATTTTTATAAGACTCGAAATTTTAAACTAAAATGGAATTTACATTTCTTACCTTGATAGCGTCAATGAGCGACGCCTTCAAGAATGTATTGATAATAATAGAGGTCACATTCATTATTAATTTTCTATATTTATTTATAATACCTAATAACCTAATTATTTAAAAAACTGTTTTCTTTTAATTTTAAAATGATTTTCTTAAATATAACTTTATCTTAATTATAATACATTCTTGTCCAAAAATTAAATATTAAGTCGATATATTAAAAAATTTTTTTTTCGCTTTTTGTATTAATTACAGAAAACAATGAAACTTCATAAAATATCCACATTTTCTAAGGCTAACAATGTCAGCCCAAATAACCATGTTTAATTTTTTTATTTAATTAAAAAACTATTGGTTATAGACGTTTTTCAAATTAAAACTATTTGTAATTTTATTTGGTCAACATTTCCCAAACAAAATTTTGATCCGTTAATTAATCAAGATATGGTGTGACGTTTAATTAGTGATACCCTCAAATATATTTTTTAAAGAAAAATTGAAATGTATGTAAATTACCTATTTTCTAAAACGTGTTAGCGTAATGATTCATTCTACAGTCGTTCTGTAAGATAACCCATGCTGACACTAGCTGCTGTTCAAATTGTAAGCGATAACTTAAACCCGATTTACAATGTGCAAACTTTGGTTTAAAGAAACCGTGGTGTCCAAGTTTTTAATTTCTTGAGTGTACTTACATAAGTAGTTTTAAGACGTGGTCAAGCTTTTTTTATACATGTACAGTAGAATCTCGAAACCCGAACTTCAAGGGAAATGCTAAAAATTTCGAGTGAATAAGGTTTTGGCGTAACAAAAATTTCGAGATACAAAGGATTTCATTGCTAAAATTTTGACTTAGAAAGGCTCAATTTTTAAATATATCTTTCGAGTTGTAAGGTCATAATTAAAAAAATTCCACTTTTATCGCACATTAGTATGTATTTATTGAAACAAAATATGTACATATTAGTATTAGATGGTATTAGTGAAGTCAATGGAAAAGTATTAATGAACTTCGACTTATGGAGTCTGTTCTCTGAAATTCGAGTTATAGAGTATAAATATGTATGTACTATCAATATCTCGTAGGGAAATAATATTTTCAATATTTTGTTTGAGTTACAAAGTCTAAATAATTCGAGATACCGCGTATTTAGCGGTTCAGCGGAAGAGAATGGCAATTTTTTTCGTATTACTGAGGATTACCACTTAACGATGTTCCACTTGGGTTCGACTTATTGAGATTCCACTGTATATTATACTTGGGAGATGCAAATCTTTCTTAGAAGGTTATTACAATGAAGTCATTGAATTTCACAATAAACAAGGCATAAACAAATTGCTTTGTTTCTATAGTCATTTCTCATTATGTATTTACACTTATTATAATGAAAATGTACAATAAGCAAAATTGAAACTTTACAAATTGCTGCGTTTGTTTACCTTTCCTGCCACCATAGATAAATATATTTATTAAACCGCCGACAAATCTTAATTTATGCATACGATGTAGCTGCAGTTGATACTGTAAATTTTTGTATGCGTTTTGTTATCTTGATATTATTTTTATGGTTATCAAAGTACAAAGTTTAGAATTGTTTAATACTTGTAAGAGAATTTATAGTAACACTATCAAAATTTTGTTAAATTCCAAAATATTTAAGTTTTTTATTTTGAAATTTTGATAGGTTTTTCGCAATCTAACTAAACTTAACACGAAAAACTCCGTGTTAAAATTAATGATTTACATTCGATGACACTTTATAATAAAAATGGTACTATCAGCTGAAAATTTTCTAAAAAGTACAAAAACTACATACCATCAAAGACTATAGTAGAAAGACGTAACATCTTACGGGAAGTTGTACGCCGAAAATTGTTCCGCAAAAGTAGATGGCGACACTCATTGGAAGAACACTTTTTCTTGCGCATACTAGTTGGCGTCGTTTATACGCGTCCTTTTAAATCAGCTCATTTGTTTGTATACAAAAAAGTGAGGTTAAATTCTAATTGAAATAATATTTCAACAAAATTGATAAATATAACATTTACTTATGCTAAAGTTACTACGTATTAGCGTTAGTTTCAATTTACATAAATTATTTAGGTAGTTTCAAATTATTTATTCAAAATGAGAATAGTGTCTTATTTGAGGTGGCAACATCGGTACTCTCCACCAGATACTTTTTTTTGCAAATTTTTTTTTCAAATCTTAGGATTTGACTTCCCCTTTCTTCCCTTGGGTACAGCTCCAGTCTTCACATCAGCTGTTTGATGGTCTACTTCCACGTCACTTTCGGATTCTTCTTTACTGTCAGGTTCATAAGTTTGATCAGCTACAGAGTCTACGCCAGTGAAATCTAAAGAAGAATAATTTTCAATTTCTGTTATTGTAGCTTCAGCCTTTTGTGTATCACATTCCACAACACCTAAATTAATCGTGGAAGTAGGAGGCCGAACTGAAAAAAAAATCTATGGAGTTTACATCACCAGATCAGAAAACGAGAATTCCTACCTGTGTCTAAAGCGTTGTTTTGGTTCACTTCTCTGTTGTTTGTGGTATCACATGGTTGTTTCGTCCTATCATCATCTTGCTTTTGAAATTCCAAAACAGCTTCAAAAACAAAAAAGGACTCAGATGGATCTGGCTGACTTGATATGATTGAACGAATGAAAAACACATAATTATGTTGATTTCCAGAGTACGAGAAATTTCGGAAAATGTAATTTGTTATACTTTGTACTTGAAAAAACTACAGTAATTAGCGAAACGTACGTCGTATATCGAAATGAATAATTCGAGAAATCCAGCATAATTTCGTGTTCTTCATTCATTCATTCATTATAAAAGGGCAATTATTATTGTAAGGAGCTGAATTTGATTGCAGAAATTTTTAGTCATTGGAGACAAATTGAAATATTATAAGAGTCGCAAATTTTGGGGCAAATTTCCAGCAGACCAAGATAGTATCTGTTGGTTTTTTTATTCTGAAAGAAATATTAACTTCAACGAATAGTAGTACTCCAAGTAGTACAAAACAGTATTATCTCCAGTAATGATAAAATGGGTAAGATCAACTAGTCTCAACTTTTCCTTTGAACTATTGAATACAGTTTTGTACAAGAAAATAAAACTATATTAATAGTTTTTTGTTTCTTTAATCTTGAATTCATTGTTTTAGTAGCTAATATGTACAAGATTCTTACCAGTTTCTAGGTTAGAACTACCAATATGTTCAAGAACATCTTGATTTTTTTCGAAACATCTGAAGAATTGTTTGGAAAAATAGGGTAGTTTATATCAGACGGTACTTCAACCATTTGCATAATTTTTTTTCCGTTTGACATTTTCAAGGAGATCCTGTACACAAGCACTCAAATCACCAGACAGGAACGAACCGGTTGTTGCGTTGCGAAACGTGAATTCAATACTGTATTGAACAAAATGCAATACCTATGGACTTAATACTATTGACAGTGCCGGACCAATATGTTGTGTATTAAGTCCATAGATACGATTATTTAGCTTGGAATCAAAATACGATTTATGGTACTTAATACAGATTTGTTCTTGACCGAAAATATCATGTTCTCGTACTTCAGTTTAGCTCGGTGTTAGGTACATACTTAATACAGTTTTACTTCACCTAATTCCGAAGCGATATCACGTAGGAGTTAATACTGTTAGTCATTAAAAAGAGCGATATTATATTAGCGGAAAAGTGCGGAAAACCGATTTTCTGAAAAATTGGAGTTAATACAGTTTAGCTCTGAGGTACTGATATAGGTCTATTGTTTTACAAGATTATGATTTATGTAGATGCAGTAAACATTGTGGAAACCAGCAAGGTGAAACACATTAAATGATTAGCTAATTGTTTCAGTTTTAAAGAATAGCTACGAACTAAAATTTTATCGTAACATTTTTATTCAAATACAAAAATCAAATTGGTTGTTACCTAATATTCATTCTATCAATCTACTTTTGAATGGCAGGAATCAGATTCTTACAGATCAATTATAAATAGTCTGCTTTCTCATAGTCTGCGATACCAGGTTAGAAAAATAATTATTTGTTTTGCATATCTTTTATATAAAATGGAAGGTACCGGTTAAACTATAAATAATAGATATATAGATGTTTCGATATTTGTATGTTTTTTTTATGTTTAATAATTGTTTGTTGTTATTTTGTAACTGTTAGTTTAGGATTAATTGGCGAGGTTGTTGCAAAACCTTTTGTTAGACAAATCGTACAAATCTATTGAAATACGTTTACTTAAACAAAAACTATTGGATTGATTTTTTTAATCGTTATCCCACATTTCAACAAATGCTGCTCATTTGAATTTGTTTGAATGTTGTTGATCTAATTGAATGCATAGTCGAATTATTTCAAATTGGATTGAGTAGTATATCCAAATTGTCTCAACAGTTTACATAATCATCTATTTAATTATTAAGAAAAAAGATTTTCTATTCATTCATTAATTTCAAAAAATCATAATTTTAATTTTTTTAATTCAATTCTTGAAAACAAAATAATAAACGTCAGTGACAACCATGTAGAAAAATACTCATGTCGAATTATTTTATTCAAGAAATGCATTTCAGCATAGATAAAACCTCTTGTAGAAAAATTACATAAGAAATAAAAGGTTAAAAAAATAGAATAAAAAACTGGAAGTATAGGTACTATATACAATTTTCAAAAATAAGTAAAACATTGTTTATTAAGTTTTAAATAGTAATTAATTGCTTCCTAGAAATTTTGAAGGTAGTATAACCTTAATATATGAATTACAATTTTTTAGGCTTTTTTATAAACCGACGTCAAAAGAAATAAGAGATTACGGTAATGAGCTGGGACCATTGAGTTATTATAAAAGGAGATAGCATAAAGCATCTAGTTTCTATGTGCAAAGTGGAACCACTAGGCGTGGCTTAGTCTACTATCAAGATGGATACTTTGCCAGGCCCGGATTACATAAAAATTAAAGTTTTAACATTAATCGCACATTGTAAATTTTTCATCAGTTTATATGTTAGTATGCAAAATTAAAATCGTTTATCAAATTACTTAAATTTATGCTTAGAAAAAAAACTGTAGCTGACATAATTACAATGTTGCAGATGTATAATCATAATTATAAAGTTCAAATACTGTAATTTACTAAGAAAACTCTTTAATTGGAGATTTGTGGATCTACGCAATTAAGCAATATGTACTTTGATTTTTTGAAGTGAAACTTCTTTATCGGCGTTGGAAAAAAATTTACCGTCACATTTTTTTCGTTACGCGCCATCTTTTTTTTATAAAATTCTAAAATATTTTTAAATAAATACAAATTGTACAAGGTGTTCAAAGGTAGTAAAATAAATAAAAAGTTCGCCCGCGGGTGGGCTCGAACCACCAACCTTTCGGTTAACAGCCGAACGCGCTAGTCGATTGCGCCACGGAGGCACATACTATAGGTCACAAAACGGATGGTTATGAGGTACACGATCAAAACGTTGCTTTAAGATACGATCAATTGTTGTTTTGTAATTAATGGCTTATGGTAACTGAAATATGAAATTGAATCTACAAAAATTAGTTAATTGATTTACAAAAATTTGTATTCATGTTTATGATAATAAAATCCTTTTGTTTAAAATTTATTTAACTTTATTTAACCAATTTCTGAAAAGTTGCATGTAGATCATTTTGCGAAAAATAAGGCCATAAAGAAGTTTCACTTCTTACGTGTGTACACTAGTACACGCCCTCATATTTTATCAACTTTATTAGTCTAAAGTGAAGAAAAACTTTTTTAGATTATAGCTAATTTAGTAAAAAAAATTTAAAACTTATTAATAATATGCAACCAATAAAATGGATTATTTTAAAAAACTTAATCTAACATTTAAGTTTTATTAAAATTGATTCTTAATAACCAAATTTAAAAAAAAGTAAATTGGGGTATTAATATATAAATTTCTTTAATACTGTTCTGCTTATATTGCGTACATACCTGTGAAATGTAATTCTCAATAATACTTTCTTATTTATACCTTTTCCACTATTACAGCTACATAAAACACACAAAACCA
Source organism: Aquatica leii (assembly GCA_035610365.1). Classification (NCBI taxonomy): domain Eukaryota; kingdom Metazoa; phylum Arthropoda; class Insecta; order Coleoptera; family Lampyridae; genus Aquatica; species Aquatica leii. Next base: position 155,281,394 of record CM069433.1, read on the forward strand.
TCATGTTTAAATTTTTATAACACAAAAAATACTATAAACGTTGAAAAAAGGCAACTACTAACATTTGACGTTAGAATGACATAAGTCTATCATCAATATGGCGGTAGTTATTGTGAATTTGTATTTTCTATTTTCATATAATAATGTTTTCTTTTTACATGTTGGTAAAAACTGTTTTTTATAATTATAAAGATGGCCTCTGTCAAAATAATTATTATGTAATGTTATGTAAAAATTTAATAAACTGTGTTTGTTTATAATTAAAATCCATAAAAATACATCAGTAGTGGTGTCGTTTTATAATAGAAAACACGGCCTCCCTATATTATAACTCAATGGCTGGGACTTACTACAAAAATAGCACGTCAATTTAATGGTTTCACAATTTTTAATTACAGATCAGATAAACGAAAATATGGGAATAATCCTACTGCTTTACACTATCTCATTATCATATAAACAATGGCATTGAATATTAACAGTTTAACAAGTTTTAATGTATAATTAATATACTGATACAATAAATACTTTACAAACGAAACTTCTAATATAACAATAGATGTTGTTTATGGCTTCCTTTTTTTTAAATCTTAAACGTTATTAAGAACAATAGGAAATCAGGAATATTAAATACATCTACTTCACATTAATATCATAAAAGCAAAAAATATATTAATTAAATGTTACACGTTACTAACCAAAATTATCGGAGTATCACTAATCACCGACAATACACACAACCAAACTTATATGGAATCACCCAATATTTCCGATGTTATTCAGTATTTTTGACAAATTCCGTATAGAAAGTGAGAAGGACTTTATTATAACGTAGTTTATTAAATTACAACGAGAAAAAATTACAACAAAGATTTAAGATGAACAAAAACAATAAAAATGCGAAAACTAAAGATGTAGGTAGTTGGTTAAACAAAAGTTAGATACCTTTTTTTTGGGCATGTTTTTCACTTCAATAGTCAGTGTTACCACCTCTAGCCCTAATACAAGCTGCAATTCGACGAGGAATGCATCTAATCAACGTGTCAACGTGTTCCTGACGTATGTTTGCCCATTTCTCTTGGGCGGCAGGAATGAGCTGTTCCACATTTCCTGGAGCATTTCTTCTAGCCCTAATCCCTTTTTTGACACAGTCCCACACATGCTCAATGGGATTCAGGTCTGGTAAAGAGGCAGGCCATTCTAGAACCGTCACAGCTTCTCATTCTAGAAATTCTGTAGCAACTCGGCTGGTATGTGGAGGGGCATTATCATGCATAAAGACGAAATATTCTCCCACTACATCTCTCCACAGCCTAACTATTGGTTCTAGCACCAAATCAACGTACCTAGGACCTGTTAAACTCTGGCGTAGTGGAATCAAAGGAGTTTTATCTCCTATCATGATACTACCCCAGAACATTACCGTTTCTCTGTTTTATTTTGGGACAGATCTGGCCGTTTGCAGTTTAGCTTGTCTACCTGGACCTCTTAGAACTCGAATTCGACGGTCATCTGATCTCAGACCAATCCTGGTTTCATCCGAAAAAAGGACATTTTGCCAAACTTCAACTGTCCAGTTCTGGTGTTCGAGACACCAATTTAGCCGAATAATTTTGTTCTCTCTGGATAACTTGGGAACCCTTAACGGTCTCCTGCTAAATAAATTTTGAACACGAAGACTCTTTCGTACTGTTTCAAAAGAAACACCAAAACCCGTAGCCTGCACAAGTTGCCTTTTGAGCTCCGGAATAAAAGAGGTTGGATTTCTTCTAGCTATTTGAGCTAAATATCGGTCTTGTTCATTAGTAGTCACTCTGCGAGGACTTTGTCTAGGTCTGTTTTTCAGTGTTCCCAATTCCGAAAATCTTGTATAAGTTTTGGAAACAATACCCTGAGACACACCAACTGTTGCTGCTATGTGCCTCTGTGACATTCCCTGCTCAATAAGAGTAATAATTCTTCCCCTCTGAACTTCGGACAAGCCTACGTAAGGTATTTTGAACACAAACTTCTAAATTGAAAAGTTTAAGCTGTCACTTTAGTTTTACAACTAACAACAATTTTCAATTGTTATCAGGATTATACGTGATAGACAACTTCAAAAACCTTTGTTATTTTTAACAAAACACTTTCGTTATCTTTATCTCTTATCGGCATGAAAAATTTTTATACATTTCGCAATATTAGTAAGAAATACTAGGTGATTCCATATAAGTTTGGTTGTGTGTATATATATGTTTATGTATGTATTCTTCAATTTTTAGAATTATCTATTATTATGTCTACTCATCTTACAATTTGAGTGTTCGAATATATACTTATTTAAATTTTAAAGCTAATCAACCATTTGAACTATTCAAAGATAAATCCCACATGAATAATAACAGTTTTTAATTACCACACATGCGATGTATATAGTGCTATCCATTGTTAAACTAAAGTAAACCAAATTCCGCACATCAAGTGTATCTAAAAACTCGTCGTATAAAAATTTTAAAAAAATAATATGAGTCATATATTTATTGCCATAAATTCCTTTGTCATTTTTAATCTGCCAATGAAAATCGGTTGCAAACGAAAGAAAAAAAATCGCATCAAATTACTGATTTCTTGGCTGCGCAATCATCTACTACTAAGCAGTCTACTGAAATGTCAGCTTAGATATAGTTCAGAGAATAATACACTATCTTCAAAAAATGTATGTACAGCTATAATCATTGGAAATGTCCCTAAAATGAGCATTACCGCATTTTCAGTCACATTCTAATAGTATTACCAGTATTTATACTTGTAAATATACCTTGAGGTTATGTCCTTTTGTCTTGTAAATAAAAAAGGGATTACTATTAATAAATTTTACATGTATTTCTCAAACCATAAGAAAATAGTATTACTTTTATGACCGTATTTATATTTTTATGCGAATAAAAAAACACACGTTTCTTTCTATAATTTTAGATACATACTTATTGATAGTAAAATTTTTAACGTATAAAATTAAGGTAAATTGTAAATAATATCTAATTACTGATTTTATAAAAACAATTTTACATAGGTAGGTACTATTAATATTTCGCTGTATGTGCAAAATTATTTATAAATAAAGTGAAACTTTTATACTTTAATTTCGTTTAAATATAAATGATACTATCAAACAGAATTTTCCGGTGTAAGAATAAATATTTGTGCCAATATAATGTAATTTATTTAAATTTTTTTTCACAAGGTTAAACGGTTAAATACTTCACTTATTAATGAGTATTATATAGTAATCTCAAAAGTAGATGAATGCCACGTGACTTCAAATTTATGACGTCAGAATAAGTAATGTTGCCAGTTCTTATGTTGACATTTTATTGAGGTTAATTTAAAATTGGTCATGTTTTACATTCTTTTAAATAATTTTATAAGCGGTTTGTTCTATTAAAAATCTCTAGTTGTACACAAATTTATATTTGTAAGATTGGCAGAATTAATATTTCAATCATCCGACTTGATACTTGATTTGTTTAATTAATTGAGTGGCTTTTGGCTTTGAATTAAAAGTGAAATTGTTGTTACTTTTGATTAAATCAATATTAAATATCAATTTGGTTGATAACTTTGACCCAGACATCCTAGTATAAACTTATTAAACCTTTTTTTTTTAAGAAATACTAGATGAAAAAGAGAACAATGCTTCTGAAGACACAGAGAACATTGTTAATGCCAATTTATTTATAACGAAAATAATAAAAACAGAAAACTAACATTAACAATTATTTTACATGCTACATTGAAAAACAAATGTGCATATTTTTTTAACAAAAAATTTGAATGGTAGACAATTTGCATTTTAAATAGGGCATCATTAATTTATATATTTTTTTAATCAGTCAGATTCACTATCATCATTTAAATTAATAATAAGCGGCGCCACGTCCCCGTCGTCGAAAGCTACTTCTCTCTTCCACCAATCTTCTATTATTTGTTCGCAATGTCGAACAGAATTTGCCCATGCATCTTCTGGCACCGCCATTAAAGCTTCTTTCCACATATTTAAGCAGCTTTCAACTGATTTTCCATCCCTCCCTATGTGTTTATTATAATAAGTTTTTGTAATTCCCAATATGAGTTCAATTGGATTGAATATACAATGATAGGGAGGGATGGTTATATTTTTCAGCCAATTGATCGGCTGCATACATTTTTTCAGGTTTATTCCTATGAATCAAAATTTTAGTTTATTCATTTACAGAAAAATATTAATTTACCTTTCAACAATGTGTAGTAACTCCTTCTTTAAGCAATTGATTTCAATAAAACATTTTGTTCTTTTAACCATTTTATTAATATAATTAAATAAAAAAACATCATATAAAAAACAATAACAATACAAAAGTTGTATAGAAATAATTAATACTTTGTGTAATAACCATTATTTTGTATGCATGCTTCTAATCTAGACTGCATAGAGTTTACTAAATTTTGACACAACTTTGATCCCCGAAAACGTTCACAAACTAATTGTGAATGTTGGATAATATTTTCAGGTGTTCTAAATTGAACATCACTATCCCAGTTTCTGATCATTGCACCCCACATATTTTCAATTGGGTTCAAATCTGGTGATCTCGCTGGCCAATCAATTATTTCGTTTTGATATTCAATCCAGTCCCTAACAATTCGTGCTGTATGAATAGGAGGATTATCCTGGACTACTTGAATAATTTCCAGCTCATCTCGTGGAAATATTCTTCTCACAGAAGGTATCAAGATATTATCTAAACTATTCAGGTATTGCTCTGAAGTAAATCGAGGTGGTGTCACTTGCACTAACTGTCCTGGACCCGCTTGAGATATCCATCCCCACACTCCAGCTGTCACTCTACCACTTTGCCTATTGGGCAAAACATGTTCTATATTGTAAGGAGTGTTTTGTGGTCTCCACACTGTAGTTGGACATTGATCAGTGCTGGAAAATACTTTTTCATCTGTAAAGATAACAGTGCTCCAATTCAAATTTAAATATTGGCTACAAAAGCGCAACCGAAAAAATAAAGGAAACACTGAATATTAATTGCTCTGTTTTCACCATTCAGAGACGTTTACACGAATCAAATTTACATTGTAGAAAACCGGCAAGTAAACCTAACATTACAGAATGACGCTCTGTAATGTTAGGTTTACTTGCCGGTTTTCTACAATGTAAATTTGATTCGTGTAAACGTCTCTGAATGGTGGAAACAGAGCAATTAATATTCAGCGTTTCCTTTATTTTTTGGCAAGTTGTAAAAGGATTTTGTAATGTATAGCCGAGTATGTCCGCATCTTCTTGCCGAGAAGTAATTCTAGGCTTAGGTGGTCTGTTGCGTACAAGTGGCTTATTACCAACTTTCTGACTTTTCGTAATACATCGCCGGATTTGTTTAATCTACAAAGTATTAAGTTCTTAGTATTTATCATTAGTACTATATTAAATGCCATTATATATTATATTGTTACAAGCTTTTTGGGTTTTACGAACCTTGCACGGCCAACTTACAATAGTCGGGATTAGGGGAGGTTCAGAGAAACAGGAAATATGCTTAAGGGCGCCAGAGCTGATCCAAAGTAACTTTTCTATCTCGCTCAAGACAGAACGGTTCAAACTTGTAACACGATGTTAGGTTCGTAACCCTATACTCGGCTGTTCGAGCAGTCACCGTTTGTTATTAGCTAACGACGAGCCAAAGAGGAAAGTATGTTGTCATAAAAGAACAAGTAACCACAATAACAACTTTAATTTAGAATCGTTGATGATTATCACAGGTATATCGAATTCTCATTACAGAGATGCCAGTAGTATCGGCAACAAACAATACATAAATAAATTACGTTGAAATAGATAGCGTAGAATGGTTTGTAGTAAATATCCTTTGTATAAAATATGCGAAATACACAAAATAATTAGTAATACGGCATTACTGACTATCAAACAATGATAATAATTACTGTACTAATATTAACCTATCGTAACAAGTCGTGGTAGTACATCGTAGGCGAAGCATACAAAAGAAGTAATAATACGACCTTATTGGTAATAAAACAGTGAGACTAATTACTGAATTAATATAACACTAACGTTAATTACTCGTTGGTAGTACACAGCATGCGCAACTCAAAATAAGTAAAATTACTACCTAACTGGTAAAACAACAATATTAATAATTACGGAATTAATATTAGCAAAAGTTTCGTGAGCGACCTTGCTGACCACGAACAAAATACATAAAACAACTTACCCCTAATACAGGAATCTTCACTCGAACGAAGAAAGCGCTTTCCCCGGCAAGAAATCCTGTAAACACTCTTAAATAGCAAGTCGTGTCAAACCAATTCCTCACGAAAGTAAAATCTACAAAATGATTACTTATAGTTAACGAAAGTACATAAAGCATAACCCGGTTGACGTATGCTGTTATACCCCGTCGAACACAGGTGGTTTCGCAGGTATCTACCGCCTGAGTGGGATCTCGTCGAATTAGAATTAGCTTCGGTACATTAAATTTTAACCATACATCTTATGAAGCGGATTATACTCGTCCGACGAAATTATAGTTTGAAATTAATTCTTCATAATTCGTTATCGAATCGGAACAGATGCCAACACGTGGCGGAACGGCTATTAAATTACGAGAAATTACAACAGAGTTTTAATAAATGACAGCTATTAGCTTACCCGGTGACGACTCAAATGTATTATAAGCGTAATACCCTTACAAATTGGTCCCCATTACGGTGGATGGTCTTTGGAATTTATTTGCAAGTACCACCGGCCATTTTATGCAGTTGTCAAGTTTAAGAATTCGTCGTAAATGACAGTCACGCGAAAAGATCGGTAGGGGGCGTCCAAACCGGGATCTAATTTCAAGTCAATATACACAGTCGCACGTAATGAACATTTCGTCCGTAACAATATATGTATTTTAAAATTTGACGTCAATTTAATAGATTCCTTTATCTTATAAAATAGTATTGTTAGTGATCATATTTAATACATGCTGACTGTGTTGCAATGCAATGTAAAAAATATACTTTAAAAAAATGCTTACCGATAAGTCGACATGTGATATTGTTCGAGGTGAAATTTTTGCTTGTGCCATCCCAACAATACATCCTCTTAATTCTAAGGTAGAATCCATTTGTCCTAATCTTCGAGGCATATTCACAAAATATTATAATCACATAAACAATGATGTTACCACTAGGAACTCCCAATTTATATTACAATTTTGCAAATGAAAAATTTATATTTATACGACAAAAAGCCATAACCTGATGATATATTTACAAAAGGTAATTATGAAACTTATTAATAAGTGAGGTATTTATGCATCCGCTTAATCCTAAGATGCATATCCGGTAGAATTGTTTATTAATTTGCACAAAAACATAAAAGCAGTTGTGGTTTCATAAAACGCTTGTTTCAGAGTAATATTTAAGTTTCCTCGTATGATTTTAAGAAACACATATACAATTTAATCGTATCGCAACAAATGGACGCGGAAATTTGGACGCGCGACAAAGGGACGCAGCGATATTTGGTCGCAACGTCATTTGAACACAGCGATATTTGGACGCAGCGATTTTCTTTCGCACTTTCTCTAGGCTTAGGACTGGCAGTACTTGTACTGGCGCGCTTAAAAGTTTTTTTTCTGTGTATTTCGTTTTATTTAAATTATTTCCATGTTCCAAAACATTCGGTCATTTTACTTCCAATTTTTTATATTTTATTTTTTCGGTGGAGGTTTTTCAAATAGGTTTATTAATTAATTAATTTCTGCAATATATATCAATTCTTGCGCGAATGACATCGTTTGAAACAGTGGCGGCTGGTGGTCAATCATACCAGAGGGTCATTTTGAAATATTCAAAAAAACGCAATTATCACAAAAAGTAAAAAAAAACTTTTTTGCATTAAAGCGATTTATATTTAAGATCTATTCGTCTATCTTTAGAATTAGCAAAATGATCGATAACAAGTTCATTACAATTTACAAAGTTTTCAATTAAAGATTTTTACACGTTTCTTCACATCCACAAATCCATTCCGATAAATCGTACATAGATTCTTTAAAATTACGGTGTACTTCTTTATTTTTATGTTTACTTGTTTGTCGAATTTGAAGTAAAGGCCGAGGACGACCATTGATTATAAATTCTAAACGTCTTTCAAAATTTAAACTATTATTAGCGATTAATTTTTTTATCGAACAAAAACGGTAATATGTACTTAAACATAATTAATTTTCTTTAACTTGTGAAAGTCATTGACATTGGTTACAAACCAGTGCAAAGTTTGTCGTATAAGATAAAAAATGTGCATTCCAGCATTTTTGTTTTACAAACACGTATTGCAGAGATAATAATAAAGGACGTAAGCATTGCATTGAGTACGCAAAATGGGACTCGGCTGACAACCGCAGAAACCATTTAGTTGTCTTTTTCTAATTCGCATAAGATTGTATTATGCGTGTTGCACTCTTGACTACAATAAGTATCATTTACGATTCGGCTGCATTATATAATACAATATAATACACAGGGACTCGAAAACACAACAGCCTCGGGTAAATTCGTAAGTTTTCGCATATGTTGCGCTTACAATGAAAATTGAAATTCAAACGCTGATAATTTGATTTAAACGCGAGTTCTTGTAATTTTAAAGTAAATAAAATAATTTTCTACTTCATTTTGGAGGGTCATTGTCCGAGTGACCTAATAGAGAAGCCGCCACTGGTTTGAAATATATACTGTGTCAATTTGCAATTTGTTCGAAATAAATAAGGATAAAATTTTCGGAAAATACCGATTACTAGCCAGATTAAGTCCATTAAACTATGAAAATGCAAAGATAAAGATTTCAAAAAATTTGATGCTGATAGTTTTCTTCTTGTAATTAATCAGTTTTCTGCATCTTTCACTAGTATAACTACCATGTATAAGAAATGTTGTAAATGTATTTGTGGCTTTGGAGAAGATTTAAAAAAAAGTACACCAGAGGAATGATCATTCCAAAACGAAAGGGGTGTTAATATAATAAAGAAATGAGCTTTATAATCTAAACTATTTTTAATAAAACAAACTAAATATTAAGTAGATAACTTAATAAAAATCATGATAAATAATACACATTTTTAAAAGGTTATGCTTTTTCAAAAACATTAACTTCATTTTGAAGCACATAATAGGTTTAATTTCCTTGAACTAAAATATCAGGCGGGTGTACAATTGATAATATTAATATATAATAATATAATATAATATTAAGTTTGATTAGCCTTAAATATTTGAGAATTTCGAAAGTTACATACTTTTAAAAACATCACCTCTACTTCAATTTTCCAATTAAATTGGCAGGATTCTCAACAACAAAACCACTTAACGAGAAGAAACGTACCAATCCCATGGCATAGCAATCTAATTTAACTTGGTATACTTGCATTGCTCCGACAAAAACTTTAACGTTTTCTTTTTTAATAAGACTATCAATATGTTCAATGTCATTGTGACGCATAGAAAAGTAAGTTATATTTTCAATATTTTGTTTTAGAGTTTTAAACAATGTTTCATATGAACATGTGTCTTTTTCTTCAGCCACTAGTATCTCGGCCATTCGCTTTGCGACTCTTCCAATGCCATCTGGGGCACCTTTTCCATGCCCCAATTCCAAATAATCTCACGAAAATTCTTTTATTATTGGGTATAGATTATGCAGTTTAGTTGCTAGACAGTAAAACATAGTCTATCGCTGACAAACACTACCGTATCTGCAGTTAAAACTTCAGAAATGTATGTTAAAATTGGTTAAAGGTGAGCCCAAATTGCCGAGACATCATACCGAAGCGATGTCGAAAGTGTGCAAAAACTCTTTGATTTCACAGTATCCTTCGACTTGTAATACACAACTACGACAAGAAGTGAAATGTTGGCATGAGCCTTCAAAATGAAACGCTTGCGTCTCCTCAGCATACTTCAAGGCATGGTTCTCGCTGAAGGCCGTGTGAATCAGAACTTCATTTAGTTTTAACTCTGCTTTTTTAGAGGAAATTTGAACATGCTGGTGTAAAAATCTCTTTGTTTTAAAAATTAAGTAATTGAACTTTCAAATTTATCATAATTTCGTTTAGTGGCTTTAAAAATTTAAACCAAATAGTTCTAGTTATAGACTTTTTTTTGGTTTTCTTATCGAGGAAAATATTTTGTACCCAATTAAAGTAATGTCTAACTATGATACCTTCATATGATTTATACAAAATCGTATTATCTATGTAGTTTAAACAATCACGTAACAAACATCTTAGAAACCTTGCATTCTTTAATCACTCCCAGTCTATGTAATGTTTGAGTTATTAATGCCATCTTTATACACAATGCACAGCCACATGTGTCACGAGCTGTTACTTTTCTGAAGACAACTCAAAATGGGCGGTTTTTACAGAAAAATGTATTACAAATGTATCGCATAAATGTCGCTTCTGTTTAATAATTTTATTTCTGGAACAGTAGTTTTTTTTTGCCTGGACTGTTGAAGTCATTATCTAAAAATTTACAAATGACATTTACTATTTTTTTATTCATAATTATTCATAGTTATAAACAAATTTGCAGAAAAATCAAAAATGACTATTTTTGTGAAAATTGCGTTTGTTTATGCGGGAATGTACGCTGATCGTTACTGTGAATTCGACGTAAAATAACTTTTTTTTAAGAAATAGCCTCATCGTAATTTTTTAATATACTCTTAATTATTGTTCAAGCTAGTTATAAACAAATTTGCAGAAAAATCAAAAATGACTATGTTTGTAAAAATCGCACTATTACATTTACATGTCTAAATACATGTTTATTGAAATGATTTATATTATTTTTAATAAAAATTATATAAAATTATGTTTATCGCGTATATTTATATAGTAACCTTAATTTGGAAATGTTTAAAAGCTTTATATTGGCATTAACTTCAAAACGCCACCGAAGATGTGCTAATCTAATTTTTTTTTAATTTTTATACTACTCAAAAGGCACATAAAATATAAATGTACAATTTGATTAGCATTTTAGATGTATTTTTAGCAATACACACAGGGCGATGCTTCAAAGATTCAGACTTTAGAACTAAATTAATGATTTAAATTTCCTTATGCATTACTATTACAGCGCTCGCCGCTTATTGGAATCACGGATAATGTTTTCAATCGGGTAATGTTAGATTGTAGCAGGTCGGACGTATGCTACTACAGAGGAAAAACGCCGTTTATAGTAATCACAATTTCGGTTTATGTTATCAATTTTGTTCTCAGGTTAGTTTCTGTACATGATCAATAGCTTATTTTGAATGCATTTTTAGCTGAATTTTCACAATACGCTTGTTTAGAGTGAAAAATTTTATCATTGTTCCCTAAAAATAGTTGTCTTGCATATTTATCCTATTTTTGCAGTGTTATTTATTTATTAAAATATTTTTACTGAGCCACGAAACGTTACATTATTTAAGCATCGGTAAATACATAGCGTATTACTTACTTCGAGATTGAACTTGTGCGTTCTTAGAAAAACAACTTAAATTAACTACGCTATTTTGTATTTATGTTCTTCCAACAGTGAATTAAGCATCATAACGTTTTTTTTTTATTTCTTTTTATTAACGGTGCCAACAAACTATTTAATGCTACAGGTCAGTTGGGTCAAAATTTTGTTTTATAAAAATTTTTGTTTTGAAATTTTTTGCTTGTTTGATGCTTTGATTTCATCTTTTAAATTAAAAGTCTGTTAACGACATGCACGCTGTATGTATTTACTGCTTTCTAACAAATAAATATTATTTTTTTCTGAATTTTGGGTATTGTTATCATTCGGTTATTGTTATCAAAAACATCAAGTCCCAACGTGATTCTATTAAGCGGCGTGCACTGTATCATTAAAAACGAAGGCATTAGGCCAGAAATTATACCAGCATTGACTACAATAAACTAGACCCCAGATGCGTTTACATTATGTCAGTAAACAGACATATTGTACTTCTTAAAAAGGACCATCCTTAGACACGTCTGCTTACCTCAATTTATAAACCTTTTTAGTCATTTCGTTATTAGTATATCTTTTATAACTTTTAGCAGCATGTGTATTCATTAATTAGTTAACTTAAATCTATTTTATATCAAATTTGAATAGAAATTTTGTAAATTTGGTGATTTATTGTATTGTTTTGATCACTACAATTATAAAATTGTGTTCTATTGTGGGAATGAGATTATGTTTCTCAGAATACCAGTTGTTTACGTACACCGAATTTCATAACATAAATGTTATCGTGCATAGATATAATTTTCTTTCAACGTTATTTTACATGTAATAAAAAAGAACGTATATCGTTTCCAAATTTCTGAAACTGTATCTTTATAGATTACTGTAAGAGAATATACTGATATGTTACTGAGAAATCTGTAATATTTATAAAAGCAGCGCCAGATATGTCAATTTTGCGCTTACATCCAAAACTCCTAGCGTTTTGCATCAAAATTTCCAATTTTAGCGCAGTCATTGTTTAACTATAATGTATATAAACAAGGGTAATATCTAGGGCACGACCAAAAACACTTCAATTTTTTTGAGTTGAGTAAAACCACAGATTAACAAAAATTAGCATACATTTTAATAATCATTCTTATTGTGCATACAATAATACATTAATAATCAATATTTGTTATAAAAATTATAAAACACAAAAAACTTTTTGATATAATTAAGAAAATTTATTGTTGGGCATGAAATGCAAACATAATCTGCAATGCCAAATTTTCTTCAGAGAAACCTTGACGTTGAGGTGCATTACCTGTACTGGCTTATACTGCGTTCAAGATCTACGGAATTTTCAGGTACAGACAGATAGCGTAATGCGCTTACTGAGGTTGGGAAAACGTTTACATTAGACATCCAAAACATCCAAGGAGAAACTTCATCAGCTACTTGAGGAGCTAAGCTTTTATAAGCCGGAATTAGACTAGGAATACATTTAGCGAAATGGTCAAATTTATACTTTCCATAATGTATTCTAGAAAACCAACTGTTCCATCGAGTAATTGTATGCACTGGCGGTGCCCTAGTAATATCCTAACTGCTCAGAGCTTAGAAATGAGAGAATGAATCTGCAATTTGTTTCTGTTTGATTTTGTAATTGTTTCTTTTATTTATTCTCATTCTATTGTTTTTTTAGCTGTGTTTCTAAAACTAGAGTTTATTGTTCTTTTCTTGGCTGTAATTCAATAAAAAATAGAAATCCTGATACAAGTTTTCATAACTTTCCAAAAATGAGTACAACGCAAATATGCATAATTAATAAAAGAACTGATGATGTTTTCGAAGGAATTGCAGTCTGGATGATGAAATTAAAAATTGTTACTAAATATATAACATTTGCGATTAGCGTGATTAACGGATCTTTTATCTTTCCGTTATCGCTTGACTGACTTTGTTATTAACCGGAGTAAGTATTTGTGTCCTTTCCAAGAAGGTTGATCTTAGAGGATATAATACTGATAGCCAAGATTTGCAGAGTCTTAAACCGTCTTCTCGGTTCCTGTTACATGGATATTTTTCTGTTTCCACAGCTTTGCGGATTAGTCTGGGAAAGTAGAAAGGAGTTCTAGCTAACACTTTAGTTTGGTCAAAGTTTAGCGTGTGCCCTTGGTTGGAACAAGCAATTTTGTAAACTCCGGCATGTGAGCCCCTTGTTTGTCTTTATCAGACGTTCAGGGTATTCTTAGTCGTAAAGACAGTTTTAATGTTATGTTTCTTTAGCACTCTGCTTATTTTGTCTGTCGAACCCATACAGTATGGTAAATAAGCGGTGTTTGTAGGAGGTGATAAGTCTTCTTTGACTTTTGTATTTATTGCTCTTTTCCATGCGTTTTGCATCTCTTTTAGCTCGTATCCATTTTGTTGTAGGGACTCCAACAGTGTTTCCTGTTCTTTTTGTAGAGTTTCATTGTCTGACACACGTATAGCTCTTTTAGCTAAAGTATGCAAAACAGTATTCTTCTGTACTGGATGGTGGTGAAATTTGACATTTAAGTATCTATTAGTGTGCGTTTTCTTTTTATAAACGGACTGCCCCAATTTTCTGTTATTTTTCTTTATCACCAGTACATCAAGAAAGGCTAGACTACTGTTATGTTCTAACTCCATAGTAAATTTAATGCTATTATGTGCAGAGTTTAAATGTTGAAAGAACTCGTTTAGTTTATCTTTGCCATGAGGGCATACAACAAACATATCATCAACAGATCTGAACCAAGCTTATGGTTTTAACTCCACATTTTTCATAATTACAGTTTCAAAATATTTCATGTAAATATTGGCTATAACTCGAGAGCAGAACTTCTTCTTCAGTAATTCTCTCCTTGAGTAAAAACAACACTTCGTCGACCGGGACTTTAGTAAAAAGAGATACCACGTCAAAGCTGACTAGGATATCTTCTTTTGTTATATGCAAGTTCTTTTTCCTATATAGTTTGCAGAATCTTTAATGTGAGTTTCTGTATTTCCTGTCAACGACAAGATTTTTGCAGCTAGATAACGTGCTAACGATTGGGTTAGTGAATTGATAGTGCTAGCTATCGGACGAAGGGGGACTCCTTCTTCGTGTATCTTGGGAAGACCGTAGATTTTTGACAATCAAAGTTATTTTCTTGTTATACATATATATAGTAGTGGAGTTTTTGATGGCGGAGTTTACCTTAGTGGATAAGGAGTTTAAAGGGTTTCTCTGTAGACGTATGTAGCAATCTTCCGAGAGATGTGATATATTCTTGTTAACTAAATTATTTTTAACTTACATTAAGTAAAATCTACACGGTCTAAAATGTGGCAATATAAAAGCCTTTTGGTAATAAAAATTAAGAAATCCATCAAAACTGAATCAACGCTGTAAAAATAGTTTGACGACGCGCCAAATTCAAACGCTCGATAATCATTTACGAACACAATGTATAATATATCGAAAAATGCTGCTATACATATATGTATTAGAAAGTCTTTCAGGATCTCTTGAACTATGGCGCTGTAATCAGCTTATGCCAAAACGTTGCTATCATCCGTTTTACAAACATTCGGCGACACAAATCATTGCTTTTGTCGTTGTATTTGTAATTATGTCTCCATTCCTCTTTATTTTTATTTAATATGAAAATATCTCCTTATTTTTATATTGTTAAATTTTTTTGTTGGTGTGTTTCTTTTTTTAAATGGTCTAACGCTTTTGATATTCACTTAGACTTGTCAAAATTTCAATTTTTAGTTTTGGTAATTCCGATTTTCAACTCAAGGTCACAGTTCACAACATAATGAAACGTTTCTACAATTTTTAATAAACAAACAATATAAATTATGCCGAAATAGATAAAGCAGTACGAAAAACGTGTTACAATTCTTTTTTGTAACGCTTGTTAAAACATACTTGACAAATTTTTTATTCTTTATAAGAAAATACTTTGAGCAATTTCTTGTTACATTTTTAATTTTGTTACTACAGTAAATATTAGTGTTAAGCCGAACGAACTGCACGTGCCGAAGGCAATTATTGTATCATTAATTGAATTGAACGCACTGCGATTCGTGCCACTCTTGGTAGTGTGCGTGCTTCCATTCGAATTATTGGAAACATTTTTTTGGGCTCTTGTGGCGCGTGCGGTATGTTCGGTTCGGCTAGTGCCGCCTACCATTAGTCTTCTCTACACATTTTAAAGTCAGATTATAACACACATGCTGATTTTTCGAATTAAAACAAGCTAGTAAAAATGGTCTAGAGCTAGAGGATACAGTACTTAATCTAAAACATATTATAACTGAGTAGTGAATTCGGAAGTACTCGCTACCTTAGGAAAGCCAAACGCTTTAGGTTACTTGAAAAAACTTACTTTTTTCTTTTATTTGGTATGTAAAAGGAAATAGTAAAGTAAATTACCAATTGTTAGTTTTTATTCATTATCAATTATTTTATTTATACAGTTGTTAAATATGTTTTATACTTAAAACGCCAACACGCTTGGTTGCATATCGTTACTCCGAACTCCGATCATAGCTTCTCCGGCCATCTCTCGTATTTAATACAGAACACAGCTGTTTCTCTTCTACAAGACTTCCCAATACTAGAACAGCATTAATATGTACCGACAATAAATTTGTTAGAGTTAATATTGCTTAGTAAATCCATTAACTTTTCTTCTACAAAACGGTTACCAACAGAAATAAAAAGATTTTGTCGCTTTTTTTATGCTTAGCGCTTTCCGATATAATTCCAACGCGGGGAGGAACTGCTGTGGAATAAAAAAACTAATGAAAACAACAATAAGAGAAAAAACTAAATACAGACACATATGGGCATTCTAAGACAACATAACTGATATTATGAGACGTTGCAAGCTTGATTTTAAATTGTTGATAATTGACATTTTTGGCAAATTCTGTGTTTGATCGTCTTTGTTAATTGCTTAACTCACTAATTACTGTACTAAATATTTTTTTTAGTTTATTCTGTAGCTAATTTCTTAATGTTATGAGCCAAACAAATATTTTCCAAAGCAAATTCTTACAGTACAAGGGTACAGACTGGCTTAGACTGGTCTGAATAAAAATTGATCTTATTTATGTGTTCATTTTCAAGATGCTTTAAAACAAGCAGTTAAAATTTTAATAGCGCAATCTGTAATCTTACTTTTACTATTATAAATTGTTTTAATTTAATTTATTAACAATTATTGTTAATACTTAATTGGGTATTTTTATACTTTACAAATTTACATAAGTAGTATCTACATACATTGGTTTTTTCGTATGTAATTTGTATATTTCTAAGTCTATTTATTATATTCTGTATTATAAATGTAACAACCCCTCCTTCCATTACTCGTCACGATATAAATCTATATACCGTAACACAAGCAATGAATTTGTTGCCCATAATTGTAATTGACTTTAATCGTCGAATGGTTAAAGCAATAATTGAAGAATACATAATTTATTACACTAAAACATGAAACATGCAACTGATCAATAATGTATAATGTGATTGAAAGAAATACTTTCAGTAAATTAATAATTCACTTAGAAAACAAAAAAAGATAAAAACATGTCAGTTATGGTCACAAACTATTGACGCACACATATGTGTGCTAGTGTAATAGTAATTCTATTATTTCGATTTTTACTTTTCTCGTATCATATTTGAATATTTAACTGTTTCATAGGCATTTTTTTATATTTCAGTTCAGCAGACGTATATGTTAAATTTTGATGTAACCGAGGTTCGAATCCCGGCTCGTCCGCATGGTCTTTTACATAACGGTTCCAAGACTATAGCGACTTTAATTGTATTTTTGCTTGTGTATTTTAAATGTATTAATAAATTAAGTTTTAAGTGTTATATTAAATATTTTTGCGTGATAACTTACTCAACGAGCTTTAACAGTATTAGTATATTCAGTTACAATTTAAAAATTCTATTTCTACTGTACAGTAAAACCAGTGGCGGCTTCTCTATTAGGTCATTTGGTCAATGACCCTCCAAAAATGAATAAGAAAGGTATTTTATTTGCTTTTAAATTACAGAAAATTTGCGTGTAAATCAAGTTATCAGCGTTTAAAAAATTGTCAATTTAAACGCAACAGTTACGAAAGCTTGCGAATTTACCCGAGGCTGACACGTACTTGTGCCCGCATTTACATTATATTACGATGATTATTGTAATCAAGAGTCAGACACACATAATACAATTTTATGTGAGTTAGAAAAGAAGATAAGTAAATGTTTAAATGCTTTCGCAGGGTCTTCAGCCGGGCCACCTACGCCAAAGATAATACTTAGTGCAATTATCTTTGAGTGCAATGCTTACGTGACTTACGTCATCTATCGTTATCTTCGCAACGCGTGTGTGTTAAATACAGATTTCTTAGCACATATGACAAACTTTACAGTCGATTTTCTTAGTTGATCGATAATATTCATTTGTACGGAACGACTTATAGTTTCATAATAACTGTGGTACAAGACGTTAAAAAATGAATAGCTAATAATTATTTACACATCTAGAATTTAAATTTAATGCTCGTCCTCAGCCTTTACTTCAAATTCGACCAACCAGTAAACATAAAAATAAAGAAGTTTACAGTAATTTTAAAGAAACTGTGTATGATTCGTTAGATTGGATTTGTGGATTTGAAATAAATAATAGATTTTAGTGGTTTATGTTTACTGTTTTCAGATGATGTATTAATCATTATGTTGTAAAAATAATGTTACGGATTTATAGCATTTAAAAGAAACAGTAAAAACCAATTGTGAAGTCAATTAAAGACTCTAATGAAAAAGTTTGTAAAAACTAAAAATAGATACATACATTATATAAAACGATTGATTGACTTTACCTATGACTACAGTGGACAGAGAGCGATATTTCGCTGTGTTAAAAAGAATTCAAACATTTCTACGCAATTGGCAATACTATGAAACAAGAAAGATGTGCATTTCTATGCTAAGCATTGAAAAATGATTGTAAATTTTAATGAGTTTGTTATTGATTATTTTGGTAATTGTAATTATAAACGAATATCTTCAATCTTAAACATAATTGATCTTAAATATAAACCACGTTACGGTAAGAATGTTTTTTAGCCTTTTTGCGATCATTGCGTTTTTTTAAATGACCCTTTTGTATGATGGACTACCAGCCGCCACTGAGTAAAAGATTGTTACTTATGCTTAAGTTTAGGTGCAATTCTGTCTAAGTTTTCATAACATTATTTGTTAACTATTAATAGCTTTTTGACCACTCGTTAATGATGCAGGGAATAGATAATATTAAGCTTTCGAAAGTATATCTCTAGACCGATTAATAGCAGCTAAGCTTTCTTAAGTTTCTTATCTAGAATAAGATTCAACTATATTTTAACAACACCAATTACAAGTATTCTGTGTATTACTTGAATTTATTTTTTTTAAACTTTATAAGGTTTGATTAAATTTTATAATTATTGTAAATGTTTATGTAATTAGTTTATGAGTTACTTGATCCTCTTACGTCATGCTTTTAGTAACATTATCAGTTTCCGCAAATAATGTTAATAGATGTACCTACATATTATTATTCATCTTTTGTACGACGCAATTATCATCTTGTGAAACGGATTCATTTATTATTAATTATAACATTTAACAGAAATTATGCCGCAAACCACAAACTCTAAAAAGGTGGGCTATATTTGATGCATTTGTTAATAGTTAATAATGAATATAAAAATAATAAACACATACACTTTTTAACTGTTTGTTTAAGAAAATTTTTTGACGTATGATAGTACATTATTTTAAATAATTTAAATTTACCATGATATAATTATATTATAATTTAAAAAATTGCCCGGTTTTGCACTTTAAAAATCCGGGGTTTGAAATCTATTTGTTTTGGTTTCTTGATTTTACAAATGGCAGCCCCTATCAAAACCCGGAAAAATGTATTTTGCATTTTTTATGAATATATGAGAAATTTAGCCAATAAAGCAATAATAATTGCGTTTTTCTTGTACTGTAATGCGGTAATAATATTTACTTTAACGAAAAAAAAATTTTTGAATGTAGACATTCTTCACTTCGATATTGTCGACTGGGCGTTGAAACCTTTTGCAAGTAGTTAAACTCTGAGCTCAAATAGAGATAAATACATATTAACACAGGAGCAACTTATTGAATTATCCACAAATGAGGAGCTGAAAACTATGTTTAAACAAGGATCCGACAACTTCTGGTTACAAAAACAAATCTCTATACATTATGGGTTATTGTACAGAAGCTGTTGATTGCTTTTCCATATCCCTATTTGGTAAAACGTGGGTTCGGTGCCGTTATGAGCTTCATGACAAAAAAGAAACCGACTAGAAATTAGTACTCGTGAGGATTTGCGGTTGCAACTCACAAACATTGAGTCGGACTTAAATACACTCATAACATCTCATCAGGTACAGCCAAGTCATTAATTTTTTTTGTATTTTAAAACAAAAGTTGTAATTTCAATAAATACTTCTTCAACAAAATGTTTTATTTATATTTTATTTTTACGTCACCACTGGTATTTAAGACATCAAAATTTGTAATTTTTCTATTATGCATTTATGTAGTTGTTTCATTCAGGAGTCCATGGGCAAGTTTTGACTATGAAAAGGGGTC
Source organism: Aquatica leii (assembly GCA_035610365.1). NCBI lineage: Eukaryota > Metazoa > Arthropoda > Insecta > Coleoptera > Lampyridae > Aquatica > Aquatica leii. The sequence goes on from CM069433.1 coordinate 155,301,633, forward strand.
CGTGGGCCAAAAGAGTTTGGGAACCGCAGTAATAAAAAGTAGATGATACCTATATCCTATAAATATGTTTAAATATTTTAATTCATAATAATTTGTACTGTTTAATGTGCTAGCACCCTAGACCCCTTGTGGACTAGCCGCCACTGACTAGTATAATGGCGCTTTTTACTAACTTGTGTACAGGCATTCCATAATCAAAATTGACCTAATTTGATTTAGTAAAAAAAAATATTTGATATAAATAAAAAATAGTTTATGTACTATGGGACTTTTTCTTGACTCGTTTGATGCGATATGTGCCATTATAGTTTTTTTAAAATATCTGTCAAAATGCTTAACTATAAAACTCGCTCAGTTTGGGTAACCGTATGAAATTTTATTTTTTAATTATTAGAAAACATTAGATATTTGTTTAAAGAAATGTATGTTTTGTTTCAGTATTCTTCACGGTCTATACATCAGGGTTTGGAATCACAGCAGGCGTTCATAGGCTGTGGTCTCATAAAGCGTACAAAGCAAAATGGCCTCTTCGGTTACTTTTAGTCTTCCTTTTTACTATTACCGGACAAGTAAGTTTGTATTTTTAAATCACAAAAATAGATATTTATTTATTTTTAAGAACAGTTTTTAACAAATTAAAAAAGAAAAATTATGTACAATATGCTTATTCTTGATACTGTAACGGGTTTTTAAATTAATTTATTCAAAACTAACTATTTACCAGTGGCAGCTTCTCTATTAGGTCATTTGGTCAATGACCCTCCAACAATGAATAAGAAAGGTATTTTATTTGCTTTAAAATTACAGAAAATTTGCGTTTAAATCAAATTATCAGCGTTTAAATTTCATGCGTTTAGATAATTGTCAATTTAAACCCAACAGATAACGGAAGCTTACGAATTTACCCGAGGCTGACACGAACTTGTGCCCGCATTTACATTATACTACGATGATAGTTATTGTAATCAAAGGTGATACACACATAATAAAATTTTATGCGAGTTAGATAAGATAAGATAAGTAAATGTTTAAATGCTTTGGTAGGGTCTTCAACCGGGCCGCCTACGCCAAAGATAATACTTAGTGCAATTATCTTTGAGATAGAATTGAAATTAAATGCTCGTCCTTAGCCTTTAGTTTAAATTCGACCAATCAGTAAAAATAAAGAAGTTTGCAGTAATTCTAAAGAATCTGTCTATGATTCGTTAGATTGGATTTGTGGATTTGAAATAAATAATAGATTTTAGTGTTTTATGTTTAGTGTTTTTAGATGATGCATTAATCATTATGTTGTAAAAATAATGTTACGGATTTATAGCATTTAAAAGAAAAAGTAAAAATTAATTGTGAAGTCAATTAAAGACTATAATGGAAAAGTTTGTAAAAACTAAAAATAGATACATAGGTATATTAAATAATGTTAAAAAGAATTCAAACATTTCTACGCAATTGGCAATACTATGAGACAAGAAAGATGTGCATTTCTATGCTAAGCATTGAAAAATCATTGTAAACTTTAACGAGCTTGTTATTGATTATTTTGGTAGTTGTAATTATAGACGAATATCTTAAATCTTAAACATAATTGATATTAAATATAAAACACGTTACTGTAAGAATGTTTTTTAGCGTTTTTGCGATCATTGCGTTTCTTTTTTAATGGCTTTCTTGTATGGTTAGTAATGTAGAACTAATTTTTATAAACATTATCTTTAGAAAAACACTAATTTTATAAGCTTGGCACTGTTTGTGTGCAATAAATTAAAAAATTAACTGCGAGAGAACTTGAAAAACAAGTCTTCAAAAGAAATACTTAACCTAAATCCTAACATATTAGTTTGTCTTTCATCGATGGTGTTCGTTTCTTCTTAATATGAAAATCATTTATAAGATTCCTTATAGCACGCTCTTCTTCAACAAACTCGTATTTATTTTTCTTAGGTCGCTTCTTCCTTGGAGTCCATAAAGAAGTTACCAGTCATGACTCGTTTGTTTGGTAATCAGAATATACAATTCTTAATTATTTTGAACACACTCGGCTTCGCTCTTTATAAAAATTACAACATTGGCGATAATGTCACGTGCTTGACTATTTATCACCTTGCTTTTTTTTCATGGGTTATCCTGTGTACTTACCAAAGCAAACTCTTTACTTGCAGAGTTGTCTTCAAAAATACACTTTAACTATATGTTTAGCACTAATCAAAATTCAAAAATATAAGCAAATAACACAAATTTTTATTCTATTAGTAATTACTTACACCACGACCGAACATGTCGAAATTATTTTCATTTCTGGCATGGAAATCCGTTGTTTTCTGAGAACAGCTACAACCTTTGACAACAGACATTCTGACCGAAATGTAAGTCACAAGTACGTTCGCCAATTGGCTGCCAAATTTGACGGAACGGGATCTGTTACTAATAGAAAAAGACATAAACCAAAGATACTCGATGAAGCCGCCAATACTTGGACAGCTCGCTTTAAATCCAACGATGTCAACTCGTCAGGCAGCGAAAGAAACAGGATTGTCCCAAAGAACTGTAAGGACATTAAAACGTTTCATTCTGACAAAATGAACATTGTACAAGAACTTGGCGATGATGATCCAGACAGAAGAATTGAGTTTTGTGACACTATCATCCATCAAATTAATGCAAATCGGCAATTTCTAAGAAACATTTGTTTCACTAATGAGTGCACGTTTTGTCAACAAACAACGCTATTGGAGAGACGAGAATCTTCACAATTTGCGGAAAGTGCCCTTAATACTCCGAAAAAATTAACGTTTGGACTTGACTGGTGCACTTTATCTTGAAATCTTAGAAAATGTCATCGAACCGTTAATAGTTGAAGACAGATAATCAGAGGGGCATAGATGGAAATCTTCCCTCCCAGATCACTGGATTTAACACCAATGGACTTTTTTCTCTGGAGTCTTTAGGCGTTTTTAAAACTCAACCGGAGCCAATTGAAGAACTGCGGCGTAGAATTACTGAAGAATGTTTACAAATGTACTACAAGAGTTTGATAGCAGCCTCTAGAACAGTCTATAATTTGTGACAATCTTCTCGAAGTTTTCAAATACTTCAGGAACGCTTTAATACTTTAATAATTCAATTTTTAGCTCAAAATAAACTATAATTAACTTTAAAAAATAATAATTGTAAACAAATGCATTTTGACGGTTTCCCCTACGCCAATTTCTTCCTTTTTGTTTCAAAATTTGGATCTACACCTACGCTCCACATTTCTGCAATGGCTCTTATTATTTTATCAAATTGTTGCGGAAGGTAACAAATTTACTGTGAAAGATCTATGTTTTGAGTTGGCATATATGAAGAAACAACATGGACATTCTCTAAAACTTTTGCCTAAAAAGCGAGTGTTGAAATGAGTTTCAAATTTGAAATTGTTTAGTATTTTTTTCATTCGTATTCAATAATGTTAGACTAATTTTAGTCAGAGTTTTTATAATATTGTCAAATAATTGCTTTTTATCGAAAATACGGAAGCCTGGAAGACCATCTTCTTGTTGGTGTTAACGTGTTTAATGCTAATTTCGATGTGCACTGCACTCTAAAGAATAAATGCTTTGGAAGAAACTTCTATCTCCAGGATATTGTTGCACGCATCTCGGAGCACCAAATTCAAGTTGCGGGCAGCACAATGTACAAATTTTTTATAAGGCTGGTCAATGGTTAAATGTTTTTGTACTCATATTTACGGCATTATCGTATCATTGGCCTTTACAATTTTTCAGAGATAAATCACTTCTCAATTATTTGCAAGACAAATTTCTACGCAAGAAGAAAAATGTGTACTTAATTCTTTATTAGTGGCGATTTTTTATTATTCCATGTTGTCAAGTATTCGCAGCGCCTCATCTGGGAATCGACCAGCAGTCAGTTCCCAGCTTGAAATACGTACAGTCGTGTTCATTACGGTATCAGTTTGTACGTAAAACCTAAACTACAATAAGTTACTTTATGCCTTTCTACTGTTACACACGTGTAAAATAAATTGCCTGTATTAACTTAGAACTTTATTATCGCTACTACAAATCATTAATAAATAATATCAACCTGAGTATTTAACATGGTGACACAGTAAAAGTTCACAGTAGTGTCGTGAAAAGTAAAACGGTACAAACAGCAAAAGAAAGGAAACTTATTAAGTGTCGATAGCAGTAGAACCCGAGAAGAAATGAAATGGATAGGTGACTGCAAGAGTTTGAAGATTTAATGGGCGATTAAGGGCTAATGATTTACAACACAGTTTGGTATGATGAAAACGAACACAAAACGCTACTAGCCACAGTGATTGATAAGTTCGATAACCATTGCAATCCGGTAAAAAAACCTTGTATTCGAACATTTCAAGAGAGGTCAGTTGCTTGACGAAACAGTGGATCAATTCGTTACAACATTAAGACAATTATCAGCAACGTGTGAATTCAAAGAAACCGATGTTTTGTTTCGGGACAGATTAGTTCTTGGCGTAAAAGATCTCCGAATACAGGAAAGACTGCCAGAAAAAGCTAATCTTAATCTGGCTGACGCGATACAATTAATTCGCTCTACGGAAACTAGTGTTGCAAAGAGTAATTTCTATTAAACAGCAAAATGTAAGTGCGTTGAAATACGCCAGTTTGGTGCAGGACATTCGAAAGCGTCGAAACATGCGGAAAAATCGCGATATACTGGAAAAACAGGTGCAAATAACTGTTCCTATTGCGGTTCTGATCACGAAAAGGGCAAGTGCTTCGCGCACAATCACTTTTGTAGCAAGTGCCAGAAAAAGGGTCATTATCGATGATTTTGTCGCAGAAAATATGTGCAGGAAGTCGAGGAAAGCGGAAAACAAGATATAAATTCCGACTTTGAAGACACGGAAAGTGGTAGAGGAAATGGCAGTTATTTGGACTTCTAGCATGGATTCCGTAGGATGGGTTTGAGACCTACTTAAAACTGCATCTGTGTTGTCTTTCTATTCTGGTCATATAACTTGATATTTTGTGACAGATTTTCTTGGAATGCTGCTGCTTAAATTGTTTTATGTGCTTTCGGCAAACTCAGGATCTTCTATTCCTGGACTGCAAACTGCGCGGGATCTTGATATAATTAGCGGAAATGATAACTTAAAAAGCAGCTGCGTAAAATGTTATCAAGTGAAAAACGCTGAACTCAATAGTTTGGAAAAACATTTTAGGTTCGGTCACCGATCAATTGGATTCACCCTATAGTAATTGCACGCAAATCAAATGGTGATTTGAATTTGTATGGAACCAAGAAACTTAAATATTTATTTAAAACGTGAAAATTTCTACATACCAATAGTCGAGTCGTTATTCGAAGAACTTCATGGTATTTTGCGTTATTAGATGCTTCACACAGGCATTTTTACAAATACCTATAGACTATGAGAATTTAAAGTTATGTATTATTTTTGCATTAATCATTACACAATAAATGGCGTACGTGGTGCCGTTTCGTATTTCGACGATGTACTTGTTTTGGAAAGACACTTACAATACAATGAAAATTTTGACAATGTTTTATCAAACATTTCAAAAGGTGGTTTAACTTTGAATTTACAAAAATCAAAATTTTATCAAGCAAGTCTGAAATTTCTTGAACACTTAATTAGCGAAAGTGAAAGAAAAGCATGAAGGTCCTCGAAAATTGAAAAAACTTGCAGAGAATTCTCGATATGATAGTATATCTAGCAAAATTCATACCAAATTCTTAGTGATAAAAACGAATCGGTATGGACATAAAATGAAAATGACTAAAAAAGCTTGTGATCTCAACTTTAATACTTTCTTTCTTTGATTCATCCAAAGAAATCGTGTTGTCAGTTGACGTTAGTACTTTTGGACTAGGAATGGTAATAATAAAGGAAAACCATCCAGTTCAGTTTGCATCCGTCTCTCTCTCACACACACTCAGTAGAGATACAATCACATCGAGAAAGAACTTTTAGCATTAGTTGTTGGATGTGAAAGATTTTACTTTTATCTTTACGGAAGGTTTTTTTTTATCTCGTACACAAAAGTCACCAAGGCATCGTTTTGTGTAAAAAACGGGCACAATAAACTATATACTGGCCAGGAGTTATAGCTAATGTCGAAAAATTAGTACTAAGTTGGCAAACATGCCAAGAATATTCTCAAAACAACTTAAAAGAACCGCTGACATCTCACAAAGTACCTAACTTACCTTGGGAAAAGATCGGCGTCGATTTTAAGTCACTTGAAGGTGTAAATTTTCTAGTGATTGTTGATTATTTTAGGAAATTTGGGGTGACAAACTGTCAACTGCCGATTCTGTAATTTCTTCATTGAAAAATGAATGGACTATCTTTGGAGATGTTTTCCGATGATTGACCTCCATTCAATTCAACGGAATTCGCAAACTTTGTGGCTGGCCCAGTCTAGCGTATTTTTTCTTAAAACCAAAATTTTCCACTAAAGATGTCAAGAAAAAGTTAGATCTTACGCAGGAAAAACAAGCTGTATACTACAATTGCTCTACAAAAAGTTGTCACTTAAACCACTACAAAAAGTATTGATCCAACAAGGAATGCGAAGCTGGAAACCAGCTGTTGTTACCTTTCAGTCTGGACCCAATGATTACCAAGTTCGTACATCAGATAATGGCGAATATAGGCAAAACAGAATTCACTTAAGTACACTAAAAGAAAACCAACTTGTTTTTATGAAAGATGGACAGAAACGCCCTACAGAAACAACGGTAAACTTTAGTCCAGAGATAACAAACCGCGACGTCATTCTTGTTGTGAGTGATAAAATGGACACTAATTCGAATAACAAGATGAAACTACTCAAAAAATTAGATTTATAAGTGTTCATGTCTAGGGTGAATATTTTTTTTATTATCGTTACTACAACTAATTAATAAATAATACAACCTCAGTATTTAACACATGCTAGTCATTAATGCCAATTATCCGTGCAAGTCGGACGGATGGTTTGCTTCTGTCATCAAATAGCTAACATGATTCACAATAATACTGCATTCAATTTAGTGTGGTAGCAGAACCAATGTTGAATTTTTTTTCCAGATGAGTCAACGTGAAGTAATAGGGCTTCAAAAACGAATGATTTAAATGATCCTTCAGAAAGAGATCTTTCCAGAAACAAGCCTCTATCGGATGGATGATATCTGAGATTTCTAGTAGTCGCCATGAACGCTTCTATATACATATTTATTTATTATGTACAATAAACGTGAATTTATTTATAAAACTTACGCTTCCCCATTTTAGAAAATAAAAGGTAGGATTCAAGGTCCTGATTGGCGCATCTATATTCTCGACTTGCTGAACTTGCTACTGCATTATCTGAATAACACATTTTTGCTGTTTAATATTTCGTCAATCACAAGCTGTCTGAGAAAATACTGTTAAATAAAAGTATCATTTGGTATAGAAGTTATTAGTAGAAAGAGAAATTTATTTTATGGACAATACGTATTAAGTACAATAAAAGTACGTATACTAATTATCTGGTATTAAATAAATGGATTAGACCTTAATTGTTAACACTAACACAAACTAGCACAAATTTAAATGAGCCGTAGTCAGCAAGGGAATGATATCGATCACGCTTGGGCAACAGACCAATTAATTATAGCTATGCTTTGGTTTCACGAGCTGGAGCTGAGTTGCAGTTTTTTGTGTGCGCGTACGTGACGACGAGTAGTTTTGGCTAAAGACGTTGAGTGCTCTGGCACGGGGGCCCTCAACAGTTTGGGTCGCCCTCGCAAAAAAAGTACTGCAGAGCCGGTTGTTACGCTACTGCATTTAGAACAGGTGGATTTTCGTTCTCTTTAGGAATCAGGAGACATTCTTGGATTTTCTTTCGTGACTTACTGGAGTTACTGCTATCATCGAAGTTTACTTTTTTTAAATACTAGTCTTGTTTGTAATTAGTTATGTTTTTTAGTTTTGTTTCAACTCATCTTGGTACAGAGTAGATGTTAATATTGCTGCGTTTTCTCTTTGGCGTTTGCCGCCAGTTGGTACTCGACCGTTTTTGAGGATAGAGTACACCGATTGAGGAGTAACACTAAAGCTTTTACAACAAGCTTGTGAATTGTAGTATTCATTTGTGGTTGATTTATTGTTGGAAACGGTGTTTTGTGACTTTCTGCCGATTGATGAAAGCCACTGTACAAAGATTTCGTACTACATCCAGTCACTTTAATGACACGCAGATAAAGTGCGTGACGGTGGTCCATCTAATAATTCTGCCTTCATTCTTTTTCTTTGGAAAAGGGTTGTTATTTTAGCAAGTGAAATTAGAGCATAAATACAAGAAAAAATTCCATTGAAACATTTAAAAAACCAACATTTTTGGCAAAATAAATCGTAAATTACAGACCTGTTGCATTAATTAAGTCTCCTAAGATTAATTAATTAATACTTCAATTAAGGAAAAACACTACAAACATAAAATAAATATGCAAAACAAGTATTTCTGTAATTTTCGACTACTAAACGCTTCAAATAAACTATTTCTTAAAAAAAAACTAAAAACCGCGAATGCGAGTCGACGCAGGACAGGCTTACACTACTTTTCATTAAAAAATACAGATCGCGTTTAGACGCGTTAAATTTAAATTTGTACAGGACCGGCTCTAACACCGCCCAAGCATTAATAGAAAGTCACTGCCACTGAAAGTTACTTTGTTGATTTTCATTAGAGTTTCCACTCCATTTCGTGTAAAATAACACTCAACTGAAAATAATATTTTGACACTAAAGTCATGGTCTAAATAAGCTTCTTGTTGCTGCGACCACTCACAAAACGTCGCGGTTCAAAATCAACCTCAGATAACTTAATTTCTTAAAACACTATGTAACGTACTATGGGACACGTTAACTTCGCGACTTATTTCTTTAATACTGTTTTGTGACAGATCATCTACAATTTGCAACACCTGCAAATACATTAAAGAAAATATTAAAGTTTTGATGTTATTGAAATCACGACAAAATAGAGTTTATCGAAGCCAATTGTCTATTAGGATATTGCTCAAAACACAATCTACGTGTGGTGTGGAGGTTATAATTACACCCACCGCACATTAAAATAATATCGCTGTATTCTGTAGTTGTACACAATAAAGAGAAAATTTCAATTAAAAATTATGAAGTACGAGTACGTTTACACGAATCACTTAGCATTAACTGAAGGCATCCGTGATAAAAATCGAGGCAGAAATAATGCAAATTGTCGAATTCAGTTCTAAGCAAGATGAATTTTGCATTTATTTATTTATTTGAAGTTTTGTTTTGGTTACAACCGAAGGTAAACGTGATCGTGTGCACAAAGTACATTTTGTTAAGCTAGATCAGTAATAATGCTAATAAATAAACATTAGTATCTGCTTTAATTATTTTATTAGCTATCTATTTTGTAGATGAAGGAAAATTAAAGAAAATATTCAACACAATATATCAATACGTTTCACGGATTTTACAGCATTTTCCCACCATTTACCGCATATTTACAATCAACAGTAAATTTCCATTTGTTTAAGTAGTCAGGACTGGACCGAAAAATTTAATCGCAGATATCTCAAAGGAAAAATTTTCATTTAACGTCACAAGGAAACTACTCTTTGAGTTTGAGTTGTATTTCAGCGACACCCTGTATAACGTCCAGCTGCTAAAAAACATAGTTCTACTGTCATTAATAAACCACGCTGAGCAAAAAAAAAAGAATTGTTAGCGATTTGAAATAAAGATACACATACTTGGCTAAACACAGTTTTACACGATTTTATTATCCCTTTTTTACAGCATAAAAGAAAGTACATATAATATGGCTACTTAAACATCACTCAACATTTTTTATATCGTTTATATTTCTACAAAAATACAGTGTTACCACAATTAACAAAAATTGATAGTATTTTTTTAGTATTTAATAAGAAAAAGAACATTGTTTATGATTATCCTTATTATATAATCTTCACTTAAACATTTTTTTTTTAATCTTGACATCTATATGTTTACTACTACTGTGAGAACTTTGACCTAAACATAGCTTATTGGCACCTTGGTTGTCATTGAAAATACTTATACTTCATGTATCAAAAGAGCACATTTTGCACTTCACCTTCCGGTTTTGTTAACTTTAGACCAGTTTCCGTACCTACTGGTGTACAGTCAGACATATTAAAATTTGTTAATATATCCCAAACATAATTTTCTTGGTCAAGCTTAATCATGTGTCTATTTCTATCTCTAGTAATCCTTATACCTAAACACTCCCTAACAGCACCAAGATCTTTAATTTTAAAGTTATTGGACAATTTTTCTTTAAGTGTTTTTACTTCCTCGCTAGAATTTGAAAATACATAAAAGTCATCCACATGGAGACCAATGGCTGTGGAAGAGTTTCCGTGACTTTTTATGTAAACACACGGATCAACATTAGATTTGTAGTACTGATTACTCGACAGGAATTGATGAATTTTGTCATTCCATGATTTAGCTGCTTGCTTCAAACCGTATAGAGCCCTTCTTAGTTTACAGACTTTATTCTCTATATGAGCAAACCCTTCAGGCTGCTCCATATATCTCCATTCAAAAATGCAGTTGTTATATCAACGTGATCGATTTCCCAATCATTTATTGCACTTAAGGCAAACAAAACACGCAGCGAAGACAGTCTAACAACTGGCTCAAACGTTTGATCATAGTCCTTTCCTAGTATTTGGGAAAGCCCACGTGCTACAAGCTTTGCCTTATATCTTTGACGCCCATCTATACCCTTTTTCAGTTTAAATACCCACTTACATTTTACAATATTTTCATTTAAGGGTTTATCCACAAGCTCTCATGTATCGTTATCAAGCAAGGATTTCATTTCTTTAACCATTGCTGCTTGCCAAAGATTTTTGTCCGATCTTGCACAGACATCTTTATAATTTTTGGGGTCTTGAGGTCCCACAGTAAAATATGAGTACTCAAAATCGATATCTCTTTTGATAGTTTTTTGCCGAATGGGATATCGTCTCCCAATCAGATTAGAATCTTTACTACCCTCACTGCTATTTTCATCATCGCTACCATCTGGTTGCCTTCTACATTAACACACTAGATGCATTATCCTCCAGATCTATAACAGACTTTTCAATACTATCTACATCAATTGAATTTTGATCATTTAAAATTTCACTATGAACAGAATCCCTACCAGTTTCAGATATCGTATTTATAGTTACAAAAAGCACATCACAATTACTTACTATGTTAGTACCAGTATATTTTCCAGAGTTTACATTGAGAGTTATAGTATTTGTACTTGATAAATATGGTTCCAAAACTGTTACCGGTTTATTTAAACTAGAATTTTTATCTAAATGTAATCTTAAAACTGCAGTACTAACTATATCTCCCTCTATAAAAACCACACTCCTAGCAACAATAACTTGTCTAGGATTATCTCGATAAACTAGCCGATATCTTTTTGTGTTCTCACAGTAACCTACAAAAATAATTTCACTTGACTTTTTGTCAAGCTTCTTCCGTTTTTCTTTCATTACATGAACTTGAGCCTTACAATCAAAAATTTTTAGATAAGATAAATCAATTTTTACCCCTGACCATGTTTTCTCAGGCAGAGATCCACTCAAAGCGGCTGTCGGAGATCTATTTTTTAGATATATGGTTGTGCTTATAGCTTCAGCCCAAAATCTTTTATCCAAATTTGATTCGAACAACTTACATCGAGTGCTTTCAGTGAGTACGCGATTTGTTCTCTCCGCTACACCATTTTGAGCTGGACTCCCCGCGACAGAGGTCTGATGAACTATCCCATGATCTTTGAGAAACTGTTCAAAACTATTACCAGTGCTTGGACCATTATTATTTACCATTTATATCAACGACATAGTAAACGTCATTAAAAACTGTAAAATATGTATGTTTGCAGATGATACAATGATTTATATCACAGGTACAAATTTGATTGAAATGGAAACGAAAATTAATTCTGATATTCATAACATATACGAATGGTTATGTAATAATCAGTTGTGCGTAAATGTTAATAAATGTAAATACATGATAATAGGCAGTAAGAATAAATTAAGATCAATAAACTTGTTAAATTTAAATATTAATATTGATAAGCATAAAATAGATAGGGTAAATGAAATAAAATATCTCGGAGTAATATTGGATGAAAACCTCAATTATAAGTCCCATGCAAATTACATAATGAAGAAAATGTCTGAAAAAATTTATTTTCTAAATAGAATAAGTAAATATCTTAGCACTTATGTAAAAAGATTATTCTACAAAAACTTTGTTAAAACACACTTAAATTACTGTACAACGATACTATTTAATTTAAAACAAAACCAAATATATAAATTACAAATAATACAAAACAGAGCGTTGAGAGCCATATTAACATGTAGAAAAGAAACTCCCGTAACACTGATGTTAGATGTACTACAAGTATTAAATGTTAATCAAATTATTATATTTAGGACAATGATGTATATACATAAAATCAAACACAAATTAATACCTAGTTATATAAAAGAAAATGTAGCTTATAGTAAGGATATTCATAATTATGATACCAGACAAAAAAACGACTTTTACGTTAAAAAAATGTATGAAAGCCAATACTTTTACGAGCTTATTTTATAAAGGATTGATATACTATAACAACCTGCCTGAAAATATAAAAAATACAAATAATTGTAAAGAATTTAAATCAAAATGTTTTAAATATGTTCAAAATTTAAGTTTAAACATTGAGTTAGGAATAATTATTTAGGCAACAAATGTACAATTACCATGTATAAAAACTGTATATAAAATAGCGATGCTAAATAAACTCTATATTATATTATATTCTCCACCTCTATCTGTTCGTAGACATTTTAATGTTTTACCAGTCTGATTCTCAACCATAGCCTTGAATTCACAAAATTTTGAAAAAACTTCATCTTTATGTTTGATCATATAACCAATAACTTTTCTACTAAAATCGTCAACAAAAATTAAACAATATTTAGCTTTACCCCAGGATGGTACTTCAAATGGACCCGGAACGTCACTATGGACAATACCCAAAATTTCCTTAGCTCTTCCGCCTTTTTTAGAAAAAGGCTTGACAGTTTGTTTGCCCTCAAGACAAGTTACACAAACTTTATCAGGTTCATCAACAAAATTTAACCTGTTGCTATATTTCGAAGCATTCTCAACCCTTTACGATTAAGATGACCCAATCTTTTATGCCATAATTCCTGATTGGAAACATTTGCTACAGCAGCAGCCCTCACTGATTCTTGTAAACAGTTATCAACAATGTATAGACCATCTCTTTTTGAACATGAAAATTATATGTCACCTATGACGGAGAAATCGGAACTAGTGTACACTGTGCATGCTTCTTTGTTAAAAACTACATTGTAACCCTTTTCAGTCATTTTGCTAACGGATAACAAATTAGTACAGACTTGGTACATACAATACATTAGTAGCAGTTTTTACATTACCTTCAGTAAGTGTTATTTCACTATCACCGACACCAGCAGATTTGATTTTGGATTCATTGGCAATACTCACACTAGAATCCAAATTGCAGAATAGAGATTTATCACAAGCCATGTGCGATGTCGCCCCAGAATCCACGACCCATGATGTAGAAGAAGAAGAAGAAGAAGGGGTCTCCACATTCATAGCATCTCATTTTATTTACCTTATGCTTATGGAATTGTTCCTTTTTACTTGAATTTTGAGACAAGAGTGCTGTGGTCGATGTTGATTCATCCTTGACTCTTCTTCTTTCACTTTCATTCAACAGGGCTACTTTTACATCTTCAGATGTAGCATCTTCTTTAAGTTGTTGATTTAAAGCAGCTACAAAACTTTCATATTCTTCCGACACACCATTTCTCATGACGAAAGATACCCATTTATCTTCTAACGTCTCGTCAATATCTGCGAGCTTTTGAACAGTCAATAAAATTTTATTGATATAATCCTCCATAGTAATAAATGAGCTTTGTTTCATATTAAAAAACTTTCGTGTCATTTCATATTTGATAGCCATTTGTTCCCTTCAAAAGTCTTCTTTAGATTATCCCAAGCATCTTTTGAAGTTGCAGCATTATGCACGTGTACATAGCATGTAGATTTTGCTGATAAACATATTTTTGCTAGTGCACTTTGATCTCGGATTATATCCACTTGATTATTAAGTGGTAAGGTTTCATCGACATAACCGAACAAAGCTTCTAACATCAAACTCATTTTCATCGCAAACTTCCAACTGCCATAATTGCTCTGTCCTTCCAATTTCTCAATATTCGGTACTGATGTTGATACAGACGAATGTGCAATAACTGTAGAACAATCAGTGGTTGTTGGTGTGGTTGACATGATTTATGTTATAAAACCAATACAAATCGTAAAAAGCACAATTACTCAATTTTAACACTTCAGAATGCTATTTTCTTAATAATGTTATGTGTAACTGGGCCCATAACCTGTTAGCGATTTGAAATAAAGATACACATACTTGGCTAAATACAGTTTTACACGATTTTATTTTCCCCTTTTTACAGCATAAAAGAAAGTACATATAATATGGCTACTTAAACATGACTCAACATTTTTTATATCGTTTATATTTTTACAAAAATACAGTGTTACCACACTTAACAAAAAATGATATTTTTAAAGTATTTAAAAAGAATAAGAACATTTTTTATGATTATCCTTATTATATAATCTTCAACAAGAATGCCAACTTGTTTTATGCTTTTCTTTGCTATAATTCTAGATTTTTTTTAGTTTTGTAATTCCCGTTTCGTCACAGTTAAATATTCGCGTCAGAGGAAATTTATATTAAAACGATCCAGAAATTAATTCTTGTTGGTATTAAAGACACAAATATGAAATCCTTTCAATGAAAAATTTGAATAATAGAAAATACAAAAAAAATCTTTTTCTGCGATATAGACAGTAGATTTACAAAATAGATTATCCGATAGTACAATAGATCTTGTTACAAGTTAGATATTATTGTTCAGGCTTGCTGCCCAACCTGTGCACAACCCTCGCACTTCAAAAAGCTTTTAGCAAAGACCACACAGGAAACATTGGTTCTTTGCTGAACGAAAACGGAAAGTTTACAGACTCGGTTGAAGATACTTTGCAAGAATTACTGCAAAAACACTTCCCGGGTTCATCGTTAACTGAAGTTCCTAAGCACCAGGACCAAGTGGTACCAAACAAACGGCCACCCAAAGGGAACTAGGACTTAGCGAGAAAAATAATTAATCCTGAAAACCTAGAATGGGGAATCAATACGTTTAAAACCTTTCAGTCTTCAGGAGCCGATGGAATTTATCTCATCATGCTGCAAAAAAGATTTGCTGGTCTTAGAAACGCAGTATGCAAAATTCTCAGAGCCAGCTTAGCACTTTCGCACATACCAAACAGCTGACGGATTGTCAAGGTGGTATTTATACCAAAACTAGGGAGATCTACGTACGCCCAGGCAAAATCTTACAGACCGATTAGCTTAACTGCTTTTTGCAAAGTTTTTCGTCTTTTTTGCTAAGTTTTTTTGCTTTTCAGCACCACGTTTATACGCACGTTTGCTCATTTTCACGGTAGGAACTGGTCTGAGTGAAAACTTGTGTGTGACCGCGATCTCATTTTATTTCGCTATTATCGATTGCCATTCTTTCTCTTTGCACCGAAATCAGTATGCTTATCAATCTGGAAAATCTTGCGAGCTAGCAATTCACCAATTAGTAAGCGGATGGGAAAATGCAATCCAATACAATTAACCAATTGTATTGGGTGCTTTTCTAGATATTGAAGGAGCATTTGACCACACTACCTTTACCTTAATTGCAAGGGAAATAGAGAAAAAAGAAATCACACCTCTAGTTTCAAACTGGGTCAACTCAATGCTCAGGAATCGGACGGTAACAGCTACTTTGTACGGTAGCACTGTGGAAGCCAAAGTGGCTGGCGGGTGCCGACAAGGCGGGGTGCTATCATTCCTACTGCGGTGCCTCGTCATGGACGGATTACTATAAGAACTAGAAGACAACGGGGTATTTGCTTTAGAATACGCCGACGATCACCATTATCACAAACTGGAAGTTTGGGGCAACTATATCAAACATAATGCAAAGTGCACTAAACACCGTCAAAAAATGTGCAAAAAAAAGGTTTATCAGTGAAGCCAACTAAGACGGCAATTGTTTTGTTCCGATGAGAACCACGCCTACAGCATCCGTGGAAGCACTACTTTCACTTTCATCATTACACGTCGTTGTAATGATGGAAGCAAGACAAGCAGCATACAAGCTGTGATATTTTGTATTCCGCGCTTACACGAATCTTGTACGTGCGCAATAATTAGTAAGGTGTAGTCAGTATATGTAGTAGCCATTGTTAGAGTAACAAGTATATTGTTTTATTTCTTAAATGTGTTTGCCTTTACTATAAACAAGCACTCTGCAACTCTGCAATTCCCTCCAACAAGCTGTAGCTTAATGAGCACGCGTCAATTACCAGGAAAAACAAACCGGGTATATACAACGTACTGCGTGAAGAAACAATCTTGAACTATGAGATCCGACTTCAAAAAAAAATTATTTATTATTGGAGAATGACGAGACTCCGCAGCATCTGCTGTACAAATGCGCAGCGTATCAAATGCAACGCACAACGATCCTCAGCAAACCAAAGCTAACCGATGATGAGTTGAAAAAAGCCCATTGGAATAAATTTCTGGACGAAACAGAACTGCTGAGGGAGTAATAAATCAGAGGTGCACAGAACGACCAAGGAGACCGCAGTGCAGGGGCGCTAGACGAACCACCTCTTGAATTAATAAAAAAAATATAAATATTATTAAAAAAAATTTTTTTTTAAACGTAACATGAAAGGTTTGAATAGCTATTTTATATTTAAAAACAGATTTAACAGCAATATTTTTTTAATTTGTAAATATCTCTACACATTTTCTTGACTTTATTATTAACATTTGTTGTTTGAGAAAGGTCATTCTCAAAATTAGGTAATATAATAAAAAACTAGTTTCGATTAATTATATCACAAGAAGGTTAGCAGGTTTATCTATTTTAATTATTAAAAATAAGCTATAATGTATTCATTTAGATTTAACATAGAATATATAATATAAAAGATTTTTTTGTAATAAAAATTAAAAGAGCATACTTATAATGAGTAAACAAATAAAAATCAATATTTTTATTGAAGGGCTGCTAACAGAAACCTACGGCACATGCCTGTTGATTGCACATTTTTTATAAACTGCTATAAAGAATTATTATTAACAGAAACATAAATTAGTTTTTTTTTATCTAAACCAAAGGTCACACACAAAAACAAATAAGAGTAAATGTTGATAAACCAGAATTTGGTTCTAGCAATGATAGAAATGCTAAGTTAAAAAAATTCAAATTTAAAACGTAATTTCTAATATTGAAGTTATTAAATCGATATCTTTAAAATATCAATGAATTGAAAAATTGCATTTCAAATTGCTTTTTTTTCTAATTTTCAGAAGCACGTTTACGCATGGGCGTTGGATCATAGAGTCCACCACAAGTACAGTGAAACAACGTCAGATCCTCACGATGCTAAGAGAGGGTTCTTTTTTGCACATGTAGGTTGGTTAGTGCTCACACCACATCCGAACGTGGTAGCTAAGAGGAAGATCATTGATATGAGCGATCTTGAAAACGACCCAATTGTAATGTGGCAAAAAAAGTAAAGCGCATAACTAAAGCACACGGTAGTTAATCTAATCAAACATTTTTAATTTAGGATATACCCAATTCTGTTCCTTTTATTAACAGTAGCTCTTCCAGTATCCATTCCAGTTTACTTTTGGCAAGAAGATTTATGGAACTCGTTTTGGATTAATTTTAATACCAGATTTTCTATTACTTTAAATATTGCATTTTGTGTAAACAGCGTTGCACACATGTGGGGACAAAAACCATATGATAAGTAAGAACTTGAGAAATCTTCAACATAGTGTATAATTAGTCGCCTATTTCAGAAATATAAACCCTGTTGAAAATTTAGTCGTGTCCGTTGCAGCATTAGGGGAAGGTTGGCACAACTATCATCATGTTTTTCCTTGGGATTATAAAACGGGAGAATTTGGTGACCGATTTAATTATTCCACTAAATTTATTGATTTTTTTGCGAAAATTGGTTGGGCGTATGATTTAAAAAGTGCTTCTTCAGAAGTAGTTGCTAAAAGAATAAAGAAAACGGGAGATGGAAGCCATGTTAGTAACCCCACAGTAGAATTACAAGAATTTGATTATGCCGGTACAAAAAAGTTTAATTAGCAATTTAGAAATGCTAGATATTGTATTTTAAAGTTTTTATAGTTTATAGTAGTTGGATGTAACAAATAAGTAATTTATTTTGTTATTTTTACAAATGAGAATTTATATTTATTAAACATAAATTACAATGGTAATACTGCTTCAGTACAAAATGGAAGCTTTAAAGATTAAGCGATGTTGTGCTTACGTCTTGTGTTTCCGCAGTGTATAAAACAAAAGTAAAATTGAAATAAGCATTCAGTAAGCGCCTTATAAATTCGAACCAAAAGACTGCTTATGGTCTCGAGATATATTTAGGGCTCTAACCTGAGTTTATTATAATTATTTTAACCTATAACGAAGTGGTCCAAGTTTTTTATTTTACTGTAAAGTTTAGAATACAACAAAATTCATAATTAGAATATTGTTTTAGAGTTTTCAATTTGTTTTGCACCACATTTAGAAACATTAGTTGACTGTGTGCCTTTGTGTGCTAAAATGTTGAGCACTGTGTTACAATTTTATTTTATAATGAAATAAAAATGTTTTATTTATATAAATCATGTATACGTGTTTATAATATTTACAAAATAAATTTCTACAAAACTATTTTTTTTAATTAAACAATTGGTTCGTTTATTAAAAAAGCTTAAACTTTTTACACGCTAGCAGGCAAGAGGAAAGATTGTTGGATACAATACGATATTTATGTCTTTATATTTTCACAAAAATATAAAGTTGGTAAATACTTTTTTTTTGGTTAGTTCTTGTCCGTACGGTGTTATTAAATAAAAGTTTGATTGGAATTTGATCTGTCAAAGTGCGGTTTAATACGTTAAACGTATTTATTTATTTCGTTTTAATTTGTATTCTTTAGTTTTTTTATGACTGGTAAAGTAAATAATTTAATATGTAAATTGCTATAGAAATGTTAACGTTGAAAGCTGATTTAATGCCCGCGTAATTCCAATAAGTTTTGGATAAACCGCGGACTAAAACCTCGACGTACAGGCTATAATGTCAATGCAAATCTGAAAATTCTACCAGAGTGAACAATTGGAATGCCATTTCGCCCTTCTGGGTTTTTTCGGCAGTGAGAGAACATCTTCTACTGTACTTCCACAAATGCGTTGACAGTTTTATAGCTTTATAATAAATGATGTGATTAACATGAATGAAATACGTTCTCATAGTATAAATTTACTATGCACGAATAATAGTATTATAAATGACTATAGATATGGAAGCGTAAAAAGCTAATTTTATACCTGCGTAATTCAAATAAGTTTTGAATAAACCGCAGGCTAAAACCACAACGTATAAACATTGTAAAGTAACAATGTCAATGCAAATGTAAAATTGCCACCAATGCATTTGTGTTCACCTACTGCTGAAGAATCGTAAAAAGTCGAAACGGCCATCCAGTGGTTTACTCTACACTATTACAAGTTCTGCTGAAAAAGGAAACGACAATCTAACAAAGAACCACTACAGATTATTTTTCTTAGATTGTCGTTTGATTTTTCAAGTTTATCGTTTTCTTCCTTACTTTTTCGAGTTTAGAATCTGGCTTGGTTCACAAGTCGATTACCTAACTCTTGAAAGGTTCTTAGTTAGATTTCAATTGCTTGTTTGAGTCTTTAAATGTTTCTCTCACTTCGGTTACAACGATGACACATTTCGAAATCAGAAGACGTTCTCATATTAGTATAGTCTGCCAGCAGTGTTGTAAATAAATAATTTTTAAATTATATAGATACAGATAAAAAAATTTTCCTGCAAGAATTATGTAGTATTAGATAATAGATAAACTATTTAAACTTTATATAGATAATAGATTAAATAATCTAGGTAGTAATAACGATAGATAGAGTTCATTTGAAGAACTACTATGGAATGTGGGAAATTACTGAAGTAAAACATACATATTGTAACTTGAATTTTACGGAACACTGGATTTTTATAAATTTTATTTAAGGGGGTACTAAACGGAGCCATTTTCCATGCAAATTGAGGTACACTTTTCTCAAAAACTACTAAATCGATTTTTGTGAAATTTTGAACACGTTTTCTTTACATAGTTTTAAAGCTGTACAGCAGGTAGAATTTAATTTAAAGAAATAGTAAATTTTTTATTGACTTAGAAAGTTTGAAAATTTTATTGTCTTATTAAAAGTAAAGTAAAAAAGAAACCAGCTGGATTTTTAAAATTTGCTCTGCTGCGTTTGTTACTAGCGTCGCCATGAATAAGATACAAAAAAACACACTCAATTACCTGTCATAGTTTTGAAGAAAAGTGTACCGAAATAGAAAAAATACAACTGTTCAGGAGAAGCAAGAAACAAAAAAGTTTTGTTTTTTTATCTTTAGTAGTCGTTTTTGCTTTTCAAAGTTCTTGTTCCTGTTCGTATATTGTAGTGTTATTGTTTTACTTGTGTTTATTGTAGAGATTTTATTTTACTCGTTTCAAATATGCCGAGAACGGGTCCGGTTTTCAAGAAGAAAAAAAGGCGGTTTTCAGGTAAAAGGCCTGCAAAAATGACATCGAATGCAACTTGTTCAGTAAATGTGGAGTCACCACAACGTTGCTCGACAACACAAGCTCCTGTTTCTTCAAGTTCTAAAATAAAACCTCAATTGCCTGAGTATTTGAAGTATGAAAGCACTGATGTTTTCAATATTGTTTCTATCAGAGCGTTGAGTGCGGCGGTGAATTCTTTTGCTTTGTGCAAAAAATGCAATGGGCAGATTAGCCTAAACATTGTTGCTCGGAATGGTCTAGCATTATCAGTTAATGGAAACATACCTCGTTGCCGTATTTTTTATTTATTAAAGCAAGCAATTATTGTGTAACGCATAGCTATAAGAGTCCTTCCAAGTTTATACTTAAATTTAAGTAACTTCTAAATCTTGTAGAGACATCGGATTTTTTGCATTCTTTGCAGAATATAGTGTAGATTAAAAAACAAAAATAAAAAAAAAATTGATAGTTTTTAAATTTTTTCATTAAGTACCCCCTTAAATAATTTAAATAAAAAATTATATATATGCAGATACATATAACTTATATATTTTTGATTGTATCTAGATACATATAAATAGATAAAAGATATGAATCTAGATTAATTTATCTATATAAATTTATATAGATAATTTACAACACTGTCTGCCATTCGGTCAGTCGCACCGCAAACCGCGGAGCAACCGTTCATTTGTTTTGTGATTTGTCGTGTTTGAGTTCGTTGAATAAAAAATTTTTTTCTACGTTAATATGGATCCTAAAAAGCGACAGTGAAAATAGGAGGTTTCTGGCAGAATAAACTGAACAATATTGTTTTACGCTGCTTGATAGCCTCAAGCGGTTCCAGTGTGCCTTATATGCAATAAAACTGTCGCTATTGTTAAAAATGGAAATTTGAAGCGACATTATGAAACAACTCTTCAGCAATTCCACAAAAACTTTTCTCTTGGCAGTGAGGCTCGTAAAGAAGAACTTCAGGCATATCTTGGTTCTTACAATAAAAGCACAAAATTACTAGTTCGTTGCATGAAGAAAAAACAGATGTTGTCGCTGTAATTCAAGGTATTCCATTGTCAGCGAGAAGTAATACACGAAGAACTAAAATTTTAGCTGCTAATATTAAAAACACTCTTCTCAAACTTCTGCAAAAGGCACCTTGCTACGCCATAGCACTTGATGAATCGTGACATTTTTGATGAAGAACAAAATTCTATTTTTGTAAGATTTTTTGACATTGAGTGTCAAATTTTTAGGGAAGAGTTGCTAGCAATATCGCCGTTGAAAGGTAGCACTCGAGGAGAAGATTTATTCAAGATGATTGATGAACTAATTGCTAAATCTAACATCAGTTACGATAAAGTGGTGTCGGTTTCAATTGACGGGGCCCCAGCAGTGATTGGCAAACAAAAAGGTGTAGTAAAGAGAATCAGGTCTAATATGGTATCAGTGCATAATTCACCAGGCAGCCCTTTGTGGAAAACTTAGTGCTACACTGAAAGAAGTGATGGACAGCTTGGTCAAATTAATTAATTTTATGAGATATTCTGCTCTTTAGCACCGACATTTTAAGGAGTTTTTTTTTTGAACGTCTTACTGCAACACAACAATGTTCGTTGGCTAAGTAAAGGTCAAATTATTTAACGTTTCTGGCTAATGAAAGAACAAGTAACCTTCTTCTTGCAAAACTTACATACGCATTCCAGGAAGCACTTTGAGATCGTAACAAATAAGCGCAATATGCTGGTTGTGGCTTTTCTAAAAGATATTTTGAAATATTTAAATGCGCTCAACACAGTTACAAGGAAATGGAAAATTAATATGTGATCTGATACAACGCGTGTCTGATTTTCGTCGTAAACTGGATATCTTTGAAAAAGATGTTCCTAGACAAAAATTTTTTCATTTGTCGATAATTCTTGAATATAAAAAGGAGAACTCTGAAGAAGAAATTGCAATGTTTGTGAAATTTTTGTCCGATTTTAGGAACGAATTCGCTACAAGATTTCAAGACTTTGCAGAGATGGGCAAAATATCTCCGTTTCTTAAATCGCCATTTGAAATGGATGTGGCGGCAGAATGAACAGATGTGACTGCCAAGTTGCTTAATCTGTCAAAACGATCACTTCTAATGGAAATAGAAGATGTGTCTTTGCAAATATATAAAACTGTATCCACTGAGGAATTTTGGACTAAACATGTTCCAGAAAAATATGAAAATTGCAAAAAGCTAACTATCAATTTGGCCACTATGTTTGGCTCGACATATGTATGTGAAACATACAAATATGAATTTTTTGAAAAACAAATATCGTTTGAGAATAACGGACGCCCACATAGAAAACACACTTCGAATTTGATGTTCTTCTGGAAAAACAAACTACAAGTTTCTGCAGTTTCTCACATTAATTTTATGTCTTGTGTTTTATAATTAAAAATTTTATTTGAAACTATACAATTTTTCTGAATCTCGTTAAAATTTTCCCACAGTATCCGGACCCCACCTAAAACTACTTGCCGACCCCTGCTCTAGCGTAACTATTATCAATGCTATTATTAACAATGCATGTTACATTAGTTACTCACGACGAACTAAATTGGAATTAACAAAAACTGTTTTACTATGTATATCGTTTTCTGTCTCGTATGTACGATAATAATAAAGCATCCTAAAAGAACGCAAAAAATTGGCAACAGAAATGAGTAAAAGACGGCCCGTGAGATTGCCATCGTATACAAGCAGATAACGCGTACAGTACTGCACCATCGTTGCAGCGTTGGACTTCGCTGTTCAACAATTTGCAGATATTATCGAAAGCCTTTTACCGGAAGACAAACACGAACTTTCTTAGCATAGTTTACGGATTTGTAAGACAAACTGAGAACGTTACTGACAGACTAAAATTTAGAATTAGCAGACAAACAACTATCGGCATTGCTTCGCGAGATAAAGATTGATCGCGTCCAAGGTAGAGGAAACAGTAGTACGTATCTACATTATGGCTTCAGGGAAAGTTGTCACAAATACAAATTATATTATCCGTCGGTCAAAACGAAAGATTGTAAAAGTTGGCAAAAATAGCAAACAAAATTTCTGAGATTAAAACATAGCTCTGCAATAACTAGCCAGCAAGACGATCAACGTTATGAGTACGGACACATTATTAACACGTGTCATCTTGACATGGCACATAAAGACGCGACACATCTTTAGTCAATCTAGACGCGCTATGACGTGCTTGAAACGTGTTTAGAGCATCTGACGACACATAATGTACGCGTCTATTTAAAATAATGTATTAGATATTTATATTTTTATAATACGTGTTAACACGTGTCAACACGACACGTGTTAAGAATGTGTTCGTAACTTAAATCAGCGGTAAAGTTACTTCTACTGAGTGAAGTGTCGATGTCCCATGTATTAATTAACCAAGGAACGACTCGAACCGTTGTTAAAAGAGGCGGAAAATTACAACTTTACAAAATGCAGACGTTTTAATGATACCCACAATTAATGCACAACGCTAAAAATCTTCGACGTCGTTGAAGTTATTTTCTGCAAATTGGTGTGCAATAAGTACGGTTGGAAAATGTTTGAACCTCGGGTTACGTTATGTATTTCGACGGAAATTTTGAACTGGTTAAGTCGCAAATCCAATTATACACGCCGACTTTTTCA
This sequence comes from Aquatica leii, assembly GCA_035610365.1. Lineage (NCBI taxonomy): Eukaryota > Metazoa > Arthropoda > Insecta > Coleoptera > Lampyridae > Aquatica > Aquatica leii. The sequence goes on from CM069433.1 coordinate 155,326,223, forward strand.
GGTATGATGATGAACTATTAGTTGACTTAAGAAGCTGTCAACAATCGCCATCTAAACATTCTGCAAAGTTACAGCCATTACTACGGTAGCCCAATTTTTCATTTATCGCCAGTTGTGAGCACAATATCCGCTGATAGTAATGTGTCGTTACTAAGAGCCAGTCAGTAGCAGAACGTATTTTGTTTTTGTTGACAAAAAGGAAAAGCATATAAAACACAAACCAATTTGTCTTCTATTGCCTTGCTCCGTTTGGACTCGCTAAGTGTACGCTCACACCGCAGGCTGAGTCGGGCGGTACAGCGCACAGGTACAGCGAGTAACCACAAACTTGAATTTATATAGCAAATGTTCACACACCGCGCGTAGTCGAGCGAATCCGAGCAGAGCAGGAGAATACAGATTAGTTTGTGTTTTGAAGCTGTTTCCTTGCTGTTTCCAGCCGAATGTTGGATGCGATAGACTTCGAAAAATGTACTCAAGAAATATGTTACATATAAAACATTTAAAAAAATATTTTATACATATAACTTGTGTTATCTATAAACATTGCTTATACATGCCTGAAGCTATGTATTTTTCTGGGTCCGCTTGTAATTTTCAAAATAAATTTTAACATTTTCCACACTTTGTTTTAGCCAAATGAATTTGGTGTGTTCAATGTCAGTATTGTAATTAATAGATTTTTTACACATCAAAATTGTAACATCTATTTTTAAAATTGCTTACAAGCTGGGAAGGAAGTAGGGAATAGGAAGTAGTACAGCATACAATCTCAAAAGGAGATAACAGGAGACACTGAACAGTAAAAGCAGCAACAATGTGCAACGAAACAAATAGATGTGCTGAAGTATTGCGTATTGCCAACAAGACTCCTAAAACGTTTGGCAAAAATGCTTTATGAAAAAACGTTTTGTTTACTAGGTGAATTCTTTGTTAAAACGACTCCAACAACCTCGATTCACCAAGCTTTTCTGTTCAATTACGCAATCACCTATAAGAGATTTGACCGGATCTAACATCACATTACGAAAGACACGAAGTTTTTGTTTATTTCAATTGAAACAATCCACTCGCATTTTGCGATGACATAGTTCCACAAACGTTGCAGCCACCGTATACTAGAACACACAAAGTTCAGATTGTCGTCCGTCTTACTAACAAAAGTTTTAAGTTATAGGGGAAAATTAACTATAGTGTATCTGTAACAGCCGGTAACCGACGTTCTTGACCTTTGTAGAATTGACATTACGTCACAACGTTTACACTCACAGAAAAGCATGAAAACCAAGTCAGGTCATATAACGAAGTTATCTGTTCGTCTCCAACTCTAAAGGCTACTGTCGCATCAGGTAGAAAATGAGTAGGTAACTAATTGTTCCATCTTTATAACGTTCAAGATGGTTTCAGCTGACTGCTAATTAATTAAATGAAAAATATGTCATTCGTAACATCGTTAATGTTATCTTATCATATATTACTTTGTAAGCGTTGCTATTACAAATACGATACACACCGCTGATTGGGATCACGGATATTGTTATTAGTCAAGTAATGTTATCACTTTATTAAAGAACAGGCCGAAGGTATGCTACACATAGAAAAAACATCGTTTATAGTAATCATACTGTTGGTTTATTTTATCAATTTTCTTCTCCGACTCGTTTTTATACATAAACAATAAATATGTCGGATGTTGACCAGATTAATGATTCCTTCTATAGGAGGATCCAAGGAAACATTCACTTCAAATTACATGCGACGTTTCATGTTGTTTAACCAACACTTCATCATTTGTTTCAACACTTTGTTTGACACAATAAAAAGACGTGATCTTAGCCTAAAAGTAAAACTTAATTTAACTACGGCGTCTTATGTGATCAACATTATTTTCTATTAATTTTTATTTTTGATGTAGTTCTTAGAAATAAATTAAACATTTTAACATTGTTTTTAATTTCTTTTTATTCTCGGCGTCTAGGAGACTATTTAATGCAATAGGTCTGTAATCTTCGATTTATTTGTAATATCGGATTTTTGTTATCATTCATCTTAGGATGCTAAGAAATATAGCTCTTATTGAAAAAATTAAATTTATATGTTCTAGTTATTTTGTATAACATATTAACCAAAGTAAATATAAGTAAATTTTTGCAAAAATGTGATTTAGTTATATCAAAGGTTATACCAACTACTCCGATACTGAGCGAAATGAATCTGATATAAACATTAGATTTATTTGACGAAATTGAAATCATTTTAATATACATAATTAAGCCCGACATGAATTCATTATTAGTTTTAGGGTGCGAACATGTCAAAGATACATCGATGAGCACGGTTGCCGTTTACGTCGCGATCCCCGTTTAGGTCGCGGTCGGGACTTACATCGACGTCTATTGGCTGGATGAGATTCAGCTACACAAAAAGAAATTTTTATTGTAAAATTGAACATGTATTTAAATTCTTTTTTGTGTAGCTGAATCCCATTCCGCCAATGGACATCGATGTAAGCAGTGTTGTAAATTATCTATATAAATTCATATAGATAAATTAATCTAGATTCATATTTTTTATCTATTTATATGTATATACAATCAAAAAATATATAAGTTATATGTATCTGTATATATATATTTTTTTAAATTTAAATTATTAAAATAATATTTATAAAAAATCCAGTGTCCCCGTAAAATTCCTCTTACAATATGTATGTTTTTCTTCAGTAATTTCCCGCATTCCATAGTAGTTCTTCAAATGAACTCCATCTATCGTTATTACTACCTAGATTATTTCATCTATTATCTGTTATCTATATAAAGTTTCAGTGGTTTATCTATTATCTAATACTAGATAATTTTTGAAAGAAAAAAAATTATCTATATATATATATCTGTATAATTTAAAAATTATCTATTTACAACACTGGATGGAAGCCGCGACTGCAACCTAAATGGCGATCGCCACTTATACATCGACCAGAATCGCGACGTAAACAACACTTATTCATCTATCTTTGGTATGTTCATACTCTTAAATTGTATATTTTCAAATGATCTTTCTTCAATGTTTCCATGGTTCAATGCTTTTGGGCAGTGTTGTGACGTATCTAGATACAAGTATCTAGATACAGTATCTAGATACTTTTGGAGTATCTAGTTACATATCTAGATACACTGCACAAAATGTAACTGTATCTGTATCTAGATACATTTTTTGTAGTATCTGAGTGGTTTAGATACTTAGATACTTTTTCTTGCTCAAATTGTAAATAGTAGCAAAAGTTTTTACTAAACACCGTGGTAGTTTTTTCTGTCAGTTCATCATATACATTACAATTTGAATTTGGAGACTTTGTATTCGGTGTTTTATGAGTGTAATTCTTTCAGCGTCGCCAATTCTAGTGGAATTCTGCCAAATTTAGAGATTTTATGTAGTACCGAGATGTTGTGGGTATTATAAACTGTTGTGGAATTTTGTTGACAATCCTGTATGAACCTACATTTTATATAATCTAGTATTACTTGAGAAATGTGACGTGTTAGCATTTATGCCATCAAACCAAATTCATACTTTAAAAAAAAGAAAACATATTTCAACTTTGTAGAATTATGAGTACAATATTGTAGTCATTATGGAACTTTTATAGTTTATGCAGGGAATCGCGACAAAGTCAATTGGCAACACTGAATTTCTTCATCAGCTCAAATAGAGCAAAGAAGTGGAGAAACTTTTTAGTGTTAGTAGTTTACTATTAACTCTACGTCGAAATATAATGACGAGACATTTAACATGCTATTAATTTTAAAACAAAATAAGCTTTATTTGTAAATTTGTATTTTTTTATGCGGTTAAGGTGGATAAGGTAATATCTTGCTTAATACCCAGGCAGCACACTGACGTCATATAACGATACTGACACGTCTTAATGAAGTCTTGTAATTTTGATGTCAATGAGACGTAATGTGCTGCCTGGGATACAGTTATTGTGTTTTTAGCTGAACCAAATAGACACGTTTTTTAAATTTTATTTCAAGATTTTGTTAAAAATGTATCTGACATGTATCTAGATACTCTTTTAAAGTATCTGTAACTGTATCTAGATACTTTTTTTGAAAAAGTATCTTATCTGTATCTAGATACAATTTATGAAAAGTATCTGTATCTGTATCTAGATACTAGAAAAAAAGTATCTGTTACAACACTGCTTTTGGGGAAAGAAGTTTTTCTAAGCTTAAATTAATAAAAAAATATTTAACACGTTCACTGCGGCACGAATTTTCATGTTTGCAATTTGTGTGTGTGTGTAAGTAACGCAGTGAACGTGTTTTAAGATCTACTATTTTACAAGAACGATTACCAAACCTGAGTTTAATCCAGTATTGAAACAAAATAGCTACAGATTTGGACACATAAAATTTAATGAATTTGCGCTCAAAAAGGTAAAAAAATTGATTTTTTAAGTAATATTCACTATGCAATATAATTTTTTTATAACAAACTTTTTTTTACTTATCAATAAAATAATTTTTTTTTACTTGTTCAGTATTAATCATATGCAGTTATTGGTTTTGAATATTTTTACTTTTGTTTTGTTTGGAAAATATATGCAAAATATGTGCAAATATATAATTATTTTATTATTAAATTAGAAATTTAAACTAAAATAATTTAAGCTTATTAGGGGCGGCAAGTTTTATCTGGCACCTAGGCGCTAACACACCTTGGCGCGGCTAATTGCTTAATAATCATTAATTGTATGTAAATATATAATAATTGAATATAATCTAGCATTATTAACAACGTCACGGACGTTATAACCAGATGACGGAATTTATGTATATCATTATTCATTATGCAAACTATTTGTGCTTTGTACAACTACAGCATATTAGTTAGAAATAAGCAGTGTTGTTACAGATACTTTTTTTCTAGTATCTAGATACAGATACAGATACTTTTCATAAATTGTATCTAGATACAGATAAGATACTTTTTCAAAACAAGTATCTAGATACAGTTACAGATACTTTAAGAAAGTATCTAGATACAAGTCAGATACATTTTTAACAAAAGCCTAGGCAGCACATTACGTCTTATGACGTTAAACTACGAGACGTCATTAAGACGTGTCACTGTCAATGTCGTCATATGACGTCAGTGTGCTGCCTGGGCATTAAGCAAAAAATTACCTTATCAACCTTAATTGCATAAAACAATACAAATTTACAAATAAAGGTTATTTTGTTTTAAAACTAATAACAAGTTAAATGTCTCGTCATTATATTTCGACGTAGAGTTAATAGTAAACTACTAACACTAAAAAGTTTCTCTACTTCTTTGCTCTATTTGAGCTAATGAAGAAATTCAGTGTTGCCAATTGACTTTGCGCGATTCCTTGCATAAACTATAAAAGTTTCACAATGACCACAATTGTACTCATTCTACAAAGTTGAAATTTGTTTTCTTTTTTTTAAAGTATTATGAGTTTGGTTTGTTGGCATAAATGCTAACACGTCACATTTCTCAAAATTCCACAACAGTTTATAATACCCACAAAATACCCGCTACGACATAAAATCTCCAAATTTGGTAGAGTTGTCGAAGCTGAAAGAATTGCACTCATAAAACACCAAATACAAAGTCTCCAAATTTAAATTGTAATGTACATGATGAACGGAGAGAAAAAACTACTGCGGTGTTTAGAAAAAACTTGTATAATTTACAATTTGAGCAAGAAAAAGTATCTAAGTATCGATACTACGAAAAATGTATTTAGATACAGATACAGATACATTTTGTCCAGTGTATCTAGATATGTAACTAGATACTCCAAAAGTATCTAGATACTGTATCTAGATACTTGTATCTAGATACGTCACAACACTGGAAATAAGCATTGAAATAAGAAGTTAAGTTGTATGCTGTAGTACAACTTTATACTTTTAATATGTGTAAACATACCTTTATCATCATATACTAATTAGGTGCGATTTATTAGTCAGAGAGTGCGCTGTAATCGTGAGCTAGAAACTGTAGAATATAGAATTGTGTTTGTTTGTATCACAGTTTGTATAGTACATAATCGTAAAAATGTGCTAAGTAAATAAAGAAAGAAAAGATAAAGAATAGATATACATCATTATTTTCAAGTATAACGAACCAAGCCACATTTAGTAGTAAACGACAAAGCGACAGTTTAAATTTGCCGGGCATCAATGCGTCTGTCTGCATGTGTCACCCGGAAAATCATTTCCGCTGGTCGCCATTTTGAAGCGTTGGTTGTTAAGTTGATACGTCGAACTTTTATTAAGTGAAATTTCTTATTTTAATCGACAAATGTAAGTATATTTTTGTTTTTTAAGTTCTACCTTAAACAGCATTATACTTGAAATTTTAAGTTACACTATATCGACTCGGCTTCTGCCCCGTTTCTCTCAAAAATTTTGTTTATTTGCACTTAACGTTGAGCGGTTGTGGTATTTAGGAAGTCTTTATATAACCGACTTAATTTTATAGAACGAAAATGACTGATAATGACAGAGAACGTTCACGGGAACGTGATAGAATCAAACGCGAACGTCCCAGCCGTTTTTCAGATGAAGGCAGAGATCGCAGTTTAGATCGGGGCAAAGATCGTGGTGGATCAAAGTCATCTGTTTGTCGAGTCTATGTTTCGAACATTCCTTACGAGTATCGTTGGCAAGATTTAAAAGATTTGTTTCGTAATCAAGTTGGAGATGTTTCGTTTGTCGAATTGTTTGTTGACGAGACTGATAAACCTCGAGGTTGTGGAATTGTCGAGTTTTCTGATCCTGAATCTGTTAAAAAATGTTTGGAAGTTATGCATCGGTTTGAGCTGAAGGGACGAAAGTTGGTTATAAAAGAAGATTTTGGAAATCAACGAGACAAATATGGTAACCGTGTTGGGTCTGCTGCTAATAAATCGGCAAGAGATCGTGACGATGGAAGAGATAGATTCCGTGATGATCGTCGTGGAGGTGGATACGAAATGTCCAATCAATTGGGTCGTTCCAATCAAGACATGTCAGATGGCAAATGGGGCAACACTTACGGTTTAAGCGCACAATTCTTGGATTCTTTGGGAATTCATGTACCTCTTATCAATAGGGTATTTATTGCCAATGTAAGTAATCACGAAACTCTTTTCTAAACACTTGTTTCTGTTTAAATGCATATTGTAAAGTTTATTTACAAAAATTTGGGTTTAATGTACTATATGGAAAAATGAACGATTGTTTATAGTAATGATTCCTATTTGTTGCATTACTTAATTTAACCATCATTGCTCTTATGGCTTCTGTTGATTAGCAATTGCTTGTTTCCTAATTTATTAATATATTAAGGACCCAGTATTGATGAAACACTTAATCTAAAAGTTTCTTGTAATAAAAATATTCGCTTTAAATTTTTGCATTGTAACACTTGTATTGTCTCCTCAAAATAAATTTGACACAGGTTTTATAACAATATGCAAAATTGTAAACTAAAATTTAAGAATGAAATGGTTTTTTTGGGACTGAAAAATAATATAATTTAACTAATGGATGAATTTTGGTTTTAATGTTTCTATTGGTCTTTGTAAAATGACGTGTTCTGAAAACCAGACAATTATTAAATGTTGCTGCACAAAATGTGTAAAAAAACATTGGATTAGTTTTGAGAAATTCTTTAGGAACTAAGGATATTACACAGTGTATTCATTCTATGGAAAATCAACCAAATAAAGTCAAATTCAACGAGATCCAGTGAATTATCCCTTGTCGGAGTTACCACAGCAAAGTAATTGAATACTTACTAGTAGTTATCATAAAATTTCATCTGTGTGGTGCCAATTAATCATTACTTTTCGAAATAAAATATGAAGCTTACTGTATTGAGTATTCAGTTTTGTAGTAGTTAAAGCACTTCATTGTTGGTTGCCTACAAATATTAAGCATCAGATTGTTATGTTTTTATTGATACTCCTTTATCTCTAGTTGCTCTCAGAAAGTGCGTTTGAACGCTATACTTTAAACGAAACTCGCAAAATTTTACACTCTGAATGTTATCTTCAAACAACAAAACCTCTCTTTAAAGTGTTAACGAATAAAATTTTTATTTTGCATCCGTTTTAACTGAGACAAAAAGAATTCTACGTATTTGACTGCAACGTCTGAAATGAGCGAGTTCTGTGATTGTGGGTGGATCTGGTGATGACATTTTTTTTTACTGTAGATAAAGCAACATTGATGTATTGACTAGCACCAATAGAACTGAAACACCAAAGAAAGTGAATGAAATAAATTTTATTTTTTTAATTTAAAAAATTATAGGTATAATATTAATGCTGGTTGAATTCAGTATAGAAACGAGTAATTTTTACAAAACTTAGGTCACTACAATTGCACTGAGAAAAGCTTCGCTTGTTTTTGTAAATTTTGCAGCTAAAATTGCTTCCGTTTTTGATCTTTGGAACCTTGAAATGCCAAATCAATGTGGATCGAAAACATTTAGCATGTACGTTATTAATGTTGTGTTTGCTATTTCAATTTATAATAATAGTTTTTCAGTATATGTTGAATAACTAAGAGAAAATTTATAATTTTTGTGTAATTCTGTCTTCTTTGTTATTAATTACTATTAATTTCTTCCGCGTTTCGCTGTGTCAAAACACGTTCGACGTTTCGACTAAACTGGACTGAAGGAGCTGGCAGTATGGACAGCGAAATGTCGAACGCAAATTTTGATACGGCGAAACTCGGAAGAAGTTATTAGTAATAGTGACAGCGGCCGTGAGAACCTAAGCAGTGTTTTGTCCTCTATGGTTTTTATTCGATTGTTCATATTTTCATGTAATGCATTAACCATTAGTAGCGTAGTTTTCCAAATCTTATTTATTGAAACGGTTTGTTTAAACAAGAAAGTTGTTAATTTTGGATGTTGTTTTAGATACATTGTTGGTATGTTTTTAGTAACGTCGCATAATTCCTTTGCAGTTAGATTACAAAGTTGACAAGAAGAAACTTAAAGAAGTATTCAGGATGGCTGGGAGAATTCAAAGAATTGATTTATCGACTGATAAAGACGGTAAAAGTAGGGGGTTTGCCGTTCTCGAATATGATCATCCGGTTGAAGCCGTTCAAGCTATATCCATGTTTCACAATCATGTTCTTTACGATCGCGCTATGACGGTGCGAATGGACCGCGAAGGTGATCGGCCAATGCTTAAACTACCCGATGGTTTGAAAGGTATAGGTATGGGTTTGGGTTCAAATGGTGAACCTTTAAGAGACGTTGCTCGGAATTTACCTTCGTTGTCGCAAACATCTACAAATCAATCTGTAAATGCAGGAACCGGAATATTGGGACCTATGCCTACAGTATCTGCGCTAAGCAATTTGAACAGTGTCGGTTCTTCTGCTTTTAACAGTTTAAGCACCAATGCGGCGATTTTGCAAGCTGCTAATCTTGCCGGTGTTAGTGGCTTATCTAGTAATTTACTTGCGAGTAGTTTAGGGGGTGGTGATTTAGGACTTGCCGCTGCTAGTCTAGTAAATAATCCTCTTGTTCAAAATTCGTCTCTTGCAAGTCTAACTGGCTCGAGAAACTTAGGGAGCGGTGGTTTGGGTAGCTCCAACTTCAGTCGAAGCGAATTGAGCAGCGGGCAAACTGGATCTGGGTACCAAACGCAAGGGATGTCACAAAATCAAAATTATTTAAGCAGCGGGAATAGGAACTACGAAAATAAAACTTCGAGTTTTAGTTTTGGTTCTGGGGACCGAGATAACAATACTCGTAATACGAGTGGTAACGTTTACAGCACGGTAAATAATGGCAGTCAAATGATTAGGTCATCAGGTGGTGGTAATACAGGTATCGCAGGAAAATCTGGCGGATATTCAAATAAAGTTTTGATCAACAATGTGAGTTTTGCAGTTTCATTTAGTATTTTTCTTTTATAACATTTTATTATAGCTTCCACCTTCTGCAAGTTATAAAATGCTTAGTGAGAAATGCAACGAGTTTGGCAACGTTCAGCGTATAGAGGATAAAGGCAACAGCGGTATTCTCATAACATTTAGTACAGAATGGGAAGCTGAACAAGCTATAAGTATCCTTTCAAAGATTCGTCTTTTTCACATATCTCTGATTTTCGTATTTTTTCTTTTGGATTAAGTTACAACAGTGTTCTAATTGCATGAAAACACAAGATGTATTTATTTAAAATTGTAAAAAAGAAATATGAGAATTGTTTGTATCCTTAACCAAATTTTAGAAAACATGGATCGAGCTCGAATTGATGGCCGTACTATTGATGTTAGATTTTTCTATTAATTAAAATATTCGTTTTTCAACACGATTAAGTTAGGTTATGTGACTTTTCTGGGTATTGTTTCTTTTAAAATTGATACAATGATCTTGTATTGACAAAGCTTCCTATGTTAAGTGTTATATTTTATTTTTTTAATCTTAACGTTTAGTTTGGATTAATCTACTGTATATTTCATTATAAATTTGTAGTCATTAATTGTGCGTGTGCATTGTTATATTAAAACATGTTGTAGATTAAGGTTGTTCAAAGTTACATATCTTAAAGAACTGCTGTTGTATAATACTTTCAAGACCGATTAGTTACAATGTGTTGGTAAGTTACAATGTTTAATTGTCGAAATATTCCATTTCTTTAAGATATTCTTTAGGTAAATTTGATTTTGTGCGCTATTTGGATAGTGTAAGTCTTCTTTAATACCGTTCTTGTTCAATACGCGTTCTTGGGCGTGTTTTAAAGAGAACATTAGCTGTTGGTTGTGTTAATCCTTATTCAAATGGAATATTTAAAATTAAGTTGGTTAATACCCATATAACTTCAAGTTTTTTCGTTAATTTTGTATGCTGTGCATTAATTATATGTATTTTTATAGGTTCTGTCAGTAACTTGAAGGTGCAAGAAGCTACAGACTTCATGGCCCAATCAACTTGAACAACACCTAGGATTAGATCACTGGGACACAACTAAACAAAACAACAGCAATCTGAGTTTTATTTCTTTGATTTTATCAAGTACTGATTTCTTAACAATAAGAATTCTTTATAAATACACACATAACTTATAAAAATATTTAATAAAAACAAATATCGCTATTTGATTTTTTGTAGTAACTTAAACCTTATTCTTCCTTAACAAAACTAAATTTTATGACATGCTTATGAATTACAATCATACTTTAAGGTACAGTAAAGTAGAATTCGTTGCAAAAACATTTTGGCTTGAACACTACGACCCATAAGAATCATCTGTATGTCTTTCTTTGTTAAAAAATAAACAATCGAAATATATCAAAGCACTCATAGTCTCTTATGAAACAATATTTACATTTTCTTGGCAAATTATGCTGGTCTAATATCGGAAGTCGACTGTTTTCGAAATTGTATAGATAAGTATACTACATGCTTGGCGAAATATAAACAATTATACCACGTTTTCTTTCAATCGGCTTGACATCTGGATCTGGAACATATTGCGAACGAAACATTGGGTACCGCACATTAATACTATGCCGGAGAATTTTGTAAACTGCACGCACAGGATTGAATATCATAAGAAATGGGGTTGAATTTGACATTTTTAAGGAGAGGAGCTTTTGCTTTGTCACAGAATGTTCACATCATTCAATGTATTAACTTGTATACTACTTTATTTATTAAAAAAACAATACATAGATTAGATGACATGGTTTCTCTCATAGAGGACTGTCTCCTATAAGAACTAAACCTTGAATAATAAAAAGCAGATAAGTGTATTGCAACTCTCTTTCTTCATAGGCAGAGACAAACAACCTTCGGCATTACTTCGCGGGATGAGAAGATTGGCCGCATTCAAGGTAGATAAGACAGTGCACTACGTCTTCAAGGAATGCTGTCATAAATATAAATTGTTTTATCCGTCAGCCAAAACGAAAAATTTGGCAGAGATTGCCGAAACTGGCAATTATAAGATCAGCATGAAGAGCATTAAAAAATCCGCAACGAAGCTATATCTACTGGTTGCGTTATTTCATTGGAGAAACAAATATACGAACCGACTGAGCAAGTGAAACAAATATCTATGCAAAGATAGATCGCGAGCACGGTGGAGATCTCGTGGACAAAGTTTAAATCGCGAGTGTTTTTAAAAACGCAAATTTAAAAAAAGACGCGAGAAATTGCGGAAGCAGCTTTAAACAGTTTTTGTAAAAATTCGAAACGAAATGAGAAAACGCGAGTTGAGTGGACTTACGAAACCGAACATGCGTTCGAAAGGTAAAAACGCGACCTCGCAAACGCCTCACTTCTCGCGCATCCCGCGGAAGAAGGGCTTCTTTCACTAACTGTCGACGTCTCCGCTTACATCGTCGGCGCTGTCTTAGAACAATTGCAGAATAATGCATTGCAACCACTTTCGTTTCGTAAATTCGGCGCAACAAAAGTACAGTGCTTACGATAGCAAGTTATACGTTGTTTACGCTGCAGTCAAACATTTTCGATTTATGGTTCAAAGTCGACATGTTATTGTTGTCCAGTTCTGATATCGTTTAGAAAAGCTAAAAATAAATCTTCGTTGTTTTTTCTTAACATTTTCCAACAAAAATGGTCCCAATGACTCTGAAAATGTTGTACTGGAACGCCCCTCATTTTCTTTACTATGCGAATTTTTGCGTCTAGCCACGACCGTTCTATCTCTTGTGTATGAGCTCCTATGACTAGATCCACAAAATTCTGTTGGTGGTTGACTGTTTCGTGATGGTATCCGACTTGGTGCAAATTACTATAAGCCCTCCACTCATCAGAATGAATAACCGACCCCAGTTGTACTTCTCGTTGGATTATTGGCAGTAAGGTGACCCGGTCACGTTGATAAATATAAAAATAGCGACAATCAGAGCCTTGTTTCAGCCCAAAAACCCATGGACCGTCTATTCTCGCCCCATGATTTCTGTTGTTCTCGATTTCAGTATCGCTATCTTCAGACAATGCTGCGCTGTCACCTTCCAACATTCTTCCGCGATCATATTTTCGGCGGCCCGCAAATCTTGCCTCATCGATTTGAATGGGTCGAGCTCTGGTGCCTACCATTTGCGCTCGTCTAGAGACAATCCCGGTGCATACTTCTCGGCACATGTTGTACCAATCAGTTAAGGTGTGTTGCGATTTTCCAGTAAGACCTTCTGCAATAGCCATCGGAATGTCATGCACGAACATGAACGCCAACTTCAATATGTCGCTAAGGGTCAATCTGCAGTTCAATCTGTTATTGACATCGGTGTAGTGGAAAAATTGGTTTCCTTTTCTTACAGAACGGGTCACTTGACAACTTTTAGTTGGACAACGAAGAACAGGTCTAAATTCTCCATTTCGATCCCGCCTCCTCTTATCCTGCATAACAGCTCCACATCGATGGCAAGGGTCAACTTGTTGCAGCTGATCCAGGAGACCGTTGTTGCGTAAAAATGTAAAGCAGTTTCTTCGTTTAAAATAATGGTTTGGTACAATTCCTTCAGCAACATTGTTGCCCAGAGAATGATTATTACTAGAATGATTACCAACCACTTCATTTTAGCTCCTTTTATATCCTTCATTAGACTAATTTCCTGCATTTCTCTAATAAAACAATCATTAACTACCTATATCAGGTACTTGCAGCACATTCATTGAGTAATGTTTACAAAAATGTCAAGACTCAGGTAGACCGCATACTACAGCGTAAATGTGACGGTAGACCGCATACTACTACAGTAGCACCTTAAAAACTTACCTACAAAAATACGTACGTTACAAAAGTTACTCTAATAACGTAAAATGAATGCAATAAAACTGTAATTTCGTTGTAGTTGGTTCGGTTGTTATATCGAGATTCCACTATAAAATCAAAAGTGGAATAGCAATCTCAAAATACGATTATACAGCTGTAGTGAAATAGCAATCAATCGCCCGAAGACATTTTGTTGTTTACTTAAATTTTTAGTTTTATAATTATTAATATAATTTTTGTTTTGTTTTTTTCGCTGCTTTTATCTATTTGTATTATTTGTAATGCAGTAGCAGCAGTGGTTAAAGGCAAATTGTACGTTATTATCGGTTATTATTGTTCGGATGATTTGCTAAAAATGCTATCGTTAGTAACAAAAACTGAATATAAAATTTACTTACTCACATCACATCACGTTTTTATAGAACTTAAAAAACAAATCTTGTTATGAAAGGATTTAGAACATTTGTAAAAAATAATTTTTAAATTCAAAATCAAGGTGTCTACTTCTGTGACATCATTTCCGGATGTGGGTAAACTGTCATAGGCTTGTATCCGTTACCGCCATTTGCAAGCGTCGTTTGTTTGCCGCTAGTGGTTTGTGCTTTACGTACAAGTTTAATACCTGTTAAATCTTCTTTAAAATGTAAGTAATACAACTAGGAATGTATTAATAGTTTGCTTTTATTACCTGTATATTGAATTAGTTTTGTACTAGCAATCAAATACATACAAGCGTTAAATTTTTATAAAACCTTTGTTCATAGATAAGATATGAGTGCAACAGAGGCAGAACGTTCAAGAGAACGGGAACGAACCAGCCGTGATCGTTCACGTTTTGCTGACCAAAGTAGAGAACGAAGTGCAGATAGAGGAAAATCTCGTGGTGGAATGAAATCTTCTTCATGTCGGGTCTATGTCTCTAACATACCTTATGAATATCGATGGCAGGACTTGAAAGATTTGTTTAGAAGTGAAGTTGGAGACGTGTCGTTTGTTGAGCTATTTGTTGATGAAAATGACAAACCACGAGGTTGCGGAATTGTAGAGTTTTCTGATACTGCATCGGTGAAGAAATGCTTAGAAGTAATGCACCGTTTTGAACTAAAGGGTCGCAAACTGGTTATTAAAGAAGATTTTGGTAATCAACGAGATAAATATGGAAATTTAGTTGGCTCTGCTGCTAGCAAACGTGCACGCGAACGTGAAGATGGACGAGATCGTTTCAGAGATGGACGTGGTAGTGGTGGATTTGATTTGTCTAATCAAATGAATACCAGTAACTCTGACTTCTCCGATAATAAATGGGGAAACACTTATGGTTTGAGTCCACAGTTTTTGGAATCTTTGGGAATTAACGTACCACTTATCAATCGTGTATTTATTGCAAATGTAAGTTTCTACAGTTATTTCTAATATTTATGATTATCCCTTATCACCTGAACTACAACATCTTATATATGTGGTTTTGTAATTGGAATTTTGAACAAGTTTCATATAAGAGGTTTTGTAGTTTTGAGGTTTATTTAATTAGGGAGCTGATGTCAGGTTTATTATAAGGTAACAAAAGAATCCTATCTTTGATTTTCACATATACACTTGAGGGTAATTATTGAAATCTACTTGTCTTGAATTTGGTCTCAGCTTTGATTGTGAAAAAAATTCCATATTATGTTTCTTGAGGGTATTCAGCAATGGAGTTGTATAGGTTATTTTTTCATTTTTAATGCTGAGGACTAAATAGACATTCTACTCGAATGGTTTACGTTTTACTTTTTTTTTATTTATAAATTGTATTGGGTATTAGATTGTGTCGATGAAGAATTTTTGGGTTTATATGTGGAAATCTTAAGTACATTTGACGGATATTTCAGTATATTCAGGGTTGTTTTAAAACATTAAAATGATTGAATTTAATCGACGTGTGGATTATTGGAAATTTATGAATAACTTCATATAAATTTACTTGAATTGCTTCTTTGTGAGTTACTGATTGTATTTTACTACTGCGTTAATCGTATGTGGGGGAAAAACGTTCTTAAAAATTGGTTTATTTTGCTTTCTAATGTTTTTGTACAGTAAAATTTCTCATTGGAAATGAATAAGACTAAACTTGTTTTAGGGGTAGGAGAGTAGTGCAACACTGAAAACTTACGGTTTATAGCAATATCATATTTTACTATTAAAAAAACCATGTCTGAAAGATAAACCTTGCAATACAATCTGATAGAAACCGAAATCGGTTTGCTTTAATAATGTTATATGTACGCAAAGCATTTTTGACATTTGTGATTTACTATCATGTACAGCTACAGGTCATCTACTAAAACTGTCTTATCATTATGGAGGAATTATTCTTTACCATTTGAATGTGGGCCTACTTATACCTACATGAAAATGCATAAAATGAGCATCTAGTAAACTGAAGGTGCTAATTGAAGCCTGTGTATGTATGTTAGTCTTTGTTGTTGGCAAAGTCAGCATGATTTTATCCAATTAACATCCTTATTCATATTTGACCATAAGTGTTGATTAGTAATCCGTTCTGTAGTTTCTTTTACTCCTCAATATTATAAGTTATGAATGACAAAAATGTATCTTCTGTAGCATTGCGGTACGTACAGTCTGTTTCTTCTTGTTCTTGCATCAGTATAATTCTTTTTTCTGGCATGAATTCTGGTAGTTTTAGAAATTTAAGCTTCTCATCACTTTTTGATTCGGTTGTGTTTTTGCAAACTTATTTGGATAAAGCTTAGTATGTGTTCTGTGGTGTATACTTCTCGGACTTCTTTGAAAGCAAATATCAGCAGTTTATGGTCCGTATATTTTGAGAAAAACGCAATTGTTTGTTCGTTGTTTATTTCGTCTTGGTTAGCGCGACCAAATCGGATGCTTCGACTACAAGGCTAATTGGTACTGATGCTTTGGGATATGCTAGTGTAGTTGCATTCATCAAACTTTGTTTTGTTTTATTGAACGCTTTGATTGACGATTTTTACAATTATGTACTAAGATTAGTTCTGAGCAACCAAAACTTCATTTATCTGTATCAATTATTATCCCATATTCCTGGAATCTGTTGAGAACTAAATCCAAGTGCTTTCGATATTTTACTGTGACAAAAGCTATTAGCACATCGTTAATACCTGGATAAACAAAATTAAGATTCACTAGGTTTTTATCGAAGAAAGCTTGTGCGGTTTGGTTACAGCAAATTATGGTTTGTCAGTGGTATTTAATAGTATGCTTTAATGAGGTCAATAGAAGAAAACTGTCTTTTCTGCTGACTGGTAGCTGAAATCTATGTGTAGAATGAGGTACCTGCTGTAATAGTTGCATTTGGCATTCTATAGTCTACAAGGTCTGTATGTTGTGTCTGCTTTCGGAACTATGTGAGTGGACTACTTCCTTGGAGAAGATGACGGTTGTATTATGCCTGTTTTCAGCATCCTTTGAAATTCGCATTTTGCAATTCTCAGTCTATACAGTGTTAATCTCCGAGGTTGCAGAAAACTGGTTGTCTTTGTGTTTCAGTATGATCCACAACATTGATTGCTTGACTTCTGTCGGTGTTTGCGTTTAACGTATTACATACAGGTATTTCTGTAATAGGTAATTATTAGGTTTTACTGCAAATAGTCGGGACTGGTTCCATTGTGGTCTTTGTACACCCACCCGGTATGTTTAAAAGTTGTCTATCAAAAAAAGACCAATATTCCCTGTGCTGAGGTGAGTAGCTGCTGCAAACAAAACCATTTATAATAAATGTTTTTTTTTTACTAAAAAAACGGTACGATAAAAAGTTAAGAGAGCTTTTTTCCTCACAATTGAACAAAGAATAAAAACATATTTTTATTTTTAGAGAAATCAGAGGCGTCATATTTTTTTCTTGAAAAATATCCCGTGACGTGCCAATACGCGCGCAACTGGTACGACTGAAACATCGTGTTGTATTGCAAAGTATGTGTCTCCCACAGCTATTAACACGCCATTATGATATCTCAAGCCGTTTTGGAAAAATCTAATTTTTACTCTTTTTTTTTTAAATTAAACTTCAACACGCTGTAGATGGGTAACGAAGCGTTTGCGCAACTATATTTATAGGAACTTTTTTTGTATAAAATGACCTGAGCAATCACCCCCTTTAATATTGCCGCATCTTTTTTAAACACTTTGTTTATAAGCAACAAAGTAGCAATCGCAAAATACTTTGCTGGTACAGCTTAGGCATAGCATTTACTGTCGCTTTATCAGCTTTTCGTATTCGAGTCCCATCTATAGTTTCGAGAAACAAATAAAAATATAACCAGTTGTTGATTTACGTGGGGCGTCTAGAAATAAGTGGTTTGTGAGAAAACATTTAATACCTTTAGAGTTTAAATTAAAAATGCTATTTTAATCCGCTAAAATAAGTATATAAGTTGCACTTTTACGTTGCGGAGTGCAAAAAAACGTTTATAGTTAAAACAAGCTGCTATGATCGTAAATTCAAAGATGAGCCTTGTTTTATGTATGGGAAATTTTACTGTGCGTTTTATTACTTTCCTCTTTTTTACTTTTAGGAAAGTTTGTTTCCACCAAGTTTATTTATTTTTCTGATTTTTTTTATTCCATGTTATAATTTGAATCATTTACAAATGATTTTATTACAACTCTGGATATATATTGGTACTGTTGTTGGTTGTACTGATTCTATATATTTTACAACCAATTAGTGCTAGGTTCACTCAATTTTTTTGTAACTGTCACTACTTATTGTTTACTGAAAATCTTGGACTTGTAAATATGAGCGCTTAGCGAGCAGCTCTATTTAAATAATTGTAAATTTGTTTTAATTTGTCAAGATTTTGGTTCCATTTAAGTTCGCATAATATCATTAAGGATTACTTTGCAGTTGGATTACAAGGTGGATAAGAAGAAACTTAAAGAAGTGTTTAGGTTGGCTGGTAAAATTCAACGAATTGATTTATCTGCTGACAAAGATGGGAAAAGTAGAGGCTTCGCTGTTCTCGAATATGATCACCCCGTTGAAGCAGTTCAAGCTATTTCTATGTTCCACAATCAAGTATTATACGATCGCGTCATGACTGTAAGAATGGATCGTGAAGGTGATCGGCCAATTTTAAAATTACCCGACGGTTTGAAAGATATTGGAATGGGATTAGGTTCTAATGGGGAACCCTTAAGAGATGTTGCTCGTAATCTACCTTCTATTGTTAACGCTCCTGTTCAACAGTCACATGGTGGTGCCGGCATATTAGGAGCTGTACCAACAGTACAACTGGGCATTGGTGGTGCATTAAATAACTTGAATTCTGCAGTTGGTTCTTCGGCTCTTAATAATGCGGCTGTTTTACAAGCTGCTAATCTTGCGGGCGTCGGCGGTTTATCAAACAATCTACTTGCGAACAGTTTGGGTGGTGGGGATTTGGGACTTGCTGCGGCTAGTCTTGTAAACAATCCGCTCGTTCAGAACCAATCTCTTGCTGCACTTACTACTGGAGGCAACTTGGGTGGAAGTTCCTTAAACAATTCGACTTTCTCTCGCAACGACTTGGGAAACAATCAGAATAATTCAAATTTTCAAAGTTCGGTTTTATCACAAAATAAAAGTTATTTAGGTGGCGGTAACAGAAATTACGATGACAAAGGGTCAAGTTTTGATTTTGGTTCATCAGATAGAGATAGTCGTAAAACCAATGTTTACAACCAAGTAAATAACGGTAATCAGATGCTTCGTTCTGGAAATGCTACTGGTGGTGGTGGTGGCGATTCTGGTGGTTACTCCAATAAAGTATTAATCAGCAATGTAAGTTTATTGGCTAGCGTACAAAAATATTTTACTAAAGTTTACTTTATAGCTTCCACCAAATGCTAGTTATAAAATGATAACTGAAAAATGTCGTGAGTTTGGAGAGGTTCAACGTTTTGAAGACAAAGGCAACAGTGGCATTCTTGTCGTGTTTGCTTCAGAATGGGAAGCAGAGCGCGCTATAAGTATCCTTTTTAAATTCAAGTTATTTTCTAATCGTTAGTAAACCTTTTATTGATTATTTAAGTGTAATTCAAAACGCGCATTAGTAGAAACAGATTTGTTATGGTTTTTTCTTAACTACTTTTTACAGAAAATATGGACCGTGCTCGTATTAATGGACGTACTATTGATGTTCGATTCTTTTACTAAATATAATAGAGATAGTTTTAAATTTAAGATCCGTTAGATTAGATAAGTTAGTTTCTGGGTATATTCATTAGGTGTATTTTTTATAAAGATGAGAAAATTCGTTCTGATTTGGCTTTCAACAAAGGACTTGACTGGTAGTTTATATTTGATATGTTTTACGTAAATGTGTAACTTTATTTTTCGATTTGAATGGAAGTTTAGGCTCTCTTTTGATTATCCATTATGTAACTGACTCCAAAAAAATCTGTAGTCATTAGCTTGTGTATTTAATACTTGTAAGTATGAATGAGTTGGTGTTTTAAATTTTGTCAAGTAGGAATTGTAAAAGTGTCGATTACGTTAATGCCGACTTCTACTGTTTGAGTTGCCGTTATTTTCAAGATTACGTCAATGCTGTTGAGGTAATTGGTAAGTTTTTTCAATGGTTTAGGTTTCGTTCTTTACTTCAAAAAGGTTCCATTTGCTCTAAGATACAAATTCAACTATTATTTTGTGGTTTAATATCTCTTATGGTTTCGTTTACAAAAGTATCGTAAGAAACTTTGGGTGTACAAACATGCAAATGGAACATATTTTCACATTTGGATTTACGCAAAAGGTGTTTTATGTTGGGGGACAGTTGCTTTGTGTTCCAGATAATGTTTTGATACAATTTTACATTTGATATCTTTGTAGTAAACTAATATTGTTTTTAACTGGATCGCTGTTTTAATATAATCTTTTTCAGGTATTTTATACATTGTACGAAATTGGATGAAGCTTTTAGCGAAAAGTAATGACTATACAATCATTACGAAAAGAACAAGAAATTTGAATTGGATATTCAATAGCGAGCAGTTACGATTGTGTTTGTCTTATCGTTTGACTACAGTAGATACGTTGGCATTGAGAGTAATAGTAAAGTAATATTTATTGTGCATATTTTGCGTAATTAGTGTAAATATTGATGAATATACAAGCTACATCAAAGTGTATTTGATGACTTACTTCGATTTATTACCTGCAGAAATGGATTGCGATAAGATAGCATTTTAAAAATAAATTAACGTGGTTTTAAATTTATACTAAAAAATAAGAAGGAACCTCGTAGTTAAATTGTATTTAACCCTATAGGTAAGCCATATTTAATGTTTGCCATGTTGAAATTGGTATGTTAGCCGACGTGTTTAGTTTACATTGACAACCAACGAACCGCCTCTGTATGGTACAAGACAATTAAATTTAGCGCCAACTTCATCGCATAACACTGAATAATCTAGAATTTTTACTACATGATTCAAGGTGTTGAGTAAATCTGTAGGAAGTGTCTTAACAGCTAAAGTGTAACGGTATATCAGGCAATGATACGATAAAACTGTTTTAGCGATGAGAATACGTTTTCGCTGCGAGTAGTAGTGGTTAAAGACTTGAAGAACCAGTATTCCTCTTTGACATGATCATCTGTTATATACCGCATAAATGCCAATAGTTGCGAACAAGAACCTGCATCGGGAAATAATAATTCCCGAAATATCGTTACTCAACTCTATAATACGACTTTGAACTGTAGTATTGGAGAGTGATATCTGTTTAATCTTAGCCACATGTTGCTCACGAATGACGAGCGACACTGCATCACATAAACAAGACGGGATGAGGTCCGTTCCTATAGTTTGCGATTTTTTATTCATAGCAGTTCGATAAGAAATTTGATATGCTTGAAGACACGATTAATTTGTCTTTTGTACATTTCCTGAAGAATCCATCCTCGAAGATTTCAAAGATCGCACTTTTCTCTTAAAAAAATCTTTATCTGCGAACTTAGAACTTTTTCGAAATGTTCTTTTAATTTGCTTGGTTTTCATACTCTGTGCAGAGAGAACTTGAGAACATATAAAACACAGTCTTTTCTATATTCCTGTGAACAAGATTCGTAGAAGCCATGGCAACTAAAACAATCGTAAAACACTGTTACGAAAGGTAGGTAACGGACAACAAAAAATACATGAACGGTGGATACTCGACAATATTTAAAAAACACATCAGAAGTGAAAGTTATTGTTAATACTAACCAAAAACATAAATAGGTAGATAGAACGGACGTAGGATCTTGCTTGTAGCACAGTAGAACAAAACGTTAAATCACTGCTTGAGTTAATTCAAACTGACAAGGAGACACCGAGAAATGGATTTCACCAATTGCGTTCCTGATTTTTTTAGTGATCCTTAAGGCCAAAAAAAAGTACCCGTATCTTGGCTTTTTGTGCACTACCGCTTAATTTTTAAACAATTAATTTTTTAAGATTAGGTGCAATACGCGAGTACTAAATTAACTGGTCTGTGAGAACTCTGGTAATCTAGCGGTAGTGATGTTTGCTTTGTAACTGCAAGGTCCGTGTTTCAATACCTCTGACGGTATAATTTTTTTTTTTAAATTACTTATTGCCGTATTATATATTAAATGACAGTAAGTTTAATTCTTTAAAAAAATTGATATGATCGTAATACAATAAACAAAATAAACTGCAAGATCCGTGTTTCAATAATAAATTTTCGTTTGTCAAAAGATTCCCTAAATTGAAATCATTCAATTAATTCGAACAGTTTGTAACTGCAAATTTAATATACTATTCCACATTTAAATTGTATAAAATTTATTAACCTAAATTGTATAAAATTTATTAACCATTTTACTTAAATATTTCAATTTTCACATTGCAAATACAAAATTAATGTATACCTACCTGCGATTTTTATATCAAACAACAACCAAAATTGTACGAATATGGTTCTATTACAGTTACACAACTGATATAAAAAATAAAAATTATTCAGTTTTTTATTTTGTTTATTGTATTACGATCTTAATATCAATTTTTTTTAAGAATTAAACTTACTGTCATTTAATATATAATACGGCAATAAGTAAGTTAAAAAAAATTATACCGTGCGAGGTATTGAAACACGGACCTTGCAGTTACAAAGCAAACATCACTACCGCTGGACCACCTGAGTTACTCAAGAAGAGTTCTCACAAACCGGCTAATTTAGTACTCGCGTATTGCATCTAATCTTAAAAAATTCATAGTTTGAAAATTAAGCGGTAGCGCACAAAAAGCCAAAATTCGGGTCCTTTTTTTTGCCTTAAGAATCACTAAAAAAAATCAGGAACGCAATTGGTGAAATCCATTTCTCGGTGTCTCCTTGTGAGTAGTAGTCTCCCGTTGCCGCTCGGATGAAAGCGTTTGGGGGCCCCGCCGTGCATCGTACTCGTACAATGTGTGTACAATCGCCTTCAACCAAAATGACCGCAAAGTGTATTTTTAAAGAATTTATACCTTATGCAAGCTATTAATTCTAGAATTTTTATTTATATCAGATATTTATATAGAATATTGCCTCTACTAATACTGTTATCTTTACTAGTGTATTAATAACATATTTGCAGTGACCATTGATAATTAATTAAATTATTTTTCCGTCGATCGTCTGTTAATAGTAATATTAACATATAATAATGTATCAGAAATGGATCGTTAATAACCCCTATTAATGAACGATTTTGTACAGTAACCAATGAAATCAGCAACCACCAATTGAACGATGTTGCACGACTACTAGATATAACAACGGTATACCTATACTTTAGTTTCTTTATAACTTCACAAGTTTTACTAACGTACGATCAACGGAAAAACGTTAAAACTAACTCGTTTGTTAATCGGCGACAAATATTAACGCGTTAAAATGTCTCGATTATTAATCGCAATCATTAACAACCTTGTTCGTTAAATAACTATTAATAGTGTACCTACTGATTGAAAATACATACGTCAAATGATCAATTAAATAAAAAACCATATCGTTCAGTTCTTTAGTACAAAACGACCTTCAGATTCAAAAATGAATATTATTTACATTTTTAACGATTTACTTTACCCCTATAAAACTCAAAAAATCGTTTTTTTAGTAATGTCGATTAATTTAAATCACCGTTTTAAACTAAACTACATTTCAACAAAACTCTTAAGTAGACTAACACCTAATCGCTTGTCTTATTAATTAGTTGTTTTATTATAGGAATACGTATATTTAATACATAAATAGTTATAATTAATATTTCGTATATAAGCCGTTATTTTCTAAACTTTTGTAAACCTGTTCGGCATAGACTTAATTTTTTTTGCAGTAGTCTGAACGTTATCAAAGTTCGTTTGCAACTCGCGATACATTATTTAAATTGCTTGCCAAAATGTAAAGGATATTGTTTGTCTATGTCCAGCTCATAACTACCCACATATTTCCAATGGGGTGTAAGTCAAAAGATTTATTTTAAAATCTAAAGAAATTACGCCGTTTTTGTTCACAAACTACTATTTTATTATTCTTCTCTTATGTATTGGCGAACAGAACCTGTAAATAATGTAACAAACAAATTTTTTTGTCACTAAAAATAAAATAAGAGAAAACCATATACATATGTATAGCTAAGTGCTATACTTGATATACGTAGATAGTTATAATCTATTCGGAAATGCTATATCTCAAAATAAAGGTAACTATTATACAATCGGACTCAAAAACACAACAAAATTTTTGCATTTGTGTCCTGAGTGTAATGCAACGAAAATCATTAAAGTTGGAAACCAAAAGAAATTCAACTTATTTTGCGATATCAAATATTGAAGTTATTTGTTAACTGGAAACAAATCTTTTGAAAGTCCAACTTTGACCTTACTCATTGAAATTAATATGCCATTAATGATATATTTGATATAATAAATAAAAATTCTAGAATTAGCTTGCATAAGATATGGATTCTCTAAAAATACATTTTAAGCTTAGATACATTTAAAATTTGAAATAAATATCAATCTGGCGTATACCGTACTTATTGTTATTTACAGATCAGTGAGCTTAAATTTCTATTATTTCATTTAACTATGCAGGTAATAAAATTACAATGCTTTATTTGCTTCAAACTTTCAATGGGAAACACTATACCATTAGAATGTGAGTAAGTGCGATCTTAAGCGGTCATTTTGGTTGAAGGCTACCGTACGTTGAGTACTTCTCGCGCGCTATAATAGAAGTGCGGCTCCGACTTGTCATTTGATTGCACAGTTAGGGCATGAAATGCACTGGCGAGCTAGATTCGTTCTTATTCTTATTTGATTTTATTTATAACCTAATAAAATAATATAGCAATGTGCGATGGTTTTTCGTGTTTGGAACAAACCTAGTTGTTCCTCGGTTGTAACTCCGAACATAGCCTTTCCAGAACCTCTGTATATGCTCATAAACTTATCAAAGTCTATTCCTTAGACTTGATTTCTGGTTCTGCTAGTTATTACTATCGTTCGGACCTGAGGTTATCGCCAGCAAACGAGGTTAGACGATCGATGTGGACCACTTTGGCTTGCCTCTGGGTGGTTTTCGGATGCAATATATGACGTCATTAATACACTGCACGACTTCATAAGGGCTCTCCCATTGCCTCTGCATCTTCGGCGACAATGCACATCTTCTTTGGGGATTATACAACCACCCCATGTCACCAGGTTGAAACCCATCATTTTGTGCCTTGACGTCATATCCGGTCTTCATTCTGTCGCTGGCAATTTGTGTGTTTTTACGGTCTTTCTTATGTACTTGTCTAGCCTTTTGGTCAGCTTGTTGACGTATCTTCTCCAGCAACTTCTTCCGGTCTTCGTTAAAATTGGAGGTCGCATGGCAGTCGTATTTCCCGACCGAGCATGACACAGGATGGTGTTTGGCCTGTGCTTTCTTGAAAAGATGATCGGTATCTTATTAGGAACAGGTGTAAATACTGATCCTAGTCTCTTTGGTGTTTGGACACTACTTTATCTAAGTATTTTCCCATTGTTGGATTCATCCGCTCAACCATAACATCAGATTGAGAGGCGCCGTCCTAGTTTTCTTAATTTCCAACAGTCGGCAAACTTTTTAAAACAGTCTAGACTCAAAGAGTCGCCCTTGGCGGTAGTGTAATTCTAACTCCAAACAGAGAAACTTTCACTAATATACGTCTGCGACTGTAGCTGCTTATCTATTGCGTATAGCGAGAGCCTCTGTCTATTTCGTGAAATAACCCATCGCCACCAGGATGTATTTGTTTTCCGAATCAGATTCTGAGAACAGACCTGCAATGTCAATCGCTACTATTTCTAAAGGGCTTCCTACGTTGTACTGCTTCATTGGTGCTTTGCGCTTTTTCGTTGGACTATTCCCTGATGCGCAGACCGTGCATTTACGGCACCATTTCATGACGTTCTCTTTGCAGTTCACCTAGTAGAATCTTTCCCGAAATTTCCCCAGTGTCTTCTTTATGCCAAAGTGTCCTCCTGATGTACCATCGCGGAGATGCTTGAATACTTGTGACACCCGGCTCTTTGGTACTACCAACTGTAGTCTGTTTTCCATGCCCTCGACACTATAGGGATCGTTTAAGAAGGCCGTTTTCTACTATTAAAGTCCTAATGCGTCCAGTACGCTTTGATGTTTCTGCCCAAAGCACTCACTTCTTCCCAGGTTGGTCGTTGGCCGTTTTCTTTTTAGTTCAGAAGTAGTCTTATTTCGAGATTGTTTTCTTGTTCGCGACGCAACTGCTGAGGTTCCCACTCGTAATCAACCGTAGCAGTTCTCCGGAGGCATTCGATTTCTTTTTCAAGTCGTGAACAATAACTGTAGTCCGTCGGACATGCTCTTCTGGAGAAGGCATCAGCGTTCCGATGACTGCTTCCGGCACGGTGTTCTGTGTCATAGTCATACTCTTGCAGTGTCTCGATCCATCTTGTTACTTGTCCTTTCAGGTTACGGAACTGCTATAGCCATTTTAAAGCGGTTTGATCCGTAATTCAGTAAAAATTTTGTTCATACAAATATTTGTAGAAATTTTCTATGCACTTAACAACTGTTAACCGCTCGCTCCTAGTCACGCAATAATTCTTTTCTGGCCTGGACAAAACCTTGTTAAAATATACGATGACTTCTTCTTGTCCATCTTGAACTTGCGAAAGCATAGCGGCTATGGCCAGATTTCTTGCGTCAGTATCCAAAACAAAATTTCCCTCTTCTCTTGGATAACTTAAAATCGGCGAATGGACTATAGGGCCTGTTTTAGTTGATGGAAAGCATTTTCGCAGTCTTTATTCCATCTAAATTCTGCTCTTTCTTCGGCCAATTTTGTCAAAGTTTTGGCAATATTGGCAAATCCGGGTACAAATCGTCTATAATAGGTGCACAACCCAAGGAAACTTCGGACCTGATGTTTGTCGATTGGTCTTGGCCATGCTTGCACTGCTCGGATTTTGTCTGGGTCAGCCTTTACTCCATCTCTAGATACGACGTGGCAAAGGTATTGCACTTCTTTCTTAAATACATGGCACTTTGGTCTCATATTCAGATTTTCCCCACGTAGTCGTTGACTACTTACTTTTTTCAGGTTGTTTAAATGTTCTTCAAACGACCTTCCAACCAGGATCACCAGTACACGAAGCACGTCTTCCAAGACAGTCCGCGCAAGATGGTCTCCATCAAACGCTCTAACGTTGCAGGAGCGTTACACAGGCCGAAAGGCATCACGGTGAACTGGCACAAACCAGTTCCAATCGTAAAAGTCGTTTTTTACGATCCTTAGTTTGCAATTCCCAATTTAGTGTAGTCTACGCAAAATTTCGTTGATTCATCTTTCTTCTTTACGAGTACCACTGGGGACGCCCATGGGCTGTTTGAAGGTTCAATCACAGCTTCTTTCTCCATATCCATAATTATTTGTACGGTTTCTTTTCTTTACCCAAAGGAAGTCGACGTGAATGTTGTCGTAACTGCCGAGCTTCTGCATATTAATTATATGCTTCACCACGGTAGTTCTTCCTTTGGAACCACTCTCCAACGCGAACACATCTTGATACTGCTGGATCAACACTTTAACTTTAGCGAGCTGGTCTTGGTTGAGGTTTTGGCATTTTTTGGAGGTAAAAATGTCCAATAGATGTTGTGGACACTTCTTCGGCGACGTATCTTCGTCAGAATAAACGCATCTCACAATTTGAGATACTGGCGTGCATTGGCCTACCACAGTCTTTCTGTTCAACGTTACTGGATCTGAGTTGACCTTTAAGATCCTTACTGGTATTGTGTTTTTCACTCGTACTAAACGAGTAGTCCTTTTTCAACTAAGTCGTCCTCTATTGGTTCAATCGCGCGAATTTAATTTTCCCGGAGGTTTCCATCCAGGCCTGCCATCATCACATTTTCAGTCCTTGCAGACAGAGTCACGTCTTTACTTGAATAAGACTCGCGCAGCTGCCTTCTCTGACGTATGAAAAGTAATTTCTTCATTGTGGATCTTCAGGACATCGTTCTTTATATTCAAATAGAACCCATACTTCTTTATCACGTTCATTTCCAGGATAATCTCTTCCGTGATATCGGCTACCAGTACTTGATGATCGAGTACTCCATTTCCCAAACCAAATGGTCACTTGTACTTGTACGTGAGTAGGTATTTCTTTGCCACTCGCCGCTCGAAGTCGTACTTCTCGTTTTCCAATAACATGCAGGACAAATGTTGGTTTTCGTCGCTCCCGTGTCAACCAGTAACTGAACACTTCGTCCAATAATCTTGCCATCGAGATAAATGCTATACAATTGCTCCGTAGGCGATGCCATTTGAGTGGGAATACGCAAGCCGTATTAATCTGGCGTTGGCAGCCTCAAACTCTTGAAGACTTTCGGCAGTTCTCTGAACCTGACTCTTAATTTCTAAACGTGAAACTAAGAGTTCGTTATTTTCTGGCAGGTAGTCAGGAACAGTCTGCAAAATTTCAAGCGCTTCTCCACGTAAGGACACTATTAAAGACGTCGCTTTTTGCTTGTTGCTCCAACCATTAGCTGTAGCTGCGGCTTCAAACTGCTTTTAGTAGGTTGACCATGGAACTTTACCATCAAAATTTGGAGGTACAACTTTAAACTTGTGAGCGATTTCTTCCCGATGGTCCATTATAAAATCTTAGCTCATGACGCTTCCTTCACCATGGCAATTCATTTGGTTTATTTTTTCTTCAGGCAGTTTTATTCTGTCTTCTACTGCTTCTATTTTGTTATTCATAGATTTGCATATTTCTTCTTTTAAATTTAACATATCTGCTTGGGTTTCCTCTTGAACAATTTTAATTTGATTTTTTATACTAATTTTACTATTTGCTCCTTAATAGCCTTTATTTGATTTTCAATGCTCGTTCGTATTTCTTCTTTTAAACTTCTAGAATTTTTTTCCATTTTCTGAGAACTTTTGTAAAACTTTTCTTCCGCTTTCTAGAATTTTCCTCCATATTTTTATTTATCGATTTCTGGCCATTTTTGATGAATTAATCACTTATTTCTTTAAACATTTTCTTAACACTTCCGATTTCGAATAACTGACCTATGCTCACTTTAAATCGATTTTATATATTTCTGTTATCTATCGCGAGAATTATCTACATTTTCATACTCGTTGGCAATGAAAACCATTCCTTACTCATTAAACAATATACTATTTTCTACGACTAACAGATAATACGACAAATTGTATGTTTAATTGCGATTAGGCAACATTGTGCATTGTGATTGTCTAATTTCATTTCCGTACAAATCAAAGTCATTTCCGTACAGGTCAAACCTATTAACGTACAGGATAATGAATCATAAGAACATAATTTAGAAGGCTTTTACAAATATTCCCTGCATCACAAATTATAAAATTGAAAAACGAAATGAATGAGTCATTTAGAAGCTATTGCATTACTTTTATATCGTAAAAAGTGTGGTAATTTATCCTTTAAATAAGATTACTCATTTTATAATAACATGCTCAAATGAACTTAAAGTTAATATCGGTTTGTTATTATTTATCCTTATACTAATGCAGTTTTCATAAGCATTTATGTATACAAAATCTTAAGCTTTCGCGGTTGTTATGTTTAAGATTATAAGCGACTTTCGGCTTAGACTGCGTCGTAGTAAAACACCCAGACTTAGGCTTGGTCGTAGTCTCTTCTTGAGAGCCAAAACAAGAAGTAGAACTTGGCCTTTGCCGTATTGTCGTTTGTGAACCCAAACAAACTGAGGTTTCGCAAGACATTGCAGCTTGCGTCTTCAGAGTGGTAAATGTCACTGAAAGAAAAAGTGTAAATGACGATATTTATACCAATAGCGATTAGCGTGATTGACGGACCTTATCTTTCCGTTACCGCTTGACTGACTTCGTTATTACTCGGAGGAAGTGTTTGTGTCCTTTCCAAGAAGGTCGCTCTTGGTCTTAGAGGATATAATACTGGTAGCCAAAATTTGCTGAGTCTTAAACCGTCTTCTCGGTTCATATTACATGGATGTTTTTCTATTTCCACAGCTTCGCGGATTAGTCTGGGAAAGTAGAAAGGAGTTATAGCCAACACTTTAGTTTGGTCAAAGTTCAGCGTGTGTCCTTAGTTCCACACGTGTTCTGCCACTGCTGATTTAGTAACTCTGCGGTGTTTGCAGTCAGCCACATGTTCTTTTACTCTAACTTCAATAGAGATTTACAAAATTCCTTGTTCCTGTGGATCTAGTTATATAGGACAGACGGGACACATCCACATATTCGGTTAAAGCTTCTAGGAAAAACTATCGCATATTAACATTTGTCGGAACTTGACGACATTGTTAACGATTCAGACTTTGGCATGAATACGTACAAATATAGAGCTCAATTTGCTATATTTCGGTTATATCTTAAGGAAATCGGGGAGAAGAATTTCAAAAAAATTATAGCATGATAAGAAGTCAATACAAACCTGTACATATCACTTCGAAGTGGTTTTATAACAACATAACCTTCAAAAATATATGTAGACATTCCTTCATTATGTCTTATAGGAAAGTCGTGTGGTGACCACACCAGTTTTTTTTTTGATTCAGGAAAGCTTGAAGCGTAAAATTACGCAAAAACATTTTTTTGAAAAAAAATTGCGATCGCTATGCTTTCCTTATAGGAAAGTAAAAATGTGTTGGACATATAAAAGTAAAAAAAGTGTATGTTGATCAATAATTTTTAATTGTTATTGTTACACATTTTATAAAGTATCTGTCTGTCATTTTATCAATAATTATGTTAATAAAATGGTACATACTTATCAAAGCTATAATTATTTCCGTTTTTGTTTGTACAAAACTCAGTCATTAAATTCTAAAAGTTTCTATCGATTTTTGTTTTTTAAGAAATGGACAAGGGTAGTTCAGATAGTTAAAGTGCTTGCAGGTAGTTTACGTATTAACACTTAAGAGTCGCACAATCAAACTGAAAGCGCTAGTTTAATTGATCCGATATCAATCATGTCGATTAAATAACTACATACTTGGACGAATTCGATTAAATAAATGTAATTAATTAATATAATAACTTGCGGATTAAATTGATGAAACAGAATCGACGAATTAAAATCAAAACGCGAATAAAAATGATTTGATCAAACAAGTTATTTCTTGAATTAAAACGCGCATTTAAATCAAATCGCGTATTTATTTGTTTTAGCAAATTATTTCACGAATTAGAACGCAAATTAAAATAAAAAACGCGAATTAAAAATGATTTATCAAACAGCGGATTAAAGCGCGACTCAAACCGCAAAGCAGCCGATTAAAGCGCGAATCAAAATGTCAAACAGCGCCAATAAAAACGAGATCAAGTTAATGAAAACGTGAATTAAAATACAAAATTGCGAATTAAACCGCCGCACCGATTAAAACGAAAACGTGAATTAAAACGGATAAAAGCTAATCAAACCGCGGATTAAAACGCAAAACCGCGAATCAATTTTAATTAACTCCGCGAGTTAATTTAATTCGCGAAAGTGTTGGGGGAAAGCTGGCGGCATTTTACTTGGATTAATTTAAATTTTTGGTTTTAGAGCCTTTGCGACACCCTGTTAATATGAAAGTATTTTTAAAAAGTTACCATAATAAACCCCCATAAATCCCACAAGTGACACTTTTTGAAAGTCGCGTATTTTGATCGCGATATTCCGTGTCGTATATCGTGAATAAGCTTAAACCACACTTAAACCTTTAAATAAAAATTTAGCGGCGATTTTCAGTATAACGAGAGGTCCCGCACCTTTCAAATTATAATGTAGAATTTGTATCGAATTTATAATTACAAGTATTTTTAAAATTTAGTCAAAACAAAATTAGTCACTATTGTTTTAAGTAATTTTTTAATAAAATAAAACATTTACACTACAAAAAAATGAAGCTTTTTAATTGCATTCTTCAGTCCGATTTTTGTTTTAACTATATTAGGAAAAGTTTTTTTTTTAAAATAAGGTGTAAAACGTTCACATTATTGTAAAATAAATAAATTAGTTTAATAAAACTGTAGCTTTCGATCGCTAGAAATATGCAAATTTGAATTATACCCACGGTTTATCTGTGATAGTTTCGTATCATTTTTCTAACATAGCTCGATTTTTGTATACTGATAATTTTACTGGTTCATTATCACTTATTACAAAACAGCTTACAAGTACTAATTAATTATTATCATAAAGCCATAGTTAACGTACCTACAAATAAAATAATAATAATAATTTATCAACAATAGACAGCTCAACTTAATGAGTTTGTACCAATTATTTTATGCACAATTATTGATTATTATTAACGAGCAGAAGTTGTGGCATTTATAATTTTTTGGAATTTTTGCAATTATTGGAGTTATTGCAGTTTACAACAATAATGCAATGTTTCTAGGAATTTAATAAAAAAAAATTGAAAGTACAAGTAAATTCTACATTTAGACGTATTTTAACTTTTAGTTTTTTTCCGGGTTTCATGGTAACAACGGTAATAAAGAGCATATTTCTAAACTTCGATTGTAGTTATTTTTTAAAAATAAATATATATGCAGTATAAACTACGTTTCGATTACTAGAGTATCTGCAATCGTCATCAGGTGAATACTACTGGTTCCACAATAAATTAATATACACTACGTTTCGATTCCAGACACTAGCAATCAAAACGTAATGTATATTCATTTATTATTAAGAAATAAATAAAGACAATGGAACTCCAGAATCATGCTGTTTTATCAAATGCAACTTACTTACTCCCAACTTTTGTTCATAAACAATTCCAGGGCGATTCAAAACATCAGTTCCAAGGACTACCGACACGTGCAAAGCTTCGTTTGAAACGACCCGAAAAAGTATTTCCAACGTCACATCTGGAAGTACAAGAAAAAATGTTGCAGCAGCAGTAGATAAAACGACCTTGCATCCTAATCCCATTAGGCGAGTGTCTATTAAAACATTTACCGCGATAGCTTTTATTACACCCACTATCACGTCATCGCGGTTCCCAAATTTTGCTGAACAAATATTTACGTTTCGGTTGCACTGTCTTTGATGGTAAAAACATATCGTTCCTAGGTCTTTTTGCAGGGTTGGTTAACTCCCTAGTATTATTATAAACAATTTTACGGGGACAACTAGCTTGTAAACGTTCACCCACACTTAAAGCACGATTTGCAATTATTCAGAACACGGCGCGAATCGTTCACATTACTGGCTGTACGCATAGAGATATTGCCGTCCGAATTCTGCATTTCACGAAAACCGGCTAATAAATCAATTATTTGGTCAATTTTTTGTACAACGACTGTTCATTACAGCTGTTTTCACAGTAGGATCTGCAATAACATGGCATACACACTCAATATATCATAACATGATCTGGCCAAATCCACGATCGGTAGATTCTTGTTAACTTGGCAATATTTTGGCGAGCGTATTCATCGTACGTAGCTTCCGATCCAGAAGTATACAAGACAGCTTCTTTTAACAGCTTTCCGGAATTTTGTCGCGCGGAAAATCTGTTGTAATGGCAAATTTAAACTCAGATCAATTAAGTTCTGCAGTTGCTGGTCTCCAAGTGCTGTACCAGCGTTGAGCAGAACCTGTTAGTAACTAGAACCATGAACAAAAAGTTAACAGGTATCCCAACCCAATTGAGTACCGACATCCTCTTCCCCTTCGATCATACATTATTTACCAACAGATCCAGTGACGGCAAAGCAAATTGAGTATGAAAATTTTCATGAAACGGCAAAGCAAATACATTTTTATTAACATTTGCTACGACTGTCAAAAGGGTTGCAAGCCATGGCGGTGGCTCCGAGTTTTCAGTAGCTGTAGGCGATGGCACAGCTCCGGATTCTGCGCAATTTACATCACTAACATTAAACGGTGGTTCCGCCATATTGTTACACAACACTTCTTTAATTTATCTTTTAACTTTTGTTTTATTAAACTAGTTCAAAATTCTACTTGAGGGCAAACGCGAGTGAATCCCACTTCTGATGTTATAGTATCGTTAAATAACTTAAAAAACAGCAATGTTTTATTATAGTTACTAAAACTTCTCATCAAACAAACAAGATGTTACCACCGAGGATGGATACAGCAGACTGACTTTCTCAGCCCGGTTCCATACACGGTTGCATTCAGAGTTGCATAAGTATCAGGAGTACGAGTATGTAATTATAACAGTATAACAGTGTCCACAACATCTATTGGACATTCTTACCACTAAATGCCAAAATCTCAGCCAAGACCAGCTGGCTAAAGTTAAAGTGTCGATCCAAGAGTATCAAGATGTGTTCACGCTGGAGAGTGGCTCCAAAGGAAGAACTAACGTGGTGAAACATCAAATAATTACCGGAGACGCTTGGCCGATACGACAACATCCACGCAGACTTCCTTTGGCGGGAGGAAGCCGAACAAATAATTGCGGATATGGAGAGAGAAGGCGTGATTGAACCTTCAAGTAGCCCATGGGCATCCCCAGTGGTACTCGTAAAGAAGAAGGATGGATCAACGAGGTTTTGCGTAGACTACAGGCAGCTAAACGACGTGACTAAAAAGGACAGCTACCCTTTACCCAAAATTGACGATACGCTAGGCACTCTGTCAGGATCCCAGTGGTATTCCACGTTGGATTTAAAGAGTAGTTACTGGCAGGTAGAATTGGAACCCAAGGATCGTGAAAAAACAGCTTTTACGATCGGAACTGGTTTGTGGCAGTTCACTGTGATGCTTTTCGGCCTATGTAACGCTCCTGCAACATTCGAGCGTTTGATGGAGACCATCTTGCGCGGATTGTCTTGGAAGACGTGCTTGGTTTACCTGGACGACGTGATCGTGGTTGAAAGATCGTTTGAAGAACACTTGAACAACTTGAAGGAAGTGTTCCAGCGACTACGTGGGGCTAACCTCAAACTGAGCCCAAAGAAGTGCCACGTATTTAAGAAGTACAATACCTTGGTCACGTCGTATCTAGAGATGGAGTAAAGGCTGACCCAGACAAAATCCGAGCAGTGCATGAATGGCCAAGACCAATCGACATACATCAGGTCCGAAGTTTCCTTGGGTTGTGCACCTATTATAGACGATTTGTACCCGGATTGGCTAATATTGCCAAACCTTTGAAGAAATTGACGGAAGAAAGAGCAGAATTTAGATGGAATGAAGACTGCGAAAATTGTTTCCATCAACTAAAACAGGCCCTAGTCACTTCACCGATTCTGAGTTATCCAAGAGCAGATGGAAAATTTGTTTTGGATACCGACGCAAGCAATCTGGCCATAGGCGCGGTCTTTTCGCAGGTTCAAGATGGACAAAAAAAAGTTATCGCGTGTTTTAGCAATGTTTTGTCCAGGCCAGAAAGGAATTATCGCGTAACTAGGAGAGAGCTGTTAGCAGTCGTCAAGTCCATCGAACATTTTTACAAATATTTGTATGGACGAAAATTTTTACTGAGAAAAGACCACGCCGCTTTAAAATGGCTACTGCAGTTCCGTAACCCGGAAGGACAAGTGACAAGATGGATCGAGAGACTGCAAGATTATGACTATGACACAGAACACCGTGCCGGAAGCAGTCATCGGAACGCTGATACCTTGTCTAGAAGACCATGTCCGACGGACTAAAGCCATTGTTTGCGACTGAAAGAAACAGTTGAATGCCTCCGGAGAACTGCTATGGTTGATGATGAGTGGGAACCTGAGCAGTTACGTCTCGAACAAGAAAGCGATCCTGAAATAAGACTACTCCTGGACTGGAAAGATAGCGGTCGACGACCAACCTGGGAAGAAGTGAGTGCTTTGGGCAGAAACATCAAAGTGTACTGGGCGCAGTGGAACTCCTTGATAGTAGAAGACGGTCTTCTTAAGCGATCTCTAGAAAGTATCGAGGGCACGGAAAACAGACTACAGTTGGTAGTGCCAAAGAGCCGGGTGGCAGAAGTGTTGAAGCATCTCCACGATGGGACATCAGGAGGACACTTTGGCATTAAGAAGACATCAGGTAAAGTGCGAGAACGATTCTACTGGATGAACTGCAAAGAGGACGCCATGAAAAGTGCACAGTCTGCGCTACTGTCGCAGACGTAATGGTAAAGGAGTTTTTCTGCCGGTTTGGAGTTCCTTTGGAAATACACTCCGATCAAGGCCGCAACTTTGAGTCTGGGCTGTTTTAAGAAGTTTGCGCACTGTTGGGAATTAAGAAAACTAGGACGACGCCTTTCCATCCTCAATATGATGGCATGATCTGAGAGGCACCACATTATGTATTTTAGTTTGTAATTTAATTTACTAAAACCACCTTCTAAGGTTTTTGTGATGGCAATTGATTAGTTGGTGTGTTGTGCGCAGAAGAGTCAAAACCGCCGTATTTGAATGCATGTCAGAGATTAGTGTGCCAATTCGTCAATAAGAATTTGAATAAATTATTTGAAGATATCAATGACAGAGTGCTGATGATATTAACTGATGCAGCAACTTATATGGTAAAATCAGCTGCCACTTTGAAAGTTTTCTATGCTAACATAATTCAGGTAACTTGTCTTGCACCTAGGAATAATTTAATTAACAATAGTTAGTAAAGTATTACTTAATGATAAAGTCAATACTATTTCTGCTCTTTGTAGGAAAGAAAACTTTTTTAAAAGTCCCTTCGCATGTGCTGAAATACAAGGAACTAATGCCTAACACTCGATTACCTCCTGAGTCAATTGTTACACGTTTGGGTACTTGGTTGGAGACAGCTCTTTTTTACGCTGAGCATTTGACTAAATTTGTAGCTGTGGTTAATACATTAGAAGGCAACGCTTAGTCAGTGAGAAAATAAAAAGAATTGGTTAAACAACATTTAAAGAACGATCTAACATTTCTAAAATCTCATCTATCATTTGTAACTACAAGTGCTACAAGTATTACAAAACTTGAGAAACCAGGTTTACTCCTTTGTGAACGCATTTTTTAATTGAAAACATTGGCACTAACATTGATGCTATTCCTAAGAAAAAGAGAAAAATTTTGAAAGATAAGTGGGTAGAAGTTTTAAAAAAAATAATGGTTACAACTTATTGAAGGTATTAAATGGAAATTATAATATACTCAACAACACTGAAATTAACATTAAGACTAATCCAAATCGTGTACCACTTTATAAATATTCTCCAATTGCGAGCGTAGACGTAGAGCGTTCATTTTCTTTATATAAAATAATACTAGATCTATTTAGATATAGTTTTAGTGAAATTAATTTAGAAATGTATATAATATTTTATTACAATTAGTAGGCAGATAAGTAAAAATATTAATAAAATGTATAGTGCAATTTGGTTTTTTTAATTTGCAATTTTTTTCATATAATATAGCAATTTATGGCGCAATTTATACTATATTTTTCGTGCAATTTATCGGCTGCTTCCAATGTGCGCGCAGGCGGCAGTAATACGCATATATGTGTTCTTGCGTCATACCTCTTTTTGCTCGAGTTTAACTATAAAAGCAAATTAATAGCTTACTGTCTTAGTAAGTTTAACTGTTTACATAATATGTATGCAATTTTGTTTATAGTTAGTTTGGTGTTAATAGTACGCGTCTTTTTCCAAAAAAGATATGATTATTGGAAAATTCGCAACGTACCTTTTTGCAAACCTACATTTTTTGTAGGTAACATTGGACCTGTGTTAACCCTACGTACCACGTTCTCTAACATTTTTAAAAAGTTATACAAGTAAGTACATAATTCATTTTTACTTAGTATTTTACTTATTTATTGTGTTTTAGCGAATCTGGTGATTATCGTTATTATGGCTTTTTCAATATGTGGCAACCTGCAGTTTTGGTACGCGATCCAGAAATAATAAAAATATTTTAGTAAAAACTGTCACATTTATCGAAATTGGCTTAAAATTGAACATGAGGTAGATCCAGTTATATCCTTAAATCCATTTTTACTATATGGTAAGAAGTGGAAAGCTGTACGAAGTTTACTAACGTCACAATTTACAAATGCTAAAGTATAATATATACATGGTAAGGTTTTTATTGTTTTTGTATAACGTTCTTGTAGATAAAACCTATGGTATCAAATCTATTATGCATTAATGACAAAATGATTAATTATATTAAAAACGAAATGCAGGTCTCACAAACTCTTGAAGTAAAACAATTAGTAAGTCGTTTTACCGGCGATAGCGTCATGATAAATGCGTTTGGATTAGAAGGAGAATCGTTTCAAAAAAACAAATCAGATTTAGATAATATAGAAGATTTTTATAACCAAAGCAAATTTCTGCAATTTCAGCAAATTATGTCTTTGTTTTTCCCCATGTTTCGTAAAACTATGAAAATTACGTATGTGTAAGTATTGCTGTACATAACATTATAGTTTCTCTTTTAGATTGTTTGGTAATCTTGTTTCAAATTTGTTTAAAAGCCTAATAAAAGGTGCTATTAAATATCGTAACAAGAACAACATAATCCGTGAAGATTATTTGGGATATTTAATTAAAATGAAAGAAAAAGCATATCCATATTGTGAGTGTAACATGTTAGTATGCGACGTAATTAATGATTACTATATATTTTGTAGGTTTGTCTGACGATGATGTCGTTGCACATAGTTTTACTTTTTTCATGAACGGAAATGGAACAAGTGCCTTATGCTTTGCTTATGCACTTTTTGAGTTATCACAAAATGGTGATATTCAGAATAAAGCTAGAGAAGAAATTAAGGTAGTTTTAAATAAACATAATCAAGTCCTTTCGTACGAAGTCCTCCGGGAAATGGTATATCTGGAACACATAATTTTAGGTATTTTTGCTAAAAATTATTAAATTTACCGTAATCTTTCATTCTGGAAAAATCCTGTGTATAAAATCGAAATTGTACTGGAAGCTAAGTTTTTAACCAGGCTCTGTTAATTCACACATTAAGATAAAACATTTAATAATTACCACGATGCAATCAGAGAAAACAATTACGGAATCTTTTTCGTCGCCGGAATGTCGACAATAAGATTGCAAAGTATCCACAAATGTGATTTTAATTAGATAAGACAAGGGTAGCAGTTATATAAAAATAAAAAGCTTTTGTTACACTTACTGCAATAATATATTATTATCGGCTTACTACTATACCTGTTTTAAGTCATATAGTTGAAAACACCTTTTTAAATAACGTTGTAAACTATTACAAATGTAGCAAATTTTACTAAAACACAATACAATGAACACTAATCAAAATAATCAATTACTTACTAGAATTTATAAAACACTGTAGCTGTACATCTTTCGCGAGAAGATAATCAAACACATTTATTTATACACGGTAAATTCTTCTTTAAGACCTATTCTGATTTGCTGAGTTTACCTTTTATACTTCTGCTTAATCTTTGACCAAAATATTCTATGGGCTTAAATCACATCGAATATTCTCGAAGTTCGAGAATGTTTCAGTACGTAATAGCCGAGATTGACGTCTAATTGTTTAATAATTAGTCATCACTCCCCAACATTCTAATTTTGACATTTGACAAACGCAGTATATATCTTTTTGGTTAAATGTTAAGTATTCCACGACTTTAGCAAAGCTGTTAAACTAAGCTTGGTTAGTTTTTTAGATTTACATGCAACTCGCATTTATTATATTTGCTATTACCAAAAAAATAGAATTATTATGTTTTATAGTTTCTAGTGTATGTTATAGAATTGATTTTCTTCCAAAAATTGTTTTTATTAAACTAATTTATAGCATTTTTTGCAACTGACAGCTTTTCAATATTTTCTAAAAGTTTCAATATACAAGGTGTAACAGATATAAATAATAATCTAGTAAAGATAGATAGCTGTAATGATGTAGAGCATATTTGCATTATAAACATAAAATCCATTCCTTTATAGTTTTCGAGAAAAATTAATATTAACATTTAAGACGGTCCTGTTATAGTCTATTGTAAATTCGTAGGAAGAAAAGCAAATGACCCAATTCAGGATCGTTTATTAGTAAACAACACGTACAAAGTGCAAGAATTCGATAAGATTGTTTTGCTTAGTTTTACTGTGGATTGTTGAACACGTACAAAAAGCATAACCTTGGTTAACATAAAATAAGACTATGTAGCTAAAGTTTCTTTTTCTGACCATTCAGGGATCATTGTGTCTATTTCGGTTGTGCGTTACTGTTGATATTTTTGTAGTTAAGTATTCGGTATTTAGTTTTGTTATTTGTTCAATTTAGTTTCATGGTTTTTCGTATTATTTACTAATTCCAGTTTTTAATTTCTGCATTTATGACCGATTGACATTGTTACTTTACTTTTTTTTGTTGTTATTAAGAACCTTGACGTAAATTAAAAACAACCTAGATTTTAGCACACCATATCTCTTCAATGTTGTTTATTTTGTCATCTGAAACTTAGTACTTACTAGTAAACTTGAATTCCAACAGTTTCACTCATTTTATATCACGTTTTCTTATAACGAACAACAAGGTCCGTAATTACATATAATTATTACAAAAAAAATTTAAGAAAAATTGATGAAAGGCTAGACCACATGTTTACGAACAAAATGTGCTGGAAATTACCATATCTACTCCCTATTAAGAGATTATTATTTATACTTGTTACACCTTGTATACAAGGAACCTGTTGCCCGTATTTTTGTTATGTCGTATTTCGTTTATAATCAGTTTTAAAGGAATTCTTTTACAAATTTCTGATTGCTTTTTTTGATGATAGGTAGAGCCGTGTTTTTCATCTATTATGTTTACATTGTTTTTAATGAGGCTATGTTTTATAAAGTTTTTTAGACACCTTCGTTAATTTTGATTACTTAAAATTTAATATTCTAAGGTTATTAAATAAACACGTTAACAAAGTAAAAATTCTGACCGTTGAGTTCGCTAATTAAACCATTTTTAATGTAAAAAGACCTTCAGAATTTCTTTGTGATAAAAATGTTTAAGGAATTTTTATACATTTTCTAGGTAGACATTCCAGTGCAAAAAGAAGTTTCTATTTTTAAAGATTTAACATTAAATATGCATAACATATATAATAAGAAAAATGATATTTACCTGGTTTTCTTAAAAGTCCAAGTATACATTTAATCATCTTTACAATATATACTCTACATCTTTTCATTATCTATAAAAGCAACTAAAAATGACACTCTTGTAACAGTTTTACAAAGGTATATGCATATGTAATGAAAAATAATTTTTAAACTGAAAGCTTTTTGGTTTTTACCAATACGCTTACTAAGTAGCTTCGGAGGACTATTGACATGTTTACTTTTTAACCGAAATTAACAAGCGTGTTAAACCCCATAAAAATTTCTATTTAAAATTTTAATTTTATATTACTGTAACGAATTTTTAAAATTAATTTGTTTATAAACTGAATATTTACACAATTTAAATTTAACTTCTTTTAACTAACACTAATAAAATGCAACGTTATCTTATTTATTTATTTAAGCCTACAAAGCCTTCTTAACGTTTTTTCCGACTCAATTCGCAAAACTGATTCGCCTTTTGTAGGCCTCTGGTTCGCCTCGGCCTACAAATATGCTCATACTCGCAAAATAGCACTTTCTGGACTAGTGATACAATAGTTATTTGTATCACTAGTCCAGAAAGTGCTATTTTGCGAGTATGAGCTTATTTGTAAGCCGAGGTGAAGCCTACAAAAAGCGAATACTCGCAAAATACTTTTAGGACGTGTGATACACAACATTTTTTGTGCTGACCTTTATAGTATAAATTAATTAAAAGCAGTTATTTAAGTATTGATTTTTAATAAAATTTAATAACATATGTTGATAAAACTGAAACCTGTAATAACGAAATACAATTGTTTTTGAAATTAATTTGACAATTACATAATAATATTACAATTTCACTTATATGAAAATAAAACCATTGTTGTTTTTAGCAATTGTAAGATATAAGCAAATTTGTTATATTTGTTTAAAACAATTTTTATTAGTGCTACTCTACACAACAACACAGATAATGGTGTATGTTAATAAATTTGACATATTGACAGATGACGTTTATTTAATTAATGATTACTAGTGCCAACCTTTAGTTATAAAATTCTACTACACTTTACCGGCCTAGGCCGGAAAAGTAAAATTTCCGGCCGATTATGATGCCTGTAAAATACGTCAAAACGGACGGAAGCACAAAAAGTAATTTTCGCATTAGTTGTTTATTTTCATTTCGTTTTTTTTCACGAAGTCGCCAAGTCTCAAAATATGTCGAAAATACACACACTTTTTTTCTGACTGGTAGTGAATACAATTTTCTATATATTGCAAACATACTGTAACCATTATAAATTTATTTTATAACTTACTGTACTTAATCTGAAAAGTGCTGAAATACAACAAACTAATTAAATTATAGCTCACTAATTAATAAGACACATAACTTACTAAATTATTGTGATTATACAGTTAAATTGACACCGTTTGCAATAAGATTACCACATATATAAAATCTTAAGCTTTCGCGGTTTTCTTGGTTACGATTATACGCGACTTTCGGCTTAGAGCGCGTAGTAGTTGAATACCCAAACTTCTTAGGCTTGATCCTAGTCTCTCCCTGAGAGCCAAAACAAGAAGTAGAACTTTGCCTTTGCCTTATT
Source organism: Aquatica leii (assembly GCA_035610365.1). Taxonomy (NCBI): domain Eukaryota; kingdom Metazoa; phylum Arthropoda; class Insecta; order Coleoptera; family Lampyridae; genus Aquatica; species Aquatica leii. The sequence continues at coordinate 155,369,218 of CM069433.1, forward strand.
GTCGTTCGTGAACCAAAACAAACTGACGTTTCGCAAGACATTGCAGCTTGCATCTTCGAAGTGGTGACTTCTTGTTTTGGCTCTCAAGGCAAGACTAGGACCAAGCCTAAAAAGTCTGGGTGCTCAATTACGACGCAGTCGAAACCAAAAATCGGTTATAATCGTAAGATCACTAAACTTTATTTATTGCGTAAAAACACTAATTATGTTCTTGGTTATTCATATAACACTGGCGTGTTAATTTATAAGACTGAAGTCGAGTTTACCTTTTCCATTTTCCCTTATCTCCGACTGGAATATTCTGACGTTTTTGGTATTAATTATTTTAAAATGTTCTCAAACAATATTAAGTTTTTCGGATTATTTTAATACATTGATATAATTCGACTTATATTACTTTAAGAATTTTTTATATGATTCCTGTCAAAAACTCTTTTACTAACTTTTTTGTTTGTACTGTATTCAGAAAAAAACTAGAATTGTAAAAAAATATTAGTTTTTTTTTATTTACATCAGTAATTCTAACCGATCCGTCTAAATATTGAAACAACATTGTTACAATATAAAATAACATTATTATTATTATCACGGTTACAATGCAACTTAATATTGTCGTTAATTGTGAAATGTTATACAATTGACAACTACTATAATTTTAATCAACATAATATACATGTTTAAACAATTAAAACAAAAAATAACAATATAAACTTACAAACCCGCCGTCTACATTAAATATTTAACTTTTAATTACTGTTCGTTTGATTTATGTTTAACGTTTATTGTATACATAACATAGTGTTCCGTATAATTTATATTTTAGAGACGTTAAGAATGTATCCACTTATAAATGTATTGGCACGAGTATGTTTAGATGATGTCGTATTTCCTTGTCCAAATCCAAAAAATCAAGATCAGGATGTACTCATTAAAAAAGGTACTGCAATTTTTATTTCATGTGAAGGTTTACATAGAGACAAGAAATACTATCCAAACCCAGAAGTATTTGATCCCGATCGTTTTAATCAAGAAAACAAAAATTTAATACCAAACTGCGCATATCTTGGTTTTGGAGAAGGAGCAAGAATTTGTTTAGGTGCGTTATTAAAAACCTCAGCAGTTTTACGTAAGTTGTGTTTTAGGAAAAAACTTTGCATTGGCTCAAATCAAAATGGGATTAATTGCTATTATAACTGAATTCGATTTAGAGTTAAACGAAAGAACAGAAGTTCCGTTAAAACAAGAACACTTGCATTTTTTTACGTCACCCAAAAGTGACATATTAATAAATTTTGTTCCTAGACTATAACAAATTTATTTTTAATTAATTTAATTATTTGCTTACCAAGTAAATATAGGTTATAACCATTTTTATTATAAGGTAAATTATATATAGTTTGCATTAACACAATTTTAATGGAGTAATAAATAACAGCACAAAACAGCAGTTTTTTAAATACTAAATATAAAATTCATTATTTATACTTCATTACACGCATCTGTAGGGGAAGAAAGGGTAATGGTGGCCCCCTAAGTATTTTCTCCCATAACAAACAACGTTCACCAGATATTGGCAAAATAATGTAACTACACGTAGAACATAAGTTAACTATTTATTAAAGGAAAATGTTTAAACAAAATAAAAAACATTTTTAGAGAAAAAAAATAGTAAAAAAAGTATGTCATGGCCATTATTACCCCAAGTAAGTGGGGTAATCTGGACCATGGCCATCATTGTCCCGATTGTCCTTTTCATTATTCACAGTGATCACAAACATAAGTATCTCTTGTACTTGTTACGTTAGTGCACTGTTTGTGAGCCCAATCATCACATAACGTACACTTCAGCTAAAGTTTTCCGTTTTTGCCAAATTCCCCGCATACGAGACACACTTCTTCTAGGGCTCGATCGATGTCATCGTCAGTTCCACTTTCCTCTGAATCACTAAACTTGTGATGATTTAAATTGCTTTTAAACCTCTGCCCTGTTATTCTTTTATCATTCTTTTCTTCAGTATCTTCATCATTATTACAGAATATTTTTCTCTTGGTTTGTAATGCAGTGTCCTTTTTCGATGCCAGTTTCGCTTCTTTCTGTTTTCTTTTTGTTTCCAATATTTGTTTATATGGTGTGGATGTTACAATAACGGAATGCTCTTTACTTCTCGATTTTTTTGGTTTATTCACTCCTGACGTTCCAGGCACGGACAGAAGATCTTGGAAAGAAGGTGTTGGTGTTGGTGAAAGATGGTGAAAGGTTGGTGTTGATGATCTGGGATCAAGGGCACGGGGTTGTGCTCTTTCTGGTGTCGCTTCTCTAACTGTTTCTACCATGTCAGTCTGGTTTAATAATTCTGCAGGAGCAAAGTCTTCATCTGTGAATATGTCTGGATTATATGGAAAAAGTCCTGTACAACGAAACCCATTCGCAGCTTTTTCGATTGTGTTGAAAATTTCTGCAACTTCGAATGGTGTTATTTTCTCATGTGGATGATTTTTAAGATACTTGCTGCATTCTACAGTAGGATAAGTTGGAGAGTTCTGTGACAAGAGGAGGAGTACTCCTCCTCCGTGACCTACATTACAAAGCTTTAAATGACCTATAGTAACCTTACTCTTCCTCACTGACCTGCATTCAAAGCTTTAAATGACCTAGAGTAACCTTACTCCTCCTCACTGACCTACATTCAAAGCTCTAAATGACCTAGAGTAACCTTACTCCTCCTCTCTGACCTACACAGAAGAAGATCCACACATTACACAGGAAGAGGAGGAGTAGAAGGACTTTGTTTAGTAATACTTCACCATGCGTATTACTCTTCTCCCATGACCTATATACAAAGCTTCATATGACCTAAATTAACGTCACATCTCCGTTATCTACATACAAGTAACCAAAGAGTAGATTGATTAAAAGTTTTTATTTATTCTAACCTTCAAACACAATTACTATATAAAGTATGTAATTTATTAATTGTACAGTGTATTTAATAACTTAAAATAATAAATTACAATAAATCATATGCGAAGTAATAACATTCTGCTGAACTTTCATTGTTTATTATTTTGAAATGAATATGTGTATATTCATTTCAAAATAATAAACAATGAAAGTTCAGCAGAATGTTATTACTTCGCATCAATCAACATTGTTTAATACATTCAAACAATAAATCATATATTGAGCCAAAATAGTATATAAAAAATATTAATATTAGCATAAGTAATAACATTGAAAATGTAATGGATAGTATACCATATGTGGTACAAATAGTTGATAAAGAAGTGTAGTTAGTCGAACGACATTTGACTAATAAATTAATGTAACGCACAGAGTTCCAATCGGTTTGTAGAAAACTTGAGTTGTTATAAAAACGTAGTCGAAAATCCTGTGGTTCTGCAATTGGTAGAACTTTGACACCGTATAAATTTAATGGTATTAGTTTATACCACTTTGTAGGATTACTTTTAAAAGATGCATATGTTTTAGAACAAAATGGTGGTTGCAGTACATATAAACTGTTGTTAGAAACAGTTGTAAAAGAACCAACAGACTAAAGATTTTTGGAACCATCGCACACACAAAAGTTGAATACACAACTAACAACACGTGTCACTGTTTGGCATAATTATAATACCGCGATCATTGAACGAATCACATTTACGCCAATCCGTGTGAATGTAATGGTTACTGCTAGAAAATTGTATGCGAAATTCTTTTGAAATATTGGGTGCTGTTATAGTAAAAACTTTAATACCATGTAATACGTTAGGCATAAGTTGAAACCACTGGTGTAGGTTATCTTTAAAACAAATAATAGCGTCTTCACAGTTCGGAGGTTGAACTATATAAATAGTATTACCATAACAAGCACTCAGCACAATTGATTTAAAAATGATGGGAATTGCAGCGTCGAAAATACACTAAACTAAACACAATCTGAAAGATACATATATGGAAGTCAAAGTAAAAAAATTACTCAAATTTTAATAAAATTTTATTTCTACGCAACTTATAGCGGATAGTTCATTGCTACACCTGATTAAAATGAGAATCCTATAAAGTTGAAACGTTTCGTAACGCACAAACTGCTGGATTTATGTTATGAAAACAGCACATTGGTAGTTGTTTAGGAATATTTTTCTCATTCGGAAGTTCAATAACAGATGTCGATAAATATTCTTAGACAATAGTTTGTTTTTGGTGTCCTCTTCCAAATACGAGTTTATGGTTCTTCGCTATTTTCTTTAATATTGTTGAAAAGTCTTTTACGTCTACAAATCCACTATCCCACGATAAACCATGGTGTTGTCGATAGACATACTCAGCTGTTCTTTTTGTGGAGTATCTAACGATGTATATTCGAATGGTGGTTTAAAAAGGAAATGTGAATACGCTTTCCCATCGTAGGAAGCCAGTTCTTTTGAATGAAACAAATGTAAGGGTTCAGTGGAGATGTACCTTTGGACATCGATTACAATTTTATTTGCCATGAGGAGTTCAGGTGTAGCGATGAACTATACGTATACTGCTTAAACTCTAAGCGTTTATAACAGCATTATGATAGTAGGGATAGCACAAAAAGCAGTAAAACCTCACTGTATTATATGTATGTTGATTTCCATGCAATAAATATATGTAGAATTACATACATTAATCGTAAAAATCTAAATAAAGTCTAAGACGTTCAAGCTGCCGAATTTCCGACAACACCGTAATACAATTTTTGCCTCTCAACACAACTGTTTAACTGTACCCCGCCCCCAGCCAACCGGAGCGCCTCCGAACGACCCCTGCAGCATACGCCTGTTGTCAAACCGACAACACCGTAATACAATCTTTGCCTCTCAACACAACTGTTCAACTGTAGGTGGAATAAGCACAATTTCGAGGTCTTGCGTAAGCTCCATGACGTGTCCAAAACACACTCAAACGGGCGTTACGGACCACACACGACATCAAAAACCTATACCTTCTCGGTGATTACTAGTGATGGTGCTGTTGTTGCTGCTAAAAAATGTAAATTTGAAATTATACATTTGCCTACTAAATCTACTACTCGAATTAATGTTTTAAAAAATTTAAAATTAACTCCTAAGTTGGATTGCTGTACATCTATTGATGCAGTACTACAGCATCCGTTTCCTGTTAATCAAATTGAGGATGTCATCGCTGATATCCAAACGCGTTGCGGTGTAACCCTTTTAAAGAATGTGTGTGATGAACTCCACGAACATCTTACACCGTCTACATATTCGAGGATTTCACTGACATCGTTACCTAACCCTTTTCATGAAGTCATGAACATTTCATGCACCTGTCATGATATTCAAAATACACAAGTTTGTTTAGAACATGTAGTGTGTTACCAAATCTGAAGCGGTGAGGAGAGACACGGAACTTGTTGAAGAAACGATTACCTGTCCTTCAGCTATTGCTCAGGTGTTATCTGTATTTCCACCGTTCTCTTCTGAGAATTTTTTGTTTACTTGTATAGATTTTTTAGAACAACTTTTTATAGAAAACAATAGATGGTACAGCATCAATTTTGTCCAACTTAGGGTTAAAAATGCACAATGTATGCCTTCTACTTTCCAAAAAAAACTGTTCCAACAGCTTCCAGAATGGGCAAAGAGAAGACGTGTATTGTGTTACAAAATTAAGAAAATGTGCAATTTAGACGATAAATTGTTTGAGCTTTTGTGGTTATTTTCGTTATCAGTAATTGGTTTTGAAGAATTTTAAGAGACTCTTATGCTCCCTGTTTCCACTAAACGTCTTTCAATTCTTATAGTTTTTTTTTTACTTATTACAGATAGATGCGCATGATTTCAAGAGCATAGTTTCGCACTTCCGGCACTTCGATCTTACTTCAGTATTGTTTGTGTCGAAGAGGTGCAACGTTTGTGTTTAACATCAGTAGTAAATACGCGACGATTTAATAATTGCTTATTGGTTTTAAAGTATTTACTTTTTTTGTTTGTTATTGCAAGGTATTTATTTATTTCTTATTAGTAGGCACGAGTGTCCATAAGGTATTAACTAATACGAGTAAATATAATATATGGTTATTACTGTATTGTCTTTCAACAATTGCAAAACAATGGCGTCCAGTTCCAAAGAATTTACAGACAATGAAATAAAAATATTTTAGAATCTGATGTCTATTAGAAAGATATGGAAGACTCAAACGAAAATGACTCTAGCAAGAGAAGTTCATCCGTGGGTGTGCCAGATAGAGAAGCTGTGATAGAGGACCTAGAAAGATTGATAGAAGAGAGTGACGAGAATGAAGAGGACAATGAATTACTGAGTGACCACAATTCCAAAACAGAACAAGAAAATTCCGAGTCGGAGGAAGAAGAATTTGCCATCAGGAACAGTTGGTATGGAAAAGATAATACCAAATGGTCGAAAACAGCAGCTATTACAAGTAGGACCTTGCCTGGCTTTACTGGTCCTGCTCGTAATAATGCTCCAACTGGAATGTATCGATTACCAATGAGATTATACAAAAGACAGTAGATTTTGCCAATTTTCACCAGGCAAAATTATAAAGTCAAAAAAGTTTCTTCAGTCACAAAATAAATTTTGGCCTTCTTTTACTGAAAATATCAATATCTCTGAAATAAAGGCGTTCTTCGGTCTGTTTTAGCTGCAGTCCATCTTTAAATCTCGTTATGAAGACATCCGTTATATGTGAGATAGCCCTAGATTTGACAATGCCGAAAACCAAAAAGGAAGAGTAAAAACTAATAAACTGGCCGCTGTGTCGGAAGTATTTGAAGAATTTGTAGCTAGATCAAAATTGTTATTCGCCAGGAATATATCAAACTGTAGACGAAATGATTGTATAATTTCGAGGAAGGTGTGCATTTTGGGTGTATATTCGAAACAAGTCTGCCAAATATGGAATTAAAGTGCTGATGGTAAAACGCATTATCTCGTAAATGCAGATATTTATGCCGGATCCAAAATGAAAGTTGTTGGTGCAACTAAGCCTACATTATCGAATCCGACAAGAGTGGTTTATAGGCTTGTGGAGTGTGTAAAAACTCTAACAGAACCAACACAGTGGCCAACTGGTACAGTTCAGTGGAACTCGCCGATGAATTCAAGAAAAACAGTTTGACTTACGTGTTGACATTAAGAAAAAATAAGAAACCTATACCACCTAAATTTTTACCAAACCGAAAACGTGCAATTCATTCATCAGTGTTTAAATTTACTTTTTCAACCACTATAGTAAGTTATGAGCCAAAAAAAAGTAAAAGTTTGCCATCATGACAACTCTGTCAACAAAACAACCAAAAAACCGGAAATAATTCATTTTTATAATGAAAGAGGATCCGGAGTTGGCGCTTTAGATGCAAAATGTGTGTTATATTCGGTATCCAGAAAAACCAACCGTTGGCCAATGGCTATTTTTCGTTTGCTGTTTTGAATATTGCAGGTGTAAATTCTCAAGTATTGTACCAATTTGCACCAAACGGCGAAAGCGAAGCTATTAATAAATGAAAATCTGCGACTCAGAATGGCCAACAATAAGGTGCCCTCAAAACTACGAATATTCATTGCGAGTCGCGAATCATATTTCTGAGCAACCTCAAGCCCTCCCTGAAAAAAGCAAGAGAAAAAGGTGTGCCATGTGGGGCATATGCGCCAACAAGGATAAGAAAACTGCTATCCAGTGTAACATATGTAAATTGTCTATTTGCAATCAATTGTTACAAGCTTTTCGAGTTTTACAAACCTTGCACGGCCAACTTACAATAGTCGGGATTAGAGGAGGTTCAAAGAAACAAGAAATATGCTTAAGGGCGCCAGAGCTGATCCAAAGTAACTTTTCTATCTCGCTCAAGACAGAACGATTCAAACTTGTAACACGATGTTAGATTCGTAACCCTATACTCGGCTGTTCGAGTAGTCAACGTTTGTTATTAACTAAAGACGAGCCAAAGAGGAAGGTATGTTGTCATAAAAGAGCAAGTAACCACAATAACAACTTTAATTTAGAATCGTTGATGATTGTCACAGGTATATCGAATTCTCATTACAGAGATGCCAGTAGTATCGGCAACACACAATACATAAGTAAATTACAGTGAAATAGATAGCGAATAATAGTTCGTAGTAAATATTGTTTGTATACAATATGCGAAATACACAAAATAATTAGTAATACGGCATTACTGACAATCAAACAGTGAATATAATTACTGCATTAATCTTAACCTATCGTAACAAGTCGTGGTATTACATCGTAGGCGAAGCATACAAAGGAAGTACTAATACGACCTTATTGATAATAAAACAGTGAGACTAATTACTGAATTAATATAACACTAACGTTAATTGCTCGTTGGTAGTACACAGCATGCGCAACTCAAACTAAGTAAAATTACTACCTAACTGGTAAAACAACAATATTACTAATTACGGAATTAATATTAGCGAAAGTTTCGTGAGCGACCTTTCTGACAACGAACAAAATACATAAAACAACTTACCACTAATACAGGAACTTTCACTCGAACGAAGAAAGCGCTTTCCCCGGCCAGCAATCCTGTAAACACTCTTAAATAGCAAGTCGTGTCAAACCAATTCCTCATGAAAGTAAAATCTACAAAATGATTATTTATAGTTAACGAAAGTACATAAAGCCGAACCCGGTCGTCGTATGCTGTTATACCCCGTCGAAGACAGGTGGTTTCGCAGGTATCTGCCGCCTGAGTAGAATCTCGACGAATTGTAATTAGCTTCGGTACATTAAATTTTAACCATACGTCTATTGAATCGGATTATACTCGTCCGACGAAATTATTGTTCGAAATTAATTCTTCATAATTCGTTATCGAATAGAAACAGATGCCAGCACGTGGCGGAACGGCCGGTGACGACTCAAATGTATTATAAGCGTAGTACCCTTATAAATTGGTCTCCATTACGGTGGATGGTTTTTGGAATTTATTTGCGAGCACCACCGGCCATTTTATGCAGTTGTCAAGTTAAAGAATTCGTCGTAAATGACAGTCACGCGAAAAGATCGGTAGGGGGCGTCCAAACCGGAAGCTAATTTCAAGTCAATATACACAGTCGCACGTAATGAAAATTTCGTCCGTAACACAATGTTACAAAAATTGTGCCCTAAGTGTTTTGAAAAATAAATTAACAACTAAATTTAAGTTTTTGAATAAAAGTGTTTTTAAATAATTTAATTGTAATTTTATTATTGTGCGTCCCGAGGACCCTGCCGTAGCGCATATACAGGGTGAAATGGTATGTTCCTTAGATCAATTTGAGTAGAAAACGTCCTATAAACATAGGTCCAATTCGCCATAGTTACACAGATACATGCGTTCAAAGTTTATAACTGATCACACATTTTTTGAAAATTAATTATTCTTAGTCAACTGGGAAACAAAAGCCGAACAATATGTCATTTATTGCTTTCTTTTCTACTAATGTCACAGTCGATTTTATTAAATGAAGTGTAATTTAAATGCAAAATGCCTTCTCATTTTTCTAACGAAGAGTATGCTGATATCATTTACATTTATGGATTTTGTGATGGAAATGCGAGATCTGCCGTTAGGGAATATGAACGAAGATTTCCCAACAGGAGGGTGCCAAATCACCAAACCTTTTCTTCTGTGTTGCAACATGTACGGACTCATGGTTCATTTCCATCTGACCGTCCTGTGCAGTTAAATGTGAATGAGCAGGAAAACATTCTACAGATGGTTGATCGGAGTCCAGGGTTGAGTACTAGAAGAATTTCTTCTCGAACGGGACTCCCCCGTATGTCAGTATGGCGAACATTACATGATGGGCTTTTGTATCCTTATCACATACAACAGGTTCAGCATCTGGAACCTGGAGATTTTGCTGCCCGGTTGAATTTCTGCCACTGGCTACAGGTAAATCCACAATTAGTTCCATTCATTTTATTTAGCGACGAGGCGCAATTTACTAGAGATGAAGTAAACAATACACGTAATTCTCATTTGTGGTCATATCAAGATCTACATGGCACAACAGAAACTAACTTTCAGCGCAGATTTTCTGTTAACGTATGGTGTGGCATGATTGACGATCAACTTATTGGACCTTTTTTCTTTGAGGTACGTCTGACAGGAGAAGCATATGCTAACTTTTTGCGGAATTAATTGCTACCGCTTTTGGAAGAAGTACCTTTACTAACAAGACAACAAATGTTTCTGCAACATGATGGAGCTCCTCCACATTTTAGTCGGCATGTGACCGAATATCTAAATGTTGCTTACCCCAATAGGTGGATTGGGCGTGGAGGCCCGCATGCTTGGCCACCGAGATCGCCCAATCTTACACCTTTGAACTTCTATCTGTGGGGTCATGTGAAAAGTTTAGTATATGAGGTAAAAGTTAATACCAGAGCTGAACTAATACAGCGTATCCTGGATGTCTGTCAACAAACACGGAACAACCAGCAGGTGCTTCGAGCTGCTACTCGGTCCATTTTAGATCGCAGCCGTCGTTGTATTGATGCCTAATGAGGTCATTTTGAGCATTTGATTTTCTGTTTTCAATAATAATTTTCAAAAAATGTGTGAGCATTTATAAACTTTGAACGCTTGTATCTGTGTAACTATGGCGAATTGGACCCATGTTTATAAGACGTTTTCTACTTAAATTGACCTAAAGAACATACCATTTCAGTATGTACAGTACCTCGTGGGACACCCTGTATGTAATACAAATATGTCGATAGTAGTTGAGGGTTAAGATAGGTATAGGGAATTCCATAGCAAATTTGTGCAAAATGAACGTGTAAATCGCGTCATATAAAAATTTGTGGAAGTGTTCATTTAAAAAAAAGTGTGTCATGTAGTTTTGAAGTTGTTAAACTTTAGAATGTAATTGTTAGGGCTTTGTATAATATAGCGTAGTTTTAAAAATTATTCTTGAAAGATAATTGTATTTCCATTTTTAAGAATATGCGAGATCTATGTGAAGGCGTAAAATAGCAAATTTTTCAAAATAAAATTAATAACTCAACAAGTCTTACAGATGATAGGTATAGGAATATCTGATACAAGTCATCACCGAATTCCATTAAAAATAACAAAGTTGCCGTATTGATTTGCTACGACTATTCAGCTTATAGCTAAGTTGTTTCCGTAACCAGGACCTCAGCACCTATGGCGGGCCGTCAGTTAAGTAACTCTACTTCTGTCTAAAATAATGTTTGCAGAGTGAGCGCGATGGATGATGGATGAAAAATCGAGTACTTTAAAGAAAAACGCAGCATTATAGTCTCTGCTATCTTGAAAACATACTTGTATAGTTATATGATCTAAGAGAACGTTTCCACAAGGACATGGAAAAGAGATAGCAAAGAAGGGATGCAAACATGATCACCGACTACTGTTTCATGCTAAAAAAAGGCGACATCATGTCCATGTAAATTTAATTTAATATACGTAATTTGTAAAGGATCTGTCACGTGATATGCGTAGTAGACGAAAATGACACGACAATCCATTCTTACAAACATAATACAATCAGTAGTGTTCTGATACGCAGTCTTTAAAAAGTCGTGCAGAAAAGCTCCGCCCACAGGTCCACTACCAACATTCAAAATACCGCCATTAGAACACCTTGATTACACAACCAAACACTATGAAAAATAATTTTATATAAGAGGATAAATTTTTAATATTTATTTTATAACAAAATCCACTTACATTTACTATCTTAACATTTTATTCACATTATTGTATATACTAATACTCGAATAGGTGACTACAAAAAATTAAGGAATTAAAGCATGCCGTAAGCTAATTCTTTATCATTTACAATTCTAATAATAGCACTTTAAAAATATTTATTTCCTCAATTTTCCTAGTCTAAATATTCTCAAGTATGATAAAATTAGCACAAATTTAACTATACAATATTTTTGTGGATGACTAAGAAATTGTTTGTTCAATACAGTTTTAAAATTTACTAAATCTTGTAAATTCCTTGGCTAAAGTGGTTTTCCTTCATTTCCTACGCCGTCTTATTAGTAAATTTTCCTATCAGTAGCAATATAACAACACGTTATTTTCTATCTTTCATTTACAATATATTTTCCTAACTCTTCGTTTTCCTATTCTATCACATTTGTAAACAAATTATCATTGCCGAACATTTTAGTGTAAAACTTGCAACAAAAACCACTTAACGCTCTCAACAAGAATGAAGTATAATAATTATCAGTCGTTTTGTTACATATATAATAGAGAGTATAAATATTAGTAACAAGTATGTGTATATATAAAATATTACTAATTTGGTAAACGCTGAAAAAAACGCTTTCTATCAGAGGCTTTGTAGATGGAATATTTAATAATAATAACACAACACTTGGATGCACACTACTGTTAAGTACCACAACCTTAAAAAATAAATCACAAAAATTTGCACTCAAAATAAAAAAAGTAGTCAGTGACTTTGAATAAAGGATGCTAAGGAAGTGGGCACAACACTTTTATACGGTATTTTAAATTGCTGTATTACTTGGGCAGCTATACAACTCAGTCTTGTGTATTTTGCTACATTCACTAACTCATGCACATGCTGTCCCTTTAAAAGATTAGAAAATGTGTCACCGTTATTGTTAACTAAGTCAATATGTGCACCGTGTTCCAATAAGGTTCGAGCTAGACTAGCGGGACACGGTTTTGCAAGAGCTGCAAGATGTAATGGAGTGTTACCTTCTTCGTCTTTTGCGTTTGGATCGGCGCCTACTTTTAATAATGCCGTTGCTAAATGAGGAGAAGGAAACTGGCAGGCGGGATATCGCCCCACTAAAGCGGCGTCTCTGCAACACGCAAAATGCAAAGCAGTTCTCCCTAAACGTCCTTTAATTTTCAATTTTATGAGATCGTACAAAGCTTTATGAATAACAGTGCATGCCTCCTTAGTACTGCTAGGATGGTCTATTAATCTTGTTAATAAACAAGCTAAATGCAACGTAATAACAAGAACCCGCGTTAAATATGTCACATCTCTTTCGACATTAGGAATTTTGTCTAGCATTTGATTTCCTAATTCGACTTCTTTAATAGCCTTATGGAAAACTCTTAACAATTCTGTTAATTCCACAGTCGGAACAATTCTACCTCGAGTCGTTGGTCGACCTTCTTCACCCATCATAAAAGAAAACAATTCGGTGAATGAAAACAAACTACTTTGAGTCATTGGATTCAATCTCTCTAGCATAGATTGTTGCATGTCCAGAGCGTAGTTCCACAATTCAATGCATCTATTAAATTTTCCCGCGTCAGCGTATACTGCTCCTCTGTACCTGATGTAATAACTGGTATCTGGATGGGCGGGACCTAAAATTCTTTCCCTAATTACTAAAGCTTGCATTCTCATTTCGTCAGGATCAGCCATTAATTCGTCAAGGTTTTCCGGACTTGTAATCTCAACTGCATAATCATAAGCGGCAACGGCTTGTGTACGTTGTTTAGGAAGTGCAGGTCCATCACCGTTGTATCTAATTAATACAAAATCGTAAAAAATTACGTGAAAATTGATTAAAATATTACCTGTCTTCCATGGCTCGTTTCCAAAATTCTAGAGCTCCGATCATATCTCGTGCTTTATCTACATATGTAGCTCCTAACAATTCTAAAGCATCAATTCTTTCTTTTCTCGAAACCAAATGAGGTTGCTTTATTAAATATTCTACAATATGATTATGGCCGGTTACTGCTGCAGCGAGTAGTGGAGTCATACCTAAATAAATAGTTCAAAATAAAAAAATTATTTGATATTTTTGCATCTATTACCGTAAGAATCAACGTCCATTTTCGCTCCAAATTCAATAAGTAACTGAAGTATAACTAAACTGCCCGATTCTGCGCAGTCGTGCAATGCAGTGTTTCCTTTGACACTTTTTCGATTTACTCCAGCACCTAGGTTGAGTAAAAACTTAGCTATTTGCACATGCCTTTTGTAACACGCTATCATAAGGCAAGTATGGCCGTGCCGATTTGCCACTTCAATATCTTAAAAAAACAAATGTTAAATAACGTCAACATGGAGAAACTTTTAATTACCTGCACCATGCTTAACTAAATATTTAACAATTTCTAAATGACCGTCAAAACAAGCTGCTCTCAGCGGAGTAGAATTTGTACGTGTTGTACTATTAACTTGTGCTCCATGTTTTATCAATAACTGTACTATGTCAAGATGTCCAGCTGCAGCTGCACACCAAAGCGGCGGTGCTCCCTCAATGGTTTCACCATCGAACATCACTAAAAAAGTAAAAAGTAATCAATTTTGAGTAGTAAAACAAAAAAAAATTAAATTTTAATTAGCTCCTCTTCGCTGTACATAAACTACAAAAATTATAAATTATCAGAAGACATCTCAGATTGAATTAATAAAAATAATATTTTTCAAAAACGCCCTTTTCACAAACAAGCATTTTATATTCTTTTTTCTATCACTTGTTTTTGTTTTCAGTTCGACTTTTATTCGAGATGAGAGCGTCGTAACGCAATTGATTTGCTTTTTAGATGAGTGGAATGTTTCCAAGCAACTTATTTCGTCGCGTCAGATTAACTTTTGTTAATTATATATATTACTACGGCTACTCGTTAATTGAAATTGTCATATATCTCTGTTCGGTCTTAGGAATAAATAAAATTGACAAGCAAGCAAATAAAGAAAACGCTACTATATTTTCGCATATTCAAACGCAATCACAACTGTAATTAAATCACATATAATTCACTTAATATTTATTGTAGTGTGAAGTGTAACCTGAGATATTGTTCTGAATTTCATATACAGGGTGTAAAGAGTAAAGGGTGGGTCAGGTATTAAAGGTAGAGGTAGATGATTTAGATAACAATTATTTTTAAGTACACATAGTTTCCTTCAGTCTATATTCAATTAAACTTTCTTATTTTACATTGAACACTGTGTACATTATTGCATTTTTGGTTTTGTTCTTTCAACTCAATTTTGTTATGACGTACATCATAAAATTAATGTTTTCGCGAGTTATTCGGCTATAAACTTTTCCAGGGTCTGAAAAAATTCCAACCTACAGAGACGTGCTTCAAACTTTCTAATACAACATATAAATTGCTCTATATTTTAACTTTTATTAATTATTGACGTTGAATGCAACCTGTTACATTTTAAACATAGCAAACGTAAATAACTCCATTTTTCAAATTCAACCTCAACTTTTTGTTACCGTTTTGGATGTGTTTTATCAAATGTCAGTGAGATCTAGAAATCACGCACATCCAAATAAATATTTTTGTACCGCAAGATAGCAGTAGTACCGACAATAAGCCTAAACGTCATTGCAATGGATACGTCTTTAGTATCGTAGAGTTTACTGCTTTGTATACATGTTGTTTACCAAAGAGCAACGAGTTTTCGCTGATATTCACGTGTTGCAAACGAATTTCGTAAAAAGAAGAATAAAAATCCGCAGTACCTAATAATTCAACAATTACAAGTGGCGACTTTACCATTAGGTCATTTGAACCATAAAAAAATACTAAAAATCGTTTTTTTAACACAATTTTCCATTCTGGATAATTCCTGTCTTGTCGTTATCACACACAAGCTGAGCTTTCGTCACACGTTGCAGTGGGCATCTTCAGAGCCCGTAACAAACTGATTGATTACGCCGTGAAGTCTCGCTTTTATAGACCTGCCACCGATCGATAAAGTTGGTTTCCAAAACTCCGGTAAAAGAAAACTAGAATCTCGGTTAACATTAAAAAGAATTTTAATTATTTCAATGGATTCTCTAATTTTTCGCTGATAGTAATTAGAAACATTTGCCAAAATTTTAGTGTTTTCAAACATAATTTGATGACCTTCCTAGCACATGTTCTGTCACCGCTGACTTCTTTAAGGCGACTACACCTTTAATGCTCCTTAATACCGCTTCTACCCGTTTCTCCTATGTATGCAGGACCACAAGGGCAAGAAATGCTATAAACGCCGTCAGAATGAAAATGAATAACATCCTTCACCGGATTTAAGAGTTGACCCAATTTAGGAAGACTAGAAAACCAAGTAACAATGATGCGTTTAGACTACTTTTTTCCTATATGGTCCGTCATAACTTTGACATATAGTAGATAAGCGATATACACATAGATTCCGCTGCACATAGAGGTACTTGATCGGTCTGCGCGGCCAAAATTACTTTCTGATTTATATAAATTCTAATCAATTTTATTGAATAAAGCAAAGGATATAACGTTTAATCTACCTATATTAAAATTATTATTAAACAAACAAATACAATTTGACTGACTTTATCTTAAAAAATAACAGCAGCCCAATAGGCCACAAAGCATTTTTGATTATGATTGCATCATGCCTAAAGAATTTTGTCATATTTTTCTCAATTACTTATATGTTATATGTTCGCTAGAAATTGTTTCCAGCATGACCTTTAACCTGTATATCAGGTCATAATTAATGCCTGTTATTTTAGAAGTAAATTGTTTACTGGTAATTTGTAAGCCAAAGGAAGAATTCTTTCAAACACACGAATTCTGGCATGTAGAACTGAAATCGCAAACTCTAAAACTTTAGTATTAACTTCTGTTTTTGAGTTTAATCGGTTAGAGTCCTTCGAAGTAGCTCAGCATATAGAACATTGGCTAGTAGATTTTGTGTTGGTAGCAGCATTACATATCTTTCCGTCTACCATTGTCATTATGAACAGATGTTTTACTAAAAACTCATCCCTATTTAAGTATATCTTTGTTGCACTTTAGTTACTTAATAGAGTTTGTGAAATATTTAATGTCTTCTTCCGTTATATCAGTGTTCTCTTTCACGAAACGGAATCTTATAGGTCGGCAATGTCGAGGAGAAGAAGTTGTTGGATTTTCCGATACAACCTTTTTATCTGCTTTACCACGAAGGAACCGTAGAAAAACAAAACAACTTTGAAATAAATTCGCGTCTGAGTTTTTGTTCTTACAATGTTACAATGACATCTTCTAGAAATGTTGACAAGCGCATAACTGTTATGTCAATCAAAGACTGCAATCGCTTTCGACGCAGGTACTCGATACCCTGCACGACTCTGCTGGGGTTAACATTATTTTTTTTGTTTTTGTACAAGGTTATAACAAGAGAAATTTTTCTTGCTAGTAGCTCTAATTATTTCATACTGTCGAAGAGTCAAATCAGCTTGTATGAACATTGCCAACGCTTGTAAAAAAGTAAGGGAGCAACTTTCTTCGTTTTTTGATTTAGATAATGTTTTTTTATGTTTTGTTGCACGTGTCGGAAAACTTGTGATTTCTTTGAGTATATTAGAAACATCGCAATTTCCAGCTTTCCGCAACTCAGTCTGTGCTGCACTAGAAATTATTGCATTATCTGAGATAGATCGAATCTTCTCATTTTTCCTCCTTTTACTTAATTCACAGAATGATTTACATGGCCGGTCAGGATGAGTTTGCTTTACCACGATATTTGCAAAATAGGCTTTCCTTGTTATGAGCCTTGGACAACCTTGGTTTAATTTGAAATTTAAAATGTTAATAACTGCGTTTTATGTACTCATTTTGGTTTTTTGTATATCCTTAAAGGGACAAAATTTGCTCTTTAAAAAAATTAAGTTTTTCTTCTAGATTAGGCAAATTTAGATTCTGCATGCAGTCGAAAAAAATTTTACGAGTCACAGCTCTTACCACCCATGTACTTTGTGAACTTAAAATGAGAAGATATTCTTAAAATTAATTTTAACTTTAACCATCACTTTTTGAATTTTTCATTTAAAAAATTTAAAGTGTCGAAATAGGTCTTATCCGTGATATTCCGCGGCTATTTTTTTCATTATTTTCTACTTAAAATTTTAAAGTTTCGGTTTTATTAGAAGTTATAACAGGATATAACTTAGAAGTATAACAAATTCTTCATTACATTTGATTAATATCTAAATAAAATAATATATATTACGCCTGACTTTCAGTACACTAAAACTATCTTTGAAAATAACAAAAACAATCAAAATTATATTTGAAGTAATACATAATTATCTGTTTTATCAGGATCCCTCACTTTTTCTTCAGACATGAACTTAAAATAATGAAAATATTCGTTTAAATTTGTATGTGTACCCGAACGCCGAGAACATATCAATCAAATTCAAACTACCAGTGAAGGTGTCTCGTGCACGTGAAGAAAGGAAAGGTAACTAGTTATTGTACTCACACTAATCTTTTAACACAAGTGATCGTTTTTTCTAAACATTTTTGCATTTTGTTCCATTGCCTTTTGGCCGCGTAGATCATTGAAATACCTGTATGTGCGCTGTTACCCTTGGTTTCGCAAAAATAAACTTTGCAATAAACCGCTTAATACTTTTTCTATTGTAATGGTTTGCGGCTAACAGCTTTGTTAGATAATTCAACTCTTTTTGAAGATTTTGGTGTTGACTTAAAGAAACAGCTCTGTACACTAAAAAATTCACTACTGATAATATCTGAGAAGGGTGATGATGAGACAATCCGTTTAAATATCTATATATATAATAGGTCGGTTTTCGATAAACTGAATGTGATAAAAAACCATCTTCATTTCGATTAACTAAAGAGGAGTTCCTTTCTAATTCTATAATAAAACAAATATTTTGATGAATTGAGTTTAAATGATATAGAAACTCGGACCATGTTAATAAATGACAAACGTGTCATCAACGTATCCGTACCAGCGCTACCGGTGTGAAGTTATTCATAAATTCAGCCATAAAAATTCTACCGCAGTTTAAGTAACTGAAACTAAGATTTAAAGGATCTATTTGGTATTAATGACTTAAGGTACTATTATCAGTTTAATTAATTGACGACTCTTTTATACATTTGGAAAGTGCTCTTTCAATAGATGAATTTGGAAATTACTGTATACGACCCGTTTGCGAGAAGATTGTAGATCTTGTTATCATAATTTGATCGATTCATAATAATCGTGGTGTTCCCTTTGTCAGCTTTAAGAATGACTATAGATTTATCTTGTTTAAGAGATTTTAATAGAAAAAATTCCGATTTTAGAATGTTACTTTGGAAAATTCTTGACTTACGAAGACTACAGCTGATACAATTTTTTCAATAGGAAAAGTTGGAAATACAAAGTTAAAACCTTTCGACAAAATAGCTGTTTCTGTAAAGGACAATGAATGTGAAGATAAATTAATCACAATCTCGGGCTTTGCGTGCGCCTATTATGTTGAGGCATCTTTCAAGAGAAATGTATTGAAACGTGCGAGAAGTTATTCTCAACTTCGAGAGCTTTCGTGAGATTTTCGAGGTTTTCCAGAACGTATACCGAAAGATATAGAACATTCGAGAAGGATTTCCAAAATGTATAAATGCGGCACAAACAAATCAGAGGTCAGTTATTCCCAGTAATTCGAAGACGGCAGTGTTAAGATGATTACTCAAGTTTAAATAAATATGTGATTAACTCGTGTGAGATAAATAACCTGGTACATGACTTTAACGTAAACAATAAGTGTTAAACAAGTTTGTCAAGTTGTCCGTGGACTTTATCTTAACGTCGTGTCAGTGATAGCGCTATATATAAATTAGTGTAAGTTAATAATAATAAACGTGTACATATTTGTAGTATAAATAAATTAGTTTTAATAAACCTTACAGTATGAACGAACCTTAATGTTTATTAAAAGGGACGGCGAGCACGTTGAAATCTAATTTCTGTTTTGTTTTGATTCTATTTCTTAAAATTATGCAATATTTATTAGTTACTTAACAAAAAAAAATTACTTATTAGTGTTATTTGTTGTATGTTAGTTGAAATAATATATGTCTTGATTATTACTGACTATTTTTGGCAGTTATTAAAATGATTATTTAGTTAGACAGATGATTCTATAAAAATCTCCTCGTTTAGGCAACTGTAAAAGAACATTTACAGGATTTTTGTGAAAGTAATTAATCAGCAACGGTAAATTAGAGTTTTTAGAAGCCACGTATATAAATAGCCATTATCATGGAAGAAAATTTCTCGCATAAAGTATCTTGCACCAAAAACTTAAAGATTATGCAACAATATTACTTTTCTGTAAATAATAACAAACCTAAACGATTAATTAGCAATTTCTATTGTTTATTCCAATTGTAAATCGTTAACGAAATCAAATTGAATTTTGAAATAGTCTTGGTATGTGAAAATTTGAAAATATTCCCAAAAATTAAAACTTTAGTTCAAGTTAAAGAAAAAAATGTTTTCTGGTCTGATTATTCGGTAAGTTAAAACTGACTGAAAAAATATTATTGAAATCTTGCTTAATTTACGAAAAATAGCAATTTTTGGATTTAGATAATTTCGAAAAACGCCATTTTCTAGTGAAGTGAAAATCACTCGATATATCTGATAGGGGCTAAATAGGTTTTTAGACAAGCACAAATTATTGCGTTAAAAAGCTTTTTAAAAAAATCAAAAATAAAAAAAACGTGGTGCTGACTTTTTGGCGAGCACTCTATATAGTGAAGAACGTTTCGTATATACCAAGCGAGCTTTTAGTGCCGATCATTAAGATGAGAACTTAAAAAACTATCTATACATTCTGGAAAAGATGCATCTATTTTATTACTGTACCACAACAAAGCACAACACATGTTTATTGTTTATGATGTTAAGATAAAAAAAGTTGTGCTGTTTCTGATGAGATTAGAAAGTTGATTTTACAAAACCATATAAATAAGTCATGCAGATGAATTCCCGATGAAAGAGGAAAAGGAAAAAAATCATGCACTACAGAGTCAAAGTAGAACAAAGACAGTTAAAGGAATTCGTTAAGTAGAAAATAATAAGTGAGAGACGATATAAACTAAAGAAATCCAGTATTTACAAACTTACCCGAACCAGGTTGTTCAATATCTGCGTGACATCTTTCGATAAGGTATTCAGCAACATCATAATGGCCATTGCGACAAGCAATTACCAGTGGCGTTGCACCTGAAGTTTTTGCAGCTACTAACATGGATACCTCGTCTTTAGCTTTGTTGCAGTGCAGGTATATCTGAAATAATATTAAAAAAATTAATGCTTATTCGGACTAATACATATTTGAAAAACTTAGAAGCAAACGGTTTTAATTACATTTAAATTGAGTAATAACAATAATTACAAGTCTAAAAACATAAATAATTTTAAAAATTCATTTATTCTAAATTAATACGATGTATACTAATCAAGGAACGGAAGTTTCACTTTGTCGACGTTATTTATCTAACAAAGGCAATATGACTCAGAACCTACACGTTAAGTATCTGTCATTTTGTCACACGCTATAAATGATGTTACTAAACTCAACATAAAGAAACTAAGTATGTACATATAATTGTATCTACATTTCCAACGTTGTGTTTAAAACGGTAATTGAGCAATAATTATTCAACAATCGATGTAATTTATTTGTTATTACCTGTTTGAAAGTGGACTAATGAACTAAAACTTAATCTTTATTAAAGTCTTTAGTTTATTGTAATAACTGTTCCTCCTTAAATTATTAAGTCACCAAAGCCGAATCTCACATAAACTCTCACATTTACTCGAATAAAAGCGAATACTTTACAATCGATGAAAACGTTGACGGAAGAATTTCGTGTTTACTAACAAAGAAGAAATTTGTAACTATTTTAGTTGCTTTAGCTTATATTAATGTTAGTTTCCTACATTTAGTTTCTTGTAGCATTGGCAAACTTCCAACTTCAACTGCATAAAACGCTCTAACGCCACCGGCTTCACGTGTAAAATTTATATATTTTAATACTCCTGACGACTATTTTAAGTTTCAGTCAATAACGCAAACTGCTTTTGTTATTAGAATCCAGCGTGTTTAAGAAAAATATATTTAGCAGCAACAAATACGGTTATTCTTGTATATTGCTGCTGCCTTATGGAACTTCAAGTGTGTTTACCGAAGTGAACTCTCTTGACCCAAAATTTTTTGAATTGTGAAACAGCAAAGACGATATCAATTTGAAAGTCAATAATATTTACGTCTTAACGTACGAGAAAAAAGGCTAAGTTACAATGTCAATTGTATAATAGTTTGTAAATAAATCACGTATTGATTAGGTCGCCGTGGCAATCATAAGTTTTCCGCTTTAATGCTATTTATGCGACTAGCTAATTGACTGCAGTGATTCATAACGTATGTAGAGTTTCTGCACATTATAAAATCATCAATTATTTAATTTTTATTACATAAGACAAATCGTTACCTAGCATCTTAATCTAATACCTGAACGTACTTGACGCACTGAGAATTCCGAACATTGCAGATGCAACTTCCTCAATTACTTATATATAGAGGGTTACAACTCGATAACTTATAATTAAATTAACAATACGTTCGACTACCTAAGTTTATCATTAAGTACTTATTAATGATCTTTTAATTTTACACTTAAGTTACTGAAAATACTTGTACTAAATATAACCAATAAACAAATAGAAAAATACTGATAAAATGAAACAACAGAAAAATAACAACACGGCGTACCTTAAGGTAACAAAATATTTGCCATACAATGACTGATAAGTTTGTGATAACATGTGACATTAAACTTGAAAATAATTATACATTAATTATTAATATATTTCCCAAACAAATATTTAAATAGAAACAATATTATACAAAAAAGAAGAAGAAAATAAAGAAAATGTAGCATTTATTATTGTTTCGTATTTATCGTGTTATTTTTCTTATATTTCCATATTTTTAAACTTGTGAATAATTAAAATGAATTAATGTTTTGTTTATTCTGACTTGAATCTTATCTTCTTACTTCGATCAAAATTACAATGTAGGTTATTACTTCATTCAGCAAACCTCGATATAGTAAAATATATCTTTTAATATTTAGGATGTGTAGTTTTCAAAATAATTTGTTTGATGTAACAATCTAAGACCAATTTAGACATTTGCATAATAACTATTCCTTACTTGTGATTTTCCAAAAATAAATAACTAATTAAGCTTATTTGAATCTGTACATTTAATTTTGGAAATGTATGTTTTTAGCTGACACCGTTGTTAACTAAATCGCAGCTATTGATTTTACAATGTCGTCAGTAAAACAATCAATTTTGTACCAATGACGTCACAGTTGACAATGCTTTATGCGACCGAGTCTAAAGTTTATTCACCCATGTTACAGTGATAATCTTTTCCTATTGGTCAAAACTAAGACAAGTTAGAATCTTCTGTAGTTAATTTTTGCGGAAATTGAATCTGACAAATAAAAAAAAGATATTTCTTCAATTTATTACCATAGATAAAACAGTTGTGAATTTTGCTAATATCTAAGACAGGAATGATCGTTAGTTTGATATTTTTGAGTAATAAAGTAAAATCTAATCATCGTATCAATAATTATAAATGACAAATGTATTCATTGATTCTAAGTGATAAATAAAAATGTAATTGTGTACATTTATTAGCACTGATTTTTAAACATTCTAAGGTGAAAACTCTTAAAACTTTAACACTATGGTACAGTGTACTCGATGCTGAGAAATACTTTACAAGTAAATGAATATGTTGCTATTTCTGGAGATAAAAAATTGATGGTTTTCTTAAAACGACACAATGACGGTTATGTAGCAAAAAAATGTGCAGGAGTGTCCAAAAATAGCTATTGCTGCCAGTTTTCTGCTTATGAAGACATTGTTGGTAATTGCGTTGCAAGTAAACACGACACATGACACGAAAACAAAGAAAAAACAAGCAACCTTCTACAATTTACCAAAGAAATTTGTTGCGTACTTAGGACTACCGGAGCGAAACAGTTTCACAGGTCATTGTTCATTGTTTACCAAGAACATCAACGACATTTTAGGCCGATAATGGAGCTGACATCTAGTTTTAAAGAGACACGGCGGTTGGCGTAGTAATGTTGTTGCCTATATCGAGATAGCATCAAAAATAAAATTAAAAAATTTCCACTGAAGAGCAATCTTGCACCTCGGAAACGTCAACATCAACAAGAGTAAACAAAGTAATAAATTCTAATTATCTGCATTACCGTCTGTTTCCTCATCTTCAAGTGTAATATATAGTAATTTAACAAATTGTTCATTTACCATTTACGCTCATAAATAAAACGAATGACTAAAAAAAACGGTTGCTAACCGAAATAGTAAAGAAAAGTGTTGCTAACGAGGAAAAACCACTTTTCTTTACGATCTTTAGTTAAACAATGTGGCACTTTTCTATCAAGTACACGGAAAAATTAATGTGATATACAAATGTAAAAAATTCAATTGTCATTACAATGAAAAAAAAACATATTTTTAGTGCTGCCAACATCGCAAACGTCAATATTCGTTCGTTAACGTAGTTACATAATGAGCGAAAAAAGATCTAGTGTGGCAAAATGAAAACTAAAAATCCGCATAGAACTAATTGTTCCAAGTTAATTATATATTAGAACGAGTATGCAAAAGTCATTTAAAAAAATCTTGAAATTCGGTCAAAATTGAAAAGACGATGTTAAAATTAATGTCAAATTTGACAAATTTAGTAATAGATGTAGTACCCACATTATATTTCTAGTGTTTTTTAATTAAAAAAAAATATTTATATATATAATTTTACAGGGCAGCAGAAAAATAATGTACGTTACTCTCGTCGAAAGTTTCATTATGCTATGCTGTACTTTCGACGCTTGTTACGCAAATTATTATTTTTTTAATCATTTCTGTATCTGCTGACTTCTGCAGAATTTACTTTTTATTGCTTGTTTTTTCGTGAATTACCATTTATCTCATTATGAGAAGAATTTGTAGCAGATTACTGGCACCACTTTTTTTATCAGGACTTGGTGTGCAACTTTAAACAAAAAAAAATTATTTAAAAAAAAATTATTGATGATTTTACTTATATATTGATATAAAACACTGGATTTATTGCATTTTCCAACATTTTGAAATTTTGCATATAGTAAAGTGTAAAAATCATGTGTATTTTTTTGGTGTAATTATTTTAACGATTATGAAAAACTAACTTTATTTGTCACACCATATTAAAAATAATTTTTTTTCGTTATTCAGAATCGGTAAAATATTAAACCAATAAATTTTTATTTGTCATTTGTAATCAGTTGAATGATAATAGTTTACGGAGCGTTCGAAAAATATTGAAAAGTGTTCAAATTTGGCGCGCAGTTGTTGTGGTGATTTTAGAATCGAAGTATGGTACCAAGTAAGTTGTCAGTTAGCTCAGTAGTGTAGTATATCGTCGTTTGTTAATTTCAATTTCTCGTCTTTGCTAATCTCGTTCTTTATTTAACACAAGTAGCATAATAACAGACGGTCACTTAGTTAAGATTCGGGTAATTATTATATAGTAAATACAATTTTAGTTATCGTCAAATCATTTACTATTTTAGTTTTTTGAATACATTAATTTCAATCAAAAGTTATTATGATCAGTTTAAAAAATATCATTTAAAACATTTTGCTTTTGCAGCCAGTAAATAAGGGAAATCTATTTATGCCGAAGCCTAAATCATTAACAATATCTTCAAGTTCTTCCAAAAAATACAATGTTAGTGTGTTAAGGTTATTTTCTTAGAAGCTGCAACAGAATAAAGTGTGAATATGACTTACAAAGAAAATAAGGTGGATTTGTAAATTTTTCAAGATAATTTGAAATTAATGGGTTATTCTTAAGAATGGAGCTTTACAAACTAAAAAAGTAATAAGAAAATTGCAGTTAGAGAATTGGTGGTTTTAATACCAATGTTTTGGAGCAAAAACTAGTTTAATCCTTTTATAATAAATATTTAAGTTTAGAAAATACAGTATACAGTTAATTAGCCTAATGGATCTAATATGCTATAACAATTTTTACTGCGATTCGATTCCTTTAAATATAAAAAAATATTGCGATAAAAGGAAATTCTCAACAAAACAAATGTATTGTAGGGTTAGCAATCTTTTATACTTAAAAAATGATACTGTAGAAGAAAACTGAAAGTCAATTACAGAAATGAAGGTATCCGTGATTAAGTGCTTTTGTTACTTTTAAATATGTAATTTTTTCAATGTATAAACCAGTGATTTGCACTAATCTATAGTTTTTGTATTATTTATCTTGTGTTGTGTTTTAGCCTTACTATATAAATTGAGAAATTCGTATTGAACGATTCACAAAAATATTATAGAACTGGTACAGCAAAGAATGATACGAGCTAATAAATACGAACAGATTCTTGATATCCAAACGGAACGTATAGTTATAAATTTGAGAGAAGAAAACAGCTCGGACGAAACCTTTAGTGATTATGATTATTTTTTTTATTATATAATTTAATTGTAACGCTCAAATTGGGGAGGTGGAAAAAAATTTAATAGATGTTTGACTCATAGATGGTTGTGAGTCGGATTGTCAGTACCTAAATTCTACGGGTAAACCGTACCCTAGCGTCACCTTTTCTTACGTGTAGTAATCCTACAAAGAAACGAACGTCTGGGCCAATAAAAAGGAAATACCCCAGACCCGCAATCCTCAAATATGCGTGAAGCAATAAAACAACCTAGTTTTCGCTGACAGAAAGTTTAGTTTATTTCGACTAATAACTGTACAATTGATCTTAGAAAAGAAAAAAAATAGAGACGAGTAACAACGGTAAAGTTTCGATCACAATGTAGTTGTCTGTACACTCCTAACACAAACAATAAATAAAATAGACATTAGCTCGTGGCTACTAACCAGGATCGTTACACAAAGATTAGATACACCGTGTGAATGGCGCCTAAATCGTAATCATATCGTATACAGTAAAAACAAAGAAAGATATCGTAGATCTGGAAGCATTAGTCCCTACCTTAATAAACCGCATCAATCAATCAAAGACGGTGGTAGATCAAAATCTCGCCGAACCGCTTGACGTCAAGTGTAGGAGTGAGATATTATAGTTTGCGGTTCTAATTACCCTGTAAGTATCCATAAGCGTTGCGCCGCTTCCAATCCCCTTGCATCAAGATTGTTAGTGTACGATAACAACCAACTTAATAATTTATTGTTAACAATCAATGACACAAGAATGACGATTCGATTGACAATTTTCGCAGATTAGAATCTTTAAATTAGTAACGCGCACATGGAGTGTTTCTTAAACCGTATCAAATTCCTTGTAAATTAAAACAGTAACATTAGCAACGCGCACGAAGATTGTTTCTTATACCGACTAAAATTTGTATCAAAAGTAATTAATAAATACCTTGCTAGAATCTTATGTCGTAACGTATCACTCGGTGTTAGTATCTTTTGTTCTTGAGGATCACACGGCATTTACTTTTGAGTAGACACGATTAAGATATTGGTTAATCTAATGGCAAACACAACCTCTTAATTAGGTAAACATTTGAGGTTATAAAGAAAAGCTAAAAGAAATAAAAGAAATTTGCAAAACGTGGTCACGTGTGAATCAAGTAAGTACTAACCTCCAAACCAACATCGAACAGGAAACTCGAAAAGATATGTCCGACGCCCTTTTCAACGCTTATCCATACATATCTATAAGGTAGATGTAACCCTTACACCAAACCTTTAGATTCTTTCACTAGTGAAACTTGAATTGTGATTTTGTACATGTACCAACGCTTAATTACGCCGCCACCGGTACCGTGGTTTAAAGCTGTTACACTTGACGATCGTTCCCGTGTACGTGTACTACGCGACCCAAATCATTTCTAGTTGTGCAAACTGCATTTTGTGTCTCCGTCCGTTTTGATGTACTTTACAAGCAGGATAATCGGCAAAAAAATTTATGTTTCCGGACTAGACCGGTAAAGTTTAGCAGAGTTTTATAACTAGAAGTTGGCAGTAATACGAATCATTAATTTTTTACGTCAACTGTCATTTATGTCAGAGTTATTTTTACTAACATAAACCATTATCGACGTTACTGTTTAGAACAGCACTAACAATAATTTTTAAACAAATATAATAAATTTCTCTTACAATTGCTAAAAACAATGATATAGTGCACGGCGCTTGAGGGAATCAAGGATAATGTTATCAATCGAGTAATGTTATCACTTTATCAATGAACGGACCTGACGTATGCTGCTACATAAAAAAAACACCGTTTATAGTAATTGTAATTTAGGTTTATGTTATCAATTTTCTTAAAAACTATAACACAAAACTCCATTTTTTACAAGGGTGTGTTGACATATAATGCATTACCAGACAGCATAAAAAAATCTAAAAATATAAAAGAATTTAAAAAAAATTATTTGTCATACATAAGGATTGCAACAGACAAATAAGTGGCTGAAACCTTATAATGTTACGTTAATTATAGTTTTGTAGTTTATATTTGTAA
The DNA here is from genome assembly GCA_035610365.1 of Aquatica leii. NCBI lineage: Eukaryota > Metazoa > Arthropoda > Insecta > Coleoptera > Lampyridae > Aquatica > Aquatica leii. The sequence goes on from CM069433.1 coordinate 155,397,619, forward strand.
TTATGTGGTTATGTAGTAATGTGTTTATTTATATTTATATGTACAAATGTAGCATTATGCTAATAAATCGTTCACTTCTTCTTCTTCTTCTCCTCAGGTTTGTTACTATAGATGAACAATAACCTACTCATTTTTTTAGCTGAATTTTCACAATACGCTTGTTTAGAGTGAAAAATTTTATCATTGTACTCTAAAAATACTTGTTTTGTATGTTTAGCTTTAATTTTGCAGTGTTACTTATTCTAGTATTTTGAGTGACCTACGTAATATTGCATTAACCATCTGCATACGTTATCTTCGAGAATTAACTTAATTTAACTACATCTCAGATGATAACGTTATTTTATATTTATTTTTATTTTTAGTGTCAGCAAACAAACATGTTAATCAGATACACGCTGTATGTAGTTACTGCTTTCTAACCAATAAACCTTTATTTTTTTTCGTAATTTCGGATACTGTTATAATTAGGTTATTGTTATCAAAAATCCCAAGTCCCAACGTGATTCTATTAAACGACGTACACTGTAGTTATTTTATCACTAATCCAGAAAGTGCTATTCTGCGAGTATGAGCATATTTGTAGGTCAACGTGAAACCGATGCCTACAAAATGCGAATACTAGCAAGATACTTTTAGGATGTGCGATACATAAAATTTTGCGCTAATCTTTATATACATTTGTTAAAATAGTTTAAAGCATTTGTTTTTAATAAAATTTGATAACATATGTATGTTGATAAAACTGAAAGGTGTAATGATGGAATTCAATTGTAATTTAAAGATATTTGACAATTAGATAATTTTACTACAATTTACCTTGCGCAATAAAATAAAACTACAGTGCACGCCACTTAATAAAATCCCATTCGGACTTGGGCTTTTTGATAACAATAACCGTGTGATAACAATATCCGATATTCAAATAAAAGCAAATAAATGTTTATTGTTTAGAAAGCAGTAAAAAAAAGAGCAAACCTAAAAGAAAAATTGATAACATGAACCGAAATTTTGATTACTATAAACGATGTTTTTTCTATGTAGTAACATACGTCCGACATGTTCTTTAATAAAGTGATAACTTTATCCGTGATTCCAATAAGCGACGTGCACTGTATAATAAATGAGAAGAATAAACAAATATACTCACATCACAATATCTGAACCTAAATCAATGGTTATTATAAACTCAAAATAATGACTGCGAATCTCGACAGATAGTCTCAACAAACTAAACAGCGACGGCAGCAGGTTTCCTCAGATGGGTGGCCGTAAAACGGCACACTTTTTTTATGGTGCCATTTAATTTAATTTAAAAAAACTCTTTGCATTAAAATTTTGAAAAATAAGTAAAATGTTAAAAAAACATCTTCACTAATAAAATCAATTTTGTTAAAAAATTGTTTTCTCCAATGTTGGATGAGCACCCTAATAAACAGGGTGGTAATGTGTCATATTTGTTTGTCTTGCAAACCTAATTAGAAATATACAGCGAGAAAAAATTAAATAAATCTTCAAACTGAAATATGTATATTGACATAAACCAAAATTAACGTAAACAACTATAAAGTCAAATCAGAACGTATAAAAATGTAAAAAAATACCTAACAGCAAATGATATTGGATCATTTTTTATTTTTATTGTCATTCAACTATTAAGCGAAGCTTAATTCTTGTCTGACTGTCGTCAAAAAATAATTACAAGACAATTACTTAATCATTATTTACGTGTCCGGTTCTGCAAAAATAATGTATAAAAAATTTTAAAAATATACGTTTTAATACTATTTAACATAAAAAAGTATATAAAGTAAAGTACGCATAATAATCTTATTAAAATACGGAAATAGCATTCACACTATCCGCTCACTAAAATAATAGTTAAGGCCATTAATAAAAGATTAGAGGAGTCATTACAAATAACAATGTCATTTAGAGACAAGTATTTAAATTTCAAATTTTTTAAATAATTGCCCATCTAGAATCGAAAATAAAAATAAGTGACTGTAGAACAAGTTCTTTTTTTATTCTTGTCTTCACATACAGGTTGGATATTAATTAAATCCTTTTTTGACGATAAAGAGAGAGAAAAATATATTACTATTGTGAAGATGTGAGTAAGTGAGCATTACTTCTCAAATTCATACTCTTTTTTTTTTATTAATTACAAATGACATTATAAAACGTGTATCAAGTTTTCAAAGGTTATTTGAAAAATAAAAACATAATAAACTATTGTCCTTGAGTGCTTCAAAGACTGATCATATTCTGTATCATCATTTTTAATGTGACATAATTTTTTGATTATCTTATCATAATTTTTGACTAGCTTGGTGATCCAAAACACCAAAATGCATACTTTGAGAACAACAAGGTGTCAAAACAAAACAAACACATAATTACCTGGAGTTTTCGACGAAACCACATTGTATGTTTATGTAGTGACCGTTTGCACTTCAAGTACATTTTTAAAACCATTTTTAAAACGATAATTTCAAAACTTGACAATGTAAACATTGACATGTACACATAGGTACGAACACTTCGCGAGTTGACCGAATACTACATTCGCTCTCTCTCTTGAATCAAGCTATTCCAGTATTTATTTATTTAAGTACTTGTAAGTTGTATTTGTACACGAATGCGCACTTGAAGTTTTTAAACCGAACGCTTATATGATGCACAATCGCATTATTATTCGGTAGTTAATAGTATATTTTTCGCACTATCCCATGATTACAAAGTAACTCATCTTAATTGAATTACAAATATAATTTCAAATTGCAAATACATTCTAGTTTATAACGCAGTTCCAATATGACATATAAAATGGAAGACGTAGAAATCAATAATTCTTTTTTTACTACGTGACGAGAATGTCGTATAACTTGAAATACTATTATTGTATTATTAATGGATCTAATCTAATCGTTAATAGCTTATTGATTTTTTGAGATTTACAGTAATCAGTAAATGTTTTTTTTTATGTTTAAAAAATAAACATTTGTTCGTGTTTATAGACTGTTTGTTACAAAGTGCACTATAAAAACCCGACTTTTAGTGACGTTTCCATCGAGAAATTAATAGCCACATGGTTATATCTAGTCACGATCATATTTTCCCAGCAATTTATCGTGGGTACCTATTGATAAATACCAGGAAATTTTCAGTATACTATAATTGTAAACATTTTTATTGTTTGTAGTTTTATTTACCTATCTATCTAAACTGTAAATAAAAAAACAGATCATACGTTTTCTAATGTTTTTATTTTTTGAAACCTAAATAAGCTGGCTTTCACATATTGCTATCACATAAAATGGAGATTGAAGTGTCTTTTCATTTTTGATATTTGTACAAAAAATTCAAGTTAAAATCGATTGCTAATATCGAAAAGTATATTGTACTATATTGGTTAAATCCTCCAAACCGGCAAAATTAAATCCACCTTGTATTAAACACGATTAAAAACAAGAAATTTTCTTGTTCGTCGTCCTTAAAGACAAGTACAAAAATACGGTGAAGAGAGTTACTAGAAAAATAGAAGTTTCGCGTAAGTGCATTTGCTTGCGAGGTCTTTTATTAAAATAGGTGAAGAAGTAGGAAAAAAATAATATTCAATACGTTTTGGAAATTGAACAGAAAAAACAAAAAAAAATTCTTATAAATCATAAAGAGAAGAAAAGAAAATTTACACACTTTATTATCATCTTTAAGTGGGAAATTTTTAAATTTGTTTTAAAAGTATGTATCTCCGTAGCACACTAGGAAGGAAAGAAAAATCAGATCAGTCGGGTGATTAATCTAATTTTCCACGGAATAAAAAACATTTAAAAAAAATGAAAAAAAAAAACAAATGAACCAAAAAATAACAACCGAAAAAGTTGTATGGTCGAGGTCATAAACTAAATCCTAATACTATATTTACAAAGTACACACTAAAAAATTATCTCTATAAGTACCTTCATGACAACATTGACTAAAATAGAAAATTATGGTGAAAGCAATAACCTTATAAATTTGGTCATTTCCAATTAAATATCTAGGGTTGCCTAATACTGCACGAATTAATAAACTTAAAGTAGTCTTTTCTACTCATCTTGGTTGTTCCCTCAAAGTAAGACAAATTGCAAATGAAAAATACAATCATCACAAAGCAAAAAAATTAGAAACAAAAAACTATATTTTACTATTTATTTCTTAAAACTATAATATTTAGAAAACCAACTTTCAAAATATAAAGAGCTATGAATATAATAAACCAGATGGCAGCACGATCTAATTTTTCGGATCCAATTAGCTCACTTAATCAATAAGTAATCTCTTAATAATAGTTACTTAATAGCTTACATTTATTTTTTTTTAAATTAGTTCAAGCAATGTTTATTTTCAGAGGTTAGTTTTTGTTTTTATACAAAAATCCAAACTTCTATGGAATATTTGTCATATCGCTAAAATTTATGCTTGTTACCTATATGGATTTTGGTTTAGACGTTATTAAATCGATTAAACAGATGCGAGTAAACTTTTAAACACTTGTTTAAAAAGAGACGCCAAAGATTAATCTATAGGTCAAAGGTTTCAATGCACATCTGTTTCAAATGTAAATTAAAAAAAACCAATCAAATGATCTATAGATTTGTGAGCGATTTTTCGCGTAAATACAGTCCCGGTGAAATACGAGGTAGCCATAATGATTGGGGTCAAGTTAAATTGCCCGCTACAAAATTTATTATATTTTGTTATCTTAAGTTGGTAGCAGTGTGTTTAAGAGTAAATAAAATATCATTAAAAGTTATGTTGTGCCTTTTGTGAAACATTTAATTTGGCAGTAATAACTTTTAAATTATAATTAAGAAATGTTACCAAGTAAACAACATTTTCAATAGCGGAAAATTCAACTCGACCCCAATCATTTTGGCTTTACCCGGTAGTGTTTACAAAAATATTCTTTGTTTGCACTGGTAAATATTATCTACTGTTGTGCTTTTAGTGATGTAGTAAGGTAGATTATAACATAATGCCAAAAATAACTCAAATATGTATCGCAATTTACAATTACCAAAACAGTTTTGTTGTGCTGTACAAAATACAATTAAATGTATCTTGTGAAAACATACTACAAGATGTATTGACAATTCGCACCAAGAAACACAGCAAACTGTATTGGTAAGAAGACATCAAAATCTTTAAATCCACAAAGTATAAAACTAAATTAATACTGTTATTACTTTCATCTTGGCAAACGTTGGAAGAATACTTGCTTAAATCGGGGGGTGGATGTTTTTGGCCCCTCTTGTTTGGATGCATGTGGATATAATCGGAGATATTTGAATATACCTGGATGTATGTGGAGATATTTGGATGTATGTAGATGATTTTGGTTGTACTAAATCAGAAAAGTACTTTAACGTAAAGTTTAAGTTTATGAATGGATAAACAACTATTTTAGTTCACCATACAATCTATGAACTAACTCCAGATGCTTACATTTAAAACGCAAAACCAATTTGCGAGTGACATGAAGTTATATAGTTTACAAATTATAAAACTATAACTTAATACACTAACTAAATCGACATTTGAAAACACCAGTCTACTAAATTATTCTTGTAAATATTTATTTATCGTTATTTATTACCGAACCATGTTAATTTAACACTGTGTTTTACAGTGGCGTACGTACGAAGGAAGGGGTGAAAGGGAACGATTCCCGTCAAGACAAAAACATTAAAACGGTAAATAAATTGTTAAAACTGGTCACAAGTACAAAAGCAAGATCTAATTACCGAACTTAAACGTTAGTAAATAATGTATTTGTTTAAATTATATGATAACAAGATCAAGAAGAACATTGGCAGCTTTAGAATGTTGAGGCCAATATGTATTTCTCAATATGGACTATTTACAGATTTCTTCAAATTTTATGTACTCATCTTGTATCGACTGGAATACTAAAGCGTACATACAGTTTTTTTTATCACTTGTTAATAAAGCATTCACCACTTGTCTATTCTCAAACTTAACACAAAAAGTTTTATTTCAGACAAAGTTAAATGGCGTGACTCTTTTGTCTGTTCATAGGAAACTACCGATCAAAATTTTGAAATGTTAATTTAAAACAATTATTTTGTTTTCTAATGAAAACTTTAGTAACTATTTTCAGAAAACTTACCACTACTTGAAAGTGATGATGAAGGGTGGCATGTAGGAAAAATTCTAAGCATTTTTTTTTAGTACCAAATGTCAAAAAAGTGTGATGGCAAAAAAAGTTTTCGAGATATTCAGGTCCAAAGTTTCAAAGTCCAAAGTTTTCAGTCCAAAGTAAAAGTTATGCCATAAGAAACACTGGAAAAAAACAAATGATTTCGAAAGTTGTTAGAATTTTGCACTTTTTCTTCCAAAGTTTATGTTGTATTTTGCTGATTAAACATTGTTTACTAGTTTTTCAAATTTATTTTTCTTTCCTTAACTATTTGAAAATTGTCCGCCATTTAAGTGAAAAGGAAAAAATAGTACCTTAAATGATAATCGGTTACGGATATAGAGTTCGCACACAAGTTGACGTTTGACGTTTATTTTATAACAAATATCCTAACAGTTGAGCTAATTACACAGTCCACTATTAACAAGCAAACATTTTTGGAAGTGGGCAATGTGAAAGATCGCCTTAAAATCGGTTTTTATATAGTCCAGGAAAATTAAAACGTTCTACTTAAGTTTCCAGAAAATCCACATTCATCCACCTGCCAGTAGACAACGAAATAGTTCAAATAACCGTCTTAAAATATTTAAGTCGGAAAAATGACACCTCTATAAATTGGTTTTGTCCAAGAACTAAATGAAGATGATATTGCGCGCAGATTAGAGTTTTACAAAACTATGTTTCAACGCCTGAGTAAAGAACTCTTACGAAATATTGTATATTCTGACGAGGCTACCTTTTATGTGGACCATATCTACGGTTTTGCCGATTTACTGTGCCACGGTGTCCTGGAAATCAATACTGAAAAATAGAAGCTCATAGTAAGTTTCTACGAAAAGTTAACGATTGGGCTGACATTGTAGGTAAACGTATCTTGGGTTCATTTTTCTTTGGAGCCGCGTTGACAAGTGAAAGAAACTTTGAATTTTTAAGAGACGATTAGTCCTTGCAATTGAAATACTTTACTCAAATAAAAATCCCATCCCATCATTGTCAAGAAATGGTTGGAGGTTACTTCAAACATTGACTTTGATTTTTTGTTGTACTTCTGCTTTTATTATTCATAAATATTTCCATTTCTTGTACGTTAGTCTTGACTGTTGAGATTGATTTCAATAAATTGTTGATTTTTCAAAATTAAAGAATTTCCCTCTAAATCTTTTTAGAATGTTCAATAATAAGTAGAAAAATAACCAGTGTAATAAAATAAAAACGACCTACTTTTATAAGTATCTTCTAGTTGTAAGCTTAATAAAAATGTTACGAAATGCTTCCTAAAGTTACTGATGTAGATATGTTCAGAAGCAAAGCTACGAAAATGTAATAGACGTGTGTCTGTGCTTGCACAATTTAAAATTCTAGTTTAAACTATCTATGCAGGAATATTCCTTTATACATATACTGTGCTAGTTACAGAAATTGTAAAAACACGTTTAAAATTTCATTTTCGAGTCAATATTCTTAATTTATAAAATACTAGCTGTACCCTGCCACGCTTCGCAGTGGCACATTGTGATTGAATGGTTGACATTCGTATTAATTAATAATTGCTAGTTTTAATGTAATTATATTTATATACATTAAAAGTGAGGTTAATCCAAAATAAATAATATAATTACGTCCACGTGTTAGATGTAATAAAAAAGATATAACCACTCACTTCTGTTAGAAATCCACTTGAATTATAATAAGTCCTTTTATTTTGCCTGTCAGTTAATAATATTTTTACTGTCCATCTTTGATATAAAATATAACCTCTACTTATGATTTTGTGAAAGGCCCAGTTCGATCACAACACTATCACACCAAAAATTCTAGATTTAAGTGAATATTTAATTCAGATTGTATAATAATCAGAATCAGATGCAATTTTTTTTGTATATAAACAATGTAATTGGGAACGAAATTGTTTCTCATGTGACTGCGTCATTACTATTGCGGTTGTCATGTCAGCGAGTGTTTTCCTCGCTTATGGCAGATGGCGCGGTCACTGGTACACAGCTGATCGTTAAAAAAACTGTTTTCTCGCGGTCGCAGATATGTGACTGATGCAAAAAATAGATAAAAACAATCCTTGATGCGGATTTTATATCATGTTAAAATTTCAACTCAATCGGTGCAGAACTTTTTGAGTTTTTGAAGCGTACACAAACCAACATAACATTTTTATATATATAAGATTGTATATAAAAAATATATTTTTTAAGCATATACTTTACCCTTGCAGCGTTATATATCTTAACCGCGATATATCAGAATGGGTAATCTAATCGTATAAAAACCGTAATTATTTATCCCACCTCCCATTTCATTCAAAGCGCATGCGCCAAACTTCTTGTATGTTTTTGGATACGTGGATATGTTTGAATGTATGTACGTGGATAATGTTTAGTGGAGATGTTTTCGAGGTTTTGGATGTTTTTGGTCCCGCAATTTTCATACTGACTTACCCCTCGCCTTAAATGTATTATTCTCACATATTAGAGAAAAAAATGTAGACGTGCTTGATGTTATAAAATTTAGGCAAAGTGTACGTGTGCCAACTAAAAAATTATAAGAATGTCTCTTGTCATCAGAATCTCCAAGTTGTGTAACGAAAATCAGCCTAATCAGAAATAAACTTGTGGCTAATAAACAGTTAACAATAAACGGTGTTAGCAAATATTTATAGTCAACAACAAAATATAAATCATGATATGTATTATTTTAGCGTTAGTTGCTATGTTTTAGTGAAATTATTAGAAATAAACCTTGTCTAAAATAGAACAAAAGAAAAGAAAATACAATGCTGATTTTTAGTAAATTTACAATGATCGTATCATGTACCAATGCAAAAAGTCAAAAAAGAGTATATGGCTAAAGCCGTCTCGCCGCCCAGTTGGATATAATTACCATCATATAACTTAATCTATAAAATTTAAAAAAAAATAACAGTTACAACGTAACTAACAGTGTGGTTATATGACGTGGTGTTTTTGAGAAGTTGTTTAAAAAATCACGAGAAAAAATGTCACGATAAAAAGAAATTGTTAATGGAACGTAATGATATTGTAGCTTGGAGATGTCGCTATTTAAGAAAGTTACGAGAAAATGACGCTCTAGGAGAAAACAAAAAACCTATTACGTACTTAGATGAAACATACATACATACATCGGTCATATGGGGTTAGTAAATGCTGGCAATCAGAAGACGAACCTGGTGTGTATCACACAGGCAAAGCTAGACAAAGATACATAATTGTTCATGCAGGTGGATCCTATGGATTTGTGAAGAATGGACTATTAATTTTTAAATCAAAAAGTAAATCTGGCGACTACCATGATGATATAATCCATAATAATTTTATGCAATGGATGGAAACGCAGTTAATTCCAAATTTGCCTCCTAACGGTATTGTTGTTATGGATAACGCACCATATCATAGCGTACAAATAAACAAACCACCAAATCAAGGTATAAAAAAAATGGACATTAGAGAATGGTTGGAATGTAATAGTATATCAACTATTAATGACATAAGAAAATGTCTTCGGTTCTTTAGGAAGTCGAAAGCAGGATGGTTAATGTTGTGTTACTCCAAATTGTAGGTTTTGGTTATTAAATTAAATTAAATAAACTTAGTACAATGTCTGCAAATTCCAGTAATCAATCCAAAAATGTGATTTCATTCTTATAGATTGTGTAAAATAATAGATAAGTATGGCCACACTGTAGTTATTACGTTACTATATTATAGCGTACACTATGATGTTATTTTAGAGATAAAAACCTTATCTCAAATCATTCTAATGAAACGATTGTAGTTGTATAATAAATACAAAAAAAATTGGAGAAGACATATTTTTAATTATTATTATATCATTCTGTTTCGATGTAACATATTTAGGTAAATTTCGTAATTTTGTTTGCCACTGTATGAATATAATGTACAAAATCTTAGGTAAAATTACAGTTCCACTCGGCAAACAAGATAGACGAAAAATATGTCAACTAAAAGAGTTAATCTAAAATTTTTGGCGCGATAAATGATTTGTCCCATTATATTTAAGTTTAAGTGGTACATTCACAGTTAAAGCAAATTATGACAGGTTACAGCTGACATTTTCCGCGTGCGTTTTATTAATTACCAATTCCTTTTATTATGTTACAGTGTTACTTTTGTTTATTAAAATCAGTTTGTTTGAAGATTACTTGGTTGTTTTATTTGTGAAATACAGGTATGTACTTACAAATGTCTTATTAAAATGTAATTTTTATAATTTATCCTTATGATGGCTGAAACTAAGAAGAAAACTATACATTTTGAGGCTCGAAGCATTATCAAAAATGTTATACAGTTCACTTCTGGTGAATTGGAACTTTTGAACAAGGCAACCGAATTTGTCGCGGTTGCTGTTGGGTAATCAGTGGCTACTATTTTGAGGATAAGCAAAAAGCTGCTGTGGCTGTGATCTACTAAAATCACCTTCGAAAAAATAACAGTGCAAGATGTTGACAAGCAAGTGCCGGCGTTAAAAATTTTAGTGAGTAAGATGCAAGACAAGATTAAATATACTGGCGGACAAGAAACTATTTGGAGACATCTTTTAAAAATTGGTTTAATATTTAAAAAATGTGAAAAAAGACGAAAATTGCTAATGGAAAGCAATAACATCGTAGTTTGGCGTTCTCGTTATCTACGTAAGCTGAGAGAAAACGCTGCTCTCGGAGAGGCTTAAAAAACCCATTACATATTTAGTCGAAATTTTTATTCGTCCAACTTATAGAGTTAATAAAAATAAAAAAACAGGGGATTGCCACGATGACATGAATTATCATAATTTTATCCAGTGGATCAAAAAACAGTTAATACCGAATTTGCCTCCAAAAGGGATCGTATGCACCGTACCACAGTATTCAAATCAACATACATTTTGTAAATCTTAAATTATTTTACCCTGTTTCCGTAAAACTATATTGTTACTCAAAATTTTATATTAATGTTTAGGTTTTTAAGTTTAATAAGGTATTTCTTTCAAATTTTTAGTTAGCCGTTATACATCTGTTCCTTTCTGATTTTGCCAAGAAAAGATTAGTTACACTGGTTATGCAGCACACAATACATGTATCCAACAATACGAATGTTAAAGCGCACAAATATTTTTTTTTGGTATTATATTTTACTATAGCGCCGGTATCCCCTCTCCAACTATCTTGTTTGCTGAGTTGAGCTGTAATTGATTAATTTTTGTTTTTAATTGATATTCAACATACATTTATTCCTTATTGAAGGTTCTATGAGCAGTAAAAAAAATTGGTCTTTTCATATCGGAAAACAATTTTAGAAGCGTTTTTTGTGTTTGGCTTATTCGTGACAACAATATACTCGTAATTATTTTAAGTTTTTAACTATCTATAGAAGAAAAGCTTAATTATTAAATATCAACATTAAAATTAATTACATATCTACTAGAAGAAAAATTAATCAATACGAAAAAAAATTCAGATTTATTAGATTATAGCCACTATCACAAATCTTCTTCAAGACACAAACCCCACGTTCCTTATAATAAATTCAGAGCAGCATCTCTTTTATCAACATCAAAAGTACATCTATCGTTTGTAAACCATATAATTTACTATTGTAAACAATTCGCGGATATCGATGAACTTTAGAATCAACTTAAAAAGCTGGCACTATGTATAAAACATACAATTGTATAGCTAAATAAATATGACAAACGTTAACTAATTATATCATGTTTCATTGCATTGTAATACATTAATGTTAGTTTGGATTCAATATTGAATAATGTTTGATAATTCATTGACCAGTTTAGATATTACGTCAGCAGTGGCAAATCGTTTTACGGATAAAGGACATTGAAAGTTCTTTTGTTTACCGTAACAATCGAAGCAAAAAATCAAAAAGGAAATAGAAAAAATATGGAACGTTATTAAATACAGATTCATGTGCGAGTTTTGAGGTCTACCACTAACAAAAATAAACTTATCAATTTCGGAAATAACGCAAACAACTAAAAACACTACGTAATTAATATTCAGATAGTATCTCAATTAATTATATTCAATTAATTCATTAATAGTCGACAAAATTACTGAAAACCTCTCAAAAACAACCATAGTTATTATTAATTTGATTTTAGCAAATTAAATCAAAGCAATCATATATAAACGGTTAAATAATGGCAGATACCCACAGAACACTTTCTAAGCGGGATAATGCCTGCTGTTAAATAATTACCTCTATTTGTGTATTTATGTAACAGTAAATAATGAAATTAGTTTAAAATTTATAGGAGTATAGTTTAAGTGAATGTTTAGCATATGGTCGAAGCGACTCTAATTTTCACACAGGTTGATTCAGGTTAAGACTACGGCTGTGCTATGTGCTACAATCTGTCAGTTGATTTCTTCATTGAACATTTATCTATTCCGTAATACCAGCGCATCCTGTTTTAATTTTGACAAAGTAACATAGTCCTAAACGTTCTAAAAATTGTTTGTCCAATACACTGGCCAAAAATATCATTAATAAACGTTTCTTTAATTGTTTTTAATGAAAAGGATCAACAAAAATCAGTTACATTTCAATACACGACGTTTCGTATGAATTAATAAACTTCAACAGGCAACTATTCATGAAAACAAAATTAAAGATTAGAACATTAACGATCTTTTTTTTACAAATACTCAACGTAGTAGATTATATAAATTATAATAGTAAAAATTACTCAAAGTATATTGATATTATAGAATTGTCATAAAAGGTGATCTTTTACAGTACATATTCACATTTTAATATAAGCAATCTTTTATTAAAAAAGCACGTTTTCTATTTTGGTAACGTTTTTGGTAATAATTTTTAATAAAAATGGTGCATAAAAATTAGTCGCATGTCATTAAACGACTACGTTTCGTATTACGCATTGAACTTCAACAGACCATTTATATTATAACGAAAATTATTCGAACTATATTAATATTATAGAATTAATTGTTGTAAAAATGACTTTCTTAACTATTCACACTGCAATAATTTTTGATTTTGAGTATGTATTTTAATTCAAGTGCTTAACTTAGTTTCATCGTTCTTAATTATTATTCTTGTCCATGAAATGTAGAACCGGATATTTCAAATTTACGGTTTCTTGTATGTTTTTGATGTTTAATTAATTTTAATATATAATTAATTAGTTTCTTCCATAATTTATATCATTTACCATGATCAGAATTTTTACAAAGTTTGTTATTGCTAATGACCTAGTGTTCTGATGAATATACACATAGGTACCATAAAACGTCCATATATTATAAAGACCTTAAGTGGTTTTTGTTGCCTCACATTATTGAAGACTATTAAAAACGTTTATAAATGGTTTCCAGGTGTATACCATAGATCTAAACTTTATTCAAATTATCAAACAGAAGACCTGCAACTCTGATACGGAAGACCTGTTAAAGGTGTAGTTAAATAAAACCAATCTTCATATTCTAAGCTTTACTAAAAAAACACACAATTTAAATACATACGGCATCGTGTCTTTTAAAATTTTTCTGTAAACAATGCGTTTAAGACTAATGTATTTGCGTTGTAGATACTTTCCAGTGAATAATTTACACTACTAATTAATAATGGATTTTATTAAAATAAATCATTCAAATTAGTATAAATTACATAGTATATTTTTTTACACAATAATAGACTAAGAATTGTTTTATGTAACTAATTATATTATTCGGAATAATAACAAACAATATGCAAGTTTTTCAGAATTGTTTTACGTGAGTTTATGCCATAATATATAATAGATCCGTTGGGATAAACCAAGATAACTTCTTAAAAATATTAAAATCAAATCGAATATTAAGTTTGCGGTTTATGTTCTGTACAAACGCAATAATTAATAACGATTGAATAATAGCGTATTGGTAAAAAAAAGGTAACTAAAACTGTGATCGCTACAACAATTAAATTATAAGTTACTTAAAATATGTGTTCTGATTATTTTTCAAAATTATTAAATGATAATATTTTCAAGTTTTTTTTACACGAAATAGTTTAATAATCGTTAAAAGTGAAGCATAACATAACGAACGTTAATGCAGCGCGATGCAGCAAGGCGAGCGATGCACGAGAGTGAATTATGCTATGACACTTTCGACGAGAGTGACATATGTTATTTTTTGTCCTGCCTTTTGGATAGAACATTTATTACTAAGTGAATTTGTCAAGTTCAAAAATAGAATGTTTTATGTAGTATCAACTCCTAAATGTCTAAACCTCTAATATTTGAATTTATTAAATTTTTTAAGCGTTTTTCTTCTAATCTTAACTACAAACTCTTAAGCTTTCGCGGTTGTTATGTTTATGATTATAAGCGACTTTCGGCTTAGACCGCGTCGTAGTTAAACACCCAGACTTAGGCTTGGTCCTAGTCTCTCCTTGAGAGCCAAAACAACAAGTAGAACTTGGCTTTTGCCGTCAGTTTGTTTGGGTTCACGAACGACAATACGGCAAAGGCCAAGTTCTACTTCTTGTTTTGGCTCTCAAGGAGAGACTAGGAGCAAGCCTAACTCTGGGTGTTTAACTATGACGCGGTCTAAGCCGAAAGTCGCTTATAATCATAATCTTAACTACGTAAATATTAAAACTTTTAAACACATCTACCAGACATGCACTTCTACTTAAGTAATAATTGACTGTCAAAGCATAGTTTTACGTAGATTTCGATTTTCTACTGTGCAACTCTAGTGTTTTTTTGCCAATACGTTACACTAACGAACGAATTATTAGTGCTTTCAATGAAGCAACAAAAAAAATTATTTATTTTACAAAAATAAAACGTTGAAAGTTTCGAACAACGTTAAACCACAAGTAGTGTTCTGCATTTTTTATACTTTAAAACAACGACGCTATCAGCTAGCAAACGAAGATATCTTTGTCAGCTGCCTATACTCTGTTCATTTTTTTTATTGGTCTGAAACACAATAAAATCAAAATATCAAGATTTAGACTTCTATTTGAACTAAAAAAATATCCAAACATACTCAAATTGAAAAAATAACAAGCTCCTGAAAAAAAACAAATTTTTTAACCACAATTTGTAAAAAAACACTAACATATATGCAAAATTCCAGCAAAATCGGTTCATTCGTTTTTGAGATTTTTGAGCAGGTTTAAAATAATGTTTTGTAGTTTGGGATTGCAATTTACTTTCCGCGTTCGCGTTATGGAAGTTTTTGCTTCAATGCAATAAAAGTGTACACTCAGTAATGTATACTTGCCCAAGTCCAAAAAAAACCGGTTTTTGCAAACTAACGCTCCGCCTCAAGCGTTAGAATATACCTGCTGCGCGATCAAAAGATGAGGGCAAGAACTATCTCACGTAAATTTTGTATAACTTATAAACCACTTCGCTTTTTTAACGCATATTTCAAAATATATTATAGAACTTTTTAAAGGTAGTTTAAAAAAAATTCTTAATCATTTGACACTAGACGACCATTTCGCGTTTCTGTCCTTCTCATTTACTTCAATCTTAATCACATCAATGACTGTTGTTAACTCTTTCAGGAGCAGAAACCGACGCATTTAATATTCTCTACTGAGCCAAGAAACAAAACAAGTTAATAAACGATTTGTATCGAAGTTTTTATCAACAAGTATATTAAAATATGAACAAAATTTTATTTTTTACAAAAAACACTTTTTTGACAAACAAATTTGAGATGGTACATTATTTAAATCAACGCCCTAGCCTATGCAGTATAAAAATTTATAAACAGTTTTTGTTTTGCCCAAAACACAAGAGAACATGGCATATAGAACACAACCAGCTTATGCGAATTTGTTTGTTTTTGTAGAATAGAGCGCGCAGTCTTCTAGTAGACTATACCGCTCGATGTGCTGCAAAGCATAGTTTTTTGGCCTCTTATAACCACTGGAATACGGTTAACTGACTGACCGCTTTTTATTTCTAAACGAAAATTCTTCATAGTTAATGTTATTACGTCTGTATCGTTTCGGGGATCGTTTAGAATCAACTGTTTATAGATGACATAGATATATGCCACCATTTCCGATTTATTTCATACATTGATTTATTTTGATCGAACTTATCAACTGCATTCATGTACTTGTTATAATCGGCAAAAACTAAAAGGCATGCAACATTTTCCGAAGCTCTATCTTTGTTTTTTTCTCTTTACATATGTTACAGCATTCAGTTTATGAAAATTTAAAACCAGATGTACACATCTTTTGTCTTAACTGCTTATATAATAGCCAAATTGTCCCCTTTTCAATTTTCCATCGGCCAAAAATGCTGGCATGCATTCTCTTTTAAAATTAATTGTACCACATCCATATATCTAATTTTTTGTCAGAGCTTCAAGTATTATTAAAATAATTATAAAAAAAAGCCTTTGTCCTTTATTTTCCCATCCCCTTACAAAATATCGAATTACTCTGCTGCCGAAGTCTTTTTCAGCTACGTCTCTCGATTTTCAGCTGGGACCCACACTTTATATCCTTCTTCATAGTTTTTTTCGGCATATATTGTTTTAGTACCAATCTTCCCTTAAATCTGAGTATCGATTCGTCAATTGAGGTATTTGGAGACAGAAGAAAGAATTAGTAAATCTTTCTAATAAAAGATCCACAAGGGATCACTTAGCTTCTATAACTTGGCAGTTTTAATTCTCATAAGCAAGTTTATGCCTAAGAAAGTATTCGTTTCATCTCAGTAGGGCGGTACTGTTTTCCCGATTGCTGAAAATATAGATGCTTTTGGAATACCTGAAAATCAAAAAATAGATCAGTAAAAAATTATTGAAATAAATCAACCGAACTATTTTCTTGATTTCTTATAAAATCAGGAACGCCAGAATCGCCTTTAAATTCCATTGTCAATAGGCTCATGGATTTAATCCATGTTGGAGAATTATACTTATTACTCTGAACATTTTGCAAGATTCTCAGAATCTGAATCATCTGATTGATTTATTGTTATGTCTGTACAAACTAGGTCTTCTTCAGCATCAGGTGAGTCAATTTAACATAAGAATCAGTATCTGATGATATAATTTCAAATTCTAAATCTGAAGGAAGATTCAAATATAAATCATTCATTAACTCATCTTTGGTCGTATCTTCCAGTCTAAACGGCAAATAGTAATCCGTCTTTTCCATGCTAAAAAAGGAAAAATATAGAAAGCTGTACTGGCACGGTAGTACCTATTGTGGATACTTCAAATGGCACATGTTTGACGATAATTTGAAATTATTACACATAAATAATATATTGTATTCGTAACATAAACAAAATCAAAATTACTTACCTCTAAACTGATTTTTAAACAAATTTTACACAAAATTGTTGCAACCAACGATACATGACTATACGCATTGTAAATATGATGACCACTCATCAAAATGCGAATTTATTTAATTTTTAAAGCACCAGGCGCCATCTCTGTATCAGTAGATATAGTAAAAGAATAACGGAACGTGACTAATATATAACATGAAGAAAACCTAATTTTGTACCACCCGCGCAGTACGAAAGAATATTTTGCAGTTAAATTTTAGACCACTGCCCCTGAAAGAATTAAGGAACTTTTAGTCCACGGAAAACGTTCTAATTTCTTCAATTCCGAGTCGTTGAGTTCGTGATTAAAAACTAGACACGAAAGGAGCAAATGTAGCAACAAAAGATGTACCAATACTTAATATGAATATAATTTTCTTAATTTTTTGTCAATTTTGACTTTAGTTGTGCTGTAGAAACGTTAGTAGTAGAAGAAAAAGTAGGAAAAAAAAAAAAATAGTCATTCTTTGGAATAAGTTTCTTTTATATTAACCTACGACCACTCTACGATATTTATAAGCAATTCGTGGTCTTTATTTGCTAGTCAACGATTATGCGTTTATATTGTTTGTAAAAGCGGTTAAATCACATACAGTTGTACAAGAAATGTTAAAAATAAGTTTAGAAATAGTAAAAACAATATGAGTTACCATTTATAATTTGAATCAAATTTGAATAATATTTAAGCATAATTTTAATTTACATATTGAACAGTTTTATTGTATGAGATACCTATTTTAAACTACACGCTTTGTCATTTGTTATCATAAATTAATGTTTAATTTATGGAATATATTATGTAAAATTATATTATGAAAACATCAAAACAAAAAAAATATTAAAATTTACATTTTTTTTGGGTTTACCTAACTATTTAATAAGTTATTTTAAATAACAATTTTGGATTATTTTTAGACCATAAGATAATTGAAAGCAGACAAAATGTTTAAAAAGTGATCGTTTTCCAGTGAGTGTAAATGATCAAATTCACGAGTGAGCGTAGCTCACGTGCGGATAAAATCTACACGAACATGTCAATTCGTTTTTCTAAGATACATAGATCATACCGTTATTTCGTGTACTTGACAAAAATAACGCTGTTATGAGAG
This sequence comes from Aquatica leii, assembly GCA_035610365.1. Taxonomy (NCBI): domain Eukaryota; kingdom Metazoa; phylum Arthropoda; class Insecta; order Coleoptera; family Lampyridae; genus Aquatica; species Aquatica leii. The sequence goes on from CM069433.1 coordinate 155,416,306, forward strand.
TGTCAAAGAATAATAATGTTATCAATGTACTTCGAGCATTTGTTGACATATTGAGTATAATACCTAAAAAGTCCAAAGCAAAACACAAGAAAACTTACCAAGAGTTCTGTGGCTGGAGAAATAAAAAAATGTGCAAGGGGCAAATGAAAACATTTTAATTGTGTAATTTGTTGAAAAGTTAGTTTTATTTATTTGTATTGAAACGTTCGAAAAATTATTTTCAAGTTCGAGAGCGCTCACGAGGTTTTTATCCATTTCCAGAACGTTTACCGAAAATATAGAAAATACTCGGAAAGACCGCGAGAATGTATAAAAGCAGTACAAACAAATCATAAGTTAGTTATTTCGGTCATTCGAAGTCGGTAGTGTTAAGAAGATTAGTCAAATTTAAATAAATAAGCGATTAACGCGTGTCGAGATAAATATAACGGAGTATAACCTTGTACGTGACTTTATTGTAAACAAGTGTCAGTGTTTAGATAAATAGAAGTTATCCGCGGATTTTATCTTTTGGTGAGTGTACTATATAAATTAGCGTAAGTGTTTGTATTAAATATCCTTAAATTTAATTAGTTCGTTAGTTATATATAATATTATTTATTATTATAAGCACTGATTTTTAAATATTTTTAGATGAGCACTCTTAAAACTTAAAGACTATGGCCAGTCTATTCGATGCTGAAAAGTACTTTACAAATAAATAAAAATGCGAATATTTTTGCATACAAAAAATTGCTGGCTTGCGTGAACCGTCAAAATGATGGTTTTGTGGCGCAAAAATCTTGAGTTTTATCGATGGATAATATGAAAGAGTTTTTAGAAAAAGCTCCTAATGCTAGTTTTCTGCTTATAAAGGTAGTGTTGGTAATTGTATTGCATGCAGCATGATGATGATGTAGAAAATGCAAGCATATTTTGGTCATAACATCACACGAAAACAAAGAAAAACAAATCTTTACAGTTACATCGGAAGATGAAGTAAACGAAATTGAACTTTACAAAAAGTATTTGAACTTGAGTTCTGAAGAGACACTGGCGGTTGGCATGATCGTGTTGTTCCAAAAGCCTATGTCAAGTATAGCATTAAAAATAAACTTTTTTTAAAAATTAATAGTTTGACTGTAGTTGAAACGAACTAATAAATGATAATTTGTCAGCATCTGCATTGCGGTCAGTTTTCTCACCTTCTAGCTATTTAATAATTTAACAAATTGTTCGTTTACAATTTATGCTAATAAATACAATGAACAAAAAAGTGTTGCTAACTGAAATAGTGAAGAAAAGTGTTGCTAACGAGATAACTCCGACTTTCTTCACAATCTTTGGTTAAACAATGTGTCACTTTTCTATCAAGTACATAAAAAAGCTTATTTTCTATATAATCTTTTAAAATAGTGTACTTTCTGCTTTAAACACTTTTCAATTGAAATTTGCCAGTTATTTCCAACTTATCATTATCACCAACTTAGAACTATGATTTCCCACACAACATGTAAATTTATAAAATGTTCTAAAGTGGTATTATTATTTGATAAACTATGTTTTTACTTTCCAATAACAGTAAAATGTACCAATGTTAAGATTTGTAACTAAAATAAAGAGACAAAGACGACTAGTTTATTCTCGTTATAGAAGATACCCAAACATATATAAGAAAAAAAAATTCAAATAAAACTGATGAAATTTAATAAATTAAAGTCGCGTGGGCTATAATAGTATTATCAACCAGTTAGTATATAATAAACTATTTAGTTTTAAGTAAATAAAAACGACTGAATATTTAAACATTTTTTATTTGCATTAGAAGCTAAAAGTTTAATTCTTTAGCAAATAAATAATACGTAACGTAAAAAAAGAAAAAATATATAATACGATAGCTGGATTATAATTAATGCAATGGTATGATGTAATATTTCCAACGGTATAATTTATCATCTAAAGTAGCTCATTAATCGAATACCTTAACTGAAACATGAGTTTTTTTTGTATTTACAAATAGGTTTGTTGTACATACCTAACAAGATTTATTCATATAACCCGCGCGTGGCACAAAGCTCGACTTATAAAATTTACTGTAACAACATGCAAAATTAAAACCAATTGCTTTAACTTACACTATTATTATTATTGATTATTACAAAAGTTATTTAACGTTAAAATCATTGTAAGAGTATTTTTGTCTATGCATTAAATATTCTTTGTATATTGGTATGTTTTTGTGTATTTTTTCCTATAAAAACAGCATTGTATTAATTATCCGAACTTATTTATACTTTCAAAATATTGTACATGATTACTTTGGCCACTTTAAATAATTAATGATAGTATGTTGAATTAAAAATAATAATTAAAATTAATAATGTGTAAAGAATATTGAAAGTCAGTTGTACATTAATTAAATTGATTGAAAAGCAACATTACCACACTTTTAATTAAAGAACGCTGTAGCCTTTTCGAAGGCATTTATCACATATCGTTTCAAGTCTATTCGTCCAAAAATATGTTAGTTTAAATTGGTTTAATTTAGCGTTCAAACAGATGGAGTGCGACTGTGTTCAAGTGACTGCATCCAAGTTAGTATTTAAAAAATTTAGAACGATCTTAATTTGAAGTAGTTGCTCTGTAAATTTTCAGTTCCATATACGACCTGGACAGTAAACTTGAAAAATATGGCTTACCGGGAAAACATTATGTCGAAACTTTTGAAACAGCAAATAAGACATTTGGAAGTTTCCAATGAGTTACTGCATTAAAAGTGGAATATTATCGAGTAGCTTGTTAATGCTGGATGCAATATAATAATTTTAAGTCAGTGGTGAAATGTTCTCGCACTTGCATTAGAACAGCGTTTCTCAAACTTTTTCAGACGTGGAGCACTTACAAAGTTAAAGTTACTTTGACGGAGCCCCAGTATATTCTTTTAGAAGAGAGTTGGAGCCTCATATCATGTTCTGCATCCAAGCGATTTCGATACTTAGTTTAGTGGCCACGTACGAAGAAAGCCCAGTTTTGCTATATGCTGACGAATGGAAAAAGAACAAATAGCTTTTATTGACAGCTATAGATACTTTGGTATGTTATACTAAAAGTGAAAGTCTCCACTTTTTACGCTACTAAGCCAAAATTCTGTGATATCTTTTCTATGTAGAAACAGATTAACTTCTCTTAGTTTAGAAAATATTTTTGTTAAGTAGGTAATTCTGAATAACCTCATTTTATCACTTCATCTCGCAACTTAAACAACTTAAGTAAAATTTTATCCCCAAATAACCATCGTACCAATGATCGTACTGTGAAGTGAGCAAAAATAAAAATATTTATAAGTCGAGTAATTTTTGATAGCAAATGCTTGGTGGTAAATTATAAAGCGACTACTGGTACAATTTTTAGCAATCTTATTGATCTTTGCAACAGTGCTCTTGCTCCATGAGTGCAAACATCGAAGCAATAGTCCACTGGTAATCCAATTTCGAAAAAATAGTTGTTAATAAGAATCAAAAATTTCAGCCCCTGTGGTTTTACTTTCTAACGGCTTACAAATAAGTAGACGAGAAGGCTATAGCATGTTCGTATTAATACCGTAGAAATACTAACAATACTGATAAACCTACCACATCAGTGGATTCGTCCATTTGTAGAGGAAACTCACAAGACTTTAGACGAGAAGATAGCTCAGATTTTATCTTATCTAAGAAATCTTCTACGCGGGGAGAGACTGTATCATTCAAAAGTGGCCTCATGGACAATTGTTTCATCAAACATACATTTTATTTTTTATCTTTAGTCACTGCAATTTTGTTCGAAACAATATAGGAAGGTTCGGTAGCATTTTGATTAACATCATCATCATTGGAGCATAAGCGTTTTTGTTTTTAAAAGCACCTCGCGTTTTTGCGTAAAAAATTCTGTCGTCTTATTTTTATATTTCGGATGCAAAGATCGGAAATAACAAAGCATTTTTGCAGGAAACACAGAACTGTTTGGTAAAACTTTATTACACAATACACACGGAGGACAATTATCAGCATTCATAAATCCAAAATCTTGGTAACTTTTGTCACACTTTCTCTTTTTTTTGTGTCTCATGAGATTTATTTAGATAGAAGTTTGGCGCACTAAGGAACGCTTATTACTACTTTCTGGTATAACTAAGTTGTCTGTTTCTGAACATTCTGAAAAAAAGAAAAAATCTAACAATGTGTAATAATTTAATTCTGTATCTTGTGAACTCTCTGATGTGTTTTTAAAGGTTCCTGTTTTCAGCCAACGCTCCACTGCAATCAATTGAAAACACACTGCTCATGAAACAATAATAACTATGATGCACTGGCATTTATTAACGCAGACAAATGTTGTCAGAAGAAATTTGTTCAAGGAGGATAAAGAAGATATACTTTTAGCATTTGCCAAACATTTTAAAATTTAAATCATTTGTACACCTGACTGATTTGTTTATTTTTGCTCGCGGAGCCCATAAAAATACTCCACGGAGCGCTAAGACTCCGCGGACCACATTTTGAGAAACGCTGCATTAGCATAAAGTGACCTTTCTGACATAATTTTAGAATTTTTTTTTCTTTCTAACGTATCTTTAATGTACCCTCAGAACCACAGTTTCATCCCTATGTTTTTGTATTGTAGATATATTTGCCCCAATATGAGTCAATAAACTTGCTGATGACCTTCAAAGCAATGTCGGATATATAGATGACTGTCCGGCAATTGCAGAAGTTCTGCAGAACCGAAAACCGGACCGAAACCGTTACTACCCCTTAAAAAATTGTAAAGAATCGAAACCCTTATTTTTCTTTTCCGTTTTTTTCGGTTCCTATACGTTGTCGCCAATTTAACGTAATAAACATAAAAGTGTGAAGTACGGGCATTACATTTTTGAAGATATTTTTCAATCGCGAATTAATTCACGTTATGTTAGTCACTATCATATTTGTAGAACGTTGCCAATAATACATAACGTTGTAAAATAGATCAGGTAAAATACAGTTTCTGCTCTTCTTTTAAACTTAAACAATTAATGTTTCGTAGATCTGGTTAAAAATTGTTGTGTAAGGACGAGTTGAGAGAAAAGATGGGAAAAACAACAACAAACATTACTCACAAATATTTCAATAAAAGTAAGTATTTCTATTTCATATACACTATTGTGTAAGTAACGTTACGTTCATTTACCAGTAACTTAAGACAGAGCTCAATATTCCAGAGAAAGGATTGCAGGTGATACTCGGTGTGCTAATCATAAAATCATTAAAAAAGCGCCAAAACGGGGAAAACTATGAATGACAAATCTTTCGAACACTGAAAAGGATCGTGGATGGTACTCGGTGTGCTAATCATAAACTAATTAAAGGAGTGCCAAAGCGGGGAAAAATATTAACTGCAGACTCCCCGTCATAAACGATACACATTACAAAACAGTGCAGGCGACAAACCAGTGCAAGCAAAATAATATTTTTAGCAAATAGATAAATAATTCCAGAATTGATTCAAAGTTATGTAAAAACAAACTACAATGCAATTAAATTAGAATTAATGATTCAAATTACTGGTTCCTTGATTTGTGTTAAAATAGATGCTGTTACCAGGTTAGATCTGTCTTTTCTTGAAATAAATATACGATATATGCATGAGACTATCATTGATTTTTCTCATTGCCCCTCCTAAAGAAATGACCTCAAAAAAAGATAACAAAAGTCATCGTTAACTCAAAGTTAGGAGGATAAAGAACAGTTTAGTAAGAATGTTTGTGCATGGTAAACTTGTAAATCATAGAACCTACAATTTGGAATTCATATGTTCATTCACTAGAAACATTTGCTATTTTCTAACTAATAATGCCTTATTTGTATAATAAATACATAAGTACCATTATATTAGAAGTTTGCAACGACTTTAGAATAAAGGAAAAACGAATTATAACAACTGATAATGGGTGTAACATAATCAAAGCTATAAAAACAATGACATGGAGTGAAAGACATATCAAAGTTATTGAAATAGACGAAAAAGATGGGGACGAAGTTAAAAAAATTTTATATTATGTGATACAAGAATGCAATCAATTTAAGGCAAATAATCCATCACATCGCATTTTAAATTTAATAACCCTGTTGAAACCAGAAGTAATTACATTGTCCCGTCTATGGATAAGAATAGTGAAAAAATGTTCATAACTGATACGTCTAAAAAATATACCTTTGATATTAAGCTCAATGTGTAAAGAAATTTTTATTAGTAAATGTTCACAATACAAACATTATATGAAAAGATTTTCTGTTAATATACCATTTCATCATCTGTTAATCAAAATCATTTTTATATGTTACATATTTTTAATGAATTTAATAACTGCCTAAAGCACATCCCATATTACATATTCTTTTAAATGTTGTCATTAATTCAGTAATTTTATTATTATTTTAGGTTGTGCTGTCCACGCAAAGGTCTGTGGTTGCATTAATTCTTAAAATAAGAAAGTTGATAAAAAGTCTTTGGACACAATCCTTCCTGTATATGATCAAAACAACAACAAAATTTGAAGAAATCGGTGATTGTCCAACTACATGGGGATCTACTTTAAAGGTTCAACAATTTTTCAGAGAAAAAGTGGATGAAAAATTCTATTATCTGTTATGCTTTACAACCAGCTAACAAATGCACAAAAAAACTGCGATTGGAATAATTAAGTCTTAGTGATATTTATACCTACTGAAGTGAGTGTAAAATGGATACAAAAAAAAATGAATATTAATTTTTGGAATACAATAATAGTAAAATAAATTATATGAGATTGCGTACACAAGAGCTTTTTAATAACAATGTACATAATTCTAGCAGCAATATTTCTTGATTCTCGGTACAAAATATCATTAGAAAATGAAGAGCGTGAAAAAGCAATCTCATTTAAAAGAATTGCACCAACAATTACTGAAAGTTTCAGTAAAACAGACACTTCGGTTGTCAGTGATGATTTTAAAGAGTTACTGATTTGATTTTGATTGCATTTTAAGTAATTATGATTGCAAACAAGGTCGTATAAGTAGGAAGAGTGACATATTACAATTTTGGAGTCTAAATAAAAATACTCAACCCGAGTTATATACGATATACAACAAATTGTGTTTTGTGTTCTCGCAACACAAGTCAGTGAGGTACGTTTTTCTTCAGAACTAAAGTTTGTCTTGTCTCCGTTGAGATCTAATGTTAAAATAAGATTTTAGAGCAGTAAATTTTTATTAAAAGTAATAAAAATTTTATCAAAAGTAAAGTCCAATAGTAAGCCTCATGTAATTGTAAAGATTTTAAATGATGGTTATGTTTTAGATTCCCACTCAATATTGGTATTTCAACTGATAACACTGAAGGATATGAACCAACCAACAGCGACAAGTACGCTATCAATTTGGATGCTAGTAATTGCAGAAAAACAAAAAGGTAGGATAAAGAAAACAAAAATAACATACAAAATACTTTGTATAAGTTTTTAACGAACTGTTGTTTCATGATTATTTCAATAATTCAAAATAAAAATAGATTATGTTAAAAATTAGAAATAAATTTTTTATGTTTTTACACTATCAGGTTTCCACGCCTAAAATGTCAAAATATTAATTTTGACCTTTCCATAATAAGGTTCTTTGTTCGTTATAAATATTTCGCCGTTGGAAAAATTAGTTATTGCTAATGTTATATTTTATAAATAGTCGTTGATGGTCGCAATTCGTACTATTTATGATAAGTATTGATGAAACTGCTAATAACGGTGAATTTGCTTGTATACGTTAGATTTTGTATTTGGAGTGGTTATTATTAATTTATTTCCCAAATCCTGGATGACATTTAATGTCATTTGACAGAACTCTTCCTTGCGACAAGCGCCAAATACCCCCATTCTTCAAGCTACCTTCAGCATTAAATATTTCTTGTCTGGTGCCTCAATTACAAATTTATCAATTTCACCACATGCCAAAATTTTTGATTTCTTTGGTTGATATACTTCTGCTTTTCGTGTCAAAAAACCAAATAGTTTGTAATATTTGCTAGTATCTTGGTTACTTTTTTATATTCAGCATCATCTAAATCAGTGGTTCCCAAAGTGGACCCCCAAAGGTACGCGGGATCATTCAGAGGTCCGTAAAAAATTAATTTTAATTTGGAGGAACAACGTTCTTTTGGAATGTTCTCAGTTTCCAAATCTTTCAAAATTACAAAACAGAGATGAAGATTTGTTTGTTTATTGTAAACGCTTAACCAAAGATTTGAAAGCATATTTTATTTGGATATTCCCGACTGGGTGTTGAACCCTTTTGCAAGTATTCAAACTTAGAGCAACTTATTAAATTATCCACAAATGGAAAGCTGAAACCAATTTTTAAACAAGGATACGACAACTTCTGGTTACAAAAACAGATCCCAATTTTCTATCCGGCATTATGGGTTATTCTACAGAACCTGTTGATTACTTTTTCGTCTTCGTGTTTTGTAGAACGTGGACTTGTTGCCGTGATGAACCTCACCAAAAAAGAAAAAGAAACCGACTAAAGAATTAGTACTCGTGGGGATTTGCGGTTGCTACTGGCAAACATTGAGCCAGAAATAAATACACTCATAACATCCCATCGGTTCATCCAAGTCATTAAGAAATTTTTTTTTGTATTTTAAACCAAAAGTTATAATTTCAATAAATACTTCTTCAACAAAATGTTTTATTTATATTTCATTTTTACGTCACCACTTATCATTCAAGATAAATTTGTAATTTTTCTGTCATTCATTTATGTACTTTTTTCACTCAAGGATCCGTGAACAAGTTTTGACTAAGAAAAGGGGTCCGTGGGTCAAAAGAGTTTGGGAATCTGATCTAAACCATGAAGAATGGGCAAAAAGAGTCGAGGATTTCCAAATTTTGGAGCGTTGCTCAGTTTAAAAAATTATTATCAGAATTCATATATCGGCTTCACCTCAGCCTACAAATATATGCTCATACTCACAAAATAGCAGTTTCGTGCTACGTCTTAACAATGGTTTTATTTTGTTCGTGGTGTACAGTTCCCAACTTGTATAATAAATAACTATTATTTTATTTTACAAAATTTGATTGCGTACCGACACTAATTATGGGTATTAAATTTATTTAAAACTTGTAATTTGACGTATCTTTAGGATGACTATGCATTTTCTTAATGTAAAGATTTTATAAAAAATATTCACATCTTTGTATTTAAAATTATTTTATACAATTCGTAGTAGTCCTGCGTTACATGCATCTTATTGTAAGCAAATGTTGTTAAAAATAGTATAATAAAACACATAGAAGTAAAATTGATATAAATATAGTAATTCAGTAAATTACGACACTCGGTCAATACATGTTTTTGTGATATAGACCAAATCAGAAACGTTTTTCTTTTGTTTGATTAGATTCATGTACTTATTCAAAGAAAAAACGAGTAAAATTAATTATATAATACATAAATATCCGTTTCAACTAATTTTAATATTATTACGAAACCGATATAAAAACCCACAAGAGTAATTGATATCAACTTTTTTTATATCTTAATTGCTTCCATAAAATTTAATTAAAAAAAGGTTAGAAGTTTAAAGGTTAATTAAACGAGATGAAGACAAATGTTTACAATGCATTTACAAACAACTCTTATTTCTATAAATTGTTGCATTAAATGATTTTACATATTATATAGTATAGTAATTATTAGTGCTGCATTAATATTGGTTTAGAATATTTAATTTTGTTTTCGATTGGTTTATTAATCATAGAGTAATGATGACAGCATATCAATAGTAATAAATTATACTACATACTGCAGAAATAACAATTTCATTTAATAAATACGACTAGTAAATAATATATCAACTGTAAAAGACTAAAATTATAGACTATTTAAAGCAACGTTTACCATAAAATGAATTGTATTGTAAATCATTGATTTTATAAATACATAACATTATAGTGACCAGTGTGGGAAAACGTTTCTCATTTATGTTTTTTCATAACCTTCATCCTTTTTTTTCATGTCCGGTTCGCCTTCCGCAAGATCATTTATAAGTAATAATCATGTTGGTTAAATTGCATCAAGATAATAAATACATATATGTATAATCGCGTAACAACAAAATAAAAAGAAACACTATATATAAAATCTTGAAAAACGATAAAAATCACTGTTGTTTTTATTAAATTATCATTCGTAGTAATTCAGTCTGAATTAAAATTATTTGTCGATTTGTAAATCCAAAAATAAGTAAAAATGGAAAGCTATTGGATACATTGTAGTGATTTTTTATTTTTAAATACAAACACGATCAAATAAGAAAATTTTTGACGTCAAGTTTAACTATACAGGGTGTTTGGTAAAGGTTTTTAAAAACTCGGATATAGATTCAGCAACCAAAAAGAGGCAAGAAATTTTAAACAAGTATGTGGACTTTGATTCTTCGTTTCAAAAAAATTCTATATTTTAAAAAAATACCTTTCTCCGATTTTTATAAAAGTCAACTTTTACAGCCCTAAAAATTTACTTTTACTGTGTATGCAGACGAAGTAGGTATATACTAGTTAGTTGTTTACGTGTAGGCTCAGATGTTTTCAACGAAAATTATTTTAATTTGCGAAAAGAACATTGGATTTAAGTTAAAATGAAGTAAGGATCGACAATTCTACATATTTACAATAATTTTTCAGTGTACTCCGTTCACTTCAAGGCTCTTTGTTCTAAGGAACGGCAAACGCTTTCCAATATTTTAGGTGTTATGCTAAAATTGTTATAAGTAGTGTTGGGCGATACGGAATTTTGTGTATCGAATATCGATACGCAATTTGTATCGATACGTATCGATATATTGAAATATCGATACGTATCGATATTTCGATATATCCATACGAGCTTATGATTTGTATCGGCGTATCGATACGCCCGACGTATCGATACAATGACCCAAGACTAGTTATAAGTACCCGTTTTAAAAAATTCCTCCCTGGTATTTGTAAGACGAGCAAAGACTGATTTTTTTAAATGAACCTAAAAATAATAATCGTGTCAATTAACAGTCTGAGTCTTATTGCTAGAGGTTTAGTTTCCAATAATAATGGCTAAGATTCTTGTAGGAATTGTGGGTAACGGTGACCGTTTAACCTAACAGGCTATCAGAATGATCCTAGAAGTTCGTTGCCAATTATAATCAAAATCGAAAATTATAACGTGCACATTTTTTCGATTAAGTATTTATGGTTTAATTTAACATCTTTGGATTCGCTGCGTGCGCAATTGATAATGCACAATACAAAACACGATTTGTAGCCATTGTTTTAAGTCATCTTCCGTTGCATTTCCGTAAGAAGCAGACGTGATTGCATACAATTGCAGAAAATGTCCACATGTTAAATTTAAACTTGTTACCACTGCTTTTGTCGTTACAATGATAATCCGCTTTTGTTGTGATATGTTATACGCGTTCGTTGTAATTATAGAAAAAACCCGTAATTAGTAAGAGGTAAGTTTTTTTCTGTTATTTACACATAGTGATGTAACCTTTGCGTTTTAGTTTTTTTTACATAGAAAGAATTTTTTTGATACATACGATTTAGTTTTCTTAAATACGTACAAATACGATGGTTTAATTTGTACGATAATAATTACGAATATGACGATATGCTTTTCGGTACGCTACGATTCTAAAAGATTTATGATCGTTCCGTTACGATTTACGAAATTGTAGATGAAATCAATCATATCACGGTACGAAACCAATAAATTACAAATTGCGAAGATTTCATATTGCATCATTCAATTAAGTCACGTAATTACTACGCCCGAGATAGCAATGTGCAAGACAAGTAAAAACCAACCGTTGACGACACGTATATAAATAACTTGTAATTAGTAGTTTAAGATTTTTTTGTTTGGTTTCAATTTCAATTTTTTTTTTCAATTTACCCTCATAATAGTATAAAAAATATAGTGGCGTTCAAATTGTAAATTTAAGAATTCCTACAACCCAAATTTGTAAATTTGTCTCATTGTTCTATATTTTATATTTCTTTATATATAAATAAATGTGTTTCGTGCATTATTTGAATTATGGTTATGTTAAAGTAATAAATAATTAGCACCCAACGTTCGATAATTTTTGTACGTTTTTTTTTTAATTTTGATAATCTTAGTTACAAAACGTATGCTGATATCTGTCTGTGTATCACCCTAAACTTTAGAGTTGTGGAAATTGAAAATACTTTCCTTAGAAAAACAACATTCTTCTGTAAAAGCAATCTTCTTTATGAAGTCAAGTCCTAACGAAGCTGTTGTAAAGTAGGAAAATAAACAATGCTGATTGTTATCAACATGTGCTACAAGATCTTGAAGTCTCTTGATATGAAAGTATGTCAAACAGCGTATATACGGAGAATGCAAAATACCTAGTAGACAGAATCGTACAAAGCCTTTGTCACTGAAGGATTTTCAAATTGGAAAAAAGCATTGGAAATTTTATTAACCCATGAAAAATGGCAGTTTTTTGGAAATGCTTTGCAAGCAATTGTTTCTTCAGATGAGGGAGTTAATTTAATGTCTGCAATATGCAAATGCAAGAAGACCGAGATATAATTAACTAGAGTGGCACTTTTACAAATTATAACTTCAATTCAATTTCTTTCCGTTCAATGATTGGCTTTGCGTAGAGACACTGAAGAAAATAAAATTTTATGCAGTTAATAAGTTTGAGAACTAAACATAAATCGGTTTTACGCGACATCATAAATGAAATTTTGAATTTACTGGCAAATGCAGTTTGAGAAGTTCTTCTAAATTATATAATTTTGCCATAATTACCGACGAAACTACGTCCAAGGAACAAATGTCCATATGTTTTAGAATTGTAGACGAGAACCTAGTTATTAACGAGTACTTTTTTGGTCTTTATGCAACTCTGCAACGTTATACAGGGTTGTTAAAGATTTAACAAATTGGTGGCCTCATGAACCGCGAAATGACCCGAAGCCCGGTTTGAATTCGGGTCGGGTTTCAGGTCGGACCGAGAGAAAAAATCGGGGCGACTTCGGGTATATATCTTTCGGGCTTCGCCCCAGGCCGGGCTCGCAATCACGATTCGGTCCGGGACAACCAATGTTGATTAATAAAATACGTATTTAGTATCTTTTGATAGACCAATCCATTTAATGAATGATAATGGCAATATAAAACATACGTTATGAAACGTTTGACTTTCTTACTAAACTAAGTGTGATTTATTATCCCTAACTTCGACGTTTCTGACGTGATTTTCACATGAAATTAAGATCTTCTGTGCTATTGGATAAAATTTTTTTAAAAACGCGTAGCTTTATTTTGAATTGTGTTAAAAATTGTTGGTTTTAGTTTATCACCGTTAAAAATTTGTGTAGGGATTTCTACACTCAATTTAAACTATGTTTTGTCAGAATCTCGTATCAAGTAAGTACATAAATACAAATATGTAAACAATTTTAAAACGCCGACCACGAAGCAAGTAGGATTTGTTAAGATATCTATCTTTTCTAAGGTGTGATAATGATTATAATATTATAGATGTATAAAAACTGTAGCTGTAGTCGATTAAGCGTAAACACGATTTTTACTCTGAAAGTTTGTTACATGCCAAAATTAACACAAAGTCACTGCCTGAAATGCGGTAACATAAACGGGGTTGTGCCACTAGCTCAATGGAGAAGGGGGTGGATTATAATTAAAAGTTTCGTGATCGAAATGGATTAACTTGTCGAAAATACAAAATCGAAAAGTAATAATGTCGAAATCAAAGGGCGCCAGGAAGGAGTAAAGCTTAATGCACTTCTGACCCTTGCCAACCACAAGTCCGCTTCTGTAGAATACACCCTAAACGGACTTACCTTATAGAGTGTATTTTGCTAAAATCTGAAATAAGCTATCAAAGTTTCACACGCGGAGGCCGACAGGATTAAAAGCTCTTTACATTTTAACAATTTATCATTTATTTGAAAACAAAACAAAAAAAAATGAATAAAATAATAACACAATTGAATTGAAATTATCAAAATTAATCTCACAAATCAGAAAACAAAGAACGCAAAATGAAAGTTTGAATAAATACACAATACAGAGCAAAATAATAATAAAAAAAAAATATAATATTGGTCAACATTAATTACCAAAACAAAAACAAAATTTACGGCCGTGTGCGTCGAAATTAATTAATTATAAAATCAAATAAACTTATAAAACTAATATATATATATAAATATAAAATTTTAATCGATAATTCGGTTCCGTATAATAAATTTTAACTTGGGATTAAAACAGTACCGTAAGATACGGTCGTTAATTAGTTACATTAACGTTAACTTCGAAACACTTGTAATTTTTACTTGAAAATTCAAAGCTTTTAACACTTAAAACACGTAAATAATATCTTCACGATTAAATAAATGGTGCAACATAAATACCTTGAATTCGTCGTAACTGCAGGAACGTACTTGTGGTTAGTCCGAAGTGGCCAAGCGAAAGGTACTCCAAATAATTTCTATGCCGGCGGAAGAATTTCCTTTTTAACACTTAACATAATCCGCACAAATGCGAAGATTGGACGTAGTACAACCCCAACGATTGCATATCCAACTTAAAACGTGAGTTTTAATTTTGAAAACCATGAAATCTGCTTAACCCGTAAATTACGAACTTTGGAAAAAAATCAAACTTTTCCAACACTACGCTTAATTTTCACGGTTCCAATTAACTTCCGCGGTACGGCATAACGATAGGGTAAAAAGTACCCTCACCACACAACTACCACCCGGTAACCGGTATCTTTTTAATTGCGACCAACGATCGATTGATGATTGACCCCCAAAAAAACCAAATTTTACCATATTTAACACTTCGTATCCCTACCTACTTTCTTCAACTTGCGCGGTAACATCTACGTAAAAGATAGATCATTAAACAAACGCACTTAACAAAGACAACAACTATAATTAGCCACGTGAATTCCATCACGTCGACCTTCGACCGAAATATTTCCCATCAAAATGTTAAGCTTGCATATTTGCAGGTGTCTTATGATAGCGCTTAATCAAATAGAACTCAGCCTAAACAAAGTGTAATTAACAAGAAAAATGGATCAACTTACATTCCAAAAAGGAAGTCGTAAATTATATAGAATTGTTATTTTACTGATATAAGTAAAGTACTAAATCAAAATCAAAACCACGGATCTTTATGTATTCAAAAGAAAATACCAATAATTTAAATCACACACAATACAAATAACGAGTCAAACGTTCTTGATGCTAACACCGAATCAAACGACGAAAACAAACCAAAAAAAACGAAAACTCAGACAGCAGAATCGATTTACGGGGTCTGACATAAAAAGATAATGGCCGAATTATAAACGCAGGTCACAAGTTGGTTTTGTAAATATAACTATATAATTGTGTATTTCTTTTACTAGCTGTTTAACGCACTCTAGTAAAACTTTTCGAGACGACTATTTTAAAATCGACGTAATGCTCATTTTGTTTTGTAATGATCAAATTAATGATCCTTTCTTATAGGAGGTAGGAGAAAAGAAGCAACTACTTCAGTTTTTTGAGACGTTTCGCATTCTAGATGAACACTTCATCACACTCGCTCCATTGAGTCAAAAAAGTTAATAGTTAAATAAAACATTTAATTAAAACACGACAAATTACATGTCATATCGAGCACTTTGACGAACGTACGTTCTTACGATATGACGTGTAATTTATCGTGCTTTAACTAAATGTTTAATTTAACAATTAACTTTTTTGAGTCAGTGGAAAAGTTATTGCACGGAGGCAAACCGTTCTATCGTGTAATGCTTATTCTAAAAAATATAATCTAAGCCTTTCCTGGTATTCGGAAGAACTAGAGCTCGGATATCAGATTATCGCCAAGCAAAAACGTAACTTTATCATACAACAGTTTACAGATTGAAAAGACGGGCTCTGGCCCGGCCCGACCCAAAACCCGACCCGGTTAATGGTTTAAACAAAAAAAAGTGCGTTTTCATGATTTTTAACATGTTACAACTTCAGAATTTAAGAGATGTACAGAAAAGTTACCGGCAAGAACAAAGATTTGATTTGATATGGAGAATTTAACATAAGAAAAATTCCGATTAGAGTATTATAGAACTATTATAAATATTACGAATGTTTAGATATCAGCACAGAAATTCTTATGACCAAACTTCAAACAAAAAATATAAATAATACAATATTCATCAATAGGCAAAGTCAAAAAATTAATACATTTGTCAAAAATTAGTTATGTATTAAATTGTTCTTGTTAATCATTAGGTACATTTTAATTTTTGTTTTCAGTTATTTATGTCATAATTTCTAAGTATATTTTTTTCAAATATAGTTGTATTCAATTTTGTTTTTAAACATTGTTTCCCTTCTTTAATAAAATTCAAGGTAAGACCGTTGGCCCCTTCTCAAGCACCACTCCTCCTTCCCCACATTCATGTTCCACGAGCCCTCACACGCATTTGAAAATACCGGCGCCTATGAAACACCCTGTATAATATAACCAAAAAAATTAACCTTTAAATGTAAACAAGCAAACTGCCCCGTTGAGATAAAAAACTATAATACAATGACATGTAAAAAAAACGAATAAAAGATATTTTGAAATTCCAATAGTCAGAAGGAATATTTTTCTATCGTTTGTTAACGAAAACATATTAATGATAACACTGCAATTCATTTTCGAAATACGATATGGCATGAGGTATTTGGCATTTATGGCGACATCTGCACGCTGTTTACCTAAACGACTTTAATAAAACTTTTCAAGAAAAATAACTTTTGTAACATTCTTTAAAAAGAAATACTACTATAATATTTACAGAAAAAATAACATTTTGAAAATCTAATTTTGTTTCATGGAAAGCGTTAGTGTGTAACAAACAATATAACAAATCAGTTCAAAGAAAACCTTGTGAACCTTGCAATATTCAAAAATGTGAATTAACTTTAACGTAATCGCAAAGATTACGATGAAACTTTTCACGCTATACGTAATCCGCGTTTAAGCAATAAATGATTATAATTAATTAATCTCAATTTTGGTATCTTAGCGTCTAAGGTTATGATTTGGAGTTGTATTATCGGTTCGGGATTCCAGCGTCCGTTGTTAAGACAAAGAAATCTTGATAAGGACCAAGTACGGAACATATATTATTATAATAAGATATTCGCATGGATGAATGCGTTTACATTATTTCCAGTGTAAAATTAATGGAGGTCAAAAAATAACCTTAGGACGTCTCCGCATTCACGAACATTGCTTTACTGAACTTGACACATATTTATTTATTAAGTCTACACACGTTCTTAAATTGTATTTCAGAACTGCACCTTTGTATTTCGCAACTTGGTGTGATCGGGTTACAAAAACCCATTCATTAACACAAACATTATTCAGTCAAGTGAGTGGTAACTGCACACAAAAAGAATGCGTGAAAACTTCGTCTTACGACACTAACAAACAAAGAAAATAGATGTATCCATATGATCGATTTCTGATAACCTCCGTTTCAAGATCAAAAAGAAAATCAAAGTAGTATACCTTCAATACAGTGCAAAACTATCCTTGAAAGTAATAAGAATGACTTGCTGTTTTTGGAAGTCATTAACTGTCTAAAGACTTAATTATTATAAACATTTACGATTAAGAGTAATCGATTATGTAAAACTTTTTCTTTTATCAACAAATTAATTGACTTATACATATTGTAATAATGCATATGACTTGTGCAGTGGTGCGATAAACGTTTAGACCGATATAGTTTTATCAAGTTATTTAACTTCTAATTAAATTTTCACGAAAACACGAAATAAACTTAAGTTTAAGGTCTCAGTCAAGGAAAACTGGCGTTGTATAAGTTAAAAGGTAAATGTTAATAAGTTTGCGTATATTTAACTGTAAAATACAGGTAGGCCACTCAAAACATTTTCTTTCTGACACGAATTAAGTACTTCCGGTCACAATTATATAATTGTAATTACTAACGCTATATGATTATGTTATCAATAAATTCATTATTCTGACATCTTCGTTGTACTGTAAAAAGCTTAAATTAAAGGTTAATTGAGAAATTTTTAACAACGGAAGTCCGTTTTTGGTAGATTTTCGTTAACTAATAATTGCTGATACCTTCAAACCTAAATAATTTCATTTATTTCTTAATTAAAAGTATATAATCTTCAATAAATAATTTTTCCCTGTGGGGTCGATACAAATCCTTGTTAGTATTCAGAAAACAAATTTTTTTGATATATTTATAGAAAATACATTCAATACAATTTTTTTTATCAAAAACTGTTGTGAATCATTATTTAATAAATTAAGTAAAATATTCAGTTTTCCTAACTATAGTGAAAAACGTCTAATAAGACGCCCTTTTCTTTAACTCAGATTTAATGTTTCTATTTTGTTCATAAAATTTGTTTTTCATGGTAGTTCAGGTCGTCGTGAATTTGATCAAATATTTACATAAATAATAATTATTATTTTACTTTATATCAACACGATAAATTCGATTTTAAATTGACCTGGTATTTTATTTGACGTCACATTGTTTTTGTACATACTTCAAAAATCCAATAAGATAACATTAACCGAAAAAATGTAAATAATTTTAACAAATAAATAAGTATAATCCTACCTAGAAAATAAAAATTACCAATACATATATCATGCTTTAGAACATCAAAGCTTTGTTCGGATTATGATCTGCTTCAGATTCCACTCGACAGAGTTTAAAGAGGTTAAATATATTGGATAGTAGGAATAAATCAATACTTATTAAGTCAAAGCAATTGTGATGTCTAGTCTGGCGCATTTAAAGTACTTTAGAAAATTAAATTACTCAGTTATAGTAACTATGTTAACACTATGCCCTTTTAAGTTAAAAATTACATAAAAGCAATTCAAGTATAACAATATTTTAGTTTTAATAAATTTAGAGTCTTTTGTGTTCGATTTATTTTTAAATAAAATTGATGTTTTCGACTTTCGTTTTATTTAGCTTATTTGTAAAAATAAAGAAATGCAAATTGTATGATGTAGCATAGTGAATAGTGAAACTGAAATACGCGTTACAATATACATAAGCACATTTCTTAAACTAAATGGAATTAAATTTTAAAAATTAAACGTCCTGTGCTTTCCTACATACTCTATCTTTCTAAAATATCTTTAAACTTTTGACATTTCGACTTCAACGAGAAGTCAATACCAACTTCGGTGTCTTAAATGAAACTCCCTATACAGGGTGGTTACTTTTCAAATGTACACTATTAAGATATCCTAAATCGGTAAAAATACATAGTTGGTTAACTTACAAAAAAGTTTGTTACGTGGCGTCAACAAACCAGTACTAATAAGACAATCCAGAACAAAAAAAACCAAAATAATTTCGAGTTGTCAAGGACCCGAGCTTGAAACACACGGTTCCTCGTTGTTCGGCGGCCCCAGCCACAGTAGAGAAGGGCTGAGTCAGAATAATGGGAGACGAGATCAAATCTATATGGGCGCCACGTAGTTTAACGCCGAACAACTACCCACACGTTTCACAGTTTCAATCCTAGTAAGGGACAATCTCAAAGTCGCCAAACGACGAAACGCGAGATGTGAGATGCCCAAACCCCATATGCTTGGTACTCGAATTAGATAATTACATAAAAGCGTAAACCAGTATTCTCAAAGTAAATAATATAATTAACCGTAAATTTTTATACAAAGTTACACTCCAAAAAAAACATAAGAATTATAATTATCAATTAACTTTACAAATAAAGAAAAGCCGTCAGCGCCCGTTGCCGACGCAGCATTGGGGCAAGAAGATACATAGTTATTATTTGACTTCGCGTTGCATGCGATAAATTGCACAGATCAAAAAAAGACCTTTATTCAGCTTTTGGCTGATAAATAGATATTCGATTTAAGATCGCTAACCCTAGTTTACACTAATTATATTACTCCTAACAAAGTACTTTGTTTCGGCTTACAGAAAATTTACAGCGAACTTTTATAATTTTACGAAAACGATTCATAGCATGCATCAGTATTTATGTATAGAAATATATGCATTTTTTTGGATAAAATAAGAAGCAAAAAAAAATGTGAATAGTTATTAGTATGAGACTGACCCGCGCTTTCCAGCTTCCACCAATGCGTCTTGCTGCTTATTAGCTCCGGTCGCACGGCCACAACGGAAACATTCTACAAAACAGAATATCCCAAATCAGTGGTATAGTCAATGAATAGAACTGCTTCCACATTAACCCAAAGTCGATAGGAAAAGAAAATTGCTACCATTAAACCAAACGGCAAAAAAAACCCTATAAAATTTTAAAAAAATCTCATTAGAAAACCCAAAAAAAAGGACAATCACAACGAATAATTACCTTCGTAGTTGAAGAGTTTATTTTTAAATTTCCTTTTATATTAGAATTCCCCGGATACGAGGATACGTGGTGAAATGTGTTCGTACGTAGTGTATAAATCCGACGTATAGTCGAGCGGTTCACTGTGACGCGAAACTGTGCCAACAATAATCTCTAACGAGACAAGATACACAGGGAACTGCTAATTTCCGTCCATTTAGTAAATGTTTTAAGAAAACATATATCTAAACGACGGCACTACGAATGTACTAATGATGATGGCCGGAATGACGTTCATTTCTTGTTTTTTTTTGAAAAAAATTTCCCATAAGATATTAAAAATGCGACGCGGACAGAAAGAGAGTAAATTCAAAAACTTAATTTTCATTTTAACACATACAGCACCTATTAAGAAAAACTCTTGATCCGGTGAACAGAGCGTCCCTTAATAGATCCGATGAACCGCAATTGACGACCTACGATGACGTAACGACATTAGTAAATAACCCTAACCTTACATTTTAAGTTTAACGAAATCAAAACAATAAACATTTGTAACATTTTACCGATTTATTAAATTTAGATAATTAAATGCATAAAGACGTAGATGCTAACCTGCAAAAAAGGACTAGGGACGTAAAATAAGCGTAAGTGGGATCAAATATCGATTAGAGTGGTAAATAATCCATAGATCAATGAGATTTTAGGCTAAAGTTAACAAGTTTAGGAAAATTCGGGTGAATACAAGTTGATTCTACAACTACGAAGATTAGTGGTACAACATAAAGACATTCGAACGCAAAAGAAATCTAAGAAACACGACATGTATAAATAAGAATGTGCGGCATAATGTTGTTCGGCATGTAAGTGTACACGACATTAAGACTGATTTATTAATTACATATCTATGATTAACAGGTTTATCCTCAATTAAATATTGGAAGGTTACAAGTTGTACGTTTTCATTCTCATCAAGGGGTATGAAACGAATATTGAGATAACTCAGTTTCTTCCTGAAATATCTTGAAAGAACTGATGCACTTCGTTTTTTTATTTAACATATAACTTTGTTATTACCTGATTGTGTTAGATGACATCCACCAAATTTACAAAAATCGATGTCGGCTATCTACTCAACGTTTCCAAAATTTTCTCGGTCTTCTAGATCTTCATGTTTTCATTGCCAACTTTTCTTATAGACGTTATTTTGTATTTTTATATTGTTGGATTGAGAAAAAAAATACGAATTCTACGATGGGTCACCTAATTTTATTAACTACATTAAAACATCAGTTTAACAATTTATTTTCCAAATCTAGTTGCCACGAAATAATAAAACTACATGAATTGTTCAAAATGTCTTCCCATATGTTCTATACAGAGCAATGTTCTTTGATCCATGTTCCTTACTGCATTTTAAATGCTTGCTGGTATGATGGTCTGAAATACTGTAATTTGTGCTTGTAAGTGTTTCACATTTTCGATTGATCTATCGTACACTATATTTTTTAATGAACCCCACAAGATTGAATCAAGAGGATTTAAACAAGGTAATGGTGGTGGCCAGCGCACGGGGCCACTAGTTCCTATCCAAAAACCTGAAACCTTTCGTTCAAATACTAGGTACAAATTCATTATTATGAGGAGGTGCTCCATCCTGCTAAAACCACTTCAAATTTCTTAACCTTGCGATCGGTAAATTATCTAGTATCTTTTCAAAATCATTATGAAGAAATTCTAGGTAAGATCGACCAGTTAAACGAACTGGAATAAAAAGGGCCTAGTACCGCAAGGCAGTATTATAGGGCCACTTTTGTTTATTATATACACCGCAGAATTTGACAAAACACTTACAAAAAATTGCAAAATCAGTATGTATGCTGATGATACGCAATTATATATACACTCATCGGTTTCAAATTTCAACGAAGCTATTGAGGAAATGAATGACAATCTTCAAAGAATGATCACAATGTCGGATGAAAACGGTTTAACTTTAAACGGAGAAAAGACCAAAGTTCTTTGTATCGGCAAAGCATCGGTTAGAAAAAAATGTTATGATACCATTAGATCCAGTATCATCATAGAGAGACAGGAGTTAACATTTTCGGAGTCGGTTAAAATATTGGGAATCATAATTGATCAAGACCTTACTTTTGCTGAGCATGTAATATCAAAATGTCGATTGAGCTATGGCAAATTAAAACTTTTATATGAATTTAAAAATTACTTACCTGCACATATTAAATATAACTTAACATGCAGTTTAGTCCTCAGCTCAATTGAGTATGGATTAATAACATACTACGGTCACTTGACAAATGAGTTTAAAAACAAGTTGCAAGTTGTTCAAAACAACTGTCTCAGGTTTTCTTTTTTTATACCTAAGCATAATCATGTTACCCCATATTATAATAAACTCAAAATACTTAGAATAAGTGATAGATATATAATGTTATTTCTGACACTTCTATATAAAATTCTTATGTCAAAAACACCAGCCTACTTATATTGTACCATCGACTTTATAAAACGTGAACATGGGCAAAGAAAACGAACCGCGCGCATACCTAAGCACCACTTTAAAAAATTCAAAGGTTCCTTTCAATACTTAAGCGCATTTCTGTTCAATAAGTATTACACCATATTGAACACCAGCTCATTATATAATTTTAAGTTAAAATTAAAAAAGAAATTATTGTAGCAAATAAATCTATATGTAAAATGGGATGCAATGAAAACCAGCTTTGCTGATTGCATCCTATTGACCACGCAAAATGTATTTTGTTAAGGTCAATAAACATTATTATTATTATTATTATTATTATTATTATTATTATTATTATTGATCGTCCAAAAGGCCACACCAAACATTAACGGAGAAACGAATTTCCGGTCTTACTTCCTGAGTTAAGTAAGGTTATCAGTGGCATAAAAATGTTTATTTCTTCTATTAAACATTCCGCTGTTGGTAAATAAAGTTTCGTCAGACCATATTACTTTAGCAGAAAACTCAGGATATTCCACAAGTTGATTATGAAACCAATGACATAATTCTAGTCTCCTGGGAACGTCTCCTGAATGCGAGTTTTGTACCCGTTTAAACTTGAAAAAATTTTATTTATGTTTCTTCAGAGTTTTTTAAAACCCAGATTTTGATAAATTACATCTAAAAACAATTTTCCTTTGTGAAGATTCCATATTTATAATAATTTGTGCCAACAAATGTATTTCATTTGCAGTTTTAATCACTGGACGATGATTTACGTTGTGTAGAGTACGAAACTCATTCAGTTGAATACTGAAACGTTGAAATATGGTTCTGTTAACTGAATATCTTGGCATTATAAGCACATACCAATAACAAAATAAGCAATAATAAGGTTTATTTACAGTTTAATTACTACTATTTTAGGATAACTTTGACTGTTCTGCTAGCGAACTCTTACATCATTCATTTGTTATTTCGTGACAACTAGATTTGGACAGTAAATTGTTAAATTGATGTTTTAATGCAGTTAATAAAGTTAGATAATCCATGTGTGTTACATCGTTTAATTCGTATTTTTTTTTTATTCAACAGTCTAAAAATATAAAATAGCGGTTATAAGAAAATTAGAAATTAGCAATAAAAACATGAAGATCTAGTAGGTCGAGAAAATTTTTGAAACGTTGAGTAGATAGCCGATAACGACTTTTGTATATTTGGCAGATGTCATCTAATTCAATGAGGTAATAACAACGATATGAGTTAAATAAGAAAACGAAGTACATCAATTTTTTCAATACATTTCAGAAAGGAGCCGGGTTATCTCAAATTTCGTTTCATATCCTTGATGAAAATGAAAACGTAGAACTTTTTTTATAATTTAACCAACTATAAATCTCTACCAATTTAAACTATCCCAATAGTGTGCGTTTCAAAAGTGACCACACTGTATATTGATACATTTTTTAATTTAGTATTAAACGTTAAGATTTTGTTAGTAATTCATTATTGTTTTATTTGTGATCAAAAAACTAAACAGTTACCAAAATTTTAATGGAATTACAATATTTACAAAAAAAAATACACTTTCAAAACGCAAACAAAAGCATGTTTCTACTATATTTGTAATATCGTTCTGCAATTATCTCACCAATTTAAAAAAACTGGTGTGGTCACCACCCGACTTTCCTATAAGGAATGATGAAGGAATGTCTACATATTTTTTTAAGGTTATGTTGTCATAAAACCATTTTGAAGTGATATGTACACGTTTGTATTGATTTCCTAGCATGCTATATTTTTTTTAAATTTTTCTTCTCGATTTTATTAAGATCATATCGACTAACTCTTATATTTGTGGGTCTCGATAATACTTACCCCTTTAATAAATCTGAGTGAAGAAAACACTGGTAGTACTTTACCAGTAAAAAAGAAAGGCTAGTTAAGTTAAATTGTATAATGCACGCCGTAATTTTGTTTTTGTTACTTGAACGATTTACCATATTAAAAGAACAAAGTTTAATGCGTGTTCGTTTGATTGTGTTTATACCGCAGAAGTCCTGTAGAGAAGGAGATTACATGTATGAGCAAGTGGAATAATGACTGGTCTTATTAATACTTTTTTGTTCAGAATAAATCAGTAAATATTAAACGGCACTAAAAAGAGAAACTAGAAAAGTAACAAACTGAAAGTTTAACACTAAGATGAAAACGTCTTCCGGGTTTCGACCGCGTCATTGTTGTAACCGAACTTGCCAACGTTTCGCAAATTTTCGTAAGAAGCTTTATTAAAGGTATATAGGTAATCAACTTGTGAACCAAGCCAGAATCTAAACTCTATAGAAGTGACTTAAGAAGTATCGTCGCGGTTGGTTAAGCGCGACTCTGATTGAGATACGGTTGAAAAAGGGCGTGTCTTCAATAAAGAGGTAATAACCGAATAACTTGTATTGGGGTATTTGATGGTTTCTATGCTCTCTTAGATTTTCCTATTGAAAAAGAAGGAATATTTCGCAATCACGAAAAGGTCATCAAAATCTATCTTATGAGCTCTAGTAAAATGATGTTTAGCAACCGCATACTTCGAAATATGTCTTTTCACGTTCAGAAATGGGAGAGATCCATTAGTTTCGATTTGATATCTGGGTGTTGATTGTTTAAGATGATCAAGAAACTTAGCCAATTCGAGAAGAGCACGAGAACAAACAATAAACGTGTCATATATTCCATTAAAATGTTAGTTACAACAGGCAATAGAGAAGAATTCATAGCAGCACTAAAAACTTGTTCGTAAAATTTGTTATCAAATTGAAAGTGGATGACACTTATCAATCAGAGGAACCAAACTCAAATCCATAACATGGTGAGACAGAATCTGTTCGATGATAATAAACAAATCTGTAATCAGAACTTTAGTAAAATGTGAAGTGACATCAAAACTCATAAGAAGATCTTGAGGTTCAAGTTTTATAGTTTCTAAACATTGACTGAAAGTTGAGAATTTGAGAAGAGGTTTTACTTGTAAATTCGCAAAAAATGTTAGACAAGAACTTGGCTGGCTTGTAGGTAGGAGGTTGGATAGTACTGACGATAGGTCCAAAAGGTATACCATGTTTGTAAACTTTGGCAAATCCGTATAAACGAAATGATTTCGAATCTGAAGAGGTAAGTCGACGTTTAGTTTCTGGAGGTAGATTATGAGATTTGATGATTTAAATAACCTCGCGTTCAATCCCCAAAGTAGGATTACGAGTTAGAAGACCGTATGTTTGCTCTGACAGACTAGAATAGAGTTTCGCAGCATAATCAGAGTGGTTCAAAACGACAGTAGCGTTGCCTGGAAGAATGATGATATTGAAGCTCTTACGAAGACTTTTCAGAGCCAACTCTTCAGACTTATAAAAATTGGAATTAGAAACTTTAGATGTTTCAAAGATTTTGCCAGTATGAATACGAATGGAATCTGAAATGTTGCGAGGAAATATGTCGTGATTTAAAATATGATTTAAATGTTTTCCTATTACATCCAGATATAGCACAATTTAACAAAATTTATTCTCCTTTATTAAAAAAATAGATAAGATTATAATGTTATTACAAAAAAAATACATAACTGTTTAATACCATTAATCAAAATTTAAATATCATTAATCGAACACTTATTTTTTTAATAGAAAAGACACCAACTTAAAATTATCTCTTTTTAAACACAAACAGTAGTCGACCATTATGTTTGTATTCTACTTTCTTTATGCATTTATCCAAGATTGTCGAGAAACAAATTAAGATAACGATGCAAAAATGAATTTTGATGCTCATATTAAATTCTAAATTGTGAAGGTTTTCCAGCACATTTTTAACGATTTTTGTGATTTCCCAAAAAGTTGTTCTTTGCGCTTTTAAAAACAATCCAGTCTTCTTTTTAAACAGCAGTCATGGTATTTTTAAACTAACTGTCCAAAACCAATTTCATAATTTGTAGAGCAATAAAAATATACCTTTTTTTAGTTTTGAGTCAGATATACCAGGAAATTTACTGCAAAGATACTGAAAGCAGGTTCCATCCCTATTTAGTGCTTTTAGAAATAGTATCATTATATCTAATTTGATTTGCAATAGAGCTAAAACTAATGTAGCTGACTTAATATATTTTGATCCCAGTGTGAGATTACCCTCTCCTTGAGGACTTTACTTTGTTCAAGGCAGAGCTTTGGTTCTACTATCCTATTCACAAATAAAGCAGGGCCCCAAAACATACATAACACTTTTAAATCTTCACATAGTTGCCATTCGTGGTATTCATATTTAAATTTTTTTTAACAGCTACTTTAGATTGTCATACCTTTCCTTTAAGTGACTGACACATATGCCTATTTGAAGCACGTATTAAATCAGAGATATAACTGCAATATACGAGAAAAGCTTTTATAAAAAATTACTGTCGGTAATACCTGTAGTGTTCTTCTTGCGGTAGTCGGTATAAATAATTCAACAAAACTACTATCTACAGAAACATTTATTTTGATGTGCACGACTTTTAGATCTCACTGTATACATAAAAAATCTTATGTCCAAGGCAAACAAATTGACAAAAAGATTATTGATAGTTGAGAAGATTGTAGTACATTTATTTATTTACTCTCCAAACTTTCAATTAGAAACTTGGACACGTCTTTACTGTTACTCATTGAAAATAACCCACAAAATTCAAATGTTTTCACACTACCGAGATAAATTTTGTCAAATTCAACCTAGATTTTGATATCATTTTATAACGAAACTATTCTAATTACATTCAGCATCATCCCAAAATGTGGTAATGAATCTATAAATACCACAATCTACAAACAAATTTAATGATGTAATAAAGCGGTAGATATTAGTAACCATATCTCACTTATAGATAACGAACTGAAGTTATAATTATTTCTAACAGAAATGCAAATACAACATTAATTACTCAAATTAATACAAATTAAAAGTATAATCTGAAAATACAATAAAAAGTACATAGCAAATAAACATTTCATCACAAATTCATTTATTAGATAATATACAGGTACATACTTTTACCCTTTAAGTGCTGCGCATACGCTGATTATTATCAACAAACATTTTTAATTAATTAATTTCAACAAAACTTTTCTGATGACATTTTTAAACCCGTTTCCAACAAGGATTATAAGTTTAAAAAAATTAAAGTTGAACCAAACACAGAAACCAGCGTATAACAGACTTTACTCGTACAATTTAGGATTAAAGTATGAAATTTAATTATGCTTTCATACGTTAAGTATTGATCTAAAACCATTTTTGAATTAATGATGTAACCTACATACCTTTAATCTATCTATAGTAAATTTTAAAATTATTCTATCCGCCCCGTACAAAAAAAAGTAAGTAAATACAATTAATACTTATTTTTAGAAAAGGATAAATTAGAAAAAAAATTCTCGTTTAATTCGTAGGTTACGATTATTAAGAAAACCAAATATCACATTTATTGGGATCTGACATAATTTGATCGGAAATTTTATTTAAGTGATTTTAGTAAAAGTATAAAGACAAATCCATAGTAATAATAATTAATTTTCAGGTTCTTAGTAGAGAACAATAAGCAAGAAACAACAAACACTCTTCTTCGTCAAAAATCGTTTAGGGTGAATTGAAGTTATATACACTGTCCTCCATAAAGTTGCATTTATGAGAATTCGAACTAACTCATTTACAGATGTCACTCAGTCGTATTTTTGATATAATTTATCAAATATAATAACGTAGTACGCTAAACTATTACGTCAAATTTAAAACTGCACCTCCTCATACCAGAATTGTTTCAGAGTATTAACATTGCTGACTCCAAAATACTTGGATAAGAACAAACCTCCTAACAATTTTCTTATGGAGTTGAATCAAAATTAGAGTGCTTAGCAAAGATTTTCAGAACAATGTTTGTAGTTTAGTACTTAGTTAAGAACTTTTGGTAATTTAATTAGTTCTTTATTATTGATATTCTTGTTTCTAAGTCGGTATTTTGAGCACCTCTCTGCTGCAATTTCTATTTGGTTAATAAATTTTGTTAAGACATGGTCATATGAAATATATAACCTGTGTCAAAGAAATTTTTTTTCCAGTACGATTGAGACACCTTTTAAACGCATCTCCTTTAGGTGTCAAAAAACGTTGCCTTCGCAATTCCTTTTTGTAATGTAAGAATAAAAAAGTTATTTGGTACCAAATCAAAACTGTATGGGAGATGACCCATCAAGCCAGCGTTTTAAGTTCCCAAAAAATCACTTGTTTTAGCCGATTTATTATCGTGGTCATTCTTCGGCGCTTGGTTTACCTTATTTCTTCAAAGATTTTCTGGCAAACCGAATTAAAGGTACGTACGCTTGAACGCTGTTATATTTATTTTAAACACGCGATAATCACTTATTTATTTAAACAATTTTCTTAATGCTTTCGACTCCGAAAAACTGACCATGCTCCCTTAGCACCGTTTTTATATATTTCTGTTATCTATCTCGAGAATTTTCTACATCCTTCGGTAAAGGCTCTGGAAGTTGACAATAACTTCGCGAACGTTTCAATATCATAAACGTGTTTGGAAGCACCGCAATAATATTTTTTGAAAATATCTTTTGACGAATCGGTACAAGTCTGTTTATAAGCGGTTGTCAAGTTATATGAAATCCAACGCAAATAAATCTTTTTGATGGCCAAATCTTTATGCGATATTGAATATATGCTAGTCCGACTAATGCCCAAAGATACCTCAATCAAGTAATTTTGCAGTATTAGTTTAATTTTTTTCCGGAACAACAATTAAAGTCGGTACCAATAAAAAGTACTCGTTGATAGTGCTTCATCGCAAAAAGTCGAATTCAATTTATGTTGTTAGGTTAATCCACGTCGAAAATAAGCACGATTTAATCCCACTCTTAGCAGAAGGTAAGCAACTAGCGCTCGTACGAAATAAAACGTTAAGCGTACGTATACAGTCAAGAATGTTAAACTTTGCAATTGAAGCGACAGTTGCCAGATGGTAGCACTAGTTCAGTAAATTCCAGAAAAAAGACAACCCCCGTAATAGATATTACAATGCTTAACTTTTACTATCAGATTATTTGCTTTTCTAATATGAGTACTACAAAATCATTACTTAAATAAAACGAGTTTTTAATTGCAAAACCAGAGGCTTAATACACATGAACACGTAAGTCAAAGTGACAAAATTCTAAATCAAATAAGCGATTCAAATCATAGTGCAGAATAGATCTGGTTATAAGAATATGGTGGGTTCTCAGAGGATGGTATTAACTTATATTATTATTGAGACTAATCAGTAGGAAGAGCCGTTTGAATCAAAATAAAATTTTCTGTGATATATAACTACATAATTTGATTAAATATATAAAACTTTCAGTCTATTAAAAACCCTGCATGATAATGAAAGCGCTTCAGTTTCTTTATACATTTTATAAATAGAACTTTGGCATCATTGCATTTTAAGAAATTAACATAACAAATATTGCGAATTATGGGTAGTTTATGAGAATAACTACAGCATTTGAAATTACTAAATTTATTGGTTTATTCATAAACAAATAAAGATTTGTTGTTAATATGATTCAACAGATGTTGTAAGCGTAAAAGATGAAGAAATCTTGTTCTCCCATAGGTTTTAGAAATACTGTTACAGAGGATTTTAAAGCAAATTATTTTGTAACCGGTTGGAGTATTCTATCCAGAAGATGAATTAATCTAAAAATATTGTTGTCGTGTTACATGCATTATTGATGAACGTTGAAAATGAATTGCTACAAAACAATCTTAATAATAGATACAGTATCAGGTGGTTGCATTCCAAGTTAGAAATCATGTTCGATGGTGTGTGGCTCTATTTTGAACAGATCAACTAATATCTTGCAATATCCATCTTACGTAACTACAACTGAAACAAAAAACGGTAGTGTGGGCAGACCTAAAGTTGAAATAACTGCTGAATAAATTCCAGGAGATCTTTCTTTCCAGTACAGAGAACTAAGAACTTCTATTCAAGAAATTTTACACGTAACTCCGACTGCTGGTGAATTTTATGTTTTGAGAGCTTTGAGAGAAAGAAGCTGCAATGTGTCGAAGTGGAGAGTGCGTGATTGTTTATATGGATTAGATGCTATAGGGCTATGAGAAAAAAGAAATACTATAGTGAGAAGAGTCTATCGTGTAAAAAGATCAAATCTATGGTAAATAACGCTGCAATTCATTAATGTGTAATAATATCATTTCATTTTCTAAAATTATTTGCAGTAATATTCCATTTTAAAGGCATATGGATTCTAACCTTGCTGCTAGCTTAAAGTCTGTACAGCATATTAACTGTCGGAAGTCTTCTCTGAAAACTTCTTTAGTGGTCCTAATCAGTAGCAGTTTCTCCATTAAATCATTTGGTCGATGACCCTCCAAAAAAATACTAAAAATCGTTTTATTATAAAATTACAATTGCAAATATGTAACGTTTCATTTTGCTTATTCCAAAGATGGATAAATTGACTTTAATATAAATATTTTGTTAAGTTGTTAAACGTTTCTAAAGTTTTAATATTGAAATGATTCTCTTGCAGCATTAACCACCAGCCGCCACTGCTACTAAAATGTTCAGTCCTTGTTTGAATTGTTCGAGAGCAGGCATTGTGCGAGAAATTACATAATATTTAATTAAACCTACAAATACAAAAGTAAAAAAAAGAGTTGGCTATAAATAAGATTATCATTTACTTTCTAAAATGGCCTCACTTTTGTCAAAATTCTTAACATTATCAAATCCAGCTATAAATGCACTATTCAATGGTATATGTTAAAATGTTGTCAAATCAGACACATATCGTTCCTTCCTAATTTTAACATTTATTACATTCTGTATACACAATCTAGTACTTTTAACACCGCCAACAACATAATCCTATTATTCGGTCAACTTCATAGTAGTGTTTTGTTTGTACATGTTCATTATGCGGTGTGATTTTTAGAATGCTTGGAACCTTCAAATAACCTACAGTTTCCTAAGTATTTGACTAGTAATGTGAACATTTTTCTGATACGCCTGCCCATATCTACTGCACCTTCTGAAACATTATCTAGGTCTGCAAATAATACTAATACATTATGTACTGGTAAAAAAAATCTTCGTTGTAAACCTGGAATACAGCAGTTAAATACATCTTCTCGATATTGAGTTATTGAGATATTGAAAAATTTAGTCAGTGTCAATGTTGGTGTGTAGCCCTTTTAAAACCTTAGTCAGAGTATCTTTATTATTTTCCTTCCGTAAACTAAGTATTATTGCATCACTGACTTCAACAAAAAAGGCACTGTTCATCAACATTTTCAGAATTCCATACTATTTCACGATTCTCTAAAATTGTGTTTTCTAATTCTTGATTCCAAGTTCCTCAATTTTGCAAGAATACAAGATTTTTGTTCAAATGATCCATTTATTTCTACCTTTAAAACATCCATTACATTAAAAATGTCCTGCAAAATACCTTTTGACTTTACCTCGATGTATAATTTGTTATGTTAAAAATATTTTGTTGTGGCTTTCGTGTGGCTAGTGTCAAGTCCGCAAGTTTCCACATTTTTAGGTATCTTAAAACATCCACGCTGATATAATAAATGGCAATTTAAGATTGGTTCTTATGAGGAATTCATCGGGGATACATTTTTATTTTACAGCGCAATTTAATTTTTCTATTTTATTATTAACAACTTTGGTCACCTACACGTGTTCTTTTAATTTTGAGATACCGGCACCTGTTTTTTTATGTTGAAAAATTCCTATAAACAATTAATACAGCCCGCATAAAGTTTGGAGAATTGTTCAACTTGCGTATTCTGCAAACCTAAAAAATGGTATCGAAACCATCTGTGTATGTAATAATTTACTTTTCAGCAACTTTAGGTTTGTGTTTGATGTGCCATTAAATAATCGCATATTCTTAGACACTAAATTGTGAGTATCTTGTTTCTTATATAAAATTTCTTTTTGTCTACATTGTCAGTCGTTTTACACGCACGACTTTTTTTACATGTAATAAAATAAACGGCGCGCTCTGTTTCGCTGAAGCGCGTGATATTCGATATTTGTGTTGTGTTTACCAACGTGAAGTATTTTTTAAATGTAAAGTTAAGCCAACGAATTTGTTTATATGTACAAAGTGTTACCTGATCTAAGCGGCCTGCATCATTATTATTAAATGTGATTTGTATTGGCAAATCCTTAATTGCTATTTATTTGCTATCATTCTACCTCATTTTTAACTACTATATGTTTGTTGAAATAACTATAGTCTTTGTTATAAATTGTGTTTTGCAACTTGTTTCCTTTCAGTGTTCAACAGACGTAAACTGGATCTGCAGTTAATATTTTTCCCCATTTTGGCGCTCTTTTAATTATTTTATGATTAGCACACCGAGTACCATCCACGACTCTCTCGCTGAAGTGTTCTGGGCTGCCACCATCACTAAGTTACGGGTAAATTTACGTAACAACTTGCTTATAACAACAAACCATTATAGATTTGTCTATGAAAAAACCAATTAGATTAGTTATTCGCAGAAACAATCCGTACTCCGCAATATTGTTAAATTGGTTTCTTAAAATGCAATGCTGTACAAATTCTATGTATAAAATGCATAAAAAAACTAAATCTTATATTTTTAATTAATTAAATAGATCACAAAGGACTCTACTTTTGACCTAAACGACGCTTCATAAAGTAGAGTGGTTAGATGTACAAAAGACCGAATTGTTAGACTATTCTGCAGCAAAATGTTATAAACAGATTAATCGTATCAATTTTATAGTTTTATACTTATACTTAAAATGTTAAAAACAGTGGATACGGTTAAATGTAAATAAAAATAGGCACAATACCCGTAATTGTCAATAAAATTAAACATTACAAGAGCCGTAACATTATAATTTTCTCTTACAATCGCTTAAGAACAGTGTTTCAGTTGTAAGAGTAAACAAATAAATTTTAAAATATAAAAAATTTTCAGGTGGTATTTTACTTATTTAGTTTTCTAATGATTATTATGCATCAGTTAATAGTTAGAACTCACAAAGACTTCGTTATAATGCAAAAATAATTACACACGTCTGTTTTTATAAGTACAGACATAAATAGATTAACTGGAAACGGCACTAAAAGCCTACATTAACGTAGAATATATTGCACAACCAGTTATACCAAATCATATATACAGTTATATTTTAGTTTTTATAGAAACTGTCTAAAAACGGTTACTTACAATTAAATAAATTAACCTTTGCTGTTGCTTTGCATTGGAATCCATTAATCCTTAACAAAAAAAAACAATACGCTGAGTAACATTTTGTAACAAAATAAGAAGCTAACATCTATACAGTTTGATTTGTCTTCAGTTTGATTTGGATACCGTTCAATGGTGTAATATACGACAGATGATAAGGACGTTTGAACAAAATATCGATTCTAACATCGGTAGATAATTATTATTCAGTGCATTTAAAAAAACGTTTTAGGGTACGTTGTTATAATAATTTCTAAAGACTTAATAAACTGTGATAAAAAAAACTAGATACATACAAATAAATGCACATAATATTATCTAGAATCGATTATTTAATTATAACCTCGATGTTACAATGCTTAAGTTTGTTTCTAACCGATGTTTTGGGTCTCAACGTCAACGTTACGGCGGAAAAAAAACTTATTTTTTATAGAAAAGCAGTATAGCTTTAAAAATATCAAGCTGAAAATGTATGCAAAGAAAGCTCAAATCAATAAAAATATGAATATAGGAAACAAGTTTGATTTTTTTTGTATTTTATTTCTGAATATAATTTTTCAATATCACGATACCCGAACGAATTTCAATTATACAATCAGTTAAATACTTGAATATACCTTATTAAGAAAGATATTGACGTAATTACGATTCCTACTAACACATTTGGCATTATTTTAAAATGCATTTATTCATTCATAACTTGTTTGGAGTTTATTTCAATCAATGGTAATTAAGTTGTATACAATAATTTATACATGTAAAAATATTCAACGATTCAGTGTATGTAGTATAAGTAGACAAACAAATTATAAAAATCAATAGTCAACCGACTGATTAAAACATATTTTAATCATGAAGTATCATACTAACAATAAACAAAATGTGAGAAAAAAAACAATACGTATTACTAAAAGTGAATTAAGATGAATAACCAAAACGAAAAAAATAGAAATAGATCGATAAAAATCAGGGCAAATCTAAGGACAAGAAAACCCTTACCGTAACTGAAAAGAATGTTTCAGAAAAACTAAAAAGAATCAACTTAGAAAAATAAATAACGTTTCAGTAAGTTAACAAAAAAATTTGTGGTACAATATGATCTCCTTAACTTTCTAATGGAGTATTCTTAATTTTATAAAAACAAAAAGTTTTTACTTAAACATAATAAATATACAGTAAAATTAAATAAGAGTGTAAAATTTTCTATCTTAATAATAAATGAACAAACGACAAACAAGTGCGTTTTCATTCAAGTTTAATATTCAAACTCTAAAGCTTTAATTGCAAAGAGTAAAACGCTTTCACGCCATTAAAAAGTCTGAAGTCCTTCAAAGGCAGAAAATAAAGTGAATGTATGACTTTTATTAAATTTAAAAATTTTACTCCTATAAACTTGATGAATTATTTTTAAAAATGCGAAGGAAAAATATCTCAAATTTTTGTTGTATAAACAACTCCAACAAATAGTGTTTAAATGAATCGAAGATTCTACGATTAGTATACATTAGTGAATTAACTTTTAGAGACCAAACTTGACTAAAATGTCTCTAAAGATAGACTTTTTAAAAATAACATTTCTAAGAATTTGAATAAAAAATCAAAAGACTCGCTTGTGTTTGAATACGAAAATAAGTTTCGTGAACTCACGCAGAGTTTTTACATGAATTTAATATTATTAGACGACATAAAAGTAGCACAGCTTTTAATAAAACATTAATATACGTTTTTTAACTAGGATTTATCTTATAACGGAAGTAGTAAGTACTTTAGCGAATTAACATCTAAATTAACATTTTGTAAAAATAGTGAATACCAAATTCGACACTTTCGACAAATTTAAAAATCGCATTAATCAATTACCATACATAAACAGGATTAAAAAAAATATCCATGTCATGTTACTAAAAATAAAAAAACGTACTGTTATTTAAATATATTAATAAGTATTTCCTTCTTTAACAATTTGTATCGGTATACATTGTATACAAAGAAATGAGACTGTAAAAGCAATTTCTATCAAAATGTTTTATATTCTCTTGACTTATTATGCCCAGATGTTTAGTAAGTTAATGAGAAGTATATGATTAAAAAAGTTTGTTATTAGCAGGTGCGAAACCACACATTTAGTAATAAAAATGAAAGATTTAGATTAAGATATTTATTTTACAACAGCCATCGTTGATAAACCATACACAAATAGAGTAATTACAAAGTACTAACTTATGTAGCAAATACAGTGCTAGTTGTAACTTGGAATCAATTCAGTAAATCAAATACATTTCTTTTTCGTAAAAGTATTTAGACACATCGATTAGGATTTTCGGTTAAGAGTAAATTATACAGTGTGTCCTAAACTAGAGATATGACGTTATCGATATTTTTTTTTAAATGACAACCCTGACTGTGATAAATGTTTTTGAAGGATAAATCAAGTTACACATAATTACTAAATTTTAAATTTTTATTGCTTGTCGTTTCCAAGATAAACGTTTTAAAAATCTATTATACTTAATAATTTTTCTTCAATAAATGCTCAATATGTTGTCCATTTCTAATGATTTCTGTAGAAATTAGTCTACACGCGGGTCGTAAGTCTCGGTGTGCTAGTCTTACTATAAATTAAAAACGCGC
This sequence comes from Aquatica leii, assembly GCA_035610365.1. Classification (NCBI taxonomy): domain Eukaryota; kingdom Metazoa; phylum Arthropoda; class Insecta; order Coleoptera; family Lampyridae; genus Aquatica; species Aquatica leii. Next base: position 155,453,232 of record CM069433.1, read on the forward strand.
CAAAACTAGTAATAGAAGACACCATTTAAATCTATCCACTGAAAGAAAACTAAATGACAAAACCCAGGTTATAAGACGAATATATTCATTTTTAACAACGAAAGAAAAAGAAGTTAATAAAATAAGCGAGGCAAAATTACATAGACGTGCCTATTCCCTAACTTCCAAACCGAATAGAAATTCTGTGAGAATACAAGTGACAAACTCAAATAGAAGTTGCGAGCGGTTGGTATTACATACCTACATAGAAATACAAATTGGAATAAGAATCGCCACTACTAAATAGACGTGAACTTCTATCACCATTTCTGTGTAGAAGTCAGAAACCGTTAATAGAAATAACATTTGTGCTTGCGTTCTACGCTATCCCGACACGTTATTTTTGTTGTGTTTATATGTTTAACGATAGTTTGCAATTCTCAGAAAAATTTTAAATAATAGGTTCGTTTATTAGTTTTGGTAGCTGTGGACATGTAATTACGTAAATAATTTAGTTGTGCATAAGAATAAATAATTTGTACATTTTATTCTACGCAATTATTACGTTTAGAAATAAGGCTTATAAGGGATGCAAATATTTAGCTTCAGGTGCCGATGACGTTACAAATTCTCAGTTCCTTTATTAATTTATTGCTTATCATCTGTTTTCGTTTTGCACTTTACCTTTAAGTTATATTTACCGCTAGGCCAAATAGTTAATAAGGGCGAATATTGCTTAGTAAACCGTTTAAACCACTTCAACGCGTATTAGGGAATACCGAAACGGGCACAATAGAAGTGTGTCATTTCGAACTAAAAAGATGTCGACTCGGATGTCACTTCTACTCGCTTTGAGTAAAAGTTAGAGAATAGGGCTGATACTGATAATTAAGAGTATATCACATAATAACATTGATACAAGCTTGGAGGATCAACAGCACTCCATACATAAAGTTATCATAGTACAGTATGGCAATACAATTAACATGTAATCGAAGTGATAAACTTTGATTGAAACAAATCGCATTTATCGTAAAGTGAAACCGTAATTATACAAACAGGAATTGGCGTTCGTAATCGTGATAACACATATACACGAATTAATCGCAAGTGAAGAAATGGCACTCACAAATTACCAGGCATGTTAATAACTATCGACATGCTTGAATAGTCCTCTAAAATTGCAAAAAAAAGTATACAGAAAAAAATTAGATATAAAATGATAACACAGGTAAGTTGCTTTTAGACAAACAAATAATCATCGCAATCAATTCCGAGTGTTTTTCCTATTCCGAACGCAGGTGTGCTCTCAAGTTTATTAGGATATCACACGAAGTACGACAACGACTTGTCTCCAGATTACGTTTCGAAAGTTGTGTAATTAACTGAAATCCCCATTAGAACGTGCTGTTAGTTACCGTTTCCAGCAATGGCGGCATCTCTATTAGGTCATTTGGTCAATGACCCTCCAAAAAATAAGAAATAGAAATCAAATTAACAGCGTTTAAATTTCATGCGTTTAAATAGTTGTCAATTTAAACGCAACAGATACGAAAGCTTGCGAATTTACCCGAGGCTGACATGAATTTGTGCCCAAACTACTTGCAGGTATACTACATTAAAGCCGAATCGTAAATGATAGCTATTGTAGTCAAGAGTGAGACACGCAGAATGTAATTTTATGCTAGTTAGAAAAGAAGATAAGTAAATGTTTAAATGCTTTCGTGCGGTTTACAGCCGGGCCGCCTACGCAATGTAATGCTTACTTCACTTACGTCATTTTTTAATATTCATTTGTAAGGGACGACTTATCGTTTTTGTTTCATAATGACGGTGGTACAAGACATAAAAAAATTAATAGCCAATAATAGTTTTCAAGTTTAGAATTTAAATTTAATGCTCGTTCTCAGCCTATACTTCAAATTCGACAGATCAGTAAACATATAAAAATAAAAAAGTCAACATAATTACTTAATCACATGAAAAATTGTATGAATTATGCTAAGCTTGGTAGCGTTAAGCGCTTACAATTGGACAGCGCTTGCCGAAAGTCAATTAAATACCGCAATGACAATGTTAGTAAAAATAGATAGATATATTAAATAAAACAATTGATTGATTTTACCTATGACTACAGTGGAAAGAGAGCGATGTTTCTCTACGTTGAAAAGAATTAAACCATTTCTATGCTAAGCACTGAAAAATCTTCGATGAAAAAAGATTTAATGAGCTTGTTATTGATTATTTTGCTAATTGTAAAGATAGACGAATATCTTAAATATAAATCGCGTTACTGTAAGAATGTTTTTTTAGAGTTTTTGCGATAATTGCGTTTTTTTGATGGCTCTCTGGTATGATTGACCACCAGCCGCCACTGGTTTCCAGCAATCCGTCTCAAAGTTACCAGAAATATAATTTTTTCTATTGAATAATTCCATCCGTCAAGAAAAACAGCAAAGTGACAGCCAACACTCCGAATGTATCAACAGGGCATTCTGGGACGAAATTGATATAATACGCAATCTATATCACAACACTTTCAACATAACAAACAAAAGAAGCAACTAACGAAGACTTAGAAAAAGAAGAAAAAATTTAAAAAAAATACAAGGTAAAAAATTTGACAGACGGAGAAAGATAAGCCTTGATGTAAATATGTGACTCATTCTTCTACCCGTAGAAGAACGAAAAGAAAGACCACCCTACGGTGCCCAACCAACCACCCAAGAAGCGAAACTTAAAGAAAATCGAAAGAAAAGAAAAATTACTGGCACATAGAGAAACCCCAGATATAAAAAGAAAGAAATGAAAGGTAGGATCATCCTACGGTGCCCAACTAACCACCCTAACTTTATAAAAAAAAAGAGAAGATAAAAAAAATATCAATTAGTCATAGAACGAATCTATACCAAATGCTGTCCCAAATTGGAAAGTTTACCACAAGACTGGAATGCCGACAAGCGGTATAGGAAACTTGAAAAAAAATTAAATCCAGAAGTAAAAGAGAGAATACTGTACATTACGTACCAATCCAAAAAGGCCGACCAAGCGGATCAAACTATATATAGACGGAAAAGTGTCTGTCTGTATTAAAGTAAAGATGGAGAAAAAAAATTTACTTTAAGCAAAAGAAAAGAATATCGGTGACAGCAAAAAAGGGCAAAACTCAAAAACCCAAAAAGTGAACTGACGCTTGCGACGCCGATAAAAAAGAAGAGAACGATTAGAATAAGGAGACGGCAAAGTACAGTTAGAAACGACTGAAGAAGTAGATGTAAAAGCAATAGCAGTCAAAGAAAGCGTAGAATCCTTATATAGACGTGTAGAAAGTACCTACCTAATATTATGGTTTCGTTGTAAGAACAAAGAATAGTAGCGTATGAACTCAGCAACCTTACGAAAAAATCAAATTACGTCACAAAAATAGAAATCAATTCTTACCCCAAAAAATCCTTCTCATACTCAAAACTACTACACACATTTATAACATAGATGAATGCAAATATTTAGAAATACAAGCCTTACTGGGCGCGTACGTTCCATCCGTCAAAAAAAAAAAAAAAAAAAAAAAGACAGCCAACACTCCAAATGTAGGGGGCGAAATTTATAGAGTAGGCAATCTATATCAGAACACTTAACATAACAATCCATGTTTTATGCTGCTTACAACTCCAATATATCTGCCTGAAACTATAGTATCTAGAAAACCACGACAGCTCTTGCAAAATAAGAAGTAGCCAAATTCAGAACTAGTTCTTCCTGTAAGAATTCTAAGAATCTTGCACCGTTCAGATTTTCTTAAAAAAATATTGGTCCTATATGTTTCCAACTTACAATACCTGCCCAAACATTTACTTTCGACAACGACAACTTTGTCGGTTTACCTCTCCATTTAACATTAACCTTGACTCATCAGAAAACAAAATCATTAGTCTATAATAATACCATAATTTCTTCACAAAATTCTTGTCTTTGCAGATGCATCATATTCACTCGGTTTTTGAAGGATTGTTAGTTTATAAGCATGAAATTTTTGCGCTTTGGGAATTCTTACTACTGCAGACTGACGAATTACAAGTTCGTGAGCTACCTGCCTAGTGGGAATATTAGGATTTTCTTCAACATATAATAATATATTCACTTGAAATTAAGCGCAGTTTCATGAAGAATAGTTGATTTTCTTAGATGTCACTTTGACACAATGACAAAATAAAAGTATCTGCGGTCCTACCTCGTTAGCAGAATTAAGATATTGGCAAATAGTGAATTAACAACATTTTGAACAAGTATTGAAGAAAATTTATCAACTAAAATAGATTTTTTAAATTTTTCAAATAGAACATATTTATGAAATTATCTTGAAAATGATAAGCAATAAAGAATTTTGTAATTATGTGTAACCGTTGGTGTAACTTGATTTGCTCTACAAAAATAGTCACCGAAAACTAGAGTTATCATATCTCTAATTTAAGCCATACCGTATATCTCATTTCTTCTTTGAAAAAGACCACAACTGAAAATACTAATCGACATGTCCCAACACTTTTTGTAAAAAAGAAAGGTTTTTGATTTATTGAATTTATTCCAAGATTCGAGCTGTATAAATTATATTAAAACTACATTTTCTACATTTGTAAAAACAAATACTTACTAAAACATCTGAATAATTACAAACTACAAAAATTGGAGAAGATTTACAGTTACAATTGTTTTTATTTGAAACAGTTTGACATATTTAATTAAAATTACTAGTTTACGATATACATTTTAACACAAAATTCGTAGCAATCGAAGAATTACAGACAGGCACGGATGTGGAAACTTATAATGAGGGCAGGTATGGATTCGTTTGGTATGACTTTCAAAAAGTTAACGTTATGCATTTACGAAAGTATGTTCGCTTCCTAAGGTACGTTTGCTGGGCACACCGCCTACGCTACTTCCATCAGGTTGAAACTTGCACGCATTTTGGATGCACATATGTATTGCATAATTTCAGTCCAACGTAACAGCTGCAAAATGTCAGTTTCGATTGAAATATACTCCAAGTTTGAAGTGCAAGTGGTCTTTCGTATTTTGCATGCAAACAATGATAAACCTACCGGAAATTCATAAAACAATACTGAAGACTTATGGAACTTAAGACGCTGATTCTAGAAGATCGCCGGTTGAAAATGCGGGAAATTGTTCTACTGAGCGACATCCTGTTCATGAAATCATATCTGTAATAGGTTTCCGCAAAATGGGTGCCAAAAAAGTTGACCAACCAATACAAAATAAAATGCGGCGGCAATAGAACCTTAAACGCGAACGAATAAAAAAAATCTCGATGACATGGAAGCATGTGAGTTCATCAACAAAGAATAAGTTCAAAGTTCAGCAGTCTGCTAAAAAGACAATGGCAATGTCCATGCGCCCCATAGTCCAGACCTGGTTATTCTTAATTTTCATTTGATTGGGTCGTTGAAAACTCATTTGTCGGGTATAACGTTTGAAGACGACGACGAAATTCAACATGAAGTAAGTTTTTTAGAAACTTGGATTTCAGAATTTACGAAGCTTGTACCTCGCTGGGATAAGTGCCTTAACATTAACGGCAATTATGTTGAAAAGTAGCTAACAGTTTTAGATTTCTAGAAGAATAAAAATTTTGAAAAGAAGTCAATCGTAATTTAATTAGGCCTGATTATTATCGACCATGTTCTAGCGTTTCGATATGGTAACGCACAAAATCTCTGCGTGTTTATATTTCTTTATTTGTGATAAATTTATTTTAAGAAATTATACTCGAATCATTTGCTTTTGTTGCATATTAAAAGTATGTTTGAGTAAAGAGCTTAAAAATGTACAATTCTTCCTAATATGTTATACATTCTTTATAAAGAAAAATTTTTAAAAATCTAGTACAACCTGCTGATTTTGATTTAGTTTTTTTTTAAAATATAAAATATTGATAATTACAATCGATAGAAACCATTTTACAAGAGATTTAAAATATGAAAATGTATCAAAAATTTAATTCGATTACCGTGAAATTGTTTTTCACTGTTTTGTTAATTACAGCTAACGTGTATTAATTACCTATCAACATGGAGGGTTTCTACAATGCATTTCAAAGCAACGAATCCATTTTTTTTAAATACACACAAAAAAAACCTATATTAAATTCAAAATATCAATATCTAATAACCTCCATCTATCAAATTATTTGTATTGTAATTAAAATAAAAATCTTACCAATAAAACATCAATAATGGAAAGCAGGCTTACCTAAAACAAAAAATACCAATTAACAAATTAATCCTATTTTTTGCGTTGTTTTATAAATAAATCGTTTTAATATTTTTTCTGGTCTTTCTGTAATGTTTCAAGTTAGAAATGTAGTAGGTACGTATAATCGTTTATTTCGGTTTAATAATTCTTAATAAATTATTTTGCGTAAACGCCAATTCGAATGCACTAAGGAAAATACCTGTTTACCGATAAAGTTTCCATGTGTAAACCAGCAAGTTCAGCAAACTCTTTTGCATGATAAGTGCATGTTTACGTAATAGACTTTAATTATTGTATGTAAACAAACGTATCTTATCTTTGAAAATAATGGTGTATTAACATTATACGAACGTATTTATACTGACGTCACACAAATCTATGCAAAGCTTGAATTGTTATGGGATATTTAAAAATTGATCATATAAATAAACATATAGATAGTTGTTTGAAAAGATTATGTAAAGTACAAAGAACACGATCTTACAAATGCGATTTGTTTATAGTTGTTCGTATTTTCCAGGTGTTTAAAAAATGAGCTTTTTTTTCTTTCTTATACTGCCCCACTAAGCACAGAAAAGTTAACTGCAACACCTATGATTATATTATCAGATAGGTATTTGAACTTTTATGGTGATTGTAATAAATTTACTGGTATCATGCTTTTTTTTATAATAAACTTTAAGGTGTTAACATATTTATATTTTTCTCTGCTTTTTTTGATTTTCCACAATTCAAAGTGATAAAGATTGTATTATCCATTGTGAATCTCAAAATGGGATTTTTAATTATAATTTTAAATAATTTTATGCCTTTCCCATATACGTAACTGTTTATTTATTTATTAGTTATTGGCGACATGTTTCGACCTAACGGTCATCATCAGGCCTAATTAATAAATAAATTAATAAATTTATTTTTTTATTATAAATTTATAAATTTATTAATTTATTTATTAATTAGGCCTGATGATGACCGTTAGGTCGAAACATGTCGCCGCCAATAACTAATAAATAAATAAACAGTTACGTATATGGGAAAGGCATAAAATTATTTAAAATTATTATCAAAGTGATAAATTTGTTACCCCCTCTTACTAAGCTAAAAAGCGAAAAAAATAGATATTCAGAAACCGATTCTTGAGAAAAATAAAATAGGTATATTTTAAATTGGTTTATCAAATTCATTATCAAGCTTTTAAGAGAGATCGCAATTCTTAAGGCAAACTTCAATGTTTTCGGGTTTTACACTTTTTGGTCCTTAATTAAATTTATGATAATTAATGGTTCTTAGTAAACACTGAAATTTTTTCTCAGACACAATTTCGTGCATCGAAGTGTGTACTTCAGACCGCTGTAATTTATTATGAGCATTAGGCATCAGTAAAAACGATCGTAGAACCTAATTGGAAAAATTATAATGATAGAATCCGTTGATACGGATATGTATAACTTATATTTGACAATTTTTTTGCAATAAAATGATTATTAACATTCAGATAGCCTTTAATTAAAAAATTCAGGTAATATAAATGGCAAACATGTGACTAGTACCTATTATCTAAATTTTCTCTTGAATTTTAAAGAGATCAATAACATAATCTAATCGGTAAATAAATTTCAACAAAACCGCGAAATATTGCAAACCTATACTGGTTTCGATTGTTATAAATTGTAGTATTAGAAATTAAACTACTAGTGTACCTATATATTGCATAAATTGTTACTGTCACTATTGTCAAAGTTGTAAAATCATTAAAATTTAAATTGTGTCCGATGTTTAAGTGATGTAATAGTAATTGATTTTATCCCCTTTTTACTATTGCAATCATATTTCTGATTGTTAATCATAAGAAGTTACTATATTTTCTATGTTGTGTCGCGCAACGTCTATACTAACGTGTTTATACTCTATATACTTGATTTATTTTTATAACTATGAATTAAAAACTAAATACAATGCCTAGGCGCTGTGTAAATAATGTCTAGACTTTTTGTTATGGACGTGGGGAAATAACTTTTTTTAAATCCCAAAAACGTACTGTCGCCCAACTTGCACGAAGAGCTTACATATTTATTTCCGAGTCAAAGTCGGAGATCAAAATACAAAACATAAAATGCCTTTTGCAGTACCGATGGTGTAAAGAGAACGGAAAGATCGTACCACAGAATGTTACAGTTGCCTTACTAACATACTGTGCAGTATTTACCATCTACTTTACTAATCGTGGAGTTTGGACAAAGAAGAACCTTAACTGACACACAGACTTTCAAGCACCAGGACCTAGCAAAATCAGTCAGAACTCCTAGCATCCAGATTAAAAAGATGGAATATTTTTGAAAACGTAGAAATATCGCGCTAACGGAAACACAAAATTTATACTATAAAAACACATGAAACGCTCGGTAACGTAAACAGCATGTAGAGCTCGATAACGTAAACATCAATTTTGCATTTTTTTAAAGTTGCGTTTGAAGTTTAGTTAACATTTTACCTGTGTTTATGCATCTACTCCTAATAAAACAAACTAATTAATAAAAAAATAATAATCATTGTTATAACGTTACATAATATCAAAGTCAACAATCTATAAAAAAGACATAAACACCGATGAAAGCAGATTAGCAGCAATATGTGATATGATTTCACTTCAGTACTTTGTTCTATAACAATAAATATGTAATCACAAATATTATTGTATGTATGTATTTTAAATAATATTCAATTTGTAAGTAAAAATGTTTCTAGAAAACAGAAACTTCCAATGTCAACGTTGTTGCTATCAGATAACGCACTAAGTCATCCTTTAAAGAAGCAAGTGTGAAGCAAAGATATGTCGCTGAAACAAGTAACATTACCAGAAACAATTTTTAATTTGCTCATAGCCTCATGTTCCAGTTAAATCAGCAAAAAATATTGGAAAATGCGTTTTTGCACTAGTGGTAAAATGAAAAATGATATTCTTTTAAGCGTAACTAGGAAACAATTACGTTTCGATGCTGATGCTCTTGTCAGTACATTATCTTTCTTTTTCAGTTCCTTCTGCCCTTTCAGGCCTATGGTTGTCGGTGTAGGCCCGGTCCCTGTCTCACCCATCTCTTCCTTTCCTATCTTATTCATTTCTGTAAGTGATATCTCTCTTCATTTCCCTTGTTCTTCAATTAGGTCTAACCAACCTTTTCTTGGTCTGCCATGCCTTTCCCTATCAGGTTTTCCCATTTGTAAGTATTATTTCTCGCAATGTTTCCTTGTTATTCTGGTGGGGTCTCCGTAAAATTGTCATTACTTGTATAAATTTTTTTCCCGTAAGTTAATAATTTACTTTTACAACATTTATTAAAGTAAATATGCCTTTACAGTGTTTTTACATTTTGTTTATTATGGCGGAAGAACTATCATATGGGCAAATTAGTAAGCAGTGGTCAAAGATTGATGGCGTATAACATTTACGTACAAAATAAGACAATAAAAAGCATTCAAATTAACATTTATTCTATCTATGAAGAAATAAACGGCGAAGTATTTAAAACTGGCGTATTGCCATTTTTAGAAGATACTTGTGTAATAGTAATGGATAATGCCGCTTACCACAGTATTAAATTAGAAAAAACTCCAACTCAAAATTGGAAAAAAGAAGATATCATCAAGTGGCTCCGTAGTAAAAACACAACGGAGACAGATGGAGATTATTAGAAATAGAATTGTTGCAATTAGCTAAACAAGATTCTATATCTCATCCAACACCATACGTTATCGATGAATTAGTCAAGAGAAGTGGAAAGAACAGTACTACGATTGGGGGCAATAACACTGTAACTTAAATCCCATCGAATTGGTATGGGTACAAGTGAAACAAAATGTAGCCACCAATAATACTACATATAAAATGTCTGACGTAAAGAGAATGTTGGATAAAGATTGCCACTGCGACAAAAAGAAACATGGTATAACTGTGTCGCGCATATAATTAAAGAGAAAAAGTGAATGTGGGATTTAGATGGAATAACTAAAAACATGATGAAAATAATTACAAATTAGCTCTCCAGAAAAATCAAGTCATTACGATATATGTATAACTAAATTATTTTTTATCGCTATTTTGCATTGATTCATTTTGTTATTTATTGTTACTTATTACGTTGATATTGTTGTTTGCATGTATGTTATTTACATTACTGTGTAAATGTTCTGTGTTATATTAAGGATTATTAACATTGTTATTAACTTTAAAATTAACATTTTATGTTATTTGGTTTTTTAAGCCAATTTGCATTAAAAACATCAATCTACATACTATAAAAGCTGTTATTTGACTTGGATATATGTTTAAACTATTTATAGTACATAACAAAAAAAATGTAACACAGTATCAAAATCAATTTTTATGACATTTGCAAAAAAGAACTTCTTTTCAATTTTTTTCAAAAAAAAAATTAACTTTCCAAAAAACAGCACAAAAAATAATGTATGTAACTTTTGTCTAAAGTCTCATATCATAGCATAACTCACTTTCGACGCTAATGACATAAATTACTAAATAATTTACACCTGTAAATCCGTGTTCTTCGATAATTAACTTAGAAAGCATGTGCGTTCTTAGATTAATAACTTAAATAATTAACTACGTCTTATATGATAGTGTTATTTTTAATTTCTTTTTATTGACAGTGTCAACAAACTATTTAATGCTACAGGTTCGTTGGCTTAAAATTTATGTTTTTCAAACGTTTTATAATAATTTCTATTTTTACATTTTTTGTTTGTATTGATGCTACGATTTCACCTTCTAAATTAACAATCTGTTAATCACATACACGCTGTACGTATTTACTGCTTTCTACCAAATAAACATTCTTTTTTTTCTAAATTTTAGATATTGTTATCATTCGGGTATTGTTATCAAAAACCTCAAGTCCCAATGTGTTTCTACTAAGCGGCTTGCACTGTGTTAAGTAAGAAAATGACCCTCTTGCAACATTGACCACCAGCCGCCACTGCGTTTCACGTGTTAATCAATAGTCAATAAATCGTAATAGTAGATAATTCAATGACAGAATTCATATATAACTATTTATTACATATATAGAGTCCCGCGCCATACATAAGGGCAAAGTCGTGTTGTACGCGACGGCGCCGAGGCGCCGTAAGGCCTCAAAACTCAAAAAAAAGATAAAACAACAAACATTTTCAAAACAAAATTTATAATCATAAAAAAAACAGTAAGGAATTGCTAGCTATTATTGTGTGAACTCAAACAAATCTGATTTTATTCATGCTTGAGCTTAAAATTTGGTTTGCGACGAGCCAACGAGCGAACAAGCGTTTTTTTTCTGTCTGAGTTTGCAATGTACGAAACTTTATATATTTAAATGCTGCATCGGTCGCGATTTCGTTTGTTGCCTGATGCCCAATCGATAATTAACTTAGCGAAGTGAAAAGGTGCATGGGGTAAAAGATATCTGCTTTTGAAACTTTGATTTTTATAGTTTTACAGACTTTATAGTGATGTGTTTTGTGTTGTGAATTAAGGTGAGTTCATCTAAAATTAATTTTTGATTATAGATTTATTAAAACATTAAAAGCCAAAAACTTGGATCTCAAAAATCCTTTTATATTTCATTATATAAACATCATTGTTAATTGAAGTAAATTCAAACAAAATAATTATTGATAAGCACTAATATTACTATTTATAAAAATTTATAAATTTTGAAATAACTTGAAATAAGGAGTGTTGTGAAAATACTTTCGAGTTTGAGTTTGAGACGTCAATTTGTTTACTTACGTATTAATTTCTTTACAGTATACAGGATGTCAGAAAAAAAGAAGAAATTGTCTGGATACCGAAATTTGCTGAATAAAAGAAAAAGAGAGGAAGAACTGGAAAACCATGTCAAAATTACCCATTTTTTTTCAAAACCATAGCCTACTTTGACAAATATTAATAACAACAATAATACAGCTGAATCCCAATATTCTGAACCAGTACTTGAAACAAGTATCAGCAGTAGACAAGAACCTGATCTTGTAGAAAGCAATCCATCAACATCTTGAAGTTCCGCTTATAATGAGAAATCAACAACTTCAAAAATTACCAGAACGGAAAATATGAGTCAACTTTCGAAAGATGCTGCACTATGGCCAAAGAATTACGTCTTAATAATATTCAAGAATTAGTAGAACGTAGCAGGGCGCTCATTATCAAAACAAAAAGGATATTTATCTGAGAGATAGTTCGGAGTAAGTTTTCCAATAGTTACTTCTTTAGAATTTTACTGAACAAAGAAAAAAAATGAGCGTTTTTGGTTGTTGTATTCCGAAACAAAAAATTCACTTTACTGCTTCTGTTGCAAAATTTTTAATGACAGCGATTTGAAATTTGTTCGCCTTAGTGACGAATCTGGTTACAATGACTGGCAGCATTTAAGTGAACATTTAAACATTCATTAAAAGAGCAAGTTACATATCGAAAGAAAGAATTTTCTACGTGATTCAGTTTTTAGGTCAGCAAAATTTAATTTTTCGTGGAAGTAGTAATAAGTTGTTTGAGAAAAACAATGGTAACTTTTAAAATGATTTCCAAATTCGACCCGATTATGTCAGAACATACAAAACACTCTCAAATAAAAGATCACAAAAACTATCTCGGAGATTATATACAAAATGAAGTAATCAACTTGATCGGTAAAAATACCAAAACCAAAATTTTAGAATTAACTAAAAAGGCAAAATATTATTCCATATTATTAGACTGCACTCCTGACTCTAGTCACCAAGAACCAATTTCAGTTTGTATATACTTGTTAAATTAAAGAGCACGGGAATTAGTATAGAAGAACATTTTTTATTATTTTGTCCTATAGATGATGTGTCGGGTGAAGGCTTGACAAAATTTCTTTGTTTGGCGTTAGAGAAAGAAAGCCTAAATATCAACGATTTGCGGGGTCAGGGTTACGACAATGAGGCAAATATGCGAGGTAGGCATAATGGTCTACAAAAAAAATTTGGATTTCAATCCGCGAGCTTTCGTGGTTCCTTGTTGTAGTCATACCCTAAATTTAGTCGTCAATGATGCCGCAAAATCGAATACTTTGAGCATCAATTTTTTTTTTTGGTTCACTGTTTGTATTTTTTTTAGCTTCTGCTAAACGCTGGTCGATTCTAAAATCTAATTTATCTAATGTAACAAATTTAACTTTAAAACCTTTATCAGATACTCCATGGTCTATTAGAATAGATGCAATAACTCCTTTAAGGTATCAACTTGGGGAGGTTTATGATCCTCTGTTTGAAGTAAGCGAAGGAAACTTTAAAAATAACGTAAACAATTTAGCTGCATCGTTGGCCAAAAAGTTGCAAAATTTTAAGTTCATTTGCATTCTTATATTGTGGTATAATATTTTAAGTAAAGTTAACATTGTTAGTAAAATTATTCAAAAACTGAACTTTGATGTTGCTCAGTGTTGTAATCATTTAAATAATTTGAATAATTTTTTGAAAGCTTATCGCTCCGATAAAGGTTTTAATGATCAATTGATTGATGCTAAAGAAATATCATCCAGCTTTGACATTATTAAAATAATATATTGTTTTGTTTTTATTTTTCGATCAGTTTCGTCCTGTGATATCTAAACGAGTATTTTTAATGTTTTAAATATTTTTTCTATTTCTTGTGATTTTGTATCATATATTACATGTGAAACTAAAATACAAAAATTTTGAGTTGTAATACTGTTAGAATATATTTCTGTTTTCTATAAGTTTATAATTATGTTATGTACCTCAATGAAAAAATACTTGTATGGCTTATGGCTTGTACTTGTAAAATATAAAAATGAAAATAAATTTATGAAAATACTTTTTAAAATTATTTTTCAATAGAGGATAATAATATCGTATCTGTACTCACATATGAACGTAATACAAATTTGGGGCGTTATTTTAAATTTGCACAAGGGCGCCAAAAGTGCTAGGCGCGGGTCTGTTTATATATTTAATTATCATTTTTAAGATGTTCTCAATTAACTTTGTTACCACATTTTCTTTCAATGAAAGCAGAATTTCTAAACTATTTATAAAAAAGATGATTCAGACACAGTAAAACTGCTATTTCTTTGTATGGTTAAACTGTTAAAAGTTGATTAATGAGCTTGCATTTCTTATTTAAGATAAATACAATTTCTTATTATATAGCTCTTTTCTTTATGACAATTGCGCATTCAACATTAAATGGTTGCAAAAACAGTTTACAGCTCCTCTTTGTTCGAGAAACTTAAAAACGAATTTTCCTTGTATCACAAACAAAGAAAATATTTTTTTTTCGATTTCTTTAAGAAACCGTATATATGAAAGTGAAACAATGGATTTAAAATAAAACCTTTTATGTGCGCCGCTATAATTATTTTCTACAATAGTTTAATTGATTAATTATTCAAAAAAAAAACACAAAAAAAATAAAATAAAATTTGCAGACATAAATGACACAGCAAGAAATTGACTTAATCAAGATTTAATAATAAGTAAACGTCCTTACATACCAAATACGGTACAAATATTCATTTTCCGCATACTACATATATAAAAAAGGAAAACAAAACGAAGGTAATCAATTCTGTTGTATTAATAATACATATCTGATTTGTATGGAAAGCTAATAAATCTCGCTAGACAATGAATTAAAAATGTACTTACATACACGCTACAGTGTTTCAACTTGCTTTTGTAGAAGATGAATCTTTAATTCCTTACTTTACTGTTGACGCAAGTATATTTTATTTATCTATGTATGTATATAAAAATAAACAAAAAAAATTGAGTAAGAATGAAAAATTGCAAAATATTTTTATAATTCTTAGCCAACAACTATCAAAATAAATTAATAACTAAAGTACTTGTACTATTTACGAATAAATGTGTTTTTGTTTACAAAAAGTTGTCATTCCATATTTTGTTGTTGTGTGTATTGCCGTCTCAGTTTAATACATTAAAATTACATTACGCAAATCAACAAATTTTTATTGTAGTGTCCCAATTTCGTCTTCATTCAATGTTAATTAATCAGAATTTATTAAAAACAGTTTTCCGTATAGGTAAAGTGCCAATTAAAAAGTTTTGAAGAAATACTGTCACACAAATTCGCAATAATGACAGCAATTACCAATGTGTTTAGTATGTACATGGCGAGATGACAGTACAAATAAGTTAAAAGACCAATAGACCAATAAACTTAATGATAATAACGTATGTCAAGGTTATGTTTGGTTACTATACAAAGAACTAATTTTAATGAATAAAATTTTGCATTAATATTATTGTAATGATGTATTGTATTTATTGATCCAACTATGGAACTTTGATTAGACGAATAAGTCAAAGTATGATTGCCGAGATGCAAACTTACATAAAGAAAGAAGTGAAATAACTCGTAGGTATTATATTCATGGTGCAGGGGACTTAAACTTGCTACTAATACAACTAAAACAAAAAAAAATACATGAAAAACACAATTTTCAAAAAATGTAAATCATTTGTGGAATTTTGGTTTTAGATGTAAATGCTTTAAGATTTTACAAATTATTTACTTGGAAAAATATTAATAATGTATGTCAAAAATAAACCAATACCCAATAAAATAAAGTAAAAAAAATAATAAATTGATAACTTAAATCAAAATTATGATTACTATAAACGCTGTTTATTTCTATACACATATAGCATACGTCCAGTCGTTCTTTAATAAAATGGTAACATTACCCGACTAATAAATAACATCCGTGATTCCAATAACCGGCGCGCACTAAATTTTAAAAAGAATCGTGAACACTTTTTTTCTGTTTCCATTAAGCAAAATAAATCATTTTAATTCAGGTACTATTATCCTTGTGAAAGTTTTGATAGTAGACGAAGAAGAAAAAAACAAATTTACAAGAAACGTTTGGCAAAAGTGTAATAGACTACATATTTATTCTATTTAAGTACAGTTTAAAATAAACATTTTAGAGCTTTAAAACATGAGTCGTTGCCTGTGTCAAAAAGTAATGACTAAATTAAAAATAAAATAATTAACATAGTTTGCACAACTGATATCTAAAGAAAATATTACAAAAAGATCATGTGTACAACAATTCACTCGATTAGATTAAATACGTTTAACGAGAAACGATAGTACTGCAAGTTTACCGAAATATTAAGAAAATAGTCGGTACTATAACTAATAACAGTTCAAACTTTGTCAATATCACATCAGCAATGTATAACACGAGAAAATTCAATGTTTACATGAGACAAGTGCGTGACAAGAAGTTTTTAGTGATTTTAACAGTTCTCTTTCTTCTTTTAGTATCACTAGATTACTGAAACATTCTCAAACTTAAAAGACTCTTCGAAGCGGTTTACGAAACAGACGGAATATTCTAGTCCAAGATAAACAGAAATTATAAAAGTAAACGAACGAAATCGGAGTCCGTCTTCAAAAGGAAAGTGCGGTATAAACAAATATGTGCTTATCTCACGCATTTGTCGGTGTAGATAAATAAGGATGACTGCAAATTATCTTTTCCGCGAACAGTGTACAGTGTTATACCAGGTTAGGCAAATGTATGGATACATCTTAATATTTTTTGAACCAAGGATGTTACGGAAATACTAATACCAAGGTGTTCCAGCGCTTCGTAAATGATGTCCCTTCCAATTATATAACAGAGAACTGAATGGCTTTATTTCATTTAGTTTAACAAAAAAGAAAGTGCTATCCATAGAACACTTTCGCAGCTAAGTGACAGCATACTGGATAGGTCTAAATGAGACGAATTATTCTTACAGTTCTGAATTTTAGCAATAAGTAATTTATTTTTAGTGATTAGAATGTACAGTAATGTCGTATAATTTTTGTGAAGTGAATAATGTGGCGCGAACACATGCGATAACTCATTTCTAAAGTTTTCAATTATTTTAGTTTATATACAAGTTTGTCCGTTTTTTTTAAATATTATCGACATGTGTACCCATAAATAATGTATTCAAATTACCTTCATAGAATGTCATGATTATTTTGATCAGTGTCCAGGTTTGTGAACCATAGGTCATAATCCGAAGAACACACTGGTTAAATACTACTTTGATTCTAAGAAATTGTTAAATTTTTCCATTTGACAGAATTCTTTTTAATTTTGAAAAACCTGCCCAACCTAATCTGATTGCTCTAATTATTTCGGCCGTTTGATTTTCTTGATTTCCTTAAATAATTTGTAGATATATGTATTCGTTTACGGTTTCTAAGTTGACATTATTTAGACTTACTTTTCTTCCGTCATGTCATTTCTGTTTGTCATTATTTTGGTTTTTAATATATCAATTTTCAGATATTGTTTTTGATGCCTCAAATAGCTGTGTTACCATGTCTTGTAATTCTTTAAAATCTGTTATATAAGTACTACGTCGTCTGCGTATCTGAGGTGGTGTGATGTTTATTCTTTTAGTTGACCAATTTTCAGAGTCCTTGTCGGACTCTCCTTCTTAATGACCAAAATTAACATGAAAATAGGTAGCAAAAACACAAAAACCCATGGAGAGAACGGTGATATAAATGAAATTATTAAACAGAAAAAAAATACATAGATTAGATAAATATCTAAGGTGGAAGACGTTAGTGAACGGGTTTCAAGACTGAAATGGGATTTCGCAAGACACAATGTCAGACAACCAGACAAAGATGGAATAACATATTGCAACAATGGAGGCTATGGAATGCCCATAACATTCAACGATTTACATGAGCTTTCAGTAGAAACAGTTCCCCCAATGATTTGATTGTTTGTTGACATTTCTAATTTGGCTTATATACTAGAAATATACTTTAAAAAAATTTCAGAAACTGATTTCAATCGGCTTTGGGTATAAACTCTTGAATTCTTGACTCTCAGCTTTTAAACTAATAAATACAAATTCTATTTCCTCACAAATGAAAAACTTTTCTCTCAACTTCTATACAGGGTGTCCCACGAGGTACTGTACATACTGAAATGGTATGTTCCTTAGGTCAATTTAAGTAGAAAACGTGCTATAAACATAGGTCCAATTCGCCATAGTTACACAAATACAAGCGTTCAAAGTTTATAACTGATCACACATTTTTTGAAAATTAATTATTCTTAGTCAACTGGGAAACAAAAGCCGAACAATATGTCATTTATTGCTTTCTTTTCTACTAATGTCACAGTCGATTTTATTAAATGAAGTGTAATTTAAATGCAAAATGCCTTCTCATTTTTCTAACGAAGAGTATGCTGATATCATTTACATTTATGGATTTTGTGATGGAAATGCGAGATCTGCCGTTAGGGAATATGAACGAAGATTTCCCAACAGGAGAGTGCCAAATCACCAAACATTTTCTTCTGTGTTTCAACATGTACGGACTCATGGTTCATTTCCATCAGTTTCAACAAGATCTGACCGTCCTGTGCAGTTAAAACAAACACGGAACAACCAGCAGGTGCTTCGAGCGGCTACTAGGCCCATTTTAGACCGCAGCCGTCGTTGTATTAATGCCGAAGGAGGTCATTTTGAGCATTTGATGTTATTATTTTTGTTTGTTTTTTTATGTTTGTTTTGTAGTTCGATTTTCGGTTTTCAATAATAATAATTTTCAAAAAATGTGTGAGCATTTATAAACTTTGAACGCTTGTATCTGGGTAACTATGGCGAATTGGACCTATGTTTATAGGACGTTTTCTACTTAAATTGACCTAAGGAACATACCATTTTAGTATGTATAGTACCTCGTGGGGCACCCTGTATATATTTATTTATGTTCAATAATCATCCTTTTCATCTGTAACTTTAAAACGGTTGACGTTTTCATTTAAAGTGACGTTTTCCGATAAACACGTAGGTACTTCACTTCCCCACGTTGTTAAGAAAGACGTGCAAAGAGTGAAATTAATAATCTTCTCCACTAACAACTAGCGACAAAGTAACGAATACAAATCAACATTAAAATTGCAAAGAAGAAATTTACTAAAACACCGCGCTTTCCAATAAGCAAAACACTAAAAGATAAAAAAAACTTATTATATAGAGGGAATAACTAAACATACAACTCACACAAAACCAAAACTCAGAGGAATACAAAGAAATAAACAAATATATTAAAAAAAACTGGTTTGGAAGAATATCAGATCACACAACACTGAAATAATAAACACGCTTCACTACAGATAAAAATAGACAAGAAAACCAAAACAAAATACAATTTCACCAAAACTAGGCGCTAAAAGATATTTTTAAAAAACTGACATGAGACCAATGGTCTCATAGTTCATAGATCATACCTAAGTAACTTACGATTTGTAGATGACGTTGCTTTGTTTTTCAGTGATCGAAAAGAACTTCAAGAAATGCTCCAAAAACTTAACGAAGCATCGAAAGAGTAAACAAATACTTTTGTCTCAGACACGCTATAAGATTAGACAAAAAAATTAAGTACTAAGATAAGAATGCCTTCCGGGTTTGGACCGTGTCATTGTTGTGGTAACCGAAGTTGCCAACGTTTCGCCCACTTTCGTAAAGAACTTCATCAGGGCGTGAAAGAAATCGAAGAACTCAAACAAGCAACCGAAATCTAACTAAGAACTTCTCAAAAGTTAGGTTCTCCACTTGTGAAACAAGCCATAATCTAAACTCTGAAAAGATAAGAAAGAAAACGATAGCTTGAATAAGCCAACGAAAATCTAACAAAGAACCACTACCGAGTTAGGTAATCAACTTGTGAACCAAGCCAGATTCTAAACTCCATAGAAGTGACTTAAGAAGAAATAGTCTCCGTATATAAACCTTTTCCTTATACAACGATCATGTTCTGAAATGCGAGTAATGACTGAACGACCGGTTTCACCAATGTAGACTAAACCACATGAACATGGAATCTGGTATACACCTTGAGATGAAAGTGTAGGAAATTTGTCTTTGGGTGAAGGAAGAATCTGAGAATAAAAAAATTTAGCCAAAGGACTAAAAAGACGAATAAAACACTCATGAGCAACCTTAGAAAACCTCGTAAACGTTTTTAAAAACTATATCCAAATTAGCTTAAAACATAAACTTTACGAAACATGTATATACGTACAGTTTAGAAAGCTGATGCAAAAAAATTCAGAGCGTCACCGGGAGTTAGGAAAGAGACGATGCTTGAAATGCCACTGAGAGAGTATCATTTATCACTAAACGAATAAAGAATTCCAAGTGTCGGTAGTTGTGTCAAGTAGTGAAACAAAATAGAAATCAATGAAGAGACAAAATTTTCCACTGGCAATAGAAAAACAAAGAGAGTGGGATGGAAAGACCGAAACACAGATGGATAGACAACATCAAAAAAACAGCGGGAAAACATAGGTATTATAATATTTATAGAATTGCAGAAAAGGTTTTGTGTGTAATTCGGGCGTACAGTGGATCACTTTCCACTTTTTCCTATATAGCTCCGTCGTTTTTTTTCTTTTTGCTTGCCTATACTTCTTTTCAATGAACATAATTGTTGCTAATATTTTTTTTAAGAAAGAATTAAAAAAAATTGTAATGCGAAAAATAAAGTACTGTACCATCTGATCAAATTTGACTCGGACTAGTCCATTTAAACCGCGCGCGTAAACCAAATCAGTAATTTTTTTCTAGGTTGGTACAATCTTCTTTGACATTGGTGTGAAGTTTAAGCAGGATACGTTCATTAGTGTGGGTTTGGAGGTCATTTGTTTACGACGCAAAAAGTTTGTTTGGCGATTTCTGCAATGGAAAAACGAACGAGTTTGTGTTTTGTGTTTCCAATAGAATTACTACTACGATGTTGCAGTAATGTTTTGTGGAGTCTATCAAGAACCCAAGTATTTGAGTGGCATAAAGCATTCAGTGAGGGTCGTGAGGTTGTAGAAAACTTGCTTCATACGAGTCGTCCATCCTTCTCTGTTAACGACAATGATATCGAAATAGTGAAGAAAAATGCACTTCGAAATCGCCGTGTTGGCATTAGAGAGATAGCAGAGGCTCTAAACATTTCTTATGGATCGACTCTTACCGAAAGACCTCATTTTTTTGCAAAAAGAACGCCGAGTAGAATTCGCAAAAGAGATGCTTGCCAACGTAGCTTATGATCCTACATTAATCAAACGCATTATTACTGGCGACGAGACGTGGGTTTATGGATATGACGTCTTAACTACCCAAAAATCTAGCAAATGGCGAGATAGAAATCAGCCAAAACCGAAAAAAACCACGACAAAGTCGGTCGAGAATCAAGGTGATGTTAATCGTTTTCTTCAATTATCGTGGTTTGGTTCATCGTTGTAAACGGCCGGATTTGGGGACAGACATGGAGTTTTACCACGACTAAAACACAAAACAAACGATATCGCTGAACCACCGTACTCGCCAGATTTGACTTTTTCCTGTTTCCGAAGCTCAAGTATCCGCTCCGAAGAACGCGTTATGATCTATTGAGACCATAAAAAGAAATTCGCTGAAAGAACTAAAGGCCATCCCGAGCGAGGCCTATAGGAAGTGTATCAAAATTGGATTAACTGTTGGCATGTTTGTATTGGGAGCCTATAATAAAGATTTATATTAAAATACATACATAAAAATGTTTTTTTTAACCTATTCGGGTCAAATTTCATCAGATGGTATAATTCTAAAATAAAATAAAATTGACTGGCACTGTAATGATCGCAACACAAGCAAATACAGTACTGAAATTTGCTGATAACCCTAAAATCAAATGGCATTTAATAAATATGATTAATAACTAATAATGGTTTTAAAAGTGTCGGTAGCATCGTTTCGTGTATTTGACAACAAAATTATGCATTCCAGCATACACAAGTTCATCTCTTTGTTCTTAGTTTTAATAACGCGCCCACATAATTACTAATTTTTACAGTTGTAATTAAATGCTTGTTGACCTTTATTTCCTTTTGTGATCCAATGAATTCCATTTTCAGAATTTTGCAATAAACTATATAGTAGTTGCTTTCCCTTTATTGACATGCATTTTATTTCCGTCTTTTGCAATTTATTGTTTACTATACAAGTATCCATTTTTATTACTGAAATATTGTCGATCTTTTATTACTGAAATTAAGTAAACATTATATAATAACGGTAAAGTTCGAAGTAAATCGAATGATGATCGTTTTATAGTATAATCCCAAATATGAATTATGATCTGAAACTGTGACAACCCATAAAATCTTTGTTGTGAACAACGCGTGCAGCTGAATAAAATTCATCATGCATCTGCTCGTCATCCAAGATGCAAAGTAAATTGATTGTTACAATATAAACAGCTACTTAGTATTTGTTCCGATCACGTGCGATAGGTTGGAAAGGTGGGTATAATTGTTAAAGTACTACAAAACTAAAGTACGAAACTCTAGGGGACTCTTAGCTATTTTTTAAAAGAAAAAGAAGCATTTTCATCGTTACAGCCATCCATTTAGAAATGTTTGTAATTTTTTCTGGAATACTAAAGCCTCATTCGTGCAATACCTTATTTGAAAACAATGTACGTATAAGTAGTTTGAATTTTTAATAAACAAGCCTTGGAGATTACTGTATGTTAATCAATGTTGAAGGTCATTTAGTCTGATAATTTTAACTGCAAAGGATACGCGATCCTACTAAATTATTAAACACACAAAAGCTTATATAAATATTACACACAACAATTCAATCATTGATTTTCAATATTTTTTTTTAAAACCACAAGACAATTTGCATGTTTAAATAAAGATGCTTTGTACTTTAGACCACGTGCCAACCCAGCTGTCTGCTATTAATACTTTCATGTGGCTAACTAATTTTAATCAAGTCACATTTGCAAATTTAACCTAATTTTACAAGCCCAAAACGACCAGAAAAAATCAAATTTTTATTTGATTACTTCACTGAACTATATCAAAGCCATCAAAACCAGAATAATAAGTTTTAGCGAATAGTAAAATATTGCAAAAAGGTTAAGCATTTAACACGTGGTTTTGCGATGCACGCCAATAAAACTCTAAATCGATAAATAGTATTAGTGTTCGATCGCCATGCGGGTCAATAATCTTTCTTATAGTTAAATAGAGAATTGACCTAGTATACATGCAATAATTGCATCTTACATAATCGCTTTCACTTTTACTAGAATATACTGTGTTAATATACCGCAATATTATAATGTAATATCACAAAAAAAGTAGGTTATGGTGTTAAGAAGAATGAATAGTAAAACTGATTAAATGTCAAAAAAACCATAACTTTTACTTATAAAACCGGGAAAAAAAATTAATAGGACAGCAATTAGCATGATGGCACAATACTGGGATTCTAATTCTAATAAATAAGCAATTTTACTTGTTTTGGTAATGTAGGTTATAAAAACTGCACATCTTAATAAGTTTCTATTTGCTTATTTTTTAGTAATGTGTCAGAACTTACACGCGTAATCATTTACTTTTCAAGGACGTATTATTGTAATCAAGTAAAAGTAAACTGATAGAAAAACAAATATTTAAATGCCAGTTTTTGTTAGATTCTAAATGAGTTAATTATTCACACGATCATTCTTCTAGTTTCGTTTTATCGTTATGGAGACTAATAGTTGCATAAATCACCGATTGTGAATTGAAATAGTGGGTCAATATTCTTTTTCTTATTAACTTCTTCGTTTAAAACTTAAAACAAAATTTGATATCCTCTTTCGAAACCGCTTATCTCACACATATTAAAATTTTAAAACGACAGGACTCAATAAAACAATGGCACAAACATCAAAAATTAAAAGTAGAAGAAAATTACTGATATAATTAATTATATATGAAGGGTAGCGTTGTCCAAATTCGGAAATGTCGGATCTTTAAGGCAACTGTTGTGCTTCAGAGCCAATCAATGGTGTTGAGATGAGATTGTGGATATCAAGTACCGTTAAAAGCTGTTAATAGACATCGTTTGATAATATGGTTTATGGTAGTGGTTTCCAAAGTGGGATTATTCAGGAGATCCGTAGAAAATTAAAATTGATTTGGTGGTCCCTGAACGTCACAGGTTCCTAAGTAAGGTTAAATATAAAATAAAAAGATTGTGATACATTTTTATTGATATGGTAGTTAAAATAAATACGAATACATTCACAGTGAATATTTTATTAGCGATTTTTACGGCCTAAGTAAAATACAAATATAGACATGTGCATAAGATACAAGTAATAACAGGCATCGTGGTGAATCAGACCTATCTATAGATGTTTATACAGGACCGTAATAGAGACGATACCTGCATCAACTAGTATATAATATGAACTACAAAAGAGTACTGCATCTAATCAACACTTTAGTTCTGTGTTATGCGTGATGTGAAGTACAGACAACAAATTTTCCTAGTCTTGGACAAAAAGAATTGTATTGTTGTGCATGCAGATAGCGTACTTTCGTTACTTAAGTATATTTGAGCCATCTCTCTTTTTAATTTAAATTTGTTTAAGCAAAATTGTATTCTTGCTTAAGTTAATTAAAAAAATTATATATCACAGTTATCACTACAGTAATTCCTTAACATTCATTAAGGATTTCTTTTTTTTATTAGAAACTTAAGAAGGGATTGTAAGTTTATCTAACCCAGATGCGTTTCTAAAGAACATATTAATAATTATTCTGTAAAAGAAGTTAAACATATTGGATTTTATAATTTAATATAATGCACAAGTTGTAGCTTTCTAGTTTATATTTTTGTTTTCTTCCGCGAATATTTAGAATTACTGTATATTACTGTATTATTATATTCTGTTGTTAATCAATTTATGAATTATTTGTTTTTCTTAAAAAATTAATTGCTACACAATGAGTACCTACACAATAAGTGACATTTACATGAAATTTTATCCTTACATCTCAAATAATTAATTCAAGAGAGTTGCAGCATTTCATTTAAAAAAATTTATAATATAATGGTTTGTTGGAAATAAAAATTTTGATATTTTCCTATATCTTTTTGATTCCCCTTTTTCAGGTAACAGTATAAACGAGCCGAAGAAAAAATGCAAACAATACATTGTTGAATATATAAAATATATCTTTATTCAGTCACCAGGAAATATTATTTTACCTATGAGTCTTTTATGTAATAATACGATGTCAATCGATTCAATGAAACCTTCTAAGCTTAAGGAACATATAATACAAATATCCATAGTGACAAAAAAGATAAGGATTTAACATTTTTCCAAACAATCAAAAAACAATATTTGAAAACACCGACATCGAAGAACTCATAGGGAGAACACCTAAGAAAGATGACGATGGACTGCGTGCTTCTTATATTTCTTCAATGATTTCAAAGTCCGGAAAGCAGCACATTGATGGTGAAGAACTTATTGTACCAGCTGTAAGTGTGGTAATACGCACCGTGTTGCACAAACCAGCTTACGATATTATAAAAAGAATCCCACTGTACTGTACAAAGAAAGATCGACAAAATGGCTCAGTGTGTAGAAAACTCTTTATGTCACTACTTAAAAACATGTAAATTCTCTATACAACTTGACGAGTCAACATTACCAGGAAACAAAGCTTTACTTTTAGTTTATGTTAGATTTGTAAAAAAAGAAAAATCGTTATTTGCGAAATGTTTGGAAACGGATTCAAAAGATGAAACGTTATTTACTGAATTAAAAAGATTTTTCGATGTAATCGCTATACCCTTGATTAATATTATCTCCGTTGCTACTGACGGTGCTCCGGCAATCGTAAGACGACACAGCGAGGCTTTCTGGCATACTTAAAATATACCGAATGTATTATCGGTACATTGTGTCATTCGTCGACATCATTTGGTCGCAAAAAACCTTGGTCAACATTTGCATGAATCACTACATTATGTCATTAGAACAGTTAATAAGATCAAAAGAAATGCCTTAAATCAGAGATTATTGGCTCAACCTTGTTTGGAAAATGATGATGATTATAATCGTTTGCAACTTAACATAAAAGTACGTTGGTTATTTAAAAATGCATATATGGTTCACTTCTAGTCGCTCTTTGATTCAGTGTTAAAATTCCTGAAGAGTAAAGACAATGATTTACGGCACAATTTAATTATCACAAAAAATGATACCGCTTATATGACTGATTTATTTGCCAGATTTAAAGAGACTGATTTGAAACTACAAAGTGACACATTAAATTTAATTAAAGCTAAAAGTCTAATATCGGCGTTTGTTACCAAACTTTTGCTGTTCAAAGAAAACTTGGGAAGAGGAGAATGTTCTCAGTTTCCAAATCTTTCAAAATTGCAAAATAGAGATGAAGATTTGTTTGCTTATTGTCAACACTCAACGGCGCTTCATTCGGACCTTAGCCAAAGATTTGAAAACATTCTTTACTTGGGTATTCCCAACTGAGTGTTGGTATCTGCACCTGATGTTGTTCCGGCAAGTGTAGTCTTTTTTTCTATTTTGCAGCTAGTTTCTCTAAATTTGGTTTGTACGACAAAGTGCGGTCAAAAGTAACGTCTAAGGGCGGGATGCACAAAGCGAATCAAAAATGTGACAGGTGATTATTTCTCAAACCTATTGTCGCATCACCAAAACTTGACAAGTTGTTACATTTCAAACAAGAACTTCAAATAATCAGATTCCAAATGCCTTTTCTTATTTTCACAAATCAAATAATCAGTTGTTACAAATTTTGTATAACCGGACGTAAGTATTTTGGTGTACTATTATGATAAATCTGATGTGCGTTAAAAATTATGTGATTACGCTTATTTGTTGTTTAGATAAAAAGTTGAAACTTTTGATTCTTTAGTTTGGATTCAACTTCAGTTTTTAAAATAATTGCTCAAGATCTTCAAATCCAATTTGTAAGTTTTGATGTTGAAAGATTGGTACGTGTAAATAAATTTTCTACCTGTAGTTTGTGGGATGTCACTCGTATATACAGGGCGTCACTGATATAACGCATAATCTCTTAATGGGAGGTAGCTGTAATGATTTGGAGCATACTTCTATTATAACAGATGGTATCTTCCTGATAGTTTTTGAGAAAATCCAATGTTTTTTTTAACTTATTAAAATATAATAATAACAATTAAACCTCATCAAACAATAAATAGGTTGTTAGTACACGGAGAGAAATCTGCAATCACTAGTTATGAATAGTATGTTCATAAATTACACATTTAATAAAATTTATAAAATATGAATTATATTATGATGTTATGCGTAATACGCATACAACATTCCTAAGAGCGCAATTTGTATGCGTTACGTGTATTCATGTATTATGAATATGGTTTATAAATGTAATAAAGTTATGAATTGTTTTCATATTTTACTAGTTATCACTATAGTTATAATTTTATCTTAAGTTATGAACAAACCTTCTTATATTATGATACATCAGCAAAACCAGCAGAATGTTTCACACGCAGATAGTGTGTGCATTGCATCAACTAAAGAAGTGATTTTATCAACTGATAAAAAGGTAAGCAAAATGTAATAAAATTGTCATATATTTCTGTTTTTTGAGTTCTAATATAATATTAATTATTTTCTACGAATATACATAAGATACAAATATTAGTACTTATAACACATTCACATACAAATTTATAATTCTTGCGTAAACTAGTAGGTAACGAAAATATATTACATTATAAAGTATGTATTTGTATGAGGTGTACCAAATTAATTTGCCGTTTATCTCAATTTTACATTATATATTGTGCGTATTTCCATTTCTTAAAATTAATATTAAAAACGTTAATAGATACTAACAATCCAAAGTAGGTACATATGTTCTGTTTTGTATTTAAAATGATAAGTTTCTCCGGTATCAGCTACTGTCAAAAATGTTTACATAAATTAGAATTTTACAACACGTTCTAGTCATTTATGCACATACATACGTCTAAGGTAATCAAATTCCTATCGCGAAACGATTCAAGGAATTATATTCCGGTACCCGTATTTATTACCACAAAAACATGCAGTTGTCAAAGTAGTCATAGTAATCAAAGTAACGAATACAAAAAGTAAAAGTAACGAATAGTAACGATTACTCAAAAGTAACGAAATTCACCATCACTTTAACTTGAATTAGAATTAGATATACAAGATGTTCAAAGTTATCTGTTTATTATTGCTATTTTGATTAATATTAAAGCTACGAATTAGATTAAATTGAAAGTTGAAACACTTTTGATCACTTTCTGTTTATTTACATTTTCTAATACACATACTTCTTATTTCTAGATTTGCGTCGCTATAATTTAACTTAAAGTATTGCAAAGAGTTGTAAAACCTAAAGGCTATAAGAAAATGACAATAAGGTATGGAAAGTTAGCATTGGAGAAACATGGAAGTTTTTTAGTTCTGAAGTGAGAACAGTGGCAGATATGTGTAGTAAGGATGACGATAATCTAGTTTGCTTTGGTAACGGATAATATTACGTATTTATACAATAATTTTCTATAAACTTTTGATGCCTACTTTAAAATAATGGATTTGATAAACGTTGAATAGCGGCTTCCACGGCCGGAGTCTATACTAAGATAAGAACGTCTTCCGGGTTTGGACCGTGTCAATGTTGTAACCGAAGTTGCCAACGTTTCGCCCACTTTCGTAAGGGGTTTCATCAGGGCGTCAGAGAAATCGAAGAACTCAAAGAAGCAACCGAAATCTAACTAAACACTTCTCAAAAATTAGGTAATCAACTTGTGAACCAAGCCAGATTCTAAACTCAGAAAAGGTAAGAAAGAAAACGATAAACTTGAAAAAGCAAACGAAAATCTAACAAAGAACCACTACAGAGTTAGGTAATCAACTTGTGAACCAAGCCAGATTCTAGAATCCTAACTCTGTAGTGGTTCTTTGTTAGATTTTCGTTTGCTTTTCCAAGTTTATCGTTTTCTTTCTTACCTTTTCTGAGTTTAGAATCTAGCTTGGTTCACAAGTTGATTACCTAACTTTTAGTTAGATTTCGGTTACAACATTGACACGGTCCAAACCCGGAAGACGTTCTTATCTTAGTATTGATAAACGTTGCTGCCAATATGATAAGTAAACCTATTACAGAAATTATTTGTATTCATGTTCTTCAACTTCAATATTAAAAATCGTTTTTGTTAAATTATCTTGAATGCAATAGAAGAAAAGGTTTGTGGTTAGCAACTTGTAAAATTATTTTTTTAAATTGTTGCTCAAGTTCTGTTTCAGTTTTGTTTATATTATTTACGTTTTATTTATTTGAATAATGTTTTATTTTTTATAATAATCTGTATTATTATATAATGATATCTTGTGTTATTAGTGATGTATTAGTTCTTGTGTTATGTGTTCTATTTAAATTATTTAGTTGTAAAAGTATGGTGGTGTACTTATAGCTGCATTAAAATTGTGTAATCATCGTAAAAAAAATAAACATTTTTTGAAACTCGAAATATATATTTTACTAATTTATAAAATATATATGAGAAATATCTTGTGATTATTTCGTATAAGAAGAGTAAAATTAACTCCGAAATTATGATTAATATTCATAATTGTTAATACACTATTCTGAATATCATTTAATAAATAATACTTTATTTATCACATACTATGATTGGCTGCTTAAAAAGTTATTCTTTATTTAATTAGAGTTTATGAATATTAATCATAAAAAATATAATCATAAAAAAATGTGATTATTAAGCATACATAATGAAAATACTTCGTTACTGGATGTGAATTATAATCATAATAGATGTGACTTAAATCACATATTACAATTACCTGGTTAAAATTTTATTCTTAATATGATCATTGTTTGTGAGTATTATTCATAAAGATATGATTATTACGCATATATAACGAAATCGTTTACTTCATAACTTATGAATTGTAATCATCATCGATGCTAACATGACTATTCACAAATTATACCGATGGTTTATAAATTTATGAATAGCTAGTAGTAGTTGTTTTTTATGCTTAAATTACGCATAAGTTGTGCGTCTTACGAATGATATCTGAAAACATTTCTCTCCGTGTACAAATAGCACTGACACTGAACTTTGTTCCAGTAGTCACCATTTTCTAAGCTTGCATTTTTATAAAGAAAGTTCTATTCTACTAATCATAAAACCAAACAGGTCCGTACTTAATACTTACTTGCGTATTATTTTAATGAAAATTTCACGAAAAATTTTTGAAATGTTAAACCTCATGCAAATGTTTTCGAAGTCATCGTACCTACCCCCTATTAAAAGATTATGCGTTATATCAGTTACACCCTGTATACTTTGTGATGCACTAAGAAAGCGTTAGAATTTTTGAACCAAACTTGGCAAAAATGTGTAACTAGTCAAAGGTAGTAATTGATTAAAATTTCAAAGAAATTAAACCAAAAATAAAACTTATTTTTATGTGTTGGACCACCCCTATTAGTTTCACACTTCCGCACCTTTCTTAGCAAAAATTCCATCTTGTGGTCGATTTCTTCCTAAGGTATTGCATCCCAGGCAATCTGTAATTCATGCCGGAGTGCTTCTAGGGTCTGTGGACGATTGGCTAATTGCTTGAGTCTTCTACCCATTATGTCCTACACATGTTCGATAGGCGAAAGGTCGGGAGATCTGGAATGCCTTGTAATGTGGGGGCGGGCATTATCCTGTTAGAAAATCGGGTCCTCCAGCTCCTGGAGGAATGGATGGATATAAGGTTCTATCACTGCATCAACATATCGGTGGGCATTCATGTTGCCTCGGATGAATACCAACTGCGACTGCTTCAATAAATAATAGCACCCCAAACCATAACCTACCCCCCAGTGTGGTAAACACGCCGCTGAACAGAAAACTGCACATTGCAACGTTCACCACGTCTACGGCTGACCATCATGCGACCATCGTGCATTCCCAAACAGAATCGGAATTCGTCACTGAAGAGCACCCTATGCCATTACAGGTCCCAAGTCGTAAAGTACACAACTCCAAACGCTGCTGTCGATCACATGACGTCAGCGGAAGCACAAGATGTGGTCGATAGAACTGCAAGCCAAAAGCTCTAATTCGACGATAAACTGTACGAAGCGTCACAGGACGTTCTTCGTTTCAAAACCATTGATAGACTATTAATCTTGTAGTCGAGAATCGGTCTCTCAATGCCATTAATCGAAGATGGCGGTCCTGGACCACAGTTATCTGTCTTGGCCGTCCACTTCCTGGTCTACGACGTTCCTGACCTTCTCTAGACCATTGGTTACGGTTAAGACAGTTAGCAATTTCTCTGAATGAAAAACCACCTTCACGTAAGCCAATAATGCGACCTGTGTCGAATTCATTCAGTTGTCGATAATTTTCACGTTGCCGCACTTTAGGCATAATCCCAGCCTCAAAACGCAAAGAAAAACACAAAAACAAAAGAATTTCAACCAAAAACAATACCGAAATAATCAACTTAATCTCTTAAGAAATATACCCGATGATTTAGATTGTAGCAACAAGTAAAACGTCAAACTTTCCATGGCTATTGGATTATTTAAAATAAAATTTTAATCAATTACTACCTTTGAATAGTTAAACTTTTCTTGATCCAAAAGTTTATAAAAGGCAATTAGACTATAATTTTCTGGCTCTGAAGTCTTGTCTGGTTCTAAATATCTAAAATTTTAGTATTTCAAAAGTTCTCGGTAGTTAAGTAAATATTATGTCATTATAAAATTTCAATAACCAACGTCTTGTTATCGAGCGCGATATTTAATTCGTCAATAAGAAAACATTTCATAATTTTGGAATCTTGTTGAAATTTTTCAATTATTTCTATTTTTTTTATTGATAATTTTTTTATTCTGGTTATCGACATATTTATAATCCATTCAGCAATTTTGTCATTATGTGGATTTTTGTATTCCTTATGGAAAGTGTAGACTTGTAGAGTGTTTAAAAAAGACCAAGATATTCTGCTTGAATGTGCGAAATTCAAGTTTTGTAAATTATTTCCCCATGGAAGTAATCTCTTTATTAGGAGAAAATCAGTTTCAATTTTTCCCGAATTTTTGAAATTATCTACAAAGAGTGTTGCATACAGCCCCCCAACATATCACATATTGCTTTCGGTGACCTCTAGAAATCCATTTTGTGACTATTTTAACGAATCTAGAATGTATGGTTTAAAACAATCTTTTTAAAGTTTTAAATAAAGTAAGTGATCGGAAAACTTGTTAATTTGTAACAAGAAACAAAAAATCATAAACTCCCGTAACATGTAAACGTCAGTAACATTAAAAAAACCATTGTGTAGATTCTGTCATTATATGCACAAAAAAAAATTTACGGAATTCGGTTTAATTTTAACTCGAGTTGTGATTAAAAATTACAAGTGCAAATATAGTTATACTTATAATTGTAAACATGTAATCAGTTTAAATTAAGATATGATATACATTCCAAATGATTTAAAAGATAATCATCGAATAGATAAATTCCAAATAAACATCGTTATTGTATCTAAATTAGACTCAATAATGATTTCCCAAAAAATACATCTATGGGAAAAACATTTTATACATTTCTAGCAGATAACATATCCTATTTAATCAATTTTCATAAAAATCCAATAAAACAAAGTTGAATGAAGCACTGTCAATCCTTATTCCTGCAAATAAAAGTATTGTTTTCCCAACTTCCAACATTAAACATAAAATAATGGAATGCAAATACTTCAAAAGTCTTTGCAAGCAAAACGTTCTAGAAAAATCCCCAGATCGATCAAATTCAATTTCGCAATTATGTATACAAAGTATGAAATATTTGATGCGTCATACACCGTCAAGTTTTTTTTATGAACAGAATCTTTTCAGCATATTGCTATTTAATGACAGTACGCGAATTTCAATTCAATTAAACTAAAGGTTATCATCAAATTAATACATAATTATTGTTAGGCTTTACATTTAGTTACACCTTTGTTGGTCAATTTCTTACAAATAATACACAAAGGCCATTAAACTTACATTATAAGAGTGTAATCGGTGACTAGACAAAAACAGATTCATAAGAATAATTTAGATCAAAATTTTTAGCATTTTGAGATTAAAGGAATCAATACTTTAGTTTAATCAACACCTCAGTTAAAAAAAATATTTGTATACTAAACACGTTATATACGGCACCAAGTTTTACGACAAATTTATAGTATGATCGTTGGTCATAAGTAAAGGTCAAATGCTTGATTATGTACTTGCTTACGACCTCGCAATTAGGACCGGAGTAAATATTATTAGTACTTTACTTAGAAGACCTTTTGAATAGCTGTTGCATACATAATTTTTTGTGGTTAGAATTAATTAGCACCTTAACATTAAGTCGAAAAGTTTTATACGTTGTACGATTTCGAAATATCAAAAATTATACGCATTTAAAATATTCGCAAATACGTGCAGTGGATAATAAACGTATCGGCGCTGAATCGTGATTTTAGGTCAAGACCAAATCTTTAATAATGTATACGATAAGTACAGGAAAATAATCGATACTTAGAACTATTTTACTTTTTCTAGATTCAATTGAATAAGCTATTAAAAAATATTTTAAATAAGGCCACTCCATAATGTAAATTTAATTACCTGCAACAATATTCAAAACCGTTATTATTTGATAAAGAA
Source organism: Aquatica leii (assembly GCA_035610365.1). Classification (NCBI taxonomy): domain Eukaryota; kingdom Metazoa; phylum Arthropoda; class Insecta; order Coleoptera; family Lampyridae; genus Aquatica; species Aquatica leii. Next base: position 155,487,152 of record CM069433.1, read on the forward strand.
CTGAGATGTTTATGTTGTTATCAGACGATGTCCTTTAAATCTTAACCTAGTTTTAAATCAACGTGATCGTTAAATCTAAATGCGAAACATTTTAAAGGATCAACTTAAGGAAATAAAAAAAACACTTTACGTAATTCATTCAATTATGACTAGTTAGTCGAAATTAAACTTATTTTTATTCCTATGTTACTTTTTACAAAAAAAGTTTTTCCATAAATTTAATTAAAATAAAACATCGACATTTCTTCATTCGATTAGCATAGATGATAATAAAGATAACATTTTAGTCAAACTTGATTTATTATAATTGCAACCATTCAAGGACGTGTACGTTAATTGGAAAAACGTTTTACGATAAATTATACAATAAACGCATTACATATTATCGATAAAGGTTTCTGAATGAATAAAAATTTTCAAATTTGTAATCAGCAAGAAAAAGTCTGCTATTCCTACATTCACCATCAGTGTCTAAATAATCGATAGTTTCGTCATGGTCGATGAAACAGGCCGTGACCTTTTGCCAACTCGTGCGTTTTCTTGAAATTTTTAAGTAAAGCTTCATTGCGGATTTGTTTTGTGGTGAAAGCATTATGTTAATGTTAATCGATGACTAGTGAATCAAGTGATTAGTTCAGCCATCGAAAAATTGTTTCCTTTAATTAAATAAGAGTTGCTCTTTAATGGTCAGAAGGTTGAGTTGTGGTGGTTAATACAAAGTTTTGACAAGATTTCATGAATGAAACAACAAACAGAATATAAAAAAAAAAAACGTTTTCTAAGTCAACCTCGTTTCGCTCAAGTACCATGAGAAGCCGGCGTGGTGTATGGGTCAAGTATTTTCCGCTCGTTTACTATACTGACGGAACTGGAGTTTAAATCGCAGTAACGACAAAATATTTAAAATTTCGGATAGGCTCTTTCTTTGCAGGTCGGCGAGTGGTCGTAGGTCGTACTTTAATAACGTAAAATGGGATGCTAAGAATACAAAACACGCACACAAATAATAATAAAACCGATAAATTCAAGACAAGGTTAATGTTTGTATTTAAGCAATAAATAACCGTAAGAAAAAAATATTTGAGGACGAGTAAAATGTAATGATTGTATTACGCCAATTTGTGTTAAGATACATAATACTGATAATGCCACCTAAAGCGCTGAAGTTCAATCGACGATGGGAAGCTTCAAGTCGTAGCTGATCAAAATTATACCATACGACCAAAAATTCAAATCAAAATGTATATAGTAGGAAGACAATAAAATACCGACTGTGTCAAAATCATAAGGTAATCCTTTAATGCTCACGAAGTATTAGAGCGACGACATGCACAAAAAAACAGAAATGCATATGGGAAACTAGTAATTAACAGTATTTCTTTAATTCCCAAGTTTGGCAATAAGTTTAACATACGGCAACTTTGAAAGACGTAGGCACGGCAAGGCCCAACAAGTTGAGCTAATTATCAGTCAGTCGTCGCGATAGTTAATCGATAATAGATACATTCACTAGATTTAATCAATTCATGCACGTGTGCAATGAAATTAAGGAAGGATACTTAAATAGATTAATCACTTGGCAATGAGCATTATTTCTTCAGTTAGAAGTAGAAATTTCGAATAATTAGCTGCTACGACATGTCTTAAGGCAATATAGCAAAATCAAACTTAAAATCAATTATTGTATAACAATTGAACCAGAAAACTCTTTAAAAAAAAAGATTACTTAGCCCCCGAACAAATAAGTGTCATGAATTCCATGAATAGATCTTTATATGCATATTCAGGATGAGCTAATTTTTTATCATTTGCAAATAGCACAACAATTATCATTTAAATAATGATTAAATATTCATTGTTCGAACATTGCAATCGTGAATAAAAATATTTTTACCACTGAGAACAATTTGACTAAACAATAACTTTTATTCGTCACTTAAAATCAGTCGGTCGAATAATGATTAAATCTTTATTCATTTTCTAGATAAATATTTGATTTTTAATTGTTATTTCTAATTTATGTATACATATATGTATGTTTCCGGTTTGCAAGCCTTTCGATCATCTCTCGACCTACAATTTAATGTCGATTTAATCATATTCATGATAAAAACGAATCTTGAGGTATAGCAATATGTAAATATTTGTTAAAACTTCGAATAGCGTATGATACTCGTTTGTCCACAGCGCCGAATAATCGTTTTGCTTATAGTTTTCCTATGCTTCAGTCCACAGGTTTCTAAAAGTCATTAATATTTTGATATTTTATTGGCAGACAGGTCGGATAATGTGTCAGGTCTCGGCATTACTATACCATTATCGCCTGACAAAAATCCATCAAAATATCATTTCCGTTAACGATAAGTATAACCTAAGATAATCTTGTACATAGATATTTTACGTCGAAGTCAGTGAAACAACGAACAGCTAGCCTAAAATGCAAAACCAATCAATTTATTAGCTACTGAAATGGTGCGAGCTACCCAATAAGCATTGCTATCGATTTATTGACATCCGAGTATCACTTTAATGAAAATATTTAGATACAAAATTATTGGTACGATTTTCATAGCTAATAGATAGCTTGGTAATTTGTATACGCTGCTGTCGTTGTCAATGCATCATTCTGATATAAATTCAATGCAAAAATTTAAACGCTCAAAGCATCAATTTAGTTCATACAAAATTCATGAAAGCGTTATACATACTTTTTCATATTGGTCATTTTGCAAACGTTACATAATATTCTTCTCGGAAATTAGTAATCTGAAGATAGTAATTTATTTACTACTAGCATAGGAATCAAATATGTGTAGTTATCCATTTAATCTATTGTGTATTTTACGCAATTTTTTTAAAAGAAAGATAAATTACTTTAGACATAATAATAAAATAATTAAATAATAATTCAACGAACTGGAACAATAATAATTATAAAAAGGTAAATAGATATAATTTCATTTTATTTTGGCGGCATTATGAACTAATCAGCACAATTTGCCGTATGAAGGTCTAACAACGGTCTAATGTAAGACAAAGATCCTCCTACGCACCGAATTCTTACGAAGAATGTCCTTTTTTGTCCGATTCTGTCTAGTTTAAACATGAAGTATAACGTGGTAGATCTTCACTAAACATAGTAAAGTTAAAAAATATAATCGTTATTTATACTGCACATATTTGTATTAATCAACATGGGAGCATATAATTTAATTAATACAAATTTGATAACAGAATGATTGAATAATCATGTTATGTGATATGATTTTGGCATCACAGTGACATTCAGCTTTCTTATAGATGGTATCATTTTGATGCCTCAAAAATGATAGTGACAGTTTATAGACACCGATTTCATGCGGAATTTTCGGCACAAATTTTTTATAAAAAAAGTGGTCAAAATGATGTCTAATTGATACCCAAGAAATGGTGTTAAAAAGATATCTTTTTACGAGAATTTGTTAAGCTCATGTGGATGTGTAGGATTTAATAAAAATGATCACGTTCGCGTTTTTTTAATTCAAGTCTGACTTTTAGATTCTACTAACTTTTCGTGTCTGGGTATTTACGATCCCTTCCAAACCAAAACAACTAAAAAGTACTACAATGAGACATCAAAAACTGCAACATTGTTAACGAGAAAAACTTTCAAGTTCTATTTTCTATTATTAAAAATATTTTAAGATAAAGATTATTCTTCCTTTTGTTAGGTTTGCAGATATTTCGTTTTAAACGGTCGGAACTGTAGTGCGAACTTTAAAACCAATAAATCTCCGTCACTACTCAGAGTCTTTCAGGAGGAATAGTAAATATTTTAAGAGCGAACGAATTGCAATAAAAAATTCCTTTAATTGTGATCAATTTTGATAGAGTACAGAGATACAGCTATTAGTATATAACCCAAACAAATTTAAAGTAAAGACAAATGAGAATGTTCACAGTTAATTTTAAAAATTCTATCGCTCAGTTCAATGGATTTTTGTTATTGTGTTGGTGCACCGGTTGCGTATTTATGGATTGTCAACAGTAGGGTGTTGATGTTGAAGTTGTGAAGTTATGCTTTAATTTACATTGAATATTTCAACTGTTATTGTGCTTTGTTGGTCAAGTCCATTGTATATTTTAAGCATGCCGCACGTATTTACACATGCTGGTCAAGTCGGTATTTGTTTATTGGTATTGTAATGGAAACGCCGAAATACCAGATTCAAGACTGTTTACTCGTGTCTTCAATGCACTGCGTGAGACTGATGCTGTGCCCAGCAGTCATATTTCATAGTAGTAGAATACAGTATTCAGTCGGTAGAACCTAATCCAACAAGCAAACACAGAATCTCTGCACGTTTTGGTGTTCCACATACAAGAGTATGGCGGACATTACGTATACACATTTTTCGCCCGTAACACTCGTAATTCACATTGGTAGTGCGAAGAAAAGCCACATGCTAATATGGAGACACATTTTCACAAACGTTTCTCTGTAAATGTGTGGTGTGGTTTGATAGACAGTCAGTTGATTGAAGCTGTTGTGTTATCGCATCGTCTTAGAGGACCTTGTTATCTAGGCTTTCTTGAAAATGAGCATTATTGTAAGAAATTCCTTTGGCTACAAGAATTCGTAGGTTCTTTTAGCATGACGGGACTGTTGCACACTCTAGTAAAAATAAAAGAACGTCGAGACGACCTCAGAAGAACTACACGTAGTGTTATCAAGAGAAGTCAGAAGTGAGCGTTACTAATAGCTGTATTTCTGTACTCTAAAAATTCGACACGTTACACCAAATTTTTTATTGCAATTCGTCTATACTACCCTCACCTAAAATATTTACTATTCCTCCTGAAGCATCCTGTATTCTTATACTATTGTAACCATGCTAATTTACTTGCTTGGTTTGCTTCCAACACCTCATCATTTTAATTCGTCTTAGGATGTAAATTAACATTTTCTCCTCCAGATGGTTTCATTTCTGTCATTTACTTCATTAAACTCGTACTTGGTGTAATTTTTTTCTGGCACCGCGTTATTAAAATTTTGAAATCTGTTCAGTTTGGTTTTACCATTGTTTCCTATTCATTTTAACTGTGACCGGGTAAATAACGTATTACCAAAATTCATTTTAAACTGTTCCGGTCTTATACTGTATTTTTCCAGTTAATGTTAAGAGGCTTAAAAAACGATTTTTTTCAAAGTTTTGCTTCAAAGCTGACATATCAGCAGACTGCTCGGAACTGAACAACTTCACAGTCAGATCAAATTGGTCATTTGATGAGATTTTGAAAAGAAATCAACATTTTTCATTCTAACACAACAAAGATTGTAATACAAATTATGATTGTACGACTCCTATATCAATTACATATGTGTCAATAATTTTTTTTAATAAAAACACTTACACTAATTTATATAGCACTATCACACGGAAGATAAAGTCCGCGGATCACTTCAGTTTAACACTTATTGTTTACATTAAAGTCGCGCACAAGGTTATACTCCGTTATTTATCTCGACACGCGTTAATCAGTTATTTATTTAAACTTAAATAATCTTCTTAACACTGCCGACTTCGAATTACTAAAATAACTGCTCTATGATTCATTTGCGTCGCTTTTATATAATTTGACCATCCGTCGAGAATCTTTTATATTCGTTCGTGAACGTTCTAGACGTGGATAGCAGCTTCGTGAATGCTTTCAAAACTGAACGTTTCACTATGAAAGTCAGTTATTATTTAAGTAGATGTGCTTGTCTGGTGTTTAAAACTTCTGGAAATTAGTTAAAATTAGAAGAAAACGCTTTAAAGATTTCATAAAGTAAAGGTTAGAGTTATTTAGGAGTTGGTACAAACTAAAACATTTCGAACTTGACTGATTTGGTTAGTTATAAATGTATTACGTTATGTTTGTGATGTTCAATGCGACGCGTTACATGATAGTAATTTATGTATATGCATAGAATAACGAACGTTAATGCAACGTGAGACCGCAGCCAGAGCGCTACATGAGAGTGAGCTACACTATGAGACTTGCGACGAGAGTAACATACACGATTTTTTGTCCATCCATTTGTAAATGTTTAAGAAGAATTAAAATAGAACTGCATTGAAGGATTGAAAACATCACAAATATAATAGTACATTTATAAATAACTGAATCTGCCTTGTACGAAATTCCAATGTTATAGGTGGTTCAAACTTTGTAATATATATTACTCAAATATTTAAAATGTTTTTCTTCTAATTTTAACTAATGTTTCGAAGTTTTAAACAATTTTTTTACCAGACACACACTTCTACTTAAATAATAATTTACTTTCAAAGCATAGTTTAAGTAGATTTCAAATTTCTACTTTGTAACAAGTTCAAAATTCAAATGTTTTACGTAAATATGTAATACTTTAATATTCACACTTCTACTTAAAAAATAATTGACTTTCAAAGCATATTTTTATATAGATTTGAATTTTCTACTTTGCAACATTAGAGTTTTTTAGCGATTACGTAGATATACGATCGAACAAATGTAAGTGTTTTTAATCAAGGCAGCACAAAAATTACTATTGTATTGCAATTTTACTTTTTCTTATGCATTTCCAAAAATGAATAATGAATAAGTACTTTGATGTTGGTATTAATATAGAGCAAAATTTGGTATTTAGATTTCCTTTGATTAAAAGTTTTTTAGTATCAATTAACGATTGCTATTGTAATTGATTTAAATATCATGTTAAACTAGAAAAACATATGTTGTCCGTGTGACTAATTACTAGTCAGTTCAACCAAATCCACCTAATTTGAGAAAAAGATTAAATTTAAGAATCCGTAATAAACTTAAAAAACAAATTTTGTTATTGTTTTAAAAAACCTCAATTATGGGAACGTTCAGATAATACTGCCAGACAAAAATAAATCAGAATTTTTTGCTAGGACTAAAACGAAAAGATATTAATATTTTATACATGTTTACGTTAATGTGATAATAGTGATGCAATAATAAAAAATGTTGAGTCAGATAAAACTGCCATAATTGTAATCTTTCTTACAGAAAACCGCTAATACACAACCCAATTTTTTTACTGTTTTAATTTTAGTTATAATTATAGTACCACATAAAGGAATAGTGTAAACAAAAGTAAGTAGAGTCAATGACCGTTTAAAAATGCAACAAATTTGGCGTACAGTACTTCTCAATACATTACAAATTAATTGAACGAGGTGTTGCTAATTACAGTAAACAAGCATGTAACTTACCGAAGGTAATTCGCGTATATGACGCAGTACTTCAGTGTTCGTTCCATTAGAAATTTGTGTGAAATCCATCGGTCAAAATTAATGTTATGTGGATCAGAAACATTTACGCATAAAATCTACGAGGTCGCGAAATACAAGGATAAAAAACAACGGAAGCACCATCAACATCGTGATTTGATAAAAAGATCTTTATACACAAATGTAAAATTTCATAATTTGACGTAAACTGTAAATTTTGTTTTTAATGACAAACGAGAATAATTCAAATGTTTGACATTCAATTAATAAATTGGGATTAAAATATAATTTGAAATTGTAGTTAACGTGAAGCCATTCTTGCATTACGAAAGTTTTTATTGATTATCTTTATTCTTATATTTATATATAAACAAAAACATAATTCGTTTAGTATCACGCATTTTTAAATTACCTAATTAGACACTCTATAATTATTGTAAAACTGTTTTTGACATGCACCTAGTTAATATCTAGTTGATTCACAAATTGAATAGACAATAATTTAAATTGAACTAATTGTAAGTGTGACGTATGAGCGAAATTAGAAATTTCGGCGTATTACTCTTTCGTCAAATCATTTTTGAGTTCCGGAAAATTCAATCCACGCAAATGCCTACAAAAGATAATATCTTTAATAAATGGTACCTTGTTGAATCAAGGTCATACGTTTTTTAACTTTCATCGCTATCTGTTACTAACTTTTTTTAAAAAATATCATTGAAAAACGGCAAAATCATCATGTAAATCGTTTCGAGATTGCGTACCAAAATTAAAAACTAAACCAGAAAAAAATCTTATCTTGAACTTTATACTGTACATTTTTATTGATATTGTCAGGATCGCTAAATTATCACCTTTACATTGATAGTAAATACACCTGAGTAAATTTCTATCGCCACAACGGCATCGTGTTTGATTCAAATCAAATACAAGCAATCGCAATTGTCTTTGTAAGACTGCTTTCATATTGAAGCATTCATTCGTTTTATATATAAGATAGCGATTTTCTATTTCACTGTATGAGCGAGTTTTTCATAATAAAAGATACAAAACAGATCAAATTACAAAATTTGCCAAAGTTCAAAAACCCATTTTTAATCCACAATTACCTTATACTTGAACTTTTATCCATACTTATGAAGCATCTAAAGTGATCTAGTATCCACTAGTAGAATAATGAGAAATAGCTTTAATCAATCATATTTGATTTACTTCTTAAAATTTTCATTTATATGAACATAGTTTTTAAAACAGAATTTGTTTTTCAAAAGATACTTGTGAAATTTGCGATGACTCTTAAAAGCTGAAATATCAACCATTTACTTGAAGCAAACATGCCCTAAAAAAGCTGATGATGCGGATAGTTTGCAGCTAACAAATGATCTAGTTTCTAAATTTTAAAATTATAGTTCTTTAATTACACTGTAGCTTTCGAAATAAGCTAGCCGTAATTGAAGTACATACTTCCTTCCAAGTGCTGCAGTAGTCGTAAACGTTTTTTTAAACCTTTTGCTGATCGTGCTTCCAGCTTCCTCAGAAGACGAGTTAATTGCAAGCCGCGGTAGAAATTAAATGGCGTTATGTCTAACTCCGTGCGTAGCAAGTTTGTCGCAAACCATTAAGACGGTCACAATTTGAACAAAGAATTGTCTTTCTCAAAATAAAAATTTACAACTACTTATGTGCTGTCACTATTTACTAGAAAGAAGCTAAGATATAAATTTCTTTTACGTGGCCACACTGTATAATAGAAAAAGTACGAAAAAAAGTGTCTGTGCAAGACGATGATCTGGCGACCCAATGTCAGGGGGTATAACTTAGTACCAGTTGCCCCGAGGTAACAAGGCCCTCATCGTTAGGCTAATCACCTACATGAGGTATCATGAATTCTGATTCTAATAAAAGTCTCGGAAATGAACGGATTAAAGAAAGAAGGTGGAAATAATTGATGATATGCTGAAACATAAAATAAGCGTCCTGCTGATAGGTGAAATAAAAAAGAAAGGGAATGGGCAACTACTACTAACACAAGGATGTCAACTATTATAGTAAGGTATAAGAAAGTAGGAATTATACTTAACCCACATCTAGCTAATCGAATGACACACTAGAAAGCAGTAAATGCAAGAATCATGCACGCGGACATAAAGACACAAGACAATTTAACATTAATACAAATATATCCCTCTACAGAAGGCTCAGATCAACAAGAAAAAGACGAGTTCTTAGATGAAGTACAAATACAGATCAATAAGGCAAGAGACAGAAGCAGATATTTATTCATAAACGGGGATTGGAATGCACGTACAGAGATCAGACAAAATATTGACCATGGTACAATTAGAAAATATAGCGGAGAAATTGCAGTAAACAACAATGGAAGAACGATGATAAAATTCTGCATAAAAAATCAACTTTCAATTGGGAACAGCCACTTCAACCATAAGACAATACACAAGATTACATACAGCGTAGCTGGAAGAGCGACAGAAAGCATAAACCACTATAACACGTACAATAAAGGAGCAAAATACGCTATACTACATATAAAGGTAATAAGAGGAGCTGAACTCTGCACAAGATTCTATGCAAGAAAACCAATATCATAAGATAAAGATAAACGAACTAAAACAACCAGAGATAGTGGAAACATATAAAACGAAGCTAAAGAAAGCCCCAAAAAATGAGGGACAAAAGAAGCTAATGAAAACCAAAAATGTATTATAGAAAAGAAGTAAAAGATAGTAAAAACAATAATCACTGAACAAGCAGAATAGACATGCGGAACAACAATAATTAAAAATAACCAAAAGCAGAGCAGCTGGTGGAATGAAGAAGTAAGAAAAAAAGTTAAAATAAAAAGAATGCATGGGAGAAAAAAAAGTGAAGCAAGCAACTTTAAAAAAATGGCAGATGTCTTGAAACGAAATATTATACCAATAATAGAAGAAAATTCTTGAATGCAATAAACAAAATACGAGGAAATATGGAATGATGCATGGAAAAAATACTAGTCAGAAATTTATGGAAAACAATGTAAGAATTAGAGAAAGAAGAAGATAAACAGGAAGAACAAGACATAGAGATAGAAAAAGTGAATAACACAAAAAATGGTTAAGTATAGTAGAGCAAATACAAAGAAATGGATAAAAGAAATATGCCAACAAGTCTGAAAAGGTGAAAAAGCATCAGAAGATTGGGATGAAAACTTCATAGTACCCATACATAAAAAAGGCGACACTAATAACTGCGACAACTATAGAGCCATATGTTTGTCATCCGTATTATAAAAGATCTACCCTCGGATATTGGAAAAAAGGCGAAGGGAAGAAATAGAAGAAGAACTAATGGAAGAGCAAGCTGCTGTTAGACCGAAACGACAACCCACATATATGTACTAAATACAACTATGGAAAAAAAAACTAGAAAGTATTTAGCTTTTATTGATATACATGCAGCCTTTGGCACAATTCTCAAGCAGAACCTATGGAGACCACTAACCCAACTACATGTATCAAACCAACTTCAACAAACTATAAAAAAAACTGTATGAACATACAAACGGAAGAATGCGTATAAAACGGGCTGCGTCGGAAAGTTTTTAAATTGAAAAAGAGATAAAACAAGAGGATTCACTTAGCTGACTTTTATTTATAGTAGTAATGAACCAAATAATATAGGAACATAAAGAACACAGATTTGGAGTAAAAATAGAAAACTGGAATCTACCAGCAGTATCAGTACAGAGCCTGATATATGCAGATGACATAGTGCTACTGGCTGAATCAGCAAAAAAATTACAAAAAATAGGAAATGGTCCAGAGCTACAGATAGATGGAAAATGAAAATCAATATAACCAAAAGTAAAGTAATGTTTATAACAAAGAAGGAAGCAATAAATGACACAAATATTATGTTGTAGAAAACAGCTAGAATGGGTTGAAAATTACGAATACCTGGGAACGATCATAAATAAGACTGGGACAATAGAGCAAGAAATATTAAATTGAACGAACAAAGCCAGCAATGTATATTACGCACTGAATAGAACAGTAATTTTCAAACAAAGAATTAAGCATACCGACGAAACTCAGAGCGTATAATAACATATACGTATCAACATTGACATACGCATCGGAGAGTTGAACAATGCAAGATAAAATAAGAAGCAAGATAACCGCCGAGAAAATAAAGTCATTGAGAACACGAAGAACTAAAAGAGACCGAGTGAGAAATATGATAACACGAAAGGAATTAGGCATCAACCCAATAGTGCACCAAATAGAAAACCAACAGTTAAAACGGTTCGGATATATAGTAAGAATGAGACCAGACAGATATCGAAGACAGGCATTAGAAGCAAGACCAGAAGGAATACGTATTAGAGGAAAACCACGTGAGACGTGGGAGGAAAGTATAGAAAAAAGAGTGACAACGAGGAACAGATCTAAGATTAGTAAGGCGAATGGCCAAGGGTCGCAAACTTTACCGGAAATGGATAGAGAACCCGACGCTGTAGGCATAAGGGATAGAAAGAGAAGAAAACATAATAAAGTAACTATATGGCCTATTACTCAATACGACATAATAATATTTTCTACTACTAATGCGTTATAAAACCACCAGATGACTCTTCTAGTATATAACTGATACCAGACGGATGCGATTTAACAATGGAATATTTTGTGCTAGTAGGTGGTGTATGAGTACAGATTGTTAATGTGACGTATAAATAGTGTGCGAACGTTTAGTTATCAGGTGGTAAGTTTCTACCTATATATCTACGGGTGCTATATTGGGTTTATATCCGAGTTTAATTTTTTTTTCTAATTTGTTGTGTGCTTTCAGTTATGCCTTCTACAACCAAAAAAAAAGGAGTCGCTGGAGTTAGGAAAGGCTCGAAAAAGCTGTAAATGCAGTCAGTGATAAAGAAATGACGGATTATAAAGCCGCAAAGGCGGCATTCCAAGAACTGTCCTCAGGTATGTGCAATCCGGAAGCAAAATTGGGGCAAAACTTTTTTTTATCAGCGGCACTAATTGCTGAGTTGTGTGTTCGTATTGTACTGTTAGCAAAAGTAGAGTACGCGATTACTACAAAAAGTTTAAGACTGTGCGTTTATAAGTATTACCCAAAAAATAAAGTTAAACATCAATTTTTCGGCATTAAAAAATAGCTATAAACCAACAAGGAAATTTTTGATTTTTAATCTCATGATCTCTATAAGAAAACCCCAAATTTAAACACGACCAAAGCCCAAAATGCAAACAAGAACATTGTCGAAGATCATTTCAAAAAACTTAGGATTATTTACGTTGAGCATGACATTTCCCAATACTTAGACGGCTATTCAACATGAAGTGCTAGCAAATAATGAGGCGTGAAGAGTACACATAATAAGAAATGAACATGACGAAAATGTAACCATTCCCGCGTGTGGCCGTGCCACGCTCCAAGTTTTTTCTCAAATGATTTTATTCAAGGGTCAACAAATGAAACGGGAATTTGAATGACTTAACGACAAAATCTCAATAAGATCAATGGCAACTAAAACATTAGTGTACTGGGTTGCTCACTTAGCTCAACACAAACCTACTGGACGGTGTGTTTTTCTTTTTGACGGTTCCAAGAGCTGCCTAGATTCCAAAATTGTTAAAGCAACCGATAAGAAGAACATTGTTCTGTATTGCATTTCCTCGAATACTACACAAACTGCAGCCTCTCCGATAAGGCTGTGTTTAGATCTTTTGAGTAACATTGGGACGAAGAAGTTATATCAGCATAACCGTGAAGACCGAATAATATCAAAACAACGCTGTGGAAAATTTTATTCCAAGATTTGGGACACCGCTATAAATTCGAACATTAAGGTCAAATTGAATACTACTGAATTTCCCGTTGACCCCAAAGCCATTCCTAAAACAGCGTTTGCACCGAGTAGTTTCATACTTACCCGGTGCTGGAAACATATCGCCTACAGCAAAATCACTATTAGGTCATTCACCTTCTTTTCAACCTAGTCCTTTTCAAAAAAATAACTGATACTCCATTGTGCATACTTGTTTTATCAGACAAAAGCATTGCAATTGAAGACGCTATAATTCAGTTACAGTACAAAGACGATGCTGACACAAGTTCATTCTAGACATGTTGCCTACTCCTAAGAAAAAAAAATGTAATCGGGTAAATCGAAGACTTGCAACCAACTATAAAGTGTCCTGAAGAAGACATTGTTTCACCAATAAAAAAACCCACAACCTTACAGTCGACAAAGCAAAAACACCAGCCTCAGCTACTTTTTTAGAAAGGAAAGAAGAGAGAAACTAAAGTAAACCATCCTAAACCTGTCAAAACACTAAAAGTATCTCAGAAAGAGTCTTGATATTGTTATAGTATTTGTAATGAAAATGAAGTGGGAAGTATGTGCATTTAGACAAAAAAGACGTATTTGTGTACCCAAACTGTTAATACATTATATTTCGTCAATTAATGTTTTTATGAAAGAATGCATTTATTTTTCTTTAATAGCATTTAAAAAATACACTCGGCCATATTAGGTATATGATGTACTGAAACCGGTCGAAGTGCAGGTTTGTCAAAAATACTTAACTGCAGCTTTCCAAAATTTTTAATCGACTTCACACTTTTAGTACTGGGAATTATAACGCACCATCAGCTTGCCAGATTAATTTTACCGTAAGTCGCAAAAATAATCAACAGATGTCGCCCAAATCGCCCAATATGACCACTGAATTAAGAACTGTGTGTATGTGAAACAAATGGTAATGCATACTTATAGTGATATAACGTAAATTCGAATATATTTATGAAACGCAGAAAATTGACAAACAAAAAGCTTTGTTGGGGACATCAGGGTTTTTTAATCCTCCATTAAAACATATAACTGCAAAAAAACCGATAATTTAATGAAAACAGAATTCACATGTAAACGCTGGTAAACATTGTAACATGTATTTTTTCTTATATATATTTTTTTTTGTCACACTGCGCGGCAGCTCGTAGGTGACGTGCATAATAAGGTCAAATACGTTTTAGATAAAAGCAATAAAAGCGAATACATTCTTAAGATTAGGTTTTACGTTTTACAAAGGAATTATACAAATTAAAATATGAAGTAACCGTCTTACAAGATACGTTTTAATTAATTTTAGTTACTTGTTTTTCGGGCCCCACGTTGGGCGCCACAAATAAGTGTAACATGTATTTTTTCTTTTATATATATTTTTTTTGTCACACTGCGCGGCAGCTCGTAGGTGACGTGGAGAGCCTTCGGGGGTGGGTTTAATTTTAATTAAGATTGGGCGCCATCTAGTCTTTCCATCTTCCCGGACTAGAACAGGGTGTTTCTCGCTGTTTTTATTAAAACAATTATTATGCTTTATTGTTTATTTAATTGCTTTATCACTATAATAGTCTCCGGTAGGGACCTAAAAATTATAATTTCCGTAATACGGGCAAATCACATAAGTTAGAGGCGGAATATTGCTTACCAGTTATGGGAAACTGGAGGAAATAGTCAACCTTTTTGCGGAACTCGAATTAATTGTCAGATCTTATATTTTCTGTTCCGCACCTACCTCTTCGAAAATCGAAGCAAGAATCCTTCATTCCAAAATTTCCCACAACCGGATAGCATATTAACCTGCGCGTGATTTAAAATGTGAAAGTTGGGTTGCCTAAGCTATATATATAAAATTAATATTAATTTACTTATATTTAAACAAACTTAATCTATAATCTGAAAAGCTACAACATACCCATTCCGAATTATACTTTTTTTATATTTATTGCATCTAGCAGATATTGCGCGTAAAAAACTATTCGTTGATATTGCACTTATCATGTAAACATGTAAACGCACCACTAAAAGTGGTGATAAAAACGCCCAATTTGCGATTAATAGCCTAATCTGGCAATAAATCACTAAATCAACTTTACGCACACTCACTGCGCATAAAATTGAAGTATTTGCGAAAAAAATAGAACATATTCCATTTTTCATTGACATAAAATATTGACAGAAAGATTGAAGCAAGTTTTCTGTATGGCACATTCCATGAATGATCTTTGCAATAATTGACATGAAATATGTAACTAAAAATGGATCGTGTCATATGGGCTTTAGGTTTAAACTTATACAAAACAATAGTGCCAACTTCTAATTATAAAATCACCTAGTCCAGAACAGTAGCATTTCTAGAAGCTCAATTATTTGTAAAATATACAATACAAGATGGATACTGTTATGGGAATTTGTTATTGCAAAGACCATGACCAATACCGAATTTTATACCTAAAAAACAAATAAAATTAACTTTATCTGTTAGTCTTCCGTCACCTTCAATGACGGAATAATAAGTAATACTATACTATAAGCACACACCTACTTATTTAAGACAACATAAAGTTCTTAATGTTATCGTCGAAGGTTAAAATATTAAAATTTAATGTCATAAATGTAATTAACTTATTGTATGCGTTTACTACCGGGCATACTTTGCCGAATTCTTATTTTTTAAGTTATTCTAGAAATTCGAAAATAGTACCAAAGTAAATGTTTGAACCCTAGTTTTAGTATATTTAATATGTCGCTATAAAAACGACATTGCTTTGAAATTTTGTTTTAATATCAGCAAAATGCATATAGCATGTAGTTAGGCAATGAAAAATGTGAAATTAATGTTATTATAAAGATATTAAAAGATCAACACGTTTTTTTTTTGCAAACGATTATTTTAAAATTGTGCTATTGCGTCATGTGACATTGGAATAAGTATTCCTGGTTACAAAAATATTTTGGTAACCAAATATCAAGCATTTCGCTTTTTAAAAATTAGTTAGTGCCAGATATTTCTGCATTCAATAAATCAATGAAATTAAATGAACAAAATTGGTCCAAATGAACTTATGAAATTATTGTAGCATGCAACCAACATTTTACGTGGAGTAATCAGATTGATAAAAACACGTATATTTATTTTTAAAAAAAATATGCTAAAATCGGAACTACGTTGTACACAATGTTGAGTAGTTTTTTTTAACGTATTATTGGATATTACTTATTTAATATTACGTAATTCACTTAAATGTTTTGTTGTAAAGATTTATCTGCATGTAAAATACAAAACTTTTCGTGCTTTATTTAGCGTCGAAGCGTTAAAAGATTTTGATTTTTTAAAGGGATTACTGCATTTTCGCCCACTAAACTGGCAAAAATCCAAATAACATACGTTTATCTCTTTTTATTTTCAATTTACAACTATTAACCTCTCGGCAAAATCGTATTCTTAGAAATTTGGCAAGGCCGTCAAAGTATGACGTTATACGCATTAAATAAACTTATCATTTAAAAAACTGTACATTTTAAGCGAAAGCTTTCGAATACATTTATATCGAATATATAATTATGCCCCAATTACCAAATATTTTTGTAATAATAAAGATTAAAAGGAAATAGATCAGAATAAATTCAATAATTTATAGTTAGACATATTAGTAGATATGTAAATGCATAAATATATTTTCTATTTTCGTAATCAAATTTCAAGGCGTAAATGGTATCTTGCTGATTATACTACAACAACAAATAATAAACAAAGTGTAAGGTTCTTTTAAAAATGTGTCAGATTTCTACAGATCAGTTCACAGATTAAAAAGTTGTAACTTTGGGAAAATTAACTTTGTCATAAATTTGTAAAATATTACAGTTTCTTTGAAGAATTATTTTTTATTTCTCAATTTGTACTAATCTATGCTAAAAAACTTTATGCTACAACACGAAATGTATGCCATGAACACATTTTTTAGGAAAAAGGAACATAGAGAGTGGACCTAGACAAGCCCTGAGAAAGTAACCAAAAATGTGATAGATTTTATCATTTCAGACCAAAAACAGATAATTAAAGATGTAAGTGTTCTACATAAATTATCAGTTGGAAGTGATCCTATAGCTAAAGTGATAACTAATTTGCGGAAAGAAAGAACAAAGATGATCAAAAAAGAGAAGCTACCTGCAATACGCCGGAGCAACCTGATAACCGATAATATTTGCAAATCTCTCGAAAGTGAATCCCTTAAAAACGTAAACATAAATAAACATAACAAAAGGATAGTAGAAGCAATTGAAGAAACAGTAAAACCCAAATTTTACGAAAGAAGTACTATTAAAAATGGAAAAATTAGCGGAAACACAAAAATCCTAATGAAAGAACGCTAAAACTTAAAGGAACCCACCAAGGCTAAAATAGTACAGAAGATTAAATAAGCGAAACTCAAAAAAAATTAGAAAAGAAAGAAGGAAGGGAGCACGATACTAATATAATAACGGAAACATAAGAAGAAATAAAAGCTTAAAAGTAATGAGAAATATCTAAATTAAGGGACGAGCATAGTGTAATAAAAACGAATAGACGTGACTTACAGTGTCCGAAAAACTCTTCAAAAGTCTTTATACTAGTCAGAAACCAATAGAAGTAAAAACACTCATAAACCAAGTGTCGGAAACACGTATGACTACTACGTTATCGGAAATAAGAACGGCACTACAATAAATCGCCAAGCACCACGAGATGATAGAATAGTTATAGAGATGATAAAGTCTGGAGAAGAAATCCTTTTAAGCTCACTAAAAGACTTATTCAACAAATGTTTGAAACAAGGATCAATAACTAATGGCTGAAACCACACAGTAATACTATTTTTATATGAAAAAAGGAAGATGACAGAATTAGAAAATTATAGGCTCATCAGCCTCTTGACACATACGTATAAGCTATTTATGAAATTTTTAACGAAAAGATTAACACCTAAACTGGATTTCTATCAACCCAAAGAACAAGAAGGGTTTAGCACGGAATACGACACAAACGATCACTCACAAACCATAAAAACCTTAATCGAAAAGTGTATTGAAGATAATATACCGTTAGTGTTGACCTTTATAGACTACGAGAAAGCGTTGACTATAGATACATATCACCAAATAAAAACATTTATAAAAACCCTATATCAAACGTACAATTATATGAAGTCACCGAATTTAACCTACTGTTACGAATTTTAAAATTAATTAATTTATAAATTCAATATTTACACGATTTATTATAATTACTTTTAACCAACACTAATAAAATGCAACGGTATTTAAAAAAACAATTACCTTAATTTATATATTACTATCACTTGCAAAATAATGTCCGCGGATAACTTGTTTATCTAAACCTTTTATCTACACTTTTACACGCCGTTATATTGATCTTAACACACGCGTTAAATACTTGATTTATTTAAACCGACAAAGTCTTCTTGCGATTCAATTCGAAAAAAAACTGACCTCAGCTGACTTCCTTTGAATTTTTTTTTATATCTAGAATGTTCAACATCCTTCATTCATTGTCTCAAAGATGACAATAACTTCGAGAACGTTTCAATACGCAGGAGAATAACATCTCATCCAAACTATTTACAGCTGCTTTGGAACTTATATTCAAAAATACTCAATGGCACAATGTCGAGGTTAACGTTGATGGAGTAAACCACCTAAGATTCGCCGATGACATTGTATTGATATCAAATAATCTACAAGATACAAGTTGCATGATCAAGGCGATAAAGACTCAAAAAAATCGGACTGGAAATAAAATTTCAATAAACAAATATGACAAACTTGGTAATGAGCAACAACATAAAATTGGGAAAGACAACCAAAGACATGAAATAAGCAGACGAATTGGTTTGATCTGGACGGTTTTGGGTAAGTTGAGTTGCAAAAAGAAAAGGTTTATAATCACTGTGTCCTACCAGTGCACACACGGAGCGGAAACCTTGAAATGAACAGAACAATCAGTAAACAGGTTAAGAACAACTCAACGAGGTATGGAGCGTACGATGTTGAGTGTAAGTCATGAACAGATTATAGTACATGAACAGGGAAGCTGTAAACGCCAGTGTCCCAAAACTTATTAACACTGGCAAATCTGAAGGAGATGGAAAAGAATGAGATCGGTATTCTTCAAATGATTAAAATGTTTGTAATTAATTGATTATAATCAATGAATTAATTAATTACTACAATGTTTATTTACATATTTTTGATTAATTGAAAATGAAATAAAAGTAAAGTAAATTACAAACTTTCATGTCTTTGTCGATTGATAAATGTAGGGCATCAGAAACCCACAAATGGTAAAAACCTATAATTAATATTATTCCAAATCATTCTTAAAACAAATTATTAACTCTTATAATTAACAAACAAAACAATTTATCAACAACACAGCACAGTATTCTATAATTAGGTTATCGATTAAATTAAATTCATTACATACTATTAATGATTTCTTATTATATACTTTGTAAGTAATCTAGGACATATCGACAGCTGGTAATATCACTTTTTCTTCATTTTCTTCTTACCGCAACTTTCGTATAAAAATCTCACTTTCACAAACAAATTTCACAATAAACCCAAATTGTTCATGTGGACAAGAAAATTGCAGAAAATTACACACCATGAAGCAAGGCATGAACAGCAAAGATATTTATGATTGCATTTTATATAGATTCAGGTAGTACCTACCAATCACTTAGTCAATGACAGAAATTTTTCGCAGATTTACAAATTCTAGAAAATTAAATAAAAAGAGTTTGCTCTATCGTTTTACAACGTTCCGTCTTCCTGGCAATAACGCAGTAACGTTATTTCATTTGCAGACATAAATAATATTACTTTTTCGAGACTTACTATGTGACATGTCATTATAACAGAAACAATTTTTTTAAGTTATGGTTATTAAAACCTCGTCTGCGTATCTTATGCAAAAGCAAGGCTCATTTGAACACTGAAATTAAGTTACCAGTAGAAGATAACAATTATGAAATTTATTTGGCATTTGTGAAAAATATACTAGAAAATGTGGGAGATTTGAGAAACAGAGACGATGAGAGATTGAGAAAGCGGAAATTTTAAATACTTAAAGTAAACAAATCAGATTATTAAAGACGGATGCTTTAATTTGTTTAATATAAAGATGGATTAATTTAAGCACATGAAACATAATAAAGAAAAAAAAAAGAATTAAACTGAAACATAACACCATGAGAGCAGCTGAAGAATCACTACGCAAGAGAAAAGTCAGAAATAAAACACCATAGTTTACTAACAAAGTTAAAGAAACGTCGAAGAAAAAGAAAACCTCCATGAGATATAAGAAAACAAAAACTTTATGTAGTAGAAAGAAAAGTAGCAAACCTAAGAATAAAACAGCTAAAAAAAGGATATTAGAAGCGATTCACATAGGGCATGGAGAGAGTTTAATGGATCGGCAAAGCAAATATAGCGTTTTCTAAAAAACAAAAGAGCGGAAATGAGCAAAATCTTAAAAGTAACTGTCATCACTGCAAAATAAATGGATATATTACTTCAAATTTATTTAAGAAAGAAGCACAGAAACAATAACGATACAAAATAGAGAAGATGAAAACGACCCCATATGGTAACAGCAAAAAACATAGAAGAGAAAACACTTATCAGAGCTAGATGGAGTTAGAAATGAATAGCTTGCAAGACTGTCCAACAAGATAATTAAGGAAGAAAACTGCCTGGCGAATGGAAAGTGAGCACAACTATTCCAATGCATATAAAGGAAGAAAAGAGTAAACCAGAAAACTATCGTGCAATAACGCTCTTGGATACGGCTCAAAAGTTGCCGACTAAGGTACTACCTGACTAGATACAGCTAAACTTGAATATAGATGAAAAACAACAGGACAGTAACTGTTCCACCACCGACGTTATATTTATGATTCGTCAAATTCATGAGAAGCATTCGATCGCGTTAAACAACAAGACGTCTTATCAATGTTAGAAAAATATAATGTTCTTTCAATGCCAATAAACGTTATCAAAGAACTAAACAAAAATTAGAATTCAAGTAGATATCTTACCTAAAACTAGCCTAAAGCGTAAAATGTGGTACTGGAATTGTGGTACTCATTAAGTCCTATTCTCTTTAATTTTGTCATGGTTAATCAATAAAGTAAAAAAACTATCTGGATACAAAATGGAGCAAAACAACATACCAATAGCGACTAATGCTGTCCTGACCGCAAAATCTAACATTGATCTGCATTACCTCCTACACAAGTTCGTAACAACGGCGAAAAAGGGTAATATAGAAGTATCCTGAAACCGCAACGCACTAAAGATCACTTGTACAATCAGAGTTTAAGCTAAGGTTTATTTTAAAATTCTGTTATACTATTCCTTAGTACAAAGCCAGTATTTTGAAATTAAATTAAGTTTAGTCGACTGAGGTTTAAACCCTGATTGTACAAGTGACCCATAACAACTTAAGCGACAAAACATTAAAGGCGCCAGAGTTTCATTTTTATTTAAGAGACGTCTGGAAAAAATATCGAAAGCAAGATAAAGATTTATGAAACTATGGTTAGACCAATTATAACGTTTGGAGCAAAACCCCGAGATGATACTACTAAGACAAAACAGATGCTGACATCACATAAATGAACACAATAAGAATTTCAAGGAAAACAAGACAAGACAGAGTCAGAAGCAATGACATAAGGAACCAATATAACTTCACTGATATAGTTTGATTTGTAAGGAAACGGAAAAAATGATGACGTGGGCAGAAACGATGACAGCAGAATTATCAAAATAGCAAGAGACCAAAAACTACAAGAAAAAATAAATCAATAGAAACCTCATAGATGATAATAAAACGATGCGTGAAGAAAAACAAGCACAAGCCTAAGTAAAAGAAGAAAAAGAAGTAGAAACATGTTGCTCATTATGTAAATTGATTTTGGCTGCAGTAGTTTCTTGAAAAACAGGATGTTGTACCTTGCAGTACACACATCCAACATGTTCTTTACTTTGTATTTATAAATGACTAGCTGTACCCTGCCACGCTTCGCAGTGGCACATTGTGATTGAATGGTTGACATTCGTATTAATTAATAATTGCTGGTTTTAATGTAATTATATTTATATACATTAAAAGTGAGGTTAATCCAAAATAAATAATATAATTACGTCCACGTGTTAGATGTAATAAAAAAGATATAACCACTCACTTCTGTTAGAAATCCACTTGAATTATAATAAGTCCTTTTATTTTGCCTGTCAGTTAATAATATTTTTACTGGCCATCTTTGATATAAAATATAACCTCTACTTATGATTTGGTGAAAGGCCCAGTTCGATCACAACACTATTACACCAAAAATTCTTGATTTAAGTGAATATTTAATTTAGATTGTATAATAATCAGAATCAGATGCAAATTTTTTTGTAAATAAACAATGTAATTGGGAACGAAATTGTTTCTCATGTGACTGCGTCATTACTATTGCGATTGTCAGCGAGTGTTTTCCTCGCTTACGGCAGATGGCGCGGTCACTGGTACACAGCTGATCGTTAAAAAAACTGTTTTCTCGCGGTCGCAGATATGTGACTGATGCAAAAAAATAGATAAAAACAATCCTTGATGCGGATTTTATATCATGTTAAAATTTCAACTCAATCGGTGCAGAACTTTTTGAGTTTTTGAAGCGTACACAAACCAACATAACATTTTTATATATATAGATTTTTTAAACATTTTACACAACAAAGTTTTAACGGTTCCAGTGAGCAATAGTATGTCCGATAGGTTGCAAACGATGACATTAAAGGGTATTTTTTTTTAATTTTACAAGTTTGATTTTATCATTGAGTTCTGAATTTGTAAAAAATCGTATTTCTCTTTTGCCTTTCTCGTTAGCTTGCTGTTCTAATTCAGTAAAGATGCCTGGCTCTGCTACTGACGGAAAAATATTTTTAATTACTAAAGAATGAGGTTTTCAGTTTAGACTTTTGCCGTGTAAAATTGAATTTTGTTATTCAAGTAATGTTTTGTTAACTTTCTGTATTCTTCTTCTTCAGATGTAACGTTAATTTTATAGTATATGTTGTAAATTCGTTAGAGGTGAATGCTTTAATATCTAAGACCACTTCTTGTGATTGTTCGAACCGTGAGAAAATATGGGCAGTATCTTTTTAATTTAGATATTTGTTGAATAGGAACAAGAAGCTGATTGTGCTAAAATGTAAATGTTTTACAACAGTGGAGCATTGAAAATAAATAATTCATAGAAATTTATACTATAATCAACGCTAAAAATATTTAAGTGTTAACACTAAAGAAAAAATAATCTTATACCAACGAATACACCTGTGTCGATAAGAAACAAAAATAAATTTGTCATTGAACTAATATCTACCGCACGGTTTACTAAATTAATCTTTCATAGCCTTCTCATTTTCGATAACCTGCTTCGATGTTATACTAAACGAAACAATTGCTTGTCTATTCGTAGATAATTTTCGCGTTGGGTCAGGTCGTTAGTGGTAACTTCGCGCTGTTAGAAATGTGTATTAAATAGATTATTGCCTAAAATTGTGTGGGACTCTCAATTTATACGTCACGGGATCACTACGAAGGTTGGGAATTCTTTCGTCGTTGTAAAAGGTAAGTGATTGCATATAAATTGTACCGGCCTATAGTAAAACACGCAACTTCGTTGTGCATTTGTATTGATATTAAGTTTAGTAATTATTTTTTAATTACGTTTAAACATAGTATTTTTGCGACAAAATCAAAGCATAAAATGAAACAAATAAAATGGCGTCGATTTCGATGCGAGCCGTTGCGGCTCAGGCCGTTGCAGCAGAAGTGGACGGCTTGGGCGTCGAGCTACGGACTATATGACGCCACGAAAACATTGTCTTAACATAATTCAATAAATTCAAAATTTTAGTGCAAGGCACGAAAAGGCTATTAATGTTATTAAAAACAAATACATATATCAAATGTAAAATAAAATTAATTATCACCAACAAAAATAAGCGTAAAATTTAACTTTTTTGAATGCAATCTCTTGTACTTGTTGCACGAGTTCAGTGGCGAAACTACTATAAGGCAAGAAAATGTAATGCAGTGTCTTAGACCCCAGTGCCAAAAGGGTTCAAAACAATTAATTTTATTATTCTATTGTAATATTGATTTGAACTGTAGTGTAAATATGAACAGATAAAAAGTTTATTAAAAGCGTTGCTACCATGCTTACAAATTATGGTCCCAACACGCGCAATTGAAAGTGTAAATATTATAAAAGTTTATTTTTTTTTGTTCTCGCAAAGTCAGCGATTCCTTTATAGATCTCCATTCGCAAACAATCTGTATTTACAGTTTTAATTTAAACAAAATCCGCTAAATGACAACAGATCCAAGCATCCAACAGAAAAAAGTTCTCATAAAAAGTTTTTATTTGAAAATCGTTCTACGAAACTTGTTGCAGTCAACCAAACCTTACTTTTGTGAAAAACTGCTGTAGCAACAACGTCCTCGCTTATCGTATTCTTATATCAATACTTATATTTATTCCAAACTTATTTATTGAGAATAAGCGCATTGACTATCATCGTACTTGTAAAAGTTCTATTCCTACTCTTCGGTACCACCTTCGAATTCAATTACTATAAGAAGACTTCTGATCTGACACATCTATACAGAGTGTCCCAACCTTGCGTGCTCGGACGATATCTCCATAAGGGTAAATTTGAGGGATAAGTGCTTGGAGAAGAAATTGTGCGTATTCAAATGGGGCATAATCGAAAAATTGTTTCAATCATACAAGGTGAGTCACAAAGTCGCATTGACATAAACTTATATTTTTTTTTAATTGAATGGCCTAATTTTTTTAATATTTTTGAATGTACTACTTAAACGTTTCAAAAAGTTGAATCTAGCATAAGGTCTATCTCTATCGGTTTTTAAGACATGACGATATTAACCCACAAAAACGATGAGATCTAAACAGCCATGGACGCCAAACGAAACATCAGACAACCGTCGTATGTGGTGCAAGCATTTTCGACATGGAGAGGCTTCGAATTGCATAAAATTGGTTTCCTAAAAATTCAACGTTTATACAGGGTGTTCAGCTTGGAAAAATCAATTTTTTTTTCGAAAATTTCAAATCTACCCTATAAATTTTATAATTGATTGATTTGAATAGCTTAAACGTATATCTTTCATTTTTATAAACCATGTCCTATACCTAAATCCTACAGTTTTTGAGATATTACGTGTTTATGTCGAAATTGTGCGAACTATGAAGTATAAATTTCGTTTTCTCTCAACTCTAGCAGACTATTCAAAAAACATACTTTCATTTTTACTTGATTTCCTTTAACAGTCGTGTAATAATGTTTAAATTAGTTTAATCCATATGAAAAAAAAATCTAGAAAAAAACTTTCTTTTATAAGAAAATAGGACACCGTCTAGTTATCCATGATGATTGAGTATTTTTTGGTTAAACAAAACACAATCACTGGTTCATTTAGTGACAGTTTGAAATATTTTAATTATTGTTTTCTAACTTCAAGAATATCACCAAAAATCCCTCATTTACGTGCTCCTCGAGTAAAATGTTTTTCAAAACTAAAAAAACAGTTTGAAAGTGATGACGGGCGTTACAAAAATAAACATCTTCGTAAGTAGGTTGAAAATGACGAAAATGAATTTTTAGTGTTAAGCACTGTTATTGAAAATCGACATATTTCAGTAAGGCAATTAGAGCGGACTTTAGATATCTCTAAATCTACGGTGTACGAATAATTCAGAAGCATACATTTCACCCGTATCATGTACAACTTGGTCTAGAGCTTGACGATAATGACTTTATTGACCGATTAACTCTTTGTCACTAGATACAGGATAAAATAAATCGTAACTTTCCATCTTACATTCTATTTTCTGACGAAGCAACGTTTCACAAAAACGGTTTCGTTAATCGTCGTAATTTCCATTATTATGATGTGGAAAATCCACATTTTATTAGACATGTGGATCATCAACATCGTTGCTCCTTTGGACAGGTATTCTTGGTCAACAAATTGTCGGTCCAGATTTCTTGGAAGGTAATGTAAATGCTAATCGCTATTTGTATTTATTACAAACATTCTTACAAGATTTCCACGATAATCTTTCTTTGGCAACGATGAAAAACGTATGGTTTCAACATGATAGTGCACCAGCTCAATCAATGGACAAGAAACTATTTATATGAAACTTTTCCAAATAAATGCATCGGAAGAAGTGGCTCAATAAATTGCCTAACACGTTCGCCGGACCTTACAAAATTAGACTTTTATTTGTGGAGTTATCTAAAAGATACTGTTTATACCGTGATCTGCCTACAACTATTGACAATATGAAAGATCGTATTAGAATTGTCATTCAAAGTGTGAATAAAAATACACTGACTAATGTATCAAGTTCGTTTTTAAAAAGGGTTAATATCTGTATTCAAGATAATGGCGGAATACGGAACATTAAATAAATTAAACGAAAAAAATCACTATTATTAATACTTATTGGAGTTATTGTTAGATTTGTTTTGTGGTTTCTCTTATTAAAAATACTGTTGTTATTAATGTTTAATCTGCTACTGCTAGAAGACCTTACCACGAATAACTAAACGGTGTGATATTTTCTCATAAAAGAAGCAATCTTTTTATTATTTTTTTCATATGGATTAAACTGTAATTTAAAAATTATTACACTCTTGTTGAAGGAAATTAAATAAAGATGAAAAAATTATTTTTTAATAGTCTAGTAGCGTTGAAATAAAACACAGTTTATATTTCTGTCGGTTGTAATAAGCGACAAATTGCGATAGTTCGTAAAATTTCGTCATAAACACGTAATATTTCAAAAACTGTAAAATTTAGGTATAGGACATAAAAATGAAAGATACACGTGTAAGCTATTCAAATCAATAATAATATTTAGAGGCTAGATTTGAATTTTTCAAAAAAAAAAATTATTTTCAAAACTGAACACCCTTTATAAAAGTTGAATTTTTAGGAAGTCAATTTTATGGAATTCGAAGCCTCTCCATGTCGAAAATGTTTGCACCCCATACGATGGTTGTCTGATGTTTTGTTTGGCGTCCATGGCTGTTTAGATCTCATCATTTTTTGGGTTAAAAGTCATATCTTAAAAACCGTAAGAGATAGACTATATCAGAGGTGGGCAAAAGCCGGCCCGCAAGCCGCATCCGGCCCCTTTGCTTACTTTATCCGGCCCGTTGAAAAATCCCGCAAGTAATTTTTTAATCTCTTTTATGCGATTTTGTAGAACTCAACAGTATTCCTCCGGCCCGTGAGACATTTTGTAAATTTCATTTCGGCCCGCGCTTAAAAGTATTTGCCCGCGCCTGGACTATATGCTGCATTTAACTTTTTGAAACGTTTAAATAGTACAATTCAAAAATGTTAAAAAAATTAGGTCATTCCATTAAAAAAATTATTGTCATTGCGACTTTGTGACTCACCTTGTATAATTGAACCTGTTTTTAGATTATGTCCTATTTGAATACGCACAATTTCTTCCACAAGCACTTTCCTCTCAAATTTACCGTTATGAAGATATCGTCCGAGCACACAAGGTTGGGACACCCTGTATATGATTTCACACTATTATACTCTAATGCTGTTAAAGGTTTCTTTAATTCTATATTTAGTTAGGACTTCAACCAATTCTGGAGTCGACTTTTGTTGCTTTCCATAACAGTCTCTCTACGTTTCAACGTTTTGTTAAAAATAGGTTTTGGTTTAAGTTTTCTATTTTTAGATTGTTACCGTTAAGTAGGTGAACCAAAGTAACACTCGTATAATAATTGTATGGCCAAAGTTCGACTTGTATTGAGAAGATGCCGAATCAACTTCATAACAATTTGACTAGTCATTAATTAATCAATCAGTTGGCCAGCGTAAATGTTTATAGTGTATGTGTAGCCATCTTTTCCAATAACTTAGAAATATTAATGCCGTACTTATGTCGCTTACCGGATATATATTGCAAAAATGATACCCGCCCTCTAAATGGCACCATGAACTTATCTATACAATAGTATTCTTCGGGGGTAAAAACTACTTGGAAATTTGTTTGTGCATGTTTCCTTCAGCACAAATTTCGTTGTGGAAAAAATGTAAGCAAGCCAGTAATGCTTCGAATCTATTTCGTGACATATTGGTTAATTTGTACTATATGTCGCATTTATGGATTTTAATTAGCCGGCATAGAATCATTGGTAATTCTACTGATAATTTTTTGTTCTGCAAACCAATTTGTTTCTGTCACCAGAAGCTACAGCAATTCAAAATTTTGTAATAACTAAGTGTACTAACTCCAATAATTCTCTCTAATGGAAACAAGAATGTAGGTACTTCTATACATATATATTGGTCTTTTTTTGTCTTATTTCCTTCGCTGCAAAAATCCTCGCTCGAGTAATCGGAACTCTCTAAATATGAAGGATCAGATTCAGATTCATTAGCAAATGGATTCTCCTGATATAGTATCTATTCACAAACAATAAAATATAAAATATTCACTAACAAAACAATCGCTGATTACGCACAAACCGCAATAAAGGCGTACAGATCCACATTAAACAAGTTAACGGAAACAACGAAACAACATGTGTGCAAAGAGCAGTGTTGTCGCTGAATTTTTTGATAATATTACCAAACTGTAAACAAAGGTGAAAGTTATAACCCGGAGGTTGACTTCTTATATAAAAGTACTGCATTCGTGTATGATACCTAACCTTCTAAATGCACTCTTTCTATGTGTATCAAATATGAACACCCATACTAAGATAAGAATATTCCTTTGGGTAGTAAATGTAATACGCGTGGGGTTGCATGTTTATGTAAGCAACTATTCCACATTGTTGTTCCTTTGTATGATTCAAAAAAAATGCAAGTCTGTTCAGCATGCTAAACGAAGTCTTACTTTTACAATAGCTTTCTCATTAAGTCCATGTTTGTGCAAATGACGCTTTAATTCAATTCCAGACGATTTCTGTATACTGAATAATGCCACCATCCTTTCCTGCGCCTTGCACTCACTACCGACATAACGAATGATTTAAAAAATTGGTCTTATATTTTAGGTGTTTCAATCTGTATACTAAATAAGCTTTTAGAATTTTGGGGACTTAGCACCTTCTGAATTTCATTACCAATATCACGTATACGATGGATTGTTCCACTTGATTTTATTCTGTAAGTTTTATGTGTTAAAAATTATCTGTTAATTCATTGTGTTGTTACTATGTTGGTGACTTACGAATTTAATAAATTACAGTTGGACTGATGAAGTGTTCGCGTGTAGCACGAAACGTTGCCACAAAAATAGATTAAAGTGGTTTTTGCATGCCCCTCCTAAACGAAGAAGTCTAAATTAATTAATTAATGTAATACGTATAAGTTTATTAACAGTATTTTACTGAAAACTGTTACCAAGTTGCATCTAAAAAATTTCCTCCGTCATTCATATCTTCGTCAAACGCATTTGTTTTTCCCTCTGAAACCGATTCGTTGCTTTCTAACAAATGCGAACACATCTATGATTCTCAGAAGTATCTGTCTATGTCTTTGTACTTCATTTTCTTTGTTTCTTGTAATTCTTTGTTGATGTAATTTTTTATTATTATTTCTTTTATTTTGTACATATATACTTATAAATTACTTAAAAATTATCATGTCTTTTAGCAAATATAGTGCGTTCAGTATTGTACATCATGGAAATAAAACAAAAATTCAAATGTAAAAAATATAAATTCTTGTATGGATGAATTCTCCATTTGATAAAACGAAATCTTCTTCTGATTGAAATCGGTTTGCTTCGGTTGCAATGCATGATCTGACAAAAACAACACTTGGTCCATACATAAATGATTATGGCTGGTCAGAACAAAAAAGGTACTTGCGCCAACTGAGAATCTTCTACTTCTACGCAAGTATTCTTCTAGGAAACAAACTTCTTATCATTAATTATGATGGTGATGGATGTTTCTGTATTGCCCGGTTTTTTGAGATATTTGAAATTGTCTATGTATGAAGGTTGTATGAAGAACTGGTTATTCACACTTGTTCCTATGTTCCTCTTCCATAGTAGCTTTGTATTTTCTCCTTTTTTTCTTTAAAATAAAACAATCAACGTTGTCCGTGAGCCCTTGCACCTAACGCCATTAACTTTTTTCGTTTTGGTTCCGTTATTTCATACCCTGACTTTAACTTCTTTTTGTAAACCTTTTACTCTTAAAGTTTTACTAAGCAGGTACACTCTGTAGTCTTAATTATCACACCACTACAAAATAAACAGATAATAGTTATCTTGCTAAACTTGGCTTCTGCACTTCCCGAGGATAATTCTGAGAAATTTGTGTAAAAGCCTGCAATGGTAGAAAAATTTCTCTACGATTAATCCAATTAGTCGGATATGGCTAATAATTTCAGCATACTATTACGATGCAGTTGGTAAAATAATCGTTTTTAACAGAGGGTATTACTTATACAAAAATATCGAACAAAAAGCTTACCGAGATTCTTCTCGGTTTCTACCTTGTCCAGTTCGACTCTGCACGTAATTAATTGTTTTACTTCTGTTATATGTTCCTCCTTTACTTTTCTCTTCCCCCGCGTTGTCAGAAGTTTTTTCAGAGTACTGATTCATTACTATTTCATTCTTATTTCTGAATTTTCGTCATGTACGTATAATTAGTTCCATGTCGTATTTTGCAATTATATTGAGTGCACTCTTTAGATCTTCATAAAATTTAACTCTTTGAACTTTTGTTGTTCCTGTTTGAGCGCATGTGTATCAAACTGATTTTTTTAAATATTGACCTTCTATTTCTCAATAGGCTAATTTTTTCATTTACTTTTTTTCAACCTTTCCAATTATTGCAATAATATCACTGGTTTAATAAGTTCTTTAGAAGTTTCATCGTATCCTTTAAATCAGGCTAGAAGTCAATTGTGCTTTCCTACCATGACACTATTACCGTCGCTGTCTTGTTTTATTATTTATTTTAAATTTTTGTATTCGCCTTGCGACCCCAAGGTGGTTTTTTGCGGCGCCATTTGGGGTCGCGACAGATTAAATACCAATGCTTTAAGGAATCCGCCCACTTTATATGTGTTGATCGGTACGTGAATACTGGCACAATCATTTCATGCCCGGTTGCATAAACAAAAGTTAGCTATGTTAACTGACGACGTTGTCCGATATATAACGTGTTGCATACAAAACTATTAATTTGACAGTGTCGTTAAAAACAATTGATTTTGTACTTGACGATGCTTTAAGCAATCGTTAGCAATATGATTACGTAGTTAACTATACTGTCAAAACTAACAATGCTTTATGCAACCCGGCCAGAATCTCTCCGTGTGATGATACTACGTTCATTATGTAATAGTTTAATTTGCGTTAACCAAAACAAATTAAATTCGCATATATCTGCAAATGTATAAACTATTATTTTCAATAAATACTACTTAATTTAAATTCAAAATTGTACAATTAAGAATTTATTTAAACAGATTCATGTAGATTTACATTTCCTATTCGCATACAATTGAAAACAAGAAAATATATTTTTACAAATTAACTGTTAATTAAAATAGCAATAATCGGGAACTGAGACTTTGATATTACGCATTTACGTTACTTCTAAATAACGGCTAACACAGTCCCCAGTTATATGAATATACCTTTACCTAAATTTTAATTCTAAAGTAATCTCGCTACATAAAATGTTGAAAGCTTAACAAAAAAACGAAAAAAATTATATTGTAAAAAATGGGCCAAAAATAATAAATAAGAGTTAATTGAAAAATGCAGCTTACAGCATAATACTATCTCATAAAACACAATTCAATCGGTAAATTATGCTACACCAAAATGTCTCCGAACAATAACCGTTTTGTAATAAAGTAGTAACTAAATTAGCATTTAAAATTATTTGCATCACAATTTAATTTTACATAATCTCAATGTATAAGTTGAAAGTTCACGATAAATTTCTTCAGAATAATTTCATTGTATTTGAGGAATAATATCGAACTAAAAAATTCTATGCCTGCAATAAAAATTCTTGTCAATTATTTAATTTGGGGCGGATGTAGATAATTATAACCAATAAGTTATCTAACGCAGACGCATAATTAAGAATTAAATCTACTTAATTATTGAAATATTTTTGGCAACAAAAAATTCAGAGCAACCAAAAATTCCAAATGCGTTAATTAGTAGAAAATACTTGGCAGTTTTCGATACACCTAAATACTAGTTAGTCATTGACAATGGTCTAATAAAAAGACAATAGATTTTAATTATACATAAATGTACATTAGAAAGTAGACTAACATTTTCAAAAAATAACATTAAACGCAGTTTAGAACTACGACGTTAGTCATACAATAAGTCAAATTTGGCTGTCCTAGATTTTATAAAAACAAGTAAGTTTAGAAAATGAACCCAAGATAAACTAATACTCAAGTGTGTTGGAACCTCTGCGTGAGGTTTAAATTCTAAAAATGTAACAACAGAAAAAGAGCATTGTTGATAATTGACTATTATTTATTTTATAGCTAGCACATGAATACCTACATTTACTTTGAACAACATTTATTCATCTCAATTTTATTAAATCAGTTAAATCTGCAAATTACGTCCTATTTATTGACAAACCTTGAACAAAATTTGCACTTAATTCGTTTATGTCTGCACATTAACACGTGCTGACGTCAATATGTAGTTACAAAATGTTAAACATTTTAAAGTCATTCCTTTGAAGTTATGAAAAATTTAAATTATATACTAGTTAGCCAATAAGTCGTACTCACCTACATTTTAAATTTCATATAAGCGAGATGATTTTGAAAGCTTCTGTATATGCATTACACAACAAATTAGTTCTTTTATTTGAATTCTAAATTCCTACTTTTTTGGCAACTCGAATTATATAAAACAAATACTATATCGTGATAACACGCAACAGAAAACTATTCGTGTACACTAAATATTAACAATAGAAACTGGGTCGTCAATGCTCACCGACAATTATTACAATGTGGAAACTTAAATAGATTGAAAGTTCTGACCCAATGACCAATGACCTCTAACTGAAATACAAACTGCAAGTTCATTTAACTTAATTTGTTTGGTGATCAATATTGAAAATGTCCGTTACAATTAATCAAATCACAATGCGTTATTCATGTAAAATAATTATTATAAACTTACAATTTATAATTTTATTTGTATACTTTAAATTTATTTGCGATTATGCACTATCAGTTTTATTTTATTTGTTTATTTTAATTTTTTAAGTGAATTATGCATCATACCCAATTTATTTTATTTGTATGTTCTATATTTAATAGCTATGTTCGGTATAATGTTTATTTTTTTTCTATACATTTTCATGCTTTTAGTTAGGTTTATTAAAACGTAATCGTTTTAAGGTGGTCGCTATGTTAAATAATGTACATTTTGTAAATTTATGTATCCTGTAATTTGATACGCTTTGAATTTGTTCTAAACTCGCGCCCTCTTAGTCCTTTGTCCACTGATCCAAATGATTTTCAACCCTTGACACCCGCTCACTTCTTGATTGGAAGAAAGTTAACAACTTTACCAGATCCAAATGTAATAACGTTGCCAGAAAATCGTTTATGTACGTTTGAAAGGATAGAACAATTGCATCAGCATATCTGGAAACGATGGAACAAAGAGTATATCTCAGAACTGCAGCAACGAACAAAATGGAAAACAAATTATTCGCTATTAAAGAAAGATACTCTTGTTGTTATTAAGGAAGACAACGTCCCGCCGCTTCAATGGAAACTTGGACGAATTGTTGAAGTACATCCCGGTAAAGATGGAATAGTGAGAGTGGTTAGTGTTAAAACTGCAAACGGTGTTGTGCTGCGATCCTTTGCAAAAATTTGTGCTTTACCAAAACAATGAAGTTATAGTGTAGTACTAAACTTTACTGTTACAGTGTATTATAAACTTACAATTTATAATTTTATTTGTATACTTTAAATTTATTTGCGATTAATCACTATCAGTTTTATTTTATTTGTTTATTTTAATTTTTTAAGTGAATTATGCATCATACCCAATTTATTTTATTTGTATGTTCTATATTTAATAGCTATGTCGGTATATATAATGTTTATTTTTTTTTTTTTTCTATACATTTTCATGCTTTTAGTTAGGTTTATTAAAACGTAATCGTTTTAAGGTGGTCGCTATGTTAAATAATGTACATTTTGTAAATTTATGTATCCTGTAATTTGATACGCTTTGAATTTGTTCTAAACTCGCGCCCTCTTAGTCCTTTGTCCACTGATCCAAATGATTTTCAACCCTTGACACCCGCTCACTTCTTGATTGGAAGAAAGTTAACAACTTTACCAGATCCAAATGTAATAACGTTGCCAGAAAATCGTTTATGTACGTTTGAAAGGATAGAACAATTGCATCAGCATATCTGGAAACGATGGAACAAAGAGTATATCTCAGAACTGCAGCAACGAACAAAATGGAAAACAAATTATTCGCTATTAAAGAAAGATACTCTTGTTGTTATTAAGGAAGACAACGTCCCGCCGCTTCAATGGAAACTTGGACGAATTGTTGAAGTACATCCCGGTAAAGATGGAATAGTGAGAGTGGTTAGTGTTAAAACTGCAAACGGTGTTGTGCTGCGATCCTTTGCAAAAATTTGTGCTTTACCAAAACAATGAAGTTATAGTGTAGTACTAAACTTTACTGTTACAGTGTATTATAAACTTACAATTTATAATTTTATTTGTATACTTTAAATTTATTTGCGATTATGCACTATCAGTTTTATTTTATTTGTTTATTTTAATTTTTTAAGTGAATTATGCATCATACCCAATTTATTTTATTTGTATGTTCTATATTTAATAGCTATGTCGGTATATATGTTTATTTTTTTTTTTCTATACATTTTCATGCTTTTAGTTAGGTTTATTAAAACGTAATCGTTTTAAGGTGGTCGCTATGTTAAATAATGTACATTTTGTAAATTTATGTATCCTGTAATTTGATACGCTTTGAATTCGTTTGTCCGGCATAAGGGTGTTACCACCGGCAGAGTCGTAGATGAAGAACGAATCCACAAGGGTGAACACACGTGTTAAGTTTTGCACTTTCAAGTTTCATTTTTATGTGTGTTAAATATAAGTTTTATTCGAAACAAATTAGTTTTATTCAAGCATCAGCGAACAACTAAACATTTTGGTCCTTCGAGCCGGATGTCAAGGGTTGAAAATCATTTGGATCAGTGGACAAAGGACTAAGAGGGCGCGAGTTTAGAATTGATTCAATATGCGCTAACAAAGTACACAATTGCTCAAACGTAAGTAGAGCGTTACCAATTACTCTTCTCATATGATGTTTAATACTTTTAACGCTAGATTCCCACAATCCTGCAAAATGAGGAGAATGAGGTGGTATAAAATGCCACTCAATACCAATCTTTGAAGAAGCATGCGATAAGTTTTTATGATTGTTTTTCAAAAATTTATAAAGTTCAAATAATTTTGAATTTGCGCCTACATACGTTGTTCCATTATCCGAATAAATTTTTAACGGTATTCCTCTGCGTGCGATAAAGCGTTTCAATGCCAAAATAAAACTATCAGTGGTTAAATCGCTAACCAGCTCAATGTGCACCGCTTTAGTAACTAAGCAAATAAAAAGACAAACATAACATTTTGAGCATTTACTTCCTCTACCCTTGCGATCTTTAATCAGTAAGGGACCAGCATAATCAGTACCCAGAATAGAAAATGGAAAATTTTGTGTTACTCTGTCAAATGGTAAATTACCCATTATTGGATTCATTAACTTCGGAGCAACTCGAAAACATTTGACGCATGAATTTACAACACGTTTAGCTAAATTTCGGCCAGATGTGGACCAAAACTTTTCACGTAAGGTAGACAGTAAAAGTTGTGGTCCAGCATGCAATAACCTATTATGTTCGCGTTCAAACAATAACTTAGAAAATAAATGTTTACCAGAGATTAAGTACGGGTGTTTTTTATCAAAATTAAAATCAGAATTCATTAATCTACCACCTACGCGTATTAATCCGTCATTATCTAAAAATGGAGAAAGACTTATAATGTTACTGCCTTTGTTTAAAAGTTTACCTTGACTAAGAATTTTTATTTCACAAGGAAATGATTGTGACTGCGATAAACGAGTCAAGCAGAGAAGAGAATTATCTAATTCCTTTCTAGTTAAAAACCCAATGATTTTTGAATCAGGATTTAAACAATTGTTTTAAATCTCAAACAAAATGCAATTGTTTTTTCTAATACACTAAGATCTGAGTATCGATCAAAGGGAAACCAATTGATATGAGTACTGTTAAGCCTATGCACAGTATTTTTCATTTCAGGTCATTCATCGGTTGTTTCCTTTAAACTAGGCCAAAGCGTTTCAGGATTATATAAAACTTCTGGACTGTTCCACCATAAATCATTATTTTCAAGTACTGAAGGCATAACACCCTGGATAATAAATCAGCCGGGTTAAATGCGGTGGGAACATGTCTCCAATTATAATTACCTGTCAGAGTTTGAATTTCAGCAATTCGATGTGAGACAAACGTTTTTAATTGACTAGGCGAGGTTTTAATCCAACCAAGAACAATCATGGAATCCGTCCATAGGTAACAACAAGAAATAGGACAATCTAAAGCGTTATATACATGTTTCACTAATCTACTTAGCACAAGCGCTCCGCAAAGTTCAAGTTTTGGGACAGTAATTGTTTTTAACGGAGCAACTTTGCCTTTAGAACAAAGCAGTTTGCAATGAACGTTACCATCATTCGATATGCATCGAATGTAGACACAAGATCCATAAGCCAGGGTGCTAGCATCTGAAAATCCATGTATTTCAACAACCTTTGAATGTGCAGAGATTACGTGTCGAGGAATTTTAGGTTGTTCAGTTTTGCCAATTCAAATCGAAAATTAATCCACTTAATTTGTAAATCCACGGGAATGGATTCATCCCAATCTAATTTGTGCAACCAAAGTTGTTGCAGAACTAATTTGGCGACCACCGTGCAAGGATTAAGCAGTCCCAACGGATCAAATACTTGAGATAAGTCCGATAAAATTGATCTTTTCGTAGTGCTACTTTCTTTATACTCAGATATTGAATAAACCAAATAATCGGTTTCAAAATGCCACGAAATGCCTAACGTTTTTGTATATTCATTAGAACCTAGATTTAATAAATGTGGGTGAATAAAATCAGTATTTACATTTTTCAATATTCGAGGGTCATTTGCAATCCATTTTCTTAATGGAAAACACCCTGAATTTAAAACTTTGAGTAAGTCGGCACACAATTCTTGTGCTTCTTCAAGAGAATTAGAACCTGATAGTATATCGTCTACATAAAAGTTATTGCATATGATTTTTGACACCTTTGGATATGTAAGCTTACAATCAATTCCCAATTGATGTAAACTTCGAATAGCTAAGAACGAAGCGGAAGCCGTGCCGTACGTAACAGTATTTAGTTCAAATGCTTGGATTTCTTTAGAAGGATCGTCTCTCCATAAAACACATTGCAAATGCCGTTGAGAATGATGGACTAACACTTGCCGATACATTTTCTGTATGTCAGCCGAAAACACATACCGATATGAACGAAAACTTACTAAAATAGAAAAGAGGTTGCGTTGCAGTACAGGTCCGACCATTTGCAGATTATTTATAGAATATCCAGACGTAGAGGGAGAAGAACCATTAAACACAACACGTAATTTTGTGCTAACGCTCTCTTCTTTAAGCACACCATGATGAGGTAAGAAATAAGAGTCTTCGATATTGCATTGTGTAGGGGTCATGTGACCAAGATCACGGTATTCACGCATAAATTCAAAGTATTTAAGACGAAGAGACTCGTTGTTTTTAAACCCTTTTTCAAGAGAATGTAAACATTTTACAGCATTGAAATAAGAATTTCCTAATTTTGTCGAATCATGTTTGAAAGGAATCTTAACAATAAATCTGCCGCAGTTGTCTCTAGTGGTATTAGTAACATAATGGTTTTCACATTCTATTTCTTCGACAGACATTGGATTAGAAGAAGGTAATTCTTCCAGTTCCCAAAAGCGTGAAAGCTGGTCTTGAATACTTAAAGAAGAGGATATAAAACAACTGACTTGACCTTGAACAGTGTCTTGCTTTAATGAACCGCTAACAACCCAACCAAGACGAGTATTTTGCAATTTGGGTTGATTTCGTCCAAGAGATATTTGACCAACAGATAATAAATCATAAAAACAAGTGACGCCTAAAAGAATGTCAATCTCTCCAGCAACATTAAATTCTGGATCCGCTAAGAAAACATCTGTTGGAATATTCAAATGAGAAATATTTACTGAAACACTTGGAATTGTGCCAGTTATCAAAGGTATTACTAAACAAGAAATGTCAAGTGAAAATGTCGAATGCATAGCCATCAAATGAATTTTACATTGTGAATCAATTTGTGAAAGAGAATTAGCTATCCCCATTACGTGTATCTTTGCCTCACTTTTTGGCAAACCTAATTTTTTAAACAATTTAGTAGTAATAAAGTTGCTTTGACTTCCAGAGTCAAGAAGCACTCTTGCCTGGTGATATTTGCCATTCGAATCAAAAACATTAACAATTGCAGTAGATAATAAAACAGTGCTGTTGTTGGAAACAAATGATGAAATTGTGGCATCGATAGTTGAAGGGTTCGGACCTTCTTCTAGAGAAGGATTTCTTGAAATATGTAGAAGCGTATTATGTTTTGATTTACAAATACGACATCTATACATTGATCTACAATACTTTGAAGTATGGCCTTTACTAAGACAATTTAAGCACATACCGAGATTTCTCACTTTTGTAATTCGCTCAGAAGTGTTAAGTTCTTTAAATTTCTCGCAGCTGTATATTAAGTGAGCAGCTTTACAAAAGTGACAAACGGGATCAGTCGCAACCAAAGATTTTGAGCGCGTTTCACGAAAATCGGAAGAATTAACCTTTTTACTTTGTTCAAGCGTAGATAACAAAGAAGCTTTCTTTTCTAAAAATTTAATGAGTTCGCTTAATTGAACCATACTATTATCGGTTCTTGCATTCTCAAATTCCCTTGAACTATTTGGGTCCAATTTGGAATACAACAAATGCACCAAAAATATATTTCTTTGATCGACTGGATCTACTAAAGTATCTAAAGACCTTAAATTTCTTTGAAACGAATCGATAAAGTTTCTTATTTTTATAGATGACTCATTAATAATTTTTTCTAAGCTAAACAATGATTTAACGTGATGAAATATCAGCGTTCGCGAATTATTATATCGGTCGTTTAATCCATCCCACGCAATTTTATAATTTAACGCGGTGGTAGGAATGTTCTTAAAAGATTCGGCAGCTTTACCTGTCAACGAGGCTCTAAGGTAATGCAACTTGTGTACATCGACAAGATCGCTATTCTCGTGAATAAGGCTAGTAAACATGTCGCGAAAGTGCAACCATGTTTCGGGATTGCCATCAAATGTCGGTAATTCAATCGAAGGTAACTTAATATGGCGCTTTTTAATTTGAGATTCAGGAGAACATGCACGAGAATTTGAATTAGAAGACCTTAATGAAAGTCTAGATACTGATCCTAACTGAAAGGGCGAACCTTCGCGTGAATCTATCGCTTTAGATTCATCAGAATTACTCAAATAAACGTTTGCAATAGACATTAATTTAAAATATCTTTCTTCAAAATTAGCTGTTTCTGCATATTCATTTTCTAAATTATCGGAATTGTTTTCAATTTGATCTTGTATATCACAAAATAAATTTAAAAGCGGTTCAACGGTAGACACTTGCATACGCAAACGCGTCAAATCTTCTACTGATAACGGCAAATTATTATCAACATGAATTTTTAATTGATTTAAATAAGTTTCAAAACGAGTTAGTTTTGCCTTAATTTGTCCCCGTTTCTTAATTGGATCCATAATGCGTAATTTAGAAAAAGTTAAAAATCGAAAATAAAACAACAAGCGTCGAGGAAGCGTCGGTGCTTAAAATGAATGATGAACGAATGTAAGCAAGCGTCAATTTAAAACAAATTAATTCCCAAATTTGAATCGCAATAATACCTAAAAAATCGCTTACGAAGCGTCAAACAATTGTGTACGTTATTATCGCGTCGATAAAAAGGAAGGAATAAATGGAATCACTTACTTGTACGATTACGTGTTGAAACTGCATCAATTAAGTTTATTCGAAATATGTACTTCTTGCATCCGGCTCTGTAGGACCAAAATGTTTAGTTGTTCGCTGATGCTTGAATAAAACTAATTTGTTTCGAATAAAACTTATATTTAACACACATAAAAATGAAACTTGAAAGTGCAAAACTTAACACGTGTGTTCACCCTTGTGGATTCGTTCTTCATCTGCGACTCTGCCGGTGGTAACACCCTTATGCCGGATAAACAAATTCAAAGCGTATCAAATTACAGGATACATAAATTTACAAAATGTACATTATTTAACAATAATAATTACGTAAACATGACTCTAAAAACGTCAACCATTTTAATACGGATACTATAAATCAATAAGTACTGTTTTTTACTATAACCATATTTAAAAATAAATTAATGATCAATTATACTATACATATTTGTTTAATATTGAAATTACATTTATAGAATTAATTGTAATGTCACTGTTATACAGCAATTATGTAACAATAGTCAAGTATGTACTCAATTTATTTAGAACTGAGTGAGTGGTTGACCCTAAGTGAGTGAACATGCGAGATTGAAATAAGAAACTACAACTAATTTGACGCCTTTACACTAACACATATTTGCCACTCGCCAAAAACCAATCTCGAAACAAATCCCAGTTACTCATCACGTATCCATATGAGCACATCTAGAGACGTTTCAATACATACGTACATACAGTTTGTTCTAAAATGTAGACGTTTTTTAGGTAAAATCTTCAGCATCATAGCAATAGCAACCAAAAACGAGCTAACCCCTAAATAGCCTCTGCAACTCATCTTAACATCATTTCATGTCATAGATTTTAGTTAAGCCATTTTTTTCAAATCTTAAAACTTTTCTCTCTTTTTGTGTAAACAGTACAATTAAGGAATTGTACAAATTAGTAACTGTAAATACGAAAATCGATTTTTACGTTTTGCATTGATTTCTTTTGTGTTGACAATTCGTAACAGAAAAGTCCAAAATACCATCATACATTTGATTTGACTAGAGCAATTACTCTTAGTTTTTCACATGACATTTGGTTTTTGGTACATCAGCTAAGCGGATCATCGAGTTGATACTTTTTAAAGTATTTTTTTCTGTCAATGTGTTTAACAGGTCTATTATAAGACCAATCAAAAATTGAGAGACGGATAAAACTGAGCTGCATTTGGGAAACGGAGAGATATTCTAACAACAACAACAGTTAAGAATAGCTCAAATACCTATGGAGTGGAAAAGAATATCTTTAGAAGATAGGTGGACAAACATAAAAATCACACTAATGTGAAGTGACACTTTCACTGTCCATAGGGCACATGTGAAGGATCACACGTTAATGGTGGACATATGATTCAATGTACTAAACAAATTGTTCAGTCAATTGCAACTGGAACGTTTAATAGTGTGTATTAAAAATACGTTGCGAAGTTGCGGATAGACATACTTACTCAACATACTTGTATTGATATGAAAGTTCCTCCAAAACTTTAAAGAAAAATTAAAATCAACAGATAGACGTGATGGTCATGGGCGGGGACCGTACAACAGATAATAGATGGACGAAGAAAATAAAATCCAGTTGAAATTGTGATATGAAAAACGTGAAATACGAATATCACCCTTCAGATGGACTAAAGACATAAAACGCATTGTAACTGGATACAGAAAGCACAGGACAGAGATTTGTGGAAAATAATTAGAGAAGGCGACATCAGAAAAGGATAGATTTATAGGCATATGATGATCCTGATGAGACCTATAAGAAACAACATACTTAGCATTAGTAAATGAAAAACAAGAACTGATTCTATGCAAAAAATGTCTTAAAAACAATAACTTAAGCGACCGGTATAGATACAAGTATATTTATTAGTAAAACATTAAATAATACAGAGTGATCAATCTCAAGTATTAAACACGTGACCATAATAACTAAGTTTAATCTCTATATAAAATATTTTGACAAGTTATATTTTTCTGTACATCAGAAATTTGCATAATGTTTAAATTATAATAAAAAACAATTTTAAATTTCTTAGTTTAGTTACAATAGCCGACACCATTTTTATGGCTGACTTAACAATCTGTAATTGTAGTATTTGCATTGTTTTAAACATAAACATTCAAACATAGGTTATCACGTCACATTTTTATAATAATATTGTAACAAGCTCGAGCATGTCGCGGCTGTTCCGCGAAGGGTAACGGTAAATACAAAGGATATGTCACGCATTCCAGAGAGAAATTTTAATAAATTTGTGATCGCGGAATACACTAAAATCGAAACTTCTGGAATCAATACATGCAGATATAAATGTTGCAGTCGACGGAGTGATTCGTTTACTGTTTAATGTTGACGCATTCTGGCCAGAAACAAATGAAATGACACTGTACTGTCACTTATTTAAGAAAGTTAGAAACAGTGTTCCACAAGTTGTGTTATGCGTGATTTTCAAGAATGGAAAACCGTGCAAAAGGCTGTAAAAATTCTCCGGGCAGTTTTTGTTATGTTTGTAGACTATATATTTTGTTATAAAGAATATTTTGGCTTCAAAATTTAAAATGAAGACAAAATATGGGTACCACATACACTATTGGCCATAAAAATAGCAGCTTTTGGCAATTCTAGGTATTTTGAAGTTAAATACAGTCTGCTGTCGTTTATCCGGGTGCGGCTTAACCGGTTTGCGAATTCATCGTGTTGCAATATTAGCTGCGGTTTATCCGGTTTTGTTGATTAACCCTGCTTCAAAAACGCCGAAAAGCTTTACACGATGTATGCGCGACACGCGACGAAGTGTTTAGTGCTTACAGTAGAAGTTGAGCTTTGAGAGCGATTAATCTGTTCGTGGAACTGCGTAAAGTGTTTGTGTACTTGATGTAACATGTCTACCAAACGTAAACGTGTTGTCTTAAAGCAGCAAGTTTTGTGTTATATATAGAAAATGTTTTTATTTTCTACTGTACAATAAATCAAATAAACAAATTATGAAAAGATTACTAAAAATCGTCTTACGTAAAATTGGGAACGTCAATCATTTTTGGCGCAGCTAATGTAGTACCAACATTTTTGTTAACGATGTAACATAATTATCGAAATAATATGTATTGAAAACCACAATTTCGATAATCATAGTGAATCGCATTCTAAAAGGGGTGTTAAATGATAAGAAACTAAAATTGCATTGGTCAACTTTTATCTCCAAAGGAGATTACTTACGAATAAGTTGCAACTTAAAATCCAACGGCGTGTATCATAATTCGAAGACATTTAAAAACTAAATATACACATATGAATAATTCGGTTATTATGATTTTTAACAAGTTTTTTTGTAGCACAGATATATTATTGTTGCGATTT
Organism: Aquatica leii; assembly: GCA_035610365.1. Lineage (NCBI taxonomy): Eukaryota > Metazoa > Arthropoda > Insecta > Coleoptera > Lampyridae > Aquatica > Aquatica leii. Next base: position 155,531,054 of record CM069433.1, read on the forward strand.
AGGTGAAAAGAGTGAATGTATTTTCACCGCAAATATATTATTTTTCAAAACTACCTACTATTTTTTTTAAATAAACAATTTCACATTAAAAAAGTGGCGTTAAGAAACTGAAACGCATGATTGTACGTTACTGTAGTCTAATCGTGGCCAAAGGAGCAAGAGTTTACGTAAATGCCTTCTTGGGTTAAAGCTTTTTTTAGTAGGTTATCGTTATAGTATTTATTTTTTTTATTCCGTTATAAAATATTGACAAGTTTAATGATGATTTTGTAAAACCTGTTACATTTTAACTTGGACAAAAACATAGCTTCTCAATAAAAACTTAAAAACGAGGAAGATATAAGCGATGCTTTGAATGCGAAGATTAGAACGTCTTCAGGGTTTGGACCGTGTTGATGTTGTAACCGAAGTTGCCAACCTTTCGCATAGATTTTCGATTTCGGTTACAACATCAACGGTCCAAAACTGGTAGACGTTCGAATCGATGTTTTAAATGTGTCATTTTTAAGAGATCTGACGTATGTTCCTTCTAACGAACCACATCTCATTACTCGATCAGATCTGAATGACTTGATACGGAATTTGAGTTTAACCAAATAAAGATATTTCAGGAATGGAAAAACGATATCAGGGTAGGTGAGATCCCATCATGATGGGAGATTATTGCTGGTTTCTCATTAGAGAAGGCAACAGCCAACTTAAAAGATAGAAATAACTCTATTTATGAAAAACTTTGATATGTCAGCAATTGTCTTTTGTGTACACTTGTACATGTAAGTGTTTTTGTATTCTTGATACTAGTTAACCATACTATGTCATTAAATTTTTACTATTTTTTTATAACTTTTGCCTAACAAAATTTAATTACTAGCGTAGTATGATTTTAACTCTAAAACAAGACGTGTGGTGGTAAGATTTTGTTTTTGATTATACTTTCATTTTAAAATTGCCGGCTATTGTTATCATTAAAAATGGTACAATAAATACTATGAAACAAAACTTTGTAACATTTAAATAAATACAACTGTTACAATGGTACAGGTACACTCGTAACAAAGACTTAGAGCAAGAACAAAGTAAATTTTTTTTAAACCATACACATGCGATAACTTTTGCATTTGCCATTTTTGGGTATGCAAAACAATTTTTCTTAATGCAGACACGACAAAGAATGACTAATAAATTACGAGTACAAAATAAAACTTAAAAAATTGTTGGTAGTTATCACAGAAATTCGAAACGACATAAAGAAATTTACAATTAATTTAATACACAAGGATCAAGAAAATAGAATACCCATATATACGATGATTTATAGATTGATTAAATCAAGAACCACTCGGATCACTTTCAAGGTGAATACCAAGGCTCTTAAAGGTTATATTATAATATGTAATTGTATAAACATGTTAATAACGATGTTAATCATAATCTATCATCATACTGTTACATTACGCTGTAACGCCTAGAAAACAGATATCAATGCATGTTCCTTAATTGCATAGTATAAAACTGTCATCTGTTGTACAAGTACATATTCACTTCTGGCATTAAAAAAATAATAGTGTTAGAGTTTGTATTAATTAACCTTGCTTTCGGTCCATATAAGACTATTCCCTTTATGGTCATTTTGTATATTTTCTACTTTGTTTAAAAATGCGTTCAATGTTAAAGAAAGAAAACATGAAATACTATCTGTAAATGTTTACTTTTTTCTTGAAAATCATAAAAAAGTGTAAGAGATTTAAAAAAACTCAGGTTGAACTACTGAAAAGTTTTCGGACGTCTGTAAGTATTCTTCGTTGCATCCTAATTTAACTAAGCAACCTTTTAATTGGCGGAGTCTTCTTCCGGATCAGTGGTTGTAACCGTCTATGCCACATTCGTATATATTATATAAAGTCCAGCTAAATGTTCTTCATTTAAGACCTAAATACTTTTGATAACAGAACAATATATTCAATGTATGACCTACTGAACTACTCACAAATTATACATAATTTAACACGATCGTATATTTTTTCACTGACTGTTGAACCGATGACAAAGATCTATTATAAATTCACCATCACGTGTATGTACTTTCAATCCATCGCCTGCGTTGCTGACATCTTCAAAGCTTTATAAGTTCATTATGTTTACCACAAATATATACATAAATCCGATGCTTAAATTATGTCAGTCGATTTAAAACTAATTGGTATTCGCCCTTTCTTTATGTAGTTTTTAATTACACTTTATTAGTCGATTTAGTGCCATATCCACGTTTATTTTTATATTTACTTATTCAAGGTTCGTATAAACATCTACATTTTTATTGTTAACTTTATCGGTAAATGTTTTAATCCCAAAAAACTAGTTGACACATTACTTATTATTTGATGTACAGTAAGAATACCAAGCGCATGATTCTGGACCATCTCAGTTGTATACTTTCTAGATTGTCGATGTTTACAGGAGTAAAAACAAAGCCTGCTATTTTACACGTGCCACATACGCCGTCCGGTACACCCTTGCTCCAAGAAATTCCATGAAAAATTGTATACATTTAAGATCTGGTCTATTAGTCTTATACAATTAGAACAAATGACATGAGGCGGTAAAATATTAAAAAGATGTAGTAAACGTGTCCCTCTTTTGACTCCATTAGGAAGGCTGTCCAAAATCGAAGAGTTTCTCAGTCCTTAGAAGAATGAACATCTCTACGATAGCTGGCTGGGCAATGTAATCAGAAACAGAATTGCTGCTAAAAGATGTCTGCAAGGAGGAGTGTTATCGCCGCTATCGTGGAGCTTAATGATGTTATCACTATATTTATATGTGGCAAGTTCGGAGGAGTTCTTTCAAACCTTATAAAAAAAACTGAAAATGGTGGAAAATTGGTGAACGACAGAGAGGCTAACTGTCAACCCTGCCAAGACAGCAATAGTAGCCTTTAAAGAAACTTCAATTGCGGGAGAAAGAATTTCTACTAAGTAATGGCGTTCAATACTTGAAACTCAGTTTAGAGACTAAATTAACCTTTAACGCTCACGTAGAGAGAACAATCAACAAAGCTACTCGGGTATTTGGGGCGTGTAGAAGTCTGATAGGTAAAACAGGAAGACTAAAACCAGAAATAATTGTTTTGATATATTCTAGGGTAGTAGTTCCCACAGTCACATTTCGATTTCTAATTTTGTGGTATAAATCCAACAGAAGAGAATTCATAACAAAACTCAGTAAGTTACAGAGACTGTCTAGAAATCACAGACAATTTCGACGACGCCCACTGCAGCAATCGAAACGGGCCGGTTAAAATCTAACATATGGGAAAACACTCTTGCTAGAGTAGGATACCATACCGACATTTTTAATCAAATAAACAAAAACTACATGCCAAGCATAAAGTCAGACAGAATTTGTCCAATTATTCGCTTCCACAAACATTATCTGGTTGTTATACTAACAAAGAAAAAAAAGTATATAGACAACAACCGAAAAAGTAGGTTCCAAAACTGAAGCAGGAATCGCTGGTAGTAGATCAGGGAGCAACTTTAGCGTAAACCTGGACTGTCTAGTAATCGCATTCCAAGCAAAAATTATTGCAATACCCGATTGTGTTCAGGATTTGTTAAGATGAAGAAATTAGGACAAACATTGCTTCTTATAGCAATAAGACTTAAAATTACTCGAGTCTTTCATAACGTAAAAACATTGCCTTCACACGTTGTATTTTTTAGTTAGTAGTTTTTAGTTTTTTAGTTCACTGAACAATGCTTTTCTAATAAAATCTTTTTGATTCCTTGATCCTAACATTTTTTGCAAGTCTGTGTTAGAAGTGTCGACTTTACTCTTGTCTCTATTTTTTCTGATCGTTCCTAGTACTTTTTGTTCTTACATATATAAATCCATTATAGTATTTAATAAATTCTTTTAGCTTTTTTATCCAACATTTTATGTATTTTCTGTAACGAATTGATTAGTAATTTATTTCATAGACATTTGACATATGAACAAACGTGGCGTTGGTTGCGTTTCGTTCGTCGCATAAAATAATTTTAGTTGTATTTTCAATGTATACCAGACAGGAATCTCTTCGATATCTAAGGATCACATCCTTTTTGTTATTAATTAAAATCTTATATAAAATACTATTGTATTATATAAACGCACATTCAGTATGTAGTTCCACTATTTATTATTGTAATTATCAGATTTCCATAATTTTAACTAACCTTGTTTAAACCAGTGCTTTTGTAATTGGGGCATGCTAGGGACTAGTATTATGCAAAGTTGCTCATTAAGAACAATTAAAACATTGTCAATTGTGATATTTTCCAACTAAAAATAAAAACGTTTATTGCTTAAAACTAAGAGACAAAATTTTCCTTTAGTGAAAAACGACCCTTTAATACTTTCGAAGACAATGATTTATGTATCTTTCATCTATCTTTTAATTAACTCAAATGCCCCAAAACGGCATGGAAAGAACAAGAAGTAAATCAATTTGATGTTACATAATACAAAATTAAAATAGGCGTAATCAATACGTTAGTAGTGCATGTGTTAAATTTTGCTGTGCAATGAAATTTGTGTTAGGTGTATCAATCAATAAATACTATACAACATAGACATTCGAGCCCGAAAAAGATATTTACTTACGATAGACATTCTATAGCGGTAAAAGGGCGGTTTCTTACACTATCGATTAATTTTGCGAGCAACCAGGAGTTATGTCGAAAATATCTACCTTTCCCGCTATTTGTACTACAAAATGAATTAAATTGCTCGGAATTTTTAGTAAAATGTATTTACTAGTGGAATTTTATATTTTAATATTTAGATTTCAAAAAATTAAAATTTTCTGTTTCCCTATTTTTCATGTTATTAAATCACAACTAGTTCAAATATTTTTAATTAATTAATCAGCAGTGTTCTTGTAATCTGATATTTGTTCATGTATGCAATCTGATTGTGGTATTGTTCCATGTTTAACATTTCTAGCATTTCGTGGTGATACGATCTGATAATTTCAAACATTCTGTAACTCCAACAAAAATGAACCATAATGGACGCGCACGAATTTGAATACTTCAAAAACGTTAAAAAAGGATAGTTTTCTTTTTATATCATGAACATAAGCTAAACAAGATGTCCACTTTTTCAAGGATCTTCACAACAACAACAACAACATATACATGATCACCCACATTTGCAGAAACTTATAATTCAAAAACTATTGTCGAAATAAAGCTACTGAAGCTTTAAGAAGGTGGAAGATTGCAACCAATAAAATAAAATGGTTTAAGCTTTGGAAACAGGTCTCGAAATAGAAATATCGTAAAACCATGTACTGCGTGTGAGTATATAACTTAAATATAGTGTAACAAATTTTAAAACTAATTTATTAGACACAAAATATTTACATGTTTATAACTACACGAACTAATTATATTGAAACGTTCAAGAAATTACTTGCAAACGCAAGAGCCTTCTAGAAGGCTGTTATCTATTTTCTAGAAGTTATAGCGAAAAGTGAGGAACGATCGAGAAGGCACGAGACAGATCGTAGGTCAGTTATTATCGAAACGCGAATGCAGCTGTATTAAGAAGATTATCCAAGTGAAGATAAATAAGTGATTAGCACGTGCGAAGTTTTAAATAAATAACAGTGTACACCGAATCGAGTGAACGTGACTTATAGTGTAAACAAACAATTGTGAAGCTACCCGCGGACGTTATCTTATCTCGTGTTAGTGATAGTGTTATACAACGGTTATACATAAATTCGTGTAAGTGTTTTCATTAAATATTATTATTAGATTTAATTAGTTCGGTTAATTTAAAAGTGTATATATTTCTAGAATAAGTAAACATAATTTTTAGTCGTTTTAAATAAAGTAGTTTTTAATAAATAAATACGCAACAATATCTAACGATATTTAAGAAAAACTATTACACTACTTCATGTATTACAATCACTCGAAAAATAATGTCCGCGGATAACTTCTGTTTATCTTAAAACTAACACTTGTTTACATTAAGGGGATTGTTTAGTAGTTTTACTAAAACTCAAAATGGCAATTTTTTTCTAATAATTTAATTTTTTATTTTTCATTTTATGAATACAAACATATGAGATGAAGAGGTTGGCACATGCTTAAAATATGTAAATACATTGTAAGAAGATCCCCTTGGTAAAAGATTTTAGAAAATGCAGTATTTACTAAATTTATTAATTATTTTATATAAAACAGTAAAAGTCAATAAAAACGTTATTAAGTAAAATTTTAATTTTTTTTTACCATAGAGAAGTAATTATTACTATTTGACATAGAACAATATATGGAATGCCATTAACATATAATTTTAAAAGGTTAATAATTGTAAAATAAATTGATTGTATACGGAACAAATTTGCAAACTGTGGGAAAACTAGGCAACACATCTTACTTTTTATGATTTGAAAATCTGTAGTAAGAGATACCTATAAGGGTACACTAAACGTTGGTGTAGGGCAAGTTAATCCCATTGTTCAAGAATTTTACCTGAAACGGTAGTATATATACAGATAGAATGACTAAGAGGATAATAATAATGAAATCATGTAAAATAAGTTAACTACGATGTTTGTTTACAATAAAAATATGTCACTTAACACTAAAAGCTGGCAGTTTCTCTACTATTAAAAAGTACCATCAAATCAATATAAAAATTAACAGAAAATACAACAAGTTCTACTGTAAGGTTGATAAACACTCTAATAGTCATTATTCACTTTGTATATTAAGAAACGTATCCCTAATTGGCATGTTTCGTTTTCTTCTAGAATCGATTAATTCCGGCAGCAACGCGTACATATAAAATTCTTTTAATTTCGGTAACATTTGATTTTCCCAAAAGTTTGTGTCTCTTTCAATAATTTCGATCGAAATACCCAATGGTGACCAAATAACAAAATAACATTTAATTTTTTTACATATGTTTAACTGACCTTGAATTTGATAATAATAATTATGTGATCTTTTTAAATATAATTGTTCATCTTTTATTACCGCAAATTTAATTTTCTGTTGTCGTACTGCTTCAAGTGGTGTGCAATCCTTGGAAACAATAGGACATTTTACTTCCACAATAAAACTTTTTTCAAGTAATCCATCAGGGGACGCAGAAAGAAAAGGATTTTTTTCGTAAATATACATACCACAAGGTACAACTGTTTTACCAGTTCTTATTTGAAATTCATTTAGTGCTCTACTTTCATTTTCAATTCCATATCGAGTTGCTGCGTTACCCATAAAATCTGTATAAAGAATATTCTTTACAGCACTGGCAGTAGATGTAGTTTTTTTCATCTTACAAATTCTCCCAAAATTTGACGCTGTTAAACGTTTTGATCTTTCTTGATGCCAACGATCACTTTTGTGCTGTCCTAAGGTTTCCTTGGTAATTTCTACTAGATTGTTACTTAACATCTGCAAAAATTTATCTTTTATTTCTTTAAATTTTTCGCTTGACATGTCTGGAATGTCATTTCCAGCATCTGGACCATAATCTGAATCGACGTTTGTTGTATTTATCTTTTTTTTCTGCGTGTTACGTTTTTTTCTGTTTAATACTATTGTTCTCCTGCGTGCTTTACAGTATTGTGACGTATATTTTGCTGGTGTTGCTGTTATTTTATTCCTAATAACTTCATGAAAACTACCAACAACTGCTGCTTGACAGCGCGTTTGATAAGATGTGTTAAATGAATAACACACTCGTTTTCCTCCTACAAACTTTGCAACTTGCGAGTTATATAATTCTGCTGCATTATTTGTCACGTCATAGATTAAGCTATCAGAATGACTTGCAACTCGTTGTACTGCCCCTATTAGATCTTCATATATATCACTTTTACAAAAACTATGAAAAATATTTTCTTCATTCTCTTTTGGCCCTGTACAAAAATATCCTCTTGCAGCACAAGCACTGTGATCACCTAAAATGTGCTTCGGACTATTTAATATATCGTTTTCAAGTTCTTTAACTTGTTCAGTATGAGAAATATTTTGCGATTTGCGATATTTTACTGCTTTTGTAACTGCGTATCTAAATCTCAGTAAGTTGTTACCGATCGCATTTTTATATCTGGAATCAGTTTTGGGTTTTTTTGAACATTCTTTTAATTTTTGAATGTAGTTCCTTAGAATGTGATTCTTACATTCAATTTTTTGAATTCTTACGTTAGGACCATATGGCATTGTTTCCCGCAATTTTCGATAAACACTGCTGTCTCCATCAGCTACTAATTTTACATATTTTATGCCATACATTAGTGTAGACTTCCTAAAACCGTCGGTTTTAATTGCTGATTCCATTCCTGTCGATGGACCAGTCCAATTTTTAGAACAAGCATGGTCAGGACATTTTCCATCTACGTACCGATCTTTTCTGGCGCAAATAATGCAAAATTTGTTTTTTACCCCCATAAATAAAACTTTTTTTGTTCTAAGTCCAAGTATACAAGCTACGCCTGACAAAGCATTATAATTAGTACGGTATGACCGTTTGCTCCAGGCACCGTCAGCTATTACAGCGATTCTAGCGTGTCCATCTTCGTCTATTTCTCCCTTTTCTTTTGCGAGTTTTGTTTCTTGAGCTGCTGCAATTTTCATTTCTTCAACGGCAACAGTATCGTAGACTTCAGTAAGTTTTTTTGGTACTGTGCATATGTAGCCGATGAAGGCACTGGAATGTCAAGAGCACTACAGAATTCTTTTAGTTGTGAATATCCTGCACCAATAGAAATTATAGATGAAACAGCTGATAAATTAACATTCATTACATTTTCGTTAACATTTTCACTGGAAACAATGTCGTACTTGTTGCACACACTACACTTAAAAGTAAATTTTGATATAAAACCACACCGCTTTTCCCCAACCAACTGCAAGTTGTAAAAAGAACATTGAAAACCATCATGTCTTATTGTTTTTAATGCATTTAAAAAATAGTTTATATCAACAATTCGTCGTCCATTAGTACTGTTTGTACTGTTCAGTTCAGTTGTTTTTTCTACTTCTACTTCAATATCTGAGTCAAAACAACAGTCTTCAAATATTTTGCCGTCACTGCTTTCTAAATGACATTCTTGTCTAACAAAATTCGTATTTTCTGCATTTGTTGTATTTAATTCTACGTTTTTAAACTGGTTATCTTCCAATATACTTTTTTGAAAATCTTCAAGGCCACTATGAATAAAGTTAAGCGTTTTTTTTACAAAAGTATCGCATATGTTTTTTTTAGTAGAATCCGTAAAACTAAGTTGCAACGACTGTACAGCTTTGTCGTCCTGTTGTGGTTGTAAAGCAGCAACGCTAAAATTAAAAAATATTAGCTTGTTCTATTGTAAACTTTAAAAAAACTTAAGTTATGACGATTAGTAGTAAACTTTCTTGTTATTTATAATAATGTTTATTTATTCTGTTGTTAGTTGAATAAATTCATAAAATATCTGAGAATGGCGTAAAGTTGTTTTAGTGAATAGCCAAAACAACAACAACGCAACAAATTTTGTTTGTCTTTTTCTTCTTTCTTTTTGACCTTTGACAAGAATGGAAGTTAGAATCAGAAACCAATTGAACGTATAATAAATAAAAATAAAGTACTTACCGGTTCATTCTGTTTTTCAGCGCAACTTGTGCAGCATGCAATGCTTTCTTTTTGACACTTTTTCGACGAACGGATAAAGATTTTTTTGATTTTAAACCCATTATTTATACACTATTGACTTATTTTTTATACTACTTGTATTAAGAAAGGTAAGCACAACAATAACAGACAGACGCACTGTCACAATTATATATCGTATAATACCTGCAATGTATTAGTCATTCTCAAAATCCATTAGAAATAATGGTTACTCATGTTTTGCACTTTTCGCAGAAAGTGCATTTTTGTTTCCGAGATTAGGTTTTATTAGACAACGTTTTAGGTATTTGAAGACATTTATACATTTCTTTGAAAATACGTTTGACTCATTTTAAAAGATTATGAAATAATTATGTAGAAAATAATAATACCTGTTTATTGTTTAAATTTATTGAAAATCGTGATTAAAATTCGACTGACACCGTCATAACTAATTTTGGTATGTTATTCTCATTATTCGCTATATTATTATAATTATGTAATATGCAGGTACATCTATATTAAGTTTATATCAACAAAGTTTAAACTTTTAACAAATCTAAGCGACAACCCATTTGCAAAGTTAAAAAAAAGGTTATAAATAGAATAATACAATTATACACTTTATTTAGAATATTATGTGCTAGGCATAGTATAATAATGATAACATTTGAAAAAATTTAAAAAATAAAAATTGCTAATTTTGTTAAGCCAAACAATATAAAAATGTTTAAAGTTTATAATTTTCTATAAGTATATTATTGAACATTTTATGCAATGTGTCATTTTTAACAAGAAGGTTCGTAAACCGAAACAGGTAAAAGAAATAATCCATTGTCAATTCAGTGAATACTAATCCTTTGCTCTACGTTCATTTTGTTTTGTACACGTAATACCGATAGGAAGTAGTACTATGACGTATAAACAAAATCATTTGAAAATTTCTTAGACCCTCAGACTGTATAAGTTGTTGTCTATCTTTAGGCGGTTTCAAAAATTCTAAACTCACTAAACGATCCCCTTCCGTTTTATTTATCTCAAACCCTCGTTAATCACTTATTTATTTAAACATCTTCTTAACATTTCCGACTTCGATTAACTGACCTATGCTCTCTTTGCACCGTTTGATATATTTCTGTTATCTTTCGAGAATTTTTTACATCCTTTGGTGAGCATTCTGGAAATGGATAAAAACTTCGTGAACGCTCTCGAGGCTGACAACCCGTTCGCGAACGTTTCAATATTAAAAAAAAAAGAATGGCTTTGTTTTAAATAATCAACATTTAACTTTTAAGTCATAAATAAAAACAAATCTAATTTTTAAATATTTTCTTTACAACATTGGTTGATAGAATCAAATTTTTTTCGAAAATATAGTTCTGTTTTTTTTAATTACAAAAAAACCCATAGATTTTTTTCTAATTTTACAGTTTATGTATTGGTCCTCAAATTATACAACTCTATTCTAATCTAAACAATACTGTATATTTTGCTGACGTTGAAGATCTCACTGATAGGCGTTATAAAAGTAAACATCCTGTATATTAGATAGATAAAGTTTAAATATTTTTGTATGCTTCTGTTTAGCGGCTACATATTTTCATCATTTACGAAAAGCCCATACTATAACACATTGCTGACCTCAATCAGTAATACATTTTTTGCAGTATTCTGATTTATTATTAATCGCAATTATATTTTCTCTACCTCATGAATACAATGAACAATAGTACTAAAATGAATTGCTGTAATTGTCTTAATTATTTATTAATAGCCTAGGAATACCTCCTCGCGAGCAAGTTGTGGTTACCTACTAGTAGGCGAAGCCTTTGAGTACGTTCTATATTTAAACACGTCTAAAAGCTTGCATTAGAAAATCTGCGTTGTTAATAAATACAATATGAAAACTGTACCTACAGTATTTACTTTCACGATAAAAACAGCACAGGATTCCAAGAATAAAAAACAAAGTCGACAACCTTATGTTTTGAATATAATTTAAAATTTCCTCGTAAAATGGAATAAAAATGTAAAGACGCAAATGGAGAAACGTAATTGTATAAATAAAGATTCTTTAACTAATATAATAATCTCATTAGACTGCAAGGGATGATTTATTGCAACATTCCGAATCTTATTCACTATGAATTCAAAATTTCATTAGATTGGTGCTGCTGCTGGTAACAAATTTATATTATTAGAAAAAATCTATAAGAATCTGACGCGGTAGCAACAGCAAAATAAAATAAAGGTTATTGTATATAATTAAAATTAACCAACCAGTAGGTATATATTTAATTTCTTATTTAAATGTCACCTAATAAAAATTAATTAATTAAAATAAACTTTTCTTTTCATATGACTAGAGTAACGCAATGTGCCCTTCATAAGTTTTTGGTTTCCAGGTTCAAATCTAGAAATATTAATATTTGCAATTACAATAAAATATTTAAAATTAATAGTTTTTAATGTAAGATTGGCTTGTTTAACTGTTATTTTACATTAGATGTTGAAACGTTTTAAAAAACTAAGATTTTTCCATTGTCAACGAAATTTTCTTTATATGGCTACGATTGTCACGATTATATTTTATACTATTTTTATTACAATTAACAATGCATTACGTATTACGGTTTTAGATATAATTTTTAAGAAATTCATTAATTTATAAAATTGATTTCCTCAGAAATAACTTCTTCTATTGCACTAGAGCAGTTGTTCCCAAAATGGCCCCTACCGACCCCCGGCGTCCCAGAGATCATTCAAAGGGTCCGTCAAAAATTAAAATTGATTTAGGGGACCCTGAGCAACGTCAAGGGGTCCGTGCAAGAGTTAATATAAAATTTAAAAATTCTGACACATTTTTATTAATATAGAAGTTAAAATAATGAATAAATTATTAAAGATTTTTACGTCCTAAGTAAAATATAAATATAACCAGGTGCATAAAATACAAGTAATAACAAGCATCGCGGCAATAGAGCCGATACCTGTACCAACAACTGTATAACATGAACTATAAAAAAGTCGTGTATCTAATCAACAATTTAGTTCTGTGTTATGCCTAATCTGAAGTGCATACAACAAATTTTCCTAGTCTTGGACAAAAAGAATTATAATTTTTTCTATTGTTACGCAAATCGCGTACTTAGGTTACGTAAGTAGGTATATTTGAATAAAACTGATATCTCTTTTTAATTTAAATTTATTTAAGCAAAGTTGTACTGTTGTTTAAGTTGACTAAAAAAATATATCTCACAGTTATCAGTACAGTTATCCCTTAACATTTATTAAGGATTTCTTTTTTATTAAAAACTCAAAAAAAAAGATTGTAAGTTTTTCTAGCACAGATGTGTTTCTAAAGAATCCATTATAAATAATTCTGTAAAAGAAGTTCGGCATATTGCGTTTTATAATTTAATATAATGCACTCTAAAAGTTATAGCTTACTATATTATATTTTTGTTTATTTTCTTTATTTTCGCAAATAACAAAATCCGAAGAAAAATTGCAGGCAATACAGAGTTGAATATATGAAATACGGCTTTATTCCATCGCCAGGAAATAGTACTTTACCTATGTGTCTTCTATATAATAAAACGATGTCAAACAATTCAATGAAACCTTCTAGCTTAAGGAACATTTAATAAAAATCCATAGTGAGAAAAAAGATAAAAATTTAATGTATTTTCAAACAATCAAAAAAAAATATTTGAAAATATCTACATTGCAAGAACAACATCTAAGAGAAATGACGATGAAGTTAAAGTGTAATATCTGCGTTTGTTGCAAAACTTTTGTTGTACAAACAAAATTGGGAAAAGCAGAATGTTCTGTTTTCAAATCTTTCAAAATTGCAAAAAAGAAATGAAGATTTGTTTGCTTATTGTCAACACTTAACTGCGCTTCATTCGAACCTTAAGCAAAGATTTGAAGACGTTCTTCACTTGGATATTTCCGACTAGATGTTAAACCTTCTTTCAAGTAGTCAAACTAAGAGCACAAATACAGATGAATACATACGAATAAAGGAGAACTTATTGAATTATCCACAAATGACTAGCTGAAACTAATGTTTAAACAAGGATACGACATCTGGTTACAAAAACAGATCCCAATTTTACATCCAGCATTATGGGTTATCGTACAGAAGCTGTTGATTGCTTTCCGTCTTCCTATTTTGTAGAACGTAGATTCAGTGCCATTATGAGCCTCATCACAAAAAAAAAGAAACCCGAGTAAAAATGAGTACTCGTGGGGATTTGCGGTTGCTAATCACAAACATTAAGCCAAACATAAATACACTCCTAACATCAGGTTCATCCAAGTCATTATTTTATTTTAATTTTAAAAAAAATATAATTTCAATATAGACTTTTTCAAACAAAGGTTTTATATATATTTTATTTTTAAGTCACCATTTGCCATTGAAGACATCAAAGTTAAATTTGTAATTTTCTATTATGCATTTATGTAGTTTTTTCACTCAGAGGTCCGTGAGCAAGTTTTGACTATGAAAAAGGATCCGTGGGCCAGAAGAGTTTGGGAACCACTGCACTAGAGTATCGTCTATGTCCATTAAGTAGATAAAACTAAAAAATGACTTGGATACCAGACAGTATATTTACCTCGATATTTACAATAGAAACGTCAAAAGATTAAACTTGGAATTTTGTAAACAATGTAAAAAAAGCAACAGCACTAAGAGCAAAACAGGCAGCAAACTGTAAACTGTAATAGAAATCTCTGCTTTAACAGCTCTTTAGAGATCTATACTTCATTAAAATGAAAAAAACAATAGCAGTAAACACATTCGTACCTGGTTACTTATTCAAAATAATTGTAAACTATTCGAAAATACATAAGACCATTTTGACTGAGTGCAGACATTTCGGTAATCTATTAGTCTGTTTTATCATTTGAATTTAGATGATCTGTTACAAAATTTGATAAGAATGCCAAAATAAATCACATAAGAGTTTTTCTTTTATCTATAGACACATGCAATGTACTGTAAGTAAACATTGAATAAAATGCATACAAAGCAAATTAATTAGTAAATTATTTATCGAAATGAAGAAATTGGTTTATGGATTTATATCGGTAGAAACTTGAGATTCTAGGATCTTGTTGTCTAGGTTTTCTAACTATTTTTGATAGTAAGTTTTCTTCTCTTAATAGTTTTGTAGTACTAACTTTATTTACTTTGTCTCTGCCATTAAAAATGTGGCAAATCTGCAAAATCAAATCTGTATTGTTTCATGCAAAAGTTCATCGACGTGGTATCAAATATAATCTCAAATGCTTCAGGTATTTAAAATTGACAATGCGAGCTACAATTTAGAAGATGACTACTTCTGCAGAACGCTATAGCAAAATTTAAACCTTTAGACAAAACACAACAAGCCTAATAGAATAGAACCTCGTTTGTGAGATCTAACATTGGCGGTGTTTGTGTTAAACGAACAGTCGTGTTGTTTCATATTTAAAGAATCAAATTTTCTTATCTGTCTTTACTTTATACTTTATTAAGTTCTTTCCTTATAACTTTGAAGGTTTCTCACGTTAAGCGGAAGCAGGCTATCAATCAAAAATCTGACAGTCTAAGTTCGGCTAGAGCTCAAAAACTAAATTAATTTATAACTAAACTAAAGCAAGACTTCGAGAAAAATTACATTTTTGGGCACCCAGAGTGTCTTTATTAAAATGAAAAAAATGGTTGCGCAAAGTTCACATAATTCGATTCACTCGATAATTTTAATTAAAAGCAAACGAAAAAAAACAGAATTTTCAGATAATTTACCACTTAATTCTGTTTGTCGTATGACATTGAACCAAAGAATCATTTGGAAAAATCTTTACTACAGTTTAGGATCAAGCTACAAGCTTATACCAATATGATCCGAATGCAATATCTAAAGAACCGTTTAAACTCCAGAAATGTCAACTCACCTGTATACAAGTGGATGTGTTTTTTTCATGAACGCGATTGTTCCAATAAAACCGTATGCATTAACAAAAAGAAAAGTTCGCCTAAATGAGCAGTTAGATACTCCATTCTCTGACGTACTTTACACCCTAGTCAAAGCAAATATAGAAAACAAAATAACAGAAAAAGAAGCTATCAATAATATTAAATTAATAAATAGAAAACCAACATTATTAAATCAAGATGTACCTGTAATACCAAGAACCTCGCCAAGAACAAAAGCCCAAGGTCCAAAATCTTCAAATCTAACAAAAACAAAAAACGTGGTTTTAAGTAAACTTTAGAACTTTTATCATTCGATCTAAATATCCTTTTATCGGATACCCTATTACTTTTCTTGTATTATTATTTTTTATCGGGCCCCTGCTTAGATAGATGAATAGAAACAAGAATGTACTCATTAGGTAAACTTAGTTTTATAAACAAGTGATTTTTTTTAACAATCAACGCTTAGGCCATATTGGATATAGATGAAAGAGCCCACACACGCTCGTAGTTTTACACAGTTTTACTCGTACGGTTTTAACCCGAAGTGCAACACGGTAATCCGAATTGTGCCGAAGTCTCGGATTACCATGTTGCACTTCGTGTTAAAACCGTACTATTCTCTGCACGGTGAAAAGATATAGTTAAATTCCTCCCATCAAATACGCGCTAAATTTGAATACGTTTTTTTATTGGTTAAAATTTTCAAGTCAGTATTACAACAAACACCAGTATATAATGACATACTTCAGTTTGACCTGAGTTTAACGTTCGACATTTTGGTTAATTTATTCGCAGCTTTAAGTTTTTGTTATTTCCATTCATTTGACGTAATAGTATTTTTAAATACTTTGGAAGACATTTGTGTATATTCGTGTGGAGGATGACTTCTTCATCTGAATCATCCTAAATGTCTTTTTTTATACAGAATGTTATTTAAACTCTCATAAAATGTTATAATTTAAATTTGTTAATATGTAAAAATTAATGAAGCGCTTGTTTATACGCGTTTTAAATGTTTAGTTGTTTCCTCCAAGTGTTATTTGATAATTTTTTTAGATAAATCGTGTAACTAAATTAATAAATAGAGTTATAAACGTATTTATTTGTTATAAATAGAAATTTTTAATTTTGTACATTTATTGAAAATGATACGTTTTCCTATGTACTTTAATCTTTAATATTATACATTACATAATTTTTGAATTTTCGCGCTTTTACCAATTTGAGCCGTGTAAACTTGTCTCTTCATACATTGGTTTAAATTATCATACAAAATTAAAGGAGGGGCTTAACTCTATCTTTTCGCCGTACAGGGAATAGTAAAACTGTGTACTGTGTAAAAGCGTGTTTGAACTCGTTAACAATTAAGTTACCGTATACTTCATTAAAACAAATTTTCGCATATGTTTGTAGGAATTTTTATAAAATCTGTTGCCAACTCTTTACTATTTGATCACTCATGTAAATATTCTATTAATACTTCTTATTTGTAAATTTTGATCAAAACTAACTTTTATATTTGAATAAACACATTTTAGTTTGATGTAGTTCGTTCAGTAATCGATTTTAAAGTGTATTTTTATTTTTATAAATAGTGGATTTCTCCGTATAGCATACGTGCAAAGTGAAGTTGTATTGTTTCGTGAGTAAAAAACTAGGACCGAACAGTCTGTGAAATTATCAGAGCAAGACCAAAAACACTAAACACTCAAATAATAGTGTTAATTAACCCAATTACCTAGATTATCTATTATTTACTTTAAAAAATGATGTATTTAAGTACCAGTGGCATAATAATAAATTTGGTAAAGAAGTCGTTGAATTAAATATATACTATAAACTATGAGATTATCGATGTAGGTCTTAGAAAACAACCAATAGACAAACCGAAGTTCACATGTTAAAATCTTTTTTTTTTTATTAAAACGAGTGTTTGTAATTAGCGGTATTAACTTACTATTATAAATATTTCATTGCGTTCCTATTGCATTCTGGGTAATTGTCGATCTAGTCTAGCAAGGCCTGTGCCAAAGCATGTCCCTCTTGACTAAATGTTCTACTATAAATAAACCGCACTTACCATACTAACGACTGCGCCCCCCAAGACGTAGGTATAGTATTGCAAACGTCATGTTTCTATCGTAAAAGTATGGTAAAGAATTCAGTTTATTTTTTTACTTATTGTGACATCATTTTTTATACAATTTTAATATAAACTTGGGACGCCCCGTGTACTCGCATAAACGTAATCTCAAAACAGAGGTATAACACAAACAATTAACAACCGTTCTCCTTTATTATTTTATTTTATTGCAAAAATTGTGATTTTTTCAAATTAAAGTGCAATCGCAAATTTCCGCACGTATCAGATAACACCGAGGATAACACCATTAGAAACATACATATAAATATACCAACTTTTAGTGACATGTCTTTCCATGCAAATATTACACGTTATGAATTCTAAATTCAAATTTTAGAAAAACAAAATTCGTATATGCTGGGTGTCCGAATAAGGATACGGAGCGGCTATATCTTGACTATGGTAAAGCCTAGAGGTTTGGGAAAAAATCCTCATAAATAAAGCGTACAAGAGAAATGGCTGGAAATAATATTTTTTCGTACCTGTCATAATAAGGGAGAGAGAGGCCAATGCATTTTTCAGTATTTACATTTGAATATCTCCTGAACTCATTTGAAAGAACATTTTATGGTCTTTCGACAGAAATTTTGTTGGGTCGTTTAGCTTAAAATAAATGAACTAGAAGCCGTTTATGCATCAATTATTCATTTTTGTGATTTTTGGTACTATTTTCGTAACAGACTTTTAGCCGTCATAAAATTAACTAAATTTTAGTAAAAACCGCATTATGATATACGAAATGTCATTAGAAGCTAAAATTAAAGCAGCTTTTTTGCCAAAACAAAAATAAATAAATGCACCGAGAATGATGAAAGACATTTTGAACATTTGTGAGTTTTGACCATTGCAGCGATTTGTTTTTCTCGTTAAAGTAACTTGATCCGATTGAGATACTCAAGTTTTTAACATTTTCTCTTATAAATCGAGATCGGTTAAGAGATATCTTGATGTGGTTTTTAATAAAATTTAGTTAATTTTATGACGGTTAAAAGTCTGTTACAAAAATAGTACCGTTCTATTTAACGTTTTTCTACAAATTACCAAAATGTGGAATCGCTGCAGATAACGCCCTCCAGTTTATTTTAAACTAAACGGTTCAACAAAAAATTTCTGTCGAAAGACCATAAAATGTAAGTATTGAAAAATCCAATGGCCTCCCTATCCTTTATTATGACACACGAAAAGATATTAGAAAGCAAAATTTTACCGTATCACTGAAACTATCAAATTACGCTTTCAAAGGTATGGCTCATCGCTTAAATTTCCAAGATACCGTGAACTTTATATTTCTTCATAGCAGTTACGCTCCCTAGCGGTGGATTCACGAACTTGAATAACTTACACCATTTCTCTTGTTCGCTTTATTTATAAGGACTTTTTCCCAAACTCCTAGACCTTACCATTGTCCAAGATACAGTCGCTCCGTACCCTTATCCGAACACCTGGTACATATTAAGTTTCAAAATAATGTTTGAACAAATTTCTGTAATAAAGTAATCTTAACTTCATTTAATAAAATACTTCAATTTTTAAGCATGCGTTTATTATATATTATTAATATTCTAAGTCAAGACAAACGTGTTACATTAAACTTAATTGTCATACATTCAATTTTCAAGATCTTGAATTAATTTACGAACGTTAACAATGGTAGAATATATCAACTAATTTCATTATTTAGCGACAAATCAACGGAAACTGTCTGGCATACATTAAATCAAAAATAATTCTCAATTGTGTTTAATCGTGTTTAATACATTAATTTCATTGATAAAGTCAAGTTACAAAAACAGTTTTTTTGTAACATCGATTTTTATTTTGTAGTTGTTTGAATGTCTACAACAATTATCTAAGTCGATGACTCCCTGACAGCTCTCTGTTTTAAAGTTTTATATTCTACGTTTATAACTCATATCCAGACCAAGTCATAGGTTCTAGTTTATAATTAATTTAATATAAGAGAACAAAAACAACGTTTCAATTTAGTGGATATGTTTCGGACTAGCATCCATTCAATTATAGTTTGAAGAGTTCTATGTTTTCTGAAAGTAAGTCGAGCTTGCAGTCAGTAATAAACTAATGACAAAAAAATAAAAAGCAACACTACAGAAGTATTTGTTACTAAATTTTAAGAAAGAATTAAATGTTATTGCAGCCGACACAAAGATTTGGACAATCTTGCTTTATAGTTCCTTTACGTTGAATCAAATGATTACAATTAGGGATGTAGTAAAAAGTTCGATCAACTATCTATATATTAGAATTAGCATATTCTGCTAAATTTGATACCTTTGGTATATCTGACAGGGTCAACTTCTTGGTAAAGCAGTGGTTACATTTGAGTGTAAGTTAGATAAACAAAAAGTTGAAGTTGATTCACTCTGGCTTGTTTTGTATGTAAGTAAAATAAATAAACAAAATAAAAAACTGTTTTGATCACCACAGAACTCTTCTATAAGCCAATCTCGCAATTTCTACATATTTTTTATTTTCAAATGGACGAGAAACATCTAAGTCAAAAGAATATCGAGAATTGAGAAAATTTAGGTTTATAATTTTATTTGCTTAAAAGAAATAAAAGTAAAAGTACTAAATATTATACATTAGACAATTTTTATTTAAAATTTTTTTCATTCTACCTACTTTGAAGTGATATGTACACGTTAGTATTGACTTCCTAACATGCTATAAATTTTTTGAATTTTTTCTCCTCGATTTCATTAAGATTTAACCGAAATATACATACAGACACCCGATGTGAAAATACATTTTTCTGATTCAGGAGACATTAAAACGTAAAATTCTGTAAAAAAATTGCGACTGCTATACTATATAAGAAAGTACAAACATGAAGAAAAGAGAAAATGGAATAGTAACTGTTCCCTTAAATATAGGTACATGATTTTGTATTTTTCATTATAAAGAAACCGCTAATATATTTTTTTTTAAATTTCGTTTCATTACCAATAAGAGTAAAGAAAATATTTGGTAACAGAATCAAAAGAAACAAGAATAAAAGTAAGTTATACTTGGATAGACAGAGAAAATACGCAAATATAACCGTTAAGAGGTGTTTTTATAGAAAATAGTAATCATTACACCAATAAAAGTAAATGTAAAATGTTCTAATGAAGATGGTAACTTATGTAACCATATAGTAAGAATCGATATCAATAATTGCTCATTATTGCTGTATTTGTTAACATGTACTCGACCTGATATAACGTTTAGACTAAATTGTTTAAGCAAATTTAATAACTGTCACTGCAAAACATTTTGGAACTTGTGCATTACTCATTCGCAGTAGGATTAGTTATCGGATTATTAGATGCATGTTTAAGACATTTTTGATAGAAAATCAACAAAAAACGTTATGGTATTGTAGTTATTGCTTGAGAAAGTCGTAAATAAAATGTATGGCTTTACGCCAAGAATGTAGGCTAGAAATTCTTCTGAAAAGATACATTTGTTTTGTTTTGTCATGGTCAATAAGCTTATAAAAATTTATTGTTAACGATTAATCCAATTCAAAAATACGACCAGTCTTGTAAAATGTTCACCTTGTATATGACTATCGATAGCATCCAAAACAAAGATTTCGCGAGTTTATTCATTAAAAATAATGCATTATCCGTTCTATTACTGAATCTTCCATAATTTCTTACTCGATAAAGTGACTACAATTCAATCAACCATTGCTTTAATGAGTAGTTATATCGTAATTTTTTAATGAGTAATTCTTTTTGAACTTAAGTTATCCACTAAAAATAATATAAAATATAGTAGAATTCAAGTTTTTACGAGACGTTTGTGTAATAATTTTCTATTCTGGATTATTTCCGTGTAGTCGTCCGTGAACATCTTCAGAGCCTGGAATAAGTTTATTCCACTGTAATGTGCGACGAAAGCTCAGCCTGTGAGATATCGATCACACCAGAATTATTCAGAATGCAAAATTGTAACACAATATAAAACTTAATTACATGTAGATCCTTTCACTAAACAACTCGTATAAATTTAGACTCGAATTTAGAAAGACTTGGCTCATGTTGTATAAAGCAAAGTTAACTGAGTTGTTAGCTGACGTCATTGTTAGCTGACAACATTGTCAAATATTTAAAATCGTTGTTATTGTTGACAATGTCGTAGCAAAACAATTGATTTTGTACTTGACAACCAATGACGACACTTAACGACAGTATCAGGTAGTTAACTATATCGTCAAAGCTAACTAAACAGTGATTCAACAAACACAAAATTTCAATTCCATAAACTTCGATAGAGGTATTCGGTATTTGCTGATAGAAGAGCTCTACGAAAAATGCATAAACTCTATGACCAAAAATCTCTCAAAATAAAATGTTGCTATCTGAACTAGATGTGTTATAGAAGACTTATCAACGGAATATATAATTAAACTTCTGGCTTGAACTAGTAGCCCACTCTTCATTTGAAAGAAGAGAGACGTATTGATCTTATAAAGGGTATCGAAAAAAAATTGTTTCAAAACACTGGTCGATAGGAATTTCGTTAAATGGATAACTGTAGCCGTTTCTCGTGTACTTTTCTACGCTAAAGTCGAATTTAGTCACCAAAGTAACCCAACGTGCTTAGTTTTTTTTAATCATTTTAGATATTAAAAAAAATATACATAAAGTAAATTGTCTTCTTTGATGTAAATATTTGCTTGTAGTTTTATTTAAAAAAAGGGGTCGCCAACAATGTATTACATTTTAGATTCCAATAAAGACTCGCTTTAGTTTAATTTAGACCCGAGTGTCGATTTAAAAATGTGTTTATATTAATTTCTAATGAACTCTTCCCTTGATAAAAAAAGACATATCAACTTTATTTCTGGTGTCAAGTCTGTGATCAGCATTAATCTTGGGTCCCTTATATTTAGTGTGCGTCTTGTGTAACATTACTTAGTGGTTGACTTAATGGAATAATATGACATACGCCATTTGCACTTCCAATAGTATGGAGGGACCTAAAAGACCATTCGACGGATTGTTTATTCCGCATTGCTGTAACAATCAAGACGAAGAAGACTATTACATAGCTCAACCTTCCTTCATCTATCAGGTCTGTTCCTAACAACAACGAGCTTCCAATCCCAACACTACCGGAAACTAAAGTTTACTTTCAGGAAACTCCGGCGATAAAGATTTACAATGAAGTCCAGAAAAAGACGATATTGAAGACCTAGATTACAGCGGAACAGCTACAGAACCTCATAGAACAAGCAATGATCTAGTTCGTAACTTAAACTTATCAAAGAATGAGGTAGAATGGTTGGCGTCCAGGTTGGAATTTCCTTGAGAATTGAACTATATTTTCAAACAAGATTTCCAACGCTTGTTCTCCGCAGTTTAGTGTATTGTACTTATGTTGATTCATTATTGTGTGAGTTAAGAGACCGTAATGATTCTCGGGAACTGAGGTTATGTATAGATTTTTCGAAACTCAATTTAAAACGGAATATATGCGGCGATTTGAAAGTTATGGCACTTTTGTTAGGTCTGCAATTAGGATATACTAAATTTGTGTTGTTTTCTATGTTAGTGGAATATCAGAGGTCGCAAAAATCATTTTGTCAAGAAGCAATGACCTAAAAGAAAACTTATACCTGGACAAAAAAAACTAACTTTTCAACTTTTTGTAAATCTGAACACGTATATCTTCCTCGCTTGCACATCAAACTCCTGTAGCTAAAAAACAAGTTCAGCTGGGTCTATAAATAAAAAAAGCATTAGATACTTACTGGAAAGTTTGAACAAAGTTGAAAAAGCTGCATAGCAATATTCTTTTATAGTCAGACCCACAACGATGACAATTTCAAAGTAGCTCCGGGTGGATCGATAAGTTCAAAAACTGGTACAGAATTCGAGAACTATCAATTACAGGAGAAAAATTATCATGTGATGAGGCTGCTGTTGAGCCATTTAAAAACGCGCTTCAAAATAAAATAGCAGAAATGCTGTTGTGTCCAGATCAAATTTACAATGCCGACGAAAGCGAGCATTTCTAGAAATTTCTTCCTTAAATAACACTTGCTCACCAATTTACATTGATGCCTTGTTGTAATGCCTTCGGCACACATAAAATGAGATTAAATTTGTAGTACGCAAATCAAAAAGCCACAAGCTTTTGGAAATGAACCGCTGCCGATGAGGTACCAATGACAGAAAATAGCCTGGATACCAGAAAAAACTATCCGAAAGTTTTCATTGTGTTGGTTCCTTAGTGAAAAGAAAAAAGGACTTTCAAGCGATAGGATTTTGAGAGTTAGAGGAATAAATACATATTACCAGTGCCGGATTAACATATTGAGGGGCCACAAGCACAACATCGTGATGGGGCCCCTCTAAAATGACCCCCCCCCCGCTTCCAAAAGACAAATTACTTAATGAGAAAAAAAATGAAGTACAATTGAAACATAAATTTAACTATCTATTTTAACATCTTGTGCATTTGAACACCTTCAACATTTAGAACAACTTGAAATAAATAAAACAGTACTTGTGGTATGGATTAGATCACAAATCACATAATTTTTTTTCTGCTCTTCTCTGCAGAAAAGTTGTCGATGATCACCTGGAACTGAAGATGTCGCAGCTTATCATGTTCCATACTCATAATACTCAAGTCCGCTAACATTTCCTGGGACATGGTCGTTCGCAAATAATCCTTTATTCGCTTTAGTTTACTGAACGATCGTTCCCCAGTACTGTTTGATATCATCAAACTTAAACATATGCGTAAAAACGTTTCAACATTAGGAAACGCTAAAGAAAGGTTGTCATCGTAAATAACCTGGAACAGTCCTTCGCGATTCAACTTTGTATTCGGTTACGTGTCCTTCACGTACGTAAAAAAATTTAAAATTTCAGCAATAAAATCTGTATGAAAATCATTCGGGTATTTATTAAGCAACTGCTTTACGTTACTTCTTGTTTCTATGTTAATCAAAATGAAAACATGTCCGAAATACTTCTATATGTTATAAGCAAAACTGCCGTAAACCGTTGACAGTTTTTGACACCGAGGCGCTGCTACTCTTTTCTAAGTAACCATTGCTTTGTAATTCTTGTAGTAACATTTAGTTTTACGTTTATTCTTTTAGTCGCGAAGCTATGGCGGCGCGGGGCCTCTGAGCGTGGGGACCTCAAGCAGTTGCTTGTTTTGCTTGTTAGTAAATCCGGCACTGCATATTACTCAACTAAGAGTGAAATTATACACGGGATAAAAAGTCAGGCAAGACACAAAAAAAATGCAAATTCTAAGTTTATGAAAAAGAAAAATATAAAGATCCATAGAAAATCAAAAAACAGATCTCTAGATACACAATGACACTAGTGACGACGACATGAATAAAGTCTTGAAGACGAACCGGATGATCCAACATCTCAATATATCCATAACATATATCCTATTAAGGAAGCGTACTATGCAATTTTTTTTGATGCGAAATGGTATATAGAACAAGTTTTGGCACTAAGCGAAAACCAATCATGTACTAATAAATTTCTTCAAGAAGATTTAGACACATTCGTGTGGGCAAAGAATGATTACATTCAGGAAGTGAAGAACAAATATATCATGGACTTATTCAACTTTTAGGAAATAATCCATTTTCTATTAAAAGAACTGATAGGTTAATAATAATAAAACAGTTTAAACAATTCAGACGTTTACACGTTTAATATGAATTTCGAGTACAATTTAATTTTGTTTTAGATTTTGAAGAAACTTGAAGTTATTTTTTTATATTTTTGTATAGGCATACTTACTCATATAATGGGAGCAAACTGAAAGTTTTTTTTTATATTATGATTGAAATAATAACAGTCTAAAGTTTAAAAGTTGTTTTTTACGCTTTAGAATAACAATATTAATGATTGCAGTCCGTGACAGCAATTGGCAGTCAAAAGTAATAAATGGAAATCATAAGCAGTCAATGGCAGTCAAAGCAATCAGCGGCAGTACCTAATTCTAATTAATGGCAGTCACGGCAGTAAATGCATTTTTTGGCAGTATTTGGCAATACCTGTACACTATTTTGTCAGTGGTTGACCCCTCGGCGGGTACGGCTAAATTTCGCGTTCTAACTAGAAGCGTTAAAAAAGGTACACGATTACTTTGTTGATAATACAAAATAGTTAAAATTTTAAAACAGTGAAATGAGATCTTCAGTGCATTTACGAAAGGACCACTTCCAAAGCCTTTCAGCTTTCGCTGTTTAAGAGTTTTTGTTGTAAACGTAAATTTATTCTTGATTATGTATACAAAAGATTATGTAGATGTAAATATGTAAAGGTGTCAAAAACTGTAACTAAAATATTCCGTAAGCATACAGCTTGTTTTTTCCTATCTCAGTTTAAGTGTCTACGCAATAATTATGCTCTGCCATTGAAACTACGGAAAAAAACGTTTGTAGGTACAGGTACCTTAATGGGCATTTCAGAATAACTGGCGTTATGCATATTTATAACAACTATTAATAATGCAATCCAAGGTAAGATACTTACATTCAACTTTACACGGTTACACATTGGCATTGAGTTTTCAAGATCTTTCATGACTTTTAATCTAAGAGTGTGCTGAAAAACTTCTTTACAATTCTTTCAATGAGCGGCGAGAGCTGGTGTATTAGTTATGACGCTTTTTATAATGTGTTGCACACTTATGGTAATTCAAGAACAACTTTTGGCACCGCAACAAATTTTTATACTGCCATGGCTGTTATATTTTTATTAGTATGCGCGTTTAACGATATACAATAATAACAATTCTAATTATCTTCGTCTGTTTCTAGAAATATTCCTAGAAGACACATGAAGCCGATAGCCTTTAATTATTAGTTATTACTATTACTTATAGTTTTGTAGGTTATCGTTGTGTTTATCTTTCAATAACGTTATTTGAATTTTAACGTTTTGACGTTGACGTTTTATTGCCAAAATATAAAAATAGTTTTTACGTACATCTGATTGTGATTTTTCTATTATTTCTACGCTCTTTTGGTAAATAAACGTAATTTGTATCAATTAATAAATTCTGTTTGTATAACTGATCATAGGTTTTCTGTCTTTTTATTAGTGAAGTAACTGCGATAATGTGAATAACGTCATTTTTTTATAGGTTTGACGTTTGTTTTACACACAAATGCCTTCATGGTACTGATTCATTGTTTAGCCGATTAAACTATTCTTACCTTTAACCGGTTTAGATTACCATCACGAGCGGCGTTATATACAACGCTTTTGTAATCCATTTTGGCAAAACACCTCTCACAGAACAAAATGAAACTCGCGGTTGAGCAGAAATTCTAACTACATCACTAACTTTACACTTCCACAGCTGACGAGCAACTACAACGGCTACAGATAATCAAAACAGAGGAGTGGGTGAAACCTAGACACATCTGAATCATTAAAATTAGAACAAATACAAAAGGTTTCTAATTATTTAATTTTTGGTTGAATTCATAGTTCGACTACCGCTTCTTAGAGGGCAGCACCAATTAGTGTATGTTTAAATGCAATCGTGTGTACACGTGGAGTTGACGGAGTGCTGTCTACAATTTTAGTGGGCGGAGATACGTTAAATATAAGTTCTTATTGGTCCGTTTATCTGTGACGCTAAAACCGAATAACCACGTGGGTTCGGTTATACCCCGGCCCGCGGGACACGGCAGATGAGACCGGTCTTACAGCAACGTTGTGTGTATTGGTGAATCCGCGCCGCTTCTTTGCGTGAACAATGGATTGTGCGCGTTGGAAGTGCGAAAAGTTCCTTTGATATTTTTATAAAAATTGGAATCGGAATGCGTCATTGGCGAGTGCGATTCATGTGGATTACTTACTCCTGAATTTTTCAATCCCGGGTTTTCAAATAGAAAAAAAATAATAATAACAGAACTTAAGAAATGAAATTGGATTTATTACTGTTTTGTGTCTTATTGTGTTAGTAGTGATAATAAATGTTTAAATGCGCGCCTATGTAATTATTTGGAGCGGTTGGTGGTTCTTGATGATTTGTTGATGTGATGAGCCGCCGGTGATAGTGGAAGCAGCGTGGTTGCAGCAGGACAGCATAACAATGTACCCCACCCCCACCAGACACCCATCTGCCGCGGTAAGTGGTTGTTTAGTTTTCCCTGTCCCGTTTTATTTCTATCCCTTACCGCTTCGGTCGTGTAAAGTCCGGAACTTACCCTAAATATTTCTCTACTGCTTAGTGCCCTTAAATAACTATTAACTTTACATGAGTTTTATTAACAGTTAATAAATTCACGTTTCATACCCAATACAACGAAATTACTTTTTTTGTTTATTGTATAAAACATAGCATTAATTCTTAATGGGTTCTAAATTTATATTACCGGTTTTCTTTTTTTTTAATTATTATTTCGGAACGGCACTCTTACTTAAGCTAGTATCTATTAATTATTTAATTCTCAGTTAATCTTTAACTAATTTACTCCCCACTATAGCATTTGCAAGAATCTTCAAGGTGTTGATGTTAATTACCTCTTCGGCAACCATGTCATTAAGAATGATTACTCGCCATTAATAAGCTGACTGAAAACTCGTGAAATTATAATTTCAGTCATTCTTTTGATGCTGCATATACGTAATTGCATTCTTTCTAATCTTTTTTTTATGTATAAATTCAATCTGTTATCTGTAATGTAATCAACAGATAATTAAGCACAATAGACAGCGCGCCACTCACCGGTAAAAATTAAACATGTTGCTTTTTCAAATAAAACTTTACTTCCGACTTCATAACGCTGTAAAACGACAAAAACAATTTAATGACTTCATTCGAAGATCTATAAAACGGGTATTTTCAAACGTGGTTCCAACAACGACTACAAATTATTAAAAAAGAAGTACTTAAGCATGGTTGAAAAATCTAATAGTTAATTAAAAGCTTTAGCATCGATATTTCTTCTAATTTTCCAAAGAAGTCATTAGTGTTTGTAAGTTATTAACATTTAAGATGTGTTCAATATCATATCTCTACACGTGTATATTCCTAACTAAACATTATCTATAATTACCAACGTTACTTTTAACATACCATTGATTTCAACATAAAGGAAATTGTGCTTTTAAAATGTTATTGTTTTGTTTGAACGTGTTTCCTTCTAAACGCCTGGACACGATAATTTCTCTTTTATTTTTGATAACTATTTTACGCATTGTAAGTTGGCACAATATGAATACGTAACTTTGGAAGATTCAAACAATGATCAATGTCTCTCACAGTACTAACAGCTATTTAATCATTCAGACACGCAAGCTTTACCTTATTCTTCTTCGAATTTTGCTTCTAAGAAAGGCCACAGACGTTTCCCTTCTTATGCAATTAATTGAAGTATTTTGTATTTCTCATTCTACGCAGGAGTATTTTTATTGCATGGATAATAATTGTTCGATAGTCTTTAGTGCTTTGCATTTATAAATGTTGATTTTAATCTGTCGTGCCGTGAGTGTTAAGTTTTTACGTGTACAGGGTGGCTATTTAGAAATCGAACACGGTAATAGATAGAGTAATAAATAACGTTTTAAATTAAAAAAAATGATTTTTTAATAATTTTCTTCGGTTTTTTTGTGCCACGTTGTCTACTTATCTTTTTTTTTACAGAATATGGTGTTTTCTTTATTTCTCATTATGTTCTTTATTATCTTGTATACAATTTTTTGATATCTTGTAGATCCTATCATGCAATATATATTCAATTTTCCACTTCTAACCTACATTTGAACTCGATATAAGCTTACCTCGATGGTTTAATAACTTTTGCAATCTATGGGACATGTCAGTGCAGTGTATGCAATATTTGTACTACGTACGTATCGTACATATACAGTATTCATATTGTGTATTATGTGTGCAATCTTTTAGATGTACATGCAATACAATCCGTGTACCATACTGTAAAATATAAAATGCAGTCGATATCAAATGATGCAATATTGAATCAATGGGATCTAGGTACTTGCACAGGCGCTCCGCGCCCAGAGGTTTCTATGTATCTATAAAAGGTAATATCAAAAAGTTCTGTACTAGGTCACTTTTTATCAGGGACAAGATCAAAACCGTTATTTATTTTTTGGTTCTTTTTAGTTTTATTTAAAAAGTTATAAAAATAAAAGCTGAATAATAAACAATTTTTAAAAAGTTCAAAAAAATAGCTTGTCTTTTTGATATGATGACCAAGAAAGAATTAAAAGTTACGATTTTTGGATAAGTCAGGTTCAAACTTGCCGACACCTTAACACGGTCTTATTTGTCATTGTTCACATTTTACACACGATCTGTAACCATGCAAAGTATGACATTACAGTATCCACTAGTTATTAATGCATTACCTATCTGTTATTTCTGATTGTTTATTTGAATCACGGAACATATATCGCACATAAATTAAATGTACCATTTGTTTTTGCTTTTATGTTTCTTTTTCAAGACCAGTTTGCATTCATTAGTCCTAGTAAACTCAATTGTTTATTACTTATTATCAAAACAATCATATTTTATATAGGCTAAACATACTTGACGAAATTGTGTGGGTTGTGCTGTACAAATTGATCATACGATACGTAAGCCAGAAGCACAAAGTTTCATACTGACAATATAATCCAATGTATATTGCAGACTAAACAATTTTGTTGAGAACGTTTAGACTATTTGATAATAATCAGCACACATTTAGTTGCATGTCTTTTTTTATTGATAGGTCAATATTTTGAATATACAAAAAATCATATTAATGTTTATTTGCTTGTGTATTCTCCATAATCTACATACATCAAATGTGCCATGTAAAAAATTTCCACGCAACAGCTAAGTTTAACTCCCTTTTTTGTCGCACAAGGAGAAACTAGTACTAAGCCCAAAAAGTTTAGGTGTTTCATTACGACGCGGTCTAAACCGGAAGTCGTTTATAATCTAATCAAGACAAACATCGTACAGATTTGAGAAAAAAAACAGATATTCTGAGCAAGATTTCTGCAAAAGATAAAGGTAAAATTCAAAGCATTAGCAATAAGTGATCATCAATTTTAGAAAAGATACAATGACATCTCAGATGAATCCAAGAATTTATAAAATTTGTTGTCAAGAACTGTAAAATATATGGAATATTAATGCCATTAATGCACCAGCAGAGGATAGTATGCTTTGAGTTCTGTTAAAAAACGTGATCGTAATTGACCCGCTTTTGTTTATTTCTTTGAAGTGGTACAAAAGCTTAAGGGATTAGCAATAGGTGAATGTTGTAACAATGTTTTTTATTCTCGTTATTATGAGTATTTTTATTTGACATTAGCTACATAACGCTGAGGTTTTAAGATTTTGTTTAACTGTCTTTGTCAACGCTTTAAACTGCAACGGCATTCAAAGCTTTTTTTTCATAGCTACAGCTGGATTTGGCGTTGCGTAATATCTTCTTTTTTTTTCAAAAAGATTACCAACGAAGCAATAAAATATTTTGTAAAGAATTCATCATTTTTTTCATTGAGTTCTTAAAAGTCTGTATCAATCAAAGTGATAAACTTCACGCATTAAGAAACGATTGAATTATGTCTTATCGTAGAGTTTGATTTTCTATTTTTTCCATTAAATTTTGAATAACTCTTGTAGAGTTTTTTAGCGTTGCACAAATTATTGGTTTGTGATGCACTATGTCCATCTAGTGACAATCAAAATGACTTTTGTGGTAAATCTTTGAAACATTTACTTTTTTCTGACTTACATACCTCATTAAGCAGTCTATTGAACAGTTCATGTTTAGAGATTTTGCGTTGGGATGGGACGCTGGTTTTCGTTCTTTACCAGTATTATCTTCCCGTGAATCTTATAGAATTATTTTTACCTGTATTAAAAAACTCGGTCGTTGAGATCTCCGCTTCTAGACTAGTCTTGAATCGGAAAAATTTATTATAAAGTTAAAAAGCTGTTTATTTTTGATTTAAGATAAATAACGGTTGATGACTCAAAATCTTAACGAACGAACGATTTCTAATATGTAATAACTCAGCATTTTACTGTCTGTTTTGATTCGTTTCTTGCATTTTAAATGTCAATGTTAATCAGTAGAATACAAAATAAGGGCGGTTAAAATCATTCTCGTTTTATACAGTATGTAGTGTTGTTTAGAAGTAAGATAAAAATACAAGTTGAAAAAACATTTAGAATTCCATAGAAGTATCAGAAATGAAACTACAACATTGGCGAACTTTCTCAATGCGCAAAACGAATTCTACAGACTTGAAAAACATATACAATAGCACACGTTGGAAGAATTGTTTCATACGTGACATATATGTATGTAAGCAACCAACATTACATGGATTAACTACGACGCGGTCTAAGCCGAAAGTCGCTGATAATTGTTTATTTAAAATAAAAATAGGTAATAACAAATTTAAAATTACAGATGTGCAACATGTTATGTTTCAGCTTCGGTACATGTGTTAACTGTTCTTTTTAAACTTTGGAAAGCCCGTTACGAAGGTTGGTGATCCAATTGGATATTATAGCGCTGGATGCCGCCGCTCTGAAAATTTTTGTTCATGTTCGGTTAAACCATCTCCACAAATTCTTCAACCATGAGTTTTGCTTACGACCGACTGATCTTTATGCTTAGATTTTTCTTCCTTTATCAGACGGAGTATCTCGTAGACTTCATCTTGCATTATATGACCTAAATATTGAAGTTTTCTGTCCTTGCTGGTCAGGAGGAGTTCTGTATTATTTTCCATTTATTCTCGAATTTCTAGTTTGTTGTTATTCCCTACCTAGCAGATAGATACGGGGCATTCGTTTATGTGCTTATATCTCGAATGCATTTATTCGTAGTCAATATTGTACTTCAAGTAGTGAAATCTTATACAATTGGAGAATAACTAATTAATCAGGTTTATCGGGAGCTTTTGGGAAACTAATCTCACAAAAAAATTATGACTACACTTTGTCTGAAAAAGGGATTGGGATTCTTCAGGCAGTGTGAGACAAAACAAAAAAAAAACTCCAGGCAGATCAAAAAACAAACACAATTTCCACCGATATCGACAGATTATGTATTGACCAAAGCCGACTTACTGTATACATAAAATATGTTTGAACGACACTAAAACACAGCCAACGCGCCGTAAACAACGTCTTTTGGCCAAAATGCGCGTAATTATTAGTAAAGGAAATTACCTTTTAAGTAATGTATTACGATCACGCACATTAAGGTGAGCTATCAACACAACTTAATAATAATGGCGTTCAAAACAGTGAGTTAAACCTTTACATTCCACACTGGTTACAAATCGTAATAATATGATGACAACACATAACAAATACTTAATTGTCTTTGAAACCGTAACATGCAAGATCCGTTATGACAGTATCTGGGTGCAACCGCCTCGGCTCACTACGAGCATGGGATTCTACCGACAGCGTGGACAGCTTTATTAACTTATATATGCCTCCAATCAAAGTGTCTCAGGATAGCTAACTTCCAGGCACGGGCTGGTAGCTTACAGAAACAAGCCTACAAATAATAGCAAATGCTAACCTGTATTAACGATAACAGGTAAAACACCACAGGTAAAGTACGATTAAGTAACAACCACGAACAAGGGAGAAAACGGAAGGACAACAATTACCTTCAGGTGGTGTGCAGGCTCTAGGGTAAAGGTGGATGAAATCCTGAAAAACGTTTACCAGTTTACCATGCGATAAACAGAAAGGACGACGAACGTGGTGATTTGATGACTGCAACCGTAATAATGAAACCACTAATAAATTGCAGGTTCGTATTCATAAAATGATTCGATGGTCTAATTCTTAGGCACCTTATGTTATTCGTGGTTACACAGGAAAATCCTTCCAAAATGCCCTTTTCTTTCCAAAAAAAAACCGGAAGGAGCGGTGGGGACGATAAAATCCCACTAGGAAAATTTTCTAAAACTTAAAACATTTTTGAATTTTTTTTTGATATAGATTTTGATCGTTAGAAAATAAAGGCAATTCCTATGTCTGCTAGGTCTGTGAAATGCAGAATTGAAGAATTAGTCGAAGATGTTGCACTGTGGCAGAAATTGTCAAAAATCTAGCATTTTATGCAATTTAAGTTGATAAATCAACTGGCATAACAAACAAGATTACGCTTCTTTGCTTTGTGAGATTTAATTTTGAATGATGTTTACAAGAAGAAATTTACAAGGTATGGAATTTTTTGAAACTTAAGATTGATTAGGTAAAATGGACAGGGTATTGATTTGGAGTAAAATAAATAAATCAAAGATATTGGATTTATATCATTTCTAATCGTTGTATTTTATATCGTTACCTAAATCGCAGCTATTAATTTGTAAACGTAATTAGCAAAACAATTGATTTTTTGACCAATGACGATATTGAATAACATGATCTTTTAGTTAACTACATCGTTAAAGTTACAATGTTTTATGTAACCGGGCCTTTGTAAGGAAATGGGGTCACGATATAAACATTTTCTTCTTCTTCATGTTGAGGTGTGTCAAGAAGTAAAGTTTCAACCAAACTGTTTAATATTCGACAAGAAGTACATTTATTCTTTCAATAACAAAATAATGGTACAATTTTAACAATCTATTCGGGGACAAGTTTCAGACAGTTTTATTTTGCTAACTAAAATCGACGCGTTCGGAAGAACATATTGTTATGAAACACATTATTAATCGAGAAGGATTTGCAGATGTCTGAATGAATCTATGACATTAAAAAAAAAGAGAGAAAGCAATTTAAGTGTGAAAGAAATAGACAGTTGATGGAATTATCGTCGTATGATAGTCTTAAGTTTTAATACAACTCGTTTGCAAGAAGTCATTTTTGGATTTCTTTAAAAAGCAAGTATCTAATATTGAGTAAAAAAATCTTTTTTTCTCATTTACAGTTTTTACGGAGACTATTAATTTTAATGATAACAGATAGCTCCGCTTTTTTGATAAAATCAAAATCAACTAGTGTGCTGAAATGTGCTCAGTATGGGCTACTTTGTGCCGTGAAAATACTTGTTTCTTTTTATTTGCAGATTTTATGAAAACAAACCCGTTTTTACGATAACACATAGCTCAGTCTTTTACGATCACATAAAAAATTACTTTTGTGCTGAGTTGTGCTCAGTATGTGCTATTTTGTGCCGCGGAAACAATTTTTGTTTTTTCACCAATTGGTTATTTTTCAGTTTGTCAAAAAAGGCGGGGCTAACTTTACTGACATTTATATTTGCATGTTTATTACAAGGACATAACTATCCGAAGCCTAAAAACACTTCTTCAAAACTCTCAAAAATTCATTTTCTTAAATCATTTTTCATAAAGTATATTTACATTTAGCACCGGGCTAATAGAAACTAACGAAATAACTACGAGCAGCGTCATACAACGTGTGTACAGAATGGAGAAAATGCATTTTTTACAAATATCTTAGTAGTAAATACAATGTAAATTCTATTCCAGTAAGTAATTTTACTATAAAAATCATTAATCATTTTGTGACTAATGATTACACAGTTTTTTCAGTGTAATTTGTGTTGTACAAATAATTGTTTTTATTCTCTTCATTCGCAGACTTTACAGAAACCAAACATGAATATCACAAAAGTTTTCACTTTTCATCTTAAAATAAGAGATTCGTATTCTGCTAGATAATTACATCTATGTCTGATTTGACGAATATTTCAGAACCTCTAGAGCTCAAAAACACGTTTTTATACAATGTCTGTCTGTCGATTCGTTACATTTCCTTACAAATCGCAGAAATTACTGAATAGAAGAATTTAAATTCTGACAGTTTTTGCACGCTGAGAGGATAAACCTTTGAGCAGGCTTCTGAATTAAGCCGAAATGGTTAAGTCTAGGCTTCAGTCAAGTCGCAGCTTTGAAATGCGCGTTGGTATTTTTAGTTACATTTGTACTAACTACTTAAAAATATTGTTGTCATACTCGCAAGTTATTAGCTCTAGAATTATTAATAATAAACGTCTTTCTATAAGGAGGTTTAATTTTTTTCCGTAGTTTTTGAACGAAACGGAACTTTTGTTGCAAATCGTTCAAGTACAAAAACCCAAATTGGTGTAATATTGTAACAAATAGTTTTGTTTTATTTAAAAAAACACAAATCACAACTAGAAGTTCTTATGAGAAGACGTTTATTGTCAATTTTTCTAGAGTCGATTACTCAAAAGATGACTACAATAGCACGTAAGTATTTGTGAGTAATTATGAAAACTGTGATTAATAATATAGACGCGTGTTCCGCGGATCGACTAAAAGCAATGTATTAAAATTTTTGCCATAAATTTGAAATATAATGAATCTTTGTTTTGAGCGAATTTGTATGTTGTTTGGGTTAAAATTTTTCAACAACAACTTCAATTACGCTAGGTGCAGAGACTACAGTGGCCCCAATTCTTTATAGTGATTGAAAGCAAACCCGCATGGTTCTTCTTACCTAATTATAGCATCTACTAGAAACCAACAACTTCTGGATCACATCAATGCACTGCACAGAGCGATCAAGTTCACTATGGAGCAAGAGCAAAATGGAAATCTACTTTTCCTAGATTAAATAGTTAATAGAATCCTAGAGCGAAAGCTACAACTTGCAGTATATAGGAAAAAATGCACATCGATAATATATAAATGCCACATCTCACTATCACCCGAAGCAGAAAATGATTCTATAAACACACTACTCTCTAGAGCGAAAACCAACAGCAACGGCCAACACCTAGACAGTTACAAGATCCATCTTGGAAAAGCACTTAGAAAGAACGATTACGTATACACCAACATAAAGAAAGCTACGAAGAAACGAACGATTTTACAAACAGAACCACCAAGAGGGATAACTTATTTACCTTACATAGCGACAGTTATCTAAAATAACATCTCACAAACTATGCTAAACGTACATCGTGCTTGGTAGTACGTGAAACTATGAAACCAAATTTGTTTGTTTTTCTAATTTAGACATATTAAAATATTTTAAAATTAAGAAAAATAAACACAATTAGCAAGATGTCATTTTACGTTTTGTATAAAACAAGAAGACAACGTTAATTCCCATCGTAATAATGATTTTGTCTTCATGAAATTTACAAATGGTGAAAAAATTTCTGCGTCACAAAGTATACATACTGAGGACAGCACAATTCATCCTAGGTTTTTTTTTGATTTTATCAAAAAGTATGTATTATCGAAAAACGGTTTTGTTTTCATAAAATATGGAAATAAAAAGAAAAAAACAATTGTTTTCACGACACAAAGTAGCAGGTAACGAGCACAATGCAGCACACTAGTTATTTTTGATTTTATCGAAAAATATTTTATCATAAAAATTAATTGTCTCCGTAAAAACTGTAAATGAGGAAAAAAATAATTGTTTTTGCGGCACAATGTAGCACATACTGAACACAAATCAGCACAATGGTCATTTTTCAGTTTCTCGAATTGGAAGGAGTTACTTTACTGAGGTATGCTGTCAGTTCGCTGTCAAAATGTCCTGGATTCACTGGATTGTCTGTCTGTCAATCGATTGGATTTGAGAGTGTACTAAATTTCAGTTTACGAAAAAAGACATCTACAGGGTAATTTCACAGAATTGTGGACATGTCTATTGTTTGACTGGAAGAAGGAACAAATGTTGCAGTAATTTTGAATATGTGTTCTTATTATTACTCAATACTCATATTCATTGGTACGTTTAAAAGATTTATTTTTTTTATTCATCTTGAAAATACATGTTTTCCAACATTTTTTGTAAGTTTTTTTAAGCGAACTATTGTACTTTTAAATGATCGCAATTTCACCTTACTCTTAATTGTTAAAAAAGTTTCAAAATTTTACGAGGGTTCTATCTGATTCTATTTAAATCGAGTTGGTTTAGATGATTCCAGGGATGATTCTGTTTCTTAAATGCAGAGTAGTAGCGAAAATTAAAATTCGCGACACTTATGTGCCCTAGAAAGTATTGTAATATATTTCTCAACTTGGAATACTGGGGTATGGATTCTATCTGCTGAAGTAATCGTTGAAAAAAAACTTGCGGTTTTGTCATTTTTGAAACCACAAATGTTCTGAGCGCTTCAATATATTATCTTTTATTGTGGAGTATACTGCATGTAATAGTCAGTAACAATTCGATTCAAAATGTTACCTTCATAGTGTCAGATGTAATTAAATTTAACAAATATATTGTTTTATTTGAAAGATGAAAACAAAATGCTTCGTTTAAAAATACTTGTGCAAGCTCTCGTATCTAACTGTAACCTTACGAATTTATTTTCGTAAATTAATTGATCATTAACTTCTATTTATTAAGAACATATAAAATAAAACAAAGTAAAAAATACAATAAAAACAAAGCATCACTCTATAAATAATGCCCATCTGGATAAATCGTAAAATGCTAGTTAACAGTAAGTGGCGAATAGATAACAGCAGCACAAGTGTTATAGGTTATTAAAGTTACAAGGGAATATTTGGGTAATATTATATAAGAGGTTACAACGGATATTTTACAGATAATGGATATGATGCGGGAAAATTCCTTGGTTACAACGTCAATCGTAATTAATTACCGGAATTCAATTCGCTTAACGAAGATTTCTTATTGTTTTAGTTCTAATAAGGGATTTCGGTTAAGCACTTGTTCTATTAACTACGCCTTTTTCTTTTAGTCGTGCATTAATTTAGTCTGCAAATTATATATTTAAACATCTTGCACTTTTATTCTACAAAGTTACGTAATACGATTGCATTTTTATCTAATTCTGGGAAATATAAGAAATGCACCTGTGATGCAATTTACAACACTTTGCAACACCGAACTAACAACTAAAGTAGGATTCTATATGTAAATGTAGGAATAAATTATATTTTTTTTTATTATTTCATAATACAAATTTTTATTTGTATAGGATATTTCTTGTTTCAAATATTTTTTTTGCTCCTAGGGTCAAATAAAAAATCGTGAAAATTAAAAAAAAATTAAGACATTGTATACTACTACATATACATATCTAAAAGCATTTAAAACTGCTACGTTTTTCTGCTTACAATCTTGTTGATATAGTATAAACTTTTTCGTATATTTTAATCCCCGCGTTCTTTTTCACTCAAGGGTTTTATTTGTTATGCATTTGTAGTATCATTATCACATTCTACGATGATCGATTTCGTATTCAGAAATTAGTTACAGAAGCTTCCAATAAGACCGTAAATTAAAATTTTGACTTTTTGAAACGAATGTGATTTTTTACACTTGGTTTTTCAAATTAAATTTGCACGTTTGAGTTCTAAATTATCTTATATTTTCAATGACAAAATTTAACTATGTATATATACCTAAATACTTTCAATTAAATAACTGTATTTAGTTTTTATATCACGCAACGATCTATCATTATTCAAATTTGCTTTATTGTCTTAAATGCAAACCTTAAAAAAACAGAAGCAATTTAAATACCAAGAGCCAGTTTTATGAGGCATTTAATTACATTTACTCTAACCCAATTTTAATAAATTTGCATATTTCAAATAAATTTGACTTGAAAATAAAATGTAACTTGAACATGTACATTAATGTGCTTAATTTCAAAGAGCGAAAATGTATATTTTCGAATAGAATCTATCGCAGTTAATGCTTTTAAAAATGTTAATGTTATTTTTATATTTGTCTTTATGCAATCATCACTTCTCTCAGTTTAACAAAAGGTATTTTGAATATGAGGAAAAATTATTTTTCAAATTTCTTTCCGGTAAATTAAGTAAACGCCGAGTAGAAATTAAAATTAGGGTGTTTACTCCGACTTAGCGTTAGCTTTCAAAATTGTTACGTTTTAACACTTTAAATACTTCTACTGCGGCAGTATCGTGTTAATTACTTAAGTTTATTTTGTCTATATTCTTCATGTTGTTTACATGTCGTTAGTATACTTAGCAGAATTTAATATGTGATAATTCACAAATATATAAATGTGAAAAGCATGATTGTTTTTTCCCGTGTGGGAAAGTTAGTAGAAAATGTAAATATTTTGAAAGATATTTCACAAAATACTTTATTATTAGTTAGTGATTAATTTTATCTTGTGTGTCTTACTATTATTGATTTTGGTTACATAGTTACCTCTTTTGGAAACATAGGATCGACTTGAATATTTCGATCTTTACTAATTTTTATAATCTAGTCTTACCTTTTCTTTATACTTATATTATTTTTGTTGTGCTTTTGTCTAAACGAGTTCAAAGACATGGTTTTTAAGTATTATCTCAAAGAAAACATGGCGACACTGGTCAATTATTTTTTAAGTTACTGTAGGTACAGTTACTGAGTGCTAATAAAGTTTTTTTGCGGTGTAGATATATCTAATTCAGTGGCGTACCCATGGGATTAAAAGGTTAAATAAACTGACAAAAATGTTTCTTGTCAGAGAACTTACATTCTCTACTAATAAAATATTTGAAGAATTGTTAAAAATGTATACATGAATAAACAAAACAAGTCTTACGCAGAAGAGTAATGAGATCAGGAGATATTCTTTCGCCAAAACGTTTTGCATTTGCATGTAAGAACGTATTCAAGAAGATAAACTGGACTATCCTAGTCAAAGATCAAGCAAGTATAAAAGACTTAAGAAATCGACTTGAGTAAGTCTTGAAGAAGAACGAATAAATAAGTATACAAATGCACATTCAGTGTCGTAATGTTATCGTAAACAGTGTTTATTTAAAACTATAGTTATAGTAATATGCAAGGTGATTTTTTTTAAACTTTCAATTGCTTTAATGTTTAAAGGAATGCAAAAATTAAAAAAATGCAAAATAGGTCAACTTTAATATTGAGGGGGACGATTTTTGTTGTTTAAACGATATTTGTAAAATCAACACTATGACCCCTAGCAACTATTAATTTTTTTTTTAAATGGCACGACTCGACTTGTGATACGTCATTAAGATTTAACACAAACTGTAATTAGTCTATAAAAAGAAATTTATGGTTTATTAAAATAAATGTTTACAATAACTATTAAAAATCACTTCAACAAAAAGACATGTTTTACAACAAATGTTGGAAGTGATTTCCGTTATTCTCGAGACAATGGTAGCGTCTATTTTCAAATCCTTGTCGGACATTTTCAAAAGTTGTATCTGTGAGGGTACGACATTCTTCAGTAAGTCTACGCCGCAGTCCTTCAATAGTCTTTGTTTGAGTTTTAGTAACGACCGACTTTAACAAAAAAAGTCTAATGGTGTTAAATCCAGTGATCTGGGAGGCCATTCAATTGGTCCTTTTCTGCCAATCTACCGTACTGAATAATGTTCATCTAACCATTGTCTAACTGGTCCTGCGTAATGAGGAGGAGGAGGGAAATGATTTAAATCAAGATTTCCATTTATGTCTCTCTGATTTTCTAAGTCTTCAACTATTAACAGTTTGATGATATTTTCTAATAATTCAAGATACAGTGCACCAGTCAAATTTCTATCTATGAAGAGAGGGCCAATAATAACATTTTCCAAAATTCTTGCTCAAACGTTTTTCGGGATATTGATCGTGCACTTTCCGCAAATTGTGAGGATTCTCGTCGTTCGAATACCGACAATTTGTTGGTTGACATGTCCATTTAAATAAAACGTGCACCTATCACCCAGGCAAATGTTTCTTAGAAATTGCGCATTTGCATTAATTTGATGTATGATAGTTTTACAAAACTTAATTTTTCTGTATGGATCATTTAATGCTGATGAGACAATCCTGTTTCTTCCGCTGCCTGACAAGTTGACATCGTTGGATTTATAGGGAACTGTCTAGTATCCTTGAATTATGTCTTTTTCTATTAGCATTTGATCCCAAAAAATGATGTTTCACAAGTAGGGATTTGCCATTTAAAAAAAATAAAAAGTAGTTGCTGGGGGTCAAGAGGTTGTTTAAACGTTTATAAAAAAGTTCACTGTGTATAAATTATATTAAGTAATTATTTTACAATAATAAAGTAGAATTTTCTTAACGTATTGATTTAATTTTAGTAATATTAGTTACATATAAATAAGGTCAGATTAAAAAAGAATTTTACTAGAACTGAAATAACGTATCTGGGACCAGAAATAAATGTACAAGTATAAAAAACTTAAATTGAAAGGATAAATGAATATATATACCTATTACCGTTTATTCTAAGAAATAACAAAATTGCGCAACATCTATAAATGAAAGTGTTTGATCAATGTGTTGACAACAAAACGCAACATACAAAATATTAAAATAGTTCAAAGAGCAGTAGAATGATTCATGAAATCCCAAGAAAAGACAAAGTAAGAAATAAAGAAATAAGGTCGACAAATGGATGCAATTGCCTCCCTCTGACTCATGACTGAAGCAATTTATTTTGACCAATTTAAAAAATTTTCAAACAATATTACACTAATTTTCCCACTCACTCACATACAACACTCGGCCGTGCGGTCACGCGTCGCATTAACGTTTGTTATGCTATGCTTTACTTTTGACGCTTGTTACGTAAATTACTATTTTCATCGATCGTCTGTTAATAGCAATATTAACGTTTAATAATGTATAAGAAATAGATTATTAATGACACTTATTAGTGAACGATTTTAAACCAAAGAATGAATTTCTGTTAATGAACGATATTGTTTAGGACCCAATGAAATCGTTAGCAACCTCTATTTTACGATATTTTGCAACTACTAGATATACCAAAGGTTTATTTCGTATACATTAGTTTCTTTATGACTGCACACATTTTACTAATGTACGATCAAAGGAAAAACTTTAAAACTAACTCGTTTGTTAATCGGCGACAAATAATCTCGTCACTCACCCACGACGTTAAAATTTCTGGACTATTAGTCCCTATCATTAACAATATTGTTCGTTAAATAACTAATAAGGTCTATTGTACCATATGGTATATTTTTGATTATCTAATTACAGTTTTTCATAGTTCTTTAATGTGTACCTTTACATAATACATATATTTGGTGTTAAAACACTTTAATCTGGATTTTAAGGTGCTTAAATTTTTTTAAATTTTCGTTTTTTTTTAATTTTTGACCTTTATGAAGGCTTAAATCTACCCCTCCTCTTCTTGCTTTGGCTTTACTTTGATTACGGTTAATCTTTCCCTCTGCCCTTATGACGTCGGTTTGAGTACGCCACTGATATTTATTGACAATAATAGTTATACTTGAGGTATTCTTCTGCTTGGGTTCTTGAGCGGCGATGTCCTTTTTTTCTTTACACTTTGCAACTATACTATCGTGTGTTTAGTCTTATAGCTGCTTTTTGGGACCGCTTCAGGTCAGCGTTTGTATGCCCCCAGATTGCTGTTGTTTGGTTTTGAAAAAAAAACTGCATATTAATCCGTTAGTTTATTGTGAAAAGAACCAGCTTTCTTTTGTTACGTTTATAGGGTCTTGAGAATTACCCATTCCTTGTGACTTATGTCATATGTGTTAGGAAACCAACATTGCTTGGGTTTAAAACTTTTTCGTCATTAAATTTTTGAATAAATTCAAATTTAGGTCGAGTGGTATGAACTACTCATGGAAAATCCAGATCCGCATATGGATTCGATCAATTTCGTTTCAATGCGTTCATCTTTACATTACGTTTTCGATGTCGATATAAATGATCGAAAATCATTTCATATCAAGGAAATTTATTAACGTAACCCAATTAACGATTAAAATCACGTCCTGTTAATTTAATTCACTATTTATTATTAGATAGTGTTTATATAATAACATTACAAAATACATTGCAAATAAAATGTGGATTAACGTTTATTGCATTAATGCGATTATATTAACCTTTGATTCTTTTAAAATTATTCCATTACAATAATGGTATCGTATTCAGTAGCAAAATTATAAAATGGATGCTTTAATTATTTAATTAAGATACGTTTTCAAAACAACAAAAATTTGTATATCGCTGAATCAACAAAACATTTACATTGTTTTGAAAACACTTTGGTTCTAAGGTGTTGACACATTTTTTGTAAAAATGCACTGATAAGTAAGTTATCACAATCAGATATATCGGAACACGATATTAGTTTTTGGACAGGAAATAGGAAAAAAATACTCCATTTAATAGGTCAAACATATTTTAGATAAAAAAATATTATCTAGACAGGGTATTAGTATGAAAATATGGTTTACGAAAACTTTAATAATATTAAAAATGTT
The DNA here is from genome assembly GCA_035610365.1 of Aquatica leii. NCBI lineage: Eukaryota > Metazoa > Arthropoda > Insecta > Coleoptera > Lampyridae > Aquatica > Aquatica leii. Next base: position 155,575,101 of record CM069433.1, read on the forward strand.
TAATGTATTTATTTATCTACGCAAATATTATGCCATAATTTTTGTTTACAGTTACGTTTTTATTGTGGAACTTTTTATGCTTATAGTCTCAGTCTGTAGTTTACATCTTGAGAAAAATCACAACCTTTGCGACCTTGGTACATAAATAACTATTTAATTTTTTTATGTCTTTGTAAAAAAACACTACTATACATTTTGCTAAATCCTTTATTTTTCTTCAACTTCGATCAGCGATATTTTTCACATTTTCGTCGACTAGTATTCACTTTTCTTAATAAATAAACTATATATGGTTTTAATTTTAAGCTTAAAATTGTAACTAAAACGTGAATTAAACTCAAAGGCACAGTCTATTAGATCGTGAAATACTTGTACTGGTCGATATTATATCAATTATTCTGTATTCGCTTCTTTGTTTTTTTGACATATAAAAATAGCTCAACACCAAGGATGTTTACCCTTATTTTACGTATATACTGAATAGCTAACTAATGAATTAAAAATGAACACAGAAACGGTCATTTGCTGGGTAGGCAAAATACTGTTATTTGATTGGTTAAAGACATATAATAATGGTTACCATCTTTTGGGTATCTCACGAACTATTATTAAAGAAATCGATACACGATTTTGCTATCTAGTATATTAGCAGTAGGGATAGACATCTTTAGTCTAAACCCAAATCTGCAATTAGCGTGATTAAGAACAAGTTTTTATATAAAACTTTTGAATAATGGCTTTAAATATGAACGTTAATCGTATTAAACAGATTTTTGAACTAATTCCAATGCTAATCGTATCCTCTAAATATTACTATTGGGTTTATCTTACAAACAGTAGCTTACAAATCATTTCAACTTTATCCTTAGACTAACTAACATAAACACCAAGGTCTTAGTTACAATTAGTACTGATAAATCACTATCTCACAAATCTAAAAATGGATCAAGATGGTTTTTTTTATATTTAACATAGAACGGTTCGTCTCCTGGCAATGACATATTTCTGTGAAGATCAAATTAATGATACCTTCTTATAGCAACGACTCCAATTTTTTGCGACGTTTCGTGTTCTAGATGAACACTTCATCAGGCTCGCTCTTTTATTGTAATTAGTTTTTAATTATTTTATCAACATAAAAATGTATAATTATAAGACCAACAAACATCAATAAACGTTAGAAATTTGAAAAAATTTTGGACGAACTAACACTGTTATTATTATAAAAATTATGATATTCAATATTTTTTTTTTTGAAATTGTAGTAACTAACCAATAAATAAATAAATATAAAATGAAGTATAACAAGGTTAACAAATTACTTACCACTGAGTCAAAAAAGTTAAATAAAACATTTAATTAAAAACACGAAATTTTACGCGTCATATCGTGCACATTGACGAACGTACAACAATTTTTTGGTACTGATTTATGACAAGATGAAAGGTTTCTGGTAGAAAAGAAAAACCTAAAAATCCTACAACAAATCCTACATAATAAAAAATTTTGTTCTTACGTAATCAAACGTATACTCACCACTAACACACCAATGCATAATCCTGATCCTATGGCAGTTTAATTAACGTTCCGGATCAGAGTCACCAAATTATTAAAGCACTAAAAAACAATACTATCAATATAGCTTTATATAATAACAACACATTATACAACACATTTTACACTAAACTAAAAGATAAAACTAATGATCTCGAAAAATTTTGCCTCATCTACAAAATTGATTGCAATTACTGCGACAATTGTTCTATTGGTCAGACAAAATAAAAACTAAAAAACCGTATTGAAAATCACAGGTATGACTGTAAAAAACTAATAACGTTTGCAAGACCGAAAAAACAGCGTTGTTTTTTTTTTCATACTTAGTTGCAACTTGAATTTTGACAACTCAACGATATTAGATTTTGAAACTAATTTTAACAAAAGACTTGCAGAAATGATCTTTATTAATTTATATAAAAACGTCAATTTTAAAACGGACACCATCAACCTCAGTTCAGTATATAATAATCTAATCTAAAAAAATTACGCTTACAGCATCTGTGAAAAAAAAATATAATTAGTGTGGTTATTTTATACTTGTTTAATTTTATTATCTACCGTTAGCAAATAAAATTCTTTTCGTAGCAGGAACCTTTCACATTGTCATAAATCAGTACCAAAAATTGAAATTTGTTGGACGTTCATCAATTTGCACTATATGACTCGTAAAATTTCGTGTTTTTAATTAAATGTTTTATTTAACTTTAATTTTTTTTTCACTCAGTGGTAAGTAATTTTTTAACCTCGTTATACTTCATTTTATATTTATTTATTTATTGATTAGTTATTAAAATAAAAAAAAAAAATTGAATATCATAATTTTTATAATTTTAACAGTGGTAGTTCGTCCAAAATTTATTCAAATTTCTAAAGTTTATTGATGTTTGTTAGTCATATAACATATACATTTTGTTTATTTATGTTGACAAAATAATTAAAATTGTGTGTATTTTATAATAAAGAAGCTAGCCTGGTGAAGTCTTCATCTAGAACACGAAACGTCGCAAAAAACTGAAGTAGTTGACTCGGTTCCTACCTTCTATAAGAAGGTATCGTTAATTTGATCATCACAGAAATTTATATTTAACATAATCATTTACCTATTTTCAGATGCCAATCAAATGATTTATTTCCTAATTGCTATTGAATCCTGTTACTAAATTACAATATTTGTTTTGTATATTCTTTAGTTCTCCAAATATTAAAAAACATGCAGATTATAAGCGACTTTCGGCTTAGACGCGTCGTAGTTAAACAGCCATACTTTTTAGGCTTGGTCCTTGTTTCTTCTTGCGAGCGACAACAAGAAGTAGAACTTAGTCTTTGCCGTATTGTCGTTTGTGAACCCAAACAAACTGACATTTCGCAAGACATTGCAGCTTGCATCTTTGGAGTGGTAAATATCGTCGCGAAAGCTTAAGATTTGATAAAAATACAGATTCAGCTTCAACATGAAAATTTAATTTCATGAACTTGAGATGTGGGACAAAAAGTATTTTTCTTGAAAAAAAGTAATAAGTAATTATACATTTATATGATGTCAAAAATACTTGTTGACACGACATAAATAGTAAGTTTTTTTTTCGATTTTATTTTGGCAACATTTGTAAATATGTCATTTGAAAGCTATGAAAAATTTTCTTGCAACTGATGTTACAATGTAGTAAATAAACACGTAACTAATAAAGTTATATTTACAATTAAATATATGGATTTTGATGAATAGATTTAAATTATAATCATAAGATCTTGCCTTATATACTGCCTAAAGGTTTAAGACGTTTGAACGAACATTTTATGGGCTTTTGGCAGACATTTTTGTTGAACCCTTTAGTTTAAAATAATAAACTATAGGGCGTTATCTACAGTGACTGCTTATTTAATAGAGCGGTATTATTTTTGTGACAGACTTTTAGCCGTCATAAAATTAGCTAAATTTTAGTGAGAACCACATCTCGACACCCTTCCGTTCTCGATTTATAAGAGAAAATATTAACTATTAATGGAATATTAACTGCTAAATTAAAAAAAAATACAGATTTGTCAACTGTCAAAAGTTAGTTCTGGTAGTTTTTGTAGCTTAGGTTTACTTTTTAATCCATTTTTTTGAAAATACATGTCATTTACTAACGCGGAAGCGTATATGTTACGCATTTATTTTGAATGTTTTGAAAATGCTGCAATTGCGACGCGGCAATATGGAACGCAATTTTCACAGAGAAGACGGTTTCTTCGAGAAGTGCAGCTCATTCAAGCACCTGCAAGGATTCGCGGAAGCATTGAGGAAAATATTAACGTTTTGGCTTACGTTCATCACGATCCCACCTTAAGCATCAGAAAAAATATCAATAACCTGCGAATCCCTAAAACAATTGTCCACTAGATTCTTCCAGAAATCTAGAGAATAACATGCATTCCTACTATACTAAACTGAATCATTGTCACTGGCTGTTAAATATGATTCGGGAAAATTGAAATTTCCTGTCACTAGTATTCTGAACGGATGAAACAACTTTCAGTCGCGCAGGGGGTGTAAATTTACGTAATATGCATTATTGGTCTGAGCAAAACACACATTGTATACAGCAAGTATAACATTAAAACAGCTGGAAGTTGAACGTATGGTGTGGAATTGTGGAAAGAAAAAATTATAGGGGTACATTTTTTTACCAAAACCTTAACGGAGGAAGGTTTTTGGAATGTTTGAACTTTTTTCTTCCACCCCTTTTAGAAGATGTCTCCTTGGAAATAAGAAACACGTGGCTTCAGCTTGATAGTAGTACGGCGCATTCGAAACGTGCGTCCTCATTTAGAGGGGACAGTATTCACATCGTTTTATTAGAAGAAGTCTATTTCCTTGGTCAGCGCGCTCGCCCGATCTAACTTGTTTAGATTTTTATCAACGGAGTAGACTGAAAAATCTGGTTTTTCAAGAGAAACCAACAACCAGGAAAAATATGATGAAAGGAATACAAAATGCCATTAGAAGCTTGTTTAGGGCTGAAATTGAAGCAGCGGTTTTTCCTACCGAAATTACACTAAATAAGTGTTTCGAGAATGATGGACGAAATTTTGAACATTTGTGAGCTATTTGAGTAATTCTAAGTGTTCTGTGCTTCTTTTATTTTATTGTTATCACTGATGTTTTGTTGGTGCGTTGGTTTTTAAACGCTTCCGAAATAGTGTGATTTGTTTTTCTCGCTAAGATAGCTTGATCCGATTGACGAAAACGGATGGAGATATCGTGATGTGGTTTTCACTAAAATTTAGCTAATTCTATAACAGCTAAAAGTCTGTTACGGAAATAGTACTGTTCTTAACTTTTTTAAAAATCACAAAAATGAGTAATCCCTGTAGATAACGCCCTCTAGTATATTTATTTTAAACTAAACGGTTCAACAAAAAAAATCTGAGTTCAGGAGGAGTAAATATTGAAAAATGCGTGGCTCTCCTCTTCCTTATTATGATAAAAAAATATAAAGCAAAATGATGCCGTATCACTCAAGCTATCAAATTCTGTTTTCAAAAGTATCGTTCATCGTCCAACTTTTCGAGTTACTGTGAACTTTGTTTTTCCGTAGCAGTTACGCCCTCTAACGGTGGATTTACGAACTACAAAATATTTTCTCTCTCTTTTTGCCCACTTTATTTATAAGGATTTTCTTCCCAAACCTCTAGGTCTTACCATTGTTGTAATACAGCCGCTCCGTACCCTTATCCGGACATACTATACAGTAAGGAGTTTTTGAATACGAATAGAAAAGCAGGAAATCATTACAGGATGTTATGATTATTTAAGCTTATTCATTTTGAGTTGGTAATATGAAAGAAATAAAAACATCAATAATTGAAAAAAAATTCCATTATATATATATATATACCACGAGTGAATTTCAGCACGACACTCGCAATGAACTATTTTAGATACCATATACTGATAGACACTCATCTTTTGCGTCGATTTAAGATGTCATATTTTCAACAAAACCTTACAAGACTCTAATTTTCGTAATACTAAAAGCGCATCCTGAAAGTTCTTTATTCCCTTAACGCAACTTTCTAGATATCTGATACCATTTGTTTGGGTGATAAATAAGCATAATTGTATACATAGAGCCTGTTACGAAGGAGAAATATTTTTAAAAGTATTTGAAGCGAACACTCATTTATGCATACAAAAATGAGAGTTCGTTCTCAAAGGAAGAGTGGACCTCGCTCACATATAGCCAAATGAGCTATGATTTTGAAAACGTTTTTTTTCAGTATTGGCTTTTAAAAGCTTTGTTTGTTGTGGTGACGTTTGGAGAACATTTGCCATTTATTTTTATTTTCTCATTAAATTTTTGTTTTGCAAATTAACTACTAATCGGAACAAAGTTGGATTGTGGCTTGTTTACGTTTTGATAACAATACAATAAGAATAAAAATGTTTGTTATATTACTCACAATTTTGCAAGATCATTGTCAACTATATGATAATAGTGCACGTTATCGCCTGTGGGCTTTTAAACTTATTACTCGTAGGAATATTGTAATTGTGTATAGTAACTCATTGTATCTTTGACTAATTAATTCTTCCACCAAATTAATTATGTATTACACGCTTTGCTTCGTATTTATTTGCTTATAAATACTTAATTATACATTCGTGTTTGAAGGTGCATGCCTACAACACTTCTTTTTTTTTTGTAACCGATATGTATGTAGATCCATTCTTTGTCTACTGTCTTTTAAACATCGACTTTTGCTTAGCATCTTCTTTAATAATTGGCCATTGATGTATATTTCTTGATTAACGTTGCTCAATAACGTATTTATCTTAATAGTGTATTTAAATGAACAAGTTAATAACTGAACAATGGGATTGCCTCATGCTTTATCGTTATAGTAAGTATTACAATCTTAATACTATTCAGTTTAATAATGGCAATAGTATGTTTATTATCATATCGTTTAACTTTCAGTTATATTCGAGTACCTTGTGTTTTCAATTTTTACTAATACTATTTGGTTTTTATCTAGTAAAAGGAAGAGATAGCCCCGTAAGACCTCGTTCATTAGAAATTTGGGATTTGCTTATTTTAAATTTACCTATGTATTATTTAGTTTATTAATTTCTTGGAAATAACGACTCTTTGCTGAAAGTCTGTGGTTTGGAATCAATATTGAATGGTTTGCATGGTATATTATAGAATTTAGTCTAGATAACTTACCGCATTGCTTTTAATGAATTGTGCTCTAAACGAATATCTGATTATTTGGGTTACTAACACTCTGATAACAGTTTGTGAAAAATTTACGTCGAATTTTGGAATCAGTTATGTTTGCTCAGATAAACGCTAAGTGTCATTATAAATAAATAATAACTCAAGTTTGTGTTTATTTTAAAGTCTGCTTTAAATGAACACTAAACTCGTTTCCTTAAAAATAATTGACAAATTATGATTATGTAATAATAATGAAGTGTATCGGCTGAGTTACATTCAAGTTATAATTGAAATATTTACTGTCCAGTAATTTTTTAATTAGTAATAAAATGGACTATCTTATTGTCTCAGAGATTCCAAAGTGTGAATTAATTCACGGCATATTTAAAAGCGTTTCGTTTGCTATGAAATATTACATTACATAGGTAATAGTAAATGAAAAAATGTTATATGTTACATATATTTTTATCTAAAAGACGTTCATATTTTGCACTGTCTCGACAAGTTCATTGAGATGATAGTGCTTTATATATTGTATTACAATCGCACAAAGGCAATCCTTTAGAAATGTATTCTCAAAGAATAGTGTGTGGTTTCAAACTAAGAGTTTGTTTATTTTAGAAAAGTCATCCAACTACCATCCATCTGTTTATTTACATGGCATCTGTCAACTGTTTGCTTTACCATCTTACATTTGACTTCTACAAACATTACCTTGTGCTTAACTAAACGTTGTTTGTATAATATCGGATATAAGAGGTTTGCAATAATCTTGTCTGATAGATTTGAGTCAGTGGCACTTATCGATCGATTACACATTTCGCCAACTAAAACTAAATTGAAATTATACAGTAGTATTGCAATTGTACGCGTTTACGAATAGAGAACTCCCACAAACCTTTAAACTTTTTGTTAAAGAAATAACTTCATTGCTAATTGGTTATAATTTAAGTTTCTAATAATTACAAAGTTAAAATACCATTTCGTGTTGTTGACCTTTTAATAATACGTTTTGGTCGTTACGTTAATTTTTTATGGTTGCCAAAAGTTGTACACGTTTTTATTTTTATTTATAGCTGCCGCCAAATCTTCCATATAAGGATTTATTTAATCTAACGGATCATAAGCATTAAACTTATTACTTTTTTTGCGCACGGTTTGACAGTTCATGTTAAAATTACTTTTTGTTACATGATTATATAATTTCTATGTATTTGTCAAAATTGGATGTAATAATTTTAAAGATACGGCTCAATAGTTTTGTTCACAACACTATGCTTTTTTCTACAATTATTAATCTCATCTTTTTTTAGTAATAGAAAATTATTTATTATTATATTACTAACGCATTTTTATTTTGAAGATACAAATTCACACATGATTTTTACTTATTGCATCATTTTTTATTTAAACTGAATTTGACATTGTAATTAATACCTTTTTTCTTTTATTTGCAAGTTTGTATGTTGTATGTGCTTGAACATTATACAGGGTGACGATTTTCAGAGACTCACTATTGGTATATCGGAAACAGTCAGAGATAGAAAGTCTGTTAAATGGACAAATTCGTCTTTAAAATGGTGTTTTCTTTCCTGGTTTTTGAGATAATCGCATAAACTTTATTTTTTTTATGGTCGCCAATTTTGAAATTGAAATTATTATTATGCTACGCTACATGTTCTACTTTATACATAAAAACATATTTTTTTTAATAAATTGTTATGTTTATGACTAAAAAATACATGAAACTCAAATTAAGTTGCCTTGGAAATAGAAAGAATCTAATTAACTATTTGCTTGAAGCAGCATTAAGTGTACGTTTAGTAGATTATAATCAAATAATGGGGGACATGGATTGTTCAAAAAAAAAAACCAAAGACAAAGTGTGGTTTCGAAAAATGATGAAAGCGTTGCGATAGTTTGACTTGGTTAAACATTTGCGGTTAAGTAATGATCAACTTACAAGAATTATATTTTGTCGCTGGCCGATTAGACAACATAATGCCTTTGGTTTTAAATTTTGTGGACAGATGAGAGTAAATTTACAAACAACGGTAGGTTTAATAGAAATGTAAATTTTTGTTGTAATGATGTTGCATTAGTTCGTAAAAGAAATTTCCAAGAGAGGTTTGGCACTAATGTTTGACTTGAAGTATTAGGGGGTCGTGTACTAGAACCACACTTTCATCAAGAGAATCTGTTAACTTAAATGAAGGCGTCTAGCTCAGTATGATTCGGTAAGCGGGTCGCAAGTCTCGGTGCGCTGCTCTTACAATAAATTAAAAAGGCGTTAAAACATTTAGAAACTAGTAATAGAAGATACATTTTAACTCTATTCAATACTAAAATAGAACAAATGACAAAACACAGAATAACAACGAATATATTTATTTTTAACAACGAAAGAGAGGTTAAAAAAATAAGCGAGTCAGAATCATATATATGATAACATCAAGAGTTCGACGATAAATATTACATTGATACAAACTCTGGACGGTAAACAATACTCCATACATAACGTTATCGTAGTACAGTAAATACAAATTAATGTGTAATCGAAGAATTAAACTTTGATTGGATGCGAAACTAGTGAATTGGCAAACCGACCAAATCGCATCTAACATAAATTGAAACCGTAATTATACAAACAAAATTTTGCGTTTGTTATTCGTGATACCATCTATATCTACGTCGCACCTATTTTACGTTCGACAAATACACAATCACAAAAACACTATCGGCATGCTTGAATAAATGATAGTAAGTTGCTTGTAGACAAACAATGAATCGTCGTAACTGAATGCGTCAAACTTTCGAGTGATTTCAAAGTGGCAAACACGTGGCGGTATCCCTAGTCGCTATCAGAATTACGGGAAAATTAAATTAAGTCACAAAAATAGAAAGACCCTCTCCAGAAAGACCTTTACATATGAGTAAAACCAATACACCCATTCATAACGTGGATGAAAGCGAATATTTAGGAACGAAAGTCTCACTGGACGCGCACGTTAGATTGTATAATCTGTCTCACAGTCGCCGGAAAATCTTTTTTTTTGCAATCTACATTCGAATACTTTTAACATAACGAATCTTACGGCAGATCAATACTTTCTGCTTTTGTGGACCAATTTGCAGGACTATACTAAAAAATTTTCGAAATTTTACATACTTTTAATATGACAGTGCTCCCGTTCATAGATCTCGACAATGTGTGCAGTTGAATGTCTCGATAATCTAATATAAAAGATGTGCGATGTATGTGCTTCAATGACTCCTTTTATAATACGCAATATTATAATTGGTCTTAGTGGGGGTTTAATAAGAATTGCGAGGCTATGTATCCAAAACAATGGAATGCATTTTGAACATTTACTTTAACCTTCTTTTAATCATTTAAAATTACATCCCTTTTTTGGGTGGCTTGTAAAATTCTATAAATAACCCATTATTTTTTTTTTAATAATGTGGCAATTATCTTGTATAACCTTTTTCATATACATATTTACAATGCGCTACCTGCATTTGTTCTACTCGATAAATACCTTTCTAGTAAGTCAAACCTTTCATTTGTTTTATTTTCAAGGCAACTTAGATAACGTACTGTAAAACAATTACTAAAACTATTTTGTGATAAATTCAAAAATAAAGAAGTATCAGCAAATTTACGACAATAGCAGCTTTCAGTTTTTTTTTCAACTAAAAGACGAACAAACAGGACTTCTTTTTTTTACCAATGTGATAGTAAAGAGGATCTGAAATTACACTACTTGGTCCACTTAACCGACTTTCGGCTTTCTATCTCTTACCGTTTCCGATATTCCAATACTGAGCCTCTAAAAATGGTCACCCTGTATAGTTTCAATGTACCTACTCTTACTGTTCTCACGTGGTATTTGGTATTTATCATATTTTTTTATGATTATGGCTGTACTTCTAACTCGTTATTAGTTTTTAGGTTGTGTTATCTCGAAAGACAAATTATGTATTGTACAGTAAAAAATCGTAAACTCTAAATACAAAATACTAAGTGTTGGGGTGTTTGCTTAATATTTATTTTATACTTGAACTTAGTTTATGGTGTTAAATTACTTTTAGGTGTGTAATTCTAGATTTCTAGTTTCATAATAAAACGGCAAACTAAAAAATACAGCTTTTAAGGACAATTCAACATATATTAAAAAAAGAAAGCTTTTTTATATTAAACACCACAACTATAATTTAAGATATAAAGTTTTGCACTAACAACAATAAATCTACATCACAATTTTTGTTAATCTAGAACTGCATTTACAGCATCAATCTTTAATTCTAAAATTAAAAAAATTTTGGGTTTTGAACCGTGTTAGAAACAAATAGAATTATCTCGTTCTTGGACGTACTGGTCTCTCGTTACATAGATACTTCGGACGCTAGGTATATAGAAAATGAACACACACCGACAAATACCTCAATGCCGAATCGCACCATCACCCTGCTCGACAGTCCTAAAAATCTTAGTTCGTAGGGCTAAGACCATGAGCGAAAACTAAGCTTTGTCAAGAAAGAACCGTTATAGGAAAGCAAACATAGATAAAGCTTCCGCAAAATAGAAGCGCTATGGTTTACCACATCTCCTGCAAGTGCGGGCTGGCATATGTGGGACAAACAGAACGCAGCATTGCTATGCGGATAGGTGAAGCAGAAGATTTTTACACTATAAATCCCAATTTCGTAACTTTTAGCTCAGATTATATAGGGAAGCCATCGAAATCAGGAAGATTGCTTCAATTGGGATAATGACAATGACTGATTAGAATGGAAAAACATGTTTCAGGAAAAAACTAGTGAACCAGGACCGCCACAAACCGATGACGCCGAACACCGCAATATATAGGCTTCTGAGGATTTGATATCTACAGTTTTCTGAAGAAGACGGCAACATGTCCTGTCGAAACATTAAATTTTTATTAGTCTTGCGAAGTTAGTAAATTTTGTGAAATGTGTACCTGCAAATATTTCTATTTTGGAACATCATAGTCGCGAAAGTCTTAAAACTAAATCTTTAATTGATTTTACAAGACTGGTTCTTAGTATGATGCTATTGTTGTAGGAATGATTGTTTCTTTTTGTGGGCGGTTTAAATTCTGGTGAAGTAATAGCTGGTAAAAGGATTTCTATACGAAAGTTTTCTTTTTTGGCCGTTGTTTATTCGATATTTGACATCTGGAAATTATTGTGGAATAAATTTCGAGTTCTAACTGTATCTGAACCGATGGTTTTGTACTATTTACTAATTCTACATTTTGTATTGCTACTTCTATTACGGCCTTCTATGTTTGACTTTCGCACTTCTGAAGTTTTTTCTTGTTCAAGACTGTTTAGCAATTTAGACGGAGTGTCTTTAGATTTGTACGTTATGTATATAAACAAATCTGAGGCTAAACGCCATCTCGTAGGAACGGAGCTACGTACGAGTTAATCCACATGTAGGAAACTATGAAGTTGTTACTTCGAATGCACAGAAGCTAGAGCGCCTCTTAGGAGGTAAAGAAATATGATCGAGGAAACTATCACAACTTTTACGGAGAATGAGACAACTTGACAGTGATTCAGGATACGTAAATGACAATGCTCTAAAAGAAGATACGATCTCACATCCAACTCATACTAGTGTCATTAGAATCCCTGTCCTTCGAACAGCTATTTGACGCAGCAGATAAAATTTTGGACACCATTCTACTCTCGACAGCAGTGATAGCCAGTACCTGCAACACATTTCCAAACTAAGACGACTCCCAACTGAACAGCTTTATCCAGAAACTCGATCGGCTAGGAATGGATGATCTTTATCGTACTAGACGCTAGAGAAGCAATACTCCAGGCAGAAATAGAAGTGCAAGTAGTAGACTTTCAAAAATGCCCTCTTATAGATAGTGGAACTTTATTAAACTCAAGTGCAGTGTTTAGTAATACAAACAATAAGTACCAATATCCTAACACCAAATACAGCTTTAAGGAACCTGAAACACACCGTTGTATATTATATTGAAAGAAAAGGTCCATTTGTTTAACACTTGAAAGGAAAAACTGTATTCTCATCCATTGATCTGGAAAAAGCCTACTACCACATACGAGTAGATTATTCCGATAGACCTAAAACAGCTATAAAAACACAATTTGGTTTGTTTAAATTTGAATTCAATCCATTTTGAACTTTGAAACACATCACAGTCGTTTATGCGATTTATAACCCAAGTTTTGCAAGGATTCGAATTTTTATTTGTTTACATTCTTGTGGCATTTGCGATAGGTGACAGAATAATGAAAGTGGAGGTGACGAACCTATACCATTATTTTCATCAAAGCTGACCGGAGCTCAAAAGAAGTACAGCACGTACGACAGGAAGCTGCTTGCAATTTATGAAACCATCAAGCACTTTAGGCATTGTTTGGATAGTCGAGATTTTATTATCTTTACCGATTACAAGCCACTAATATATGTATTCAACCAAAAGATGGACAATTGTAGCCCACGACAATCCAGGCATCTAGATTTGATTTCCTAATTTTTAACTTTCAATACAACGGTTCTGCAAACATCTCAACATTCCGAGTGGAAAGCTTAACCAGGTTGACAATAAACCACAGTTCCCGATTGTAGCACTACATGGGCACCAGCTCTATGTACTGCAAGACGACCAATCGTGAACGACATTCACAACACTGCACACCCAGATGTGAAACACAAGAAAGCAAATCATTCAAAAGTAATTTTGGCCAAGCACGAACAAGGATGTCTACGCTCGGGTAAAGTTGTGCAATAAATGTCAAATGAGTAAGATCCACAAACATACAAAATCACCAATTGCAGAGTTTAAATACCCAGATGTTCGTTTCACATACGTACATAGACCTTGTTGGTCCTCTACCCATATTGGAAGGCAATCAGTATTTATTAGTGATCATTGGCCACTTTAGAAAGCGGTCAGAAGCAAGTCCTCTATCTAATATATCTGCAGAAACTTGTGTATGGGCATTTGTGAACACATAGGTATCTCGATTTGGGTGTCTGCAAGACTAATAACAGATAGAGGAACTCAATTTGAAGCAGTTTTATTTACAACCTTTTGCGAATTAATTGTAATTGATCGAGCAAGAACAACATCTTTTCACCCTGCAGCGAATGGATGAAAATAGAACAGAAGTCTCAAAGCAACTCTGCGATGCCACGATAACACTTTTACCCAGGTGCTCACATTAATACTTCTCGGCAATAGATGCGACATCAAAGAGGACTGGGGGAGTACCATATCACAGTTGGTATATAGGACAACTCTACGATTACCAGCAGATCTGATACTGGTTTCTCCGGAGCAAGAGTTTGCGAAAAGGCTGAAACATAAAATGCAACACACAGTTTAATAAAACAAAGTGGCATGCAAACTCGAACCACCTACAATTTCGACACTAAATATTACTGCACAACGCAGCGGCGTCTTGGATATCTTGGGAAAGGAAAAGCACAGTGCAGTAGACAAACTATAAGGCAAAGACGTACTGTTCATTTCCCTGCGAGATAATGCGACTTATTTCAAATTTAATAGCAGAATTCTTCGATCTAAACGACGTACTAGAGGGGAAGTGCTAGAAGAATAGACTGACCTAACGTTAAGCGAAAATTATATTATAATTTCGACTCTCTTGATTTTTTTTGACACTTGGAAGAATTGAGCGTCTGTTCGAAAGCTTTGGTTAAAATATTATTTAAGGTTATAATCGAGGTTATAATTATGACTCATTTGTTTCAAAATAATTGATTTATGTAGTCATAGTCTAATGACGAAGCTTTTAATATAGGCACTAGCTTTTACTTGATTTTTTTAACATATTGTGTAACACCTACAAGCTACAATGTTTCTCAAGATAATTTAATTTACCGTTTTGCTTCTAATTGTGTAGTTTCTATATCTTGGTTAATGGGTATCGTTTTTTTTTTGTAAACGAGGGATTTCCGTTAGATACATTGGATTTTAGTTTACTGTTACTTTGTCGCAACTAATTAAATACTTGTTAATCCATGAAGCGTGGCAGCGTTAAATATGATATATCGTTGACTTAGCATTTCTCGTTATAAGTCGAAGTGATCACAAGAATGAAAGAAATCGTTTATCATAGTTCAAGTACTACACCATTGCGAACAAAAAATGCATTGCAATCTTTCTTAATAACAGGATTAAAATCTTCAATATAAAATCCATTCTTTAATTCAATTAAACTCGCTCGGGTATACACGAAAATATTTCATACGTCCTGTGAAATTACTTGTTCATTTCTTTTTTTTATAAATGCGTTCACTATAGACTTTATGAATTCTGACACGATCTCCATCTTCATGGTTACTATAGTATTAATTTCTAAGTTATTAACGTATGACTTTGCAAAATGTGTTAGCATAAATGCGTTACTAATTTTAAAAAAAGGTTAAGAACCTGCAAATATGTATCGTATTTGTTTAAATATTTTGTGTTTGTTAATTAATCTGAATTTTGCAAAAGATTCTACAATCACTTACCTCAAGTACGACAAGAAGACGAATTTAAAACTTTTATTTGTTGGATACAAACTTTGAGTAATAAACAAAATTAAGGTTTGTAATTTAAGGTGAGCTTTATAACGGAAGTAAATTTAAGTATTCCCAAGAAGGATATCAAGAGGATATAATATATATGCAATGTAAATTAAATATGTTCAAATGTTGGTATATGTATTTTTTGTATGGAAAATTATTATAGATTTAGCGATTTAGTGAAGTACATTTAATAAGTTATTGATTTAAAATACATTCCTAACAACTATAACTGCAGTAACACAAGGAGTTACAAACTTGAAAACAACGTTACGACCACAAAACTAGTTGGGATTAAATCCATTTAAATTTCGTCGTGAATGCAATTTGCTTAATTAAATACAAAAAAGTACGATTAAGCTAAATTGAATTTTTAAACCTTTGTAATTTTTTTCGTTAATTTATTGCGTTTGAAAGGCACTTATTTGTTACAAATTGATTTTTATATTTGCTTATTTTTATTACCGTAGAAAGATGTTAAATAAAATTAAGTTTTGCTAATCTTTACTTTACGTGTAACATATGTAGATATTGACTACTTTCACATTAGCATTAATTGTATACACATCAATCTACTCGTCATTACTTTTTATGGTAACTCAAATATTTTTCTTATTTACATAAACATACATATATAAAGAGATATATTATCAAAAAGAATTTTTATGGCAAAAATAATACACTGTAATTTTTAATTTTTATGATGCGTTAAAGGTGTTTAAAGTTTACTTTTTTAAAGGGTTTCAGTTCTTATATTAAAAATTAAAATGAACATAAATATTACTTTTGGTTTTAATTTTGATAATGATGTATTAATGTAAACGCAACTTGAACGTGTGATGTTGAATGACTGCACTTCTTTAGTTTAGGTTTTGGAATGTAAAATGAGAGCAAAATAATGATAGAACAAAGGTTGCATATCCGATTATTTTAAATAATGGTAGCATCTAGGAAGATCTCCCGCATAAATTATTCGTACCCTAGTCAGTCTTTTTACCTGACCTTAACCTTATGAAGTTTGGGTTTCATTTTCTTTATTAAATTATAATATGAAGTGTCAAGTGAAACTTTTCCGGACTGATTTATTAATATAAAATAATAACATAAAAATTAAGCAATGTTATCCAAGTTTAAAGATACCTAATACAATGTCGCCTTAAAAGGAAAAGCAAATAAAAGTTATTCTGAACTATCTTAAATGAAGGCGCGACTTCATCGATGGAATAGAGCATATCCAAGTTATTGTAAGTAACATTTTTATTAAATATGTAAAATAAATAAATTAAAAATATTCTTTAGACAAATTTTTGTATGAATTATTAAAAAAGTATTAAGAGCGAATCAAATGATTAAAATTGTTGGTAACTCGTTGTGTCAATAGCGTACTGTAGTTATTACTGATATAGATGTCAAGAGATGGCGCTATTCTTGTAACTCAAATATAAATTAAAAAAATTATATTTTTGTATAAATATATCATGAAGTAAGGGATATATTTCAACTTATTATATTTCTTTAACAAATCAGGTTAATAACAAAAAGTAAATAGGATCTAGTTGCTTAGATAATAGAATTTCTGATATCAAACAGTGGTTACCGCAAATGCCCAATATGATCTTCATTTTGTCGTCGTAAAATGACCTACTGTTACTCCAAATTGCATACAGCACTATTCAGCATTTCTGGTTGAATTGCGGGTATTTGCTGTTTAATATTGTCTTAATTCCTCCAGCGTTGACCGAGTTCTAAACATCAAATTTAAAAATAACCCGACAACCAGTAATCCGCTGGGTTAAGATCGTGGTTGCCATGAATTTGCAAAATGTCTGCTTATGACACTATCTTGGATATCACTAATCAATCCTTGGTCTTACTGATCTCGGGAAGTATTCTTTCAAATTTGTTAATCAAATTACGGAATGTCTTTATTTGGCACGGATTTGCTACCAAAGTGATTTTCGTACAAAATCCAGCAATGTAACTTTTATTGCATTTATAATTGCATTGCACTAAACTACTTCTTGCTTGCTGATATATGTTTAAATTTACAATTTAAATTTTACCGAGTTTTATTTTGAGAACAATTCTCTTAATTACGATAAATTCGTTTGAGACTATTAATAGTCGTCACAATTCTATTATTTACCATAGATACATTAAAATTATATTATCTGAGCAACAAGATTCCATTTGGTTTTTGTTATGAATTTGATTTGTTAATAATACATAAACAGTTGAAATATATCCTTTACTTTACGATGACTCAATACATTTGCTTTATCAAGTATGATCGAAGGTAACATTTATCTAAAATTTATCCATTTCTACTTAACATATTTTTTAGACATCTTTGGAAGCTTAGTATGGTTTACACTTGAGACTAAAAATACATTTATGTATATAACTACTATGTTCAGGTGCAGTGTGGAGTCTAGGCTATGAAATTACATATATTTTCTTTAATTTTTTTCTCAATATTTTGCATTTTGTCATACTGGAACTCGTAACGAAAAGAAACGTGCCAATAAATTAAACTTTGAAACTCGATTACTAAAACTAAACACTTTTTTGTCTTTTTACTGTACCAAATGGGATAAATACGTATTTGAGCTTAAGTTTTTTTTTAAATAATCCATGTTTGATAGCTAAAGATTAAAAATTGATACCTAACATAAAATTTACTATTTAAAGGTGAAAAAACCATTTGCGTATGAATATTTGGAATCAGAAGCAGAACTTTAAAATTTGTTTCTTTTTTTTTCAAAAAGTGTGCTTGTCAATAAAAAACCTTCACAGGTGTTAAATTTATTTTTGTTTAACACTTTTATTCAAAAACTGCAATTTCAATGAATATTTTCTTCTATTCAAAACCTGAAAACATTGCCTACAATAATTCTAAAGAATTTGCATGAAACATCTTTAATAACTAATTATGTCAACCAAGTTGTGGCTGTTTGGTATGATGTTTATCATGAGTGAAATGAGAAGGTGTTATATGTTGTTATATATTTGTTATGAATACTAATTCGTTTTTCGGTTTTTTAGGCCCTTAATCTTATTCCTTTTCTTTCTTTCTTTTGATTTTGTTTGGGCTTATGCTGGTTGGAATTTAATTTGTTTGGTACACTCAGGTAGTGTTTAGCTTTTTGGATTATGTTGCGTATCTTTTAGATTACTGATTGCTTTCTTTTGTTTTAAGGTAACCTAACTTATGTCGACTTGCAATCACAATCTTCTTTGATATTCTTAGGTTTTCTTTTCTTAGATCGTTGGGTCTGCTTGGTTGCGTTGGTGGAAAGAATCTTATACTGTCTTTTTGACATAACTAACATAGGTCTTCTTGATTTTTCTCTTTCTGACTCCGCATATCTATACTTAAGTTTCTTCTTGCTATTTCTTTAGTTTATTAGTTCTGGGAATTATACTCAGGGTGTGGTTTTGATCACTGGAGTTTCATCATGTTCTTATGGTTTCTTACTTTTATCGTCATGGGCTCATTGAGTGTTCATGTTCTCTGAGGATTTTTCTCGTTTTCTGGTACTTAGGTATTTCCGATTCAGGCGAC
Source organism: Aquatica leii (assembly GCA_035610365.1). NCBI lineage: Eukaryota > Metazoa > Arthropoda > Insecta > Coleoptera > Lampyridae > Aquatica > Aquatica leii. The sequence goes on from CM069433.1 coordinate 155,594,035, forward strand.
TGTTGAGAAGGATGTCCACTTTTTAGAAGTACCTTTTCTCTTTTGGAATGACTTAGTTGTGCTCTATAAGTCTTCTAGTCGCTTTGGCGACTCTTTTCCCAACGTATTCCTTACATTGACAAGTTCTTTCTCTTCATCGGTTGAGTTTTTTTGTGAAAATGGGTTGGTTGTGGTTTATAGGGTTTGATCCTTGGCGTAGGCTTAAACTTCTGTCTTCTTTTAAGCTTTTTCTCGTCGTCTCTAGGTTTTAATTTTAATTTTGCTGGGGGGGGTATTTGTTACATGTCGTTATTTACTTATTTGCTATAAGTACTAATTCATAATAAAATTTAGAATTGTACTGGTTTTCCGACGGCTCTGCCGCCGATAACGTCTGAAATTGATAGTATTCGATGTAAGGGTTACTCGCTCATTTTTACTTGGGTTGTCGCTGCAATCGTTGGCTGTCCTTACGCTTTCCGCTAAATCGCAGGTAATTCTTTTTATGGTTATTTTATCGTAGATTATTTGCTTTACGTGTTAGCAATAATGCTGCAATATATTTGGGATATTACAGCAGAATTTAAGCGATTTGGTAATTTATATCAGCGGTTGCAGGTAAAATTTATTAAGATAATGGCCGCCGTTGCTTCAATACTATAAAATTTCTTTTAGCGAGTCAGGATTGAAACGGTTTTCTCTCTCTCTCTCTCTCTTAACAGTTTATTAGTTAGAGGAAATTCTATTCATTCCTGTTTATGGAGTGTCAGTTTGTTGATTATCTTGTGTATTATTGAATTCTTTACATTATAATTACTGTTACAATAACGCTTGTTAATTCTCTTGTTTGCTATTCACTTTTTTTAATACTTTTATTATTGTTATAAATACAAAAGTGATAGCTTAACCGTTGGTTATTTTCTTAGTATAGTACATGTTATCTTTGGAAAATATATATTATTAACTATTCTTGCTCGTTTTTCTTTTTTGTCTCTATTCTATTCGCTTCGTAGTTGATCCAGACGTACCCTTGGTCTCTCCAAGCCGAGGATCTTGATTAGTACGCGGAATGGCGCCTAGGTATTTTTCCATCTTTATTTCAGTTTCTCAACCACGCCCACTCAACGACATTGTAGCTAGCCGTGGTGACGTGCTTGTTACCAACGGAGCCCATTGCAAGAAAAGGTTGGTAACAAAGGAATTTTTACTTGTAGTAATTCTTTTTGCAATTTTCGCAAATTGGTTAACACAACTAAGGATTTGAAAGTGCTTTTCAGCATTTTAATGAATTTTAAGCAGTTTTGCAACAGAAAGTACAGACTAAGCATTAATAAAAAAAATATTAAGATGTTTTTTAAAATACAAAAAATGTCAGGTTCTGAGGTGTTCGATTCAAAAATAGAAACTTATAGAAAGTTTTTCTTAACCATACTTAACGATGCCTGATGCTTTTGGGCCATTCACGATTTATAAAAGTAGTCGTTACTCAGACTAAATTGTTTTTTTAATAAAGTGGATTATATAAAATTTAACAAAAAAAAACTGTTTCTTCATCGTATTTTTGTCATTAAATAAATCTTCTATCTTTTGCATCAGTGATTTCATATGCTAGCTGTTCATAGTATAAAAAATAAAACAATGTATACTATAAATAATTATACAGATGATACCCGCGTAATTCTAATAAGTTGAATAAACCGCAAGCTAAAACGCATAAACATTGTAAGGTAAACAATGTCAATGTAGTTGTGAAAATGTCACTGGACGGCTGTTTCGCCCTTTTGGGACTCCTCAGTATTTCGTAAACTAAAACGAAAAGCTGAAAATAGATGTATATATTTTGGAAACGATTTTATAAATCTATTAAAATATTTTATTCAAATTTTTCAGAAGCAGATAAAGCAACTTTTCTTATATAATATCATATAGTTCGATAGTTTGCCTTAAAACTCTTACTTACTATATAAATAGTTTTATTTTGACTATCGTTTTAGTAATTTTAGTTCTAAAATATATTAGAAAAAATCTGAAATCTACGTGTAATTAAATAGTAAAACTCAAACCACAAAATATGTATATTTACTTGGACCCAAAAGGTTTCACGTCGAAAAGCCGTCGTTGACCAGTCGTGAATTTATTAAAACAGTCATAAATGACAGTTTTGGAGACAGTTAAGACGTTGTATTTATTATTGTTCGTTCTGCGAAATTTGACGTATATATGCTTCTGAAAGTCTTTTGAAAAATACTATACTTGAAAATTGTAGCAGTTTCGGATATTTTATACGTCAAAATTCTATTTATTTGTATTATTTACATTTTTGAATTATGTTCAAGGAAGGATAACATCGTATTATTAAATATTTTTCTAGTGCTCGCTTAAATTGTTACCAGAAACCTTAAAAACGCAGCGTGTCATGTAATACACAATAAGTAATTAGGGGTACGTGTTTCTTAGCGTGAGTTATAAATTCTTATTTAGCATTCGAAACGTTTTCGATACAAATATCATAGTTATAGTTTATTTAAGATCTTTCGTCTTGAGTTTTTTTTAGAGAAGTAATAACTTTTGTTCTTGTTTTACGTCACGTAGTGTTGCACGATACGCCGAACATACATGATGAACACAATCTGTATATATTTCGTATATATCATATTTTTTATAAATTTTTTTGTTGTTTAATAGGTGATGCACACGTCATTCCTCGTGTTTTTGTTCACTTTTAACACCTTAAAAACTTTTTAAAGATAATTATTTTTAATATAAATTATAAGTTAATTTTTGTTTAGAATTTATTAATAATAATGTGGGGTGATGTAAGTGATCACCTTTTACTTTACTTTTCCATATTTTTAAAATTATTAACAAACATGCCATAACTGGAGCAAATACGTATGACAGTATAAGTTAAACCCAACAGACGTATCATAATTCTAAAGGTAAAACAGCGGCTTTTGGGTTTTTTTTTAACTATAAATTTTTATAGGTTTAAAGAATACGCTACTGCTCAGCGTGCAAAAGAAATTTTTAAATGGCAATCAGAAGAACGTTCTTAAATTAAATAGACGTAACCGAAGACTAACAAAGAAAATTGATAATTGGAAAGGTTTTTTTAAACATTTAAAATTTAACTCTAAACTAAAAGGGGGGTAAACAAATTTTGTATGTTTATTTCAAATAAACTATCGCAGTTCCAGTTTTCTAAAATAACATTCAAGCACATTATTAGAAACTATCATTCAAAAATGTAGGTACATGAATTTAAAGAAATTTTCTAAAAGAAAAGTGAGTGGAAGTGTAGTTATAAATTTTAATGTTTGTGAAATTGTAATCGGTATGGTTTACGTTTTTATGGAATGAAGTGTTGCTTTCATCACCAGTTAGAAATGCAGAACTAATAATAAAAATTTTTTTTGAGTATTTTTTGATCGCTATTGTCTTCATCTAATAAACAAGTGTTCGCTATAAAATATACACTTTCTACTGTTTTATTCGACTAGCCATCAGGTTCCCACATTTCCTTAACTAAACAGTCGACGTGTTAACAATGTTTATTCCAAATCAGATTGAATGACTTCAGAGAATGTATGAGTATGAGTATGAGTTTCGTTTTTTAATTTTTAATTGCCACTATTTAGCAACTCCATTTGATAGAAGAATGTTTTATCTAAGTATGTAATATGTTTCTTATTTTCTCTTAGACATTTTAATACCATCACACTTAAATTATTGGATTTAATATCCTGGACAATACAAACATAAATAAACTTCTGGGTGAGTATTTTTTTTTCACTAGAACAAGTAAACTCTGAGTTAACTGTTTTTTGTTTATAAACTCACTGACGCTCTCACACTCTGCTTCTTCCTGCTCATTCCAAGGAGAATCATAGGATTCCATAAAGTAAACTTATTCTACAGATGACTGATGATTTCAAAGCCTCTTTTTTCATTTTAATTCTCCTTTCTTTTTTTTTGTCATTTCTGTTTTTTGTTTGCGTTCTTGTTCCCTTTCTCTAGTTTTTTTATATTATCTTTTTTCTTTGTGTTATATGTTTGCCATTTTTGGGAGGTAATAACACTAGGAACTTTTTTTGTCACCGATTTTTAAAATTTTTGTCAAGGCTAGAAAACAGCTTTGTTAAACGGTGTCGGTACCAGCATCTCTAAAGACTTTTCTTTCATGTTTACAGGTTGTAATATATTCAGTTCGATAGGCTTCAAAGGAGTTGAATGTGCTAAAAGTATTCGAATTCAAGGCACGGATCAGGTACAACTCTTTCTTTAATAGGTTAATATTTGCTTCAATTTTACTGATTTAGTTGTTAGTCAGAGTGCCTTCAATCCTTTCGTTTATTACACCATCATATTTATTAACACTAACGGGTACATCAATTTCTTTGGGCACATTGACTGTAGCATTCAGCATTTCATTTTTAATGGTTTTCCAAATTGTAACAAAGAGGTATCTTTAACATTACCATTCCAAACATTTGCACATGTGGTAAATGTCGCTACTTTATCTTTGCCAATATAATACTCAAAAGTTTGAAATGCTGTTTTGTTATTGGGCACAAAGGTTGTCGATTCATTGAGTGTAGTTCCGTGGCATCGTTTGTTTTTTCAAATACCTCTGCACTTGCATTCCATGGTATTAATCCACATTTTCTGAAACCATTACTCACATCTGGTGGGTTATTCGGTCTGCTAACAATAGTAGTAGAATTGGGAGAGTAATGTTTGATTGAATCAGCCATGGGTAAAATGTGTTGGTGATATTTTTGTAAAAACTATTTGCCGTCATCCATCCTGACTGATTGCTCAATGCCCAATTTTTTGGAACACTTTTTGCCAAAATTGCTGGAATTTTAGTATATCTGAAAATAATGAATGGAGGTGCTAGTGCTCACAATATTTGAACTGCAACGCAACAGGTCAGTTCAAATACCGTGAGGCATTCTTTTTCGACATTATTGGCAGCTTGGTAAATAGATTTGTTACCTATAGGGGCCAATACTTTCAGCTCTTTCAGTGTTAAACACAAAGGATGGATCGGAAAGAATATCAAATAGGTTATTAGATGTATTCTTCAACTTCTAGGAACCAGTTTCTAATTTATTTGTCTGTTACAACTCTACGGGTTTTGTGAGATTTTGGCTAACTCTTGTGACTAATATCGGGATGTCGTTTTATAAAGTTTGAAACCCATTTTTTCCTAGCTTAATGTGAGCATTTGTATATTTTATATTGTTTTAATTCTATTGCTAATCTTCTGGCACATAAGATCAGATAATTTTTTGTTATCGGAAACCTTTTATGAGCCATTAATTTGATCCAGTTAACCAGTGTACACTCAAAAATGTCAGTGGACCCCTTTTTCTTTGCTCTGGATATTTTTCCCGAAACTTACACCATAGAGTTGTTTTGTGAACGGAGTATTGCTTTGCAGCTGTGGCAGCTAGTGTCTGAGTCATACTTTCTTTCTTATATTTATCGAAAAACTCTACGACAGTATTAATTAGTTGGGTTTTCTCTGTTAAGTCGTTTAGTCAATGAAATACTAGAAATTTTGTTACGTTTTGTTAAAAAAAGAGAATCATTTTGCCTATTCAAAAAATAGATAAATTGACAGTATATATCAAAGTTTTTTGTTAAGTAAGAATGCGTTTTTATAATTTTGAAATAACCCGCCACTGGTATTAATGATGTTTCAGACGTTGGCAAGAGCTGAATTTCTTAAGGTATTAAAAAAAAAACTAAAAACTACACATCCTTCAATAAACCGAAACACAAATAGATAGATTGCAATTATTTAGAATAATTATTTTGTACTTGCCGTTTTACAAAAAAATGCATATTAGTAAGAGTATTGAAAAAACTATTTAATAATGATGAATGAAAGCCGAAAATAAAAGATTAAGAATACAACTGGGTAACGCAAATGCGTGTACAAATTAGAAATTTTGTTAGTTTAGATGCATACCTGCTACGATTTCTTTTCGATTGGACGAAATTTTAAAATTTAGTGCACCAATTTTCCAGTCACTTGTTTACTTAGGTGCGCTGTATAGAGTACTAGTAGTATCAGTTGCAAATTTGTCTTTGTCGGTGCTCTTTGAATCACTTGCCATATTGTATGCTTTTTAGTTCGCTTTAGTTAGTAGTTCAAAACTCTTATACCATTTCTTTTGACACATATTGTAGTGGGTATGTTTTCAATTGCATTTTTAATTCACAATATTCCGCGATGTATCTTAAGATAATGTTTTCTGATATCTTTGTTTGTTTGTAAAATGTAAATAATATAAACAAATTAATTACAAACTGATGAATATTTTCTACTATTCATCACTTCTAAATTAAATTTAACTCGCTAAAATGACGAGATGTAGGCATAAAAAGTAGTAAATAAACATAAGTACAAACAAATGTAGATAGATTTAATATACATATATAATCTGTTGCAGTTTAATTTGTACTAACAACTGGAAATTTTTATGTAAACAATTCAGTATTTACAAGGTGATTCAAATATTTGCTTAGTCTTTTCTCACTAATCTATCGCGAATTTTATTTAAAATTTTCGTCGAGGTTACTCCTTTCTATTTTTTATGTTTATTTACTTTATACGGCAAACAATTATGCTCAAACTTTGTTGTGTTAATAAACAAACTTTATAAGAACTTATATTTAAAAAATTCTGATTAGGATAATAAATAAGATCTAGAGAAAAATGTTAATTAAATGCGTTAAGTATTTCTTTATAGTAACTGTGTGTAGATTAACTTTTTTAAAATTTAAATATGTAAGAAGATCCCTTTCAATTACATTAACCAACTTTAACTTGGAGTTTTATTTGTGGTATAGTTAACCAGTTTCGTTGTTGCGGTTTGGAGTGGTTGAATTATATTTGTAACCTACAAAAGTGGCCGTAACTTGCACACTTTCTAAGGCTTGGGTTTGATACCTTTAAGCAGGTAAATAAAACTGTACACTGCGGAAAGATCCGATATCCTAAACGACCGAAAACTACAATTTTAAATCATGTAATTATTATCTAAGTTCAAGTTCAACAAATTGCAATTTATTTTTAAATGTTCTTAATTAGCGCTTATCTATTTTTATAATTAAAAAAAAACGTTACAATGACTCAGTTAAGTAATAATTATACTAATTAATTAATCAATTGAATGATGACATTTTTTACATTCTTTTTTTTAGCATTCAGATTTAGCAAATTGGTAAATCAGATTCTGTATACCTTTCTATCATTCTAAATTTTATAAAAAATAAATTCAAATATTTATGGTTGCAAAATTTGATTCATTTTTGCTGGTACTTAAATTTGATTAGAGAAAAAAAGTGTGATATTTATTAGTAATTCTTCGATTAAAATTAATTGAAAGGATTTACTACGGTAGGTGATTATATCACATTTTTCTTCACGTATTGAAGTAATGCGTATCGATTAGCTTTTAAGATATAAATATTTAAAGGATTCCATTTGTAGCATTTGAATAACACAGATTGTTCGTTTGTTTTTATTGCATTTTGAATGACCACCCAGTCTTTGATTTTATTTATTTAAACGAGCTTGTTTTAGGTTCACTAACAATTTAGCGTTTAAGTTGTAACTATTATATATTTCGGTAGCTACCCTAAGTGTAACTACAATAACTATGTAGTGGTAAATTGGCATAACACATGGGGTATAGCAGATGTTACATTTCAGAAACACTTTGCCCCCTTGATATGCATAAATGTGTATTTCAAGGAGGTTATTTTGTATTCTAATAGTTATATGCTCGAGGGAAATGTGACGTTCCCTCAAATATGTTTGTTGTCTGATTTCTCATTCTTCCGTTGTCGTTTGTTCTATTTTATAATTTAAAACATGTAATTGATTTTGTGGAGACAACTCAAGCGTTTTGTTCGACTCGTGTAGAAATAACTAAGTTATCGAATTACAAAGGAATATCAATCATTTTTTTGTAATTTAATATATTACGTTTTGAAGAGGCATTTAACAAATTTTAAATACAACATTGGTTCATTATAAATTACACACAAAGGTGGTGTGCATCTGACGGTACTTCAATTGTTTTTATTTATTTTTTTGAAATAATAAGTTGATAGCTCACGTATGACTTGAATAAGAAAATGTTTAAACTGAAGAAAGCATACTAAAGCGTAGACTGTCTTAAATGAAATGGCTTACGACACAACTGATACCAAAACTAAAAAAAATTAACAATATGGTTCAATAGATAATAGGAGTACCTACTATATAGAGCCATACACTGAAAAAAATCAGTGTATTTTTACATTAACATTACAAGTCTGTAATAGTAAAAATTGCATGATTATAAATGTAATAACTTGATCCATGTTTTTTGTAGTTAAATTTAATCATAAACGTAAAGTAAAAATTGCATGATTTTCGTAGTAGGTATAATTACACATTCTTTTCAGTGCATATTAGTCAGGTTGTTTTAATAGAAAGCGAATCTGTACTTGGTGATAACATGCGGAGGATTGCATGCATGTTTGTTCGATTATAGTGTATTCTGTGGCTAGGGATGAAACGAGGCGATTTCAGCTTGAGGGTAAGTGTTGTCTGCCTGATGCAAACGAGGGCTCGCATCGCCCGAAGACTGAAATTGTGTTTTATATTTTTTGTAGTACTTGCATAGAAACTGAAAGTTTTAATGTATGGAGCCAGTTGAAATGAGACAATTTCAGACTAAAAACGCACCAAAAAATCTTTTACTATTTTAACGATACTTTTAACTAATTTTAAAGCTCAATGTCATCAGATTATTTGACGGTTAGCATGACATTTTTTTAGACCTTTATTTATTTTTTTTTTTTTTTGAGAACTCATCGATTATATTAACGAACAGTTAAAATAATACTAATTTGAAATAAACCTTTGTGTTTAAAACACCCCGTCTTTGTTGAATGGGAGAAATGTCCTGCACTAGCGAATACGGCGACGATGGCACGATAAACCTGGGCGGAATATTACTGTTGGATTGTTGTTTCGATGGTCGTAGTGGTGTTTGTGGTAATTGTGGAAATTGCGGTTGCTGCTTCTGTGGAGCAGTTGTAGGTTCAGAGCTTTGGCATTGCTGTTTTCTCTGTAGAAATTAATTTTTCTTGGTTCTGAACTCCCATATTTGTCGTTTGTTCTTACAATACCTGTTTAGCAAATTTGATCGATATGGGTTTTGTAGTCTGCTCGATAAACATTCACCAGCAAAAAATGTGATAAGTTGTTTTTCTGTTATTCGTTCCGAAATGTTTGGTTATATTTTTGTTTTAAGTATGTAGGTGTAGTTCCCATTGCTTTCAATGCATTCTTTACCATTTGGACATATCTCCCAGCTTGTCCATTTATGACAGAATAGTAAGAAGCAGGTTTCTTGTGGTATTTCACTCTACTCATTTGTAAAAATCTGGTGAATTCTTCTGCGGTGAACTGTGATTCATTAACAGATACTGTTGTGATAAGAACACCATAGGCCGCGAAGAAGTCTTGTAAAACTTGGATTGTTGCAGCAGTTGTCAATATAGCAATAGTTTTTATTTCAACCCATTTACTATACGCATCAACAATAATCAGCAGCATAGAACCTGCAAAGGGACCAGCATAATCCACGTGAATACATTGCCATGGACCGTCAAGATATTTCCAGTGATGGTCTTTATACGTCGGAGCTGCGTGTGCGTGTTTGATAGAATCTATACAAGTTTTTACATTTTTTTCAATATTGTCAAACCTTTCATCTTCACACTTCTTACATGACCAGTATGTAGGTCATTTAATATGCACTCGCGGAGTGATTCTGGTATTACTTTGTGTTTAAACACGTAAACAGCCTACTGTTAAGATGTAATTAGTATCTGGGGATTTATAATTTGCGTCTAAGTTTTGTCTTCTACTTCTTTTTTTTTACACGCAACTGGTAGAACAATATGAACGATAGTCAGCGTTTACATTTAATTTTGTAGGTTTGTACATCACACTACAATTGAAGTGAGAAAAATAGTCTGCATATTTTGCCATTCGACTGATGCATAGAGTTTGACTTAGCGGCTTATGGTATGTTATAAGCGTAAAGTGTCGTGCATATAAATAATAGAAATATTTGCGAAGCGTTCATATGGGTAATGCTTCCTCATTCTGTTCATCATGAAGTTTATGTGATAGTGCTGCACCAAGTTCTATCTTACTAGCGTCTGTTGCTAACATTAACAGCAGTTTAGGATTGCAAAGAAATTAATTAAATGTTAATGTCATTGTATGCGTTTTGGACGGTTCATGTCATTGGTTCGTGGAGAAGCATGCCACGAAGAGGACGCGTTCTTGTCGATAATTATTCTATGAATAAATTATAATATGCGACTTTGCTTAAATACAAATGGATTTCTTTTGCTGTTGGTGGCTTTGATGCATTGCGACTTGTTTTTATATGTGTATTCCTTCAGCGTCTATCTTGTGGCCCAAAAATTCTATCGATGGGATAGCGATGACACATTTCTTATTGTTTAATTTAAGTCCATGTCATCGCATTCTTTCCCTTGTTGCGTCCAGAAATATAATTACATTTTCAAAATTGTCAGCAAAAGCTAAAATGTCATGATAAAAATTGCCGTAAAGAGCTCTAGTTGCACAAATTAATTCATGCGTTGGTATATTAAGAGTTAACACTTGTCCAAAAGTTTCATCTACAGACAGATGTGTATATGCGTCTGTTACATTCAAATGACAGAAAAGCTTTGCATCGTTCATGCGATTGAATATGTGTTCTGCTCTAAAAATATCATCTATTATCATTCTGGGATTTAAAGTTAGTTTATGATTGCTAGTAATGCGTAGTTATTCATCTTTCTTAGTTATTACATGCGTAGCACCTATCTCTTTGGTTCATGCTTTTCGAAATGCTAGCACGAGCAAAGACTGTTGTTGCTCCGGGTTTCGAGTGTACTGTGGCAATAAATTTTCCAACTACATTAGTAAAAAGATCAGCGTACCAAATTGATAGCTGTGTTTCTTGGTCTGCTGTTCCGGACCTGTTGTAAAGAGTTAATTTCATTTCATTTATTAATTTAGAAATCCATTCTCGACGAAACAACATTTTATTTCATGTTTTGCATAACTCGAAAACTGTCTGTTACTTTTGTTCATTTAAGCCTTAACTGCTAAATGTTTTATGGTTCTTTTACTTATAATGTCGCATGGTGTTCCAGTCTCTAATTCCATTTCTACATTTTTACCATGATTATTTTCTTATGCTACGTGGATGATGCAGTTACTTTTTGCATTTTGCTTAATTGTTAATTGATATCTGGTTCTTTTGATGGTTGCAACAAGTTGTCAACTTAGTATCTGCTTTGTAGGGCCTTTTTTAATCTACAAAGTTTGGCAATGTGGGTTCTCTTATCACAATTATGACATCTGGCGTTTGCTAAATCTACCCGTATCACAAGTATGTTGATCTCCACAACCATTGCAGCCATGATGGTTCCATATGTTGGTCATGTGGTGGGCCACTTTGTTTACTGATTTGTATCAGTTTTCGTGAGACTGATATGTAACGTATTTGAACATTATTCTGTTTGCTTTTCAGATGATTATGCTTGCGTATGCTATCAGTATAATTTGGGACTTTCGCTTCACATGTTGTATTGCGTGTGGTTTCGAAACTATTTGAAATTTTATAAGCATCATCGAATTTTACTGGGTTCTTTGCGATAACTTAACTGAACACCCAATTACATTTAATTAAACTCTCATTGTTAAGGGTATTGATTATTTTAATTCATAATGAAAGTGTGCTTTTACATTTACATTTTACAATAATATAATAGACAATGTTTAATAATGTTTGTTATCAATACATTTACATTTGTTATATATTTTAATTTAAAAAATAATTTAAAATTACATGTGAGTTCGAAGTTTTAAATTATGGGCTATTCCACGTAGGTAATCTTGCAGCGGAAGAGTTTGATAATTTTGTACCATGCGTTTTAACCGCTCTGCCACTTCACGATGCCTTGGTCTATCTTGTAAAGGCTGGTGTCCCGCGATGTATTGCTCTATTTTTAGTTCATTCAAACTTTGCTCTTGTAGAGGAACATCGATAAACCTCCATACGCTTGGATGATACACACTAAGCAGTTACGAAAACGCACGATGTCACCTTTTCACGGCGTTGCTAGTGCGAGGAAGATCCTCAGTGCACGCGTTATATTGATTCCACAATACTACATCAAACTTTGGGACTCGTTTTTATGCGCAAACTTTGCCAATCCACGTTTCCTAGGGATAAGTAAGCAAATAATCTAGGGTTTTTACGTTTTACGCGTAAAAATCACTGAACTAATCCTTCTGGAACAACATCTATTATTGGCACATATGTAAGGGCATTTTTCGTATATTAGGGTCCCATTCTTTGTTTGACGCCAAATCCAGATAATGAATACGTGATCTTTTCTAATTGTATTTTTCTCCAGATACTTTGACTCATGTGGAAAAAGCATCTCCCTAATGTAATGCCATTCAAATGGGCATTGAAACCTTGTCCAGCTGCAATTTCGAAATCTAGCATAATAGACGATGGTTTCATATGTATTTGTAAAATAGTATGAAAAATTTTAGATGGAAATAACCAGTGCAACTGTAGGTGAAACTGCATTGGACACAATTCTGTGGATCGTCCACAACTGCTAAAAAAGTATGGCGTCGACTTGAAAGTTCTATCAGCATGCCAGTGTTGTAAACGCGGTAACAACTCTACATTTTATTGAATTGCAAATATAATGCGACCACTATCGTGCATCAAGAATTGTTGTCCACTTATAATTTCTTTTAAGTAATCAGGAAATTCTAAATCGGCCAAGTCAATACGATTTGCCTTAGCCCTTCTGCTACGACTCGCCTACAAAATAGAAATTAATGTTAAATAGTAAATATATATTATACAAAAAGCTGATTACACACCTGTTATTTCAATGGTGCCACCGACTTAAAGGAAACTTGCACGACTTGTGATATACCTACAGTAGCAGCAGCTACAATTTATTGCGGGGTATCCTGTGAATTTGTAGCGTTCTGTTTTATTTCATTCTTAATCTTCATAGAATGGACCTCTGCGGTATTAGGGACAAGATGATGGTTGTCGAAATGGTGTACAATATCACCATTTTCTGTATGTATGTACCAAGGAATTTCAGCTGCGTACCATTTATTTTCGGTTGTAAACTACAGCCATTACAAATCCGTTTTTACAATGACCCGGCGTAAGCAAGCTTTCGAGACCAAATCGCTTGTGGTACTGTGGGAGTTTTGAAGACAAATTTTCAGCAAGGAGAAAACTTCTTTCCATTTCAGATCCTATGCTTTGAGGCGTGCTCGATGAGCCCCGCGTCTTCCTTAGGATCGGGTCAGAGGCACACTGTTTTTTCGCCCTAGCTACCACGCTAGTATTCAACATCCGTTGAGACAACTACTTGTAGAACACAAGTCCGGAATTGTGTAGAGCTAATTTAGATTTAAGAGTGTCGACCATGTGTTGAAACCAACACCTTTCCCGTTAAAACTTAGGTCAAGTTCTTAAAAGTTAACGAATAGTGGACTGCCGTACGGTGTACTTTGAAAGGGCTCTTAGTTAACAAAGCATAATTCCGGAATTGGGTAGAGACGCACTTTTTTTATGGACGAGGGTCACACAGCCAAACCTTAATTTCTGCTACTCTTAAGAAGATTAAAATGAAATTTAAAAAATGAAGGAAGTGGACAAAACAAGCGTTGAAACTCGAAGTTTCGATGCAGGTGACATGAAAGATATTTTAGTGTTGTATTTTATATTATACTATTCCTAACCTATACGCTGATACCGAAGTATGATTCTACTACTTTGAGTTGGTTTATGTCTTTAAATAGTTTGTATGTAACAGTGGGGGTTATTACTCTAGAATATATAAATGCCAATTACTGCTTTTCTGATTTTTTACTATATCTCTGCAGATGTGAATCTCTTGAACCTTATTGCTCAATTGGAATTCTTTGCTTTACAGTTAAAGTTTTTTTAGATCTTAAAGTTTTCTTTTTATTGTGATGGCTACTACTGTTGTTTCTGTAGGATTAAGGAGCAGTTCATCTGCCGCTCACCGTATGATCCACTATTTTTAGAGCTTGTTGCATGAGGTTTGAAACCGCAAATGAGAGCATCATCACCTGCGTATCTATTTAAGTGCCTGTATTCTATAGAACTACAACAAGGGTGATAGCACTCGTCTTGTGGATATTTTTTGCAGCAGTTACTTTTTTTGTTAGTTAGTTTTTAGTTGCATCGGCGGCGTAAATATTCTTCTGTATCCAAAATTGTTTTTTAATTAATTGGACCTGAACGTATTAATCTTTCTCTAGATATAAAAATTGTTTTTATCTTTTGCTTACCGTTATTTAAAGTTAACGTATAAGTTGGTATGGTTTTTATCAGATTATTTAATTTAATATGTGTAAATTTATAAATTGTTACAGTAAACTTACATTTTTCTCTAATTTTACAATATCGTTAATGCATTTTTTAAGCATCTTTTTATATTCGTCCGTAATTAATTAAATCGCTTGCTAGTAGCGGGCATAATGACTGTGAACATTTCTTGTCTGTTAAAAGACTATAGTAAACCAATAAAATTCGTATTTTATCTATATTTTTAAAATTCTTTCTCAAGTTATTTTGGAAAGTTGTAACTGTTATTATCTTCAATTTTAATAATCATTATTCGTCAGTTTTCTAGCGCTATCGTTGACAATAGAATTTTATTTATCTAATTACAACCTATTAAGATTAACGAAACAAGTTTTTTTAAACACATTTTGTAATTAACGAAGTTTCTTCCTTAAAAAGTCAATATCAAAAGAAACAAATTAAATTGAATCATTTGAAACGATTTTATGGTATCATTTCTGAGCAATTTAAATTCATAATTATCCATTCAACACACGGTAGCGGCAATCTTCAAACCAGTTTGATGAGTTGGAAAAAGAATGTGCATTATTTTTAGACAATCGCAAAGTTTCTCATTAGTATAATTGAAAGATCATTTACTTTCTAACGTATAATTTTAGATAATTAAATTTTCTTTTTGCAAAACTGCGGTTGCGTAAGTAAGTAATTATATACGAACATATGATTGTTATTAGAATCAAAACTAATCGTTGTCGATGTTTATTGAACATAAAAGGTAAACTGTTAATTTTATATATCGATTGCAAAATAAGCAATTCATTTCAGTCCTATGTACAGGATAGGAATTACCACTAATCTAACTGTAAGTTATCTATAATGATCAGTTATCATTTCAGACGTTAAACTGTACTATGTCATTAATTCAACTCGTTTTAGATTCATTATTAAATATATGTAATTAGGAACAATTTCGAAAGAATAATGTTGTGAACGAAGACCGAATGATTCTCACGCAACCCAAGTAAATGTTATTGATTGAAGTTCTGTGGCACATTTCCGTTATGAGTTGCGATATTAAGAAGCTTATAAAGATTGAAAGGGAATTTATTAGGTTGATATAACGTTATTGTTTTATATATTCCTATTTTACGACAAGGTTACTATTAAAATGAACTTTAAGTAAACATTAAACGAATACTTATTTATATAGAGCTCGAGTGTTGTGTATTATTCACATGCAAAATCGTCAAACACATAATTTTCTATT
The DNA here is from genome assembly GCA_035610365.1 of Aquatica leii. Classification (NCBI taxonomy): domain Eukaryota; kingdom Metazoa; phylum Arthropoda; class Insecta; order Coleoptera; family Lampyridae; genus Aquatica; species Aquatica leii. Next base: position 155,609,761 of record CM069433.1, read on the forward strand.
TCCTATTACAATCGTTATGGATATAGTCATTTAATGTGAAAAAATTCTTTATTTCATCATAATGCATTCAAAACTAATTTCATAGTTCGCTTATTGTATTTAAATGCTCTTACATAAGTTATATGCGGAAACATGAAAGGTCGCTATGTTTCTGTTAATGTTCGTTTTACTGAATATTCTTTCGTTTACTTATTAAGACTTTTTTGCAGGAACTGTAATTCTTATCATTTTTTTTCTTGTGCCAGACACCATTGTCTGTTTAATCAAACTTTAGATTTTCAGTTTTACTTTTTATTGCATTAATTAAGTTTTCTCATTTTTAGAGTCGACTAAAAATACAGAATTAAATATCTGCGTAGTTATTTCGTGTGTTGCAATTTTTCGCTTAAATCGCAACGCATCATAGGTTTAGAGACATTATTAATTATTTACGATCACGTGACTACGTTGCATAGGTAACACATTAAATGCTATCGCCAGCTGTTGAAAATTAAATGCGACAATGATGTCGTGCAGATTAAATAATGGAAGTACGTGAACTTGGTTTCTATGAAAAAACTACACCGCGTTGAAATTTACACGATTATCATTTATCACACAAACATGATCTAACAGCGCAATTTATATAATTCTACCAATAGTTTTATGTAAAAAAAAATAATACGATTATAGGTACAGTTTTTTTGCAATTTGTTTTAATCTTTATTAGGCGACTTTATGTTCGTGTTTATAAAACATAACTTTTCTATATTCTCAGTTTAGATTTAAATGTCAGCTATTCTATACAAAATCAAAGTGGCATTTTTAAAGAAGAAAACAATTGCATGTTATGTTTTGCTTCATATTCACAGATGACTAGATCAATACCGAAGATTGTTTAAGTGAATTTTCATCGTGTAGAATATGAATGGTAGAAAAATAGCATAGAATATATTAATTGAATTAAACAAATTAATGTGAAATAACTAACAATACTGTCTGATTAGTGGTTGCTTCAAATCTTTATTAAACTGAATAACGTTAATTGCGTAGATTAATAATAATAAAGGATTTGAGCAAACATCTTATTAATGCTTGGTACTTCTTCTAGTACAGAATACTTTGATAGTTGAAAGATTTGTTATTGAGAGCCGGAAGTGTCGTATAATAAATTGCGTTGCATAGAAAAGTATGGTTTCATCGCTGAACTGAAACTTCGTATTCAATTGAATATGATCACTAGGTGAGACAACATACCTTAACCTTGGAGGCGTTACCGCCATAAACTTTTCAAAACAAGGAAGAAACGCGTAGATTGATTTGAAGGTTCGTTAAAAGTAATTATGAAGTATTTTTTTCAAAATTTTACATTAAATATTTAATTTAACGCTTATAAGAGGAAACTACTTGTAGGTACTTAAACTAAACTGATGAAAGAGAGCAAATCGGAAATATACTTTAGACTTTATAAATTTAGAGCGATGATAGAATATAAAAGAATTTCGGAAACCGTCAACTATTTAGGAAAGGTCTATGCGTGTGTATATATCAAATGAAACTTTGTTTTTTTAATTTTGTTGGTTACCGCAATAATGTATTTTAAAAAAATATATAAACAGGTTTTTTATTTACTAGAAAACTCTTAGCTAACAATATCGTGTGTGTTCTAAAACGATTTTTCATAGCAATTAGTCAGCAAATCATTAAAATAACAATTCTAAAGTAGTTTTGAAGTAACTTAGTTATTAGCACAAAAGTAAAAATGTAGTTATGTACTATGGTACTTTTTACACAAACATTTCGATATCTCTAGGTTAATCACTACATTCTTCAAGAACGAAGAAACATTTTTAATTGATTGACAGAAAAAGTTGCTTTTGGTATTCTTTATCTGATATTTATAAGTACCTATGTATAACAAAGCAAGGCGTCAACAGGGATGTGTGTTGGGTTTGTTGCTATGGTTAACGGCACTAGATGAGGCAATAAAGAAAGCAAAGAGAAAGATAACTAAATTAACACTGGGGCAAAAGAGACGAATTCAGCTGACAGAACTGATGTTTGCAAATAGAAAAGAAGTAACATAGATAAAACATAATAATCAACAACGGAAAAACCAAAACACTGATAATTTCTAACACATAAAGAATACTACCGAAGGCTTCCACGACCAGAGTCTATACTAAAACGAGAACGTCATCCGGTTAGAACCGTGTCATTGTTGTAACCGAAATCGCTATGGTTTTACCCACTTTCGTAAGGGGCTTCATCAGGCCATGAGAAAAATTGAAGAACTCAAACAAGCGACTGCTTATGCTTGACTCTATCATTCTTATTTAGTCTGTAACCTTGTGAATGTAGGGTAGAAATGCTAATTTCGGGTTGGATTCGGAGGTAGAAATGTCCTTAGGTAATTGAGTACGGGGATGTAGACGACGATTAATAACTGTTTGAATATCTCACTTGATGGTTGTAGTAAGATGACGGAGATCCGAGTCTAAATTCTCAGGTTGGCAAATAGAAAAAACGCGATGAACCAAAGATTCAACAACAGAAGGTTTCTGTGCAGGATCATGATGAAACGAAGTATGAAGGTATCTGTCCATATGGGTCGGTTTGCGATAAACAGAATGGCTCAGCACCCTGCACCAGTATGGTCCTATTTGAAAAAATTGAGTTTTACCTTAAACACCGTTTTGATAAACTAGATTTGGTTATAAATCACGAAATTTAGTATTTTCGACGGGATTTTGTTTTTGCTAGCACTAAATGGGCCAATTAGAATAAATCGAAATTGTCATGGCGCACTTAAATGGAAAACTAAAAATTGAATTATAATAAATGTTCACGTTTGAAATTTCATTTATGTGGTATCATTAGATTCAGAAAAGTTTGCAGATTTCAAAAATACAATAACATACAAAGTATTTCATTTAAAAATCAAATTTTAGTGTCACTAAGCGGCAAAACTGAAATGGAAAAAATCGCTTGAATGTCAATCAGTGCCGCTTATTTGGTATATGGGATATCCCAAATTTCAATCAATTATCTTTAACACTAATGGAGAAACGGGAGGTGTACTATGGATTCTGTTACACACGGTAAACATGCATTAGAAATAAGACTGCTAAGAAAAATAGAAACAAAAATGGGATAAAATAAGAAATGAAACGTTCAGACAAAATCTATAAATAAGATGGATCAGAAGTCAAGAAGGTACAAATAGAATTTTTTAAATTTGGGCGAAGTGCATAATTTGAAACTGGATGTATAACTCTACGTAATGCCAAAGAGGTAAAATATTAACTTAGGCAACAGTCAAAAATAAAACTAGTCTTTTTCTGACTACGTTTTGTCAGCTATTGCTTCATTTCATCAGGTCAATCTCAATCGCAAACGTTAAATTTTTACCAAACGTACAAGTAATTACCATGAAATAATAGTAAAAGACGAAGGAAGACATTTAACCTATTCGAGACATAACCCACACATAAAATGAAGTGCTGTTAAATGTCTTCGTCTTTTACTATTATTTCATACATAATTACATGTATGTTTGAGCAAAAAATTAACATTTGGGATTTAGATTGGCCTGATGAAGTTGGCGCAATAGCTGATTAAGTTAGCCAGAAAAATTGACTAGCTTTATTTTTGACTGCTGCCTACCCTTTACATCGAAAGTTCTATTTAAGATAGAAATACACCATTTAATTAACCATTAATTTACCACTTTGTTTCTAAATTATTTTCCGAAAATTTTGATATGGTAAGTATGTTCCTACTACAAGTAGTGATGAACAGCCGAGTATTGAGGTGCCCGTCTTGCTTGCTGTTACAAAATCTAGAAAAAGGATACGTAAAGTGCACACATGGAGAAGAAGCGCAGAAAAAATACGAAGAAACAAAATCGGTGAAGGTTTATGACCACATATGCCGTTATAAGTGCATAGATAATTTTTCGGAGGAACCTAGAAATAACTTGTAAAATGTTCATTCCAAAAATTCGCTATTAAAACTACAGTCGTCAAAAAAAATGTTAGCACTTGTATTGAACTCCAAAACAAGCGCGTATGTAAAGAGTTTTTGCTGAAAACCCTGGATATCAGCCGCAAAAGCTTTTATATAGTAGTGAAAAATCAGACGAAATCTGGAGTCGCACAAATGGATTAAAGAGATTGCCATGTCTCTGATAATATACTATCTTTAAGCGTAGTAAACGAGCATATCAACCCATTATTATAGAACTAAAAATTAACGAATAACATTTTTTATAGGTAGTGTGCCTTTCACGAACTTCAATAACTGCTTTAGAACGTCTTTGCATTCTCTTCACTAAATTGTTACGCACATCTTGCCTGATTTGGATCCAGATTTGTGGCAATAGATGTCCCAACTCTAGAACAATTTCAGGGCGTGGTTCATGTGTATCCAATGTTTTCTCAAGTCTATCTATGCAATTCAAATCGGAAAATCTTGGAGGTAATGGCAAATAAGGAATACCTTGATTTTCTTTGAATACTTTGGCAGATCGGCGAGGTTGCATTGCCATAAAAAACCAAATTCCTGGCCGAGAGCAGCACGGAAGTTTGAAATCACAGTTAATGATTTCCTCTCTATAAACCTCATCTGTAATATTCTTATTCAACACCAACAACTTTGTGAGTTCATTAAAGCAAACTGCTCCCTACGCTGTAATCGCACTCCTTCGAAATAAATGGATTTCAGGGACGGTTCTACCATTTCTGGGTCTTTGATTTAGCATTCTACAGGTACTCAGTGGCATTCTTTTAGCTGCCAGGGTAATAAATCACACCTTGCGAAACACCAAAACGTTCACTTACACCTACCTGTCTAGCCCCGTCCTGAATCATATCGTTAGCCCTATTGGCGTCTTCTGAAATTAACTTTCTTCTGATCATTACTATGAATTAGGAAAACGTGAAAATGCTTTGCGTGTTCAGTAAAGCTTAAATACAGTCAATTCAGACGTTTCAAAATAGATGTAACAGATTCAGCATTCAACTAACTTTTAACGAGTAGTTTATTTGAGTCATTATAGTAGATAAGATAATCCAAATCTCTCACCCGAGTTAAACGTAATAAAGACGTATAAACTTTATAGATAACTGTGTACAGAAAAGAAGATTAAACCCGCAAAGCTGAGTAAATTACTCTACGTTTTCAATACACAATTTAACATTTCCATAAATCCTATATAGACCCATGAACAACATGTGACAGATTTAAAGCACAAAAAGAAGTTTGTGATTCAACATCAGAATAGGCCGCCCATTTAGCTATAGAACAAGAGTTTCATTTACGTCAAGCTCAAGCAGCCAAAGATTTAATAAACTCGGCGAAGGAATCAGCAAACTTCAGAAAAACCTACTCCACACTTAACATGTAGCAAGGTTTATTATTTACAACAGTTAAGGACCTACAATTTAATCATTCATGATATGGCGTCTGAAATTGGTACTGGTACACGTGGCATGAAGGTAAAACTTTAAAGGTTCTCCAAGATGTTACGTCATATTTGCTAAAATATATTCAGAATTTGCCGGAAACCGCAACACACATTTTTGCTTTCAGTTATAACTGCGGAGGGCAAAATAAAAACAAAAACATAATAAAATTTTGGATGTGTTATACAGCATGCAAAAATTAAGCGTAAATCATAGTTTTTTGGTTTTGGTGCATTCATTTTTGGAATGTGATTGGGATTTTGCTGTTATTGAGAAAGCACAGAGACGGTTAAATCACATTTATACATCTGAAGATTGCGGTAGCAGGTGTCAGTAGAAAATTCATCGTAAATGCAACCTGAGGACTTGAAATCCATATCTACCATGGGCAACGTTATCAAATCCAATCTTAAAAGAGTAAGCAAATGTAATGGCTACACTTTGCACTAACTTTTTTATAAAATAATTTATAAAATGATTTTCCTTTTGAGCAGGTTAATTGTGCTAAAAAGACAGGTTCATCTAGTGAACCTAGAGAAATATCACTATATTTTACAAGGTACCATAGGTGCACTGGTGCCGGAACGCAGTTCCGATACTGGTTTGGGGTGAAAAAATTGGTAAAAAATATTTGGCTTAGATTTGCACCGGGATAAAAAATTCATTCACTAGCGTTTTTTGAGTTTCCATACCTTACCATGAGCGTTCCGGTGGTATAAAATTTACCAGTGCACCCCTGCATGGTACCACCGAGTATAAAAGTAGAAAAGTAAGTAGGACAAGCAACTAATATTTGGGATGATACTTTTGATGACAAAGTATTGTATTTTTATTTTTTAATATTAAGCTATCATTTTGCATACGTAGTAAATTATTTTACTGATACATAAATTTAAAATATGGAATCTTTATTTTAATCTCTGATACTAAGAATATCTGACAGTCTTTTTTTTTACAAGAGGTGGAAATCTTTTATTGCCATTCGCTTGCCCTATCCCATCTTTCCTGTCCCTCTTCTATCATCATATTAGAAGATGCGTTGTGTTCAAAATCTCTCAACATCTTTCTTATACTTTCTCTAAAAGGCGGTATTCCGACTACTACTAGGATGGTTTCCGACAACATCGCCCTATAAGCCACAGTCATCCTCAGAATAACCTTCTTCTGCGTTCTCTATAACATATCGAGGTGGTGTTTCGACCCCAGTCTGGGCCTCTAAATAGGGGCCTCATACAGGAGAACGGTACCACCCTTACATACATTTTTCTGCGTTTGGAGCTTGGTCATTCCACAGTGGGCATGAGTCGAAACCAAACTTGTTACTTATTTTTTCGCTTTCTCACATAGACGTCTTGCGTGCTCAGTCACCACTGTTTCTTCCGATCCATACGTCTGACTTCTGACCTCCTGAAATATAACCTATCAACGATAAAAGCTTTGAAGGTCAACTTAAAAAGTTCGGAACCAAAATCTACAAACGCAATTATGTCAAAGTATTTATTTAGGCAACAAAAAATACTTACTAATTTTTGTAAGGAATTTATAAGTTCTTTTCAATACAAATTTTATGTTTTTAAGTAAAATGATAATTGCAATATTGGTACACAATTAACGACATGCAACGATTACTTCTTTAAACGGAACAATAGTTCCTAGATAATGCGAGGAATGCTTAAAATTTACAAAAAATAGTTGTAACATCTTAAAAACTATTTAAAATAAGCTAATATTTATATTGATTAGTACGAGCTGAAACACTCGGTATATAAAGGGAAATACTTTGTTAGTAACTTATAAGACTAGCGATCGTATTTCGTTGCATTGATGCTTTGTTACAAAATTGATTGGACCGCTGTTAAGCATTTAGATTAACACTTAACAATTAGTAAGTTTGTTAATTAAACACTTTCTCTTAACTATAATATATTAAGTTCCAAAAGATAAAGTTTTGTATATGGTGCAGGATCTATGAACAAAGGTAAAGGAAAATTATCTTTTAGTTTAGACAGGTTACTTAGTTAATATTCCAAATAACGTTGATGAATGTGTTACACTAGAATTTTCACTTGTAAATTTATGAGTCATCAAAGGTAAATTGTGTTTTTTCTGTGATTATACTAAAAGATAATAAATTTTTTGTGGAAAAATGCAGAAAGCGAACTCTTCAAAAATCTTTGAAATCTGAATTTTCTAATTAGTATTTTTATTTCTTTGAATGGTATACTAGCTTGAAATTTGTTGGTGTTTTAATCAGCGGTTTTAATTGTGGTTTCTGATTTTATCATTGTTTATATGAAAAATATAAAGAATTGTTCCTTCGTCTGAAATACGAAATTGATAATTCTTGAGCGTTTAGTAAACATAATTTATTTCTGCTGCAGTTGGCTTTGTTGGATTTTGTTTAATTATATTCTCTTACTTTTTTATTGATCTGTCATAATTGAACTTATTTACATTTTTCGAATTTACACATTTTAATAAAATCATACGTTAAATTAAAAAATCGATACGTTACAACACCGCGAAGATGAATTTAAAATATAAATTGTTCGTTTGCGATGTGTATCTTTAAACGTGGGGAAGAAGAAAGCGTGTTGCGGTAAAAGCATTCATTAAATCGTTAAAGAAAACTGAAAAGTTCTATATCAAAAATTAATTACAATAATTTGTAAAGAAGACAAACAAAAATTTGAAAGCGCACTGATTGGAATCTGCTTTTTTTTTATTTTCCCAACTTAAGTGGTAGCAACTCCTTAATTAACTGTTAATTATACGTTATTGAAATATCTCACACGGCTAAAGTTATCCGTTACATTGTCGGTATGAAACATTGTAAATATATAATTACTAATAATATTTTAATTCCCTGCGATATTACTGTAATTTTCATAAGTCAGGTGAACAGGAATTTTCTTGCCTCCAACGTATAACGCAAAACAATAAAAAATTAATTAATAGGACACGGCACTGAGAACTTAATTGTGGGAAGGTGAAAATAATTCTGTTTGACATTTTTATGTTAGTAATAAAGAAATTGTTCTTTTCAATATTCACAATTTGGTTTTGTTCATTCCTGATTACCGTCGATTTGAAATATTGTACGCCAATGTTAATTATTTTTTTTTGTTTCAGGTAAGCTTCACCTTTGGTATAAACATCTTCAGCAAACTCGTAGACCGTATGTAATTACATAACTATTTCTTAGCTTGAAAAATGTTGCAATTTCTATTAAACAATAATTGCTTCATTGAGTTACAGTAGTTAACGTAAGTTTGTTCCACTATAAATAATCGATTCGTTACGTTACTCGTATACATCATAAAACGACAATAAATAAAATATTTAATTTGCTTATTTTAATGTTATTGATAGGAGTAGGTTTTATAACTAATTAAAGCTGATAGATTAAAAGGAGGTGTTCGTTTGTGTGGGTAGATCAGTAGTTTTGCGTAGCAATAAATAAGACTTTGTATAAAAAAAGCTTTGTTACTCAACGATATCGGACAAGACGTGTAATATATAAATTACTTACAGTTAATTTTTTACAAAAATATTTCTTGTGTTTGTTACCTTACTAAAGAATTGCAAAGTGTCAATTTATTACATTAAATACATTTTGAAAATAATTTAGGATATGGCTTTGTTGCCTTTTGCAGAAAAAATAGTTATATTATTCTTATTCGAAAGTCTAAAGAACATTGTAACTAATACCTGTGTTATTTGTCGTATTTTGGCTTTTTATGAGTATTTTTGAAGGGGAAATTAAGTTACACATAATTACTAAGTTTAATTTTTGTATTGCTTGTCGTTTCCAAGACAACTTCATAAACATTTTTTATTTTGAATTTGAATTTTGTAATCGCATTTCAAACTCGTTCTAAACATTTGTAATAATTTCTGGGGAAATTAGTGTACACTAATGTCTTATTCGTGATTTCAACTTCTCAAAATTTGCGAGCTTGGTTTTAAAACGTTGCTTTTCAAATATCCCCATAGAAAAAAATTCGAGGGAGCGAGATCTGGAGATCTAAGAATCGATCCGTCTGGAAATACAGTATCCAGATAACTACGGATGGATCTTGAAAAATGGGGAGGCGCAATATCTTGTTGAAGTCAGATGTGTCTGTGCTGGACAGCTTCTACCGAATCAGGAAGCAGAGTAGTCAAATTCGTAATTAGTTTTTGTTTTAAGTATTCTAAGTATCTTGTTCCATTTAGATTATCATTAATAAATATTTGTCCTATAATTTGCTGACGTACAATACCTGTCCAAACATTGACTTTCTACGGGCGTTCAGTGTGGCCTTGCCTCAACCAGCATGGATTCTTAACTGCCCACTAACGACAATTTTGTCGGTTTAGCTCTCCTTTTAACATAAACGTTGACTCATCAGAAATCAAAATGTTTTCTGTGTTTAGATCATTAGTCTATAGTAATTCTATGATTTGTTCTCAAAATTGTCTTCTATCTGCATCATCAACATTTAGTTCTTGAAGGATTGTTTGTTTATAGGGATGCGCTCTTTGCAGACTGATATATTATAAGTTCGTGCGCTAGTTGCCTAGTGAGGATACTAGGACTTTCTCCAACAGATAATAATACATTAACTTACTTCTTTCGTGAACGCAGTTTTATGATAAATAGTTGGTTTTCTTACATTTCCGTTGTCCCAAAACTTTTTTTCACTTTGCGATATAGATGGTAACTTAGGATGTCTGTCTGAATAAATGAATTACTTCTTTTTGTGTTCTTGTTCTATTCCCATAATCAGTAAGATTTCAATATTGTATCTTTCAGTTAAGTAAGGCATTATGTTGGACAATTTGTTTTAAAGATTTTACTCTGACACAATGATAAAATTAAAACCTCCGCGCTCCAATCGCGTTGCTTAGTAATTGTTTTGGAATTATATTTAAATTTAAAGCTTTCCCCAGAAATACCCTTTCCATTTGTTGTTTCCCCGATACCAGCCCGAAACCCGACGTGGCTCGCGTGAACTCACTAGAGAGTGGTTTCCTTTTTAGCCAAGGCTGAGTTTACTCTATATACGATTATTGAAAGAGCGCTACGTTCCCCTTGCTCCTATTGCCAGTAGAGCGAGAGTTAGATGCCTACACGACAGAGCCTCGGAAACCAAAAGTTCTGAATAGTAAGCCTTTTTGACCTCGCTCACGGTGGTCAACAATGATGAAGTTTCCCAGTAAATGGCCACATCACAGATGATAGTTTTTTCCATCCGAATAATAAGATCAGGTATCTGGAGCGTACCATTTGCTAAGCGAGGATGTGGTTCGTCTTTTATTAACCACTCTTTACGCTAGGCCATTTCTCTGAGCCTCGCGCAGATTCCGTCATGACGACTGACCGTCTGCTAGTGCGTCTCGGGGCAGGATTTGAGTATATGGCTTAGTGACTCGGTCCGACTGCAACCAGCTCGACACTGCCGTTACGGGGGAGGGTTAGATCGTAACCCTCGGTAAGTAGAAGATTCTCTTTTAACTGGATCGTTTTAACGAATTTCGCACCGCTCCAAAAAGATGGGGATTTATTGATCAACCCAAATGTACAAACGCACTAGTCTGTATTAAATCATGACCGAAGTACGAACTCTTTAACCTTTTGCTTTACTTTCGTCTCGAGTGGTATGGGGTGGTGTCTCTGCCTTTCACCGTCTATCAACCTAGTTTTTCAACTTTCGTCATAGCCAGAGCTGCGGTGGTGAATGGATAGGCGTTTATTCTCATATTGTTTAGTTATGGTCTCCTTCATAAATAAAGATATGAAATGTTCCTGCAAAGACTATTCCTAAGGAGTCCCTTTCAAGCATAGCGTAGTCTATCTTCCCATCACTCAAAGCTCTAGATGTATAGCAAACAGGTCTGCAACTATGGTTTTAGCATGTTTTTCATATAAATTTATTGCTGTTAATAAGCCATTATTATCATTTTTAGAGATGTTTTTCATTTCATTATCTTCATTTTTAAAGAAGTTTTTGAAACAGATCTGGACCTACACTCAACCCGAATGCTAATCTATTCAACTTAAAATTCTCAAAATGACTAATTTATGTGATTCCGGGTGAAGATTTATGTGTCAAAACCTATATTTTAGATCAAGATCTATATAACTGTTTTATTACCCGATTCACTACGTATTTCTTTTAGTGTACGAAAAGACGTTTTTTTATGTACTGCTAAATTTAAATCATAGGAATCAAGGCGTAACCTTAATAATGTATCTTTTTTCTTTACTATAACTTCCCTATGCTCTCAAATATATAAAAATTTTGCTTAAGAAACTAGGTTCTATCAGATACATGAGATACATCACAAAATGTTTTTAAGTTAAATTTAACTTAATGGAAGTATCTCACTCTAATATTGATTTGCAGTGTTATTTTACCATTACACAATCAACATAAAACATCTCCTGAAGTTCACAATTTAAAGTTATCTAATTTGAAATCACCCTAAGTTTCTATCTTGAGGTTAAGTCAGTTTTTGGCACAATATTCTTCTTTTCTTGTGTCAAGCTTAAATTCTACTAACTTATCTTTTTTTGTACCATGACTTACTTGTATTCAGCATGAGCGTCGGTTACGTCCGGTGAGTTATGTTAAATTCTTCATCGTCATTATCAGCAGCACTCTACTAATTTAACTATGGAAGTTACAGCAAAAAAAAATACACTTGCACTGTTGAATGTGTGCCATGTGTGGCACCTTCGACATTTCAATTTCTTGCTGCCTGCATAAAAAGAATTTTCTGTATCTTCTAAATTAGTTTCTGTTTTCATCACACTTTGTTTCTTGATCGATTCTACTATTTTGTTCTATAGTGTATTGGATTGAACTTTTGAGTTTTTTGCTGCTCTACAATAATCTATAACTTTTTAAAAATTAAGTCATCTCCTCTTAATAGTCTTTCTTGTAATGCGACATATGTATCCCTAGCACTATATTATCACAAATCATTTCATCACTTAAGTTATTAAAGGCACTTGTACTACTTAACTTTGTAACTGTGGAAAAATGTTTAAATGATTCCTCAGCTTGCTGCTTCTTTTTGTAAAATAGATACCGCTCATATACGACGTTTTTTTTGGATTACAATACTTTTTAAAAGCATAAGAATTAAGAACAAACTTTAGATGGTTTTTACATTGCTTTGTTACATCTAACGCCGCTTTTTTCTCGTGTTTTGGTACAAGCAAATAAAACATTTTTTAATACTGATGCTTTTCATTGTGCTAGCTGGAGCCTAAAGAAAGGATAGGTCCTGGTTTGCAAGATTTTGAGACAGAGAACCAACTGGGTTACGTTCTCGCGAAAGCACTCTACTTAGTGTTTCATTAAAGGCAGTCTTTTTTGAACAGGTTGCGTAGTCTTTTTTAAACACTGGTTAATTACCTAGAATAATATATAATATACGATACGTATATAAGCAGGTCAATGAAAAACAAATTATTTTGACAATTGCTATGAATTCAATTCAAAAATGATCGAAACGTTTTTCTTAGGTATTAGACCTTGTTGAATTAATTGTTTTAACAGATTAAGCAATAATTGAAGATATTCAAATTTTAATGCTTAGCATAAAGATTTGTACAATAGTATTGAAAAGTAAGTACTTCTACAATTGCATAAGTTGCAGAAGAGTTATGGGATAATGACTTTTCTATTCCTCGTGTGTACTTTATCCTGACATTTTCTTTTATTCGCTTCTTGATGACTTCATGCCATTGTTTGAATTTAATTTATAATTCTAATACCTATTTTTTAATACAATTTGAAATTCTTTAATAGTACCATTTTCAATATCTTTATTTATCGAGCGTGTTTAAAATTACTTAATCAATTGGTCAATTAAGATGAATTCATGTCGTATACAAAATCGATTGCAACAAATGCTACATAGGACAGACGAAACAAAAACAAAAAGTTATCTGAAAAATCACTTGTACGACTGTAAAAACAAAAAACCAGACTCAGCGGTTGCGATACATTACATTAACACAGGTCACTTCTAACCAAACGATTTACCAAAATTTAATTTCTAAAATCTGATTGAGATTCACTGGATTACATCAAATGCGTATTTGATAACTGTGTTAACAAGAAATATTTTCTGTGATAAGCTTAGTTAGATGATGTTTGTCTGTGTAGATGTTGTCTGTTTGTAATGTATTATATTTTTATCTCTACACTAACTGTTAATGTCATTGTTTGTTTATTTATTGAATTTTAATTTTGTGACTAGTTCATCGGACAGCTCATCTTGGGCCCGTTTTTATGTAAGTGTACACCTAAAGTTAATTAGTTAGACGTTAAAATATATTTTAATATGTACCTGTAATCTGACATGTTAAATCTAATGTGCTTCTTTTGGTTCTTCAATAAATAGTGGCCATGATGAGGTGCACACAATAGCGTCACGAAACGTCGACTGTAAAAATCTACCAAGTGTGACTTTTTTGCCTCTCCTACCTGAAGGTATAATACAACTACTTATGAATTCTAAACTTCAATTAAATAGTAAACCTTGGCCGTGGAAACCTCTGCTCTGATAATTTATACAGAATATTTTAGCGTCCAGACAGCGTCTTCAAAAATTAAGAAAGTGATTTATTTGCAGTTGGCAAACAATTTTTAGGTTCTAACAATTGTAATGCGTTTATTGTTGGTTTTTATAACACTGTAATATATTTATTCACTTTATGAAATGTTATCTCAGAACAAGAATTTGTACTATGTAATGGTTTATATCTTGTTGCAGGTATTGCTCACCGGAAATAAATTAAACAAACAACATTGTATTACTTAATAACATCTATTTTACAACATTAAACTTTAAAAAACACACACAAAAAAAGTAATTTAACAAAACCTCACATTTTTTTGTCAAAATAATCGTCTTTGTTTTTTATCATTGCTTGTCATAATCGAGGTAGACGGTCGATTAATTTTTTTATGTTATCGCAGGAAATATTATTCCATGTTCCAGTCATGTGATTCTGGAATGTGGGGCAGTGAACTAGCACTTGTCTGTTCAGTTCTTTTTACAATAGCTCAATCGGATTAAGATCCAGGGATTGAGGGCATTCTCACAATTCTCAAAGTATTATTTACTTTCTTCTTTAAACAAACAATTGGCTTCATCGTCTTGTTGAATTACAAATTTTTCCCGATAGGGCGCGCTCTTGATAGAGTTCCTTTGATAATTGTTTATAACGTTCCTTATTTAGTATCCTTTTAATACCAAATGAATCACCCACTCCATTAGCGGACTAACACTATCGAACCATGACACCAGCATCATGTTACACAGTGGGCACTACACATTCCGGAATCATTTTTTTTTCATAATTTGTCTAACATAACAAAAACTTCAAATTTAGGTTCATTCGTTCACAGTGCGTTTGTCTCCAGTTCTTATGCAACCTCTTCTTTTGTTTAATTGATTTTAACCACGGCTAGAATTTAGATACATATATTTAAGTAATGGTTTTGATAAGTTTGTTTTTAAGATGCTTCAGATTTTGTTTAGGTAAGCGCACACTAGTCCGAGCTGAACGAATCGCATGCTCCGCAAGAGCCGAAAGAAAATATTGTTTTCATTAATTTCAATGGCAATACACACACTACCTGGAGTCGCAGGAAAAGTAGTGCTTTTTGGCGCCAGCGACTAGTGTACGCGTACCTTTAGGAACCGGCAAGGATTGATGAAAAATGATAATAAATTATGTTGATTCTCTAGAAAACTTTTGGTAATATGTCTTACTATTTAAAAATGAAAATAAACAGCTGTTTCTGTAAATTAATATTAGTAGTTTACTTTTTGGTTATTATGGATGCAGGTACCAAACTTGATTAATTATGGTTATAAAAAAGAAGGCTACGACTTTTTCTAATTAAACTGAAAATTCAATGATAACAAAGGTCTATCGTATGCACTTTTTCATTATCGTTATCTCTATTCTATTTTTTTAGAGTTTGACTAATTCAAAATGAAATTAGTAAAATGGTTTTTAACTAGTAAATTTCTTGAATATTTGAAGAATGTCGAGAGTAGGTTTAACGCAACATGTACTTTTAATGTGATTCTGATGTCAATTACATAATTATGCCTACAATTTGAAATCATTGATTTTGTTTCTACTGCCCGTTTTCGTATTTCTTTTATTTTTTGTACAGAAATTTCTTCTAAATAATGACCAGACTTATCTTATTTCGAATACTAAAATTACACAATATTTTTTTTATATATTTCTTTACTTAATCGGGAGCTTCTGTTGTTTACTCAATTCTTCTGAGTACGGTCACCCGTGTGCTCGTACACTTTGATTTCGATTCAATGTTTTAAAAATTGTAATTAAAATGGCAAAGGTTTATTGGAATTGTCAGCAGTGTACGAAAAGCATTATGTTATAGCTTTAATTGATATTATTTTATATAAGCATTTAAAGGATGAACGGTTAAATGTAATTAATTAATTAGGAAACCTATAAAAATATAAGAAGAGGCCAGATAGACAAACTACGGGTCATACTATGTCACGCGATGGTTATGTCATTTCATAATTATTTTTAGAGTAGTTATTACTTTTCAACATCATTCGATATTTATTTTAGAAAATACTCATATTTTATGAGAATGTCTACAGCCTCACGAAGTACCTGTATAATATTTTATTTATTCAAATATAAACCGTTATTAGTGGTTAACACCCATTAATTTTTTTTTATTAAATCAATGAAGCTGATTAAATTATTTAATTTAGGAGCTGGTATAAAAACTAATAGATTCGTCAATCATTGATGTAATCTAGTGGATTTACATAAAGTGGCGGTGTAGGATTACCAAAACTTCCTACAAGAACTTATCAAACATACTCATATCGCCTCTTCAATTATATTATAGTTTCAAACGGACTAAATTATTTGTGTAATTGGCAGTTAATCGAAATTTTGATTGCCGTATTAACCGCTACAATTCTCCACAATGCTGTGCTTGTAAATACATTTTATTTCTATATGCCGTATGCCTGCCTTTTCACAAGTTGTTACATTTGCATGATTTTCATTATTTTTTTGAATCAATTTTAATTATATTACGTTGCTTGTATGCTATGTTTGTGGGCTGAATAGAAATTAATTAATGGAAACTACCACAAAATAGTTATTACTGCAGATTATTTCGTCGTTTTTCGTGGATATGAAATTTTATGTATTGCATTGTAAATGCAAATATATACAGCAAATAATATGAAGAAAAGTATTACGTCTGTATTTATTGTTTGTTTCTGCTATTGAGCATAATGTATTGTTATTTATCTAGAATAAATAATAAAAGTTTAATAGAAATACCTCGGTATAATGTAAATAATACGTTTAAACCAAGAAGAAATGTCTACATCAAATTATTGTACTTTGATTGACGTGAAATTATGTTTGATCGTTTTTAAGACCAAAGGTGATTTTATAAAGATATGTTTTATCTTTATCGTTAACTTTTTTTATATCTTATAGTAAAAGCATGAAATTTGATGACTACGGTTTGGGCAAACTTGAGAGAGAATAAAAACTGTGTACTTTCGTAACCTTTTTTGTCATTTTTTCTTTTTAAATTTCGGAGTAACAGGAATACTGCAAATAGTTTTATAGCTTATGCGGTTTACATAATTCATTCAAATGTCTTTATTACTTACGTAATATAGGTATGTACATACGTATCTGTATTTATGAGGGGACTGATAAACAGTATTGTTTAATTTACTTTTTTCGTAATCGCATTATACACTGATTATTCGCGGACCGAAGACTAATATGTTTTAGTATTTTATCATACTTTGTAGACTTTGCGTCATAATAAGGCTATTTTGGGCATTTAAATGAATTCCCGTAAGTATATAGCTTTATATCATGTCATTTTTATTAGACGTAATGTAATATTAGACTTCAGATAATTTTAAGATATATACAATGGTATTTATTTTGAATATGTGAAGTAAAAGAAACAATCAAATCTCATCTGGGTAACTAATTATTTTATTTATTATTCTTATATACTACTGAACTGAACTAATCAATTGATTGCATCGATTTTCATGAATTCATTCAAATGCTAAAAGTCCATCACTTCGACGAAGCAACGCATTATCTTTCGCTTCCAATTATGCGCACCTCAGAAGATATAATCGACCAATAGAATCAACGCAGAGAACAATTCATTTCGGTTGTTATCGATCACAATCGTGTGATTTCTTCGCCAGTTACATTAGAACTATTTTTATACATCTATTTACAAGAATAAAACAAATTCAGATAATTTTTTTAATAGTTTGAGTTTATTAGTGAAAATTATTTGACCGGGTACAACTTAACCTAAAACCGTATGTTTTTAGTTTATCTTTTTCTGGGTTCTAATTGGTTTATACCCATTTTAAACTAAGAAAATACATAGTTTTGCTTCGCGTTGCTGCATCCAAGTGTGTGATGGATTTTAGTCAGAGAACGGTTTTCTAAATACTACTATATAACTCGATTCACTTCAAGTAGAAATTATTTCATTTGGTATAGTAGCACAATTTTAGTTACAGTATTGCAACTTTTAAACATTATCTTCTTTTATTATTAAATCTTCTTAGATATTTTGCTTTGAACAGTCTTCAAAATATATAGAAAATTGTTTGCAAGATTCCAAAAATTTATAATAAAATTACAATCTGGTGAATTGCTGTACCAATTGAATTAATATTTTTTGTTGCTCAGAGGCGAAGTTTGCTATTATGCATAAAGGTATTCGAATCTCTGGATGTCAGTTGATTGACAATACGGTCAGAAATATACAAAAGATTATCTTTATATTATAGTATTCGGTTCAATCATATTAAATTTAGAAAGATTATTCGATTCTGTATGCATATCTAAACACCGGAACAAGTTCGACCCCAACCGTCTAATCTCGATTGGTGCTTATTTAAACTGTTTTTGTACTTATGTTTTCACATGGTGGACAAGCGTAATTTATTTCTTCAGACTACCGGTAGCACTTTAAACACTTATCTCACCCGTTTCTCGGGGTTTCTGAAGAATAAAATCCCATGCAAAACAAGCACTCTGCATTATAATTTTTATCTGCGTCACTCTCATCATCGAGGACGATGTTTTCGTTACTGGTTTCACTTGAACAGTCACTTTCCACGTGTTTTCTTTTAATTATCGTTTTAAAGATTCTTTTAGTTTTTTTTTAAATGGATTTTTCCTTTTTTATTTAACTTTTCTGGTAGGGCGAAGAGGTTATAACGATATCTGATTTTCCACAATACTTACTGCTATATCTAACGGGAGTATCTGGCAGTGGTTTTATTTGCAGTGAAGGTATTATTTTAGGCGAAGAGACCGAGTAAAATTTTTCTATCGATATAAAACCGAGTGATGTTCCGGCGTTTTCTGAAGTTTGCGGACGGGGTTCATTTACATCTTTTGAAGTTGTCATGTTGATTTTGTTTATTTAGAGGTTTTTTGTTGTATCCAAACTCTACTCATTTTCCCAAAATAGTAAAATCACGGTTTTAAAAACATTCCTGTTGAGAAGCAAACCACTTTTCTTGAATGCCATGGCCGATATTTCTATTGTGGCTGCTAGATTGCAAGCAACAACACATTTTTTTGTTAATTACTTTAATATTTTGGGTACGTGAAGAGTGTTTATCTAACACTAATAATATAGGTTCAGATGTCGTTGGTCTAAACCAACGTCATTTAAGACGATTCAGTAGTAGCCGCTATATTTAATAAACTGTAGAATAGATTTGCGATCTTATTGTACATAATTTTTGAATGTTTGTTTTTATATATTGTTACAAATTATGAACAGAATGCCGCAAGGTTTATAAATTTGAAAACAAAAATTAATGTTATTAATAACTTTTTACAGGAAGTTTATACACACATTTTACATTGGTTGCGGCACTCTTTGAAATAAAATAAACACATTCGGTGAAAACAAAAGAATTGAAAATCTGGGTTTGTGCGTAAAAGTGATTCACAGTAAATTTAAATAGTGTGCTATAAAATGCTGTTTTACCTAAACGTTATGATACATATGTAACGTACATACATGGAGCTAATTGCATCGTTATTAATTACCGATGAAGGTGTTAAATACCTGTTTGGTAGTCAAATTTAAATACTACATAGTGTTATAATAATTGTATTACAGCAGGGTTACTGGTATTGTGATTAAAACTAATCTTTAATACACAGTACCTACGGTACAGAATTGTTACTGTAGATGCAAAACAATAATTGCAATGATGTCTAATTTAGTAACTTCGAAGCTCACAAAGAGTATATTATAGCTACATATTTTTTTTGTAATGTTTGTTATTACGGCCGTTTTTGAGGTTTGTTTCTACACCATATGTTTTATGCAATGTTGTCAGATCAATATCTTAGGGAAAATCCAGATTGGAGACGTAAGAGGCCTGTTTATTTAGGTTTGCATAAATGACGTTCTACTGAATCCTCTTAATAAAATGATCAAACCATTGAGTAAATATTTTACTTTGTATTCTCCCAGAAGGATGGTAAGCGTAAATAGAATCGCCTGGGGCGTAATCCATCAGTTTCTTCTTCATATTTTTTTTCTTAGTCAGACAATTAATGGTGGTTCAAAAGTACCTACAGCGTTTGTAACACGTCACTACGGTAATAAAACTACCGTTTTCTGCTGAAGTGAGTGTGGATACTTGCTTCTTGCCTTTAACAGATTTTATGCTGTACTATGGTAATTTCACGATTGATTTTATGTAATTTCTTCTCGTACAATTCAAAAAATGAAGAAACTCTCTTTATTAACACATCGAACACGTGAACACTGGACAATGGTCATAGCTTGCGGTGATCTAACAGAAACTTTCGGGTACCGTCTTAAAAACCCTCGAAGCTATTTTTTTCCGGCATCTTGAGATTTTGAAAATGGGTATCGAAGATTATTCGATATAGCCAAATAAAAAGCCATCTGTTGTACGTCCGACTTTCGCAAGCGAAAGTAACTATTGTCTATAACAAGACAATGCTATACTAGTTGAGTTTTAACCTGTTATTACGACCGTTTTTGAGGTTTGTTTCTACACCATATGTTTGATGCAATGTTGTCAGATCAATATCTTAGGGAAAATCCAGAATGAAGACGTAAGAGGCCTGTTTATTTAGGTCTGCATAAATGACGTTCTACTGAATCCTCTTAATAAAATGATCAAACCATTGAGTAAATATTTTACTTTTTATTCTCCCAGAAGGATGGTAAGCGTAAATAAAATCGCCTGGGGCGTAATCCATTAGTTTCTTCTTCATATTTTTTTTTCTTAGTCAGACAATTAATGGTGGTTCAAAAGTACCTACAGCGTTTTGTAACACGTCACTACGGTAATAAAACTACCGTTTTCTGCTGAAGTGTGTGTGGATACTTGCTTCTTGCCTTTAACAGACTTTATGCTGTACTATGCTAATTTCACGATTGATTTTATGGAATTTGTTCTCGTACATTTCAAAAATGAAGAAACTCTCTTTATTAACACATCGAACACGTGAACACTGGACAATGGTCATAGCTTGCGGTGATCTAACAGAAACTTTCGGGTACCGTCTTAAAAACCCTCGAAGCTATTTTTTTCCGGCATCTTGAGATTTTGAAAATGGGTATCGAAGATTATTCGATATAGCCAACTAAAAAGCCATCTGTTGTACGTCCGACTTTCGCAAGCGAAAGTAACTATTGTCTATAACAAGACAATGCTATACTAGTTGAGTTTTAACCTGTTATTACGACCGTTTTTGAGGTTTGTTTCTACACCATATGTTTGATGCAATGTTGTCAGATCAATATCTTAGGGAAAATCCAGAATGAAGACGTAAGAGGCCTGTTTATTTAGGTCTGCATAAATGACGTTCTACTGAATCCTCTTAATAAAATGATCAAACCATTGAGTAAATATTTTACTTTTTATTCTCCCAGAAGGATGGTAAGCGTAAATAGAATCGCCTGGGGCGTAATCCATTAGTTTCTTCTTCATATTTTTTTTTCTTAGTCAGACAATTAATGGTGGTTTAAAAGTACCTACAGCGTTTGTAACACGTCACTACGGTAATAAAACTACCGTTTTCTGCTGAAGTGAGTGTGGATACTTGCTTCTTGCCTTTAACAGATTTTATGCTGTACTATGGTAATTTCACGATTGATTTTATGTAATTTCTTCTCGTACAATTCAAAAAATGAAGAAACTCTCTTTATTAACACATCGAACACGTGAACACTGGACAATGGTCATAGCTTGCGGTGATCTAACAGAAACTTTCGGGTACCGTCTTAAAAACTCTCGAAGCTATTTTTTTCCGGCATCTTGAGATTTTGAAAATGGGTATCGAAGATTATTCGATATAGCCAACTAAAAAGCCATCTGTTGTACGTCCGACTTTCGCAAGCGAAAGTAACTATTGTCTATAACAAGACAATGCTATACTAGTTGAGTTTTAACCTGTTATTACGACCGTTTTTGAGGTTTGTTTCTACACCATATGTTTGATGCAATGTTGTCAGATCAATATCTTAGGGAAAATCCAGAATGAAGACGTATGAGGCCTGTTTATTTAGGTCTGCATAAATGACGTTCTACTGAATCCTCTTAATAAAATGATCAAACCATTGAGTAAATATTTTACTTTTTATTCTCCCAGAAGGATGGTAAGCGTAAATAAAATCGCCTGGGGCGTAATCCATTAGTTTCTTCTTCATATTTTTTTTTCTTAGTCAGACAATTAATGGTGGTTCAAAAGTACCTACAGCGTTTGTAACACGTCACTACGGTAATAAAACTACCGTTTTCTGCTGAAGTGAGTGTGGATACTTGCTTCTTGCCTTTAACAGATTTTATGCTGTACTATGGTAATTTCACGATTGATTTTATGTAATTTCTTCTCGTACAATTCAAAAAATGAAGAAACTCTCTTTATTAACACATCGAACACGTGAACACTGGACAATGGTCATAGCTTGCGGTGATCTAACAGAAACTTTCGGGTACCGTCTTAAAAACCCTCGAAGCTATTTTTTTCCGGCATCTTGAGATTTTGAAAATGGGTATCGAAGATTATTCGATATAGCCAACTAAAAAGCCATCTGTTGTACGTCCGACTTTCGCAAGCGAAAGTAACTATTGTCTATAACAAGACAATGCTATACTAGTTGAGTTTTAACCTGTTATTACGACCGTTTTGAGGTTTGTTTCTACACCATATGTTTGATGCAATGTTGTCAGATCAATATCTTAGGGAAAATCCAGAATGAAGACGTAAGAGGCCTGTTTATTTAGGTCTGCATAAATGACGTTCTACTGAATCCTCTTAATAAAATGATCAAACCATTGAGTAAATATTTTACTTTTATTCTCCCAGAAGGATGGTAAGCGTAAATAGAATCGCCTGGGGCGTAATCCATTAGTTTCTTCTTCATATTTTTTCTTAGCCAGACAATTTATGGTAGTACAAAAGTACCTACAGCGTTTGTAACACGTCACTACGGTAATAAAACTACCGTTTTCTGCTGAAGTGAGTGTGGATACTTGGTTCTTGCCTTTAACAGATTTTATGGTGTACTATGCTAATTTGACGATTCATTTTATGTCATTTCTTCTCGTACAATTCAAAAATGAAGAAACTTTCTCTTTATTAACACCTCGAACACGTGAACTAGACTAGACTAGACCATGGACATAGCTTGCGGTGATCTAACAGAAACTTTCGGGTACCGTCTTAAAAATTCTCGAAGCCATTTTCTTCCGGCATCTTGAGATTTTGAAAATGGGTAACGAAGATTATTTGATATAGCCAACTAAAAAGCCATCTGTTGTACGTCCGACTTTCGCAAGCGAAAATAACTATTGTCTATAACAAGACAATGCTATACTAGTTGAGTTTTAATCTGTGGGGTGAACCCAGTGTAAGTGACGTTTGGGATTCTACTCAAAACTGTCAGGCAAAGAATTCTTTACCCAATCTGGTTCATTATAAGGTCTCTTTTTTCTAAGTTGCAAAACGAGTTGTACAAATAATTATTAAAATACAAAGTCCAGTTGTTATTTTTTATTTCAATAATACAAGCTACTTATCTAATATTGTTTAGGAGTGCACGCATAGTAACACTTTTGCGCTAATTTTTTTAAGCTCTTCCTTGTTATGCGTTTTTTATGCAAAAAATTCTTGATTCTAAAAAATCAATTCGCAAGTTTTCTCCAGTATCAACATGACAAATAACTACATTAAAAGCACAGAGCAAAAGAAATGATTTTGAAATGTCTTCATAATGAATCTTATTACTCAATAAGTCTAATTTGAATTTTTTAAATATTCCTCGGCACTCAAGAAATAATGGAAGACTTCTAACTTAGTATAAATTAAAACATTCTACTTGTTAACTTTTCAAAGTTGTTAATTCTGAAAATTTATTCAGACTATCGGACAGATACGTGATGGTTGCGATACAATTGACGCATGCTGATTTCTTCAAAGAAAATTTATTTCCCAACAGATAGTAAACGCTTCTGTCAAAGTAACGTGTTTTCGTTCACCCAGCATGATGTCCTCACAATAAAAGGTGTTGTCTGCATTGGCACATGGAGTTTGGTTCCGCTTACAGTACTAAACCTTACTGGCATAGCGTTATCAACCGCAAAGCCACTTTAAAATCTCGTGCTCCTGGTACTGCATTTCTGCTGCGGGCGACAGAGAGTAAGTTTTCAAGGGCATCTTGAGTGAACCGTCCCAGCAAAATAAAGCTGAAGTAATATTTTTTTAAATATTCTTCTTGTAGATCTAGTTTGATACCGTGCTGAAAAGGTTTCCAGTCTCCATTCTCAACTTTCAAATGACAACTAATGTTCATAAATCATTTTAAGAATGCAGTCGTTTCGTTATACTTTACCAAATTGTATTTAGAAAGCCCTAATTTTGAAGAAGGTGACGTGTTAAGCTGAACCACTTAAAAATGAATTTGTAGAACCATGCAATCATTTTGTATTGTTTATTAAGATTTCCCTTTGAAATATATTATTTAATATTAGCAGCAGTATCATGATGTAAAAGTGCATATGCTGTGTTCACATCTATTTTCTCAAAGTGTGGGTTGAAACATGTATTCTTTTTAGCCGGTGTGCAACTTGCACTTATTTGTTTCCCTTAAGTGTATGCCGTTTTCTTATAGCTGATATATTAATGGAATCACTAAGTAAGGTGTACTTGTTCTGGGTTCCCAGTGATGCTTTAACTACTTTATGCCGCACTAAAGTGGTAGCTACATTTTTAAAAACATGGATACACTTTTGCATTAGTATCCAAAGGATGCGGATAAAAATTGCTAATTTTTTCATGTCGATTAGTAGTAATGCCAAGTATACACCAAAATGCCTGATTTCGTTGTCCCATATCGGATATAATAGTCCTGATTGTGATTCCAATATTGTTTGATCGTCGAATTATGTAGAAGAGTTTTTCTAACTTTTGCAGTAAATTTGTATCCAATGGTTTGTTTCCATCGGGTGCTTAAACCATCTAACATGAACACCAATGCATGCGTTGCTAAATTGTTGGCAACATCATTGTTGGTCGTCCAATTACAGTTTTTGTGGAGTTGTTTTGAAATTCAGGTTTTATTGCCATTTCATCAAGCATTAATGAGACATGCTAGGCGTTGAAGTTATTCACCTGTAAATAATAAGGCAATAAGAAAAAAAATAATATTAATATTTTAATGAAAATTATTCACACAGGATTTTTATTTTTTAATCGTCACTTGTTATGGTGGATTTATACAGCAAGTAAATTAATAAAGTATAAAAAGTAAAGTAAGTAGAGATAATTAACTTAGATTAGACAGACAGGAAACTAAGTAACCATTAAAAAGTAAAGTAAAATTATGGAAATTTATCTTTTATCTTTTTACTTTAATTTCTTCCTTTAGAATTAATTGGCCCCCCGTCTTTATTTTGGTATAAACTCAGCTATTTTTGGTTTGGTTTAAAATTATATGTAGGTACTTTACTTTATTTCTTTACTTGCTTGTATGAATTCTCCACCAGAAATGGAGGAATAAATGGAGATATAAAGACGAGGAATAGTAGTTGCAATATATCTTCGAACATACCTGCTCGAAATTAAAAATTTTGAATTCTGTTTTGAAGGGTGCGGTTACTGGGATATGGTAGTTTTTGACTATTTCTTCATAACCCATAGTTCCACACGCTATATAGTTAGTTAGTTCTGTATAGTTTTATCAGACCACTGATATCCTTTATGATTATCATACTTTAACATGTGTGAGGACCAAGTGTCCTCAGTAAATATGCTTTTGCACTGTGCCTCAAGGGTTTTTACATGCGTCTGCAAAGCATTCATCCTTACTCCAGAAGCTTTTAATTTGTTCTGAAGTCTTTGAAACTGTTCATTCGTAACATACCACTCATTATATTCTAATGCATTTATTTCTGCCACCTCCTCATAACGACCTATTTGGACTATTATTTAATGAATAATAACCACTACATATACAGTTTACATCATACCTGACATATTTTCTTGCTTACTAAAGATCACTTTAGCACTGGAAGATGTTTCACCTTCCCAACTCCTTGGCTCATCATCTACAATTTCATACAATTTTACAATACATTTGCACTACTTTGCAAAAACTGTACTCACTGATGAATTTCCTTGTTGGCACAACACTTTTAGAAGTTTTTGATTATTTTTTCGGTTTGTTATATCGTCATAAAAATGTACCTTAAAAGACTAATAAGATATACAAATTGTAACGAAATAGTATCCATATTACGATTTTTAATACAAAAACAATATTACCTACCTCACAAATTGAACTGGTAATTCTCTTCTGTTAATGAAATCTAACCATCTTTTCTTCTTTGGCCATCATTTTTGGCTGTGGGTACACTACATAATTGATAGCCGCTTTTGCTACGATTCCTGCATTTAGAAACACAACAACCCGGCATTTTTTTGAAATAGTCTTGAAGTAAATCTTCTATTCGTTCGCACAGAAAAATTATCACAACTGACAACTAACCACTAAGAGGTCATGACGTCACTAATTACGATTTTAACTCCAAAGTAAGGACCAAACCAATTGTAGTACTCTGTCTATATAGAAACTCTAATTTCAGTGTTTTATTCTAGAGATGACCAGTGTTCGTCAAATTTCTACTGATGATGGTACTTTTTCTAGATCCGGTCCGAAATAAATAACAATCGAATTTCGTAATAACATGTATATTTTCAAATCTTAAACCTTCACTAAAATGCCATTGCTTCTTTTTTAATTTAATTTAACTCCTGTCAACCTCTATATGTATTATCTAGTAGTATTACTTTCTCCATAACACGGAGCCAGATTTAAATTGATCGCATACAGTTTTAAATTTGTTCCAAATACTGCAGGGTAGAGAGAAGCTAAGAACTAAACAATCGCTTATATAATAATCAGCAGATTGAATAAGTTTGTGAAGCTAAACTACATTAGAAGATATCGAATCATAGACCATACTTGGCCCCTATGGTATTGTTTTAATAACTGATACTTCGTGATTGTTATCGTAGTTAGTTTTATTTTACATAAATTTAAGACAATAATATTATGTAAAAAATATTAATAACTAAGGCATGAATTTTCTATTATTTACTAACATTCTTCTTTAGATGTTGGGATATTAGAAATTTACATTATTAATAAAAAATTACAACTAATATCGGAAAAGTTTTAGTAGAAAAATGTTTTCATGCTAATACAAAGTACGATTGCAAGTATTTTTATAAACAAATTAAGTGCATGTTTTCATTAATTAAATACATTGTAATTTTGTCTGATAAATCGGGTTCTTTATAATTTATTATTTTTTTACTAGGATACGTTTGAACTAGAAATTAATATAGTTTAATAGCAAAAATATTCTTGTAATTGGGAATATTTTATTATCAAAATAGTATGTCGATAGAACTTTAAACTCGAAAAGCATCAGCTCCAAGTGAAATTACAGTGTCAACTCGCCACCTTTGCTCTGAATTACGCGTTTCTGGCATTTCATAGTTTAAAAGAAGTCGCTAAAAACATGATCATATAACCGGTTCGGAACAATTTTAAATTGCTTTTGCGGTTGTAAAAAAATTGTGTGTTTGTTATTTATACTTTTTAAATATATTTTCACTAAAATACATATTTCGCAACAAATGTATATAAATGGCACAATAATTACTTCTTGGCAGTGAATTACTTAATTAAAAATGGCTACATCCGGTTTTGTACTTTTAAGGTTCTCCGTAACCAACTGGAAGCGGGACTCCGTAATGCATGAGATTATTTAACGACACTGTTAATTACCGATAAAAGATTTTCATTACTCAAAGCGCTTTAACGAGCTACACGCATTTGTAATATTACAAACACGCAAGTCGTAGCAATTTATTAAGTTTTTAACAAAAGTTTACACGTTGAAATGCAAATACTTAACTAAAGACCGCTATTATTTTTCTATTTCAATTACGTTTAGGCGAATAGATTTTCATTACGCTTCCGCATCTTTAACAAGCGACGACGAGGACGGTTTCCTTTGTTTGAAGACGGCTATAAAATAAAATGTTGAACAGAGAAAAAACGAATAAAAAAAACGAAAAAATTGAATTGGGTGGAGAGTGGCGTTGCCCGCATTTTTATGTTATATGGTAACATATGACCTCTTCGTCGGAATGATACAAAATGTTATTGTATTGTATTGATCCGGCTGTCGTACGATATCTATTTCTATAAAATGCTGCTACTGGTTTTAAAGGGGAATGCTTTTATATTGAACACCGAACCATTTTGACTGCCGTTTTATCGCATCGACTGTTAAATGTGCGATTTTATTATCGGTTTAATGTTTTACTAACCCATCAATATGTTATAGCTGTTGGCGATATGTCTGCTTATTTTGAAATCATTTCTGGATATTTAATGTTGACCTTAATTAGAGAAAAAGCTTCTTTCACCAACATCAACAGAAATAATTCCATGTAATATTCAACAATTTAAAAGCGTCGAGTTGCTTAATCCTCTTTTCGCCACGATTGAAATATTAAACCGGGAGTTGGTTAATTACAATTTTATTTTCTTTAATAAATGCAATATTACAATTCGAAAAACAAAATTTGAGTTTTCATTAACGTCATCGTCGTAGTTAGTTTTAATTACGAAATGCTACTTTTGTAAAGGTTATTATTTTTACGATATAACGGTTAAGCTGCTTTAAAACAAACGTACTTGTTGCTCTTTGCTACACGTTTCTAAAAAGAATTTGATAAATACGATATATATAAATTATATTTTTTCTAATAAGATTTTTGTTGGTTACTTTATGAGTACTGCTCATCCACTGGCGTCATTTATTAAACGTGCAATCAGTGTTGTGCGCGTGCTGGTTGTACATAACAAGTGACACTTTAGACACGTTTTCTACTAGGGGGAAACTTGAAATACTAATGACATGACTATATGACGATTTATATTTGAACAGTTTCAAAACTAGTAACGAATAAAAAATATTCTTTACAAAATTTTCAATTTGTCGTCAATTGCATAGGTAAGTATGAACTTGTACTTTAAGTTCCTTGTGGTTCTTAGTACTGAAATTTAACTGTAAGTGGTACTTTTTATCAGTGATATTTTAATCTTGTCCTTTTCAATGTTTTGTTTTAATTTTTGTCGTCTTATCTTAATCCTTCTGAATTATAGTTATCGACAGTGTAATTCTTCTTATAATTACCAAGCGATTTTGTTTGTAAGGTGATATTATACATATATGTATTTAATGGTTATATATTTTTTATTTATAAAGCAATAGACCCCATTTACATTTTACATATATTATAGAGCACTTTTAACGTTTCGCCTGATACTTTCTTACTCGCTTTTCTGTTTTCATTATTTGATTCTTATTTTTGTTAGACGTGTTCTACCATGTTTGTTGTCAGTTTCTGTCATGTATTTTAACACACAAAACGAAAGTTTGAGGTTGATTATAGCACGTGTAACACAAGATGAAACATTTTCTGAAGATATGAATTTGTAGTTATTGTTGTATTATTTATGTATGTTTAAAAAAACCTTTTTCGAATACAGTGCAATGGATTTTAAAAACATTGTTTCTGTATGTAATAAACTATATTTAAATTGGAAATGTATTCAGGCTAACATCCTACTACAATGGTGTGAAAATCAAATTAAATTGCAGCAAAAAGCAACTATGGAATTATAACAAATCTATAGTCATTTAAAAAAATCAATTATTAGAAATATCTCAATTGTATGTAATAGTTCAATACACATGTTAACTTAATAGGATAATTAATTTTCTAGAAATTCACTTGACGTTGAAAAAGGAATTTTAAATTGGAAACAAGTTTTTTATTATTAATTTAATATTTAAATTAAATCAGAAACTCTTTGATCTATAAAAGCCCGTTTTTACAAAGAAATGCAAATATCAGCCGCTAATCTATGTCGAGATTAAATGGACTATTTTCTGCAGTCAAAATGTCTGTTGAAGGTATTAAATATTAAGTTTCAGTATGGACCTTTTTCAAATTTTGATCTTTGGCAATACTATATTTTGTGATAATCTGATAATAACATTACCAGATACAATTTTTATAACTTAGATTTTAGTATTTTGCATTTTTTTAAACATAAAAACTGTATTCTGACATATGGTATCACGCCACATTTTTAAAATCATCTTCACTAAGACTAACGGAGCATTTAAAATTAAAAATGTATTGAAACAAGCTCGAACATGTTTGCGGCTATTCCGAGGACCGCGACGCCAACTACAAAAGATTCGACGTCACGCGATTCCAGAGAGAAGTAGAGAATTTTAATAAATTAGTCGTAGTAGTATATTAAATGGAAACTTCTGAAATTGATACGTGCAGATATAAAGGTTACAGCTGGCAGAGTGACTCATTTATTGTTTAGTTATAGACGCGGTCTGGCAAGAGACAAATTAAATCACTGTACTGTCACTGAGTTGGGACAATTTGAAACAGTGATCTACAAGTACTATTATGTGTGATTTTCAAGAATGGAAAACAGTGCAAGAGTCACGAAAAATTCAGTTTTGGACTTTTGTATCAAATGAGTATTGCATATATCCTTGCAGAACTTCGATTGCTTATAGACTCGTCGAAAACAAGCCTCAAAACTGTTTTACTTATAATAATATACTCATTTTCCAAACACAAAAGAAACGTATGAAAGTATGTCGACTGCATTCAATATCATTCCATATTCAAATCATCTTTGACAAATCTGTAGTAACTTTAAGGCTATTTTTTTATTACTTAAACTGCCAGGAAAGTTTACCACATATTGTGGTTTTTCGTGTCTGTAGGATAGACGAGCAGTTCAGCAACGTTATTAAATAAAAGAACGAAACCAACAGACAATTATAGTTCCTGCAAAATGTAATATAAAATTTAAGCTGTTAGTGGATACTAATTTGGTGATTCGACCTCTTCTACACATTAAATTAGGATTAATTAAACAGTTCGTGAAAACACTAGGAAAAAAAGGCAACTGTTTTAAATACTTAAGGAATCAGTGTCCAAAGCTGTCTGATGATGGTTCTCGAAGGAATATTAGTTGGTCCACACATTAGGAAAGGTTTCAAACATGAAAGTATGCTGGCAGCATAGACTTCTTTTAAAAAGGCTTGCAAAAATTTTCTGGGAAATCAAAAGAGTGAAACTCCCAAGATATCGTGACTAATTTGTTAGAAAATTATAAAAATTTAGGGTGTCGAATTTCACTCAAAATTCATTTGTTACAGTCACATTTGGATTTGGTTCTTGCTAATTTAGGAAACATGAGTGATGAACAGGGGAAAGATTCCATCAAGATATTTCAGAAACAGAAAAACTGTATCAGGGTAGGTGAGATCTCGTCATGGTGGGAGATTATTTTTGGTTTCTCATTAGAGAAGGCAACAGCTAACATAAAAGGAAGAATTAACTCTATTTATGCAAAACTTTGATGTGATTTTTTTAATGTACAGTTAAGTGTTTTTGTATTTTCGGTATTAGCTAAACATTCTAGTATTTGTTATGTCAAGACTTTTATAATTATCTATTATTATTTAACTATTAACTCTAAAACTAGACGTGGTGGAAAAGTTTGAATTTGGTTATGCCTTAAGTTAAAGACTGTAACTATACAACCATTTTAAAACAGTCAAACTTTGTCAAGTATAGTTACTCTAGAGGTATTGTATTTTAAATTGTCTGAGCTTGTTGATGAGTATTTAATCGCATTTTTAGAGGGGGAAGGTTATACATTAAGAGCAATCAGCCAGTCCTAATTGTATGGATTATAATAATTGAAAAAGAACGGCCACAGAAGTAGTTCAGTTACAGGTGTTTGTTCCCATCGATGTACTACCGAAGAGAAGTATTGAGAATAACAATAAGGGTGTATATAGTATCACAGTCGTTTAATGTAGAGGACGTGGTGCAATTGACGTGAACTCTATACCTCAGTTTAAAGTAAATAACTACAATGAACATAGTGCTATACAAGTAGACCTATTTAAAGGGTTTGATTAATACTTGAGTCTAAAATTTCAATAATCAAACATGGTACATAAGCATAAGTAATCTAAAACATAAAATGGATATTTAAATAAAGCGTATGTTTATTGCTTTGCACAACGTGGCATTTGTCCTTAGTTATACCCAATTGGTAAGAAGAAGTTGAAGTTTCTTCTATATAACACTTGTCGTTGGTTATTTACTGAAAGTAAGAAAAATGTTGACGTTTGTTCAATATAATCCAGCTTTTCATTCCAGTTACATTTACTTCGAATGGAAGGTTATATTACTCTTTCAGCTAAGTAAGAAATAACTTGGATACCGTCAGCTACTCTTAAAGATTAACAATGATTTTATACGGTTTATATACTTGTAATAGTTTTTGTATTGATGTCATAATTGGTTAAAATTTGACTAAACATTAGTTACTAACGGCCATTATTAACGAAGTTTTTTAACTTATAACTGGATAGGAATTAAACGAGTTACATTCTCACCTGCAGTGTCGGATTAGTAAATAGATCATGTAAGCCACGCCCTATGGGCCCTGCATCAAACAAATTAAAATTTTCAATAATTGTTAAAAAAAAATCTTTGTGGAAAAATTATGATGCCAGCAGTTAAGGTTTAATTACGGTTATGCCAAAACCCCAATAGTGTTATTGTAGGGGCTTTTCTGGTTTTCTCAAACCTTTTTGGTAGACATTCTTCATATCTGTTCAATAGCTAAGAATTTAATCTTTTCTTCATCGATTCTTCCTCGGCATCTTTGAATTTTCTGTATTGGGCTCAAAAATGTAACACTTTGATCGCAGCACCGGTGGACATTTTGGATCCTAACTCAAAGACACTGTATCCAGTGTTTACGGAAAGATTGCCAGATGCTCGATAAGCTTTGCCGCCGCTAGAGGTGCTGGAAGTCGACATTATTATAAAATTTTTATACTATAAGATATAAGAGTATAATTTATATAACAAGTTTCTATATCAAATAGGTAAAGACGAATCAAATATAATATATATATATAAGCTATTTTTTCTCTATCTCGATTTCCATATTTGGCCAAATGCCTAGATAAAAGAAACCTAATCTACGATCATTTCTAAAATTTTTCCATTTTGTTGAGAACCAAGTAATTCTGTATCCTCGCTAAAAGCTAATCCACGCGATGAAAAGAAGTTCATCACCGACACTAATCTTTCCACATGGCTAATGATTTGGACTGTTATCGTTATTTTTATACGCTGCCTGGTACTTTTGCAATCAACTTAGTTCGCTAAATAAAATGCTTTATTCTGAATATGAAAGAATGTGTAAATTTATTTTACTCTTCTTTGTATAGCCTGCTTGATGCTGAAAAATCGCCATCCAAGCATTCGTTGGTTATACTAAAAATCTTTTACTTCTTCAATAATGTTTCTTTATAAATCGATATAATTTTTATATTATGGTCTTAATAAATCTCGGTTTTGTTGAAATAACTGATTTCCTGAATTCTCCCAGTAAAGGAACAATAAATTGAAACTCATCTTAAGCAAGGGGAAGGTCCACCGCAATCATTAGGTCTCGAGTTGATCTGCTATAGACTCACGACTGTAACCAAGCTGAAAAAGAGTTTCTCATGTCTTTTTTTGGGAAGCTTTTACATTTTGCATATTTATGAAGAGAAAAACAACAGTCAACATTTGCGTTATGTTGACGTATTACAAACAATTATTTATCAAAACAAAGTCGTCTTATTTCAGTAACGGTAGGTTTTTCGACTATTGTTGAATAAGATTTTTTTAGCTATTTTTGGGTTCTTATATACGTCCTTGAAATATTTTATGTTTGTTTTTGTTTGTGAACGCATATCGTATTTTGATTACTCGGGATTACACAATGTTTATTTCACTCTGGCAAAACAATTTTCGAGGGGGGGGAAGGATATTTATTCTTTGGGAGGGGCGGGTGTTAATTCGGCACCTGGACTGCTCGAGTAAGTAAATTGTTACTGATTTAAGACCTTCACCCTCAAATTTTTACCGACACTACTTACGGTTGGTTACAATTAACAAGGTATTTTGTTATAGCGTTTGTGGCGAATTTTAAAAATAATCTATGGATGTAGTCGTGGATCAAATCCGTCAAACAATAGGACGCTAGTCTTCATGCTAAGAGTATTGGTTAAGAACACTCCTCCTAGTGAAGAGTGTTCTTAACCAATTCATTAATTAAATGTTTTAAGTCCGTCGTTAAGAATATTTGAAAAAAATCTATTATTAATAAATTTCTATTTATCTCTTGCAGTCTGATTTAAGGTTTTTGACACTCTAAGATGGTTGTTATTTTACCAATCGGATTGCTAACTAATTAAAAAGTACAATTTCCAGCAATTAATGTAACAGTCATGGAAAAATTTTCATCTAATTATCACCGGGAGTCTAAACAGACATTAGAATCGACAGGGTTTCAACAAATTACCTCAATAATAACTTTTAAAACCTCCATTTTGAGTTAAAACCCAAGATAAAATACAAAAAGCAGAATTTTTTGAGTTTAACTCCGGAGTTACTATGAGAAGACTGTCAACTGTCATATCTATCTCATATATTTTTTTTCTCACTTGTTCGTTCCTTTTACTAGATGAGTCATTATGTGCATCTAAAAACTCAGGTCAGTGGAAGCACTTTGTAATAGTATTACATTTTAGTGATGTCATGTGTTCACGTCCATCCGTAGAAAGGAAGGAACATTTTTGAACACTAGATGTAGAGATATGTGGCATTGATTCTGCAAAGAGTCGAACTATAATATTTTCTTCAGTATTCTGATGATTATATGCGAACGAAAACTTAATGAGTGATTTGGCGCTTCGTAATTGCTTGCGTTTTTAGCATTTGCCAATTTTGCTATGCTAGCGACAATTCAACGTGTATTTAAGCTAAGTAACATTTGTATGTCACTTTTTTTTTAGATTGCCTCTTTTTTGTACTTATTTTTTGTCTGTTACATTAATTAATCCACGCCGTACATACATTCAACACGAGTTTCATTTTTTTCTCTAGCAGTTTTTCAGGATATCAAAAAACTGGTTTACATTTTCTTCAGTGAGTTATTTTAATTCCAGATAAACCTTGACATGTTTAAATGTTTAATTTAAATGACGTTTACGTAATATTAACGAGAAACAATATATGTAGTGTAATTTATATATAGTTCTCGCAATTTAACTTTCGATGCACGTCATTAATGACGTAAAATTCATACCACCCTATTTATAGCAAAAAATAAATAAATACCGAATTGTCTTATAGATTTTTTTTTTGTCGCGTTGTTGGTGTGCTTACTAAAGTTGCAGCGTTGTTGGCATCTGTCAAATTTAATTTGTGTTTTTTACGTCAAAGTAATATGTCAAAGTGCTCATTGTTTTTTATAATTATTTTTGATACACAACTGTACTATTTTGAGCTTGAACGAGATAATGGTGGTTCATTGATATCAGTAAATGCTGTGCGAGAGGTACCCTTTTACATAATATTTAAATTGTGGTAATACATACATATATTCTACAGTTATTTCTGTATGTACAGCGGTTGCTAACAACGAGGTTCTTAGATCTCCTCAAAACGTAAGCGTAGTACACCTGTTACGAATATAGAAACATTTAATGAAAACGTAATTCGCAATGTAATATTAAGAATGTACGAAAAGAGTAAGTTTACATGATAATACCGACAACATGGTTGAATAACTACGTCACTGACGTTAATGACGTGCATCGAAAGTAAAATTGCGAGGACTATAATAACATTGATAAGTACGTTTCTGCAAGCATGAACTAATATTATGTGAACTTTTATTTAAATTTTCTAATGAATGTCGGTAACGAGTACTACAAAAATGAAATAACGGTGATATATCGACGAGTATATCGATTTATGTTAAGCCGCGGCTATTTATTTATTTTAACATCAAAGGAGAAACGAATGTCTCGTCGGTAGCGGTTTATCTGTATTCTATTGTTAAAATGTCAATATTTGATCCATCTTCGTAAAAACATCAAAAGGAGAGAATAAAAACTGAGATTTCTTAAATAGCAACACGTTACTGTGGCCTTTAGAAATTTATCTCGTTTTATTTCAGCTTTGAATTTCTAAATACATATACATACATTATTTCTACATATTTTACATGATGAAATGGTTTTAAAAACATTGGCGTTTTTTAAAACTCAAATTATTTTATGTACGGCGATATAAATACCGTCTGTGTAAAGTTGAAATGTAAATATTTGCTTAGAATTTAAATTAATAGGTTTCAGTGTTTATTCAATTCTTAGACAATAGTAGACAATGCAATATAATATTAAAACGCGATAAAATAGGTTTGGTGTTCCAAATGTTGTATTTGCCGTACTAATATCTGTTATTATTTCTGAACAAATGTAATTTGTATGTCGTCTTAATTTCTTTTATTATTTAAACATTTGTGTTGCTATGAAAACATTTTTTATGGTTACGAGGGTTTTGATCTTTTGTTTCCTTTTTTTTTAAGTTTTATATTATTTATTATATTTATTGTAATTCAGTTGATTTTTGCTAGTGCTATAATCGCTTATATAACGTTCATTTTTATGGATGCAGTAACTTGTACTTGGAATAGATTGTATAACTCTATCAATTAAAGATTCAGTTTGAACGGCTTCGTAATATTCATGTAAAGGTTACTGATTTTTCAGATTCGTAGAACTAATTAACTTTTATGTACCATGTGATTGTTTATGCCAAGTTATTAAAAAGAAAGTGTATGATTTGTATATGCTGTTTGAATACTAACCGAATTAGTTTTATAATGTCATACAAATTTTATTTTTGATAACTTGGACAGCATTTTTGTTAACGTATATTAATCTACACCAGTGTTTCTTAAAAGGTACTCCGCGGAGCACTTAGTGCAGTGCAGTTTCAAAGCTGCTCTCTAACTGAAAAAGTTTGAGGACTTCTGAACGAGACTTTTTCTGTAGAAACACTAAAAGAAAAATATTGCAATTGTAGAAGACTGTTACTATCTAAAATATTGTAATAACCTGCTACAATCTGTATCTCTTTTCTTCTTTGTGTATTTGACAAATTGTGTCGTTCCATCTATGGAAAATGTTTATCTATGCAAAGGCGGGTATTCGTACATGTTATTTTAAAAACTATTTTCAAAAAGCAAGTTTATTTAATTGGTTAGTTTTTAATAGTCACCAGAATGTGTAATATTTTGTGTCGTAGTATTCGTCTGTGGCATTTACAATTTTAACTTTACATCAGTGTTCATGTAATGCTAGGCTGTTTTCTGAAAACCTGTAATATAATAAATACAAGTAAAATAAAATAATTTTCATTTATGACGAATGTTCATTAACTAAACAAAAAAAACTGCGTTTGGTACGTCATAATCGTTTTTGTTCGGTTATTTTTTATTACCTGTATTAAATACTAAAATTTCTCAAATATTTGTAGAATTAGATTTGACACAAATTGTTTACAATTTATTGCACTATAATAATAAATAAAGCAATAAAGCAACTATACCGGTTTTTGTTGTAAGTAAAATGCCTTGGTATTTAATATTATAAAAACTGTTTATTTATTGACTGATTTATTACAGATTTAACCAAACTAATATTGGGCGTGTATTATTTCAACGTTTGTATGTTCTACGTAAAAGTTTATTGTAAATTCGACCTTGAAAATTAAAAACGCGATAAATTAAGTTCGCTACGCCGCATTATACAATTTTTATTGTATTTCTGTTTAATAGTAATTTCGATCGTAAATCAAAACCTATACATTAATTCCTTTGTTACATCGCATTAAATAGGAACTCCCAAAAGAAATCGTAATTCTTCGAATATATAGCCAGAGTCAATTAAAGATGATGGGCTTAAAGCCGCCCAAAAACCAGTCTTGTACCTGACAAAATGTTACCAATGTTAAGGCGTTGCCTACTAAAACAACGAAATGCCAACATAATGATTACTGGTTTAATTTAATTTTCGTCAAATTATTTGTTTAACAATACAATTTTTTGTTGTTTGTTTTGTCTCGGCGTAGTTAAAAGCTGTGTTTACTATAACGCTATTTTTTCGAATGCAAGCCTACTGCAGCGATTCACTATAAAGTTATGTTTAATGCATTGACAAAAATAAACCAAAAATTATATGTGAAACATAAATCATTCCTCAAATGTAAATATTCTGTTTTCAAGTGGTTATTATGCAGCGACTGAATGCTTGTAAAAATTACACTTACTTCAGTGAACTCGAAATCACGTTTAGCTACTACTTAAATATCGTTTAAATTTGCATTTAAAATATTTTAAACTAGGAAAAGATAAATTCAGTTGATGTAGATAATGACACATTCAGTTGCTTTATGAAATGTTAAGGTCCGTTCAAAATTGTATAGTTTTAAGCGTTTTGTTTTTTTTCTTTTACAAATTTTTTATTTGCAGCACAGAGTTCTGGAGAATCCAGCTCTTTTCTTACTATTATTATTTCTTATTCCAGTACCTTCGAAGTAATTATAAATAGTATTTATTCTTCAATATATTCTTACAAAACACTGTTTATAGTTTTTTGGCATCTTTAACATTTGCCTTATTTTGGAAGGTGAGTTTTTTTGTTTTTGTTAAAAAGTGTATAAGAAATTTGTTTTTGTTTCTACTGTAATCTTGTTCTGTGAAGTTGCAAAATTCTACGAATTAAAAAAAATACTGACATCGAAGACAATATAATAGAACTGCAATGTATCTATAGGAACATTGTGTAAAAAAGGCCGCCGCACAGGAAGGTATCTATCTAATTCTTAAATCTGGCCAATTTTCTAATTTTTCGAGTCTTATTTGTCATTACAGCAGAGTTAAAGTTGTTGATAATCGTTTTAAATGCTTTTTTTAAATATATCTATTTTGTCAGTGACAATTTTCTGACTATAAAGTAATTTTGTTCTTTTTCTTCTTGTTTACTGTAGAAACCGCTATGGCACGACACTTAAACAAAAAACACCAAATACAACAATAACTCGACGACAAGAATATACTCAAAAGTCTCTACTTGTAGCTCATCATAGTACTATATAGCGTGCACGGGTGTGGAATAAATTATTGTGATGTTTGTTGTTATAAATCCACTTCTTGTATTCAAGATTTTGACTCTTTCAATCCCTAAATTTTGTTTAAGATAAAGTTTTTTTTAATAAGGGAGATGCCACTGTAATCTAGAACATCAGTGATTATATGAACAAAGTAGTACAAACTATTGAAAAGAAATCCAACACCAGAGAGAAAGCTTTTAGTTTTTGCTATAAAATTCGTGACTACGATTCCACGAGATGAGACGCTTAACTTCTTCAGACGACAAGTTGCTACCAACTTGAAGGACCAGGGGTCTACTACACCTCTACACATGCGGGCAGGCATATTTGGGATAAACAGGACGTAACAGCGTTATCCAGATAAGTGAATACAATGCGGGCATAAGAAAACACAACATCAGATTGACTGTCGCAGAGGATTTTTAGACTCTGGAACTGGTAAGCCGAGACCGTCCCGAACCGATGACCCAGTTATACTTTTAATCATTTTTTGTCAAATAGTTGTTGCAACAAATATTTCTCAAATACTTAGTGTCGAAAGAAAAACAATAATTCTGACGTATTGGCATCGAATACATAAAGTCGAGTAAAGTCTATTTTTCAGATCTTGTTGAAAGTAACAGAAACTTAGTGCCATTTAAACAGCAACAAATTTCTTTATCTCTATATTCGTTACTGGAGTTTTTTGAAATTATTGTTTTATTCTGTTTTGCCTTTAACTTTTTTTTACCACTGTCGTAGTAACCTCGTACGTCAACAACAGAGTTATCTGATTCTAAAGCAAACAAATTAGGTTGATCCATCTCATGACTTTAGGATACTGTGTAATCTTACCAATGAGTGTCCGTTACCAAAAGAGGAAAAATTTTCTGTGACATTTTAATGGAATTTAAAACATTTACAATTATTCCTTACACATTTTTAGGTTCCGATCACGTTTAACAAGTTCTCAATTGTAATTACGGAATATGTTCTGTAAAATATAAATCTTCTATCTGATCTTTTCCAAATTATTTATACGTTTTTTCGTTTTGTTTGCTATATATTACTAGCCGAACCCAGCAGAAGTTGTGCTGCCAGAAAACGAATTACCCACGAAAAAGTACATCTCAATATTTAGGACGATCGGTTGAACTGCGTAGTAGTTCATATGCTCAAGCGCCACTTGGTGTTACAACGAAAATTATAGCACAAAACCCTTCTCCACGAAAAATTTTTATGGTGATCGGTTGAATGGTGTTTCTTTAAAAAATTAAATGGAAAGGTATATTGAGCTTAGTATGGTTGTAAAGTACATGAATTAGCAAATCTATTATAAAAAATTTGAACTCATTGTCATTGGAGGAACGGAAGATATGACACAAAATGTCTTTTATGAACCATCAATCGCGAAGGTGTTCAAATTGCCTCCCATTGTTTAAAAGGCACTATTTGATTCTTGTTCTGGTTGACAGTACAGCAGCTTCTAATTCCACCCTACGAATAGATCGTATGGAGTTCTGTATTCTTAAAATTATGTTCTCGCGCGTAGTAGGAGGTCTCTAGAGAAAAACATCTAGACATGTAAGGTAGAAAACGCATTTGCCTTCCCAATCCATCGATCGGGGAATTCATCGTTGAGATGGTTGCGAACTCCACCTGCATAATGAGCAGGGCAACCATCTAATTGCAGTCACATATTCTGACGACTATTCAAAGGATAGTCATCCAATAAATCTGACAATGCATTTGTTATGAACTCTACAAGGCAGCATCATTTAGCAATAAATTAATAATGTAGGGACCAACAATCTATCCGTCAAGTATCCCACACCAAACATTTACGGACCATTGATGTTGATTATCCACAACTCGCATCCAATGAGGGTTTTCCTTGGCATAACAATGCATGTTGTGCCGATTAATATTTCCGTTATTCTTAAATGTCGCTTCATCTGTCCATAAAATTTTATTTAAAAAATTTGGGTTTTCTTCCAACATGCCTTGCAACCAATAACAATAATTTTGTCTTATTACGAAGTCGTTATCGCTAAGTACTTGCTATAACACGAGTGAATAGGGATGAACACGATTGGCTTTTATAATTTTTATGATTGTTCTTTGAGATATTCCTAATAACTTTTCAATTTATCTGTTACTAATATGGGGATTTGCCTCAATGCAGGCTAAAACATTAAGCATATTTTCTTCGCTTTTTACTGGACGATGCATTCCTCGTACTGGAATTGGTTGTATGTTTCCTGTGGTGTGTAATCGTAATGCTAATCGACGAAAAACTTTCTGCATTGGCGTTCTCGATTTGGATACATAGTGTTGTAGGAAGCTGAAGCAATTGACTTATTTTCTTGGCATTGAAAATATATCCATAACATGTCATATGCTTTCTTTTACAAAATATTTGAAAACAAACGAGAACAACAACAAAGAGGCAACAAGGTTCAAATAAAATCACAAAGTAGTCACAAAACTCATGTATGTAACAGCACAAAACACAAAAATTAACAACGTTCAGATAGAAACACAATACACAATCTGGATAGGTAACTTTTTAAAAGCAACCTAATGTTGTGACAACAAATGCAGGTTCTACTATAGCCGTTATGCTATTGTTCATAAATAATGCTTCATAATACGAAAAGGCAAAAAGCAACCGAAATTGGAGAATTAAATAAGCTTTCGAAGTAGGTAGGTTAATAAATATCTTCACATTTCAAAGCATTGAGAAAATTACGATTTTTTGTAACCACCACCTGACTGCGCCGCTCCCAAAAGGTTTTCAAAAGTGAAAATATTTTCAGTGAACTCCTTATATGTGTTTTAGTCTCTGAAATTTTTTTCCCGTATTGCTAGGCCAAATAGTTTGCGAGATAAATTTGAGGCACGCGCTTAAGGACTCGCCCTGTATATATAAACATCCATTTTTATATTTGTTACAGCACATGTATTAATAAGAAGATAAACACTAAAATAGTAGGTAGGATATGCGTGTTCAAATAGAATTATGTTCAATTTCATGATTCTGTAGTTCGTTTTTACTTTTAGCATACAATAGACTCATATCCCGACTTC
Organism: Aquatica leii; assembly: GCA_035610365.1. Classification (NCBI taxonomy): domain Eukaryota; kingdom Metazoa; phylum Arthropoda; class Insecta; order Coleoptera; family Lampyridae; genus Aquatica; species Aquatica leii. The sequence goes on from CM069433.1 coordinate 155,652,082, forward strand.
GTCAAAAGTTCGCGATATGAACAAAATATTTGACATACCTCATATCGTAATCAGTTGTCAAAAATATGTCTTAATTATGATTTTTTTCAATGTCTTCAAAATTTTTATACGTTTTTTGTTTACATTGTATTATTTTTCCGGTTTAGTTTTTCTTTACATAGCCTGGCGTTGACTGTAATTTTTAACAGTGATCGAAATTGTTTTTGTCTTCTCTATCTTATTTTCTCCATACTTCATTTTTTTCTTTTTGAGTTTTAGCCTATTCAGTTTTTTGTTTGTGTTCTACTTTATTTTTTCTATTATTGATTACAATGTTTTTTTACATTGTTTTGTTTTGTTTGTTATGATCTATGTTAATGTTTCTTTTGTTTTGTTTTTTTGAGTTTTTGATGTGTTTCTAATGTCTGTATTTTGCTATCTTTCTAAATGTTATATTGTTTTTAGCTATTAAGTGTTGATACAGTTTTTGTTTATTGTTTTTTTTTCTATGTTTATTTTTGTAATTTCTTAAATTCTTATTTATCTATTGTAATTGTTTGTCTGTAACTGTAAGATTAATGTACGCTGGTTTTATTTTTTTTTGTTTCAATTACGATTACTCTAATTTGAGATATTTTCTTGTTTCTAATTTAGTTTTATTTTGCTTTTATAAAAGTTTTTATATGTGATAGTAACTTTGTCTAAAGAGTTTATTTTTAGTAATTTTGAATTTTATAAATTATTGATAATAATTATAATTTCTATTTGCTGTAATGATGGGACAAACAGTACTCAACTCTTATTGAAGGCTACTTTAACATAATGAAAACGTCTTTGAGTCAAAATTTAATGAAAAGATTTTTGTTTTTAGTTTTTGCAAGTATTTGTTTTTATAATAATTTTCAGAAATAACATAAAATAGGATATTTTTTCTTTAATCTCATAGCATACACTTAAGTACTTGTTTCTTCAAAATCGTCTTGTACTTTTGTTTCTTATTTCCGATCTTTTCTTTTATATTAGATGTTTATGTTTATTTACGTAAACTTACAGCATATTTTTCTTTGATGCTAAATTTATACTTGATTAGGTCTCGACTAATTGGGTTCTTTTATTCATCCACATTACTAATTAAATTTTTTTTGTTACGTCCAGCTTGATGCGACACACTTAGCAGGTACTTCGTTATCGGCAATTATATTTCGGCTGTCTCTATAACAAAGAACATTTACTTCTTATTGTAATTATCTTACTCATAACAATATTGCTATTCGTTCTTATACAAAATAGGTAAAATGTTGTTTACTTTTACTTTAATAGATCATGCTTTCTAATCTACATTCTTTGACCGTATCTGTCTTTGCTCGCTGTTATTTATTTACGTTGATTTCTTTATTTTAAAGTTCTTTAAGCTAAAAGGAAACTGAAAAGTATTTTTATTAGTTCCGATGCAGGAAACAATTTGTGCGTATTTAATTGCACATAAAATTTGTAATTATAGCAAATAAAATTGTTGCAGAAAATACTCATTTATCGTTTTTTATATTTTCAAATAAAAAATCTCTTGATTCTCCTATAAAAGATTTGCGCAATAAATAATAGTTTTTGACCTATTCGAGTAATGGTTGAACATAAAACTTTCTAAATTAAGTTTATCGGTAATTACTAATTGTAATTTGTATTTACTTGTGGATACGATGTTACATTATGATTTTAATTCCAACGCATGAAGGTATTTTCTATCCAACGTAAAATATTCTTTGTAATTTGTAGGTTTTATATGAATTTATAAGTTTGCCGATTTCGGTTTATTTTCTTTTGTATGTATATGTGATCGATAATTTTATGTATAAGTATACTGTTTTTTATGTAAATTATCTATTGTATGTTTTATTTATAGCTGTTTTTTAATGTGTTACTACATGACTTTGTTTATGAAGCAGCTTTATTTTTTCTCTATTTTGTTAACATGTTTTTTTAGTAACAAAACCGATATGAAAAATTTCAAGAACAGAAAACTGTGTATTTACTAAGTTTATCGAATTCATTTTATACATTCAATTTATTCCAAAACTGTCTTAACCGTTTCTTCTTTTAATGTTATTTTATACCTATATTTTCTTATATACTGGTAGTAATCTTGAATTATTGGTGTGGTAGTGTAGTAACTAATTAAAACAGACTGAAAGGACAAACCAGTTAACAATTTTTGTCTTCACTACCACGTTTATAATTTTAGAGTTTTAACGTAGAAATGCCAATTGTAATTTCTATTCAAACTTAAGCGTTTATCCTATAATCGTAAGATTGAATCGAATATCAAAAACTTTTATGAAAAGATTTCTAAAGCTTTGCAAAAGAGAAGAACAATTACCTTTAGAATCATAGATTTGTTAAAGTAAAACAATCGATTGGATATCAATAAAATTTTATTGAACGTATAAATCATTCTAACGTTATGAAGAAAATTAAGCTGAATTGAATGAATAGGCGAAATCGCTAATTTTATTTTTCTTACTCTCCAATAATGATTGTTTTGAAGATTGTTTGTAGTTTTTTACACTTGTCGATAGTTAAATGATTATAAGAGTTATAAATAACAAAGCTCCGTATTTAGTCGGGTACTTGACGTTAGAAGAGATCTTTCGGGAGATGCTCGTCTTGTTGACATTGTTTTTAAAGCTGTATATTCCTAAACGAACTTTTTGTCTTTTCCTGTTGTCTACATAGCAACATAGATTTCAAGTGTTGAATTAACAAATATTGAATCACTGGCTTGTGCTTAGCAAGTATAAAGCAATTCTGTTTATCCTTTCAGTTATTGTTTCGTCAGGTTATTAAAAAAAATGTTTATGAAAACGTAAAAGGAGTAATTAAAATTTTCATTAATTATTTGTGCAGGTTTCATTACAGTAAAATGATCAAAAGGAGAATTAGTAAATTCAAAACAGGGATTTTGTATTCTTGTTGCAGGTAGAATTCATAAGTTGATGACTAATTTTGTCAAAGCATTGAAATACCGGGATTCGTTTTATGTTCATTGTGCACAGAAAAGGTCAAAAACGTTTCTAATTTTTATTTTAAAAGCTTGAAGCGCATCTTTACCGAACTTATTGTTTGGTTATTTGAAAATGCATCGAAATGCACATTTGAAATTGTAGATCTAACGATTATCGAATTTTATTTAAAACAATTAATTTTTTTAAAACAAATTGCATTAACGGTTTTTGTGGTATTTACTTTAACAACTTACTGTCGACATTTAGTGAAATAATTATAAGATTTTATAAAGTTGAATATAAATCTAGGAGATTGGATTGGTCTTAATTAAACCGTTCGTTGCATAAAATCTTCAGGACATTAAAATTAAAAGACTACATACTTTAACTACGGATATGCTATAACGCCCGCAAAGTTTTGACAATTTATTGACTGGACAGGCACCAAAAGTAGACTTTATCTGAAAAACTTCTTACAGGCGTTCACGCTAGGACAGGCATGAATTATAATAAGTTTTCTTTGTCAAATTTGGAGTTTTAGGTTTGTCTTTCATTGTGTTTCGTGCAGCACAATGAAATTGGATTGTATGCGAAACATGTCATTTGCACTTTTACCGAATCCGCTAAACGAAATTCTTATGTTATAACTATTTATGACAATAATACGATAATTGTTAGATGTTTGTAACCATCGTTTAAAAATCGATTGGTTGATTGAGTAATGTTTGATAACGGACACAGTATTTGGATTGACGATTTTCATTTAATGTATTTTGAATTTGGTTTAATGTGAATTTTAGATTGAGTTTAATAAGTTATTTTACGATTTTAAATTCGAAGTTACAATGTAATTGTTGATAAAGTTTTGTATTTTGTTACGCGGTAAACCATCTGCTTTCGCGATTTTGCTTATTGAATGTTTCACTTGGATTGTTGAAAAATTCCAGTTGTGATTTATGTTTTCCTTCTGAGATATAATCGTAATTAAATCTATTTTCGCCGTTTGTTTATTTTAAGTTGGTTTATGAGTTCTTTGTTCGAGTACATTCGTACTTGAATTTCTTTATGTCAAACGTTTAGATTACGTGGAAAAAATTAAGTCGTTATCTTAATTTATTAGGCAGTTTAAATTCTTGTAATATAATATCTTGTCAAATTGACAGTTTCACGTACAAGCGAAACGCTGTGTCCTAATTATATAAATATGACGTAATATGTTTGTTTGCCTCTTTATTGCCCCTTTGCGCGAGAGAATTTTGGTGTTTGAAGTTTCGAACGCAGCCTTTGTGGAAAGGGCAGTCGACGAAAGTTGATATATAGATGTGTTTTTGGTAAATGTAGGAGTGGGAAGTTAGTTGGTTGACGGCCGGAAAAATGTAGTTAACGAAGGTGATAATTCACCTGTTCTAATAATTACCGTGGAAGTAAAAGAAGAGGGTGCAGTGAATTTAAGTGGAAAATCAAACTTTCCTTTTTCGTAATTACGGTTAATTAAGATCACTGTTTTACCTAAATTAATATCGTATGTTTCGTTACGTGAATTTGTGCGTGAGTTTGTTTCGCAATCTCATATCTTTCGCCTTTGGGGCGGATTAATAAATCTTCCACTGGTAACCTATTGTTTGGGAAGCAGCTAAAGTCCATCCAAGGTGTTAGCTTTCAAATCCACTGGGAACCAAAGTTCAGCCGGTGTCACCAATTAAGAATTAAGGTATTTATCGATTTTGTTGTTTGATCGTGCAGTGTCCCGCGATTAAAAATGCAGTAAAAGCTTTCAATTTTTTTAAGTCAATTGAAATTACGACTAACGTTGAATTTAATTATTTTAATGAACACGTATAGTGTTTGCGCAAAAATTAAAATCAATTAACTTTGTTTTGTGCGTTGAGAAGTGATTCGTATTTCGAATATATGATAATGTAACGACTTATAAACTATATTTTGTTTAGTTCGAATTAAAGTTCGGACATATTTATGTTATAAACTGTATTGTTTTTTTGTGTTATATAATTTGTTTGTTATAAATATGCGCCCAAGATCTTGAGATTTAATTATATTTGACGTCGAATTAACGCTATTGTAGTAGCATTTCTGTTTATAAATTTTAATGTAATGTTTTGTGTGTAAATTATTCATTTTGTTTGTTTAAGATTATTTCATTTCTTTTATTCAAATTTATTTGATATCATTTAGTACTTGTTATTTTATTTTGTCTTGGTTTTAAATTTTCAATCAATAAATGTTAAATTGTTAAATGTAAAGAGCTTTTATTCATTTAGCCGCCGCATACGTAAATTTTTGTTTAAGTGTTTTTCAGAATTGTTATAACCCAAGGTAAGTTCTGTGGTTATGACCAACCGGATGAGCTTTCAGGTAATCAAGGGTTTGAAAGCTTCCCCTTATAGAAATCCTTGATTGGCGCCCTTATCGATTATTTGACTATTTTACCGTTCTAGTTCCATTTTTACGACGATCGCGTTTCCAATTTTTCACGGAATTTTAAATAAAACCCACCCTTCTCCATTGAGCTAGTGGCACAACCCCCCCCGTTTATGTTACTTCATTGCAGGCAGTGACTTTGTGTTAATTTTGGCATGTAACATGTTCTGGTAGTTAAAAAATTAAAAACAGTTGCAATCTTTACATAAATTACTGTAGTGTTTTTTAAATTACGTTAGTAAATAAATTTCTTTTTTTGCAAAAAAAAGTTTAATGTATTTCATACATTTTTATGATTCCTGTTCTTATTTATAAATTGAGAGTTAATTCTACAAATTTATTGATTACAAGGCAATTTAGAATTGAAATTGAAAACAATTCCTTATTAGATGTTACTGCTTTCTAATTAAAGGATATTTTCTTACTTTTTTTCAATAACCATCTCTTGAATCTAGCCAAGTGGAAATGTGCTTATTATATTTGTTATTGGGTTTACATTGTATTTTTTTCTTATTTATTAAGGTTGTTTCTCAATTATTGTGTTGGCTTGGGTTCAATCGGAAACTTTTTATTTGCCATACATACCTACAACGTTTATATTTTTTTATCTTGGATGTAATCGTTGTACATTAAAAGCTTTTTTAATTTTGTTTGTTAGTTGTAATCGGTACAAATTTTGTATCTTTTCGCTTTTGTAACATTTAATTAGTAACTGTTGTAAAATTCTTCATTAACCTAATTTTTATAATAGTTTTTTGCTTGTCACTGATTTGATAAAATGTATAGACCAGTAAATCATTCATTATACATTCTTATAATGTTACTTTTTCTTTAAAAATAGTGTCTGACAATTTGTAATTGCTTTTGATATATAAATAAAATAATTAACAGATTTTCTTTTTATTTATGTTTTAACTTATTTTTTATTATTTTCTATACATAAATCTAATAAAAATCATGGTTAAATACTGAAAACACAGTGTTTCTGTTTACTATTTATGTTATGTTTTATTGTTGATATTTAAAATATTTATATTGTAACGAATTTTAAACCTAATTTCTTTTTAAACTATTCACACGATTTTAGATTAAATATAATTAAGATCTAATTAAACTTACTAATAAAATGTAACAATATTTAAGTAACTTATGTTATTTATGTATGACTATCACTCGATATTTGTAAACACTGTCCGCACTTTTATTTATCTTAGCATACGCCTTAAACACTTTATTTCGACCAGTGGTTCCCAAACTCTTTTGACCCACGGGCTCTTTCATAATCAAAACTTGCCTACGGATCCCTGAATGAAAAAACTACATAAATTTATAATAGAAAAATTACAAATTTAACTTTGATGTTTTAAATGGTAAATGGCGACGTAAAAATAAAATATAAATAAAACATTTTGTTAAAAAACTATTTATTGGAATTATAACGGTTGTGTTAAAATACAAAAAAAAAAATTTAAAAACTTGGATGAACCTGATGAGATGTTATGTTCTAGTCGGTTTCTTATTTTTTGATGAGGCTCATAACGACACTGAATCCACTTTTTACCAAATAGGAAAGCAATCAGTAGTTTCTGTACAATAACCCATAATTCTGGATATAAAATTGGGATCTGTTTTTGTAACTAGAAGTTGTCGTATCCTTGTTTAAACATTGGTTTCAGCTCCTCATTTGTGGATAATTCAATAAGTTGCTTCTGTATTAGTGTGTATTTATCTATATTTGTGCTCTGAGTTTTATTACTTGCAAAAGCGTTCAATATCCATTCGGGAATGAAGAATGTATTCAAATATTTGGTTAAGGTCCGAATGAAGCGTTAAAGTTAAGTGTGGACAATAAGCAAACAAATCTTCATTTTTATTTTACAATTTGGAAAGATTTGGAAACTGAGAACATTCTTTTTCCAAGTTTTGTTTAAATTTAATGTGTCACCTTGTAGTTTTAAATTAGCCTCGTTAAATCTAGCATATAAATCAGTAATATAAGCGATGTCATTTTTTGAGATTGTGCCACAAATCATTGTCTTTTCTCTCCAGGAATTCCAACACTGAATAAATAGAAGCGAAGCGAATAGAAGCGATCCAAACATGCACTTTTAGATAACCAACGTACTTTTGTGTTAAGTCAATTATAATCATCATCATTTTACAAACAAAGTTGAGCAAAAAATCTCTCATTTAAGGCATTCCTGAGTATCCTGAATGACACAATGTACCGATAATTTTTTTCTACACAATGAGCCACTTTGTCGATCCTTCTTCGTATAGTATTATTACTCAAGTTTTTCACGAATAGTGAGCGGCTTTCTGGACTTCGCAATCATTAAATAAATATTATAAAAAGCACGCAATCTATTGTCGTCTCTCTTAGATGTTGTCGCTATAAGTTCTTGATATGTCGGTGTTTTTCTTTGATTGTTTGAAAAAACGTTAATTTTTTATCTTTTTTGTCACTATGGATTTTTAATAATTGTTCTTTAAGCATAGAAGACATATAGGTGAAGTACTATTTCCTGGTGACGAAATATAGCCATATTTCATATATTCAACACTCTATTGTCTGCATCTTAGGCTTGCTCATAGTGTTATCTGAAAAAAAGAGACCTAAAAAGATATAGGAAAATACACATATCAGTTTGTATTTGCAACAAACGACTGTTAATTATAATATTTTTTTTTAAATGCAATGTTGCAATGTAGCGCTTTCTTGAATTGAGATGTAAGGATAAAATTTTATGTAAATGTCACATATTGTGTAGGTACTCATTGTGTATTAATTAATTTTTCAAGAATACAGTAATATATGGTAATTCCAAACATTCGCGGATTTGGTTATTCGCGGAAGTAAACAAAATAAATAATAGTAAGCTATAACTTTTAGGGTGCATTACATTAAATTATAAAACCCAATATGTCTAACTTCTTTTACAGAATCATTAATAATATATTTACTAACACATCTGTGTTAGAAAAACTTACAATCTCTTCTTAAGTGTTTAATAAAAAAGAAATCCTTAATTAATGTTAAGGTATTGCTGTACTGATAACTGTGATATATCATTGTTTTAATTAACTTAAACAAGAGTATAACTTTGTTAAAATAAATTTAAATTAAAAAGAGATCATTTTTTTTTGTTTTATGCTTACGAACGAAAGTAAGTTATCTGCGTAACAATACAAAAAATTATACTTCTTTTTGTCGAAGACTAGAAATATTTTTTGTATGCACTTCACATCACCCGTAACACAGAACTAAATTGTTGATTAGTTACACAACTCTTTTATAGTTCATATTATAGACTAAATAGTGCAGGTATTGGCTCTATTACGTTCCTGTATAAACCTGTATAGATAGCTCTGACTCACCGCAATGCCTGTTATTACTTGTATTTTATGCTCTTGTCTATATTTATATTACCCTTGGGGGTCCGTAGGAACCACTTTGGGAACCACCGATTTTGAACGACACAGCGTTGATACTTTCGACTTCTAATTACCATTCTCCAACTTCCTTGAATACTTTTTATATTCTTACGCTGAATCTTGAATAATCTCGGAGCTTCTATGCGTTTCAATATTTTGTGATTTTATAAATAATTATTCTTCCAAATAATCAAGTAGTTTTATACATTTTTACTCGTTTTGTTAACATTGATAGGGCTTTTAAGAATTGTCTGAATTTTTGGAGCAGTTTATTGGTTGGTTGGGATCTTTAGCTACTTGAGTCTTTTCTTGTTTGTCTGTAGGTTTGCCAATGGTCTTTTCATTTCTCTCCATATTTGTATTAGTTTTTTCAATTATCAGCCACAAATAATGTAGCAGATGTGTGCTAATTTTAACTCCTACTCTTTTATTCGCACCATTGTGCTATATGTGACGATTTACAGAATGATCGGATGCATTGAAAGTACCAAACCACAAGAAAGAATGACCGATTCAACAAATCGACCACGATGGTCAAAATGGTCCAAGCTGTAAAAAAATCGTCAAAAATACAATACGTAACAGGCTAAGATGATCACCACTCATTTGATGAAAAGAGAAATTCAATTGGACTAAATCGACAATGGTTCGGAGGCAATTGTAATATTTTGTGGCAACATTTTCCGGTAATTTTATCGATTGTATAAGGGGAATTTAGCAACTAAAGCTTTAACATATTGGTAGTTCAAATTGAATGTTGTTCTTAGTCTCAAGAAACAATTACTTTTAAATCTTACATATTTAATTCGGTTTTACAAATTATTGTTGAGAATTATTTTTGGTCAGGAAACAAAAGACTATTTGTTTTGATACAATAAAATTGATTTGGAGCTCTTCGACAAACAATAATAATTTACCAAACGTTTTCTTCTTCTTTATTCGTATTTACCGTTTACATCGCGAATTTTGAATATCGCAACTTACGTGATCCTGTAGCATAGGCAACACATCATGCGATATTGGTATGTTGCTCTAATGACAAATAACATTTGCGAAACAATTAGACAGAAATGAATAACAACGTAAATAAGTTTTAATTAACATTTTAGTGAAAGTAAAAACAACTGCATAAAAAGGCTACTTTAAAAATTCTTCAAAATGTTTATCAATATTCACCAAACATAACTACACACGTTTTTCAGATTATCGAAAAATTTCACTAGAGCTTCAAGAGTTACGTTGCTAGTTTCATTTTGTATGGTTTATTCAAATTATATATTGTTTGAAGATGACTTGCATAAAATTTTTTTTTCAAATGACCAAACATGAAACAGTCTAAAGAGGTTAAATCCTCAGTGACCATCGTCCACGACTAATTGATACTAGTAAATAAACAAAAGCTATATAAACAACGTGCGCTATTGGCTCATCCTGTTGAAAATATCCTTTCAGTTCAACATCCACTAATTGTTAAATGAATGACTGTAAAGTATGATTGCGGTAGCTTTCTCCGTTTATCGTACCATACGCCAACTTTTTCAAGATGTAGACTGAAATCGACTGGCTTTTCAGCAGCCCGTGTTCGGTAGTTTTGTCGTTATTTAAAGTTTTTTTGAACCAATGGCGAAACTGAACACTACATCCAAAATCAAATGGAAATAATTCTTGAACCACCGAAGTTATGTATAGATGCAAATTTAACTTTTTATACTCTGCTTTGTGTTAAACCGTTCAATAACATGTGTACAGTATTTGCACGAGGAAAAATTGACTAACCTGTAGAATGCAAGATTGCAAATTTGAAGTCCAAGATCCATCAGGTTTATCAAGATAAACGCTACTAACGTTGAAAATAAATAAGTTAATTTTAAGTTGGTTATTTTGATGTTGCCAAATCTTATAAACTAAAGGTTATAAAGAAATATAAGTTGCTGGTCACGTGGCTTTTGGTATTTAAAATTCACACGGTATAGTAAGTTCTGATTGGTCGTTGACACTTTCCATTACTTGATTTCATTTATTGAAGAAATAGTTTTTTTTATTTAAAGTAGAGGCGTTACTTAGCCTCCTATGATCGCATTTTAAAAGGCAAGTATTTGCACGTTCATAACTGTTATCATCGATTTGTTTGTTCTGATTTGAGTACTCCACAAGTATATTTGTATTCTTCATCTTTATTTTCTTTTTTGTTTTTGTTAGTGTTATCAATCTTAATTTTTTTAATTTCATATATATTACAATAGATGTTATCCATATTATTTCATAACCACAATCATCTTTGGTAAAACTGTCTGATCGGGTGTAGGCTCGATTATCTTCGGTTTTATATTTTCTGTTTTTATGGTTACATTTTTCAAAAAGTTTGTAGATAATGTGAACGTTTTCAGATATCAATAAATCATTATGTAGGAAACTACCAAAATGTTTTAGAGTTAACAAATAAATTCCGTCGAGCAATGTATATGGCGTCCAGAAACTTTATGTTTTTTTCATTTAAATGTATCAAGTTTGTACCGACATCCTAACCTCTTTAATCTTATCGGTTGCATTGGAATTTGGAATAAAACAATGAATATGAGAAACAAAATGTTTTAATTTGCCATGATTTAATTTACATTATAATAATTTAAAAAATTGTCCGGGTATGCAGTTTAAAAATGTGGGGTTTGAAACCTATTCGTCCCGGTTTTGTAATTTTACAAATGGTAACTTTATTAACTCTATTAATACAATACTTCTTTGCATTTTTCCAAAATTACGTACGACAAATACCGTTTTACTTACAATACGTTGTACAACTCCGACTGTTTCATGATTACTAAATTGAAACCATCGCGGGCTACAAACGCGAGAGCCCTTTCGCATCTTAAAGCTGCATAGGAAATTTTGTAGTGGGGGTTGTGACGTCATGTTAGAATGCTCTGCTACATATACAGCCATGGGCTCAAATAATTGCAGCCTCAACATAAAGAAATTACCTATTTAATATACGTTGCTTTGGATGACGACCATATTAAATTAATGTTTTAAAGTAATAGAAAGTATATGATATTTATATCCTATAAATATGTTTAAATATTTGAATTCATAATAATTTGTACAGTTTTTTTTGTTTTAATAAACCTCTGGGGGGCTCATGCTCTAGAGCCGTTATGGACCAGCCGCCACTGGCCTACAGGCAAGGTAACATTTTTTTATGTTTTATAAACTTTTATATTTTAGCTATAAGTACCTATACGATATTTATTATTGTCGTATATCTGAATTTTCTTTTCCAAAAAAAAAGAAACTAATTAAACATAATTATACCTATTTGTAACAATAATTTCTTAAGTTGTCAATTGCTATATTACTCATTATTTTACTTTATAAATATAAAAAAAATATATAACGTGTTTTGTATAAAATCGCATGTGACAGGTAATCTAATTAAATTCTAGAAAACATTCTAGTCGTTAATGCTAATGTGTTCATTTCAATTCTCACTCGATTATCATTATTGGCCGTTTCTTTTATCGCTTTACAATAGCCACAGCCACGTGTTGGACAACATTGTTCTTAGACAATGTATTGATTTTATGAGTATACGTAAAATTTAACATCTTCAAGTAGGGCGCTGACTTGTAGATCCTTCTTTCTCTCCTTATAAATATTTATAAGTTCGATTGCAATAGATGTCTTATTGCAGCACTAATTGAACTTGTTTATATCTTCCACCGAATGTCGATCAATAAAAAACGCCCAAAATAGTATTTCGAATTGTAAATAATATATATTGTAATTGTTTATAATTTTAGGATTATCTATTCCATTGTGTACCATATTGCCCTTTTTCTTCCATTAGGTTACAGTTACCATTAGTGACTTTCTAGCAACTCACATGGTGCTAGAACGTAATTCCCGCCTTTTTTATAATCTTAATTTGTTTTAACAGATTATACATCGTTAACCTTTCTTAATTATATATTAAAATACTATCTTAAAATTTAACTATCTTATTCAAACATTTAGTTAACACAAAAATGATTAAAACTCGAATTAATTAAACAGGTGCCCTCAAGACAGCATGAAATATTTAAATATTTTCGTTTATTTTCAATCATTGTCGTGTTGTAAATACAAAATTCAAAGTTTGAAATATACGTTCGTTAAATTATTACATCTTAATTAAAATGTAAGATTATAATTTTAATTACGAATTAGAACAATATGAAATGAAATTCTTTTAAGGTTTAATTTATCGGTAATTTTCATTTATGCATTTTATGTCGCCATACAGTTGTCTATGTTTTAATGCTGTTGTAATCATTGTGGAAGTTTGTAGTGTAGAAATTTAAATGAAAGTACTACATGGGAAATTAGGAACGGGGTATGTTTCAGAATTTTATTTTTTTATGGACATTTGTTGTTATTGAAAGGTACCAAATATCTATGCTAAAATGATTAAATTTAGTTGTACAATTTTTAAGGTATTGGGTAACGCACAGTGATTAATTAGTTATAATTTATGCTAATATATAATTACATCCATCTTCAAATAACTAATAGTTTTATTACGGTTATTTTATTTTTATTAACTTAGAGTTTGAAAACGTGGCTGTTATCTGCTATCGTGTTGATCGTATTCTACAAAATATTTTTATTTTATTTTCTGTAATTGTCATTGTTTTATTATTTTGCACATGTACACAGCGAAAAACAACAAAACTGTAATTGCATTCTTTAAATCCTGTAAAAGACATTGCGACTACAAACTACATATTTATGATAATAACAATAGCATATTACACATCACGTGTCTACAATATTGAGATACAAGAATTCAGATATGACAGTTACACAACGCGTTCTGCATCTGTGACACAAACTACACACTACTGAATTTGAATGACTTAGCATACACGCTTCTAAAAACAACTGACCATTCTTCCAAAAGGGACTCATTACTGATTTCTTTAAAAGGGATTGCTTATCCATCCAGATCACCACAATAGATTTGTGACAACATCTATTACTATTACTATTTGTGGAAGTATCTTTGTGTAAAGAAATAGTAAAGTTACTGAGCCACGCTTTGCATACTAGAATTTAAATTGCTATTATTTTTAGAAGTCTAATCCACATTCAAAAAATCAAATTCAAATTGTTCGGTTGTAGCGTTATGTTGACAACGAATTTCTAAGTTTATCCGAGTTGACGCTGGAGTAGAAAAGTAGAACATGATGTGGGGCTGCCGGTGGAAATTTTTGTAAAAAGCATTATCATCTTGTCCTACAGGCTTTTATTTGAATTTTTTTGCATCATAATCATTATTTCGGGCACCATAAAGGCCTGAGGCGATGCATGGTCCGTTCTGAAGTAGACAAATTAACAAATTTGTTTAGTATACGCACTGTTTGATAACAACTCAAGTGAAACAACTTGTACATTAAAACAAGTTTGGAAAGGCTTAAGGCAACAAAATACAGAGAGATCGTTACGCAAAAGCGAAGTACAGTCAAATCTGTAAATGTATAAGCTACAAACAAGGCTGTATTTTATTAAAATTATATTTAAATTAATTATCTAATACACTCTTTTGTAAAAAATATTATACTTAAACTTCCTTACTTGAGTGCTAGATCAAAAGCCAATGTTTGCGTTAAAAGCTCATGGCTATTATAGTGTGCGTTACATAGCCCTATGGTCACGTTGCTGTTTTGACAGTAGAGTGACATTTAACAGTTAAATTTACTGTTACTTACCAATATTATTGTAGAAGCCCCAAAGATATATAATTCAGTTGACGTGTGAAAATATACGTCTAATTTCAAATATTAACATTTAAGGGAACGGTTTTGTACATTCCATAATCAGAAAAATTGTCTTGGAATATATTAAATAGTTTTTCGGTAACATTGCTATCAAAACGATGAAAATCAGTTTAAAGTGGGGCAGATAAAATCACTGTTAATATGCAATTTATGTCTTTGTCCAGCATGCAGGATAAATTCTAAGACGTCCCGAATTGCTACCATTTAGGTATAAAAAATTTAAAAAATCAAGTAAACCCAATATTTTTATTAAAAAATCAAACATTCATTATGATCATTCTTCTTATATTTAGGGGCCCCCGAAATACTTTTCAACACTTCCCAATTTTTAATAATAGTTTTGTTTTTTCACATAACGAAATTAACATTATATTTATAAGGAAGTCCGGAATTTTTATTTAAATCCGGAATTTACTGCGGAATTTTGATTTTTTGATCTGGTAACTCTAGCTGTGAAAGGGAATTTAATAACATTATATAAATAATTTTAGGTAATCATAAAGCTATTTATCAAATAATTATCGTTAATGTACTTAAGTATATGAATGAAGAACGGTAATGATGATTACAAAGATGCTTATTAAATTACAATGATTAGATGAATTAAATTCTTATGAAACTATGAATATTATCTTTTGTATATTAAACGTTGGTGTAATGTGTCAGTGCATGCATAACTTTAGATTATGCATTTATGCTGTTCAGGGCTATTGTCTACGGTTTTATACTTTATGATCAGTTTTGTTTTGTGTTACGTGTATATAAGCTTATGTAAATCTTAACCAGCTGAAAAGCTGTGAACACGTTTCCATCGCGGTTGTCTGAAAATGAATAATTATTCTTAATTTTGTTGACCGATTATTTTCGCCATAGTAAGTATAGAAGTAATTTTTACATAACTTATCGTTGCGCCTATTGATTTTACAATTTAGATTTGGCAGTTTTGATTCAGAACATTAATTTTTTTATTAAATTTTGCATTCTCTAGCAAAAGATTTTATTTTCTACCTGCGAAGTATATATATTAAAAAATTTGAAAAACTGTTTTTTGGATTTGTATTTACTACAAGTATAAATAGGACTATAATTTAGATTAAATCTAAGTAGTTTTTGAAGATATCATATTTACGATTGTTTAAGTAAATTTAAAAAAAGAATGCTATTTGTTTTACCATATTTACCCGACACAAAGCAAATATTTGTTACTTAATATTTCTTGTTACCGATATGAAATAACTTTCTATTTAAACCAGAAAAATTATAAAAAATAGTACTTTATGTTAAAAAGCCATAAAAACTGGGCTAAAGAAATAGTCTTTGGCTTTTACCATTCGTAACAAATCTTTTAGTCTAATATGCTTAGAGCAACAATTTTTACTTTTTCTTCGCAATACCTTTTGACACAATAATCGAAAAGGAGTCGTGTTACTATTTTTTTTTTGGTATGTACACAATAAACGTGATATAATAATAAAGAGATTATGGAAGTAAGTAGACGTTTCAGATTATTTTATTTAACTGCGGAGGAAAGTACAGGAATTTTGAGATAAACATTATGAAATGTGTTTGCTTTTATTTTAAACGCTGGTGAAATGAAGAAACTTTTACTTTGGTTGAATTTTTCGATAAATGAAAACCTGCAAAATGCGGCGTATAACATTTTTTCGTTTTACAAAATAATGCAAAATTACAATGCATAGATAAATAAATTAATAATTTACTTAATGGTGATTCATCCAATGTTAGTTTATTTTTTTTTTTTAATTTTTAGATTCTCTCAAAATTTTCACTGTAAGAAAAACATTAAACAAACGTTTGTGTTTATTTTAAAATTTAAAAGAACACATATTGGTGTAGATTTGTATATTTTAGTTGGATGTTGGCATTCGTCATCTATTTTTACGTATTTGTAAAGTTAATTGAGTGTAGTGATTGACAGAATCTCTATGTTCTAAAACTTGATTGTAATGGATGCTTACTGTTAGTGGTATTGTTTCTACTTTCGTTAAAGGGCTATGGAAGATCCTAAATGGAATGAATTGTGGTTACGTTAAATGTTATGTAATTGAAATGTAAATCGTTTTAGTAAGATAATTTGATAGGTATATTTTCGTTTGATTCTGACCAAATTTAAATATTTTCAGTTTTTCATTAAATTCAAGTTTTTGAAATTCAGATATATTATTTATAATACTTTTGTCGGAGAAGAGTATACTAAAATTTTTATTAAAATTTGTCTTATCGGTGTTCTTGCGTTTTCCAAGAATTCTATTATCGTTTCAATTGATTATGTTTTTCTTATTCGATTCGATTAACATTTCAACCACTTACTATGTGAAGATAGTAATTTGTAAATTGCTATAGAGGTGAAAACGTTAAGAAACTGATTTTATGTCCGCGTAATTCAAAATTTTTGTATATACCGCGGGCTAAAACCACAACGTATAACATTATAAGGTAAAGTCAACGCAAATGTGAAAATGCCATCAGAAGGAACCAGTGGTGTTCACCTCTATAGTAATTTACAAAAAATAGTTATCTTATCGTAACTACACGTTCTGTATTTCTGAACCTCATTTTTGATTTTACAATTTTTTTGTATCATTTGAATTTAATTATCTTCAAAATATCAGTTTTTGCAACATTTTTCAAAATTATCGTATTGGTTTTCTAGCAGCCTAGAATAGTGATGGGAATTCTCCTTTTTTGTAAATTAGTTAACCAAGTACAATGCACTAGTTCTTTAGGACATTTAAGACACACATCGAGGAGATGCATAAAACAAAGTTTGTGGTGAATTTGTATTTATCTCTGATATTTAGTTTCGTAATTCAATTAGGGAGCCAACGCGCGATGCATCGCTGTGCTGGCGCCACTAAATTAAAAACTGAAATGCCTTTTCAAATTGCAAATTTTATTAAATTAATGTTAAGAGGTCTAGTTAAAAAGTTTTAATTGAACGAAGAGCCGATTGGTTAATAGGTAATAATAGCAATAAGTTTTCAAAGAAAATTAATTAGCAACTACAAAACATGATAAAACAGTTATATAAAGACTTACTAGGATAGATTACGGAAATACAAACAAATTCAGACTAAAAACAATAATCATCGTCATCAAAGTAACGAATACAAAAAACGTAATTTAATAATCGACATAAATGCTGTGGGAGGAGTGTGACCTTGTAGCTGTTGTTATTGGAGCTACAAGGTCGGTTAAATGGCCATACTAATGTCATTTTTCCCAATGATTATTATGGTGACAACAGAACAACAATTGAACATCCCGTTTTCGAGATATTCACAAAAACGACATTTTTTTAAATGGAGCATCCTGTATTTTTTTACATATTTCAAAAGAAAATTTATTTTTGAACAAAAATTGTTAATACATAATCACCCTAAACTTACAAATCAACAAATAATAAGCATTTAAACTTATTTCACAAAACAACGTCATACAAAATAGTGATTAGGTGTTTTACATCTCTATGGAAATAAATGTTCAAAAGCATTGCCTTCTTGCTCAAAACATTTTGATTTGATCACTTACAAAAAAATACTCTTCTTGGTGTATCTCCAGCTGTTAAAGTGTTCACTCTTTTCAGTTTATAGGGATGGAGTTTATATTTTTTGAGAAGCGTTTGAATTGTGCTCTTTTTCACGTCCAACTGGACAGTAGCGTCTTTGATCGATTTTCCAGGAAATGCTTCAAAATACAGTAGAACCTCTCATTTCCGACCATGACGGGATCGGGCCGGTCAAAAGGTTGGATATCAGGAGGAGGAGGAAAAAATGCCTTTCCCAGGTAGAAAAAACAGCTATACAGTACTGTAATACCACCTTATTGTGCTTGTAAAAATGTTGCTGTATACATTTCAAACATCTACTGTTTTTAAATTAAATGAGTAGATTAATCAAATCTAAGCATGCATACATACATGTACCTTATTTAAAAAATTCAGTTATGGATTTTTGTTTCATAGAACAGTATAAGATTACATATACATAGTCAGAGAACATTTCACATCAACAATCACGAATGAACTGACAGTTTGTGACACAAAAACAAAGCATAGTGTAGATGAGTCACTCTTTCTGAGTCTAAACAGGCTCGCCAACAGAGTAAGTGTGAATCACAGACGGTCGGACACTAGGTCGGATATCGGGAGGAGTCGGTGGTGGGAAGGTTGGATATAAAAGGTTCTACTGTAGGCCAGCACATTAGTTTCCGTTTGTTCATCAATTATAAAAAGCGCGCTTCTTTTCTTAAATTTAGCTTTATTCTTTCTGAATTGTCTGTGGAATTTCAGAAAACACTGTGCATTTGGTGCTTGAAGATTCGGAAATCTAATCTGGTAGTGCTGTAGTTCTTTCTATACACCAGATATACCTCAAGTATGTCACATTTTTGTAAACGAGTAAAAGGCATTTTAAAACTGCCACAAACGAAAATATTGAGAAACAACTATTGACAGATTTAATTTAACGTCTCATCCATAGCTTTCTTAAGTTAGGGTGAGTATGTATTAACAATTTTTTGTTCAAAATTAAATTTTCTTTTGAAATGTATAAAAATACACTGGGTGTTTAAAAACATGTTGTTTTTGTGAATATCTCGAAAATGGGACGTTCAATTGCTGTTCTGTTGTCACCATTGTAATCAGCACATACGATGACATTAGCACACCTTGTAGCTTCAATAAAAATCGAGATGACAATGGTGAACGTTTAACTTTGAACACTATGTATAGTGAACATCTTTGGTTATTGTTTAGTAGTACGGTTTTTAGTTTTCATTGTGAAAGTACATTGTGTTGTGAATTTAACCACAAATAAAAAACGCCATGCATCGGCGCTAAGATTTTAATATCAGTCCGTTTATATCGCCAAGAATTTGTACAAGCCGGTTTAGTTAGGTCCAAGCTGACTTGTTTATCGGTTTAGATTAGGACGATTTTCTAAAGCGGTTAAACTTATATCGGTAGAATTAGGCGCTTGGACAGCTTAAACGCCTCGATATAAACATAGTCATAGATGACTAATTTTATGTATTTTTCCTCATCACTCACCTTTCCTATTTCTGCAAATTTGTTTGGAAACTTTGAATGGATTCTTAGATAACTAGTAAACGGAATGTTGTGTCGCCTGTCGCTATTAATAGCGGAGAATTGGTTTAGATTATTATATGACTCATCCGCTACATATTTGAAAAAACCTGGGATTCGTTTAATTCAGTATTTCGGACAAGCTCGTATCTTCCGTGATGTTGCTATTTTATAAAGTTCTAAAGCCTCTATTTATGCTTCGGGAATTGCATATGCTTTAGAAAAATGATATACCCAAACACCTAAGCAAGAAACGTTGGTACGTTTGATTGGAAAAAAATCACTTTAGATCGTTGGGTGAATAATATAAATTTTAATGTTTTTTTTGTGGAAAACAATACACCTAAGGGATACGAGTAGGTTTAGTTTATTACATTACATTACAACTTAGTAAAGTATTGAATTTAATGTTTTCAGAATTTGATTGACTACAGTTTCTGGTAGATGCTTTAAAAACACAATCGGTGTAATATTCAAATTTGATACGGTGTTTTATTGTAGATAACGTTTCTTATTTAGAGGTAGGTTAATTAATAGAGGCGATTTTGTTTTATAATATGTATTTCTCCATTTGCTATTTCATTTGTTTTATAGTTTTTATTGTTTTACGTCAGTCAAGTTTGTTTACTTCCCGGTGTTGTTTGTTTTGTCTCTATCAAGTTTAATGTTTTTAGGTTTCTGTCTAGGGATCTTGATTTTATTAAGTTTTTGTTGATATCAGGCTTTCGTTATATAGCAGTTATGTACAGTTAAAAGAGATACGAAAAGAAACGTTAAGTCAACTATTTGGTATATATACTCTGTGGTATTGAAACTGCAACACTAAGAAGGATCTTCTACCCATAATGTCACACAACTGTTCAATAGGCAAATGATTGGGAGATCTGGGTGGCCATGGTAAGAGATTAACATTGGCTTCTTCGAATCGGTTCATAAAGTGTCTTGCTATGTAAGGACGGGCATTATCCTTCTGGAAAAGTGGGTCTTCTTCCAACTGCTGAAGAAATGGAAGTATATGAGAATCTATCACCTTGTTAATATATCGCCGGGCGTTCATATGGTCTCGGATGAATACCAAACGACACTTACTCTTATAGGCTATAGCACTCTATACCGTAATCTCCACAGTGTGGTGTACATGCCGCTTAACATAAAATTGAACATTGTGTCGTTTTCCACTACTTCGTCTGACTTTTATCTCCAAACAGAATCATAATTCATCACTGAAGACTACTTTATGTCATTTCAAATTCCAGTGGAGTTGCAACCTACACCATTCCAAACGTTGATGTCGGTATTGAGCCGTCAGTGATCAGACGTGACCGATAGGATTGCAAAACGAAACTTCTGATTCGAGCAACACTGGAGATCATCAGGACCAAATTACGAAAAGCAGATTTGGATGAGGAGCTCAACGGACTAATTGAGCTATGCGCAAAGTCCACGTACTTCTTATTCAACAATATTATATATGAACAAATTGAAGGAGCAGCCATGGGATCATAACTTTCTCCAGTCATCGCAAATATATTTATGAAGGATTTTGAAGAAAGAGAAATGCTGGCTAAATTATGTGGACGATACATTTGTAATTTGGTCTCATGGAGCAGAAACACTACACAACTTTCTCAATCAACCAGTTAAATTACAACATCAAATTCATCATGGAGACGGAAACAAACAGAAGCATTCCATTCTTGGACGTACTGGTCACTCGAAAGATGTAAAACATATTGGGGCATCAAGTATACAGAAAACCGACACATACTGACAGATACCCCAACGCCGAATCACATCATCATCATCAGAAGTTTTCAGTTCTAAAAACTTTAGTACACAGGACCAAGGCGATCAGTGAACCGAACACGTTAAAGACCGAGCTAGGTCATCTAACGAACACCTTAATAAATAACGGTTACATAAAAGCAGACATATATCGAGCAATTAACAAACACAGTAAGGAAAAACCAAAGAAGGAAGACCCCGTCGCAACTTCCTTCTGCACGGATAAAATAGCCAGGAAACTTAGAGGGAAAAATATCAAAGTGACCTTTACTGCAACAAATAAAATAGCCACCAATTTCTCAAAAACGAAGAAAACATAAGCAACACTCGAGGAACCAGGTGTCTACCACATCCCTTGTTCGTGTGGGCTGGCTTATATAGGACAAACGGGGCACAACATAGCTCTTCCGCAAGACTAATGAATCGAAACCGTCGCGAACCACTGAGACGAACGGCGTAATATAAAGGCTTGCCTTCAGTTTCAGTTTTTCTGAAGATGACAGCGACATGACTGTCGAAACGTCAAATATAGTAAATTTTTCAAAGTTTGTAAGCATTCTAAGTTTTATGAATTTTGTGAATAGTGTAAATATGGAATGCGGTTCAAAACCCGAAACTATTTATTTGTTACTTTTAACTAACACTAATAAAATGCAACGGTATTTAAGAAAGGCAACTTACGTTAATTTATATATTACTATCACTCGGTATTTACTATCCGCACTTTTTATTTATTTAAAACTGGTCTTTGTTTATGTTTACAACATGTTCGCGACGTTATATTTACCTTAGCACACGCTAATTTCACTTCTTCCAATCACTTTTCATGTTCTTCTGTTATCAGAATATTCAATTCTTTTTGATGAACTTTCCAAATACGTCGGGAACGCTTCAATGCATAGTAAATTTATACTATGAGATGAGTTTGAATAGTTTTTTTTTTATTTAGTTTACCCTACATAGCAGTAGCAGATTTTTTTCTTCTTTAAACCAAAACTCATTGTCACTTTGATCTCTAGTTGATAATTCTATTGCAAATTGTTTCTCTTTGTTGATATTTAATTTATCTTCTCTCCCATAATCTGATTCGTCAAGGTCTAACTACTGACACATTTCTCCATGCTCTAACAATTGCCTAAGTACAATGTTTATCGCAAGAAAAACCTTAGCTTCGGTATTGTATTATCTTAAACTATAGACATCTTGGTTGCAATGGCGCGTGGGCGCAATCGGGAAGAAAGTGGCGCAATACTTGTTTTAAAGAAAAGCAGTTCGTAGTTTTGATGGCTTCAATATGTGCAAAATGAAAAAAAAACTATTACTTCTTTAAAAAATCTTAGCTAGAAAAAAGAATGTTTTTCATGCATAAAGGCAAGATTAAAAAAATTAGATGTTATCTCAAATTTTATGTGTATTAAAAAAATACTTTATTTTTTGTTTTTAACATTTTTTTTTTGCATGGTTCCTTAGACATCAGCTAGTCAAATTCCATGCCATAATGTTTCATAAACACACTATTTTATTGTCCGGTCTTAAAGATTTTTTGATAATGAGAGTAAATGTACTGTTTAAAGAGATTTAATCATTATTATATATTTTTTTAGAATGTGGTACACTAAGCGTTAAATTATGTTTATAAATACATATTTGTTTTCTTCAATCTTCATCCAGTTTTTGAATTCTTGTTTATTTTATAATTGTAATAATTCTTTTGTATTTATTTTGGTCTGTAAATATTTGCGGTATTATCTTATCGAACTAGGTTTTGCACTAAATACCACCTATATTTTGATGAATGTTAGAACGACTGATTTCTACGTTTTTCTTTGAAGTACTTGACAGTGTAATAATAAATTTATGCGATTCTATTCCTACTGTAACATAAACTTTTTTTTTCGTTACAGTTTTTTAATTTTTTTTCTTTTTTTAATCGACGTTATAAAAAAATGTTTGTTGATTGATAATGCTTATAATTAGTTAGAATATTTTGTTTATTAATGAGACAGTAACAACTGGAAAAACGTACTTGAACGCTGAAAACGTTCAAGATGCACAATTAATTTTAGAGAAGAATACCCGTTCATAAACATTTGTGTTGTGCAACCGCACCGGCTGTCAAGATTACTCTAAAAATGTAAGAATTAATAATACAAGAGTTGATTTTCATAATCTCGTAAAGAGTAATGTAATAACATGGTCGAGTGTGCAAGCATGTCTAATGACGATAATATACGTTGAAGTTGAATATATATGAAGAGGAGCGCTTGGTGCGACCCGACACTTGCCTCTCCATACAATATGCGGTAATTATGCTATACGTGATGATCAGAACTACGCCGCCTAATTAGGAAGTATTGTGTGCCGCTAGCGATTGTCTATACGGTTTCTTAGTTCTTGAACCCTTTACAAGAAATATTCCTGTTTTGCCAAGTTGAAGGTGTAATTTATGGTTGTATCTTTCTATATGTATGTGTGTGCGCGCGTTGTAAGTATTGCCTGAACTTAATCATGCCGTAATAGGATACTATTTTTATTAATAATAAACTCCAATTGAACTTAAATTACCGATTGCTCTTTTCTCTTTGTTTACGCCGCATTTTACGCCTGCACGACCACGGAAATACTTAAACTCGCTATTTGTTTTCAATTACTCACGTTACAAGCAGCTTAACTGGTTCTGGTCCGAAATATATTAAAAAATTATTTATTGGAGTCGTAAGTTGCATATTTTTGTAATTAACGAGTTACGAAAAAAAAACATGCCGTATTTAGCTCGGGTTCAAATCCCCAAAGATTGATTCTACCTAATGGTTACAACGTAGAATGCTCTCCGCTAATTAATTATAAGGTTATAAATCATTTTTTTACCGTCAAAGTTTTATCACATTTTTTATTGGACACAGGTAGTATCAGGATTTTAGAAAGTATAGGAGGTACGAAGCGATATTTCAGTTTTAATTTTCTTATGAGAAAATAAACTTGTACAATGTAATTCTTTTATTGAAGTTTAATAGATTTCATACTTTGTTTTTAAATTCCATATATATTAATTAAAAACTAACCGTTCAAATTAATTCTTGAAAACAATAGTCAATGTTA
Organism: Aquatica leii; assembly: GCA_035610365.1. NCBI lineage: Eukaryota > Metazoa > Arthropoda > Insecta > Coleoptera > Lampyridae > Aquatica > Aquatica leii. The sequence goes on from CM069433.1 coordinate 155,676,738, forward strand.
ATCTTAAGATATATTATTTGAGATACCTTGTTACATAAAGTAATTGTAAATGTTAACATTAACTAAAGGTGGAATGGGCAAATGATTCTGCTTTAACGACTGGAGAGATAATTGAGGAAAACAATTACCTGTGGTACTATTAGGGTTTATTTTTACTTCTTAAACCGAAACAATAATTGTCTATTCAACGTTTGACTTGATTCGCAGTGATATGTTATGCATTTACTTTAACTATAGGTTATTAAGATGGAAAATCTTCATTACTATGCAATTGTTTGGCAAAAGAGTAGTAGAATTTTCTTGCTGAAGTAACGTTTGAGTTCCGTTTTTTATAGTGTTTTTAAAATACATTTTTAATTATTATTTTCCTTTGATCGTATTTGTAATTTTATGCTTTGTTTTGAAGTAATATTACTTACATTATTTGTGCTCTATATATATTTTTTTAAATTTATTAAAAAAACATTTAATTCTTATTTACGATATTAAATTGTAATGATCTATAAAATCGTCAAAACTAAAAATTAGCTTTAATTTTGCTATATTTGTATTCAGGATAGAGGAAACAACTCTACAGTTTTTAGAAGGCAAGTTACCCTGTATAGCCTATAGCGTACGCTGTTGTGCATTTACCAAGTATTGATTTAAGTACGGTATGTTACACAATCGGAAAAAAATTTTCGTTAGACAAAACAAGAATTTTCAATTATTTCTAAGGTTAGGTTAGCAACATCAGCGGATATTACTTTTGTGCAAAGAGGATATTAGACGATTTCGCAATCGCACAAAACTGATAATTCGTACGCTTTCTTCATCACGTCGAATTTCCTCTTGTTGAAAGTTACCTGCCGATTCCGTTCATCCGTTATTCTAGACATTTGTATTTTTTTATGATCTATGGTAGCAATTTTGAAAAGCATACGAAAACCTCGTATCCAGTAAAGACTGTGGTCAGAGCCGCAAACGCTTTTGAGTATAACGGAAGCGAGGCGAGAAGTTTCAGAAATATCTTCAACAGCGATCTTTATGATTTGGTGAATGTTGCTAGCATTGGATAAATACATAATAGTGAGTAATGAATGTTAAGGTCCAACGAGGGTATGGGCCTAGTGATTGAGACTCTTCCGAATCTTTGAGAATTGAGGTTAGACCACATGTTTGTGGGTTACACTGAAAGAAAGCGTGACGTAGAATCAATGTAAATCTATATTGAATGAATGAAAAATGTACATCTTTTTCCTCCGATGAATGTGTACATCAGCACAATGAATCTGTTAAATTAGATTAATGTACTAAAACATTGAATCTGAACAAGAATGAGTACATCAAGACAATGTATTATTACTTTAATTGAATATACATGATTCATCAATTTCGTGTAGCAACTTTCATGAATCAATGTAAAAGTTCATAAACACAATGTACGATTACGTAATTTGTGTGCGTCATTGATTTGATGTACAATTATATTAATTTTTACGTATTTTGATGTACCAGATTTCGCCTTGAATCAGTGTAAACTGTACATCGACAATATTTACGATTACATTAATCAAATCAATACACTACATCAATTTAATGTATTGGCAAGCATTAATAGTATGTAAAATATATATGTCAGAGGCACCGAATATAAGCCTAGCTACAGCTATGGATTAATACACGTGCACTTATTTGTTTGTGTTCCCATAAAATTATGTTTCAAATGTTTAGTCTTTGTAACTTAATAACTTAGGAATCAACTAATGAGGTTTTGATATTTTGTAACATTACTAACATGGGCATAAAGACGCGCATTGAAATTACAATTTTTCATGCGAACGGAACGGCACCAGATAGAAAATGTAACTTGTAAGAGGGCAGATTGAAATGATATTTGGTGGTGACAGCTTGATAAGATAAAAGAGCTGGTGTCGGATCGTTTGTTTCCAGTGTTGATCATTAAACGTTTATAAATATAATTTTTATATTAATGAAAGTTTTATTTGTTTTGTGTTAATGACTTTGTTTGAAATTTGTATCCGTAGCTTTTGCTATAGTAAATAAATTGCGTAAACGGTCAGTGTCGTGCGTTATTCACTTATGATAATAAATTATCGATGCAGTCTAACCCAGCACTAAACGCCCAGCGGAGCCCTTTTATTTTCGACGCGTCTCTGACATATATTTAAGATATTATACAAAACGATCCAATTTTATTTTACTTTGAAAGTAAACATCAATTAAACTAAAATTTAAAAAATAGTTTGTTATTCGTATTGGTAATTTTTAGTAATCCATCTCCTGGTGGGTATAGATAGGTAAAGTCAACATCAATCTAAAAAATATTGCATTTACAATTAAAAACATTATTTTTATAAAATGTTCTTATACCAAACGAAAATCAGATGGTTTTTGTAGGAGTGACCATTGATCAAATATTTCGATGATACACTTGAATACATTTCTTTATGCAGGCTGTGTTACAAGCTTTATGTCTTACAGACCTTGCACGGTCAACTCACGCAGTCAGAAGTACGGGAGGTTCAAGGGAATTATGCTGAAGGATGCCAGATCTAATCAGAAACTAACACTTCTGCCTCGATCACGACAGACGGTTAGGCTTGTAACTAACTGGAAGGTTTGTAATCCATATTACTCTGATGTTCGAGTAGCCCAAAATTTGTTAATAGGTAACGATAGTTGCAGGAGAAAGAAAAATAAAAAATTGTGTGTGTCGAAGCTCCGACGCACGACTGGAGTTTACTCCTTAAGTTAGATAGTCTAACCCCAGACGCAAAAGGGTTTTATTTAACTTAAAAAGATTGATACTGTATGAGACGTAAAAAATAACTTTTCGAAAGAAAATTTTATGGCTATTATTATAATGAAAAAATGTTGTCGATTTTTGTGCTAATATTATCGACTTATTGATTAGAATTCTTAATATTTAAAAATTATTTATAAAATAAATCATAATAACCTGGTAGAATTTATAGGCATCGAATTTTTGGTTAGGTTAGAGCACTTCTGTTTTAATAATGGATGCGCTCGATAATTCATATTGGGTTAATTATTATCTAATTTTAGGTGTTGTTCTCAAATATATATTTATATGAACTACATCGATAATTATTAAAATATTTGTAAATACAAATTGCACATGCTCATACATATAATACATGAATTATAACGCAGCCACGTGTTTGTTAGATCATTCCGGCAATATCATCTACACCTCTTTCTGCCATAGTTATTTGAAAATACTTTCCAGTTCACTTTAGCAGAACACAATGATAAAGATTAAAAAACTTCACAATAACAATATTTAATTATTGATCATTTATAATAAAAACAGCAATATTGGTGATTAGAAAGTTGCGCGACATGGGATGCGCACCAAAACACGTAACGAGGTCATTCATCGATAGATTTTACTTCTCAGATTTTTCTCATACCGGGCCCCTTATATATGCAAATCAACCCTTAAGGAGTAAGCTCCAACAAAGAGAGATTAACAAATATAACCACTTTAATGTGTTAACGTAGAATATTAACAAGAGTATATGAAATTTCTCTACTCATCCCATGCTCGAATGATTTCTAAATTATAATTAACAAATATAACAGCTTTAATTTGGTAGCGTACCAAATTGACAGCTATAGATTAAATTCTCAATCCACTTAAATACTAGAAGGACTAACAATTATCATTAACAAGTGTGGAAAACTTTGATTTCGCAGCACATAAGATTTACTATGAACCATATCTAATTTTCAGTGCATGAATGCCCGCAGTATCGGCAACACACAATACACCTGTAAAGTCAAGGTCGAAACGAAGAGCACAGAAAATCTCGTAGTAAATATTGTTTGCACACAGCATGCGATACAAAGTTAAATGTTGAGATTGAGAAATTACCTTTATTGGAATATAAACAGTAAACAATAGTTACGGACATTAATCATTAAGCAAAATTCATGGCATTAACACCATTCGTGACAACGATATAAAAATTAAACTTAAAATAAACTCACCCAAAATCCAGTGTCCACCTTCGCAAAGAAAACGTTTTCCCCGCTAGCGACCTGTAATAAATATTTAATAGCAAATCGTGTCACACACTAACTCACAAAGAATAGGAAGCTACAAAATCAGTATTAATAAATCATTAAAATGTTATATAAAAACCCGTTGTATCGAATGCTGTAGGTACTAATTTTGAACAGGTGGTTGATAACGCAATCGACTTCTATCCCCAAATCAGCATCTACGACGCATTGTTCGACGAGACCTCGTTGTTATTGAAGTAGCAGGCCCTCACAGCCAGATTATATGCTCGGTAGCGATATTCATTAATGGTACTTATGCATCCTAATTACTGCTTAAAGCGAACCAATGCTTGCAACATTGATGGAGACAAGCGCAATGCCGAAAGAATCATGTAAATTCGCAATCGCCTTATTAATTTGTGTTCATCACAAGTGATGTTCTTAAAAATTTAAGAATCAGTTCAAAATCCTCGGCACCAGCCCGTTCAAAGAAGTTGACAGCTTAACGGTTCGTCGTAAAAATGACAGTCCACACGAAACGATCTGCAGAGGGCGGAATCTAATTTTAATTCATGTACAGGGTATTCCGTAATGAAAATTTTGCACGTAACAGCTGTCCAGTAGGGTTCCAGCTCGGCTCTGTTGACAATTTACCAAATTTCATCGACTTGATGCATGCTTCGCCATTGTCTTTTGAGGCTAAAATAATTAAAGATGTGAATAACTGGCTAGTTAATTTCTCTTTTTCGTTTGAAAAAAATTGGTAACGTAGGGAATAAAGTGAGTTATTATTGGTAACACTTTGTAACTATATCATTTAGATACATTTGAGAATTACGAGTATGATTGAGAGATTATTAATAAATAATAAAATGCATACACTCACCTATATGGAATAAACTGTAGTAACTAAAACGTTGACAACATGTTAGAAACATATTTTTGCTTCTGTTCTACTGCACTATAGAATTGCATCAAGAAAAATACACAGACTAAATGCACTGACACCACCTGACATGCTATATAAAAATTAATTTATTGCTGACACTTAGGTTCACACATACTCAAATTTCTTAGTACGAAGTACGTGTTATAGTGATAAGATTGAATCAATGTGTCTCTTACCTAAAATTAACGTGTCCATTGATAGTTTTAATGTAAAAATACATTACATTAACCCCAATGTATTTCAAATGTTAAATTAATAGCCATATCATACGATAAATTAACGTAATGGGTACATTCAAAGGTTCCAGTGTGTTCACGATCTCATAACAAATTCTTTTAAAAGATAGTAGCAAGAATTTTTTATTGGCACTATACGGTAACGTTTTAATGTGTTCTGTGAACCTTAAGCCCCTCAGTTTGTGTCAGTCTTAGTAGTTTCATGTTTTTTCCAGTAGTGTTGATTCTCTACCTATATTAAGAAATTGGTGTGTTATTTTCTTCTTCTTCCAGTTATCATGGTCGCTTTTATTTTATTGGCTACCTGCTCTAAGTCCGCCATAGGCAGCCACAAATCGTAGGTGATGTTCCACAGTAGCGACCCTAGTATTGACCCCTGGGGAACACCACTTGTCGCTTCTATTTCCTTTTTATCTCCGTTGCTTAAAACTGTCTAAGTATATCTGTCCGGTATGCTGTACTTTAATTAGATACCCCGGGTTGTTGTTTTGAAAGAATCTATCGATGTCATTATGCAAATGTTTTTTGTATGCTTAGTTCTTGCTTTAGTTGCTTGTCATTTTTTGATTATCTTGTTGAAAGCTTGGATGCTACTCTTACCTCTTCTAAACCCATATTGTTGTTTGGGGCCAGATTAATATGTCATGTCAGTCTTTGTACTATTAGTTTTTCTAGCATTTTTCCAACCACGTTAATAAGGCAGATGGGTCTGAAGTTCTTTTCTTCTCTCTTTGGTAAGAATACCACCCGTGACTTTTGGAATTCTGCACGAAACTCATCTTCCTCCACGCATTTGTTAAACATCTTTCTTAGTATTTGCGGATGATATTCTGTTAGCAGTTTTACAATCTGCCGGGAGCTTTTTTTATTAGAATCGTCTTTCGTGTTATTTGAATTTCTTGGTTCCTAATTCTGTCAAATTTATCATCTGCATCTTTGATATGTCAATTTCCGGTTGCCTGGGAAATATATTTTTAATTATCTCTTCTACATTTTTTTTGTTAGTTTGTTCGATTCTATGGTTTCTGCCATCTTTGCCACTAGTTATACTCTGGTCTTGTCAAGTTCTAAACACATTAATGGAGCATTTTATTTTTTCTGTTGTAATTGTTTCTTTCATTATTTTTTAATGGTAATCTAAGCTATTCTTAATACTTTTTTTTTCATCATCCTCACGTTTGTACTAGTACTACCAGTATGGCTGTTTTTCTTTCCTGGGTTTTTTTATTTCATGATTTTTCGTTAAGTTGGATGCTTTTCTTTTAGTATAGCTTTCAGACAATGTAGCGATGGTCTCTTAGAGACTCTTTTTCTGTTACATTCCAATTATTGATGTTACGGGACAGTTTGCTTCTTGTTAATGTTAAAGCTACTATATAGCTGCCATAAATTCTTCCTCTATTTCACCTCTTCTATTATTTATTTTAGCCTTTCATTCACTTGACCTAGCGTTGAAGTCTGCACCTGTTATTACAGCGCTCCCTGCGGTAGTTCGTATGAGGTGCCACAGTTCTCCAATATCTCTTTTGAATTGTGTAATTTTTTCATTAGGAAACATATAAATACTTACAAAATATATGTCGTCCACGCATAATAATGTCCATTTTCTTTGTCTTGGATTTTTTTCTCTATTGGTTATTGCTATACCCGCTCTTTCTGTTGTGTCCTTAATTGGTCTTTAGTCTTTGACCCACTTTATTTCTGATACTAGTACTAAGTCAATACTTTTGTTTAACGTTTTACATTAAAAAATCATATATTATTTTACTGTTGTTTAAGTTAACTTTGTAAACTTTTTAAAACCGCCATATTAAATTGTCCCTTTTCTTTTGTGGGCACCTGTATGAAGTTGTGGTATGCCCAATTACCTTACACTTTGCGCACTTTGCTTTGCTTATGCAACTACTAGAGCTATGGCCTTTTTCGACGCACTTGTACCATTTTCTTTCCAAATATTCTTATTTACAGTTCATTTTATTTGTGGTTAATC